>CM041046.1:13244165-14617577 GCA_023078785.2 Hyles euphorbiae
CTTGATCCGGAGAAAACATTGTTTGCGGCTACAAAAGTATAATGCGGAAGCACATGGATATGTTCTATTGGAATCCCTAGCTCGCGAGCGCAAACTTGAGCTGCTTTTGTGTTCGCTCCTTGTCCCATCTCTATACCTCCTGTCGTGATAGTGACTGTTCCATCACCTCTATAAATTGACACAAATGCTGTATAATTTCCGTAGTAAATTACGGGGAAACTCATCACATTGATGTTTATAGCTTTCTTCATCCATCTATTGGCTTTGTTGAATTCTTTTATGGCTGCAAGGCGTTCCTCGTAATTAGCATTCTTCTTCAAAGTTTCTATCATTTCTGGCAGATCATTATCTGTTGATCTCATATTAGCTAAACGAACTTCCAATGGATCTTTTTGTAGGGTGAATGCAATATGTTCCATTATGTGCTCTATCGATGCTATTCCTTCACAAGTACCTGTCAAGATAAAATTATGTTATTTTATGTAATAGCTGCAATAATTATTAAAAAATAGTAATAATTTTTTTTATTTTTATTATTTATTTATTTAATAACAAATACAAACATATTACAAGAAGTTCAGATGACGCAATCATAAACTCAATTAAGTTTTACCGTACATTAATTAGAATAATACGAATTTTCATAAATTTCCTTTACCTGGCGCTCTGGCGAATGTATTAGATGCAAGATCGGTGAGAACAGTAGAAGTTTTGAGTGAAAAAGTGGAGGAATCATAGCAGTTCGGAAAACTGGAAGAGGAGTAACTAGTAACATTGTCGTTATTAGAACATCCAGTGTCTTGCACAATTGAAGCTTCTAGATACTGGATTTTACCACAATCATCCACTCCGACCTTAAAAATAAACAACGATACTTAGGTACTTTTAAACAATGTCGAACACTATTTTCAATATTTTTGATTGTCTGCACATATATTCCAGTTATAAAATGTTCTTGAAATTAGGTTAAACTTTAAGTTAACTATATTGGTCCCTTGTAGATACTGAATGCGACAAGCTGAAAACAGGGTAAAATGGCACAATTTGGAGGAAGCCTATGTCCAGCAGTGGACAACAAAAGGCTGATGATGATATTCACGGTGCGAACACTGCAACGAACGTGTGTATGTTTGATGAATATAATATTTGTTTAAGTTACTGACCATAAGTTATTTCTAGATTATTTATTATATTCACATTACTTACCTCATATTCACACTGAGTAGGAAACCGTTTTCCAGCGATCGTGAGATTTGTCTGCAGGGGTAATATAAACCGACATGGTCTGTTGAGGGTATACGCAACTAATGCAGAAGCAGTCGCCACTTGTCCATTACGGGTAATTTTACCACCGAAACCACCGCCCACACGGCTAACTTTTACTACGATCCTGTATTGGAGAAAAACCAGTCATTAGAACAGCAAATCAAGAGAACATATTTAGTTATTAACTGTAGTGAATTAAATTTGAACTTAATATAGATAAAGATATCATAGGCATGTTTTCGAATGGCATTGGTTTTAAGGCCTCAAATTACACATTTTATGTAAATTGTATTATAAATAGCCATTTGTCAAAATAAAACAATGGCAATAATGCACTTCGAACAATAAGTTATGTGAAACACCATGAAATTGATTACCTCTAGCTTTAGGAATGTAAAAATAGACCTCAAAGGCCCCTCATCAACCTCTTTCATCTAAATATCTATAATAAAACATAAAATCCAATAAACTCACTTGCTCTCATTAATTTTCAAACATCTAGCAATAGCTGTCTGTGTTAAATCCATCCACTGCGTTGAATCATACACTACCAATCCGTTATCAACAGGCACAACCACACACGTCAGAGGTTCCATATAGTAATGATACTGCCCTTCAATTTCATAAACACCCTTTATAACTTTCTTGACGTTGTTGCCACGACTAGTTGGTGTTAAAGAGCCATCTCCAGTCTTAACTCTCGAACTATCTTTCTTTGCTTCATCTATAGTTAGAACTGGTGGTGCAGAACTGACGTCAGTATATGTTACTCGTACTTTTTTGGCTACAGAACTGGCTAGTTCTTCTGAATCAGCAACTACTATAGCTACAGGTTGACCGTAATATTTGACTTGTGTAGCTAGTAGATCTTCTTCTTCAACTTGAAGTTGTATACCCGGAGGTATAAATGAATTGACACCAGGTATGTCTTTTGCTGTAAGCACAGCTACTACGCCTTCAATTTCCTGAAAAAATTGCCTATTTTTAGAACATAGTATAGATTGAGTTTATTTACAGTTTCTTTAAAATACGATGATTCTGGATGATGAAGATATTAATTATGATGGTATTAAATATTTCATAAATAGCAAATGGGATGAAAGTTTTAATAACCTAGGATCGGTTTATTTATTTAAAATAGCATAATTAAATATGACTAAATAGGCATAATGAATGAAGATATCTTGAATCAATTAAAATAAGATGACATGAGCATTATTATCATTTTCTTTTTGTAAACTGCCATAACAATTTAACGGATCAATCGAAATTGCTCTTTTTATATAGTTATTTCAAAGACTGATTTAAAAAACCTAAATTCACAGTTGTTTTAGTCTTGAAACTAAGAGTTCTGATTTATAAATAAAGAACTAAAGTACGCCACCCGAAACAACAACCATACATTAAGGTTGAAGGTCTGACTCAATAGTAACTAAATAATAATATTTACGTTCAGTTTTAATTTATGATAGTAGACTTGAAATCTAAAATGTAGTCTTTTAGACGAGTCAGCAGGCATGAAAAACGAGTCTTGATTATTTAAAAATAACACTGATCGATACAAAGAATTTTCATATTTGTCTATGTACACAGGTGAACATGATTAAAATAAACCACCATGACATGATAAATGATACAGTGCACGTCTCAACTTTTTTGTTTTTAGAGGAAAATTTGCACAGTCATATCAATATAAAATTAACAAGAGGTGTTATTGGTGTTTCCCTACCAGTTTAAATTAACATCATGTGACATACTAATATAATATTTAAAGATTATCTGGGGGCACGGCAGTGCAAGTCGAGCTAAAAAGCGGCACTGTCGTACCATCCTTTTCTCGAAGCAATTCGGACCATTTTCTACCCTCTATAACTTCGTTGTAGTTAAAGCAAGGAGTCGGAGGAAGAATTTTCAGGTACTAAGCAGGCATTATATAAACACGGTATATTTAAAATTTCATTCAATTTGAACCAGTAGTTTAAGAATTGTAACAGGTCAAACTTTCTTAATTTTGTCACTCACTGACTGACTGACCGATCATCAAAAGTCTAAGGCATTTCTAGCAGACATAGAACCTTCAAATTTTGAATATAATTAGTGTTTAATGTCTAAAGTAAGGAAAAATTTAAACATTTCATAATTTCTGTCTAGTTTTCTAGATACACCAACTGCATGAATAATGTAAGCAGCAGCATTATGTATAAATTGTACGATACATTATGTTTTCATGCGATGGCCAAGTCGATCTATTTATTTACAACGTAAATAATTGTTAATATTGATATGATAATAACTTACGTAATAACTTTATACAGAAGGTCCCTTAAGCAAGGACTAAATAAATTAATCGACTTGGCGACTTTTGCGGTAGAAAACCTGAGCTGCGAGACTTGGATTTTTTTTACAGGATGTTTTTGATGGGATTCAACATTTACAACAAACATCTTGTAAATGTTGTACATTTTTTAAATTAGGCCATATTTAACACTGTTCCTAATTATAAAAATATTGACCGTCTATTTTCGATTATTATTTTATCTAAATCTGCTAAGTGTCGATGAGTGAATTAGCTATTTCGTCCATCTGGATATCCATGGTCACATAAAATATGAGCATCGAAATTCTATTTAACGAAAATTAATCTTTGATTTTCAATAAAGAATTAGACCAGCACCAATTTTTACCCCGTCATCATCATCAGCCCTTGTAGTCCACTAATGGACATAGGCGTCTCTCAAGGATCGTTACGGTCTGCTGCTTTATGCATCCAGTCGCTGCAGACCCTATTATGCAAATCATACCGCCAGCTGGCCAAAGGACGTCCCATACAACGTTTGCCAAGACGCGGTCTCCACTCCATAACATATTCCAGCGATTATCTGTTCTGCGACATATGTGGTTAGCCCAATTTCAACCTACTAACTTTCAGAGCTACGTCAGTCACCATGTTTACTCTATGCTGAGATTAATTTAAATACGCGTGTTCTCAAATAAAGATATTGTCTTTACTAAATACTTACTAATACTTCATCTGCATGAATTTTATCCACTGTTCCTTTATGAATAGTGGATAATACAAACGCTCCGAACACTTCCCTAGGTTGCGGCGGAATATCGTTGGCGTACACCGCCTCTCCAGAACTCTGAATGAGAGCCTCTAACTTCTGCACTGGCTGGTTCACGGGGTACAGTGTGGAGTTAGTCTCATAATCCTGGGTTGCTTGAGAGACTGGACGGGTAAGCAGCTCCCCTCCTGAACGATAAGATGCCGGAACAGCAGAATCCGGTGCTATATTGAGGACAAACTGCGTGAAAAAATATTCAGACAGTAATTACTCAGCTACAACTAAAATTCAGAAACTATTTTTAAATATTCGACATGCAAATAATATTGATGCACGTGTACAAAATATGGATAGTTCAAGTTAATTCAAACAATTTGCCGAAAAAACCCAACAGGAAAGACAATGGATAAATATCGAAACAGCTGTCGTGCAATATCAAAAGAAAACATGAGCACCAATATTTGTCACCATATTTTATTTAAATTTAATCATATTATGGTATATTTTTTGAAGTTTACGCAATTCGATACATTTAGTTGCAAAACAGGACACCTATGTATACATCAGAAATGCAAAATATTGTCTACACGAAAATCATGTTGATTTAGTTTAACTACGAGCGAAATTAATATAAGATAAGACAACGTGTTTTCCTGAAAATTTGTGCACGTAGCCATTTTCTTCCTTAACACTTTCACGAAGAAGAAAAACAAGGATAATACATAAGTGAATAATTTTTAAAATCAACAACTTAGAGGTGTAATAATATTGTTATTAATTTGGAAATTGGATTAATGATTTATTATTAACATGACAGTATGTATATATTAGTACGGAATTAAGAAACAACTTTCAAGGATTACAAATGTGGAAAAAAAGAACTGCATTACCAACTAGTCTTTTGTGGATTTTGATCAATCTCGTGATATTGTTCGGTTCGATATTTAGGGTTTTCTGTATCAGCCCATATACATATGTCCCACTGCAGGGCACGGGCCTCCTCTACAATCGAGAGTACGATTGAGAGTGGTTAGGCCATATAGTCCACCACGCTGGCCTAGTGCGGGTTGGCGGACTTACATACCATAGAAATTTTATAAATTGCTATGGTATGCAGGTTTCCTCACGATGTTTTCCTTCGCCGTTTTAGTACGTGGTGATTGACTATCAATACACACATGACTCCGAAAAGTCAGAGATGTGCCCTGGGATTCGAACCCGCGACCACCGTGAACATGTTGGCAGTCGCGTCAAGTCCGTTTGCCAACAGGCCACCACGCACTTCGGGTTTTAGCATTGACTTATTGTTACTTGGTTTTGGACATATTTCGCAGTTATAAAATATACTATTTTCCTCAATTATGCGACATAGTAAAACAGTCAGCTTTTAATCGTTCACATCACAAAATTTTGAAATGAACGTAGTTAGAAACAAATTAATCGATAGACTACAATATTGGATTAAAATGAGAAGTATGATCCAACATTATTAATTTTCCTAGGCCTTTTTTTTAAAACCTATTTTAATTCTAGGATGTTTTCTTCTTCTTTGCCCAAACTGACTTCAAAAGTCGTTCGAAAGAAAAAAAAAACATTCGTTAATGGTTTCTTAGCTTTACGCAAATGTTACATATTGAAATAAAACCACTATTTACGAATTTTATCGCAGATTTGATTTAATTTTTACATTTTTTTACTTCCCGACGTTTCGATTACTTTGTAGCTTTCGTGGTCACGGGGAAGGCTGACTTGAAATCCGTCATCAGTCTTTTTCATTTCAATGCGATATCTGAAATATTTTTTAAAACTAACGTCGGCCGTATGACTGTACTAAAGTTATTGGCAATTTCAACCTATAACGACATTACAGCAATACTTCCTTTCATTTTTAAGAGAAACATGACCTTAAGAAACTACCTCGCCTTTTCCTTGAAACAGTTCTTATTTTGGATTAATTACTTTTAAAAACGACTATAAATATTATAAACGATGTTAGGTGGAGAATTTATATAAACAGCTGGTAACAACACAATATGTCCAACGGATGGCTGGCTATTTAAATATCATGTGTCTGCAATGCTCAGACCACGAAACAAGCTTTTTTGACAAGCCACAGCCTATCGTGTGGTAAGGTCTCTTCAAGCCTCGTTTGAAGAAGGACAGGTCATACTCACAAAACACTGTATCAGTCCATATATGTCCCACTGCAGGGCACGGGCCTCTTCTACAATAGAGAGTACGATTGTATAACCACCACGTAATATTTAATTGGCAATTAATAATTTTTATTCAAAGACTCCACCACGCTGGCCTAGTGCGGGTTGGCGGACTTTAGATGCCATATACTGTATACTGTATCAGCCCATATACGTCCCACTGCAGGGCACGGGCCTACTCTACAATCGTAAGTACGATTGAGAGTGGTTAAGGCCATATAGTCCACCACGCTGGCCTAGTGCGGGTTGGCGGACTTACATATCATAGAAATTTATATAAATCGCTATGGTATGCAGGTTTCCTCACGATGTTTTCCTTCACCGTTTTTAGTGCGCGTGCGTGTAGATGAATCGTTATGGTATGCTGGTTCCACACTTCTTCACAATGTTTTCCTTCACCGTTATAGCGAAACACTGAAGCAATACATCTCTTCTCTTGGGAAACTGAAAGAGCTTAAAGGTTCTTATATGACATTGTTACCTTATAGAAGAGTCCGAGCGCCAGTTTCTTCCTGGCTCCGGGCGCGGGCTCGGGCGGGCGGGGTACCGGCGCCAGCTCTCTGCTCAGCAGCTGCAGCGCCCCCTGCAGCGACGCCGAGCTCCACAAGCTCGCGCCTCGCAAGTACTGCTCCGTCTGCCGCGCGTGGATGAAGTCCGGCGCGATGTTGCCGTACACTATGCTCGCATCTATTATGTTTTTCTTTGAGTCTACGTGTAAAAGGAATGCAGCGTTCACTATTGCCAGAGCGTTCTGACTTCGCGGCATTATCTGAAACAAAACAGTCACTCCATGATTATAAGCATTTTAAAAGCGTTTATACCCTGTGCGCGCTTTTTGGCTTAAAAACAGGACTTTTCAAATGAGTTAATAGCCACTAATAAACAATTTAAAGGAAAAATAATTAGTTCTTATTTTAGAAAAGGTTGTCATCTAGGGATTTTGGTGGAAAACATATAGATTGATGGATAATTTGTGAGTACTATAAGGATTACTGAACACAAGTTTCGTTATTTAGGCTTTAAATGGCAATTTAGAAGCTTAAGATATCCGAAATCACTAAATATAAGATGAAAATAAAAATATTATCAGACTAATAAGACCCTTATTGAGGGATTTTGCTGAGAAAAATAATCTTTTTGTGTTTAGTTCCTGAAAAATAAAAATTTTAACAATGCGAAATTATTCAGAAACTCTCGTCAAGAACATATTTTTTTTCACCAACTTATCGTACATAATTTTTTATAGCAATTGCATATTATAATAGAAGAACATCTTATCAATAAATTATCATTTTTATATTTCAACAAAATTAGTTTTCATGTTTTCTACAAATATTTTAAAAACCACTATAAAACACGCTGTCCGACGTGGCTCAAATCAGACCGCCGCAAGGCCTTCTAGAGGGAGGACGAATCGCACGTCGCTCCAGCCTAGCTGCAGTCGATTTTTGCCGTGCGTAGTAAAAATAGCCACGCGCGGACTGCGATTACCACATCTTAGTACTTTGGTAGTAAAATATTTAATTATTTTTATTACCTACAATGATTTTGTAGTGAGTATAAATTATGTTTCAGGTAATATAATGGGATGTAATTCCGAGGCTAAATTATGTTATGTATTGTAATATAAAATTAAATATATTTCGTAATTGTAAGAGGTTGTAAGGCCCCTAACACTATTTATGTGTTCGAACACGAAATGGTTAATAAAACGTCCGTAGTATCTACTGATTGAACACTGATTTGAATGCAACTTAACAATGTAATAAGAACGAAAATATGATTAGTATCTAAATTTGTATTATTCTTTGCTTCCACAGTAATATTTGTCTACTTATAATGCAAATAAAATATTTTTATGATATTATATTACAGTTACATTTCAATTGAATATTTGAAGCGCACGGATCAAAGCTGTTTGAGCCGATTGTATAGCGAGCCGACGCGGCAGCTCTACGCACACAGCTTTGGTCGCTTTTGTGTGCGTAAAATTAACGAAGAAATACCTATAGTTGACTTTGCGCGCAAGGTGTATACGCTCTTAATAGATTTATTTCTTTCTATAATCTTTCATGGAAAGTACTCTTCGTAGGCAGTAGAATGCTTACCCATTCCATCGGTAATCAACCAATAGCATCACAGGTACAAAAATAATAGGGTCATCTGACTACACTTATGTTCTTAAATGATATTGTATAGTATCAGCCCATATGTGTTCCACTCCAAGGCATGAGCCTCCTCTATAATCGAGAGTACGGTTGAAAGGGGTTAGGCCATATTATAGTCCACCACATTACCCTTGTGCGGGTTGGCGGAGTTTACATATCATACAAATTTTAAATAATCGTTGCATTTGTTATTTTCATGTAATTAATAAAAAAAAGTACTCAAATTGTATTTACCTTATAGCTCCTAAAAATATGCGAGTCTTGACTAAGCGGGGGCAGTTCAATGTTCACAATAATACATCCTGCCATATTGAAGGTTAGGAATTGAGGCAGTGTCATGCTTTTTATAGGGCCTATCTTTGTACCTGGGAACAAACATTGGGTATTAAGTAGTAATTAATAATAGGGAGCTGAATACGAGGTAGTTTCATAAAAAACTTGTGAACATTATTTCTTTCCAATTGATAAAATATTCCCGGGCTAAGCAATTATTCTCGAGGCTACATCAAAGGAACCTACGCACTAGGAAAGAGGGAATACATGAACGTCTAAACCGTTTCAAAGTCTGAAGATACAGTTAAAGATATTGTAGCAAAATTATAAATTATAGATTAGGTTATTAGATTAGGTAAAACACTCACGAATATTGATCACAGCGCCAACGCATTCGAATAGAAGAAACACATCCGATTGGTAATCAGGGTATGCGCGCTTGTACATCAAGTTGCCGGCAAGTGATCCGATCTAAAACAAACATCGATCAAAGTAATACTATTATTTTATTAATTACCCAATAATGACGTTAAGTGACGAACAACACAAGCAACCGAATCTTTTTTAATAAATCTCTTAACATTTAATAACAGATTATTGCACCAATACAATATTAAAATATACAAATGAACTACTTGAAACATTATAATAAAACAGAAAAAAAAGAACAAACGAATTCAATACGCAAACTCACCTTTCTTACAGGGATATGCGCAATAACTTCAAAGTGTGGCACAAATTCTTCCAAATAAGCGAAATCACTATCATTTTTTGCAGCAGTCTTAAATATTGTGATGCAATCCTCAAGAGATATGTTGGCGCCGAGGACCAGGTTCTGATCGAACTTGTAGCGTTTCAACGACGCCACTTCGCTTATGTCTATTAAAACAGGGGGGTATTCGAAGTTTTCCACAATACCTGCAATTTTTAGATCGATTTAGTGATGTTTGATACATTTTACTTTTCTATGGGTCTCAAGATGGTTAATAGGATCGTAGACCGTCTTTCATTAAGTAATTTTAATACATTTATAAAGTTTGTTGCCTATTTGTGAAAAAGCAATATATATGTTCTCACCTTTTCCAGTATTTCCATCGACAAGCATACAAGAATTAGCACCATGCTTTTCAAACACGTTGAATATATCGTTCTCTTCATAAACTTTATAGAATTGATTTTTTCCGAAGTCCAAACAAATCATTTCCTCCTCTTTAGCATCTTCAATTATACTCCAGTCACTGTGGTCGCTCTTGATGGATAAATTTCTCGTTCTCTGGCAGATTTTATTGCAAGTATTTAATTCTTCGATGTCCTTTACTCGTTGACTGAGTTCAGGAGTCGCGTCGCAGGCGAAAGATTTGATAGTGTCCATAATTGGGCGGAAGCCAGTACATCGACAGGTGTTGCAGGCGAAACTCTTTTCTAATTCCGCCATAGTAAGGTTTTTTTCCCTGAGGCTGGATGATACGAAAATAGCTTGAATGAAGATTATGCTAAAGAACTTGTAAATCATCAAAAGGGGACTGTAACTTCTCGATCTAGAGAAGCATATTGTATCTATAAGCCATGATACAATCCATCGAGTATGTGAAGTTCGTAATTCGTTGAACTACTTAATCTGTGGTCTTGTCATTTTAAAGCCGTTATTTTTTATGGATATGTTATAGGCCAAGTGAATGATCGAGCATTATTCATAATGCCCAGGCAATATGAATAATGCCCAATAAGAGCGGCCAAAGTGATTATAACCAATCAATTTATCACATTGCCCGGGCATTATGAATAATGCCAAGTGCCTATTGGGCAGAGTGATGTAAAACGAATCAAAATGAGCCGATGTGGTAGAATTTAGAATAGGGGGTGGGTTGGGAGGAGTGGAGGGGGAGGGGAAGTGTCGCACCTCCCCTGGTACCACTCCTATGAAAAGGTAACGCACCATGCCTGAGAAATATCTATTATAGCAACCTAACCCTTAAAACACTTATTGTCAATATAAATTAGCTTCTGCATCGTCTCCGGCGCTACGGGAAGTTCTTCGCCCTTGCGTAACAAAAGATAGGCAACCATGCTTACCAGCGGGCGGGGGCTGCTCTCCCTCCGCGCCTCCGGCTTTTTATATACACTCTAGGGTCGGTGGCCAAAAGAATACGTGAAGTCGCGGTGTTCCGAGTCGGTTTTGGGGCACAGACCTAACTGATCCATGAAGTGGGTAGACTAATTTTCGCAGATGCGATAATGCGGCAGCGCACCACGTAAAATATCACCTATTAATCACATTGCCCGATCATCATAGCCATTTTCATAATGCCCGGGCAATGTGATAAATAGGTGAGTTTAGATTGTAATTTATCACTTGGCCCGATATGGCTCGGCAATATTCGTACTGCTCGGGCATTATGAATACTGCCCGCATTAATCACTTGGCCCATAACAGATATAATATCATATTACTTGAGAGAGCCATGACAAGAACGCAATTGTAGGTAGGTAATTAGCAACATCATAGCAGTGCCCCTGCTGGTGATGCCTCATGCCCGCAGACTGTTGATACCGAGTCGATTTATTAGTAATTCGCTATGTTTGTTGCTAAAAGATACCTGTTCATGTGCATGACCCATCCGGGCGTGCAGTATCCACACTGCGTGCCGTTGAAGGCGGCTATCCGCGTCTGTATGTCGTCGTAGCCGTCGCGGCGGTTGCCGAGCCCTTCCACCGTGGTGATGTCCCAGCCGTGGCACGAGAACACCAGCACCAGACACTACGGGAATATTTCTATTAGTATTGGTGAATATGTAGGTGAACTTCCAGTGTCGTACTTACAGAGTTGACAGAGAATGTCTCGGTGTTGTTGCTGGGGTATCGCCTGGCGCGCACGGAGACGATGCAGGCGCCGCAGCCGCCTTCACGACACATCGCCTTGGTGCCCGGCAGGGAGCAGTAGTATCGCAGATACGCATTCAGAGACGTGTTGCGAGGAATGTTTTCGTTGACTGTTTATAGAATAATGATTCAAATTTGAAAAAGGAAGTGACTCGATGTTCCTATACACTTGAGGTAATTTTATGAGAATGCGGATAATGACCGATTTGGGGTGGGTCACAGGAGACAATTTGCAATTTCGGCAATTTGAGTATATTGTTCAACAGAGCAACCAGAAAGCTTTTTATACCAAGAAAAGTTGAGAGTCTGCTAAGAGGTCAGCATATTTCCAAATGTGCCATCGGATCGCAAAATACTACAATGAAGTTAAAATATTTTGACAAGTGCGTGGCGATAAAATTTCATCATCAACAACTCAATAAACAAAAGCTTTCATACGTATGACAGTTGATTTTTCGGTAATTTCACTTACTATGTAATTTTAATACACCGCAACTTAAATAGAATTATTAAAGGAAAGGATTTCTAAGTACGCATAATCATCCTCTAAAGAAATATTTAAGCCTTTCAAGCATAATATATCAGGATTTGAATAAACAAATAAATAATAAATACCACCCACACTGACCTCACACTAAGATCGAGTTTTGTGTCGTGGGTATCAGGAACTACTAGACTACTTTTCGTTCTCACCAACACCCAGACCCGAAATAAATATTTGTGAGCCGCACAAACATTTCTCCCGGTAGATCGAACCCGCGGCCTCTCGTTTCATAGGCGGTGACTAACCGACTGCGCCACGGAGGCTGTCAATGAATGTTCTTATATTTTTCTAATCCTATTTTTTTTTAAAAAGGCTGTAGTCAAGGAAGCTAAAGATAACGCTGTAGGTCGGTACTAAGTATTTTACAATGAAGTTGTCATGACAGTGGGAAATTATAGCAATCATTCTACAATAAGACGTAGTTTACATATGCGATGAAAATAATATACTAGGGACGTAATGATGATGACAGAGGACCAATTTTGCGGTAAGATTTTTAAACACAATACTGGCTTGACGTGTACTGCGAAATAAAATAAAAATAATGGGTCATTGAAGACAGGCCTTTTTAAGGTCATTTAGTTTTTAAAAGTGTATTTATTGGATTGTGGATATGAAGATAAATATTGATAGTGATAAATAAGTATTAATTAGCCCATTTACGTTCCATTGCAAGACACGGACCTCATGTACAATCATAATGGACTACAATATAGCCCAACCACTCTCAATCGTGCTATCGATTGTAGAGAAGACCGGAGTCCTGAAATGGGCCATATATAAATTGATACAGTATCACCTATCGTACATCGCTCCTTTTTTGAATATTTTATTTAACCTCTCACGCTTGAATAGTAAAGGTGAATGAAACTATTAGGTAATAAAGTTTTATGTACGGATGAGCAAGTGGTAATTAAAGACTGAACCATTTCCATAAGTCAGGTAATCGTTTTTTGATTCCGCGATGTCTGGTTATGCAGTGTATTCACCTGACAGCGCTATAAGTCGTTAACATGTTTTTGATCCAAACAGTCGACACTACTCAATTACATTTATTACTTCGACCTTAAACTTTATCTGAGTCACATTCGGCTTTTTTTGTGGTCAGTGACTGATCGATAGATGGAAATACCTTGTTTAGTAAAACATGTGCATAGCTATTTCTAAGATTTTATGATACTATCTTGGAATCCTTGTCGAATCACACAATGTAGTATTTAAATACATAATGTATTTTTGTATTAAGGGGACTATTAGGCATTAAAAAATCACTGATTGTGTTAAGGTACGATTTTATTTAATGTACGCATGTAATTTACCGTTAAGGTTTCGGTTTTGAATCCCGAGTCGGGCAGTGTCATTGGATTTAAATAAAGAGAGTATATATGTGTTAAGTTAAATAATATTAGAATATATTTATACGATACCGATGATGCTTCATAGTTAATAAAATGTATATCTACTAGTCACAAAAATAAAAGGATATTTTTGATCAAATGTTAGGTTTTTTTCGACAATCCGTATCTATGCGGCAATCGATCGATAAGAATTTTGAAAAATAAATTAGAAGCTTGAAATGTATTTTTTTGTCAGATCAGCACTTTATTTCTTTATTTCATGCCTGGTTAATAAACAATCGTAAGAAACCGAACGAGAAAATCATATTCTAACTGTGTGTGAATGTTTATAAAATAATAACTTCACAATTACTAATTAAACTTCGTCATTAATTTACTATTACAAAAAAATATAATTTACACCATAAGATTTAAAATAAACGTATATTTACCAGTATTTCTAAAAATCCTTTTAAGGCAATATATTCTATTCTACATACTTGCATAAAACTAACCTTTTTTTATTTGTCCGTTGACTGTAAACTGTATACATTTCGACATCTTACACTTGAGTTACTTCACGTTCAAGCAAGATACTTGTAGCACAGCGGCAGCAATACTAATTTTATACATCGCGACGATCATTTATATTGCGCTTGGTAGATGGACATATCTTTGAAAAACACCTGTTACAATATTTCAGATATTCCTTTCAGTACTATACTGTGTCTGTATCAGCCGATATATATCCACTGTTATATAGACACGGGCCTACTGGGTACTATTGAAAAGGGATAGGCAATGTACTCCACTACGCTGTAATAGTGCAAGAAGTAAATAGTTTATTCAATTCTTTTTTTAGTCGGGGTCTAGAATATTATGGCACGATTCAAGGGGCAAAAATTATTAGAGGTGGTAGGGATTGGGTCCCAGATTATATGTTTATCACTCTTATTAAAAGATAATGTATAGTTTTCGAGAAATTAATTAAAATAGTTACTAACTTCAAATCACATATTAGGTAAAACGAAACGTTATTATATGCGATTGACAAACAAATCGTTAATAATATTTCAAATATATAGTCTATGGTGTAAAATAACGAAAAAAATCAGTGAAATGGAACGTAAAAACTACGCGTTTCCGTCATGTGTCAGTGTCAACAACAATTTTTAGGAATGTTTTGTTGATATTTTTGATGTTTTTTGGTGGAGTTGTCGCATCTGCGATAGCGATGCGATTAGGAAGATTGAATTGATTTTGCTTATGTTTTGTTGTTTTATAACGTCCTAGATGTTCAGAAGGAAGTTAGTGTACCCACTTTATGGACCAGTTAGGTCGACTGTACCCCAAAACCGACACGGGCCACCCCGACTTCACGTAGACTTTTGGCTACCACCACTAGAGTGTATATAAAAAGCCGGAGGCGCGGAGGGAGAGCAGCCTGCGCCTGCTGTAACGAACGTGGGTGCCTATCCTTTGTTACGCAAGGGCGAAGGGGCTGCACTTCCCGCAGCGCCGGAGACGTTGCAGAAGCAACTTTTGTTTTGTTGACAAGTATTTTGAGGTTAGGTTACTTTAATTAGGTTTTCTTAGGAATAGTGCATTATCTTTTCATGGGAGTGGTACCAGCGGAGAGGGTACACCCCCTCTCCACCCCCATCCTCTACCAACCCCCATTTCATGCCATAATATTCTAGACTTCACCCAAAATATAAGATCAAACCGTACAAAATAAAATAAAATAATAAACAAGAAAAATATCTTAATACACTAGTAATAAACCAAATCGAGCAAATGCTTTACAAGGACTATGGGAATTTAAATTAAATTAATAAATAGAAATAAGGTGCAATAACAAGAAAATATACTCATGGTTATTAAGACTTAAGAAATGTATAAACTGTTTAACAAAAGAACAAGTAAAAGAACATTTACAGCAATTACAAGTAGCACACGTGGAGGAGCAAAAAACTAACAACTATTTATACAAAACAAAGAAAAACGTAAGTAATTTACATAGATAATATTTAACATTCTGTTTGTTATTCTATCAAATGAAAGGGCCAACAATTTACAAATAAACTATTTACGATAAGCAAAAATCTTTATATACGTTACAAATATAAATGTGTAGTTACACCCATATATATATATATAAGAAATATATCAATAGAAAAATAAATCAGTAACTACTATAAGTATATGTAGGTACATTCGTATCGTATATAAACTTCGATCATCCGAAGTTCCGATCACCCGAACTTCGTTTCGGATGAATATAGTAGGGCCCCAGAGCGGTTAGACCATATAGTCCACCTCGTTGGCTAAATTAATACGATTTGGCTATTCCATAATTATAAGTGTATCTGTATCAGCCCATATACGTCCCACTGCAGGGCACGGGCCTACTCTACAATCGAGAATACGGTTGAGAGTGGTTAGGCCATATAGTCCACCACGCTGGCCTAGTGCGGGTTGGTTAAATATAAGTGTACCTGTTTTAATTTGAAGTTGGCCAGTAATAATTTATACTCGAAGAGAAATGCTTTCCTAGTAACGCTTGTGTGTACAGTGTATCTTACAAGTCAGTGACATCAACATAGTTTTCATTTTTTTATTAATATACTACCCATCGCTCGCGTGACAAGACAACCTTATGAAATTGTTGTTAATTATAAAACAAATCATATGTGTGCTTATGTGGTACCTACGTGTGTCTTGAAAACGTAATTATTTCTCTTCAGTCACACGATATCCAGTGCTAAACGCTGACATCTCATAAAATGTACTAAATTACTTAGTGGAATAATTGTTTCGCATTTTTTCTATTTATTTATTAAACAAGAACTTATGTCTTATTATACATATTACAAATAAAAATTACAAAACCACCTAGGAGGTTTGACTGTAGGTCGTAGAGAATCTAATAAATAATATGTAGACATTAATATAATGAGAGTGACTCATGTGTCTGAATATGATTAACACGTTATGAGCCAACAGTGCCCCAAGCAGGAACAGTTAGCTTTATAATATAGTAATCGTAATAGTAAAATTTTGTATGGGAATTTGAACAGCGCCATTGTGAGCGTATTTGGAACTAAATTATGGCAGCGGGAAACGTTTACGACACTATAATAGTATGGTAATCGTATAGTCTAGCGATAGTTTTACTATACAAATGTGTAAAAAAGTGGTAGCACGAATAATTTTTGACGTATAGTATTGTTGTAGTAATAGTATAGTAATCGTTGTCACGATACTATTACTATACGATACTTCAAAATGTTCCTGCTTGGGGTACAGCTTGGGCAGAGGGATGGGGGTTTGATAAACGTAACCACGTGCTAAACGCAGTAACAAAAAATACAATTGTCGAACTAATAATTTATTTTATTTACACAAATAAATATTTAAATAAGTTAATAATCTAATCTTATGACTAATTTATTACATATGTTATTTGTTCTTCTTAAATTAAAAATTAAATACATATAGATAACATTCACACTTAGATTATATAATGTCTAGATGGTGCGCTGAAAGTTTAAAAACCGAGATGAAAACGTTGCCGAAGCCACCTTTTTCTTTCCGCTGTTAATGTGTGCACCCTCTTCATGTCATGTGAATTTAGTTTTAGTTTATACATCCGTTATATTTAAAATTCTCAGAATCACATCACTTCATTAAACTCATTAAAAGAGTTTGTAAGTTCTACATTGCCTTAGTATGTATGCTTCACAATAATTGTATTCTTTGACAAGCAGTGCGGGACCAGAATGTTTTAATCTCTCTGCCGAATCGATGTCTATCCAAACGTTAATTGTATTACTACGTGAAGTGGTTCTAATTGATTTCTTCCTTATTACCTTAAAGTAACAATCGCTATCACTCCTAGACCCTAAATCCCATCTCTACAAAACATGCTATTATTTTCCTTCACAGTGCAATTTATTGAACTGTCACTATGTCATAAATAGACAGCATAAATGAAGTATAAATTGATTCAACCAAGAAGCTTATACCCAAATGGAGATTGCATTCCGTATATAAAAGTGAAGCACAAAAATTTGACCTCGAATGACGTTGCGACTGATTGCTATCCTTTTCTTTCGAGTGACAATGAATGAACAAAAAGTAATTTTCATTCATTGTCACTCGAAAGAAAAGGATAGCAATCAGTCGCAACGTCATTCGAGGTCAAATTTTTGTGCTTCACTTTTATATACGGAATGCAATCTCCATTTGGGTATAAGCTTCTTGGATTCAACCGTTAATTGTTCCATTATACCGATTCATTCGATCATGCGACTTCGCTTTTCAAATATCATCTATACCTCAACAGAGTGTAGATGTTAATTTTGACGTTCATTCAAAACAGTTTGCATCATTTGAAAGCAATGTGAAAATATTTGACATATAAAAGTTTACTCGACCTAAATCTTCAAATCGCCCACTTTGAAACTTAAGTCAATATTCCCAAAACCACCAGATTCCATTACGAAATAGTACTTTAGAATCGGTCTTTGTAGAAGAAAATTGTGGGTACCTTCGAAAAATGTCGGACACATTTTTTTTGTCCTCACATTAAAAGGTAGAGAAGTTACAACGGAGGAAACTGCTGTTAATGTTTTTATTAAGGGCACCAATTCGGAAATTACGAAACGTTTCACTATGACGTCTTTGAGTGGTTATCCCACCCCGGAAGTTTTGTCATGCAAGAAGAAAAATATGAACATTCTTCCAGGAAAAAGTTATATAAGAATAATACTCACACCCCGGGATTATCAAACCCCAAACCCAAAAAAATAACGCTCATATAATAGAAGCAATAAAGTGTTTCAAAAGACTATACACCAATCGTATAAAAAAAACTACTACGCCGACCTTCTTTTTAACCGCAATCCCCAATTCCACTACAGACGTTATCGCGAATGAATCGTTTAAAATAATAAGCATATAAACTGTTGATTCTCCAGGAACCATTTAAGAAAGGACCGAAAGGGCCTACAAACATAAAATCGAGTCGCCCAGGTAAAGGAAGACGTATAGCGACGCATTAAATCCAGACCATCGGGAGAGATTGGATCGAAATAAAATTATAAAAAAAAAAAGAATATTGAGTCCGACACCAGAACAAAAACATATCCAGTATGTCGGACACAATACGACATAAATACATAAGAAAATAGACGTAATCTTGGTACACACTCAGATTGCACCAAGTTTTATTTTAAGTAATGAAAACTTCCAGACTCCATTGACCTCTCTACTGATTCCTAGTAAAAATTAGTCAATGAATCTCGAATATCCTAAATCTTCACAAAACTCTGCGAAACTAAACTGAAATTTAAACTTAAACCCAGAAAAACCCCAAAAATACCCGAAACTTATAATTAAATAACATAACACCACTCAATGATTCTTCATAAAATGCAATATGTTTCGAAAAAATATACTTCATAGCATGCCTGTAGTCAGTAGTCTTCTCAAACGACACAGCCGCAACTATTTCCATCATAAAGAAAAAGAAATTAATGAAAAATAAATGTTCGTGAAAAAACCGAAATTATATCAACTGAAAATATGAACTGTAATCGATTGACAAATACAAACAAATGGTATCGATATCCCTTATTTATCCCTATTTTACCGTGTCGTAAAACTGTCAAATAGTACATACATATGTATTAGTCTAGTACTTTTCTAATTCACATTCTAAGTCTGATTAACTCTCATTATAATTCAATTTCTATATTCAATTGTAAAATAATTTTAATAAAGGTTTTTCCTAAAACAAGTTTTCGCTTACTGCTTTACAGATTTGGCGTAGCCGCATAGCCTAGAGCAATAAAACGTACCTATTAGGTCGTGAACATCGTGATTCGTGAACGAGCAGTGCAGTACCTGAAGGGCTTTAAACTCCCTGTTGAATCAATGTCTATCCCCATATTTACTGTTACTATGGTGGCTTACATTGATATGCTCTATTTCCTACTTTAGAATATCGTCTGAATCCTCAGTGTTTTAATATCCTAAATCCTATATCCATAAAAAAGAGTATATTGTCATATACCGCGTAGATTATTAATTAACTATCGCCATTTCGAAAACGGACTGTAAATTCAAAGTAAGAATTAGCTCAATCACAGATTTGAACACCATACTAAAATTCATACCCGATTTTGGTGCAACACAGCCTACTCAACGACATATATCGATTCATTCGATCACGCGATTCCACGTTCCAAATAACATCGATCTCGCAACGGAGTGTAGTGGACATTCGCACAAAACCATATAACAGGGCCCGGATCTTCTTGCGTTCATTCCAAAAAATTTACATCATAGACAGATTTGAAAACGCTTCTTATACAAAAATTCTCTCGAACTAAAGCCCTAGCTTAAAGGTTTACAAAATATACGAGTAAACTCTTATTCAAGTATTTATAAAACTAAAATTACGAATGAAAATAATCTGTGCAGTGCAGGGTAATCGCGAAAGCCCTTGCTCATATAAACATTACTCAAACTCTACATTTCCATTCCGGAATATTTTACAAAGAAGAAATAATACTTAATCCCGACGAATCATGGAAATCCTTTATATAGAAGGAATGCACAGGAATGTCCCTATCGCATGTCATATAAACTTGATCAACTTCACAACACACTTACAAACACCTTTATGAACATCAACCTAAAATAAAAAATCGACTCTCATATTCGACATTCGAAAATCAGCGAAGAAATATCACTAACATCGCTTTAAGTTTTACAAATAGTGATAAGTTTGGAAAATGAAATCAATGATTGCCCAACAACCATAATTTTTGCCAAATCAAATAATTATCATCCATCCATATAACCGCTTAGTAAACTATACGAACAACTCTTAAAATCCATTAGAATAAGAAGTAACAACCAATTCGTAGTATTGCTATTGAAAATATCTGTACATCACTAGATTCTTCTTCTTTTTCAGCATTCATTTATGCTAACAGACTAGTATATATTTTAGAATTCCCTCTAGTCCAAATAACCCTTTTACACTCTATCACCATTCAACATCTTAACTCCTCGTTATATACCACTAACCTCCAAGAGCATATCTAGCCACCAATCCTAGGTAGCAATTTTTATTATAGATCGAAAAGTTCGCTAGACGGATATATGTAGGTACCACATTCGCACTACGAAAAAGTTTTTCCCAAAAACTCGTGATCTCATATTCTTCAATACGCCCAATCTGTGAGTTAAGCATCCTAACAAACAAATTATCAACACTGGCGAAAAAAATCACTACAACTACATTTCTTGCAGACATCAACACATTCCAATAATTGGGATAAAAGAACTCGCTCTACATGCTTACCAATATAGTAAGCACTGCCCTCCAATGCAACAATGATTTGTCAAATCATAAGTTACAAGGCTCGGGAATACTTTCCCTACCTGAAAACTACAAATTCTACACAGGATATAGCACTCTATCAGCACTTTATACTACTGAAGATAAAATTACCATCCCAATTTTAATTAGGAAATTAGGATAGATGTCAGAAATTAATATTATTTCGAGCTCACCAAAGACCTCGAGTATAATCAATGAACATATTACCCTAAATGAAAAAATAATTAATTATCCTGAATGAAAAATTATTGGACGGGTTACAGCACATTCATCCTAATCTCAATCAGAAAATATCAAGAAAATAGTAGACTCCAGGCAACAATCATTCACGAAGAGAAATCCACCTACCTTCACTTGGATCTATATTTGTATTGTCTTCTTATGATGATGTATATAATATTCAAAATCAGCAAGAAGTGTTAAGTGTTGTAAGTGAAGTGGAAGTGGAATAACGGCAATATATCCAAATATCCAGATATAATTCGTATATCGGGAAAAACCTGAAGAATCGATTCCGAAGCGGAATTTCTACACCTCATACATCTCGGAAAATGAGGTACGTCACGCTTTGACTCGAACTCGTTTTGGGCAGATAATGTTGCATAATTTGATAGGAAATTATAAACCCGATTATCCCTACTGTAGACTGCTACATTAGGGATAATCGGCTACCAATATTATGAACAAAAAGTATGGGATGTTATTCACACCATAATATCTAGACATTATATAATCCAAGCATTTACAATCGTGTTTACAAATAAAAAAATTCGTAACGCCATTTTTGTACCTACCTTCTATGAGTGTACACATTACAATGGTCAATTGAACATTAACACACTAGTAAGTAATAAATAAATAATACACCTGACACTCACATACATTGTCCTGACCCCACACAAAGATCGAATCTTGTGCTGTAGGTGTCAGAAACTACACGAGACTTTGGTCTCACTAGTAAGCAAAATTCATAATATCTAAGACTTAGATATTACTTAAGTAATGAGTCTAGTTTCAATTTAAATGAGCATGATACCTCTCAAGTGATTATCAATCCGGAGATCTCGTGTTTAACTTCTTACACTTCAGTTTCTTCAATTACACTATCATCGGACACAAAATTTGTAGATTTCAGTTCCAATTCATATTCTTCAGGCAAGTCCAAATCTATTTTCCTTCTCTTGGCCAAAATTAAATTTATTGTCATCTTTACTTTCGGAGTGGATAGTATTATTTCCTCCACTGATTCTTCTGTATTTGTGAGTGATTCGTGTTCTTCTGATTCCGAAGTTTTTAATTCCAATTTGGTAGAGTTGAATAATTCAATTTCTGTCCAACCATCAATTCCCTCACAAAATGACGTGTTAAATTTCTTGATAGATAGAGCATCGCCATTTTTCGACCATGTTATTGGGGAAGCATCGAATTCTGATAAAAGAAAAAAACAATTGAAATTTTAATTTTTAAAATGCACGTTTTTAATTTTATCAAAAACTTAAAAATTCAGAAAATAGATTACACTCGCACATACACTCTATACTAGTTGAACAACTTTTGATATGCACCCTCCCCCTTAATATACAGTTGCAAAATTCACCATTACTAGCATAATATATCATCATCATCATCATCATATCAGCCACAGGAAGTCCACTGCTGAACATAGGCCTCCCTCAATGATCTCCACAATGACCTGTTGGAAGCGGCCTGCATCCAGCGACTTCCTGCGACCTTAGTCAGATCGTCCGTCCACCTTGTAGGCGGGCGTCCGACACTTCACTTGCCTGTACGTGGCCTCCACTCGAGAACCTTTCGGCCCCAACGGCCATCGGTTCTACGAGCTATGTGCCCGGCCCACTGCCACTTCAACTTGCCAATCCTATATGTATATGCTCTATGTATATATGTATATCCTATATGCATATGCTCAATTGTTCGTATTGTCATATAAATATTTAAAATAACAATAATAGGTACAACCCACAAACACACACATAATCCAGGAGAGTCATCGATTTTTCGACGACCAGACCAGAACAAATGCATACGGATCACACAAACGTTTTTCTTGCGGCGGGGATTGAACCCGTAACATATAGTACCTAAAGATTATTTTAGAAGCATATTGTTACACATTAATGAATGATATTAATATAATTAAAGAGAAAACCGACAAACAGAATATCTCATAGAAAAATTTAGTAAAAATACACTCACCATTTATTTTTTCTTTCGTACTCCGATTATCCAAGAAATTCAGCGCTGCAGTGAAGAATAAACTTTTGTTCATTGTGAAGCACTTTAGTGTTTATGTTTTCTCAACAAAATATCGATGATAACTGATGAAGAAAATAAGATAGGCAGCATTTTATACAAATGAATGTCACGCTAAAGGATAAACAGGATCATTAGCAATCTCCCGGTCATTAACTAATTGTACACAAATTCATTTTGTGAAAACAGTAACCATAAATAAATGGTATTGTAAACAATATGGTAATCGTTTTGTTTATTCATCTAATGTTCCTTTTGCAGAAAAAATATTTTGATGTTTAATTATTTATTTTCTATGTTCTGCATTATTAAACAAGATTCCAGTAACATCACGTCAAACAATTTATAAAATTAATTAATTATAATAAGTGTTAGGAACGAACTTGACACGTTTACTGATATGGAGGTCGCAGGTTCAAATCCCTGGGCTCAGCTCGTCACTTTACAGATTCATGTGTGTATTCAGAGTTAATCACCACACTAAAACGGTAAATGAAGTAATCGTGAGGAATGCCATAGGGATTTGTAAGAATTTCTATGACATATCAAGTCCGTCAACAAGCACTAGACCTGCGTGGTGGCTATATGGCCTAACCCCTCTCGACTGTACTCTCAAATATAAACAGAGCCTGTACACATATTCAACAAGTATTACTAATTGACATTTGTTAGTATTTAAAGCACAAAAGATAGGTAAATAATTATACATAATTGTAAAAGCATCTATGGACTATCACAACATAGAACTAAAAGTCTCCCTTCAAATGGATAACACTTACATGAAAAAAATATTCAACTCAGGTTGTAACGGGTTTTACAATTGTTTTTCAAAAAATATCTTTGGGCAATAATGACTACGAGTTCAGAAAATCTCTGGGCGCTAGGTGGATCGAGAAGTCTCGTCATACAGAGGGATCTATATGGCCTCCTATCCTAGGGAAGTAGCTTCCGGAGAATAAATAACAAGTGACCTGTTACTGAGTACAACGCCATGATCTCAGGTTCAAATTTCGGTTCGGGCAGAGTGGTGTTGTATTTATCTTTTAAATCATCGTAGTACAGAACACATAAAAGGAACTTGGATGTCCCGTTAGCGTCTCTACCTCCTTTCCTTCTGGGAAAAAGACGTAATTCGTATGTACGTAGACGGTAGATATGTATGCAAATATTGGTAATTGGTAATAGGGGAGTTATTCTATAAAAACGATACAATCTTCGAGTGTTCGAATGTTCGACACATTAGTGAAGTTTTACGTACGGCGTCCGCACATTCGAAATTCTTATCGTTTTTATGAGTAATCCCCCGGGCCGGCAATATGGACTTTGGCCAACCCTTTCGATCGCTCCCTAGATTGTTGAGCAAGCCCGTGTTCTGCTCAGGGACGTATGGACGTATAGCTACACATATACGAGTGATTAAGTAGCGCCATCTATTGACAAAAATAATTATATACATTTAAATAAAAGAATATAAAATAAAGTATTGTAACTGTGGTAATTTCACAAAAGGATTTTATAGTTATTTTTTATTTTTAATGATGTAAGTTCTCGTATCGAAGAAACGATTACCGTAAGAATATAAAAAGTTTCACCGTGTAAACATTGGCAGAACACGATGATCTGTGGCGGTTATGCTATGGCATATGTAAAGAGTTAATTACGAAAATAAAGAAAAGTCGCAGGAAGTCGCTGGATGCAGGCCGCTTCCAACAGGTCATTGTGGAGATCATTGGGGGAGGCCTATGTTCAGCAGTGGACTTCCTGTGGCTGATATGATGATGATGTAATAATCGCATACGATTCTCGCCTCGACACTACGAAAGAATTTTCGGTCTCACAAACACCTAGACCCGAAACAAATATTTGTGGGCGGCACAAACATTTCTCGCGCCTAACCACCTGTGCACGGTGGCTGTGAAATGGTTCCATAGGTGAGTGGTGTGCAAGCAAATGCGTATATGATCCGCTGGTATTTTTTGAGGGGTGTTTTGAGAGCGACGGAAATCTGTCGCATTTTGGATTCAGCCTGTATATGTATATCTATCAAGTCGGCAAAACTGTAGAAAAATAATGTTCATCTCTTGCTAGAGGTTATTACATAAAAAAATACCATAGTACGAAAAAACTAATAAATGATTATTAAAAACGACAACATAGGAAAATACAATTTATTTACCGCAAAAGGACACTTTTAATACTTAAAATTTAAGTTACACTAATATCTTAAGATATTTTTGTCATTTACAATATTATTTTAATGATGAAGGCACAATAATTTTTTTTTGTCCTGATATTTTCTCATAACAGTAACGATTTACTCTTGAAGTTAAGGCTAGAATTAAGGCACATTAGAATTTTATTTTTACTTGGGTCTTGAAATATGAAGTTTGGATGAATATCAAATTGATATTTTTTGATACATTATATAATATCTACTTTATAACATTTCCTATTAATATATTTATCAATGCTTGTGGCTTTAATCAGAATATAATTTATTATTTAATTTTTTTAAATATTTTGATGCCAAAGAATATATATTTTGAATTTATATTTCTACTATATATTGTTAAATATACATAAACTTGGAATAATTATAAGTAAATCAACAAACCGCTTAGGATAATTGACGAACAAGTAAGTTTTATGTATTATTTGACATGAGTAAGACCAGTATTATCGTATTTAAATCTTTTTAAAATTGATAATGATAAAAAAGAAAAATCATTTTTCTTTTGAATTAAAAAAAAACAAGTTGTAATTAACATGCACCAAAAACAGTGACATTATTCTAAAAATGACCGAAAATGTTAATGTTCTTAGCTAAAATTTAGTTAATTTTGAATACATAGGCACCGAAAAATCTATATGAATAGAAATCATTCGTAAAATTAAAACTAATTTAAAATATACCACAGTAATTGTGATTAAATTAACTAATATCACATTCCCTTGTCAGGTAATGTAATTTTAACTATTATTACTATCTAACTAATTAATAGGCATTTTCTACATGACAATCAAACACATTCTTAAATGAAACAATACAATAGTTACAAGCTTACATGAAAAAACTTAATTCAAAGTTTAACTAACAACATTTGGCATGTTCACAGCTACAAGAGAATCAAATATACTCAATAATTAAATATGTTCCATAAAATTATGGAAGACTATAAAATTCAACTAAAAATATATTCATTTGATTCCCTTCACAATCAGTCATAGTAAGGTACGCAAAGAACTTATACTAAAACGCCTGGTTAATAAAAGTAGCTAAAACAATGTTTAAGGAAACTGGGTTGATTTTTAACATATTTATACCAATATTTTGGTAATCAACAAGTACAAGCATATACATATTTCATTTTACCGGAATTCGTAAAGTACTTTTAATACAAAATATTATAAAAATCTCACAATCAGTACAGATTAAAGAGCGCTAGAAATCGGATTTCGCTTATAGTCATGCTTTACTGTGGCTTACCCAGGTAAGTCGAAATACAAACCACATGCAAAATAGTATCGATCTGATCAAAGGACCAAAACTGTACTTTCGTAACAACAACTTCTAACAGTACATAGTGTGATCCAAATATTATGCCAATTACGAACTATAAAATGATTTAAAATTTTTCAGTTATACTTAAATTTTACAACTTAAAAATCTTAAAAATATTTAGAAATCTTTTAGCTGACCTTGAATGTACTTAAGGCACGAATGAACTTCCTCACTGTCGGCGATGAAACTTTGAATCCTATCCTGAAGTTCTGACAAAAAATCACTATCAAAATTGCCCTTTTTCAAAGCAGTTAAACAGAAATTATTTAGCGCCTTAAAGCACTGCTTTCTGGGTCCATTATGGGGTTGATTGTCCCAAAGTGGGGTCGCTTTAACATAGCTCCATGCTAGAAAAACATACTGTATTACAGACTCCCAATGTTGGGATTCGATCAAAGATTTCCCTTGATCAATTATACACTTTTTGAATGCGGCTAGATGAACCGAAGCCCGGGAATAAGCGGGAGAATCGGTCTTAGAAGTAAGACGAGATGTTGGTAGGCTTTTGAATATATTCGATTTTAAGTAGCTCATTTTTTCTTCAAGAGGTGTCAAGTCTGGTGCAGGCATATCTCTTCTTAGTTCCTCTTCAACCTCAGGGTGTTTGTAAGTAATATTCTTGATGATATGGATTAACTGACTGGGGCTCAGCCCTTTCAGAGCAGTGTCAATGGGACCTTTTACCTCTTTGTCCCAAATCTTTTCAATTCTACATCTTTTGGTGGGTGGTGTCTCTTTAATGGGGCTAGTTATTTTAAATTTCTGGGGGGTGCTTATATCGCTGAAATCAATTTTCTCTGGTGTTAGTGGAACTCTTTCGGAATCGCATAGTAATAGACGTTTTCGAGGGGTTGATCGTAAGGTTACGCCCACTTTCGGGGGAGAAAGGCGACCTGGAGTGTTTTTAGGTGGTGTTCTGACTGTTGAATGAAAGGAGGAATTCCTCCTTATTTCAATGTCTGGCGACCATGTTACCGGGGCGCGACGGCGGCCTGAAACAACATTTTTGTCTCATTATTTAAAGTGTTACCCTATCTTTGATAGAATATTTCAGTCAAATGCTTCTGAATTCTGATATATGGGTGTGGACTTCTGTCGATATTATACATTATAGCTTGACACCTAATCAACTATACAATTAAAACAATATATGTTGATAAACATAATTTGATGAAGCAAATCATATTTATATCAAAACTAAATTAGCTAAAGCTGTCTTTTATAAAATTTATAGCTTTATAAAACATCTTAAAACGTTCACAATAACAAATATTATCACCTCTCTGCTGAATAAGTATTTCATCAGGCGAGGCTGCCGGACTGAGGTACCCTGGAGGCAGTCCAGGCGAGAGCTCCCGCGCGTTGGCAATGGACTGCAGCGGTGTGACGCGCAGTCGGTCCAGGAAGCCCGGGATCTCGGCCAGCGCAGCCCGAGTGCGCCGCCCTCCTTCCGGGGTCACTGCACCTTCCATACGCCTGATTGATCGGTCTTAGGGGAAACAAAAAGTAGTGAAACAAAAAAATTGTAATGAAACAGGATTATTTTTAGGTAGGGCGTAGTATTGTGTATTTATATATAAATATACAATTGTATAATAAATAAATAAATAAATACACCCAACAGTCACACACATAGTCCTGACCCCATATTAAGATCAATTAAGTCTTGTGTCGTGGGTATCAGGAACTACGAGAGACTTTTCGGTCTCACAAACACCCAGACCCGGAAGAAATATTTGTGGGCCGCACAAACATTTCTCTCGGTGCGGGGATCGAACCTGCGGCCTCTCGTTTCACAGGTGGCGTCTAACCGCCTGCGCCATGGAGGCTGTCAAATTGGTAATTCCCATGATGAATTGATAATAATTTCCGGAAATTTATAATTAAAATACTAATATTTTTATTGTTTATTAAAGATGAAGTTTGCTAATTGAATAAACGACCAATGAAAAAAAATGATGTTAAATTACATTTAATGTCCCTTAATTTCATGGACTGATATATATTAACATAATGTAACTAATTACCAAGTCGTCTGCAATATAACTAAAATTACATGTTTAGAAAAAGGAATAAACAATTTACAGTAATTTTAACAAAACATGTAATGGGTAAAATAAATCAATTGACAAAATATACACTATTTTTATGAATTTTTATCAAACAAATGACATTTTTATGATTAAAATAAATTCAAGTAAGTAATTAAAAATTTACATCTTATACATTTAGTATTTCTTTAAGAACCAGCAGATGATGCAAACTTTTAGTAATTTAAAAAATGTTGTGCCTATGAAGCAGTAGTATTAAAGCATGATAAATAATAAAATAGTGCGTGGTGGCCTGTTGGTAAACGGACTAGACGCGGCTGCCAACATGTTCACGGTGGTCGCGGGTTCAAATCCCAGGGCACACCTCTGACTTTTTCGGAGTCATGTGTGTATTGACAGTCAATCACCACGCACTAAAACGGTGAAGGAAAACATCGTGAGGAAACCTGCATACCATAGCGATTTACAAGAATTTCTATGGTATGTAAGTCCGCCAACCCGCACTAGGCCAGCGTGGTGGACTATATGGCCTAACCACTCTCAATCGTACTTTCGATTGTAGAGTAGGCCCGTGCCCTGCAGTGGGACGTATATGGGCTGATACGATACGAAATAATAAAATAAATAATAAGCTGCTTAATGCTCAATAGTAATTCCGAATAAAAAGACAAAGGGAAAAGCAGACAATTTTTTTAAGATTCATCCTATTTTTCTATTAAAATATTTTTTATTTAGTTTTATTGAGGCCTATAAATAAGAAATAAGTTTAGAAGTCCTAGGTTTTCTTGCCTTATGTATAAAAATATATTCATTCTCTTCTTCTTTGAACTGGTGCCTAAAATAAAATTGACGATAGGAGCAGTGAAATTGAAACTAGCCAGTGCATAAGCATAACTATTCTATCTCATAATACCAAAATGATTATTTAACAATTGATGTCATCATCTCTTTTATCAACACTCTACCTTTATTGATTGGTATGGTCAGCATTTGAGGGTCAATAATTCAAAAAAAGTAATATTATGTTAAGCTGGCACATCTAGTCACATTATTATGATATGTGTTGCTTTGTCAAAAAATATATACAGAATACAGAAATCAATAGTCACAAATACATATCTTATTACATACCTTAAATAAATAAAATCATATTGAGCATAGCAGTTTTTTAAAAAAATAAAGAGTTTATGAGTGACCTATAATATGATTGGATGAAACTTATATTATTTGCATAATATTTTTATGTAGAAAAATGTAAGCTAACAGCACAACCTTTTATCCTGATAAATCTGACCAAATAGCATTTTCTCTGTTATCTGCTAATCATTATGAGGAACATGCCAATGTCTCTACAGTTATAAGCTTACAAATGAATATGCAGTCATTCTTAATATTATTATATAATTATACAAGCATATTTTACTAGCAAATGGACAATTCAATAATAAATAAACATGATCTTTTAATGGTAAGCAAAGCTATTACTATGATATAAAATAAAAAATGATTGAGATTAAAATTTGTTTAAAAATATACATACCACACTTGCTTACAAATCAAAAAAATCCTCATGTGGTGACTTTGTTCTCAAACTAAAAAAAGTAAGCAACACAATAAAAATGAGATTAAGCTATAATTAAGTATGAAGGTATCCTTTACGAGAAAAAAAAAACTTTTACTAAAGAATCGTACACACGCGTTGCGTACCTATACAATTCCATAATGTTACTGACACAATGAAGTTACAAAATATCAATTAAAAACTAGAAATAAACGAGATACCTTCAACATAGCACTTACGACTAATGACTGTATTGTCCTAATGCACGTTTTAGCTAACTATTTAATGGAATTTTCATACATTTTACTGATACAGTCCCGCCTAGTAGACGCAAACACTCACGGGACAACATCTGGGATCCAATATTTAATGCGCATACTCACAATCAATGTTTATAATTATCATAAATACCTTAACAGATTATGGTGCTGGTGTATCGTAGCTATAAAAATCACGATTATATTAACAAAAATAACACAAATCTCAGCAATTGAAAATAACAAAATTGGCGCAAAAATTGACAACTGCAAGATGCAATGCAACGGTTACCCCACAGGGGTAGCCACCGTGTAACCTAGTATGAGATAGCGATATTTGTGGGAGTGTGGCCAGGTTGACACGTTTTTCCTAAGGTATCGGGAAACTTTGACCGTTCTTTAAAAAAATATAATTGCTAAAATATCGATATTTTAACTTTGAGGGGAACTACAATGCACTTACATACCTGGGTCGTCAGCCATCACCCAGAACTAATAAAAACACTGTATAACATAAACATAATTTAAGTAAATATTTAGTTCTGAAAATAAAAACGATTGTAATAAAAGCTAATAACAAAACAACATCTAGTCCGCCCCGTGACCACGAAAGTTGTAAAGTAATCGAAACGTCGCGGGGAGAAGTTAAAAAAAGCAAAACTTAAACCAAATCCGCGATAAAATTCGTAAATAGTTTTATTTCAAAAACAATATCTATTGTGCATCCATATACAGTTCAAAACATATAAGGAAAAAGTTTAAAAAATAAAAGATAATTATTGAAGTTTGTTTTTTAATATGTAATTTAAATCTATTAATATCGTTTGTTTTAGGGAATATCAACCTTTGGACCGCTGGCCACCCCAAATATTGTAAATATTTGCCTCCAAAACGTCAAATTTCCTGGAGTCAAGCGGTTACGCCGATAAGGACAGGTTACAAAAGCTTGCATCTCTTTCTTACATGAATGTTATGTATAAATCTCTTTCGTTTTGTGGAAAAGGGATAGAACATGTGACTCCGTCTATTAGTTTCTCCGTCTACGGGTTACCCAGTGTATTACTATACTCTATGGCAACGGTCTTGCTACGTTCCGTATCCAACAAACGGAATAAACGTATGAAGTTAAACATTCGAATTGAAGGAAGTAGATTTCGTTTTCAATACGTGTGAAAGAGACAAAATCTACATCTCACTTCAATCAAATAATAATATTCGCAAGAAAAAATAATAATATTCGCTAAGAACATATAAAGAAGTGCAAAATATCGAATTAAACATAAACTGAATTATGTTGTTATACTAGTAGCCAGTAGGCCATTCAATATAATAATTTAAAAAAAAAACATTTTTATCAATTTGGCAAACAATCAATAGTGTTGTACAGCACATTTTATCGATAGTATTAAAAAAAAGTATTTTGTTACTATGAACTTAAAATTAAAATATATATCAAAATATTTCAATACCCTGGTGCTGCCATGCACAATTTTCGATTTCCTCAAATACCTTGAGATTCTGGTACACCTATAAAATAGAAGGTTTATCCATGACATTAAGAAACAATGATGTTTCATGTATGTATAATCATTAATAGTACCGAATGTCATGTTAACCCTTAACTGTCAAATTAGCCGATTTGATTAGTTTCAAGTTTTAAGCTTTACGTGAATAAATATATCGCCTCGGTGGTTTACCCCTTCGAACTAATATTACAAAAACCATTGCATTTTATTATTGCAATCAGTACATAATTTGGAGAGTTTTATATGGGATTGATTTGAAAGCCTTAGCATTTAGTCTCACAATGTGACTATCATAGTGCTATGCAAATATAATTAGGATAATTTCATGATACTTTTTAATTTATACATAATCCAGGTCTTAAAAGTTGATAAGGAAATATTGTTGAATATAGCACATTTTATCGATAGTATTAAAAAAAAGTATTTTGTTACTATGAACTTAAAATTAAAATATATATCAAAATATTTCAATACCCTGGTGCTGCCATGCACAATTTTCGATTTCCTCAAATACCTTGAGATTCTGGTACACCTATAAAATAGAAGGTTTATCCATGACATTAAGAAACAATGATGTTTCATGTATGTATAATCATTAATAGTACCGAATGTCATGTTAACCCTTAACTGTCAAATTAGCCGATTTGATTAGTTTCAAGTTTTAAGCTTTACGTGAATAAATATATCGCCTCGGTGGTTTACCCCTTCGAACTAATATTACAAAAACCATTGCATTTTATTATTGCAATCAGTACATAATTTGGAGAGTTTTATATGGGATTGATTTGAAAGCCTTAGCATTTAGTCTCACAATGTGACTATCATAGTGCTATGCAAATATAATTAGGATAATTTCATGATACTTTTTAATTTATACATAATCCAGGTCTTAAAAGTTGATAAGGAAATATTGTTGAATATAGCACATTTTATCGATAGTATTAAAAAAAAGTATTTTGTTACTATGAACTTAAAATTAAAATATATATCAAAATATTTCAATACCCTGGTGCTGCCATGCACAATTTTCGATTTCCTCAAATACCTTGAGATTCTGGTACACCTATAAAATAGAAGGTTTATCCATGACATTAAGAAACAATGATGTTTCATGTATGTATAATCATTAATAGTACCGAATGTCATGTTAACCCTTAACTGTCAAATTAGCCGATTTGATTAGTTTCAAGTTTTAAGCTTTACGTGAATAAATATATCGCCTCGGTGGTTTACCCCTTCGAACTAATATTACAAAAACCATTGCATTTTATTATTGCAATCAGTACATAAATATTTTTTTGTCTTGCTTAAACATTTGTTATCTCATAAAAATTGCTTCATTATACTTAGTATTAATTATAACTACATTTTTTACTTAATTAGCCAATCAGATAACATTTTCTGCTTTTCCAAAAAAATATGGTCACCCTTATAGAACGGGACACAAGCCTCCACTCAACTCGTTTAATATGTCAAAAAATACATCATTCATTGGACTTTATTTTACTTCTTGGTTAATTTCTTAGTCTGTGCTTCTTGGTCTGTGGACTTTATAAATGTCTGTAAATATCGTAAAAAATATTATCGAGAAAGTAGACTTTCCAATATTGACAAAATAAAATAGTGACTGAAATTTTGGATCTCCGTTGTGAACATTCGTAATTACAAGTTCACAATAACTTTAGTGTAGTAAAATAAAAACAACATTCCTGATATTGTTCCCGGAACAGCGATTCCCTTTTATACAAAGGGAATTCAAAGTGTATTTTAAACTTATTATTCACTGTGAAGTCTAGACCAGAAAGACTGTGTTTGTGAAAGGGCGCTGGGAAGTGGGTCAGGCGCGCTGAATGCAGTAAACAAAGTGCATCGGAGCCGTAGTATGTTCTAGATTTTCTTGCGCGACGATAATGGGTTCGTTTGACGGTCACCAGTGAGCATGGAGAGACTGTCGCATGACTTAAACCTGGCTTTAGAGGAGAGCAACTGCGGTCGGCAAGAACGGCGGAAGATAGGGCTCCGCCGGAGGACCCGCTCAGCTGGCAATCTACGTTAGTTGCTTTTGTTTATTCAAATATTTGCATGTAACCTTCGATTTCGTGGACATGTTTGGTTTTCATTTATCTTGCGTTTGTAAACTGGTTAGCATGTTGGTTTAACGCAGGGCAGGTCAATGTGCAACTACATATTTAAATATCATATGTTATTAACATGTTTAATAAACAAAATCAGTGAAATAATGATACCCAATTTTAAGACTTTTAAAGCTACTAATCAATACAATATATTCTCCCATTAACTGTTATGAAGTTAAGGGTTTTAAAAGAATTTAAAAAAAACTTTACTCTTTCCTCTAGTGTAATTTGAAATCCATTTTAAAATAATGCTTATTTCCTTTAAATATATACCCATTTATCATAAAAATGAATATTTTATTCAATATAATGCTCCCAAATATAGATACAATACTTCTAAGCAAAACTTTTTTATGCTTATAGCAATTACTTTCCATGTATTAACATATAAAAATATCACCAATAACATTTCCCCCTGCAGCGGCCGTAATAACTGTAAGCCTGGTAGAAGATGGCAGCTCGAGCAGTCCGCCACAAGCACCGCTCATCACTCAACCATTATCCGACTCGGATGACCCGCATGTCAACTTACACAAATCATCCAGCCTCAAAACAAGACATTACTGCCCAATTGGCAACTTTGAGTCAGATTCCTTCAATGAGAACTTTTCACCAACACGGCCAGCTAATGCTAGACGAAAAAGGAAATATAAGAAAATGCCAGTTGAATACACAGATGGCAAAAGGTCCCCGCCTATTGAGATATTGAGCATAACTACTGAGGTATAATCTTTATTACTGACAGAATTACTATAGGTTCTTTATTTATTTTATTTTTTTATTGCACTGATTGGCGAGACCAGCATGCTATTAGCCTGACGGTAAACAATACATCTGCTCATGAACATTAGCAAAACCTTGAATTACAAAGCAAAGTTTGGTTCTCCACTGTGCTTGCTATTCTGAAACATAAAATGTTGAGTCTAAATAAGTCCAGTAGTTTCTCTGTCTACAATATTCTTCAAAACGAAACACAACAGTGCATTTACGCTGCTATTTGGCAGGAGAAATAGACATTGATTGTCATTAAATGTTGGTTCAATGGTCTCTCAATATTCAGTTTGTTACATTTTAAATTGATTTATAAACAAAATAATTTATTTGCTTATCGTACATTACGAGTAGTATTAACAACAATTAATTATCTTATTTTATTTTTATTTTGTCAGCACTATAATAATTTGGAGAGTTTTATATGGGATTGACTTGAAAGCCTTAGCATTTAGTCTCACAATGTGACTATCATAGTGCTATGCAAATATAATTAGGATAATTTCATGATACTTATTAATTTATACATAATCCAGGTCTTAAAAGTTGATAAGGAAATATTGTTGAATATATCAAAATATTTTATCTAGCGAGATAAGTTGAGACTGAAAATCACCTGTTATGAAATGCTTTTTTCCAGCCTAACGCATTACCAGCAACAATCTTGCTACAGAGCCAAGTGTTATCCCCGGCAATCCATGTAAATAAACACAAATCACTACTTAAACCAGAAAGGTTAACATTTTATTATTTTTTGTCAATATTGCTTGATTGGCACAATTTTTATGATTGATAATTTTCAGGAATGCATTTTGTGGCAAGAGGAAGTGGTCTCATCGTGATAAAGATGTTTGTGAGATGAGAGAACGCTCACTGAGTGGAGGTTGTTCATCAAAATCATCGTTTTTCAAACACGAATTCAAGTATCGGAAGTACGAGTCAGAGAACAATAAAAGAGACTCAATCTTACAACCAGGGAAGATAGTGCTCAAATCGCAAAATGTTGAGGATACGAAACCGTCGCTTGCCAACACCCCATCATTGCCCGGAAGTTCCAGTTTCAACTTTGTTTACAAGAACCCATCTAAAAATGGGACTCCCGTTCTATCGAAAATGACTGGGTACAAAATAGCCACAGACTTACCCCCATTCTTCAGCCCCACAACTAGCACAGGAAAAACAGGCTTCGACCTAAAATACCACAAGAAAATTAAACTCTTGAATAAATCCCATCCACCTCATTCATTGAGAAATCCCCTACAATTCGATGACTCAATCAGCGGTATGGACTGCGCGGGGAATGAGTCAAGTTCTCTAAGTAGTAGTGATTCAGATGGTGTTGTGACGAATGACAGTGACAGAGAAGGTGATGATGAACTCACAGACTGGCCCGGCATAGAAGAACTCAAAGTGTTCAACAAGAGTCTCACTTTTAAAACGTCCAAAACGGTCAACACCAACTCGCCGAAGTCAGTAAGTAATATGCCCCCACCAAAGAGGCTGAAAAAAGAAAAATTACTTGTGAAAAGTGGCTGGGCCAGCTGCAAGAATAGATTCAAGAAGAAGAGGGCAAAAGTCGATTCTGGAAATGACGACGATGCTATGATGTCGGATTCCAAAACGATAGTCGACATGGGCGAAGAGTCTACATCGAAAGAGAACAGGGAAATATTACAGCCGCATTCCTCATTCTCTAGTTTCAGTGACATAAAAAACGCGGGTGTGACTGGACAAAATGCAAACGAGTCGTTTTTTCAGTCATTTCAGGCGTTTCAAGAGAAAACTGCTCAACAGGAGGAGACGTTTAACCAGGCGCCGCGAACTAACTTTACACTTCAAAAGACGTCGTCAAGTGACTTGAATTTGAGCGAGAAGTCTCCTCAAAGTGATCATTATTACAGTGAGCATTCTATGGGGAATGTTGTGGTCACAGAAGTGAGGGAAATAAGGGCTGGTTGCCGTAGAATAAGAGAAGAAAGGCCCGGATTTCTCATACAAAGCGCTGTAAATGAACAACTGTCCAAGTTCCTTCAAGATTCTTGCCAAACTGAATTGAAATTATCGAGTTTCAATGACCCCGAGGAGAAAGAAAAGTTGGAGTCATTGGCTAAATTGTACTCTTTGGAGTTACAAGTTGAGATGGGCCGGCCTGTACTAAGGAAAACGAGGTAGTAAATTGTATGTAAAGTACATGTGTATGTATTACGTGTTTCTTAATTCTTCAAAAACTAGTAAAAAATTAAGACAATTTTTTTCTAGCATTTAGAGAATGGAATCTATTTCTTTTTTCAGTTTTCACACTAATAAAATTATTGCAGACAACTTAAAGATCTTTATTTATAAACTAAGAAGACACTCATACAAGATTTTTCTCAAACAACTTTTGTCTGTTACAGCAACACAATGCAAGCGGTTCGTGTAGAACATTCCTACCACAACTTCCCATCAGATCACAAGAGGCGTTGCTATGGCGACGAGACAGACACCAGCCTCAGTCTAAGCGACCAGAACTCCGTCCACTCCATCAACGATTTAGAAGAAACTCAGGATGTACCGCAGAAGGAATGCCACATGACGTCACAGGAACTAGTCGATACATTCTCGCACACCCTGGTAGACAAATCTCTACTGCATCCGGGTGATATCGACTGAGATATGTATATAGATATTGGAGTTACATAAAGGATGTTTGTACTACAAGGTACGATTAGTAAATTGACACCGATTAGCATCAATTTTTGTGCTTAAAACTGGCTTTATGATTGTAAGATTTAAGTGAATTTCTAATGCAAAATAAATGTATATTTTGCCTTTGTACTGAAAGTGAACTTGCAATTATAAAGCCAGAAAAATATCGAATTTTGGAAGTTATGTAAGCCCTGTTTGTCTACGATTATGAAAAATGTTTGCAATTTTATATCGAGTAACTTCTACAAATTATATTATTAATGGTCATTTAGCAACATTAACATTCTTATTCCTAGACAGTTTAAAACCACAGTTAACCACAGTTTAAGTATCGCATGTTTTGTCTCTTTCATTCTAATAGAATTCAAAAGTTTGAAAGGTACAAAAAATACGATAGGAAAAATAGGTTGTATTGTCTATGATTAAGTTCGTAAGTCGTAGTTATCGCTTATAAGGGTTATAAGAAAAGTCAGGAGTCCATATGGCCTGCATATTCTTACTTGTAATCAAGTATAAAACTTTGTCGAATTTTATAACTTAAATTGTGTACAACGTTGTATCTATTAAATATGTCGTTTATGGTGTTACAATGTAGATGTTATATCAATTAATATTAATAATGACTTTCGCGGTGTTTGTTGGAAAAATGTCGCGGGCGACGAATGTGCGAACAATGGGGAATTTATGAATATCGATACCTGTTTAAAAGGAAAATATCGATATTAGCCTTCAAATCAATATCACTATGTTTCAGCATTTTTTATATTTCCCTTGCCGATTTAAAACAGTCAGTAATGCACAACAGTTTAGACAGGTGTCGATATTTTTAATTCTTTTGTTTTTTTGATACGGTTGTAAGCATTTTATGTAACATGTTTAAAATTCCCCGAAAACCGGTGTAGCAACGCGTTATCATTGAGTTGCAATAGTAATAAGTTACTTTTGACTTTCGGTATAAGTTCATTCCTTTCGATTTAGGCTTTAATATTTCGATAACTCGACTGGTTTTCGTAGTAATATGCAGGGATGTTGCGAATATTCGCATCCGCATCCGCAAATGCGGAACTTCCGCATAAATTTGGACATCTGCATCCGCATCCGCATCCGCAATAGTCGATGCGGATGTTTTATGCGGATGCGGATGTAATACAAAATGAGACAAGACAGAAATTTGGCGGTGCCGGCCAAGAAGCTTATACCCAAATGGAGATTGCATTCCGTATATAAAAGTGAAGCACAAAAATTTGACCTCGAATGACGTTGCGACTGATTGCTATCCTTTTCTTTCGAGTGACAATGAATGAAAATTACTTTTTGTTCAGTGTCCCGCTTTTCAGGGGTTTGGTAACGTGTCCCGATTGTACCTTCGGCGGGACGCCAAATGTCCCGCTTTTTGACCACCGTTCTTAGAACGAATAAAAAACGAAATGTTACACACTTTTATTTATAATCCGTACTGTATTTCGCGTTTTCCTACAATTATTTACCTACTTAGTATCTATTTCGATTCTAAAGTAGTTTCGATAGGCTGATTCCAAACAAATATAGGGCTTTGAATAAGTTCTTGCGGTTTGTTCACGAATTCCTTTTTTATTTTAGATGGTAAAACATGTGCAAGGAAATACTGTTAGTCAACTTATGAAACTACCAACCACTAACCAAAAACGGCTATTGTCTTTGAGAGCCTCCAAAAAGACGCGACGTTTTTCAATGTTATAAGTAAAGACCGGTTATATGCAACATAAAAAGCTTGTTATATGCATGCAAATATGCATGAAAAATGCTTGAAATATGCACGAAAATTGGCAGAATATGCAAAATGAAATAAAAAATTTAGGAATATCAAAAGAAAAAGAGAAAAATAAGTATTCATTTTTTTTATTTCAAAATCAGCATACAATTAGTAAATTATTTTTTGGTAGGCAATAATAGGTACAGTAACATTATATATGACATTAAAATTATTTAAAAGTTTTGTAAATGTAAGCAATCGAATATTTTTCTAAATTTTCATTGGTAAGATTGTGTCTACGATCATTTAGAATATTTTTGTAAGTGGAAAATGTTCGCTCCACATCCACTGAGGTAACTGGGCAGAATTTGAACTAGGTTCCCCAATAGCTAAGCCCTTATATTTTGTGACTGTTATTAAATTTGGTCGCATTTCGAAACGCAGGATGAGTGAAAAATATTGTAATATGCATCATAACTTGATCTTTAAAATATGCTATTACCGCTGAGAATGGCTAAAATATGCAAATGCATATAATCCGGTCTCTAGTAATAAGTATATGCTGCTAGAAAGAGGGAGAGTAATAATTTGTGAAAGCAAAAAAAATATAATTGTCTCTTATTTAATAGGCGTCCCGCTGAAGAACTCAAAATCCCACTTATTTGAATGTCCTGTCCCGAATTTTCAAAAACTAAACCTGGAAATGCTATTCGGACGTGACATTGACCAATGGGAGCGAAATAAATAGTGACATGATCCGACGCGTTTGTTGTTGCTATGATAATAGATTCTTCTACTGAAAATGAGAGTCGAGAAATACCAGAAAATGGTAGCACTGAACCTGTACTCCAAAAAAATGTCTTTCTTACCCCAATAAAAAAAGAGTCTATGTGGATGAAAATCCTCTTAAGTGGTGTTTATCGAGAGGAATTAAAGATATTATTGCCGATAGCACAAATATTTTTATCCACTCCACTAAGTAGTAATCCTAGCGAACAATTATTTGCAGCGTGGGTTTAATTTACCAACATCTTCCTAAACGCTTTGTTATCAGAAAAGGCGGACCGGCGCGGCGTTATACTTAATAAATGAAACGATGTTCTTTTGCGAGCCCTTGGGGCTACTCAAAACGAAGGTAATGCATTTAATTATCAACAGAGAAGATGCCTAAAATCGTGCACAAGCATGGGATTGAATTCTATACTTAATTGTATCGGAACCCAAAAGACCAACTGCCCGACATCAAGACCGAAAGACCGTAGACCGAAATGCAAAAACAGATTAACGTTTTAAATTAACTTTTAATTTAATAATTGTAAATTACGGGTAGTTAAATTCCGCCCCGTGACCTTGAATCCTTTAAAGTAATCGAGAGATCGGGAAGTTAAAAAATATAAAAAATTAACACAAGTAAATAGATAAATATTAGTAAGCGATAAAATCCGTGAATAATAGTTTAATTTCAATATTCATTCATATACTACATTTATATAAGATCTTAAACATCCGCATCCGCATCCGCATCCGCATCCGCGGATGTGAGTCTTTAAAAATCCGCATCCGCATCCGCGGATGTGAAAAAATCGACATCCGCAACATCCCTAGTAATATGTGATGAGAAATGATTATGAGAATTTATAAATAATACAACATAGATTTATCCTCGCAATAAAATGTTTCGTTTTATTACAATTTAGGAACAAATCACATATTAAAAATCAAGATGTAATATTTTTTTCTATTTATCACAATTTATCAAATTGATTTCTTTAATATCACGTCAATTATTACAAAAATTAATAAACTAGTGTTTCTATAACAGCATTTAATATGAGGACTTGACGATTTTTTTAAAAGTTTATTCATAGGCATATTATTTTTTGGCTTTTAAAGTCTAAATAAATAATTAACCATTTTATGTTTGTCCTGAAAGTTGGAGTCCTACCCAAATAGGCCATTTTAGCTAATTAGTCTATTTTTCTTTTACTTCTCACTTACACACATTATAATACAAAATAATTACTTCATTTTTCTTTTACAAGTATAAGGAATTGGTAGTTAATAACGACGTTATTCATAGAGAGTTTTAAAATCTATTATAGCTCTAGAATAGTTTGTGAATTCAAAAGCCGTTCGTAAAGGACAAAACATTCGGTAACTATAATAGGTTTTAGAACTATCTATGAATGAAGTCGTACCTGTTTGATAATCTTTTAGACTAGGGCTCGGCAACCTTTTGAATTGGAGAGCCAAATATAATAATTTACAAAAATTCTAAATTTTAAAGAGCCTCTTCTTTCTAATGACTACTGTGATGACTCCTGTCACGGGGGAGGGGCGCGGTAAAAAACGACAAGTGGTTGAAAGATTTTTTTTGACTTTTTTAATGAATAATTTTGGCGTATGGACTTAAACGCGTATGGACATAACATGCGGCTCGCATGTGGCTCCCGAGCCGTAGGTTGCCGACCCCCCTTAGACCTTCTTAGACCGGTGCGGAATATGTCCTAATTAAAATTACGGATAGTATGTTAAATTGGCGATTCAAATTAATTAAATTTTAGAGGCTTATCGGTGTTGTAATATTTTTAAACCCGCTGGTTCGGGTTACATTAAATTCTTAGAGAAAATTAAGTGTAAAGATTCAGTACTATAGAAAATTAGTTTCGATTAAAAAATATTCTGAAAAGACATAATTGTAGGTATTTGGTAGTTGAACTATTTTTATGAGTACTCTTTACGGCGCTTTCACTACCATACTTCGTCATTGTACTACGTTTGGTAAGAGTATGTTAAACAGCTGAAATGGTGCATACATACAATAGCAATCGTTCAACTACTAAATTTGAATCTATAATATGGTTAAAAAACTAAAACGATATGTAAAAATGAAAATAATTAGTGTTGTGATTAATATCTTCATTACCTTAGCAATTTTAGCGCTTGTGTTAAATATTTTGAGGTTAAAGCGATGCTATGAATGTTTCATTAATCTATCTAGTACAGGCCTTATTCAAAGACAGTTTAAAAACCTATTTTAGAATACGAATGTTTTGTCACCTTCACTTTCGTTATAATAGGTTTTTAACTATCTATGAATAAGGTCTGTACTAGACGAATGAATGTAGCATTTAATAAAAGTTGTGAAACAAACATTCAATAGTCAGAAATAATAATACACCCACACACACACACACAGTCACACACATATTCCCGACCGCACACTAAGATCGAGTCTTGTGTGTGGGCCGCACAAACATTTTTTTGGTGCGGGGATCAAACCCGCGACCTTTCGTTTGTCAGGCGGCGTCTAACCGCCTGTCACGGAGTGCTATCTACATGAAATACACGCAACAAAAATATTGGCAACAAAGTATGGTAGTAAATGTGTATATACTTATGTTTCTATATCACTCACTGCCATTTCAATATCTTGTATACGATGCAATAATATTGAGTACAACATGGTCATCAGAACACAGCACAATAGTTGTAAGATTTTTCGCAATTTTTGCGACTAATTCTATAATATTCACGTTTTATTCTACAGAATGTAAATCGGATTTATACCTAACAATATCTTAATAGTGTATATTTTTGTAAATATTAAAGGAGTTTAACAATGTACGGTATGCATATTGAAATAATATCACCCATTTTTCATACTAAAAAACTTATTTGAAACGCTAGCCCCATTTATCAACCTTGATATATGTATATCATGCAGTTATTAATTATTCCCATAAACTATGAATGGCGAAATGAAGACTCAAAAATTGTCCACTTGCTAGAAAAAAACAAAGCAAATGTTTGAACTAAACCAGTCTCCTTTCTACAAGTTATGTAAAATAAAACAATTTCTAGAAGTTTGTAAATGCCAATTACGTGGGATTTGATCATCGTTATTTATTTATAATCAGACTGATTAAGTTAATAACATGCCATTCAGGATTAAGAAATAATTTGTCTAGTAACAAAATGGATGCACAACAAAATTATTAACATTACCATTACAGTGCGTGCTTGTGAAAAAGACGGTGAGAGCTTCTTACTATTTTAATACAGTTTTTAAACAAAGGTTTTCTAATGGTCTTTGCTGTGTGAAAAATATTAAAAATCAAACCTAGAAAACCATTCTTGTAGAAGGCTACTGGCCATAACATCGCTTTGTTCCTTTCCAATAATCTTGCCATTTACTTCGCATCTCCATACATAAAATAAAAATTGTCACGCAATCACATCAGAGAATTTGGCATTCACCTTATTAAGTTATTCAAGACTATTTTAGTTTAGTATTAGTTAAGTTTAACATAACGTATACATTGGTTTACACTAACTCTTATACAATTATTAGTAGTTATTGTACAAGAATCAATGTTATGTTCGGGATGGTATTGTATTGTCGAATACAACAAATTATATCTTGAAGTAATTTATTTCTTTTATTTTTTATGGCACATAAGCAATGTATTTTTGCTACTCTGAATTTCCATTAATTATATTTTTAATTTGTGTTGAACCCACTTCATTCACTCAATTTGTGTAGGACTTCAAAATAGTTTGGTTCAGCAATCCAAGAAGGCTGAAATATTTGGATGGTGAACGAATTGTAATAAAAATGATGCATTCATGGATGATTTAATTTTGTGTATTACGTTACAATTAATCACAGTTTAGAAAAACGAAGATCATTTTAAATAGATTTTTATTAAATAAAAAGTATAAACTTAATATAAAAGGGTAACAATATAATGTAAATAATATACAACAACTGAGCACCTCTTAACAAAAAAAAAAACATTTTTGAGTATAGACAATATTTCGAAACTTATTTCTCGTGTAAAACGCTAGTCTTAAAGCACTAAAAAAGATAAAGCCGACGAAATAAAAGAAGTTTAATGTCTTTTGTAACATCACTCTGTGACACTCCGTGGAATGACTAACTATAAATATGGATATTAAATTTTGTTCCGTAAATATATTACATTTTTATACATTTAGTTTTCATCAATTGCCACTATTTAATAGCGTTATCACATTTACTTCGCGTTAGGACAGATTGTATGCCAATAAAATTGAAATACATTATGATTTATAAATAATAAAATTTATTTCAATAAGTAATTGGCCAATCAGTTCGATTTCTAAATAAAAATAAAATACCATTCATATTTGTACAATTAGTCCATTCCATCATTGCTTTGCAACTCTAATAAAAATGTGATGTCTTTTAAATACCATGCTCTTCCCTATTTTATTTAATTATTATTTTGGCGCCATTTTGAAACTGGCACCAATTGTCAACTACTAAAAAAATACGAATTTTAATGAAAAACGAACAGATTGAACAAACTCAACATGGCACACTGTTTTAAACAGTTTTACAAAAGTCTCAAAAATATTCCATTTTCAGTGCATTATCCCAGAATTAATTATGTAGGTATCCCTGATTTTACGGAATTATTTTATTCGAAATACATTTACACCTGTAGCGTGGTGAGAACTTTGACTGGGCTATTGTTTTACTTAGTGGTTTATTAAATAATTTATACTACTTAGATTATTGAACACTGTGTCCTCACCACGCTATAGGCTCGTTACTTTGAATAATTAATATCTAGAGGGAGCGCTGCCACATATTCGCGTCTTCAAAAACAGGGAATTTGTTATTCGTAAAGTTGGTAGCACTGATAACCCAAAAGTAGATTTAGGCATTATCTAAAACGAGTTTCAATAGATTCATTAGAGCTTTTTTCCGTTTTCATATAATTCGTGGGTATTACAAGCTCTCAAATGCCAGTTAATGCGCGGGAACAAAAAAAGCTCTGGCAACATCAAATTTTACTTTTTGAATTTCAATCACTCCCTCTACACATTAAATACTCGTAAGGCTGAATATTATTTGCAGTTACTCGATGGTGCAGATGAGGTCATCGCCTTCTAGTTTTTGGCCATTGGTGATGGTTACGGATACGATCGTGCCCGCCTTGGGTGCCTGTACAATCATCTCCATCTTCATGGCGGATAGGACGGCAATAGGCTGGCCCTTTTCAACTTTGTCGCCTTCCTTCACTTTGATTGCTGTGGAGGAAAATTAATATTGTTTAAGCTAGCCACTATCTAATATGTTTCGTTTGACGTTTCATACTTTTCAAGTCGAAACGACTTTGTACAGGTGTAATTCATACAATATCAATAACATTTTCCATAAATCCATAGAGTTTTGGTTTTACGGAAAATGTTAACGAAATTGTTTAAGTTAAGCTTGTACGAAGTTAAAAAGCAGGAAACACCAAACGCTACTTAATAGTTTAGTTGAATAGTCGATGCCTTTACACAATTTTTCAATACTTTTTAGCGAGCTAAATTACAAATTATCAATAGAGAAGAAAACGCTATAGAAAACATTGATGAAGATACGTTATTAAGAACACTACAAGAAAAGCCCATAATTGTAGTTTTTGGGCAATAAATATTTATTTTTTAAACAAAATTATTTCACCAGAAAATGAAAGTCTGTATAGATTAAAAGTATTTACAAAAAACAAGAATACTTACTGAGCACAGTTCCTGGCATGGGTGCGCCGACTTGGTTCTTGTCACCTTTCACGGCCTTAGGGTGGATCTTCATTTCCTGAGAGGCAGAACAGTAACTTTAAATAATTTATTTGTCATTAACTTGGTACAATTATACTAGTATCCATAAAATCTTTCATTCGTTCATACTATTGTATGGACTATGGGAATATGCATGCCATTATTTATATATCAGGAAATACACCAAAAATCCATTGAGGATTTTTTACAAAACTTGTGCAAAGTCACCTGTGGTGATATGAATCGTGGGGGTTAAATCAAATATCATAATATTTCTGGTATATATTTTAGGCGTTTTCCATGCAACATGCTTGTATATACTATATAGTATTTCAGTAAAAAATTTCAAAACTTTTAAAAGGATTAATAATATGAAACAGGTATTAGTACCCACCTTGCTAGCGTTCTCATCCCTGATAAACACGGAACGCAACTGTCCATTTAGTTCGAAGAACACTTCCCTCTCTCCAGCCGCCGTCATCTCCTCAGACACGGCCACTGTCCTGATGTCCAGCGTCTTACCTCGCTCGATCTTCACTTCTATTGTCTCACCGACCTGCGAGAATTTATTTATTATTTAATCAGAAGCTATTACAATGTCAGTGAATAAATTAATGATAAACATGCCTGGTCGTCAAGCTAGACATACATTGCGCTGGTACCTATTAATATTGTAATAATATTAATGTAACTTTTAAAATAATGACGTGTTAAAGTGCCCCTGGTGGCCTATTTGCAAAACCTGAATACAATACAATACAAAACAATCCTTATTGGACTATACAGAGATGCTATCAAGATATTAAACAATGAAATTTAATAATAATGTAGGGGAACGTGTCGTGAATCTTGCCACCAACAAACAGCAAATTTTCTCTCGTTAAACAGCAGTGTAAATGCACTGTTGTGTTTCGGATTGAAGGAATTATGGTCAGAGTAACTACTGGACATATTGAGACTTATCATTTTTTGTCTCAGGATGGCTAGCGCAGTGGAAAGCTAAGCATTGCTTTGTAGTTCGTGGCTTTTCGATTACTTTGTAGTTTGGTTTTGCTACTGTTCAAGAGTAGTCGTATCGCTTACCATCAGGCGTTTACTTATCAGATCATTACTTATGCTCGTCTCTCTCTTGAGAAGAAAAGAAAAGATGCCACTTACAGTGGGTCCAACAAGGAAAGTCTTGGTGTCCAAGTGCTTGACGGGTCCATACTTGTCGCGAATTCTGAAGAAATCGTTGGCGACTTGCGGGTACATGGCTGCAGACATTACGTCTTGATCTGTCACCTATTTACAAAATACATATATAAACAATATAAGCTTTATTTATATATTAATTAATTTTAGCTTTAGAGTGAAAAATGCAATTTTAATACACATTCAAAATTATTTTATTTTAGTTGTATCAGACCATATACATCCCACTGCAGAGTACGGGCCTCCTATATAATCGAGCGTACGATTGAGAGTGGTTAGGCCATAGGGTCAACCACCCCCATAGAAATTGTGATAACTCGCTATGGTATGCAGGTTTTCCTCACGATGTTTTCCTTCACCGTTATAGTGCGTGGTAAAAACACACATTTACAAGTATTTTATTTTAGCCAAGTGCCGGTTACTGATTTGATAGAAGATATTTGTCAATACTTGTGATGTTTTACTTAACATGCAGCTTTTTATCGATAACATGATATCGATAGTATATTTATAAATTATCGATTCGATTATACGTTTCTTTTTTATTATTTTACTGTATTAATAGTTATTTTGTTTTCTTTTACCTCTGGGTATGTTTCCTTGATGTCTTTCTTGAGTTTCTCGAAGTCCAGAGGAGGCATCTTCTCACCAGGGCGACCTTCTATCCTAGGCATGTCCTTCAGCACTTTAGATCTGGAATTTAAATTATTTGGTGTAGCTAAGTATTAAGTACATTATTTTAAATATTATTTTTAATTCTTGTTACAATAAACTGAAAGTATTTGATTTCTAACAATGTGCTCAACATTGCCAGTGATACTATTAGAGATTATTATTATATACACATTTTGCCCAAACACGTTTATATGTATTAAACTTAACAATTTACAATCTTGGTCGATTTGTACGAACAAGTAATAATGCGTAAGTAACAATGAGAAAGTAAGACGCTAAACAGCTAATATTTCAAGATGTCGATCGAAGAACATCAGTTTACAGTATTACTAGTTTAGCTCTGAATAATATTGCTTAATTTTATGGGCATTCACTACAAACCCTAATTACTATAAACATCGACATTATCGATACTCTAAAGAACCATAGTTACTACATCGACACTCACCTAAGTGGTTCAGGGAAACCTCCATAAGGTATACCGATGGCTCCTTGCAGGTATTCTACAACAGACTTGGGGAAGGAAAGTTCTTCAGCCCTGGCCTCGATATCGGCAGCAGTCAGCTTGTTCTGGACCATGAACTGGGCCAAATCACCCACCACTTTGGATGACGGGGTCACCTTGATGATGTCGCCTAGGATTAAGTTGGCTTCCCTATAAGTGAAGAAAGTGATATTATAGGAATTTATTGTAAAGGTGTTTATATTGTGTCAATAAGATTTTAAGCTTAGTTTATGTAAAATTGTAACTCACTTTTAGAGATTTAGGCATATTTAAAAAAAAAAAAACATACATTTGGCCAATTTAATTTTAATACAATATGAAAACAAAAAATTGTTGTTCTTGTTGAGTGACAGTAGAGTTGTTATAATCGATTTCCAATCCGATTTCCAAATTGATAAAACATTTGAGTGTCTCTTTGTATTGTTTATTCTTATTTACTAATGTTGGTAAGCTATAAAGGCATAAAACTTGATTCTGATAACAAAGTTATCTGGAATAAAATTTGAATTAAAAAAGGTTACTTGAATATTCTGTCCTTATTTTTAACCTACACTTCCATAATGTTATGTACTGAATTTATCTCTATGTATATACCTGTAAGCTTTCTTGACTTGCTCAAACTGGCTTCCCAAGCCAAGTGAGAAGGCCTGGAACTGCAAGTTGGTGTACTGTCCTCCAGGAATTTCATTCAGGTATACATCAGCGTTGCCCGACTTCATAGTGGCCGTGCATTCAAACGGACCGTACAGAGTTCTCGCCTGCTCCCAGTACGCTGAGTACTCTGATACTGTTTGGAGTGGGATTTCTGGAAAAATGAAATAGAATTTGAGGGGTAGTAATAAAAAACTGTGAATTTAAATAATGCTAATAGGCTGCAGTTTGCAAATGAAAATGTTTCTGTATAATTGTTTGTATTCATTTTTTTTATGTCATTGTAAAACAGTTCTAAGTTCTAAGTTCAGTTGTAGTAAGTGCGTGGTGGCCTGTTGGCAAAAAGGACTAGATGCGACTGCCAACATGTTCACGGTGGTCGCGGGTTCGAATCCCAGGGCACACCTCTGACTTTTCGGAGTCATGTGTGTATTGATAGTCAATCACCACGCACTAAAACGGTGAAGGAAAACATCGTGAGGAAACCTGCATACCATAGCGATTTATAAAATTTCTATGGTATGTAAGTCCGCCAACCCGCACTAGGCCAGCGTGGTGGACTATATGGCCTAACCACTCTCAATCGTACTCTCGATTGTAGAGGAGGCCCGTGCCCTGCAGTGGGACGTATATGGGCTGATACAGAAAACAGTTCTAAAACCTCGACTTTTTTTATGAGTAAGTGGTAGAGAGAGGGAGTGAACAAATGGGTGAATGAGCGAGCGACGGTGTTATTAAAAGAGTGAATGGAAAGTGGATGAATAGATAATTGATGGAGTGAGTGAATGATTTTGATTGGTATGTTTATGGTGTCGGTAAATTAATCTTTTTTATTTATTGTTGTTTTCTCCTTAGTATCAAACTTCCTTGCAGCGAGACACGTACGAAAGATTTTTTTTATTGCATTGAATGGCGAGACGAGCATGCCGTTCGCCTGATGGTAAGCGATGCGATCGCTCATGAACAGTAGCAAAACCAAACAACACCTTGAATTACAAAGCAATGCTTGGCATTCCACTGCGCTCGCCATCCTGAGACACAAGATGTGAAGTCTCAATATGTCCAGTAGTTACTCTGGCTACAATGTCCTTCAATCCGAAACACAACAGTGCATTTAAACTGCTGTTTGACGGGAGAAATAGACATTACGGTGGTACCCATCCAGGCAGCCTCTCACATATGAGAGACCTACCACCAGATGTTAGTATGTCGGGTTGTTGCGATTTTTAGTGGGTGATAGTGAATGATTGGTTGTGTGAGTGAATGATTGAATAGCGTTGTGTTCATATTGTTTTTTATGAATATAAATAAGAATATTATGTTAACAACTATGTATATGTATGGCTATGCGAATGATTGGTTGAGTGTGTGACTGAATTAATTAATGTTGAATGAATTTAATTAATAATAAAATATAGTATGTACATTCACTGGCATCCAGCGGGGTGCCCAGTATTGTACTGGGGATGTGTTATATTGACAAGTATGCATACTCACTGTTATTCAGCGGGGTGGCTTGTATTGTACCGGGGATGGTTTAAGTTAGTATGTATACTCACTAGTGTCGAGCGGGGTGCCCTGCAGCGAGGCCACGAGTGCGCCCATGCTGGGCTGGCTGGTGAGGCCGGACATGGCGTCCACGGCGGCGTCCACCACGTCCGCGCCCGCCTCGGCGCACGCCAGCATGGCGGCCACGCCCGCGCCCGACGTGTCGTGCGTGTGCACGTGGATAGTGTGTCGGGGTGTTTGATACAGTATGTATACTCACTAGTATCGAGCGGAGTACCCTGCAGCGAGGCTACGAGTGCGCCCATGCTGGGCTGGCTGGTGAGGCCGGACATGGCGTCCACGGCGGCGTCCACCACGTCCGCGCCCGCCTCGGCGCACGCCAGCATGGCGGCCACGCCCGCGCCCGACGTGTCGTGCGTGTGCACGTGGATCGGGATGTCGGGGTGTTTGTCGCGGATCGCTGAGATTAGCTGTCTGTGGGGATTTATAATAGTTAGGTGGTGTACTGTTGGGTATAGACTATATACGAAATTTTATGGAGACTTATTAATACTATTTGTATTGTATATAAGAGAAAAATAACAAAAAATACAATTACGCGCGAAACCTGGAAAAACATTTAAATAATAAGTTGCTATTTACAGCGCACAGCCCACTTAGCCAGTACCTTTAAGCGGGATTAACGTAGTTAAGCGCAACTTATATTTAGGCTGCGTTCCAATATTCGGGCGTTAGTCTCACAAAACCAATTGCTTGGTTTGTCTGTGAGTGCATAGTAAATGGCACGTTGACAATGCCGTTCATAATTTATACGTTTTTATACGCTGTGTGCGATTGCCACATCCCCGGCGAGTCACTACATACGTATGTGACCTGATTTTATCCCAATAGAATACAAATAAACTCTTAGGGAACTCAGTTAGGAAGCTTTAATGCATCCACCATATACATATCCGGACCTGGCATCAAATGATTACCACTCTCTCTATTTTTCGTATTGCAAAACTTCCTGAATAATCAGGAGAAAATTGAGAAAATCGAATACTAAAGTTTTTCACCAATAAAGACCAAAACTTCTACAGGGTGATATTGACACATGTTACTTAAATTAACCCACATGTTTCTCATCACCCCAGGTGACATTGTATATAATTTGAAAGCAATATGCGAAGACTTTTTGTCATAAATCGTGATTTTCGTTTTCACGATTTTTGGACTTCCCATGTAGATAAGAGTATTTTTACCGCTTAGATGAACTTCAGTTCGGTTAAGGAACTTATCTGAATAAAAAAAAACTCAGTATCTATAGGGGTTGATCAAAAGCCTTGAAACCTAAAATCGTGATTTTTGACAAAACTATCAGGCAGTTTTTATTCAAATTTGGCACAATAGTTCCTAGGGGGATTAAGAAACATGTGTTTTAAATTAAATACCATATGTCAATATCACTCTGTATAAGAGAGGCATTATGAAGTTAACTTTAAAATGATAATAAATTATACCACAAAACAGTGCATATTTGACCCAAAGCGGACAATCCGAAACTTATTAAAAAATTATGAATTTCACACAAAAATAATGTATTGATTTTTACCCAACCTATTATTACTATACATTATTAGATGTATATCTATACTAATATATAGTATATCTTAGTGATATACTAAGATATACTATATATTAGTATAGATATACATCTAATTCATTATTAGATGTATATCTATACTAATATATAGTATATCTTAGTGATATACTAAGATATACTATATATTAGTATAGATATACATCTAATAATATCTTAATATCTAATATCTTAGTGATATACTAAGATATACTATATATTAGTATAGATATTTCGAAATAACGTTTAAAAACCTTGCATACACAATAACTTACTTGGCAGCGAGAGGCTTCAACAATCCAGCCATATCCTTGATCGCCAGTATGTGAGTTCCGGCTTTGACCAGCTCATCGGCAAGGTTCGTATAGTACTTGAGGTCGTATTTCTTCTTGTTGGGGTCGGACACATCTCCGGTGTATGAGATGGCGGCTTCGACGACACCTCCGGCTTTACCAGCGGCTTCCATACCCAGGATCAAGTTGGGAAGGTAGTTCAGGGAATCGAACACCCTGAAGATGTCCATGCCGGCTTTTACCTGGAAAAAAGATTGTGGTGTTTACAATATGCTGTTTTGTGGGAGTAAATTGAGTTTTTACGCCGGTAACAGACTAATTTATTTAAAAAAGAAATCAACTTCGAAAACACTTCTTTGCATTATAATAATAGCTGGTAAATAGGTTAAACACATCAAAATAGTGTTTTTTTTTTTGTGTGAAACACATATTGAGATTATTTTACGCATTACTTCTGAACCGAACGAGAAGATAGTTCATAGCTTTCGTACCGTCTTCGACGTGTTAAGAGCGTTTATACCCTGTGCGCGCTTTTTGGCTTAAAAACAGGACTTTTCAAATGAGTTAATAGCCACCAATAAACAATTTAAAGGAAAATTAATTAGTACTTATTTTAGAAAAGGTTGTCATCTAGGGATTTTGGTGGAAAACATTATAGATTGATGGATAATTTGTGAGTACTATAAGGATTACTGAACACAAGTTTCGTTATTTAGGCTTTAAGTGGCAATTTAGAAGCTTAAGATATCCGAAACTATAACCGAAATAAATATAAGATGAAAATAAAAATATTATCAGACTAATAAGACCTTTATGGAGAGATTTTGCTAAGAAAAATAATCTTTTTGTGTTTAGTTCCTGGAAAATAAAAATTTATACAATGCGAAATTATTCAGAAACTCTCGTCAAGAACATATTTTTTTTCGCCAACTTATCGTACATAATTTTTTATAGCAATTGCATATTATAATAGAAGAACATCTTATCAATAAATTACCATTTTTACATTTCAACAAAATTAATTTTCATGTTTTCTACAAATATTTTAAAAACCACTATAAAACACGCTGTCCGACGTGGCTCAAATCAGACCGCCGCAAGGCCTTCTAGAGGGAGGACGTATCGCTCGTCGCTCCGGCCTAGCTGCAGTCGATTTTTGCCGTGCGTAATAAAAATAGCCACGCGCGGACTGCGATTACCACATCTTAGTACTTTGGTAGTAAAATATTTAATTATTTTTATTACCTACAATGATTTTGTAGTGAGTATAAATTATGTTTCAGGTAATATAATGGGATGTAATTCCGAGGCTAAATTATGTTATGTATTGTAATATAAAATTAAATATATTTCGTAATTGTAAGAGGTTGTAAGGCCCCTAACACTATTTATGTGTTCGAACACGAAATGGTTAATAAAACGTCCGTAGTGTCTACTGATTGAACACTGATTTGAATGCAACTTAACAATGTAATAAGAACGAAAATATGATTAGTATCTAAATTTGTATTATTCTTTGCTTGCACAGTAGTATTTGTCTACTTATAATGCAAATAAAATATTTTTATGATATTATATTACAGTTACATTTCAATTGAATATTTGAAGCGCACGGATCAAAGTTGTTTGAGCCGATTGTATAGCGAGCCGACGCGGCAGCTCTACGCACACAGCTTTGGTCGCTTATGTGTGCGTGAAATTAACGAAGAAATACCTATAGTTGACTTTGCGCGCAAGGTGTATACGCTCTTAATTACTTTTTGATAGACTGGTAATGTTTTCAACTTTTATTTACGTTGATAGAAAGAAAGAAATATTTATTTATTGCTGGTACTAATTAGCACGAATGAAAAAGAAAACAATATACGCAAAACATCTCCACACAAAACAATGAAGACAATGAAAAATAATACCTAAAATATTATTTATCTACTAATTGTGCCAACAATAGAAATCATCATTCACCTGTGTGTATATTTATGTTTTGTAAAAACAGTTAGATTGGTATCTTGACAGCTACATTAACTAATACTACAATAGTACTAAAAGTTAAGTATACAATACTTACAGCCATATCACAGAACTTGTAGACAACATTATCCGGATAGTTGGTGTATCCTACAGCATTGGCGCCGCGCAGCAACATCTGGAAGGGGATGTTGGGGATGAGACGACGCATGTCCTGAAGCCGTTCCCACGGACATTCGTGCAGGAATCTGGGGAAAAATGGAACAAAAAGAAAATAAAAAGTCAGCTTTAGTACCAATCTTAATAGCTTGGCAAAAAAGAGTTTGTTTTATAGATGGCGCTAAGATCAAATTTAATATGAATATGGCAACCCGATATACTACATCGGAAAATGTTCATATACTTGTTATTTTTGTTTATTGTTGGTAATAGTCTCTTCGTTTACTTTAAATTCCTAAACAAACAAAAACATTTATATTTTTAATGGTGTTGCCATCATTGTTTTTCTTTAATGCCAATTCTCACCGTATTGTACCCTTTTTGCCAAGCTATACCGATAGCATCGTGAATGTAGACCTAAAACTTTTTGAAGCATAAAGTTTATAATGTTTAATGACCGGCTAATATTTTTAATTCGTCAATAAATAAAGATACATAGCATCCCAAATTATAACTCCATTCTAAATTGTTTTATACCACGCAACATTATTGATCAACTATCAGAAAAATAAACCATAACTAAAAATACACAAAAAAGTTTAATATGCGATCCCATCACTCAACTCAAAGAATACTTACAAATTATTTAAAAACAACAAAAAAATCAACATAACTCACCTCAAAGCGACATCAAAAGTAGCTCCACCCCAGTTCTCAAGCGAGTACAGGTTGCTAAAGTTGTGTGCTACATATGGAGACACCGCTAGCAAGTCGTGAGTCCTGACTCTAGTAGCCAGCAGGGACTGATGGGCATCACGGTAGGTCGTATCCATGAGTAATAGACCCTTGTTCTGTCTCACTGCTTTGGCGAAGGCCTCAGGACCTCCTTCTTGAAGGATCTGCTTGAAGCCACGCGGGGGCTGGACGGCTAAAGAGTTTTTATAAGTTAGATTGTGGTAAAAGTACTGAATCACGTGAGAAGGTCGTTGAATTAAAAGACTTTTCCTTTTATTTTTTGTGTAAAATGGTAAATAACGATAAAAATATAAAAAGGGTTTAAAAAATCTTGATACTTGAAATTCTGTTTTTGGTATTTTTATTGCAGTTTATTTTTAATAAATGTTATTTGATAAACAAAGTATTTTAGTGCTGAAAAGAGCACATTAAATTGGAAATATATTGACATTAATAATGCCATGCTCTTAATAACTGTAGCATACATGCTTTAATGCCACCACCAAATCTTTTATAGATTAGTTATTTTTTATTTTTGGTTTTGTAATATGAAATAGTTAAACGTATGTAGATATTTAGTGTGGTAATTGACGAAACAGATTTGTGAGTATTTAAAACAATATTATTTTTTGTATGAGTTTAAAAAGTCAAATGTTTCTTTTTTAAGTGAAATAATTATTATGACTCGATTTAGTAATGTAAATACCACATTTAACATACAATACTAAACTCATGGTCATGGGTATGTTTTACGTAAACTGGTACAATATGAATTATATTCGATTTAAAAAAAAACATATTTTCTATTTTGTGCTCCAGATACATTTTTACGTGTTTAATATACATAAAATAAGTTTTTTTTGTCAATACACAATACTGATAGCATTATAATCATTGCCTAAATAATTTATAATCTTTTTGGGACTGTTTCCGTCATTGTACTAGTTTACGTAATAGTCTTTTAAATGACAACAACAAATACGTCACAAATGTCCGCCAACATACTGATCACGATCTTACCTGTGTTTTCACCAGTTAATTCCTGTCTTTTAATAGCCTCTGGGGAAAGGTCTGAAAAATATTTGTTAAATAAAAATGAAAGTGCGCTATGCATATGGTGTGCACAAAATTAAAAATAATGCGGCCAATGATCTAGTGGCGTAACTACATCGTTACTATGCTGACGTCAAAATGAAACATAAGTATCAAAATATGTTCAAACTAGATCACGGTATGGGTAGTTCATAGTATGAAAATTAATTGCAGCAGCATTAATTACATCTGCTATCTTGCATTACTATAAGAAATCATGATGAAAAATAATTTAATGAAATTAATTTTATTTTGAAGTAAAAATTATATTATGACGTAGTTTCAACTAAATTCGATTTTAAAGTGAACGACAGAGGTATAACTTTCTAAATTTTACTGATACTAAATCTGAGAAAATAGCTTTGCCTATAGTAAACTGCATTTACTAAAACTATATTGAATGCTGCACTATAATATTACTTTGACTACACTAAAATACAAATGATTATGACGGAACAAAACAGAAATAAATTCAAACTAATAATGAAACAGACAGAACATACAATACTTCATGATTCATTTCTATCGACCCTATTCATAGACAAATATAAAAACTATTTAGCTCTCAAATGTTTTGTTTCAAAATTTTTATTTAATCTTCTATTTTTTTTGTTGTTGATTTTCCTCGATTGTTATGTATTAAATTATAATTTCCATAGAAAACTGATTTTGACTTAAATTTCATTTAATTGTATTGTCATTTATATTTCTTTCTTTTAGTATTAAATTAGACCACTCTAAATGTGTTAATAAACCCCACGATGTTGTTACGCCACTGTAAAATAAAAAAATATCCTGCTAGTCTATGAACAGGATGAGAAAATAATATAAGCGAAAAGTTCGAAATACAATTTGGAAAGTAATTTGGAACAAATTATAAATAATTTTAGTTTAAATTATATTTATTCGGGAACTCACAAAACTACTATACTGTAAAACGTGTAAATTTGGAAAAAAGTGTTTTTTTTTTTTAAATAACAATGCACATTTTAGCCAATTTAAAATCTATTATACTGAGTTCGCGAATATAAAATACCACAGAACTCCGTGTAGTGAGTAGCGTCCCTTTAAATTAAAAATTAATAAGCAAAGCTGCAATAAAAGAAAGACAAAGAATTTTGTAATAATAACCATTTTAACCTACCATACCAAGTGTGGACTGCAAAAAAAGTTTTCTTTTTATTTTTTGTTTTGTATTTATCATTTTTTCAACATATTATATTATGTGCATTGAAAGATAAATAGTGTATAACTTTCCACACTATTTATTTTCTGTTTGTAAGTTAATATTTCATGAGATATTAATTCTGTTAATAATCTAAGGGTGCATTTTTTATGACATTTCTCAGATTAAAATAATTCATTATTATTAGAATTTCCTATGGTTTATGTAACTCAGAAAATTGCTTTATATATTTGTCAGTGTTAGGCAAAAAATATCCCTATTACAATTACATTAAGATCCACATTCTAGCAAAAAAACAAACCACTATCTTTACTATAAGGTTCATTTTTCCCTGACACTGACAAATACCCACATATTTCTTGACTCTAAAGACTACAATTCTGATCAGCCATTTCACCTACATCTAAACCCTACTCCATACTATACTCACCCAACGGCACAGGCGGTATGTAAGGCTGGACATCTGAAGGCGGGATGTTGGTGGCCAGCGGTGTGGCTGGACCGTTAACGAGCACTTGTCCGAGATAGTTGAGGATCTTCTGAGCTCTGTTCTGTGATGTTTTGAACATGAACAACTGTGGGTTCTCGTCGATGAAGTATGTGTCCACTGAACCTGTTGGATAAATATATGGGTTTAGTTAGGATAATTTGAATTAGGCCAGCGTGGTGGATTATATGGCCTAAGCCTTTTCAAATCCTCTTTTGATTATGGGGGAAGTCTCCCTGCAGTATCTAGATATCAAATAATTATTAGTGAGGCTATTGCAATAAAAATAAGAGTAACTTGAAGAATATAGAATAATAATTTTATCGGTATAAAAATACAGCGACCCATTTAAATGTTATAATTTCAAGGTAAACCAGATTCAGCGAGTTTTGACCTGGTCAGAATAATCGTGACAAATAACAAAAAGTAGAGAGAGTAGTAAAAGTAGATCTAAAATAATTCAATACCACTACGTAAGCCCAATAGTAAAACAGCTGTAAACCTACTGACTGACTGTATTGCCAAAAGCAATTCACAACCAAAATACGCATTCAATTGTTTTAGGCTACAGTCTTTTAGAGAACTGTTATACTGTGCCCAGCAGTGCGATTCACGTAACTTTTTGACGCGCCGATCAAGTTGCGGTGCGGTTACAATTAAGTTTACGCTTTGGTACAAAATGGTATTCTTGTAAGTGTTTAGCTGCGCGTGAACTGCGCGTGAGCTGCGCGTCAACTGTACGTCAGATGTATGAAATTTGTTTGAGATTGACATATACGCGCAGCAGTAGAATACGCTAAAACGTTTGCGTGACGCGAACTTCACGCGAGCGTATTTGACAGTGGTTGTCAAAATTACGAGAATACGAAAAGGGCTGTTTTGATCGAAACTTAACCGCAACTGCACTGCAGCTGAACTTATTAAAATACGTGAATCGCACTACTGAGCTGTTGTGAGACGAGGTGTGCGCGTGGCCAGGTTGTTTCATATCGACACGTGTAGAACTAATGCCGGGGTACGCGCTCCCCTCCGCAGACTTGTGGATGATTATAACAGGAATTTTACCGATGTTGATATTTTCTACTTATCAAATTACCAATTTAGGATGAATGTCACTCGTAAACTTATTGTTAAATCATAACCTAATTAGTCACGTACTCGATGCAATGTACAATAGTTTGTTCACTATTTGTAAATACATACAATAATTGTGTTTAAATAATCTGTGGACAATGTTGTTGGTTGAAGATTTGTATATTCATTGTATGTTATTATGTTCTACTAACCCAGTGATTCTCAACCTTTTTTGTGTTGCGGCACATATTTAACGATTTCAAAATTTGGCGGCACACATTTAACAATTTCAAAATTTGGCGGCACACAAAGAAAAAGATAAAAGTTATTTACTTACTACAACACACTGCATAAATAGTTTATGCCAAAATATTTAAATATACGAAATAAACTAATGTATACTACAAGAATAACTAAACGTTTATTAAGGGATTAATTACAAGCTAATAATAAAAATATTTTTAATGCGAAATTTGAGGTTGATTTTTTTGGTAATTTGATTTATATTTGGTCGTAAAAATGACAATGCTACTCTCATATCGTAAAGAAAAGGTGCAGTAACTACTATGCAACACCTTGCAGAAGTGGCAAGTGTGCGCCGACTTGAGACATATTCCTATTGCTATGCACGCCACTTCATCATAATTTGGCACTAAGAAAAAACGCGTTGCAAAGCAAATAATAAAATAATTAACTTTTATGTGGACTTAAATATATATTCATGTTAAAAATATTTTTCTTTTTAAATGATATAATTTAATAATATTAACATTATTATATATTTGCAAAATTTGGCGGCACACTTTTGAAATTTGGCGGCACACAAAAGTGCCGCGGCACAGTGGTTGAGAATCACTGTACTAACCTGTATTTTTCAACTGTTTTTTGTCCCAATAAATAAAAAAAAAAGATATAACGCAATCCTTGCGCCACAGAAACTTCCATTAGTGAGACATATTAATTATTTATATAATATCAAGTTTATTTTATTGAAAGGTAAAATGTAATAATTACCATTCAAGAACTTCTGGTTCTCCAATACATTAAGTAAGAACGGGATGTTGGTCTTGACTCCTCGGATACGGAATTCACGCAGAGCTCTGTTCATCTTAGCTGCTGATGATGGAAGGTCGTGTGCGTGAGAAATTACCTAAAATATAATATTATACAATGTTAGTTTATATTTGGTAATGAAAATCTACTTTTAGATGCAAGTATAACTTGCCAAAAAACAGTATGATGAGGTGACAAATGGCATTAACGAAAATAATTATGGAAACATTAGTAAAAATGACATTTTCGTTGAATAATTTTATATATATTTATTATACATTTTCGCACGGTTTCTAATTTAAAATAAACAATGAGCCTATTAAACTCTATTAATAATGATAAATAAAAATAACAAATATCTAAACTTCTGCTATATGAATATTAAATTCGATGTTATCGCCCTCATTAAACAAACTCTTTTTTTAAGTTGTATATTTGTAGCAATTATAGTATGTTTTATAAAGATAGAACTATCTGAAATATACAAATTGATTTTAATGTGAAAAGAAAGAGTATCTATTCAATGTTAATATAAATGATATTTCAATTATAATATGGTGTATCAATTAGTTTACTTATTCGGTATATTCTTTACAAAACCTAAGATTCTCCAAACAGTATACAGGGTATATCAAGACTGCTACCGAAAACGAAGCCGGGTGGTAGTTTAAGCGACTTCAGATACAATGCAACAGAAAAAGTTGCAAAAAAAAGCGACAATTTTTTTTTGTTTATTTTTTTCCTATGGCCATATTTGGGTGGTAAATACACTTTTTTCCTAAAATAATACTGTATAACCTTTTATTTATAAATACTCTAAGGTATAAAAGAGTTTAAATTATTATTTTAGCAAAAACTATGAATTTACCACCCAAAAATGACGATATTTAAAAAATCATAAAAAATAATTGTCGCGTTTCTGTGCGAAATTTTTAGTTGCATTGTGTTTGTAGTCACTAAAACTACCACCCGGCTTCGTTTTCGGTAGCAGTCTTGAGATACCCGGTATAACAATTACAAAAAAGATAAGACCGCCAATTGTTAATATTTTTTATATACATGATTTATCTTTGTATTTGTTTTCTTTTTGTGCAATAAAGTTTAAATAAATAAAATGAAATACTACCCATAATACAAATTGTGGATAAAAATAACTTGTTTATTTAACTTACTTTAACAAGCAGCGAGTCGTAGTATGGCGATATGACAGCGCCGGCGTAAGTAGAAGCGGAGTCCAGACGGATACCCATACCTTCGCCGGACCTGGACAATTAGTCCTCATTAATTATATATATTATCTGGTGTAATAAACAGCTGTAATGGTAATTCAATGTACTGAACATTGACTAACTATTGAACCTAGCAAAGGCATATAAACAGTGGGCAAAAAAAAATGACTTGATGTCCTTAAGGAAAATGTGAAATCCTGACAACTGACATTTTTTTGCTGGTTGAGATCATTTGTATAATTGATGGTTAGGTCTCAAAAACCCCAACCAACCTACCTAACCTATAGTTTTCACTGCAATAAATGGTGAGGCAAGCATGCCTTTCCTCGCCGCTCATGGACAGTAGCAAAATAAAGCAACACCATGAAATACAATGCAACAAAGCAATGCTTGGCATTCCACTGCGCTCGCCATTCTGAGACCGGAAACCGGAACACATAACATAACATTGCATTTACACAGCTGTTTGGCGGGAGAAATAAACATTGCGGTGGTACCTACCCAGACGGCTTCTCACATATGAGATACCTACCACCAGTAATATCTTTCAAAAATCTCAACTAAAGACCACTACCATGTTTTTCTGTCATTCCCCACTCACCTGAACACTTCAATCCTGCCCGTACTGGGTTGGAAGTTGTTAGCTGGATCTTCAGTGGTGACTCGGCACTGTATCGCGTAACCTTGGGTTTTGATGCGGTCTTGGGTTAGGCCGAGTTCAGGTAGGGTCATACCCTCAGCCACTCTGATCTGAGACTGGACCAAATCGATGCCTGTCACCTCTTCTGTGATTGTATGTTCTACTTGTAACCTGAAAATGGGGTAAGTGGTAAATTTAAAAAAAAATGTATATTATAAAACAAAGGAGAATGCCCAGTAAAAATATCATTGATACCAATACCCATACTGCTTTAAATTATTTATACCATTTTTTATAGTTTGTATTCAAACATTTTCCTGTTTTATCCCGGGCGAACGATTTTTATAAAATAATTAAATGATCATCAAATTTTACTTTTTTTCACAGAAAACGGTTTTTTCCCTACACAAAAAGTAGATATTATCGAGGGACTACAAATTTCGCACCAATACTAAGTTTCAAAATAAAACGGGCATTCGCCTTTGCCTTTAAATAATCGTGAATAATTTATTAATACAAATATGAAACAACTAGAAATAGACCATTGCTTATAAGTCGTTTGTAATGAGGCGTTGATTACTTTGGGTGTTATTATGAAATTCACTTTAAAAACATATGTATGCTTTATAAATATACAATACCTAGCGTTGACTTCGATGAAGAAGAAGTTGCCTTTGTCATCGAGAAGGAACTCCACGGTTCCCGCGTTTTCGTAGCCGACGTGCTTCGCTAAATGCACAGCACAGTCCACCATTTTTTGACGTGTCTGTTGATAAAAAGAAGATCCTGAATGTTGTCGTATATACTTGGTATTTAAAAAAAACTTTATGCTTTATTCCTGAATTGCGCCTTCCAAACGCATAAAAGATCTAAAGGTGCTAGTTCATCAATAGTATCACACACTTCTCATGGAATTAAAACTTACATATTAATAAGTTTTCATAATTATCTTTCTTTATAAATTGTTTTTCTTTTCATGCTTTCTGCATACCTATTTGACAGAATACGTTGGTGTATCTACATAACTTTGTGGCTTTATGAAACATGCTGTTTTCACATGAAGAAGGTCATAGTCCTCTTGCCATGTAATTATAATACATATAGTAGTATAGTCTATAATCTTAAGACCATATCCAGTTTTATGAACCAAATAAAAAAGTTTTGACTTGACCTAATACGAGTAGTTGTTTTGATTTCATTTCGATGTACATTTACAATGACGTACCTCGGGATCTAGTTTGGGAGCGGGTGCAATTTCGACGACCTTCTGATGCCGCCTCTGAACGGAGCAATCACGTTCGTACAGATGCACTACGTTACCGGCCTTGTCACCTGAAAACATTATTATTATGTTTTATTGCATATTCCAAACAATAACTATATAACATAATTTTAAAATATGATTAAGTTTATCTTTCTTTTTTCCCTTTTACGACGAAACGCAAAAAAACAAATTAAATAGTAAGATGCTACAGTGAAAATAGTAACCCTATCATATCAGCTATAGTCCTGGGAACTTCCGCCGTATTGTGATAAAGCATTTTAGAAGGCATGGGACTGCTGTCTGATGTCATTCGATACTCTGGTTGGACAACATTTGCGCTTACCATCAGGTGCAGCGCAGTCATTTTGACGTGCCAATGAGAAAAAAGAAAAGCTTCTTAGGTCCAATTATAAACAAACTTTGACGATAGCTTTACACAATGCCATACTTTTGAAATCTTAAATGGCTGGGTCTAAAATTATTTAAGAATGACAGACTATATTAGACTCAGTAGCCTTATAAACGATCACAAAAATAACATTCCGGCAACGTTACAACTTACAATCATTCGCAATATGCTCACTTTCCTGCACCAATACAAAAGTATTATTTTAACTTACCCAGTAACTGCACTTCAATATGCCTCGGTCGTTCAATGAACCGTTCGATGAACATGGATCCGTTGCCGAACGCGCCGAGTGCCTCGGAGGAGGCGCGCTCGAACGCGGACGCCACCTCGTCCATCTCGCGCACCACGCGCATGCCTCTACCGCCACCGCCGTACGCGGCCTGGGACGAACGACAATTTGTTGTAAAAATTATGTATATAATACAGGGTATATCAAAACTTCTAACGAAAACGAAGCCGGGTCACGGGTGGCAGATTAATGACTACAAACATAATGCAACTAAAAATTACGCCTAGATAAAATATCGTCGAATTTGGGTGGTAAATTCATAGCTTTGCTAAAATAATAATTTAAAGCCTTGCGTACCGTAGAGTCTTTAAAAATAAAAGGGTGTACACTTTCATTTAAGAAAAAACTATTTATTTACCAATTTAATAAAACGACAGAAAAAAAATAACAAAAAAAATCGTCAAAATTGGCGAGACGAGCATGCCGTTCACCTGATGGGTGATACGACCGCTCATGAACAGTAGCAAAACCAAACAACGCCTTGAATTACAAAGTAATGCTTGGCATTCCACCCCGCTCGCCATCCTGAGACATAAGATGTTAAGTCTCAATGTGCCCAGTAGTTACTCAGAGGCATTTACACTGCTGTTTGGCGGGAGAAATAGACATTGCGGTGGCACCCACCCAGGCGACCTCTCACATATGAGAGACCTACCACTAATCTATTCATATAAATAAAATTGAAGTGTCTGTTTTAAGAGTGAAAATAAAAAAAAATGTCCTACTACATATCGTTATATACACGATACCTGTGCCGAAAATGATATTTAAAATTTTTTTGTCTGTCTGTCTGTCTGTTTGTTCCGGCTAGGGTACATTTATTTTAGAAAAACCAAAGTAATATTGCAAAGCCCGCGCGCAGCTCACGCGCATGCCACCACTGCGCCGTCACGTCGGGCGCCTCCCACCACTTCTCCCACCAACGTATCAATATCACAATTACAAAATATTGTACCTATATAAAGAAATTTTTCAATAAAGCTAATACAAAAAACTGAAAATAAATGTGTAACGGGAGTTTACCGCCGCTCGCTAAGAGATGGGGCCACCGTAGAATTAGATCGCGGTATGGTTTCGTTACAAAGGTTGATAATTAAAACAAAAATGCAAAAACCAAAAATAAAACTAAATAAACTAATTAACTTTTTTGTTAAATTCCACGCGGACGAAGTCGCGGGCACAGCTAGTATTATTATAAATCTGAAGAGTTTGTTTGTTTGTTTGTTTGAACGCGCTAAACTCAGGAACCACTGGTCTGATTTGAAAAAATATTTCAGCGTTGGATAGTAAATTTATCGAGGAATGCTATAGCCTATATATCATCACGCTACGACATATAGAAAGGAAGCAGTAGTGAAAAAAGTATTTAATACGAGGAAATTTTATTCGTCTTTCACGGTCTGATTGGTCGATGTTCTAAATTGTTAGTCGGAATGGAAAATTTCGGTCGCAATTTTGAAAAGTGTATCTGCACCCGGGCGGAGCCGGGCTGGAACGCTAGTTAAGAATAAGAAAAAAACTAAGAGAGCCATATAAAATGACACCCATCTGGCAGAAAATACAACGTGCATACTAAGAGCAATGTTTTCATCACAACAATTGACATGAATATTAAATTAAAGCTTTCGTTGAAATCTTACTCAATAGCTAACCCTCTACAAAATATAACAAATCGTAAACCATACCTTGAATATAACCGGAAGTCCATGCTGTTTGCAGAATTCCAACGCTTCCTCCTTGGTTGTGACGGGGCCGTCTGTACCAGGGACGATAGGAACCTCTGTAAAATGAACAATAATAGTAAATAACTATGACCTATATATTTTATATCAATAGTCCGGCTAGCATTCCTCGATAAATGAACTATCCAACAAAAAAATATTTTTAAACTTCGAACCAATAGATCCTGAGATTAAAGGTAACAAACAACCAAACTCTTCAGCTATACATATTAGTATAGAAAATAAATATGGGAAGTTACTCTATGATTCGGAACGAAGTTCAAATGTTCGGATGTTCAACATCCGAAGTAAGTTATAAAATCTCCAATACTAAAAATCAATACTATGCTCTATGACACTTTTCATCCACTTCGAACTTAGTCTATGGTTACGACGTACGATAGAGAATTCGATCATTATGTGGAGAACCTAGGCACATTCTTACAGTTTTACGTATGCGTTGCCAGCCTTTAAAGTGGGAATACGCTCTTTGTGCATTTTCAGCTATTCCCTAATTCCTATAGCTACTAATGAAAATACATTCAATCACCAGCTGAATAGCTGTCGTGTGTCGTCGCCATAATGGACTTTTTAGTCATATTGAAAAATGGCTGAATACACTCATATTATACCTTGCAGTCTGAATCATATCAATACTTTGAGGAGTAAGCCTTTGTGTCTACGAAATTATATTTCATGACTTAACATAACATATAAATATAAACATAGACTTTACAAAAAAAAAAACCTTGAGGAATTTTAATTCGTCCTCATTTGAATGTTTTTTTGTTCCGGGAAATGTTTACACATATTTAACAAGTTACAAAGCATCATATCATATCGGTAATATCAATCATAACGGACAGTATCAGTAGGCGTTTTCGAATTAAGATTAAATCGTATCAAAATGTACTTTGTTCGCTTGTTTTTGATAAATTGGATATGATGATGAAAAACAAATTGATTACTGTCTTTTTTATCATCACTTGTATAATTTGATAAAATATAATTGTTGTTTTCCTTTAATTTACTTCTGATAGCGCAACGATAAAAAAGTCTCCTTTCTCTACTACAGATTCCGCATAAAATTTATATTACCATGTTTCTTCAGATCTAATTGTTTCTTTAACGCATCTTTAACAAAGGAGTGATCCGAATAGACAATGTTTAAAAATTATTCATTTTATTCTCCAAATATAAGGAATGCCCATCACACATTGCCTAAGATCAAAGGGCATTTAAAATATAAAAAAAAAACGAACTAAATCGAGTATGCATAATTATTACCAAGTTCGCATATTAATCGCAAAATATTTCCTTTCGTAGAAAAAACTATTCAAAATACTCATCAAATAAAAACAATATGTATGGAGAACATGTTTAACGAAAGTATTTATTTTATCTTAAAAAAAAACTTTTTGAGAAACTTACAAATCATAGTTCTTATAAGGTATTAGACCGACTTGCTCAATTTATCTGATAATTAATTTAAAGGCTGTATGATGGAGTTTCCTCGTTAAGAAGTGCAAATAAAAAAAATATTTGGCGCACGCGCACACGACCGATAAGAAAGACTTCCATTAGTAAATAAAAAAGTATTTATTTCATCCTCTGGTTCTTTTCGTGGATTTTGTTTATTTGCATATATTGTTATAGTGACTGTGTCTCAAAGCCACTATAACTTATCTAAATCCAATTTAGTTCCGTTAAATTCCACTGCAATTAATTAAACCCAGCGCTAGCAGTGTAGCGTTCAATTTACCCAAAATAAAAAGTTATTTAAACCATACTCCATTTTGAATCGATTCTCCAAAATAGGCCAGATGGTATCGAGTGTATATGTAGTATTTTTTGGTTTTAAAGCGATTCTATTTAACTTCCTTAGGGTTTCTTTATACCCCGACACGATGACAAGTGTTCGAACGTCGTACATAAAACTGTACGAATATGACTAAATACTTTACAAAATGTTTGAATCCTCTGATAAGTTTCATAGAAAAGAGGATTGAGTTTTAGAAGTGGTAAACTTATATCTTATACTGGGTATCTCAAGACTGCTACCGAAAACGAAGCCGGGTGGTAATTTTAGTGACCACAAACACAATGCAACTAAAAATTTCGCAAAGAAACGCGATAATTATTTTTTATGATTTTTTAAATATCGTCATTTTTGGGTGGTAAATCCATCGTTTTTGCTTGAATAATAATTTGATCTCTTTTATAACTTAGAGTATTATAAATAAAAGGGTATACACTATTATTTTAGGAAAAAATGTATTTACTACCCAAATATGGCCAAAGGAAAAAAATAACAAAAAAAAATTGTCGCTTTTTTTCGCAACTTTTTCTGTTGCATTATGTCTGAAGTCGTTTAAACTACCAATCGGCTTCGTTTTCGGTAGCAGTCTTGATATACCCTGTATGTGGACGTCCGAAGGTTCGAATATTCGAATAGAGGATCGAGACTTGAGTAAAGCACCTTATACCTTGAAAGGAGTAAGTTAACAATGCGACATAAAGAAATAATTATGTATTAACATGTAAGACTTTCTACATTCGCAAGGATATGTATGGGAGTGATTAAACGTAAGGTAAAAAGGTTGTAGTAGTATTTGTAATCAAGAGGAAACAAATCGTTTCTATTTATTCAAAGTTTAAAAGTATTTATTTTTATCAATCATCGACAGAAAGAAAACAAAGAACCTCTAAAATGATATTAGTATGAATAGTTGACAGTCATATAAATAAATCCTAAATAAATATAAATTGAGTTGACACAATATTATTTGCTCTATACCGTTTCTGAGAGATAAAAATAATTGTGTTATGTAAATATGAATGATTTAAAATATTTCTTCATAGATAATGAAAATTGTTGTGTAGAAGATTTGAATAAAAGCTTTATAAAGATTTAAAACCTCTTGAGAAATTGTGTCATATGAGGAATAACTTGCACGTCTCCGGTATGTAAGTGAAACTAAATAAAAATTCTAAGGAGACGAGTGACCTAGCGAAGGTTACAGAAAATATACAGTTAATCCTGCGATTTTGTTTGTTGAACAATTTCTAGCGCCTTCGTTTTCAGTAATATCGAATGTTAAACTATTCACCTGTGTTGACAAGAAAATATTTATCGATATCATAGTATAAAAGAGGATAATTATATCGTATATAGTTTTTCATAGAAGACCTAGGCAGTTTAACAAAATCCTTGTGATAATTGTTGTTTTCTTAGGCATAGTGAATAATTTCATAATAATATGATAAATAATAGTAAATACTTTGTGTTAATTAAACACTTAAGTATATTTCTTAACAAACCATGAACTCAAAAGTATTTCTAGTTGGGAAATATATTTAAAACTTACTAGCTGCAATAGCGGCTTGCCTAGCCGCTACTTTGTCTCCCATCTGTTGCACGACCTTGGGAGAAGGGCCGATGAACCGGAGGCCGGCGTTGAGGATCGCCTGTGCGAAATCCGCCCTGTAAATTTAAACCACATATTAAAAAATAGACACCTATTAAAGACTAGCGGTCGGGCCCGGCTCCGCCCGGGTGCATACACGTTTTAAAATGGCGGTCAAAATGTTTAATTCTGATTATCAGTTTAGAATATCAACCAATCGGACCACGAAAAACGAACAAAACTTCCTCGTATTTGCTAGAAATATCACTACTGCTTTCCTCCTATAGGTCATATAGCGTGATGATATATAGCATATAGCCTTCCTCGATAAATGGACTAGCCAACACTGAAAGAATGATTCAAATCCGACCAGTAGTAGTTCCAGAGATTAGCGCGTTCAAACAAACAAACAAACTCTGCAGCTTTATAATATTAGAATAGATAAAGGGAAAGTGGACATGAATCATGATACAGACGTCATCAGAAAGGAGATTTAGCATTTTTATTAGGGTTCAGTACCTAAAAGGTAAAAATGGGAGCCTATTAGTAAGCCTTCGCTGTCAGTCTATCTGTCTGTCACTAGGATGTATCTCATAAACCGTGATAAAGTTAATTTAAGATGCAGTCTATATTTACCCATCTTGTTGTGAATCTGCAGTTGAGATTATGACATAAAATAATATGTAATTTTGCTTCATAACAATTGTACAGTTCATAACTAACACAAAAACCATAAGGGATAGACGTTAACCTAATCTTAAAGCCTCGTTAATAATCCTCATTTTTTTTAGGTAATAGTTCAAATTTATCATAGTAACTTATATAATCATTATTCAGTAATTGAATAACACGAAAAGATACACCAGTTGTGTAACCTTAAAACGACCTTTTACTTCACTTGCCATTAGAAATAGTAATAATATTTATACGGAGTGTTGCTGATATTCAGCGAGATAAACGAACGTAGGTATTGAGAAGGCGATAAACATTCACATGAGTTTAATCTGTGATCTCAGCACCAAGATCATGCTATTATGGCAGAAGTAATCAGTTGTTCGTCTATGACGTCACAGTTTGAGTTCACCGTTAAAACAATTTTTTTTTATTGCAATGAATAGGGAGACGAGCTTGCCGTTCGCCTGATGGTCAGCGTTACGACCGCTCATGAACTGTAGCAAACCCATTTAACACCTTTAATAACAAAGCAATGCTAGGCATTCCACTGCGCTCGTCACCTTGAGTCATAAGATGTTAAGTTTATGTCATCAATTACAAGACGTCCAAAATATAATTCTAAATATAATAAACGTCTACAACATAAATTTAATGTCAAGAGTAAAATACCAAGCCTCGTCGCGTCGTGAGGAATACCAAGATAAGATGCATACCCAAGATTCCGCCATAATTATTCTTGAGGTCCTTATACTGCACTCGGCATGGTGACCAAATATCCAAAGGTTTTTTTTTACAAGTAGAGAAAAAAAAATTATAAAGAAATGAATGTTGCTTGCCATCGTGAGACATAAGATGTTAAGTCTCAATGTGTCCAGAAGTTACTCTGGCTACAAAGTCTTTCAAACCAGAACATAACAGTGCATTTAAACTGCTGTTTGGCGGGAGATATAGACATTGTGGTGATACCAACCTAGACGGCGTCTCACATATGAAAAACCAACCATCAGTAAATTCTGACAGAATTTTCTAGAATATTGTTAGCTATACTGCTAAAATCAAATGAAAATACCATACCTTTCTGAGAGCAGACCATATCCGGGATGTACGGCGTCGACATCGTTTTCTTTCGCGACTCTGATGATCTCTGGAATGCTGAGGTAAGCTTCTACTGGCGGAAGACCCTTGCCTACTATGTATGACTCGTCAGCTTTTTGTCTGTAAGCAAATATTTTATCTTTATGCGGAGATTACAAGTGGAATGTTGAAGGCGCAGAATTTTTTTAGCATTTAAAAAAATGCATTCAGATTGACCTACTTTACAGCTAATATGTGTAATGAAATTTTGTGTTAATTGTAAATTTGCATACAAAATTAACTAAAAATGTTGTGTGTAGTAAATATTATTATTATAAATTCATAAAAAAACATTTTTTTGCACATTACCTTTAAATTAAATATAATACTATAACAGCTTAAAACAAAGGCGGCATTATACCGTACAACTCTACATAATATAGCTAAATATATAAATAATTGATTGATTCATTATGTATGAATGGACTTTCTTCAAATTCTAATTATTCCGGGAATCAATTCCAAAGCTATTCATAGAATATTTCCTTTTATGACTAGCGGATTAAAATATAATAACCATTCATCTATGGAGAGTCATTCATATTTATTTATTTTTTCCTCGAGTGCGACATTTTCAGACTATAATTTTTCATCCAACAAGCAATAAGTGCCTTGGTTAATATTTCTGTATTCTGCAGTTATTCATTTCGAGTTTAAGATACTAAAAACTTTAAAAGTTCAAACATATAAATCAAATAAAATTCATAACAATAAGAGGGCGGCCGGGGACATAAATCTTTCTGTTCCTGGCTAAGTTTTACAGCGGGACATCGAGTCTTTTCAGCAACTCTAGTGTTGGACAAATAAATAAAAAAATAATAACCTGTGCATCTGCAGTTTGTCCTGTTCGCTGTAAATAGCGACGGACCGGATTCCCAGCTCGGAGCATGCTCGGAACACACGGATCGCGATCTCACCGCGGTTGGCTACCAACACGCTCCTTATTGGTTTGTACTCTACGATTTTGGAGTCCTGTAACAATGGAATTAATATTAAATTGTATTGTATTGATAATTTTGTACAAATTTTGATGCATCACAGTACTTCGAAGGAAAACAAATTACGTAGAAAATACGTATGTATGTATGTACGACCCCAATCTCAGTTTTGTAATTCTCGACGGTCTCTACGTAAACTATAGAAACTGTAAATTCGCCACTTTATACCAATAACATTTAAAGTAGTAAATTCGATCTCTTACTGATTATTTTATGCACTTTTATTTGATTGTAAAACAATTGATGGCATTGTGTGTGTATTTTATTATGAAGAATTGTAAATCTTTATCTCTACTTGCAATCAGTTTTTAAGTCTCTATGTTTTACATAAGGACCGTCGCGTCGTTTCATTGTAGTCGAGACGAGAAGTTCATTTTTGTTAATAAGCCACTTAGGCCTCTTGTACACACACGGTTTTTCGCCGTGAAAATCTACGGTTAATTCGCCGTGTGTAGGCACGGTCGTCAGTGTTGTGTGGATTACTATGAAAGCTTGTATACGCGCGCGGTGGCGCCACGGCACGGCGCGGCGCCGCGGCCGTGTGCGCCGTGACTGCCCCTCGGAGCGCCGCGTCTACGCACGGCGTGATTTTCATCAGTGTTGTATGGCATTCTATGGGAGTGTACGCACGGATTCGTGACGGTTTACATACGCTGATTCCCGATTTTGTTATAAAATGAGCATAAATCAAGAATTATTAATTTCATTATCATTATTTTTATCATTATTTCATTATTATTATCTTTTCATATTAAATTTATTCTCCCACGTCAGTAGGGTAAAACAGTTTTCCGCGGGATTTTGGGCCAGGCAGGAAAATGAGATATATAACTAGGCTAGTTTGTTGATAAAAACTTTCTCACTATTCTACAAGTATTAAGTAATGTAGCTTTCTGTAGAAGGATGAAAGACAACTTGTGCATACACCAAGCGATCGGAGGCTATCATATAAATTATGGGGGATTACGCCTGTGGAAGAAAGGACTACTGGTATTGTCTTAACTGTATGTACATTCCACTACTTTTTAAGTTCTATTTATAGGTCTATGTATTTGGCTACTTTTTCACTGTACGTTGATGCAAGATTATGGGTGTTAGGTAAAGCTACGTCTATCAAATATATAGTACTATTGTTTTTATCAAATAAAAGTATGTCCGGTCTGTTAAAATGTATCGTTTTGTTTGTAATTATAGTTCGGTCCCAGTACAGTTTATACTGGGCAGAATCTAATATTATTATTAATTCATTATTATTATTAATTTCATTATATAAATCGGATGTATCCAAAACCGTATTTCCCTTTTTTTCTATTTTCCGTTTCCTATACATGTAATAAGCAACGATAATCTTTTTTTTCGTAAGAAAATTCATGACGCAGCACGTCCTACACAGCCCCTGATAAAAACGCTACTAGCCCGTACCTGGCCAATGTCTTGCCTGGTGATTTTGCCGTACCATGTACAAGCTCGCACGTTTTTTCAAAGGTACGGCTAACACGCCGTACGGTTGAACAACCGTGACGTGGAAAACAAGCCTTAGTATTAGTCCTTTCAAGGTAATAAATACACAGTTTACTCAAAAGGCATTAAGACAATGATAGTTACGATAATCCTAAACCTCATTTGCTAGGTTACAGCCTAAGTTGGTTCAAACTGCTCTGCCGTGCCAATCCAAAAGACTGTAAGTCGAGTTACAATGTTTTCGCTTAACAAGGCCCAATTAATATCTTGAAGTCTGTTTAGTACCCGTGATCGACTCTTTTTTCAAAATAGCCATTAAAATGAAAAAAGAGTCGATCACGGGTAGGTACTAAACAGACTGCAAGATATTAATTGGGCCTTGTTAAGCGAAAACTCTGTACCTCGACTTACAGTCTTTTGGATTGGCACGGCAGTGCTGTAGTATGAGAAAATTAAATTGTTTTCCTATAAAGCTTAGCGTAAAATAATTACTTCAATCGCTATGCCTAAAGTTTCCCTTCTAAATCTAATCAGGAGATTAGAATCAATATTAGCTATTGCTAATATCGATTGTTGCACTATCTTGTCTGCGTTTCACGAGTGATACCCCTGTTGAATATGGATTGAACTGAAGAAGTGTTAAATTCGAAGTCGCGGGTTCAAACCCGGAGTTGACAAGTCAATGCATTGACTTTTTCAAGATTCATTAATATGTTTGGCTAATTATTGCTTCATTTAAAATGAAAGAATACATTCCAAATTCATTTATGTACACGAGAATCCAAAGGTATGTGAAGTTTACGAATCCTATTAGTCTAGCGTGGGAGACTATTGGTGCATACAAACTGACATAGTATATTTATACCACAAAGTACTACCAAATAAATATTATTCTATAGGAACATAAGTAAAAATATAAATAATATTATTACAAAAGCTTTGCAAATAAAGATTAAGTTCTATGTGTATTGCCTAGTCATAAAAGTTATTTAATTGCGTACTTGACTAAAAATAATTTCTTTTCATAAACTAATTTTATTTCATTTATCAATTGATTTATTTTAATATTCATCTCATCCACACCGCAGTTACCTTTTCCGACCAAAATTATGCAATAATGTTATTGATTGTTAATACAAATGTTAGGCAACATTACTTAACATAATATACTAACACAAATATCCCCTGGCCTGTCGTAAGCGCCATATTGGAGTCTTTATTTAAGAGGACGAGTAACGCCAATGACCTTGCTCGAACGGGCGGCACCAAATCTCATGCACCGGCGCACGCCGGCTCACGACGTGCGAGCGAGCGCGCTGCTTTATACCTATTCATTCATTATTTCGCTGCGGACAAAACGATATATTCGTAGTGTTATTTCACTCGATGTTCCCATCGAGTACAGTTAGGACCGTAGTGTATGATTAATTCACTTACAAACGTCACAGCTATCGTGGCAGAATTGCACGAACGCTGACTGTTAAACGAGAAGACGCGGGTTCGGTCCCCGCACTTGTAGTTTAACTTTTTGTGTTTACTTATTTCATCTATCTATACCAATATTACATTTTAGATTTTTAATATTTTTATTTTTGTTTTTCTTTTGTAATATTATAAAGATGATAGATACATTTATATTTTTGGATTTTTATTTACAATGAAACTCAAAAAATACTGGACCAATTTAAAAAAATATTTCGATTTTCTAATGGTAATTATCCGGGATTAACAGTACCTGAAGAGGTTGAAATAAGGGTTTAAATGGAAAATAAAAATATTAAAAAAAAAATTATCTCGAATGGTTTTTATTTTTCATTTCAACCCTTATTTCAACTCCTTTAGCCAAACATACAGCTAATGTTACTCCAGGATAATGTTATATTCGAATGGTGAAAGAATTTTAAGATTAAGTCGGTCGGTTAAGTAATTTTTGGGTTTATTCATAATAAACAAAAATCGAAATATTCAAAAATCTATAATACAAAATGTTACAAAAATGCAAAATATGTTTATGTTTCTGTTGGATTGGTGGCGTCTTGAAGTAAAGATACCCAGTAGTTTTATTAGTGACTTTATTTTACATGATAATGGGAAATCAACAATACTTTATATTTTACGCGTGCTTCATGGTTCACAGGGAATTTGCAAGGGAGGCCATAACAGTTATTTGACACGTACATCGGTTACTCACACATCTCAATAGATGGCGCTATAATTATATAACTTTATTATGTAAATTATAAATTTATCACATATTACAACAGTTTCTTTTATAAAATATTATAGGTTAGACATATAGATGAATTTATAAACAAAAACAATCGAATCGATGCGGGGATCGAACCTGCGGCCACATCAATCATCAAGCGATCGGCCAATCCTTCGGGCCAACAATACTTACATCCCGGCGACCAAATTACCGGTAACTATCTATTATATTAGTGCCTATTTTGGTGTTTAAATGTTACCTACTATTTCAAATATGATCGGATCATAACAATTCATTTATTTATATGTTGGGTAGGTCTATCATAAGTTGCATGAAATTCAATTGAAATATTAAAACATCGCACGATACTTATATTTTGCTATGTAGGTACAATATTATGATCGTTAACTTTAACAAAATAAATCTACTATTATAGTACAGTTACTTTCTACTAAGAGCATAAATAATAATTTTATAAAATATGGTAGAATATTTTTTTCAAAAAAATATCTTCAATGATTTTTATTTTCCATTTTAACTCATGTCATCCCCTTTAGGCAAATATACAGCCTGTGTTACTCCAGGATAATGTTGGAATCGGATGGTGAAAGAATTTTAAGATCGGTTGAGTAATTTTTGGTTTATTCATAATGAACAAAAATCGTAATATTCAAAAATCTAAAATACAAAAATGTAAAATATAAATGTTACAAAAATGCATGAAATAAAATGTTTCCTATATAAAATATTGGGTTAGATAGTAGATAGATGAATTTATAAATAAAAACATTTGTTTCGATGCGGGATGGAACCCGCGGCCACACGTTTTTATTTGGCATCCAAGCAACAGCGCCACAGTTGCAGTGACGTAGTATAGTGATTTACTACGGTTAGACCGGCCGTAACCGTTCTCAATGAATGTGTCGAGCGAAATAGCAATATTAAATTTACGTTGATATTGCGAAGACAAGCGACATAGGTCCGTTTAGCACGGCGGTTCGTCCCGCAATGATTTGTTAGGCGACAGCGGGGACGTGCTCGCGATTTAGAGTATCGATAATGTGAAAAATTCGTTAAAAATAAATGAGACAGAAATTAGAAAAAATAAAAAGAAGGTCCCATCCGCCTTGCATTTCTTAACATCCTGATGATAATAAAATAATCCTAGTGCTCGTAGTTTAAGAGAAAAAACGTTGTAAATGCGAACATAGAGGTCACTTTGCAATTTTATTTCAAGTACTTTTAATACACTTTTAAGAATTCTGAAAAGAAGGGCCCAAGCTCCATATAGTGTAGATCAACATATATTTTTTTTGAACACCTAATAATAAAGATCACCAAGAAAAAACGTTGTGAAAAAGGCCATTTCACATAGACCCCGCTCTTAAAATATTTCAATGACGTTAGGTTGCTTTATTGCTTGAAGTCCGACGAGCCGCATTGTGGCTCTTCCGACGGTCCAGGGTTATACAAAACATGTACAAATAAATACCATTTGCTTATTGAGAGGTTCTTGAGTAACATTTGGAAACATTGCTCAACAAAAAGTTAACTGCGGTTTGCATGCACCATAATTATTATAAAATCTACTCCCAAAAGATTTAATGTCAGGCGGGCAGTAGTACCTCGGTCGTAAAATTGTTAGCCGCATCATTTTGCACATATGATCTGCACAGTGCAAATAACTTAGCTTAGAAGATAGACATGAATATAACCAGTCTTAAGAAACCACAATGCCATTGGCGGCGCTCAACATTTCGCAACATATATATAGTATATCCATCAATTATATTAAACATGTTTTGTTACCCACTTTGCACGGAGGGAAGTGGACAATAATTTATCTCCAACTCCTCTTAATTTAACTGTCTCATTGATTAAGACAAGTAACACATTCCTGGAGACTCGCCGAGCTTCAATGGTCGGTGTTATTACAATGTATGCTACTGTTGATCCTGGTCTACAGTAGTGGAGTAGTAGCAGTAGGAGTTACAGTAGTACAAAACCGGCAATTATACCATACTAGCGGCCTGGCCCAGCTTCGCCAGGGTACAAATAGATTTCTGTACAATAATATGTACGTATTATACATATAAACCTTCCTCTTGGATCACTCTATCTATTTAAAAAAATCGCATCAAAATCGTTGCGTAGTTTTAAAGATTGAAGCATACAAAGGGACATAGGGACAGAGAAAGCAACTTTGTTTTATACTATGTAGTAATACGGAATATTATGTAATTCAAGGATAACCGGAAAATATTTCCCAATATCACTTATAACATGAGTGACAGCTAATGGTATTAATGTACGGTAATCGCCATTCAAATAATAAATAAATAAAACATAGTGGTTTGATAAAGTTATCAGCAATATAGATATTAAAATACAGATTCTGTGGTAACTGAAACTTGTGAAATATTATGTCGTTTGATAAAAAGGCTGACACCATGTATTGTAATAATTACATTTAAATAAAACCAACGGAAACCTATTTCAGTGCTTTAAATATGAACTTATTGAATATTATCACAAACATAAAAACAAATATCCCATGTAGTCAAAGCAATTATTGGATTGAAGAGTTGAATTTTTAACAATATGAAGTGTGAAAGGATCGTTCCCAGGGGTCACAAAGAGGCTACACAACGGTAAAAATAAATCTGTAGACACTAAAACGCTATCAAAAAACGCATAAAAATACAATTTGTATAATTTGCAATAGAAAATGGTTAAATGTCCAACTAACATAGCAAGATGCAAAAAAATCTCAAACGCAGATCCAATAAAAAGCTTATAAAATTGGAATATGCATAAAAATGCTATCATGCACTTCAAATAAAAAAAAAACACAAAAAATAATTGAATGTTTTTAAATTTATCCGAAATTATCGAATTCCGGCCACACAACAAACAATGATTCACACGCCAACCTGTCATGCACTAGACCGTTATCACTGATAAGGAACACGTTATGACCGCGCCTTGATATCGACACGGAGAAAATTTGCAAGTCAGATCATATCATACGCTTAGAACATGGACTTCGCTCGATATAACTGGAGAGAAACTAGCATAAATCAACCAACTTGGTGGACTGAACCAACATTGTCCGCGAAAGGGTGAATACCCGCATCAATGATTGAACTGGTGGTAGATCTCTACGAGTAAGAATTTAAAAAATTTTTTGCTGTTGTATTCTAAATTGATAGCTGGAATTGAACGTTTTGGCCGCCATTTCTAAAAGGGTATCCCGCACCCGGGCGGTGCCAGTCCGGACTGCAACTATTTTATATACTGGATGTCTGGTTGCGGGTTCTTACATGAACGTGTTTTATCTATCAACTGATAGAGTAGGAGTGTAAATAGGTGAAAACAAACTTTCCAAAACAAATAGCTTTGCAACTATCTGGGGGCGCGGCCGAGCCCCCCGTCCAAGTCGAGCTATAGGCCGTAACATTCTTTTCTCGAAGCAATTCAGACCATTTTCAACCCCCTATAACTTCGTTGTGGCTAAAGCATGAAGCCTGAATTTTCAGTTACTAAGCAGGCATTGTGTAAACACGGTATATTTAAAATTTCATTCAATTTGAACCAGTAGTTTAAGAATTGTAACTAGTCAAACTTTCTTAATTTTGTCACTCACTGACTGACTGACCGATCATCAAAAGTCTAAGGCACTTCTAGCGGACATAGAACCTTCAAATTTAGAATATAATTAGCGTTTAGTGTCTAAAGTAAGGGAAAATTCAAACATTTCATAATTTGTGTCTAGTTTTCTAGATAGACCAACTGTCAACTAGTAGTTGACATGACGTGGCGCGTTTGGATGCATTAGAAATCCGTTAAATATGGCCATTTCGGTCGCACTAAGGGCAATTTGTCTTACTATTTTAACCTTGACGGGCATGAGCGGCGGTGCGGATAACTTTGTAATCCCATATAATAGGATTACAAAGTTACATTTGCAGTTAATGAATCATTGTACCCGTATATAATGGAATAATAGTTGTAGATAGATATCTATATATATGAGGCATAACAGGAGGGGATATAGAGAAGGAAATGGTGTATTCAGCATGTCACATGCCCTTGCAAATAAATAGACTAAATAGCTCGAAAATATCAATTACAATGAAAGAAAGAACATTAATAATCAAATCCGCTATATTTGTGATAAATTGATGCCTACAAAAATAAGAAAAATCCATAAGACAGAGGCTTTAAGAAAAATCGTTAGTGATATTCTAGAAGTAAGAAGTACCGAAAAGGAAAAAAGTAGGACTCTACAAAAAGACGTGAGATCCCATCAAAAACATCCTGTAAAAAAATTCCAAGTCTCGCAGCTCAGGTTTTCTACCGCAAAAAGTTGTGAGATGCATGTAATACCAAGTCGATTAATTTATTTAGTCCTTAAGGGACCTTCTATATAAAGTTATTACGTTAGTTATTACCATATCAATCTTAAAAATTCTTTACGATTTAAATAAATAGATCGACTTGGCCAGCAGCATTATGTATAAATTGTACGATACATTATGTTTTCATGCGATGGCCAAGTCGATCCATTTATTTAAATCGTAAAGAATTTTTAAGATTGATATGGTAATAACTAACGTAATAACTTTATATAGAAGGTCCCTTAAGGACTAAATAAATTAATCGACTTGGTATTACATGCATCTCACAACTTTTTGCGGTAGAAAACCTGAGCTGCGAGACTTGGAATTTTTTTACAGGATGTTTTTGATGGGATTACCTTGTTTTAAACTAGCTTGCATCGAGCTAAAGTGGCGAAACTGATTAACAATGTTTATTTAGATAGTTCGATAAACTCTTAATCTAATAGGATTGTTCTATACCCTCTTGTGATTTTGGATAAACACCAACAATGCATCGTTACAGTAATTTCTGAAATGATGTATCCGATTAAGTACATTTTTTCTATGTTGACGTCGATGGTGTTAGAAAATTGCAAACTCGTGCACCTTAATGTTAGTAATTGACATGGTCACGCGAGGCGCACCCATTGTTGCCATACTAAGTAATACCTAGAAACACAGGCTTGGCATTATAGATGCAATAACCGCTTTTGATTATTTTTGCAAGAAGTATGCGCCTTAGGTAGTATGTAATACCTTTCATCTTTATATACACTTTTACATCGTTTTAGACCTCGTAACGTGTAAACTAAGAATTAGATGCAATTATAAACATGTTTCTTTTATTTCGATGAATGGCGAGATGAGAAGGCCATTCGCCTGATGATAACCGAGATGACCGCTCTTGGACAGCAGCAAAACGAAATTATATTTTAAGAGTATCCCAAATGCGAGATAAAAAAAGAACATGGATCAAATACTGCAGATCTAACAAAAGATTGTATTCCACGTACCTAGCCAAACATAAATGGTCGAGGTAAACGAAACTGAACTGCGCTAAAGATTGTAGTTAACTTTGAACACAATGTAAAAAATTACTAATCTGAGCGTGACGGAAGACTAAAACAAAATAATTTTAATGAGCTATAATGAATTTACACATAAAATAAAAAATACATACAAAATATTCGGTTATTAGAAATATTTTAAAAATTAATATTACTCGTAGAACTTCGAACCGGCTCGGGAAATCACTGAGTTTGTATAAAAACCAAGCACATTCAATTGCGTAAATAGTGTAACAGGAAATTTAAAAATGATGAGTGATTTTTTACTTCTATACTCTAAGAAAAAACTATAATATGTTCCATAATTATTTAACAAAACTTGAACACTTGTTTGTTGAGTTACTTTGTCGTTACTCGTTAGTGTACAGATATTCATTGATTGTTTTATCAATAAAAACAACCATTGAGAGGAAATCTCGTAAACTTTGAATTGCTAATCTAGTAAGTAATTCCACTGCTGAGCCCCCAAAGGATCACCACATCAACCATCCAGCGACTTCCTGCAACCTCAACCAGGTCTATGCTTGTGAGTGGGCGTCCGACACTTCGCTTGCCTCTACGTGGGCTCCTCTCGAAAACCATTCAGCCCCAGAAGCCAATACTGGGTCAACCCTATGTACTAAGGCATAAAGATTGCCCGATTAACTATAGGACTGATATAATATCTAGGATATAAATTGAACTTTTGTACTATTGCCGATCACGCCACTCCCATGTGCATTTTTTTATAATACTATTAAATGATAAATATAAAAACATTACGTACTCGATTGATAATTGCTATTGTTATTGACGGGGATAAAGCGCGTGTGACACTAGAGATAAGTACCTATACTTTGAATTATTATGGGATTATCTAAAGAGGTTTTATTTAAATATCATCTGTATCTGTATCAGCCCATATACGTCCCACTGCAGGGCACGGGCCTCCTCTACAATCGACAGTACGATTGAGAGTGGTTAGGCCATATAGTCCACCACGCTGGCCTAGTGCGGGTTGGCGGACTTACACACCACAGAATTTTTTATAAATCGCTATGATATGCCGGTTTCCTCACGATGTTTTCCTTCACCGTTTTAATGCGTGGTGATTGACTATCAATACACACATGACTCCGAAAAGTCAGAGGTGTGCCCTGGGATTCGAACCCGCGACCACCGTGACCATGTTGGCAGTCGCGTCTAGTCCGTTTACCAACAGGCCACCACGCACTTAAATATCATACATCGATTTAAACCTTATCTCGCGATTGCGTTTTTTTTTTGCTATTTATCCAAAAGCTTTTGTTTTTTTGTTTGATATAAAATGTACGGATGTAAACAATAATAAAAACATTACATAATAATTGTGTCACAATTTACAAAATTGTGTAGACATTAATCTCCGGTCAGATTACAATGATTTTATGAATGTTGATATTAGTAATTTGAATTCGGATATTAAGAGATGTTATCAAATTAACTAATATTTTAAATAGCGAAGTGGATATTTTCCTTACATTCTTCTACGTTTAACCCGTAAAGAAATGCGTATTTCTGTATGTGCGTATGCTTAGTGACTTGAGCTTCTGCGGCAATACCGTAAATTAATAATTCCTTCAATTACTATAATTATTAATATTATAAGGATAAAATCATCGGTATCGTTTCCATATCTGTGTATCATCATGAGTTTTATTTCCACAAGCAGTTCTAGCTCAATATTTTGTATTATAAAAAACTTAAATAAATGAACAAATAAAATATATTTACCGTAGCAGCAGTGCGGCCTTTGGCGGTACTCCATGCTTGGAACTGCGAAGCGGTCGCCCGAATCGCGAATCGCGCCTTGAGAATTTGCATTTTCACTACTTACAAAATTGAACTTACTAAAATTTAAAATAAGTACAATCTTATGTAAAACTACTTAATGCTAATAACACAGTTTTATTTCATTTTTGTGATAATTTTTAATGATGTAATGTATATTGATTGACTAGATTTTAATATTAATTCTTATTATATTCGGCTTAATTTCGTGTCGTGCTTTCGGCGTTTCGGTTTTTAATCTGTAACAAAAAGAAAATTTTATTGATTATGGGAAACCAAATTTTAATAAAACGGGACAAACTTTACCAAACGTGATTTTTTCCTCTTAAACCATGAAAGCGTAGAAAAAAATATTAACCTCCTTTCCCACTAATGAATTGATTACAAGGTGAATATAAAAGGGTCATATGATACAGTCTCTTTTACCGTTAACACGTTGTGGCTCATTTAAATGAGGGACTAAGGTTGTCAGTAATTAAATAATATTCTAGTGATAATCGTACATACGTTGTCAGAAGACAATTTTGAAATCATTATTTTTCGCCAAATAATTTATCGTGAATTAAATAAATTACATTATTCCACAAACTTATAAATAAACGTAGTCCCGTAAGATAATACGTTATAGCTACAAAATAAATATGTACATTCACACTAAAAATAGATTAATACATTTCTGCAAAAAAAAATCTTTTCAAAATTTTCTTTGCTATGAAACGAAAGCGGCAAATGCTGTAATCGTTCCAAGATTCCGTACATTGCATGTAGTTACATAATTTAGAGTGATATTGCGATAGAGACAACCTAATCGTCCCCAATGACATTGAATTCAACTTACAGTTCACCTTTGCTTGTTCCATATTGCCGCAACTGGCCAGTGCGTACGCATTTATTAGATAATATATTAAACACGTGTCTGTAATGAACCTATGTATGTCTATAGATCTCATTCTCGAGAACAGCTAATAGGCCTCTATATTCTTATTGGGCATTTGGAGCTAAAGAGCCGTTGTTGGACTAGAATTCCCCATGATGTTGGTGGCTTGTCTCCCTTATATGGTCTCATTTATAAGACTATATAATAGGCCTATATTACAATTTTGAAAGTTACTTTGACAACAAAAAATTGAAATTGAAAGTCTTCTAAATTCAAAGTTAATTTGCATTGAGACTGGATTATTGACCGGTAACGGCAGAAGAAAAAAACAATCTACATACTTTTAGTGCTGATAGACATTTCTAGAAAGATTAACAGCTTTATCCATAGACAGATTCAAAGACTGGTACCTATCCTGGCGGCCTCTCATATATATGACATATCTATCACTAGCAAGACGATTTTCATTGGTTCCAATTCCATTTTTAATAATATAGCAAGACGCTTTTCATGTAAAAACTCCGTTTTAATGTCTCACTAACGTAATTATTACATGAAAGATGAAATCAACTTACTAGTACCAAGGAGTCTATGGATATTCCCATTTCCCTGTACGGTCGTTGCTCTTATAATCGATTGTTCGTACAAGTTTCTCGGAACACTATAAACCGGTCGCAGAAATAAAGGAAAATGGCTGCTTTATAAGCAGAGTGTAGTAAATTTTACTACAAGTTTATGAATATTAAAATATGCAAAGCAAACTGCGATTCTAAACTGATATTGTTTGTTTTAATTTTAGATTATGTTTAGGAATGTTCCAGCTTGGATCTCGGGGTAATAGTTTCAATGGTTCAAGAGATGCAGCGGTAACAAATTATTTGACGTAGAAGAATACAACGCTAAAGATGTTTGGCAGTTATGTATGTTGTGGTCAACATTTAACGACTAAACTTGTTTACGGTGAATATAAATGATGGTTCTATACATTTATAAAAGATAAATTTTACAGCTATAATTCGTAAATCATAGCTGAAAGATTTCTGCATATAAAAATCATCTGCTGATTTCAAGTACAGGGTAGCAGATAGACCAAAAAGATAATTATGCATTTTAAACAATAGCAACACTATAACTAAAGGTGTAACGTGTCGTGACGCAGTATTATAATGATTTGCTATTTCCATTCATATTTACATCTGAAAATTCCATACATATATGCTAATGGGATGCTAAATATGTAGGTACTTTTGTAACGAGATGCTGGTGTATCGATAATTCAGTCATATTGTAAGTAATACGCTCTAAAAAGTAATATTTAGTAGTTATTTCATAATTTCATAGTGTAAATATTGCAGTGCAGAAAACAGGTCGTTTGAGAAAACAACTTTTCACGGTAAATAATTTGAATAAAGCTACGTGGTGCGATAAGTGATAACATATACCCTTATAATTAAATAAATACATCTAACAGTCACATACATAATCCTGAACCTACACTAAGATCGAGTTTTGTGTCGTGGGTATCAGAAACTACGACAGACTTTTTGGTCTCATAAACACCCAGAACCGAAATAAATGGACAACAAAAATATTTGTTTCTGTGCGGGAATCAAACTCGGGCCGCGGTTTGTCGTTTCTTAGCTGTCGTTTAACCAACTGCGCCACGAAGGCTGTCAATTTGGATCAAAAATTACATTTTACTAAGCATCATCAATTAATTTTCTTTAACTTTTTCATCTGAATAATACGAATAAATTCATTACATAAGTTTTACACATATATTCGCAACTTTCAATTAAATCTAGGGTTAAACTAAGCGAGGTTATCGTAAACGGGATTTGGTATATCGGATTATTATAATCAATATCCAGACTGGCTCAAAAATTTCACGTTTAGGATTATAATATTATTAAAAAGCGTTAATCCTTTAAACCCTAGGTTTACAAACACGCCCTGGTTGCAGTCAACCACGTGAAGAATATACATACATAAACTCACGCCTTTTTACCAGAAGGGGTAGGCAGAGATGTGACCAGGACACCTGCAATCCGCCTTGTATGTTACGTTCAGGGGCCCTACTATATTCAACGAAACGAAGTTCGAAACTTCGGATGATCGAAGTTCATATACGATACGAATGTACCTACATATACTTATGGTCGTTATTGACTTATAGTCGTAACCATAGACTTATAGTTAGGATGTACGTTACACAAATACGAACTTTTACAGACTAGATAAATTCATATTGTATATAAAATTTGATCGTCCGAAGTTTCGAACTTCGTTTCGGATTTATATAGTAGGGCCCCAAGTCCGGTATACAAGAACGAAATGGTGGTAATAAGGAATATGCCTCCTTTCACATCACGGGACGAAACACAAGGCGAAACATGGGTATCCTGGTTGCACTACTGCCTACCCCTTCTCAGAAAAAGACCTGAGTTTATGTATGTGTATTATAATAAAAATCACAACTGAATAATATTTGAGTCACATTTCCTACGAGGAAAATGGTAATGTGTAACCAGTAATAAATAATATTAATTAGGTTTTGATCTTTGCACGATAGTGGACATTGAAACCAGATAATTTTGGATGCGATTTCGCAAATACCCAAACAATGTGTGTTCCACAAACCAAATATATAATAATAATTAAGTCAGAAAGTCTTGTGAGTTTGAATGGTAGACAGCCTCCGTGGCGCAGTTGGTTAGGTGCCGCCTGTGAAAAGAGAAGCCGCGGGTTCGATCCCCGCACCGAGAGAAATGTTTGTGCGACCCACAAATATTTCTTCCGCTTCTGGGTGTTTGTGTCTTGTGAGACCGAAAAGTCTCTCGTAGTTCCTGATACCCACGACACAAGACTCGATCTCTTAGTGTGGGGTCAGGACTATGTATGTGACTGTTGGGTGTTATTTATTTATTTAGAGATATAAAACCAACCAGTCTCATCAAAGAAATTAGAATTCGAGCGAAATTAAGAATTTAACAGGTATGTGATATCCACCGGAAAGACAAATAGAGCAAAAGAAAGATACATAGAACAGAGGCCGGGTAACCAATAAACGAAATATCAATTAAATATTTACACCCAAACAATATAAGTTGTCGTCTGTATCTCAAAAGAGGTAGGAATTTTATACCATCCATGATCCTTCAAGGCTATTTATCGTCTCAAAATATGATAAATTCTAGGTCCAGACACCATTAGATTTTTCAAACCAATCTCGCACACATTGTATGGGTCGAGTATGGTATATAATCCAGTAGGTATCTTATTATTCAAAGCGTAAGTATGCTGTCACTAGACCAATACACCGAAAGATATAAAAAAAATAGCAATTAGAACACAAATATTCTTATTCGCGTTATCTAAATCAATTCAATTATCATCATCATCATCATATCAGCCCACATTAATCCACTGCTGGACATAGGCCTCTTCTTCATTACACCACTTCTTCCGGTCCTGTGCTTGTTAATTAATTCAATTATGTTCCGAAAAATTACATAACTACGTTAATAATTCCTTTAAATCACGAAATGTTTGATTTTAATTAACAACTAATGCATAACCTAAAATGTACCGTACATATACAAATAGGACAAAAATGAAACGGAAAAAGTGTATAAAACGTGGCACTTAGACTTTAGCCAAAGATATATTGATAAAAAATAACCTTGAATTTTAATGTTCTGCAGCAGTTCAGTGAAAATGCAGTAATACGGCAAAAAATTAGCATTTTATTTCTCAAGGCCTTGGTACATGGTACGCCTATTGTTTTATCTATGGACTACGGAATAACTTAGAGAATATATGTAATATAACATAGACTCACGCCTTCTCATAACGGGTAGGCAAAGGTACCAGGACCCCATATTTCACCTTTCATTTTCCGTCCCACGATGTGTTAGGAGAGTCTATCGCCATATCGGATAATGGATGAATCTCGGCCCGGATTCGAACCCGAGACCACAACGTTATAATCATAGTACAACTGCGCAACTAGGTATTTTTTCGTAATGTGTTTAGAGTTACCTAAGCATTCATGCAAATTTAGTCTTAAGGAAAACGTCAAAAACCTGACTACTTTTCATATAAAACATTGGAACAATCTTTTTTTCTAGTTAACCCAACCAAACTCTAGAAAATGTTTCATTTAAAACATTGCATTAACTTTGCTTGTAGTTGCAACATTGTATTGCCTTCAACTATTTATAATAGAAAATTACAGACATTGTATAAGTAATTTTAACACGGCTACGTTCGCCATACATTTTAACTTTTAAGTTTGCCTCATGCGATGGCGCTGTGTACTGTCTAATTGGCTAAATACACGTACGAACCATTTGTGTTTTGTTATTTACATAAGGTTTCGTCAACCATGAAAATAACTTAGCCGACACACCAACATATTTTATTTTAATAAATTGTTCATTTAACTATGTATTTGTATCTACATTAATAATATATTATGTAACTCTAGTCTACCTATTCGTATGGCCGCCGTTTGCCATTCGCGTATGTTGTTCTGAAAATATGTTCTAATTTCCAATTTTTACCTTTGAATAAGACCAATCCGCACTTTCAATTTCAACCCCAATAGACCGATTTTTGCCCGACTTCAAAAGAGGAGGTAATCAATTAGAATGTTTTTTTCAATTTCATTTCTATGAGATTCTCAACGTTATGCTATATATATTCAAGGATTTAATGATCACTAGTGGTCGCCTAGTGATCGAAATTCGACCAAATCAAGAAGAGAAAAAGTTTTTACCTGTATGATGATGTTGTTATTCTGATAATTCGTGCACATTTTTTGTACCTGAATGTTGTTATTGCAGATTGCTGCTACAGAACTTTCTTTATGCATATAATGATAGTCCGTGTACATTTAAATGTATCTTACTGCTACACAATTTGTATAAGCGCTCAGCATTTCACGTAGTATTCGTTAAATAAATCTTTTCTGTTTGACATTCAACAAAACCACAGTAATCAATTTTTTCTGATTGACATTCAACGATGTCTATAATAAACCAAAGAAACAATTTGACCAAAGAGTATGTATACGTGTACAAATACTTGTGTATGCGTGTGTCAAATGCATGCTGGTTTATTTATTGATTTAATGTACCTACTTTTTATGCATTATTATTAATATTTTTTTATATTACATTTAATATTAGGCCTAATATTAATATTATTGCCTCATTTATAATTAATATTCTCTTTTAATATTAATATTATTACCTCATTAGGCAAATAAAACCTTTTTTTTGATATGTCTATGTCAGAAGAACAAAATAAAAAAGAAAAGAAACAATTTGACACCAGAGTATGTATGCGTGTACAAATACTTGTGTATGGATGTGTGTGTGAAATGCATGGCAGTGTGTGTAATGTTTTATTTTTTGATTTAATGTACTTTATAAGCATTATTATTGAAAAATATTAGCATTCTCCACTTCTCCTACACATAAACTATAAGTGTGCCAAATTTTATGCTCCTGCGTCCGCGCAATTTTCGTAAAAAGGGATCCAAAGTTTTTGCATCACGTATTAATATATAGATAATACCTTCCCAGCAAATTCAGACGTAGTTAATTTCATATATCAGAGAAAGGGATTTATACCGTAACCAATAATAGTCAATAACTTTAATGGATATAGATCATTGTCATCGTTAAACAATGAAGCTATTGAAAGGTATAATATGCGAATATGTCTTTTAACATCTATACAAGTTAGCATCTATAAAGTTGAGATAAATAAATAAGCCTTTGGAAATGATATACAAATTGTTTAAATATTTAAAAGTATAAACTAACAATTACCCAAACGTATAATTAAACTAGGTAGATACTAGATAGAGGTAGTAAAATAACTATGGCTTATTTTCATTCATCATGGACAAATGACAAAGTTAACCCACTAAATTAGAGGCATGATAATCCAAGAATGAACTTGAATGAGATTGCCGCAAAACTTAAACAAAGTAAGAAGAAAGGTGCTGATGAAGAAGAAGAGAACTATATTTAACATAGGATACGTGTGAGATGAAAAGATATTGCAATAAACGAATGAAAATTTGAAAGGACAACATTTTTTTTAAACTTCATAAAGCATGATAATTAAGAGCGTTTATACCCTGCACGCGCTTTTTGGCTTAAAAACAGGACTTTTCAAATGAGTTAATAGCCACCAATAAACAATTTAAAGGAAAAATAATTATTACTAATTTTAGAAAAGGTTGTCATCTAGGGATTTTGGTGGAAAACATTATAGATTGATGGATAATTTGTGAGTACTATACGGATTACTGAACACAAGTTTCGTTATTTAGGCTTTAAATGGCAATTTAGAAGCTTAAGATATCCTTAACCACTAAATGTAAGATGAAAATAAAAATATTATCAGACTAATAAGACCCTTATGGAGGGATTTTGCTGAGAAAAATAATCTTTTTGTGTTTAGTTCCTGAAAAATAAAAATTTAAACAATGCGAAATTATTCAGAAACTCTCGTCAAGAACATATTTTTTTCACCAACTTATCGTACATAATTTTTTATAACAATTGCATATTATAATAGAAGAACATCTTATCAATAAATTACCATTTTTATATTTCAACAAAATTAGTTTTCATGTTTTCTACAAATATTTTAAAAACCACTATAAAACACGCTGTCCGACGTGGCTCAAATCAGACCGCCGCAAGGCCTTCTAGAGGGAGGACGTATCGCTCGTCGCTCCGGCCTGGCTGCAGTCGATTATGCCGCGCGTAGTAAAAATAGCCACGCGCGGAATGCGATTACCACATCTTAGTACTTTGGTAGTAAAATATTTAATTATTTTTATTACCTACAATGATTTTGTAGTGAGTATAAATTATGTTTCAGGAAATATAATGGGACGTAATTCCGAGGCTAAATTATGTTATGTATTGTAATATAAAATTAAATATATTTCGTAATTGTAAGGGGTTGTAAGGCCCCTAACACTATTTATGTGTTCGAACACGAAATGATTAATAAAACGTCCGTGGTGTCTACTGATTGAACACTGATTTGAATGCAACTTAACAATGTAATAATAACGAAAATGTGATTAGTATCCAAAATTTGTATTATTCTTTGCTTGCACAGTAATATTTGTCTACTTATAATGCAAATAAAATATTTTTATAATATTATATTACAGTTACATTTCAATTGAATATTTGAACCGCACGGATCAAAGTTGTTTGAGCCGATTGTATAGCGAGCCGACGCGGCAGCTCTACGCACACAGCTTTGGTCGCTTATGTGTGCGTGAAATTAACGAAGAAATACCTATAGTTGACTTTGCGCGCAAGGTGTATACGCTCTTAACATGCTTTCTTGTGTGAACAAGAAATCGCAATCAAACTTCGCACATTACAATATAATTAATAATGTATGTAACAAGCTCTACAAATACTAACAAAATTATTTACATTGGACTACAAGGAAATTTGAATAGCTTAAATCTTAAATTATATGTTGTGTAAAGAACATTATTTATTTATTTATTTATTTAATTCTTTTTTGCACTGTACAGAAATACTATGTAGATATTATACAATAAGAAAAATAGTACAAGTGGCGGCCTTATCACACTAGGTAATCTCTTACAGGCAACCATGGGATGGATATACTAACAGGAGATAGAAAGGGCAGTCTAAGGCGTAAAAGAAATAATAATAATCTACAATTAATAACTAAAAATATAAAATAAACACACAAAATATATATAAATATCCATATACATACACATATACAAACATACCTATAATATATACATATACATAAACATATTATATACCTATCCTAAAATATATCAAGAAGAGAATGGACAAATTATTTTAGCTACACTCTTGTGAGAGGAAATGTTCTTTGACTTTTCTTTTAAATGACGACAGTGTTTCAGCCCGTCGCAACTCAGCTGGTAGAGAGTTCCACAGTCGGACAGCTTGGACAGTAAATGATTTGTCCATGAATACTGTGGAGTGCAAGGGCATTCTTAGTTTCAGGTTCTCCGACGACCTCAAGGATCTTGAAAGCGAATCATGGAGAAAGACGAAACGATCTTTAAGATACGAAGGCGTTAGAGGATTAAACAAAATTTTGTATAGAAGTGAAAGAATATGAGTAATTAATAATCCTTATTCGAGATTCCCATCCTAAACCTTCCTAAAGCGAGGAATATAGGTCTATAAAGTTTAATCATTCCAAAGAAGAGCCCATCATCATCAACGCAGTCGCATTGCACTACATCACGGACGGCAATGTTTTAATTACTCAAAAAGTAAAATCGTTTTCAAAATAAGCATAAAAGAATGTCTAAAAATAAACTCCTCACTATGTGAGTGAATAAATCACGCCACCGCAATTCAAACAAGACATTTATATATGACATTACTGAGAGATCCCCCCGACTTGGTCACGTGCTAACAAGGATAATTTAGCAATTTAAAATCAAGCCAGCTACCGTAATGGGATACCAATTTATTAATCTGATGGAACATGTGATTTCATCTCATTTGTGATGCAATGGTTCAATCAGTTATTCAAATTAAAGTTGCTTTACGAAAAAAAACTTATAAAAACACACAACTAACTCTTGTCATCGCCTCGTTTCTCCATTTTGTAGGCTTTAATATATTTTATTATTCTTCATTAAAGTCCATAGTTCTATACCAGCATCAAAAAACACAAAAAAACGGTATCGTTCTTAAATAAATACGGTGTTTTTTAACGGTTTTGCTCTTACTGCTGTGCTTGACTTTTGTGAAACTTGATTTTGTTAATTCTTGAATAACTACTTTATCGAGTAATAAAACATCAGTTACTTATCTCCAGAAACAATGTACATTTTACCTTCGCCAACGAAATTGCATTAGTGTTTTATTGTCACAAATACGTTTGTTATCGCGAAACATTGCTCAGGCTTCCTTTGATTGTGAAAGAATTTTTATGGTAAACCAATTAATACTTTATAAGGTTTCGGAGAAACGTTATATGTTTCATTATTAATTACTTCGCAATTTACTGGTTGGAAAAGTCGACCCCAAATACATCTTTTCCATTTTTTTTCTATATGCCCATATCCTCCTCTCTATGTAAGAGGGGGACAAGGGAAAAAAATATTTTTGTTTTAAAATTATTTGGTGGCAGGTGGTAAACCTGCTTGACATTAAACCTTTCGCGAAAAAGTCTATTGCATTGGTCATTAACAACTTAACATTTTAGGAATCTTATGTGTTTGGTCGATCTCTGGACCTAGAAATGAAATTTTAAAGATTCGTTTGGAGACTGAATTCAAGATTACAAAGCAGCTTGAAAAGATCAATTTTACGATACATTCATAGTATAAGTCAATTCTCAATTAAACACATAATTTAGATACATAGGTATAAGACATTTCTGAACGCCTTCTCGCTACAAAGACGATAAGTTATCGTAGACGGCGCGACACACAATACTCCCTAAATATTATGATTGATTGTGTGATGAACGCGATTTGTTATCATATATTATGATTGTATTAACTCCTACCTCGTGAAAAATATTGCAATATTATCGTCATCAAGCATTGTTTTGTTTTCGACAAGTTTTAACCTCTCAATTGCGCAGTTTTGGTTTGATAATACTTTGCTTTACATAAAAGATAGGTAGTAAATATAGATGCAATAAATAAAAGTTCACGAAACCAACATTGTGTGTTCTTGTTAACCTTTACAGTTTGAGATTTAAAATAAAAAAGAGAATCCTAGAAATTATTCTCAAATAAAACGGCATTTAGAAAGAACGGTCATCACGATCACGACTATTGTCGGCAATTATATGCATTATAACTATTGTTTGTGGCAATATGCATTTTTTTTTTATTTAATGAAAAGAAAAAACTGGATCCAGATTCATTCATTCAATCCCTGAAACTGCTGACATAAGAACAAAATAATTATTTAAATGTGATATCTAAAGCAAGTGTCGTTTTGCTATTTATCTTAAAGTTGCTGTGTCTGAACTTATTCAATGCAAACCGACTAAAAAGTCAATAACAGTCTGGCTTTAATAGTTAAGGTAAATATTGATATTCTGAGCACGAATTGGACACAAAACCTGAATGTTATAGATTCGCACTTCAAGTTCAAAGAACATGCTAACTACGAAATTTAAGCGTGCCATATCACATGCTAATGGGCTATGCTCGGGGTTTCCCTACGAGATCGAATCAGAAATGAGGAGATCCGTAGGAGAACTAAAATAACCGACATAGCCCACCGGATTAGCAAGTTGAAGTGGCAATGGGCAGGGCACATAGCGCGGAGATCTGATGACCGATGGGGTCGGAAAGTACTCGAATGGAGGCCGCGTAGCGGAAAGCGCAGCGTAGGACGTCCACCAACAAGATGGTCCGACGACCTGGTAAAGGTCGCGGGACGTCGCTGGACACAGGCTGCCTCCAACAGGTCTCTGTGGAAATCATGTCATGGGAGGCCTATGTTCAACAGTGGACTTCCTTTGGCTGATGGATGGATGGATGGATGGATATCACATGCAAACCATGATTATGATACGTGATACAATATATCGATCTTTCTTTTTCTTAAGTAATTAAAGTATCTAATTTGTATGATGATACCTATAACATTTTCCTGTAAATCTATTAGCTAAATGAGCCAGTGATGGTGTGGACGAGACATTTTGATCGATATGATACCACTGCATCATAAAACCAGAATAAAGTAATTACTTTTATGTCGCGTGACGTTTGGTGTCGGAGGCTGCTAGGGTGAAATCATTTTTATTCGCTTACATCTGACCTACTTCTATTCCTCAAATTTCAGGGTGTTGCGCGCGTAATATTCAAAAATGAGAAACCATTTATAGTCCGGTAGTCTTTTTCCTCATTGGTTAGATCACTATCCCAGTGGCATTTTACGAGGGTTGGCATTTCTCCAACGTCTGCACAGCGTCACATAACGTTGACGCTGCGCTGACGCGATTTTGACGTCGCTGTTGTCTACGTGAATCCCGACAGGAAATACTACTGTTGACTTTGCTACTTCGACGAAAATTATGCAAAAGAAAACATACTATATTACATATCCTCATATTTAATTGTCCCATAACAAAGTTGCTAACGCATGCCGCTAGACAGCCGTGACGTCAACGTCCACTAATTCATGGTTGGCATGTTCACATGTTCTATGGAAGTGAAGAATGTAATTTAGGTGACGCCATGAAGCGAAGATACTTCATAATGTAGTATGTAGGTAATATAATAGGTGTCAATTCGAACGAACCCGTCCATTGCATCATTTAAGGTCAGTAGCCAATATATCTTCATTGATGAATTTCATCGAGCAAAGGCGCAAAGGTTTAGAAATAAAAACTAGTATTTTATGATATAATAATTTGGACTAACTGAATCGTCAGGTGAAGTAAGGGACTGGAAGTTTTCATGTCCTCAGAAGACTAGTAAATATCTTCCGTAAGTGAAATCTCTAGCAAACTTTTGAAGATTATTTTCACTTTGAATTTATATAGCAACATCCGTATAATGTACTATTAATGTAAAATTTGTAAACAAAAATGTCCTAAAATATTAGAAAACAATCAATCAATAACCAAACGACTAAGGCAAATATTTACAACGTCAAATATAAAATAGGTCAAGTTAGTGTTGATAACGCACAGTTGTTGTTGAGGAAATAGCTCTCAAGGTGAGACTACGAAGACGAGCGCAAATAGAAATATTACTCCTAATTAAACTCGCGTGGATACGGAAATATTGTTTATACTGCCTTCGTTACAAGATCTTTGATAAGAATACACGAGGCATTATAAGTGGTAATGTAGAAAACAGTTCAATTTTAACTGAATTTTTCTTTTTAACAAATGTGTCATTCGAAAATCCTATTTATATTTTTATAGCTATTATACATACACATTAAAAATAAAACAATGCTATTTTAAGCGCCATAAAAAGAGAAATAAACTAAATCGTATTCATTTCTTCCAGTAGATGCAACATCAAGGAAAAACTCAATCATGCGAGCATAGCAATTTCAAAATATTTCTCAGAAAAGCCTTCTATTTTATTGTCCTTCATATAATGGTATAACAAAATAACTATGACGAACCTTGATTCAGTGCAATCCACAAAGTGTAACCACGATAGAGATGGCTATCTCTCAATGCCGGTTTCTGGAAACTGTATTTACATCAGCTGAATCGGAAACGATACACTTGCATGGGTCACTATAACTGGGCTCCAGTCTGCACCATCGTACAAAACGCTCGTAAACGGTAGCTTTATTTCCTTTGCATGGTTCGAAAATGTTATAGATAAAAACAAATTCATTAGTAAGGCGCATAAAGGGGAATAACATTTTCCTCCTTACAATACGATTGGAAAACAACAAGAATTTATCGAAGCGCATTTCGAAACCAGTAGGTAAATTAAAATTTAAACAAAAGCCATATTTTTGATAAACAAAACATGACGCATATTGTGGAAGATACGTTGCAAAACCAGATTTATAATTGGTATGAATGACCCACACCGGTTTGTAGATGATAATTACATATAACTAGTTTTGACTGCAAGACCATGAGTATGAAAACAGCAACCGAGATAAAAAATGATCTTATTGCTTATTCAAAATATCGCTGATATGGAACGTACTTTACTTTAAATTTGTAATATTAAGGATCGGTTATATGAATTATAAGTCCGAGTTAAAGCCAAAAGCATGAGAAAATCATTAGATCAAATACAGTTTTTAATGTAAATATTTATTTATCGCGTAATTGCTTATCTTTTACTAAGCTAGGCTTTTTCGAAGACATGGTATTAGCACTTTATTAATTGATAAAACTACTAAACAAAAATGTTTGATAGTTAATATTTCAATTTCGTTGTAATTCCAAAATCATCCAACGACGATGGCATAAATTATGGTACTTGATTGAAACATTTTCGATCAGATTCACACAATCTCGTCTCTTTTTACCTACACAAAAGAAAGAGAAGGAAAGCTTTCACAATATCAATTTATATGCGACACGTTAATTCGTATGATTGCCAATGCCGGCCGTTGAACCTAGCAACGTTTGTTGATATTATATCATGGAAATAGAGATAATGAACTCGCGGCCAAAACTGGTTGAGCCAAGTTCACACTAAGTGCGATTTTCAACTCCAATTTGGAGGTTGAAAGACAAGTTTTTCTCGTTTTGAAAGGATTTTGGATCTAATTTGTGACACTCGTTACAGTTATCTATAGAGTTTTACTCACCGTTGGCTGTAAACGTTTCTGCTATTTGCATGAGTTAGCAACTGAATAAGTTTCGCTTTTGCACAGGATTTATGTTTTGTTATCATCATAGGTTTTTGTTGTTATTACCACTCTCGCTTCAGAATTATTTTACTGTCTTGTCAGTTTACTCGCATTTAAGGCAAGTCGAATTTTGAAATAGAAATATTTTTAAGTAGTTTCGAGTTGATCTTATCAAAGTTAATGATTTTTATGGGTTACCAAGGGTTTTGAAGTCAATCAATCTACAAATTTTGGTTTGGGAAATGAAATAAAGTTAAATAAAAAAAGGTAATGTCGCCAAAAGATCATCTAGGTTTATAAATTTTTTAGTATGTTTTTGACACGTTTATCCGTGGTATTGAAATCTAGCACGAAAAAAATTAGGCATGTAATAAGATAAATTGATATATTACATCCAAATGTATTGATAGAGAAAAATTTTGATAAACCAATAAAACTTATAATGCAATTATGAAGATTATATATAAAGGTTGTCTGGAAGATATCGCCGACTGCGATAAGACCGCCCATTGTACTGTAAATATAGGTTAAGATTTTTGTTGTGTATTTTTTATTTTGTGTAGTACAATAAAGTGTAAGAAATAAAAATAAATTATAAAATTCGCAGACACACTTATGTAGTAGCCCGTATCGATTTTTTCTAGCAATATCTACTCATATTGCGATAAGTATGTCAATTTCTTTATGGCACCCAGTTACCGAGAATTAATGCTTATTATATAGAAGATAAAACCGTTAAATAGTTATTATACGTATATTTTAAGCAATATTTTGTTTTCCTACAATACTTTGAACTCTGAACAGTGGTAGAGCAGGCAGCGAAAAAATCCGGCTTTACGTACAATGTTAAAAAAACATTGTTTTCGTTTCACTTATCATAAGAATATTATAATATTATCTGTTGTCAGTAGGGTCATAGTACCTTTTCAAACTAAGTTGCTATGCAATTGCATGCTTATTGGGGACTCCAATTATTTTTTAATAAACACGATGGTGCAGCACGTTGAACTATAAATCAAACAAGTTTAATGTAAAACTAATGCGCTTTTATTTAGCTCAATATAATTTACACGACCATTTTCCTTGCCACGTTTAATGAACAATTTTAAAATATTTAACTGTATCCGCGTATGAACGACATATTAAAAAAAAAATACAATACGATACCAGGTGAAGTTAATTTATACATTTTGGCTCATCAATTCCACTCACTTAAATGAGTTAATCAAAGCAATGAGATGAGGTTTCACGAAATTACGATTGCATGGCAGTCAATTACTACGCCGTGTCATGTATGTATGTATAACAACTATCATTTATATTCACCTCAAAAGAACAAAGCCTTCATACCTCAAAAAACATCAAATATTTAGTGATTAAAACAAATGAGTAATAAAAAAGAAAATACCTTTGAATAATTATATTTTCATCGACCGTAAACGTTTTGCGGGAACGCGAGCGCACGTCCTCACTGCACGAACGCCGGCACTAGACTGACTCCAACTTGCGTAATTTAGTGAGACAAAACAGGTCATAGCGACCTTTAATGAAGCTTATCAGGGGTTCAATGGCAACGGACGTTTAAGTATAATTACTTAGGACTTCGAAGCTGTAGACAAATTCGCCCGCAAATAATTCAGGTTAGCCGCCAGCGTTATTGACCTAGACTGCCTGCCAAGGTTGCACGTAAGAATAGTAATTTATTGTCAATCGAGTCGTTTATGGATCTTATGCACACATGTTAAAAATTACAGTTATGCTGCTGTGTAATACGAGATGTAAATTGTAAGCAATCTTTTTACCCAATTAATTTCAATTAAAATACCTTGAAACGAATCATGTTTTGAAATAAATAAAAATATGAATCATATATATTTTTTACCATTATGATCATTTCCTTCTTTCGTAATTTATTTACAATAAAGTCATCACACCAAACTACGTTAAATAAATTAAAAATTTTACAAAAGACTTCTACTGATGTGCGCCACAGATAATGTTTCTGTAGTGTGCACTTGGACCTTGGGCCCTGCTATATAAATCCGAAATTCGAATCTTCGTGACGTTTTTCGTTTCGAAACCTACTCTGTAACACGAAATTCGAATCTTCGGATCGAAGAATGAATGATTCGAATATATCGGCAATCCGAACATTTACATTTTTATTTACTATATTCATCCGAAACGAAGTTCGAAACTTCGGACGAATGAAGTTTGTGACGATACGAATGTACCTACTCTGTAAATGTTCGGATTTGTATAACGGACATCGTAACCATAAGTCTATGGTTACGACCATAAGTCAATAACGACCATAAGTATATATAGGTACATTCGTATCGTATATAAACTTCGACCATCCGAAGTTTTGAACTTCGTTTCGGATGAATATAGTAGGGCCCTAGGTTTCGAAACGAAAAACGTCACGAAGTTTCGAACTTCGTTTCGGATTTATATAGTAGGACCCCTTATACATTAATAGGTCCAAATAATTGTCGATATTTTTTTACATACTGTCCGCCTTTTTTAGACACAATTTTAAAACCTATTTTAATTATCAAAGGTTTCGTCCCTTCTTTTTAATGTAGATTGAACAAAGAATAGGGAACATTCGCTAGCTAAGATAGGTTTACAAACTGGTATATGAATATGGCAGTATAAGTTGATGTAATTCTTGAACTAAATGCTCAGCTTTGTTTTGTTTGCCACTTACGATACACAGTCGTACAAACAATATTTTCGGGTCATTTTTATATATTTTTATTTGATAAAACATCTTGCGCAAGCTAAGAGCGTCAGAACACAAAATTATGGTAATTATTTGATGTAAACATAGTAGCAATCACGGGTATTTTACGATGGCGATAAGATTGGCTTAAAAACTATTTAAATTGTTTACACACGAGTTGCATAGTAAAGAATAGTTTGACAGTGAAGTATTTCGTAGGTAACTGATTACATGTTAAAGAAATTAATACGTAGATGCATTTAGTGAGATTTATTGATAACTATTAAATTGTGCAATACTTGCTATAGTGGTATAAGCAAACAGGACGATGATTCTTAAATTATGAATAAAGTTTTAACATAAGTGCAATAAAAAAGCGAGCAGTAATGTCATTGAATTTTAAAAACAAATAATATTATTTGCATTCGTAAAAGATCAAGTGGAGTAAAATGATGGAACAGGAACGTTGAGGCCTGAAACTGTCATTGGGTGGGATAAAGCAACTAGATTATACGAATGAATAATCTATCATCCTAAATGACTAAGGTCAAAATTCAGCCGTATTGACACAAAGCTTCACTATTTTCACAATTCGACAATATAGTTTCAATTTCTTAACAGTATTTGCAATTATTTACAATCAGTCACGGCCTTGCCCGTCTAGATTTTCTATTCACAAAAAATTAGACTATTTTTACGTGTAGCCAAAATTTCATTCAATACTTTCTTCGGGAGCGGAGCCAAGAGAATGTGCTACAGAAATAGAATGTGTATTATATTAGCTGTGACATGTGCAGTAGTTGGCACAAAAAGTTATGTCTAATAATTTACTACCATACCTTACACTTTAAAAAATATCTTAATTTTGTGTTTAAGAAATTAGCTCATCTGCATGCTCTTTTCAATCACATAAGTGAAATTAGCTCAAGTCGTTTTTATGAACGTTTCAAAGTCCTTGTGAACTTATAATTGGGTGTCTGCCTTCAAGTGATAAAATGTAGGACAAATATACCAAAAGGAAAATATTTATGAATAATGTTATGCTTTTTTAAATAGATTGCTTCGTGTTAATCAGCTACCACTACATGATTCGTCATAATAACTTTGTTATATTCACGATTCTTAAACTTAATACTCATTTTAATTAGAGATGAAACGGATATCCGGTAACTATCCGGTATCCGGCCTATTTTCGCTATCCGGCTGGATACCGGATAGTAGCGCACTATCCGGCCGAATACCGGATAATAAAATAAATAAATACACATGGTATATAATATCACTAGTTGTTGAATTCGTTACGTTCTAAACTCGTCTATATCACGCTTTCCGTCGGAATTCAATTTTTTCTTTATGCCTATATCCTTTCTCATTGTCTAATCTATCTATGTATCAAATTTCATCAAAATCGGTTCAGTAGTTTAGGCGTGATCACACTCGAACGCCCCCGAGTCGTGCCGATCACGCCGAACGCGTCCGAATATTTCCGATCGTGATCGCGCGTGCATATTCAAATCAAATTGTAACGCTATAAGCGGCCGAATATCCGGTAGCCGGATATCCGGCGCTCCGGCCTCGTAGCTAGCCGAATATCCGGTATCCGGTATCCGGCCAAATCACTATCCGTTTCATCCCTAATTTTAATATTGTCAGATTTTCAAATAACTTGAATAACCTTATTGGACAGTCAATTATCCTTTTCTCTTTATGCATAACATAACATATTTAATTTATAACTTTTTTAATACGGGGAATAACCTGCGCTCTATTGATGCGTAAATTACTACAGAAAACACTACCAATATGAAAATTGAAACGTAAACATTTCACACCTAAGTATGTTGTGTGAATATTATGCAGCTATTATTAATTATACTCTGACTTTTTCTATTCAACTTCTTTGTGTTGGCTAATTACCAACTAAATACTCGTGTCGATTTAGTATGTTAATTATATCTTTGTTTTGAAAAGATCAATGACCGTAAAAATGATAGATATAACGATAATCTGAACAAATAAAATACGTTTTTAATTAGATTTTTTAATGGACAGGGAGGCAAATTAACACATGTTAAACTTGATAATAAGTGTTCGCGGTAACCCATCGATAACCATAACACTAAAGAAATCACCGATACATTGCTAGCCTTTAAGAAAAATAATTAATTGTAAGTAGTGAGTGGACAAAAAATATGTTTTATACTGGACTGACTCAATTGTTTAATATATTTTTAGTATTCAAAATTATGGATGATGAGACGGATGCTCAACGGTGAATAAGTTAAGCACAAGACACGGAGAAGTGATGTTATGGAGAAGAAGCGTATGTCCAGCAGTGGATAAATGTGGGTTGATATAATGATGATGAAAATCCAGTATGATAATGAAAATATTTACTCTGACAACTACGCTCCTGTTTTCCTTATATCAATCTACTCCCGGATATTCCAAGCTAATTACGGATAATATCAGAGACAGGGCACCATTGTTGTATTCAATGAAATCTTTGAGACATGCAGTCTATTTCAGATATCGATGACTTATTTTATCTACTTGTTGTGCTAGCTAGACTGGTCTATCAATTAACAATTAAACCTTTGACAACGAAAAACTTCTCTCAAGGTCATGAAGAATTCAATGATGAATAATAATGAGGGTGATGAGTCTATTCTCTCCTTATTCCCATTTCTAAATGCAATTCCACGGAATGTAAATATTTTCTCTTAAATATCATGTACAAATCATACTTTCATTACTTGGATGTCTGAATCTGCTTTCCAAAGAGATAATCAAGGTCGGTAACCCACTAAGCTGATCCGAGATCTACAAATGCGTCATACATTTGCACCGGCCGCGTCTTAATTACGAAACTTGAGTTGACCAACCCTTCAGTATTCTGCGAGACCTTATTACAATAACAGTTATAATTTCAAGTACGAAAGTATTATTTTTATATTCTGTAAAACGACTACTGTTACATAAACTGTAAATCATATGCCCTACAATAAGTGCACACATTATAAATATTGCGTTGCATTTAGATGCTATGTTAGTCGCGAAATAAAATATTTGCAGTTTTACAACGGAATTCTAAGGTCGTGATACGAGTTACAAAGTGGAAAAAATTCAACCATAGGGTCCCAAACACGGATATGACCAGCCTTATTCTTAGACAGTTTTAAAACCTAGTTTAGTCATTGTATGTTTTATCGTCTTCGCTCAAGCTGAATTCAAAGGTCGTTCGAAAGGGACAAAACATTCGATAACTAAAATAGGTTATATAACGGTCTATGAATAAGGCCCGATATCTTCGTAGAGCAGAGATAAGGTAAGCTAACAATATTAGACAATAGTATTTAGTTATACAATTGAAACTTCTATTACTATGTTATAAACATCAGTGTGGACACTTGATTAAAATAAACTATAACTTAATTTGTATTATTTTCATAATTTACATGCACTGATAAAACTTGAGTCGTTACTTTTCGTCCTGCATTAATAAAATGGTGTAAAATGTCCCGCATTAAAATGAAAAGTTGGCCGCCTTAGCGCTACTGAGTTTGTGACTGCAGGTGGCACGTCGCATGACGACATGGTGCGGCGTACTACACTACTGCATTGGTTCTAGCATGCAGTTTGACGATTATAAATACCGCATTAATAGCTCTTTAAAATACGTAAAATAAATTATTTAATATCGGTTATTTAATATGACTTCTTTCTTCTTTTCTTCTTTCTTTGACTAAAGTGCGTGGTGGCCTGTTGGTAAAACGGACTAGACGCGGCTGCCTACATGTTCACGGTGGTCGCGGGTTCGAATCCCAGGGCACACCTCTGACTTTTCGGAGTCATGTGTGTATTGATAGTCAATCACCACGCACTAAAACGGTGAAGGAAAACATCGAGAGGAAACCTGCTTACCATAGCGATTTATAAGAATTTCTATGGTATGTAAATCCGCCAACCCGCACTAGGCCAGCGTGGAGGACTATATGGCCTAACCACTCTCAATCGTACTCTCGATTGTAGAGTAGGCCCGTGCCCTGCAGTGGGACGTATATGGGCTGATACAGATACAGAATATGACTTCGAGCACCGGAACAATTAAACATGAAGTGTACTAATAACTGCAAGAGTTTCAGGGTTATGAATCTATTAGAGTATTGAAATAAAACTATTATTTACGGATTTTATCGCTTGATTTTATAATTCCCGAGACGTTTCGATTACTTTACAGATTTCGTGGTTACGGGGCGGGGCGGTGACTATTAGAGTATTTTAAAACTCATACCTAACTATTGTTTAAAGAGACATGTAGAATGGGATATCTTGTTTTTTCGAGTTCTCTGAATTTTCGAATATCTAACAGGGTTACCAGAATTACAAAAACGCCTAAAATGCATGTTTAGGTACACTTGATTTAACTGTAAGTCGTGATTATCTTTAATCCAGACGGTATAGCCATTAGCCATATCAATCATATAGTAATCATGCGCCTTCATATTCGATTACCGAAGTATTAATGTTGTCGTCGTTATTCTCTTTCGTATAGGTACATATGAATATAGTAAATCTTGTTAAATTGTTATCTGGGTATTTTTAGCCAGGAATAACAACTCACAATGTATTGATTAATGGCAAGTAATGTAATGTCGTGTAGACACACTGCGGGGTCGAAGTCGACAGAACGGCCTTGAGGTTCGTAAAATGTAGCCGCGGATCACTGAGAGAAGTTGATAGGATCATATTCATAGTCCCTTTTAAAACCAGTATTTAAAATACGTAAATATATGTATATGCTACATGTAAGTATATTTGTTATAAAATTAAATTAAAATTATAATATGAATGAAGAAATGAGACTGTTTCTTAAATACTAAGTACGAGTAATAATATCATTGCCTATTAGCAAAGAAATAACAGTTAAAAAACAAAAATATTTTCAATTTATTTTATGTTAGATTTAAAAAATATATTTAATTACCAGAAGAAAACTTATTTAAATTTTTAGTAAATTAAATTATTTTCTGGTTAATTGAATATTAAACTTTATACATGCATTTTCATTAGTTTTTTGTATTGTCTGAATATTAATCTGTATTAAAAACTATGAGGAGAAAAGATGTACAATAAAATTGATCATATATTTTATTTATACAAGATATATCAATTTAGAACTACATATAAAATATATGTATATTCTATAATATGTTAAAGTATTACCGTAAGTAGTGAATGAAACTGACAAACCTTGATCCACTTAGTAACATAACACAGCTGAACTGTTTCATTAATTAATGTGTTTATTTGTCAAATGTATTTACTGGCCTTTAATTTAGTAACTATAATTATTTTTAGGAGTATATTATAGAGACCCAGAAAGACAATGCAGGAAATAATCAGATTTAATGTCAATCAAATTGTTTTTAGTACAGATTTTGTTGGTAAAGTCTACATTATGTAATGATTTACTTGACATTAAATGTCTTAAGTCTTTGAGTGCTTCCACTATCTTATTCTTTACTTGATTGTGTATGTGATTCGGCAGTCAGTATCCAGTTTCACAAGGAAAGGGGCAATCCTTACTAATATTATAAAGGTGAAAGTTTGTATGTATGTATGTATGTATGGATGTTTGTTACTCTTTCATGAAAAAACGGCTCAACAGATTTTGATGAAATTTGGTATAGTGATAGCTGACACCCTGGATTAACACATAGGCTACTTTTTATCCCGAAAAATGTAGTGTTCCCGTGGGATGAGTCAGGAAACCAAATATACATATTTTCTACTCTTTCAAATTCAAATTGTTGGCACGGGATGTCCTCTCCTACGGAAGGGAAATATAGTCGACGGCACGCGGGAAATATAGTTAGTAGACACGCGAAATAATATGTTCTTGATGTGGATTGGACTCAAAAACCATCTGCACCCGGGCGAAGCCGGGCCCGACAGCTAGTATTAGTATATTTTTATGTTAAGATCCTGTAATATAATATAACCAGGATTTTATGATAAGTTTGTTGGTTTGTTAGTTTAAAAAATCTTGGAAAGAATAAATAATACAATAACAATGTCTGTTTTTTATGCTCCAGCAATGTGGAAATAGGTAAATATTAGAAACATAATTTTATATTAAGTTTTACCACACAATCATCTGTTATGATTTGAAAGATTTATACAAAAAAATCAAAACATTCAACAGAAAATATATCCCAAGTAAGAAATATAATGTACTTTTGCTGAATAATAATAGCAGTGATTCATACTGTAATTACTTTCATAAAACACCAATATTATTCTGTAATCGATTGTATTATAATTTTATAAATTTCCACAATACAATTGCCCTTCTAGGTAAATTGACTGAGACATTTCTGTATATCTGTGGATCAGTTACAGGTGGTAATATTCTTAATGATTGAAAAAAGCCATAGCTCTGTGAAAATTATATAGGAACTATTTAATACATTACCTTAATTATACTACCCGAAATAATAATAAGTTAGTAAAAATTATTTTAAGTTTATTAAAGATGAAATTAAATTGAAGTGATGATGTTCACGTAATTAATAAAATCAATGCACTAAAAATACACCGTTGTCTGAGTAAAATTGTAATCAAATGTTTATATTTACAGTAATAATTGAATTAAAATATTTGATATCTAAAAACTTTTATGTTCTAGCACCTGTTGACTGTTTTATTATGATCAGAAATTCAATCGCAGTTAATTTAATGTGCATGTAATTGTAAAACACACTTACCGATATATTAAAAAATAACAATAAGTATTCTTCACGTAACAAAAATCTATTTTTGAACCATATAATTTAAATTAATTTGTGATTACACAAGATAAACTTGACGTTCGTTCCACAGTGTTCCACAGACTAAAACACAATTCACAGATTACAGACGAAGTTCACAAAAGTAAAAAAAAACAACACAGAATAGAGAGGCCTGTTACCGATCAATTTGGCGTTGTTTGTCAAACTTCACTATTTCATCAAACATTATATAACTGAGACGATCAAACAAGAGAACAAACATTTTGCTTGTAGATTCGATTTATTCTTTTTCGTGACGTGACGTCGTGCTGAGCCACGTATAATGAGTAATACATATAGCATATATTCATTTATATATTTCCATATATATCAAATTCATTTTCATAACCTCGGTATAACCCACTAACTAGCTATGAAATAAAATGTAAATTATTTTTCCGTAATAATACAATACAATACAATACAATACAATACAAAACTCTTTACCAATATAATACCTCATAATGTCTTATTTTCTTATTCTCCATGGTGCTATAAGTGTAGCGTCCACCATGATCCCCAACAAAGCAATGTCTGTGATCTTGTTTGACAAACACTGCCATTTACGTATTTAAACGTGTCAAATACGCCGTTAACCCTCCGTGTACCAGGTGACTAAAAGTCAAGCACCGTACGAAGTGGGGTATGACATACCCCAAGTATAAAAATAATATCATTTATTTAAAATGAATAAATTAATGTCTTATGTTATTTTTTTCTTGTGGAGTAATGAATAATGATTGGTTTAACGTAAAAAAAACATCTTTATTTATATTGTTTAATATTTATTAAAAAATTACAATAACTTCAGTTTCTCCTTAAAGTATAAACTATGAAGTCTTCTCTTGAATACTACACTTGAATGGTATATGTTTTGATAACAGTTTTTTCAATTTATAAAACTACAGTATATCTACTTTTAGTCTACTGATCATTTAAAGTAATCTTAAAGAAAAATATTATGATTCTAAACATCTCATTTCCCGCAATCTTCACAAAGAAAATCTGCGTGTTAGAGACATATCGGCATGTTACATATCTTACAAATGTACCTAGTCTTTCTATTTTTTCTCCTTGGGCACAAACAACATCTAAGCAATGTATTAAATTCCTTGCTGCTGGCTCCTGAAGATTTTAAAAAATATTTTTCTATTTTAAAACGCAGTTCTCTGGGAATCCTTTGGTTTTGTCTTCTTGAATCCAGGTGAGGCTTCACTAACGATAAACCTAGTTCTCGAATGAATTTTCCTCTCAAATTACTTGATCTTTCAATAAATGAATAACACTTTCGTAACTTGTGAAAAAATTATCCATCGTAATATTTCGTGAAGATTGTGAAACACATTGTACCATTCGTTGAACTACGTCATAAGGTTTATTACATGAGCAGTTGATAGCATGAGAACTATTCTCTGGTTGTAAAGGTAAATAATAGGGTAAATAATAGTGTTTAATATTTCCATATTTAGGGTGTAATAAGTAGTATGTTGAAGCTCCGAGAGTGGTGTATTGTCACTGTCTGAATTAGAAAATGGCATATCGGCATCTACTTCACTTTCTGTATTACTTTGAATTCTCACATGATCTGAATTATCATCAGAGATCCTTTCTTCATTCATAAACTCTGAATCAGAATCGTTGTTTAAGTCCAAATGTGCTCGTTGTATTTCTGATTCCGTCAACTGAGACATGTTTCAATATTCTTATTACCTGAAAAAATATTTTTTTTACGTTAAACATATAAATAAATATACAAAATAACACAAACAAAAATAGTTCACTTACCTTTTAAGCTACGTGCCGTACAAGGTGGGGTATGTGGTACCCCAGCGCACTTTACGCGCAAATCACGCGCTATACAGCAAAAGCAGGACAAAACGAATTGCACTATTCGGAACGGCATTGTCGTATTTGCAGCTACTGAAAAAATCAACTTGCGCGCATTTACAGTTTATGAATTATAACGAGTTTTAAACGGCTGGGGTATGTGATACCCCACCTGGTACACGGAAGGTTAATACAGATTTTCATCAAACACTGTTTGACAAAAGCATCAAACAAAGCTGCATACTATCAAACATGTAAAGTTTGACAAACATTTTAATCATTGATATCATTTTAAGGGCTTGCTTTATTAATTCCATGAATTAAATTTGGACTATATTTTTAATTGGATTAAAATTATCGTAGGATTTATTTTGATATACGACTTCAGGTATTAAATAAGATATTCACTGTTGTTTTTTTCGCTTTTTATTATATTTTGTATTATACGCGCTGTATTAACAACTTGTTCTGTGGTTAACAACTTGTTATTGTTTAAAATCAACAAGTTCGATAACCATTGTTTTTCTTTTTCATTTATCTATTTGTGTAGAAATCTACCGATATTTTGGTTTATTCTTTGGTCAATTCTATAGCATTGATCGCATATCAAGTAAATACCAATATTACACCAATTTATCAATTTTTGTGCCGATTTCGCACTTTGGCAAACGTAGTGTTTTATAATCTCTTTGTTTGGCAATTGACATTTGTCATTTGTGGCAATTGGAAATTGTGACCAAAATTGTGACATTTGACAATTGTTTTCCAAAAAGGCTAGGCTCTTTGTAATTTATTTGTTTTTCCCTTTGCTCTTCCCTTCATAATTCATAAAAAAGATATCTATTTAGTTGTTCTATATTGTTCTATATTAAGTATCTCGTTTGGTTAATATTCCAATAATTTCCTCCGTGAACGTTGCTTTTTATACTTCGATGGCTGAGTTAGAAGTTTGCAATTTGGAATTGGATACCTGCAGAACATGTTTGGATCGTGCGCCGAAGGGCTCCTTTATCGATTTATATTCCAAAAAAGAAGATTCTTTAACGTTGTATGAGATGCTGGCATCATGTACTTCCTTAGAAGTAAGATCTATATAAGTTTCTATTTACTTGAATAAATATAATCGTTTATTAGTGTGTGTTAGACTAATGATAAAGTAGTTGAAGTGGCTTCTAATATGGTGGCCTTAGGTTCAAATTGTAGAGCAACCTTTTGAGATTCCAATCATTTGCATATATGTTAATACCATGAACTGTTATGGCAAAGGATAATATTGCGAGGAAACCTAAACACTATTAGAAAACTGCAAATCAACAGCATATATTGTTGATTATTTAAGTACTGTTTGATTTAATACTTAAAATGTTTTCTTTAAACGCTATTGAACTAAATAATTCATATTTTATGACTATCTTAGTATTTGAGTGTTTGTGTAGTATTTACTAGCTACCTGAAATGGTTAATATTTTAATAAAAGCATTGTTGTTTCTAGGTGCATCCAGAAGACAACCTTCCCAGAAAGTTATGCAGTGCATGTAATGACTGTCTTGTTAAGTTTTATGCCTTTAGAACAAAGGCAATATATGCATACTGGAAATTGTCTAAACAATATGAAGATGATCAAAAACACCCTAAAAAATTTTTAGATGTTACAGTTGATACAATTTCTGAGGTGTACAATAATGAAGAAGATATTCATTACAACTCTGCAGACAGCTACAATCAAACTAATGTCGAAGATGATAGTATTCCTGACACAGATACACAGGACAATAGCATTGATAACTCAACATTGAAGAATAAACCCAAAAATGATTTCAAGTGCAATGATTGCAATAAAACATTTGAAAAGAAATCAAAATTAGAAAGACATCAATTGACACACAAATATAGTAGGTATGCTTGCAATATATGTTCGAAAGTTTTTAAAGGCAAAATCAATATAATGAGACATCTTCTATTGCATCCTAATTCAAATGAAAAATCAAATCATCAAAAAGAACTTAGTGAAGATAGTAACGTAAAATGTGATGTATGTGGAGCTAATTTTAAATCTATCAATTCATTGTCAGCTCATAAAAGAAAGCATGTGGACAAAAACAGAGTACTTTGTTGTTCTGTATGTAAAAAAGTATTTAAAAAATTGAGCCATTTGAAGAGACATGAGATGTGTCATGAAAATAATCAACCATATAAGTGTTTGATATGTGATAAGACATATGCTACAGAATCAAAATTGAATGAGCATATGAACAAACATAACGGTATAAAGCCCCATCAGTGTCCAGTATGCACCAGATCATTCTCTCATATGTCAACATTGACCAATCATATAAGGATACATGTAAGGGAAAACCCACATTTGTGTCCAACCTGTGGGAAAAGTTTTGGTTCAAGGGCAAATTTGAACCAACATATGAATAGACATCTTGGGTTAAAAATATTTGCTTGCAGTTTGTGTCCTAGAAAGTTTGTTAGCAAGGGTAAGTTAAAAGATTCCTCAACATATACTATTGTTCAATTGAATTGTTTTATTTTTATAATCAATAAATTGAAACAGATAATGCCAGTAATAAATAGTCTGCCAAATACATTATATATTCAGTTTTTTGTGCCCATTCTCAAAACTTAGGAATGTGTATAGTACATAAAATTTACTGTGGTTAATTGTATCATATTACTTTATTAAGGAAACAATTATTTTATGTTCAAATAATTTGTTCAGCCCATTATGTCCCACTGCATAGTATGGGCCTTCTATACAATTGAGAATATGATTGACAGAAGTTAGGATGTATAGTCCACCATACTGGCCAAGTTTGGGTTGGCGGATTTTGCTATAGCATGCAGGTTTCCAAACCAGTTTTTCCTTCAGTGTTATAATGCTCGACGATTGTTTATCAATACACACATTACTCCAAACACTCAGAGGTGTGCCCTGTGGTTGGAATATGTAAACTCCATGTACATGTTTGCAGCTGTAAAATATATTTTTTCTTACTTGTCATGTGCTGTACACAATTTTAAAATTGTACCATTCTACCTTTGACTGCCCTCTTATTTTCCTATGTCAATATCCATCCAAAGGGTGTCTGGACGAAATTATCTACAGTGATAAGGCCGCCTCTTGTAGTTATTATTCTTGGGTTGTTTCTTCACTGTATTTTTATTTTTATTTTGTGCAATAAAAGATTAAATAAAGAAATAAATATTTTCAGGTGAGTTGAAAACCCACACCACAACACACAGTGGCGAGCGATCCTACACTTGTGATAAGTGTTGTGCCTCATTCACCAAGCACAGTGCAATGGCGAAGCACAAATTGCTACATTTGGGTGTCAAACCGCATCAATGTAATGTTTGTTCTATGAAGTTAGTATATTATTATTTTATTTGATTTTTTGGGAGCCAGGATTTCAGTCCACTATGCTAGTTAGCTGTGGTGGATTGTGAATTATTCAAGGTTTTAATATCCTAGTGTGCTGGAATGAAAGGTCAGTGGCACTGGCATACCAATTCAGTCCTGTCTAATGGTACCAAAGGAATTTAATATGTTTCTTCTTGATGCATCAGAAGGAGAAAATAATATTAATAGCAATGACTGTTTATGTACTAAAAACTGTTTTAATTACAAAGGTGGTTTGTCATCTTGATACTTTTTTTATAAATAATAAATGTATGTACGATTATCATTTACAGGTTCCAAAGTAAATATCATCTGAAACGTCATTATCGCATCCATTCTGGTGAGAAGCCTTACCGTTGCGACGTATGTGAACGAGCATTTTCACAAAGCAGCGATTTAGTACGTCACCAAAGGGCGCATTTGGGCGAAAATCTTTACAAGTAAGTCATTATCTTTCTTTTTAGCGAAATTATGTCTGATAGTTATAGGATACTTATACATTTCGTTTAAAGCGGTTCAATTATGATTGCCCTTTTACTATGAAACTTAGAATCGGTGCGAATATTTTTGTCCCACGATGAAACCTTTTTTACACGCTTTATATTAGCTTCACTTGTATGTTTGTATGTTTGTATATTTGTATGTTTGTTTGTAACCGACTTCTTTGGGCGCGATTTTGACCCACTTTAAACGGCCAGATTTCGTTCAAATTTTGCACACCTGTCAAAGACCGATGACAATACAATACTTCGATTAAAATATATAATTATCCTGATTAGATTCGCCAGGATTAATTATTCTTATAATTGATGACCATTGCTACATTCATCGCTAGATGGCGTTAACATTGTATTCTTCCAAGAAGCTTATACCCAAATGGAGATTGCATTCCGTATAAAACACTGAAGCACAAAAATTTGACCTTGAATGCAATCGCTGTTGCCTGCTATCCTTTTCTTTAGAGTGACAATGAATGAAGTTCACGTGAAGTTCATTCATTATTACGCTAAAGAAAAGGATAGCAGGCATCAGCGACGTCATTCAAGGTAAAAATTTTGTGCTTCACTTTTATATACGGAATGCAATCTCCATTTGGGTATAAGCTTCTTGTATTCTTCAAGTGTCAAATGTTACTACTGACCAACAGATGGCGTTATTGATTGGAAATACAGCCGTAGATGGATGTTTTTAGTCAAAACAATTATATAATAGTTAAAAAAAACTAAAATACACGCTTTAATAAGATATACAACTAAAAAAGTAAAAATAATTGATACTGAATTTAAGATAAGAAAATGGAGTAAAATACATATATTTTATTGTTACAAAGCGTGGGGTGTTTACAACAATTACTTATCCTCCTGCACCCCACGCTTTGTAACAATAAAATATATGTATTTTACTCCATTTTCTTATCTTAAATTCAGTATCAATTATTTTTACTTTTTTAGTTGTATATCTTATTAAAGCGTGTATTTTAGTTTTTTTTAACTATTATATTTGTATAGGGAACTTTATATTTGCAATAAATGTAAACATAATTACGACCCAGGACCAGGATAAATGAACTTGAAGAGCAATAAAACATGTTTTTTGTCATCGGCTCTGTGAACAAAATGTAAAATGTTATTATAATTATTTTATTATAAAAGAAAATGTAGTTCGGGATAAAACGGGAATATGTTTAATGACAAACCATAAAAATACTATAAAGAATTTGAAACAGTATCGGGATCTACGATAGTTTTTGCCGATACTAAGAATGGGCATACTCCTTTGAGCTTAAAAAAAAAAAGGTTGAAAATAGAGGAATTCTGTATTATCAGCATGATTTCACCTTATTTGTAAACTACAAAATACCTCTGTATTTAAAATTATTGCTTTGAAACTCCAAATCATCATTTTTGTATGACTACTAAATTGGTAAAATATATAGCAAGATTATTTCTAAGTGTTACACTATAAAATTAAAAATATAAATAATATTATATTATAAAAAATCAGTAACAAAAACTTTTTGCATTTCAGATGTACACATTGCACCCAAAGTTTCCGTTTAAAGTCTGAGCTACAACAGCACACTATGGAACACTTCATGACGCCACAAGTTCTGGAGTTTAACCCTATAGGTCCTGATGACAGCAATAAAATCGTTTTGAACGGCCCAAATGTGATCAAGTTTGACATTACAATTACTGACAAAGATGGGCTAAGCGGAGATGTTGATATTGTGAAGTAATTTTTAGTTAATAATATTATATTCAATTAGTGCCAAAATTCTGCCACAGCCCAATTCAGGGCATGAATATCGACTCCTGACAGTTTTGTCTTTAGTTTGGGAACAGGTCTTATATTGATTGGTAGGGTTTGCGTACTTTTTGAAATTATTGCTTAGAACTCTCAAGTATGGAAAATGTTTGAAGTAAAATCTTCTCCATCTATGTGTTTTTTTATTGCCATGGATGGCGAGACGAGCGTGCCATTCGCCTGATGGTAAGCGAAAAAACGGCTCATGGATAGTAAGAAAACCAAACATCACCATGAATTAAAAAGTATTGCTTTGAATATATTGCACTTGTCATCCTGAGACATAAAATCTTAAGTCTCAATATGTCCAGTAGTTACTCTGACTACAATTTCCTCCAAACCGGAACAGGTCAATGCATTTACACTGCTGTTTTGCGGGAGAAATAGAAATTGCGGTGGTACCTAACCAGGCGGCCTCTCACATATGAGAGACCACCAGTGAAAGTACCTAATTCATTATAAATACAAACGTATGCTTGAAAAATCCGCCTACCTCAGTATTATAATTAGTCCCACAAGTTAATTTACTTAATAAATAAATAAATAACAACCAACAGTCACATACATAGTCCTGACCCCACACTAAGATCGAGTCTTGTGTCGTGGGTATCAGGAACTACGAGAGACTTCGGTCTCACAAACACCCAGACCCGGAAGAAATATTTGTGGGCTGCACAAACATTTCTCTCGGTGCGGGTATCGAACCCGCGGCCTCTCGTTTCACAGGCGGCGTCTAACCGACTGCGCCACGGAGGCTGTCTACTTTTCACTCACTTACTTACATACAATTTACTTAAGATTATTATTTAGGTTATAAATTTACATTTTGATCAATGTTCTTGAATGCAAGGCCCCTTAATTTGATGTCTCATAAATTACATAATGTTTTGATGATTTTTTTATTGCTTAGTTCTAGCAAACGAAACCTAAAGTGTTATTTTTAAATGTCATCCGAATATAAATTCAAATTCTCAATACAATATCACACTATTCCCAATTTTATTATAATGAATCAATATCTTTTGCAAAATATTTCAACATTAAATTAGGAAATACATGATTTTTACCGTAATTTTCTTGACATTTTGAGACATCAGACATTTTATTTTATCGGAATAATTAATGCCGATGTTGCTTAATAAATTGGTTTGAAAATTGGTTAATAGATGATTTTAAAAATAAATTTAATAATTAATAAATTTGGTCACCATAATAACTTAAAGGTACTCTATGTATCACGTGTTTGATGACTGAATTCAGTCTTAGATCTCAAAACTTTACTTATTTTTATGTTAATATTAAATTTTTATTTATGTATATTTGGGAAATACAGAACTATTACAATTAATCATAGATATGTAAATATAAAACATCATCATCATCATCATTATCATCTCAGCCACAGGAAGTCCAGTGCTGAACATAAGCCTCCCCCAAGGATCTCCACATCGACAATTAATATAAAACATAATCCAACAAATTACATTGTACTTCTAGGTGTATGTATTAATTATTTATTTTATCACCCTGTACAGTATTTTTACTATCGTGTATGATTTTTAATTAATCTAAATACAGCTTATACTTTGTAACTGGATTTACTTAAAAAATGCGTTGTCCCTTCACCATTATAACGATTTTTATATTTGATGGTTTTTAGTAAATTGATTGAAATATTATCTTCTACCCTTAGGGAAGAGGAAAAAATAAGATATAAACCTCTCTAGAACAATGCGATTCGAATTAAACTAAAGTTAAGTGACAGAAATATAATTTTTTTTTTATCATGACTAGCAATTACAATATATTTTTTATACTTTAACGAATATTAATAAAGGTCGCCTCAGCAAGCACAGAGTCAAAGCGAACCCTATTTAGTATAGGAAATTCACCCTTAACTCCATTATTTAAAGAACATATTTGCATTGAAATAAAACAAACATTATGCAGTGGAAATAAGGTTGAATTTCGCTACTTAATCTCTGATAGTTGCAGTACTTATTTTGACTCTGTGTTTGTATGAGTGAAACCTAATTCAGTTTGTATGTATTTGTCTTCAAAAAATCTATTTTGTTTTTGTGTTTGCGTTGAATATGTAATTATTATAAGACACGAAACATGAAAATAAATATCAAAACATTTAAAATAGTTTTATTTATAAGATCATGATATGCGTGGTACCTAGGTTATGGCTAGTATTTGAAGAAACAAAAATTCTGTGGTTGACATTTTTGGAGGCTATAGCAGGATAATAAGCAACTTCACGAAGGCATCCCAAATAGTAATCCATGATATCACTATGTTTTGGCTTGGTTACTTATAGTCACACTGGTTTGTACAATATATATACATACGTAAACTTATACTTTTTCTCAGAATGGGTAAGCAGAGGTGCTAGACTGCTACCACGTTTCACTTTGTGTGTTCGCACATCAGACATATGGCGATAGGCTATTCCTCACTCCGGGCTGATAATGAATAGCAAATTCCAAATACCTCTTTGCCCGACCCGAGATTCGAACTCGAGACCTCAGCCTTGTAATCGTACCGTAGTACAACTGCGCCACCGAGGCATTCTGAGTCGATGTCATTGTAAAATTACTTATAAGCCTTCGTCCTTTGGGTACGCTTTCTATTTATCTAACAGTTTCTATTTATTAACCGCATTGTTATATTTGTTTTGTTCGCTGTTTATTAAATGGCTTGTAGACGTGTCGTATTACATAGATTGCTAAGTGCTACCATAAAGGCGCAGAGAAAATTCGAAATCTTTGCAACTTTTCAGTGTGTGTATCATAGTTTCAAGGAACACACGAAAAATACGTCTTGCCAAACCGTTTAAAAAAAATACGATAGTTTAACACCTATATTATGACCGTGTAAATGCCTCATGTGTATGCTAGAAGCATTGATTGCCTATACCTACTGCAACGTGATCCTAGTTGCAGCGATTGTTTTGGATTATATTTTTTCTAGGCGTCTGCCTAAGATCAAGCATTGTCACAGAAATCAGTCATCGCTTTTTTATTGCCTAGTTCCGGAAAACAGATCACCAGCACGTGGTCCCATGAATATCGACGACGCCTGGATTGTGGATGTGTTGCCGGCCCATCAAACTAGGAAGAGAAGGGAAGGAAAATCGAAGACAAGAGGAAAAGGGTATTGGGCATTCGGCAATCACGCTAACCGAATGAAAAGCTTCACGTCGATTTGCTGTGAGACAGTGGTACCGCCGCGGACGAGCCTGCCCATTTATGGTAAGTGATGACTGACAACAGCGTGGCTCTACAATTTCCATAACTTCCTAAAACTTAGCTTCCGTCCATTGCATCACTGGTCTTCTTAGACTTACTAATTTGAATAGTACAATCAAGAAATAATTACTCATACTCCACTGCACGCTAGATATGCGCCTAGTGCAAGTTGCCAGACTTTACACACTACATTTTTTTATGGAACTCTCAGGTATGCATTTTACCTCACCATGTTTTCCTTCATCATTATTGTGATAATATTCATTACATTATCTTTTAATTAGCAAAAACTACCAAATATCAAACATCACAATTTAATACAATTTTGTAGGTCAGTTAGTTTGATGCCAACGTCGGTCAATGACCCCAAAACAGCTGATTACATAATACTGCATAAAAAGTTTGTTGTGCGAATCACATGTTTTGCTAGACCGAAACCGAATGTAGGTGTGTGTCATAACCTGCTTCGATTTGTTGAAGTTTATGAGCATAATAAAATTAAACAAATTAATTTGGATTTCATTTTATAGATAAGCTAGTTTCTTTTTTTCCTTACCAGGCAAGAAGACTACTTTACGATAGAGGTAAATTCAAAAGGAATAAACATAGGCGAGATATGGTTATGTTTAGCAGTTTTACACACTTACGCGGTTCGATCTAAACCGGATATACATAAGCTGAACATAAAAAGAGGCACATTTGCGTGGATTACTAGTTAGTAGGTACTGTGTGTTTTTTGTGTATGATGAGACACATTTGCAAGTAGATTTTCTTTTCGCCCGGATAGCTACGGAGGTGTAAAGGCAACTGAATCGTATATTCTTTACTCACTATCAGGCCTCACTTAGAATGCCTGAGGAGTGCGATATAGCCTTGTGTCTGTCATGGACACTCATAAAATCTTAAGCGGTCGTCCAAATATAGTATTTAGTGGGGGCATCCGGGAACCTTATTATGGAAGGACCACTGAGATGTCCGATAATCCGATTGCGCCTACAATGCGTGTGATGGACACAACACCCGCTTTGTGCCTGGCTGGAAGGCCAGTGAGTGAAATACCCCTTTCGGACTCCCTCGGGGTGCCGAAAAGGGAGCTTAATAGATTGTCCTCTTGAATAAAAAAAGGTGTCAGCGACCTTCGCTTATCATGAGGAAACCTGCATACCATGGCGATTTGTATGAATTTCTATGGTGTGTAAAGTCCGCCAATCCTCACAATTCTCAATCGTACTCTCGATTGTGGAGGAGGCCCGTGCCATGTATATGTATATGGGGTGACGCAGTACAGTAAGGTTGCTTTACAAAAAAGCATTTGATTCATAGCAATCGTATTACTTTGCCAAATTGACGGGCTTTGATGAATTTTAAGTGGCATTTGGGTACAAACAAAATTGTATAATTATAAGTGCATATCACGATTAGTCTTCGTAAGAAAGTTTTGTGAGGAAACTTGTATGTCATTTGAATTATAATTTGTCACGTACTTGAAATTTTATCTGATATATCACACGATAAAGAAAACTTAACAAAAGACTTTGGAAAGAGAAGCAGAGCCAAAGTATTAGTAATAATACCTAGTCCTTATCTAAGTATTGTTTTCAGCCACAGAAGTTCCATAGCTAAAGATGGAATTTCATTTTATGGTGGTTTTGGAATCTTAAAAGGTGGTGGAACCTTGGTATTGGCAAAACTAGTAAACTTGGGTACTAATATCGGAAATCCTGATCAAAGTGGTCAATGGTAGGATAAAAAATATACATGTAGAAAATATCCTAGTGCATTAATTAAAGAAACGAATATGCTTGAAATATATTTTCCCACAGTCTTATTTAACCTTCAGAAATCTTATTAAATGTTTTGCTATAAATCTATAACCTGAAATTAAAAGTTAACCTGATATTTACTGGTTTTACAGTAGCCGCATAATTACGTTCAATTACTTAAAACCGACGTTTAATTGAGTTCGTTTAAACTGCGGTATCTAGTTGTAATTGAGGTAAATCTAAACTTTAAATGTGTGGTTTGTGTTTATTTAATAATCGAATTCGGTCATCACCATATAAATGTAGCTTATGTTAATGAAGTCGGTAAATTGCGTAATCAGACATTCATGTATCTGTTTCTTGTTAAAATGCACTATGTTTGTATTTTGCATGTGTGGCTTCTTTACTTTTATCCTACACTTACATATTATGTAGACATATTGTATTAATATTGATAATCAATCATCATGGTGACGGAAAACACCGTGAGGAAACCTGCATAGCATAGCGATTCGGAAGAATTTCTATGGGTTGTAAAAGTCCGCCAACTCGCACTTGGCCAGCGTGGTGCACTATACGTCCTACCCTTCTTAATAATTATAGAAGAGGCCCGTGTCCTGTAGTGGCAGGTATATGAGCTGATACGGATTGAATCGAAACAAAAATATTTTTCGCATATTTTAGAATGTACTTTTTGTCGTCTGTCTGAATGTTAAATGCGTAATACCATCGATGATAGCCCGACCACAAAATTATGTGTATGTTTTTAGTTTTAATTAATTCGAGCGTAATAAGCGATTTAGTAATCCAAAATAAAAGATTAATTACTTAATACTTTGGCATTGCATAATTATTACACCAATCCTGCCCTTTCCTTCTTACCTACCATATAAATAAGAAATGGCTGTTACGAGCATCATGAGATTTCACATGTTGTAATGTAAACTGCTTGATGGCTTTGGATAATGGCTTCAAATTATGTTATTAATCTTATGTGCAATGTAAGGCTTTTAGGGAATTCTCGTACTATAAAAAGAGAAACTTAGTAAATGAAGAATATTCCGTTAAAGAAATTGAATTTGGAATTATATTTGGTTTTGTCTACGTTTTAGTTGACGGGTGATTTTCAATTGTTAATCCACTAATGTTTTACTTATTTACCGCCGAAAATAGATAGTGACTGGAATAAAAAGAGTGACTCTGCCTTGTTTTAAATATCCACAAAAGGCTTATTTTTTCAATTGTCCTTGTATGCAGTCGAGTTGGCGACTTGCTTGATTGTAAATGGCTACCGTTGTTCATGAATTCTACAATGTCAGGGGCACAGACACATTAAGTTACAGACAGCTACTGTTAAAGACAGTGGCCTACAGTGTGGTGAAAACACTAACTCTCTAGCCTCTCATTGAGTCGAACTTGTTTACAATCAATACGACGTGCTGCGTCTTTACATACGTTGTCTTCGAGATAAATTGCTATATCATTAATGTACCTATAGGTTATAGGCCTGTAATTGCCTGGAAGAGATCGCAGCTAGCGATAAGGCCGCCAATTGTTACCATGTCTTTAGTTTTAAGTATTTAATTTGTTATTGTTCCTTCTTTAAGGTGTACAATAAAGTATATATAAATAAATAAATAATTTCGGGCCTTTTATAAGTCTCGACAGTAATAAATTTTCAATTTAGTCAGCATGTGAGGAGACAAAAACAAAGAGTCCAACCTGAATCATAAGATGCGTTAGGGTAACACTGTAATACAAGGATGAAAGAACATAAACTCTTATATTTATATGAATTTACGTTCTTACCCCTTACGCACTACAAATAGGATTACCTAACGCATCTTACCAAAAAATGAGAAGAATCAAGAATCGGATCGGCTTGATTTTTAGCTCTCTTATTTCAACTGCAAGTATGGCCATATGTTGTTGCTATGAATGGCGAGACTAGTATGTTCAGTAGTATATCCGCCTGATGGTAAGCGATACGGCCGCTTATGGACAGTAGCAATGCTTGGCATTCCACTGCGCTCACCATCCCGAGACAGAACATGTTTATTCTCAATAAATCCAGTAGTTACTCTGGCTACAATGTCCTTCAAACTGGAATACAACAGTGCTTTTACACTGCTGTTTGGCGGGAGAAATAAACATTGCAGTGGTACCAACCCAAGGCGGCTTCTCACATATGAGAGACGTACCACCAATGAATAAACAGATTCATACGAATTAACAATATTTTGCGTGACTATTTGGTACTAAACCTACTTACACAATTGAAGTGTACATTACAGTATATCGAGGCCCATTTCCCCTACCAAAGAAAATTGTTACGCACGAGGAAAATGTGAGCAAATTCGTGTTGTGTAAACAGTATGAACAAAAGCCATATATTTTGCACTAATATATATGTTTAATCCGAAGTTGTCGCCGGGGTAAGAGTTGTAGTGAGATCATGAGATACCCTGGGATACCATATGGGGGAAAACAAAGTTTACTGTTAATGGGGCTTACTAATAATTGTTATGGTAAACGATACGGCCGCTCATAGATAGTAGCAAAACCAAACAGCACAATGAACTATGAAGCTATGCTTGGTATTCCACTGCGCTCGTCACTAGTAGACCAGTGAAAACTGACAGCTACCGATGGATTTTCTGTCGTGTTTTGACAGATGGTAACAAATAAATACATCTGGATACTACATTAAGTTCGAGACATATATTTCTGCGGATCTCACAATTATTGTTTCGGTGTTGGGATCGAACCTGCGTCCTCTCGTTTCGAGGCTAGGAATTTGTGCCCGATATGCCGATAGGCCTCTATCACATTGTAGGACGGAGCATATAAGGCGAAAGGGTGTCTCGGTAGCACCTCTGCCTATCTATGCCTATTTTGGTATAAAATTGTGATAAATCGTAAACTGAAAGAATTTCTAAAATCAGTTTAATAATATACAAGTAACACTTACCTAAGTATTTCGAACTCAGAGCGATTGTCCCCACTCTACTACAAAAATTGCATCAAATAATCTTATAAATATATTCTAGAAATATATGCTAAAGAAAGTTTGAATGGAAATAGTTTTGGTGTAACGAAATATCTCTTGCCTTATTAAGGTTAGTAATTATAGCTACGTCAAGGTATGCACGCCGCTTTGGTTTAGTTTGTGCGAAATAGAAAGGCTTACTGTTAGGTATCCTCCACAAAATGCGAAAGAATTTTGAGATTGTATGATTTAATTTTTTTTAAAAGGTAAGTAAAACTTACCATATTCTACAAATGTTGGGTGTACAAAAGCACGTGAAAATTGCTTATACTATGACCTGATGGAATTTAATAAGAAAATGATGTACGAATGATGAAGCATGTTGTACGTAGGTACTTACTATTATAGTCATTTTTAACCATTCGGTAGCAACTATAATTTTATTCGCATAACGTTCTTATAAGAAAAAGCTGCCCTAAGCAAGCAGCGTGATTTTTATTTGGCGAAATGTAAGGCGTCCTATAAGGAATATAAAGTAACATTTTTCTTCCGAACAATGGAATAGCTTTAGTGGTAAATAGATAAAAAATAAGTGAGTCGAGAAAAGTGTAATATTTTGTTTGTTAAACGAAACGTCCAACAACTGCTTAACGTAAACTGCATATGTATAACTGCATCAATAAATTCGGTCATCAATCAGTTTAGATCTGATAGTAACTAATCGATCAAAATACGACCTATTTATACGTTAATACATTTTACGCTTGTATGAAGTAAGTGAAAAACTGCTAACAATATATGAATGATATTTTGACTCCAGGCATAAGATATGCTATGCCAAGAACAATAACGCAATTAAAAATAATAGACTTTACAATTTGATTTTAAATTAATTGATTAAGATTTTATTGCTCATTAGTCATCAGAATGATGTTTAATTTAACGCCTATCTAACATTTAGGATAACAGCATAATAATAAAGGTTCTGTATTCGATTCTCGAGTGATAAATTTTGTGTGCCATTATTAAAATATACAATTAAGTATGTTGGGATTACATTATTTTATAAAACAGTTAATGATGGATTTAAAAAAGTACTACATTGGTATTAAATGTAAAGTAAATTATTTTTTGAAATCAATCAGTAGAACTTAGTTCATTGAGTGAATATTTTGAATTTAGTGTGGGGTCAAGATGTGTGTGATGTGTGTGTGACTGTTCGGCGTATTTATTTATTGCTTTCTTTAAGCGGAAGGTAATGGGAGTTCATTCGACTTTAAGTAATTCAGATTTTATATGTCAAATACCCGGTAGAAAAATAATATTGCGGAATTGCCGTATCCTTATTTTCAATGACATGTTTCTATTTTATATATAAAATAATTTTAAAATGTATTGAAACAAACTTGTTTATTTCAAGGGAAACTTTCACCCCCAAATATTGAGAAAAAATGTCTTAAGCCCATAGAATTTGTTAAGATCATTTTCAAATTCACATATAGTGTGTGATAGTAATCATAACAGTTTTATCCTAACAATAAAAGCTATTTATATTTATTTGTATAGTGTTCCCATTATTAAATGTATCTTATAAAAGCGGGACTATTTCCACGAAAAAGTTTAGCATTATGAAAAAATAAGTTTGATTGTAAAAACGAATTTATACATATTTATTCTTACTACCATTCGTACTATAAAACCTATTTTATTCTGACTCAAATCAGTTAACTAATAGGCGAATACATAAACCAGTAGCCCGTTTGCTTAGAGCCAAGACATTCATTAAATTGGCCGTTCTTAGATGTAATCGGTATAATATAGTGTATAGTATATAATAATATTACATCACTACTCGTGAAATGGTCAAGTGTGGTGAGAGAACTTAGCGTGGTAGGGTACTGTCAGTTGTCGGTAAGCGCGTGTGTAGCACGCGCACAATCGATCATCGATTACGAATTTCGATCCGTTTTATTTTACGTTTACGTTCTATGGATTGTTGTTTCTTAATTTGGGTGAGTTCCTTTTTTAAATTATTATGGTAGAATTGGCTTTTATTTTTTTTAAATAGTAATTTAAATTAAGAATAATTTATGTGATGATTTAAATATTTTTTCGTGTTTTATGCGTAATTATAAAGCGCAACTTTACGAACAATTAATTTGAGTATTTATAATCTCAAGGAAAAAATAAACAGTAGGACACAGCTATTTATTTTATTTATGCTATATATTATTTGTTAGCGTTAAACTAATCAATTAGGACTAGTAACTATTTAGTAACACCTGATTATTTGATTAGCCAATTTAGAAAATTAATCTGAAATCTGTCTAGCCACGGTTAAGACATTTCTTGCATCAGTTTGTTTCAATATCATTTGGCAATAACGAGAACTCGGTAAAAACCTGCCGGTGTTAGATATTTTGTTTCTTATGTAAACCCGATTTGAGTAATCCAAACAACATTTGTTTGTCATACATTTTTTTAAATCATGCCTTTTGTGCTAATTTGTTATTATTTGTTACATGTATGAAATAAAAATCCTACTCTAAAATATAGTACTCGAACCCTTTAATTAATTCGTGAAAAAGGCAACTAGAACTAAACAACACAACATAATAATATGTTCTATCGAAAAACGGATAGACGATATTAATTCCAAGTATTGTTTATTTCAAAGTATTGGTTCAGGTTAACTGAAATTCCGATGATAACGTATATTTCCGAAGATGAATGTTAAAAATATTTTTTGTAATATGTACCTGTTGAGATATTATTATTTATCTTTTAAATAAATGTTGGCAATTTTAGATTATAATAATTATTAAAGTTTTTTCTGTAATTTACATAATCGCTCTATCATCGATCTATATCAGTCAATTTATCATGTCCCATTGCTGGGTTTTGGCAACTTTTCGATTAATACGAAGTAGGTTTCAATGCGCCTTATATTTAATTTAAATCATAAATTGAAATTGCAGGTTGTCTAAAGACAAACGGCTTTGAAATTTCTATGGAATAGTTTCATAAGTTATGGAAGTTTCCTCACGTTTTCTTTCGCCGAAGCCAATTGCAAATACATAGGCATGTTTCTATGAAAAGTCAGTGGTATTTTATAATAGCTTTAAATATGTACACAATGGCAAAACCTTTGCGTTATAGTGAGTTACTCTCAAAAGCCTTTTGTAGTTCTGAGTACGTCGTTACGTAAAACGTCTCTGAGTCTCTATTTTCAGCCAAAGTAAGTCCCCTGCTGAAAACAAACCTCCACCATGGCTGGCCACATAGACCTTGGAAGTAGCCTCTATACTATACTCGCAGTTTAGGAATCCTACTAATATTATAAATGGAAAAGTTTGTGTATTTGTTGTATCTTCACATTGTAACAGCTGGACCAATTTTGATGAAATTAGGTAAGAAGGTAGCTAACACCCTGGATTAACACATAGGCTACTTTTTAACCCAAAAAAATTAGAGTTCCCGTGAGATATGCAAGTAATTGAAATATATCCGACGCTCTTTCAAACTCTAAGTAATGGGATGGGATGTTTAAATTACGACATTAACTTTTTTATTGATATATATATATTTAAAACAGTTATCAAGTTGGATTGTTCCTATGTTTCTTAAGTGAACGGGATTCTAAACGTATCTGCACCCGGGCGAAGCCGGGCCGGACCGCTAGTTATACATTATAAAACGTATATGTTTTTTAAATTGTATCACTAGATTAAAAGTTTTATAAGATCAGCTATTCCACTTTAATTCTAGATAGGCTAGGTTGTTACAAAATCTTCTCACTTATCTAAGAAACTGGCCTGCAACCAGTAGTGAGGCGCATTTTACACGCTGGTGTATGTACTCGTATGTTGCATAGATTACAAAACGTATGAAGATTTCATCCTGAGTGAACAACGCAGATATACACAGTCAGGTCATAAGTATTGTCACACAGTAAAAACTTTTCTTTTAGAATGCTGGCCACAAAAAAGTTTGTTGAATTCGAATTTTGAATTTTTCATGAAAATAAAAATGTATACTTTTTAGAATTTTACTCATTTTTAAATATGGAGTGGACGCTTAAAGAAGACCGTGTTGCAGTTATTGCGTTGCATCGTTGCGGTCACGCGCCAATTCAAATTTTTGACATACTGAAAAATTTGAATATATCCAAAAGATTCGTTTATCGTACCATCATACGATACAATGAAGACTCTAGTGTAGATGACAGGTCAAGAAGTGGTCGCCCTCGGTCTGTTAGGACTCCAGCAGTGATAAAAGCTGTGAAGGCGCGAATTCAAAGAAATCCCAAACGTAAGCAGAAACTGTTGGCCCTTCAGATGGGGTTAAGCAGAACCACGGTGAAAAGGGTGTTAAATGAAGACTTAGGGCTTCGGGCATATCAAAGAAAAACAGGACATCGTTTGAATGCTCGTCTAATGGACCTGAGACTGAAGAGATGCCGCGCTTTGTTGAAGCGGTACGCGGGAAAAAAATATCGGGAAATTATTTTTTCAGATGAAAAATTTTTACCGTAGAAGAGAGCTACAACAAACAAAATGATAAGGTGTACGCACACAGTAGTGAAGAAGCGAGCAACCGTATTCCGCGTGTCCAACGAGGTCATTTTCCATCCTCGCTCATGGTATAGTTGGGAGTTTCTTATTGGGGCTTAACAGAGGTACATTTTTGTGAGAAAGGTGTAAAAACGAATGCAGTTGTGTATCAAACATGTAGTATTTATATTTTAAATAAATGTTGTCAATTTTATATTATAATAATTATTAAAGTTTTTTCTGTAATTTACATAATCGCTCTATCATCGATCTATATCAGTCAATTTATCATGTCCCATTGCTGGGTTTTGGCAACTTTTCGATTAATACGAAGTAGGTTTCAATGCGCTTTATACTTATTTAAATCATAAATTGAAATTGCAGGTTGTCTAAAGACAAACGGCTTTGAAATTTCTATGGAATAGTTTCATAAGTCATGGAAGTTTCCTCACGTTTTCTTTCGCCGAAGCCAATTGCAAATACATAGGCATGTTTCTATGAAAAGTCAGTGGTATTTTATAATAGCTTTAAATATGTACACAATGGCAAAACCTTTGCGTTATAGTGAGTTACTCTCAAAAGCCTTTTGTAGTTCTGAGTACGTCGTTACGTAAAATTATTTAGTGCCATAATGTGTGTGACACGAATTGCTCGCCGCTTAGCACATTTTACAAAGTACTTTAATTTCAATTAATTTCAAATAGTGAATGAAAAACGGTGAATGAAAATACCATGAGGAAACCTGCATACGATTTGTATGAGTTGCTATGGTATTTAAAGTCCTTCAACCCGCACTAGGCCAGCGTGGTGGACTATTTGGTCAAATCCTCTCAATCGTACTCTCAATTGTAGAGTAGGCCTGTACTCTGCTGTGAGAACATATATAGGCTGATACAGATACAGGTACAGTGAATAAGAGCAATTTGACGCTTAACTACTTTTCAATAGAACTTACTTCATGCTTCCATTTGTAGGTAAAACTGTATAACGATACCCCGCGGTATCGTTCTTGCTGTTAAGAACATAAAAAATATGTTGAATTGCATTATAAACGTTATAAAGGTTTTAAACGGTCTGATAATACAATAAATTCTGGTATTATAAAATAAAATCGACAAAACGACATTAATCCAAGATAGTTAGTATCTAGGCTGTAAGTTACTAAACCCCCACCTTATATTATTCAAATCCAAAATGGTTACGGTTTAGAGCAAAAAAGCTCAAAATTTTGGGATTTGAGTATAAGATAACACGTCAGTATTCTACATACTCTCTCTCTCAGACTCTATCTTCAGCCAAAGTAAGTCCCCTGCTGAAAACAAGCCTCCACCATGGATGGCCACATAGACCTTGGAAGTAGCCTCTATATTATACTCGCAGTTTAGGAATCCTACTAATATTATAAATGGAAAAGTTTGTGTATTTCTTGTATCTTCACATTGTAACAGCTGGACCAATTTTGATGAAATTTGGTAAGAAGGTAGCTAACACCCTGGATTAAGAAATAGGCAACTTTTATCCCGAAAAAAATAGAGTTCCCGTGGAATATGCAAGTTATTGAAATATATCCGACGCTCTTTCAAACTCTAAGGAATGGGATGGGATGTTTAAATTACGACATTAATCTTGATAAATATTATTATATTTAAAACAGTCATCAAGTGAGATTGTTCCTATGTTTCTAAAGTGGATGAGATTCTAAACGTATCTGCACCCGGGTGAATCTATTCCGGAAAGCTAGTTTTAAATTTTATAAAACTGCAGTAAATCCTTGTGATTATTTTTTAAATTGTATCACTAGACTAAAAGTTTTATAAGATCTGCTATTCCACTTTAATCCTAGATAGGCAGTAGGCTGTTACAAAATCTTCTCACTTATCTAAGAAACTGGCCCGTAACCAGTAGTGATACGCATATTACACGCTAGTGTATGTACTCGTATGTTGCATAGATTACAAAACGTATGAAGATTTCATTTCGAGTGAACAACGCAGATATATAACCCTATAGGATGATTGACATGCTCGGGTACGAGTATGTTTTCAACTCTTTAATAATAATAAGTAAATATAAATACACCCAACAGTCGTATACATTGCTCTGATCCAACACTAAGATCGAGTTTTGTGTGGGTATCGGAAGCTACGAGAGACATTTCGGTCTCACAAACACCCAGACCCGAGACAAATACTCGTGAATCACACAAATATTTGTCTCGGTGCGGGAATCGAACACGCGGCCGTTTGTTTCACAGCCGGTGTCTAACCGACTGCGCCGCGAAGGCTGTCGTATATGTTCTTGTCTTAGGTTAGTACTACAAAATAATAGTGAAAGGTAGGTATGTTGTGTTAGTAAATGCAAAATTAATTTAAACGTTTGTCATTAAAGTATTTCTGTATCAGCCCATATACGTCCCACTGTAGGGCACGGGCCTACTCTACAATCGAGAATACGATTGAGAGTGGTTAGGCCATATAGTCCACCACGCTGGCCTAGTGCGGGTTGGCGGACTTACATACCATAGAAATTCTTATAAATCGCTATGGTATGCAGGTTTCCTCACGATGTTTTCCTTCACCGTTTAAGTGCGTGGTGATTGATTATCAATACACAATTAAAGTATTTACGAAACAAAAATTTATCCAAAATTTAATTTAATTTAATAAAACATTATTGAGTACTCAAAATTGAGGAAAAATATAATTATTATAGCTACTGGTGTTTTACGAATATACAACATGCATTCCCTTAAGCCTATATGTCTGAAAGGATAGGCAGAGGTTCCACTGGTGGCCCTTATATTTGTCAACCATATTTTCGTCCAAAAATGTGATTCCGGGCGAGACTGTCGTCATTCCGGGTAACCTCCACACCCAAACCGGAATTCACGAACTGAAAACCTAACACAAGTGAATTATTTAACCTGGAAATATAACTCAGGACTTATTGGTTCATTACACATGGCTAAATAAAAAATATAGACTGCGTAAAAATCTTAAAAAGAAAAAATAACAAATCCAGTAAAGGTCGGTTACTGGAAATTAGTTAAGTAATATTGAATAACTTTTTTTCAGCTTTAAAGATCTTAGTAAATCTTCTCAAAAAAGAAGCCTGATAGTTTAAAACGTTTTATTCCCATTACAAATTAGTTGTTTGTAAGAAAGCGCCACCCCATCGTCGTTTTTCCAAGAAAACTTATTAAATATTGCTTAACAAACTGGTGTAATGGAATTGTTTTTTTCTCTTTTTGATCTTTATACGCAGTCGGGCTTTTATAAAATGTAATTTATTATTTTTTCCTTTTAGTTATTGTAATATGAATGTATACGTGTTTTTATGTTCGCGTTATTAATTAAAGTCCATCAGGCCATTGTATAATAATTTTACCACAGATTAATAATAAAATAAATATAATTAAGGTTATAATTACTAATGCAAAATAGTAATTAAAAATAACAAGGAAACCTAATAATGATTTAAAAATCCTCACTCTATTATCTGTCTCTCCAATCGTTAACTCAGTGCTGAGTATCGTGACCCCTCCATATGACATTTTAAGTTTCTACTAGCGCCAAGCATCGCGGTCTTGTTGCAGCCTAATTGCCCACTTTATTATACCTCACTCCACACAAAACGCAAATTTTCTGTATTTTTTCTTTTTTTACCATATAGCGTCCTATTGTCCCCATATTTACTTTAGAATATTGATATGTTACTTTAGGACGGATATGAAAAATCAATTGTGTTTAGCATCTAGAATGATACAAAGGAACTAACGTACATACAAACATGGACTGATACTCGTAAATACATACTTTACCCTTTTTTGCGACGTGCAGTCGGTTAAAAATAAAATTACAGTGTAACTATTCAACCATCTCTCACTCGACCTGTGTTTGTACAATGTGTCTTTAGCACCTCACCGTGTCATTTTTAATTTAGGGTTAATGTCTGAAATTCCCATCAACCCTACTTCCTTAATATTGCACGGGGTATAAGAGATCCTATAAATGTTTTCTCATTTGCGGTGGAGGGTCCGAACCTCCGTACTGCAGGGTTGTAAATTCAACGTTTGTTCTCTAAACTATTTAACGTATTGTTTGTTAAATTAATATTTATTTAGTTCGTAAAGTGCGTGTTTAAATAAAATAGTGACTTATTTGGTTGTGCTTTGAAACAATTTTTTTTTCTACGCATATGGATGATAAATATTATGTTCACATTGAGCGTTTCTTGATAAATACATGGTCAAAAAAATTCTGAATAATAGCGTTTTTTGAAAACATTTAAAAGCAACCGATTGTATTTTTAAGTTATAATTTCGTGTAAATATTACGGATTTTTTATTTTTTTGGTTGGAACCAAAGCATTGTTTTTATCCCAGGACATACGAGTTATTATCTGTGAGATCCCGAGTTTGATTTTTAGGTCAAGCAATCCACTCTGTGTAATTTTATTTTACGTATTTAAGGAGACTAATCTTCATGTTTCCAGTGCTTAACTTCTAAAATACCTTAAATCCCTTATAAGGTCCATTACAATCCTTGAATTAAGGGTCAATTCATTAAAAATAAAACAAGTTACGTACGTATCTACGTATGTAATAGCAATTATGATATTAGGGTCAAAGCCAGCGCATGTCGATTTTACTAACGCTTGCAGTTTGGTAACGTTAACTGCTATACGTAATAGTTACATATGAAATTTAAAAATAACTGGTTAATTAATACTTGTATTAAGAAAAAAGTTTCTGGGTCACGCCGCTTTTATGATATAAGATGCTATTTATATATTACAAAAGTAAATAATTGTCTTAAGAGGCCAATAAGCATCAAACAAAACATTTTTGTGTATATCAACACAAACGAATTTATTTATGATTCCGTTTTTAAAAGTCGATTGAAATTATATGAGAGATGAATATGCCAATGACATAATAAAGGAAAGGTAAATGAATTTTCGCGTAAAAAATGGATTTTATAATTTTATTTTAATTAAATGAAATCATCGTGTCTTCTACAATAACAAATATAAGTTTATTATTAAATTACGATTATTTACCTTACAGTGATATATTAAACTGTTGTTATCGTGTGTTCTGTAATTAATTATTGGATTACGTTATTCGCGCTCTTGAAAATCGAAAGTGGACCGGTTTGAAGGACCAGAATAAATGGAACGCGCGTATTTTGTATCTGTATTTTACAACCCGCGAAGGTTGCGACGGTGGGCCACAAATTATATAAAAATATTCAAAAAGAGTTCTAGAACATTTTTATGCGTAGTTGACATTTTTTTTTTTGATACATGGGGTAGACCTTTGCCCAGCAGTGGGATGAAATACGTTAACATAAAAAAAGGTGAGACGAGCATACCGTTCGTCTGATGGTAAGCGTTACGACTGTCTACTGCTCATGAACAGTAGCAAAACCAAACAACACCTTGAATTACAAAGCAATGCTTGGCATTCCACTGCGCTCGCTACGCTGAGACATAAGGTGTTAAGTCTCAATATGTCCAGTAGCTACATACAAACATACATGTCAACAGAGGAATCCAATACAATTATCATGTAGAAATAGGCCGACTAGAGATAGACAAATCGAACCTGCGGCATTTATATTGTAATAGGAAACAGTTATAATCCTAAACAGCGTTTTAAATATAAAATCATTATAAACCTTTTTCAAAATAATATTTCTCAGAGGGAATATATCATTTGCACATTAAAAAATGTTAGATCAAGTAATAATCACAAATAGAAAACATACCTATATACTTTTAGTTGGCTTCGAGATTGTACCTAAATAACTTAGTTTAATGTCAATGCACTAGTACAGAATTCCGTGCAGTGTTATATGGAGCCTTATATTTCACTCCTTGCGAGTTAAAGAATAGTATATTCCAGTAATTATAACTAAAAGAATAGGTATAAACATATTAACGATATTCGGACTTGCAATAACAGCCAAGTATATCATTGTGCTGTGTTTTTGTTTTGGTTTTTCCAAGCAAAAAAAAAAAAACACTACGCAGGACCCAAAGTCCAGAGCTTACACTAAGATACATCTACATACAGATCTTGGGTTATGGACATGGAAACTACGACAGACTTTATTCTTGCAATACTCTTAGCCGAAATGAGTAGCTATGGGCCACAGAAACATTTGTGGCTTTCAACCAACTGAGCGAGGTCGTAAAAACATATTTATCAAAACATACATATAAATACTCACGTGTTTTTCCATATTGGGTAGGTAGAGGTGCTATCAGGACAACCATGTTTCGCTTTGTGTGTTCTGTCCTATGATATGATAGTCTATCGCCATATCAGGGTCAAATTCTTGATTCCAGGCTGATAATGTTTGTAAGAATCAAATACCTTTTGCCCGACCCGGGACTCGAACCCACGACTTCAGCTTTGTAACCATACCGTATTACAATTGCTTCAACAAGGCACTCACAATAACAATACAAGACAAATACAATGTACATATATTGCATTTATCGAATCGAATGCCCATTCTTTAATTTTTCATCTAGATACGTTGCAAGTGTGGAAATCCTCTGCGTGAACATTAGTTTCCTGTCAAATGTATGCTCGGGCGTGCGACAAATATTGATAATGTAAAAAACCTGTCGCATTGCGTCTATTAGAATTTGCCGAATCATTTGCTTTATGGGAAATACTTCGATATTTACTTATATATTGTGGTAAAGAAGTTGGTTGTTTACCATCATACATAACATAGCCCAGAAACATAAACTGTAATCCTTTTCTCTCATATCCATTTGAGTGGTTGTCTGACAAAGATTGGCAATTGTGTTTTTTATTCTGTAAATTATTTACTTTTTGTTTTATATCTGGCATACAGTAAAGCTTTAAATAAATAAGTATCCACAATCAGTGGCGTAACTACACCATCTGGGGCCCGTGGCAAAATATCGGATGGGGGCCCCCCTTTTTGTATGGAGAGGAAAACTGTTATTTTCCGATACCCCGGAGAAGACCGAAAGGAATTTAATAGTGTCACTGGCCTGCCAGTAAATTGAGGCCGAAGCGGATCCCTAACAAAAATCTGCGCTAGCATACCGAATAAAACCCTGACCTCCGCATTTCCGGCGGTACTGCTCATCTACTAGTCGAGTGGGTCGGAATGTGTCCCTGCAGTGGTTCTTAAGATGTCCGCCCCTGAGATAACCCCGTACTCACGCGTCTTTTCTATTAAAACAACCTAGGCCCGGCTTCATGGAATATCGCCCATGTTCATCCAATCCCCAAGAAGGGTGACCGGTCGGATCCTTCAAATCGAAGGCCAATTGCTGTCACATGCTGATCTTGAGGATCACCAACTGAGGGTCGTTCGGATGGTGATCTTCTCGTTTATCTCGCCCACCATCAGGTGGAGGCATTGGATAGTGGGGGTGAGGCGATTACGGTAGGCCTTGAAATTGTCATCTAGTGTGGCATTGCAAGCTACCTGCCTGGTGTTTCAACCTGAGGAACTCTGAAAGTACATCGCCAGCTTTCTGGATGATCGCAGCATAAAAGTCGTATTGGACACTTTTGCATCGAGACCAAGAACATTAATTCTGGTGTTCCATAAGGCTCGGTGCTTTCGCCGACCCTATTTATCCTGCATATCAATGACATGTTGTCTATCACCAGCTGGCATTGATATGCAGATGCTAGTGCAAGTGAGGCAAGATAAATCCTTTTATTTTTTTATTGCTGTGTATGGCGAGACGAGCATGCCGTTCGCCTGATGGTAAGCGATGCGACCGCTCATGAACAGTAGCAAAACCAAACACCACCTTGAATTACAAAGCAATGCTTGGCATTCCACTGCGCTCACCATCCTGAGACATAAGATGTTCAGTCTCAATATGTCCAGTAGTTACTCTGGCTACAATAAAAACACCCACTATTATTTTTTTCTTTAATGTCCTATTCTATTGCTATATGGTTGTCTGGAAGAGATCGCTATTAGCGATAAGACCGCCAGATGTTCACTATTTGTAAGCTTTTTCTATTATTTTTGTTTTTTGTTATTTTATGTTATGTGGTGTTCAATAAAGTGTTGTGTATCTGTATCTGTACAATGTCCTTCAATCCGAAATACAACAGTGCATTTAAGCTGCTGTTTGACGAGAGAAGTAGACATTGCGGTGGTACCCACCCAGGCAGCCTCTCACATATGAGAGACCTACCACCAGTAAAAATCTGACTACAGAATCTCTATCGGGGATCCGTTAAGGAAATATGGTCTCAAATTTTGTCGGAAATTGAGACCTCTCTGGGGCAGGCCTCTCAATGGGGTAAATTGAACATAGCACAATTTAACCCCACGAAGATGTAAGTTTGCTCGTTTACAAGCAAGAAGACCCTTTTTTTGTCATGGAGACACTCTCTCTAAGCATCCGAGAGTATTCATTGACCCGAATTATTGATAAAATTGCAGTTTAGGTGTTATTTGGAAGGCAAGGGCAAATTGACCAGCAAAAAGTTAAGGATTCTCAACTGAGCCAAGCGGTACTTTTCGTCGGATCATCGGTTATTGATCTATAAATGCGACGATCCGGCACGACGTGGAGTTCTGCTCTCACCTCTGGGTAGAAGACCCAAAATACCAGCTCGACCCACTTGACTCATTACAGCGCCGAGCTCTTCGAATCATCGATAATGCCGATCTCACGGAGAATGTGGAGCCGTTGGGATTGCAGTGAGACTTTGGGTCTCTCTGTGTAATCTATTAATTGTTCCACGGAAAGTGTTCTGAGGAAGATGGTGCCACTATCGCTATTCTCCCATCACACTTCCCGTCACCGCAGTAGAATTCATTCTTACTACCTGGAAACTATCCCTTCCCGGAAAGTACGTTTCCAGTGTTCTTTTCTACCACGCACGTGCAAGCCCTGGAATGAACTCCCTGCTTCGGTATTCCCTGAGCACTATAACCTATCCTTCTTTAAACTAGGCTTTAAGAAAGTGCTCTCCTTGCGGTAGGAAGCGACTTCATTTTGGTCGATCCCTGGATCTGCAAAAGTCTATGAGCGGCGGTGACCGCTGACCGTGAGGCGGGCTGTATGCTCGTATACCTGCAGGTCATAAAAAGAACTCCACAACGAGACCAATTAGTCGTCGTAATATCTTTACTACGTGGCCGAAGCCCAAACGCAGCAATGGTGATGGGGCCCCCTCAGAAGCCTAATATTGAAGTTTCGTTCTTTTTTAAACCAAATCCGCACTATAATCTGTACATAATAGTTAAAAAAAAGTTAGTAAAATTCGCGTAAATCTACAGAACCATTGTTATTATTTTTATGTATCACAAATAAACCTTGGTATGGATGGAATAATGGAAACTAAGAAAATAGTTTTTGATTATCAATTTTGTTGGTAATAAATTGGCTAGGTTCTTCTCTTCTTACCTCCTTGCCTGAGGGGCCGGGCCGCCGGGGGCCCCTACGGTCGGGGGCCCGTGGCATTTTGCGCACTTTGCCACCCTATTGTTACGCCACTGTCCACAATATTTAGAGTTTGTAGGTTTAAGATAAGAATATTAATATTTCTATATTTCTAGGTGTGCCGTGTACGAGCGGTTTTTTTGTTAGTCCAAAATAATTGTTTAGAATGGCAGATAATAGTTTAGATATTAGGAACTTCGATGGTAGATTATGTTACCAATTGATACATCATCCAGATATTCCATTCTCTGGAGGCAGAATGAAAAAAAAAATTGGCAAAAGTAAGCGGAAATATTAATTGCGATAAGATGGATTAAATTACTTTACCGAACCTCCCAGAATCTGAAATGTTTATTGAACTATATTGTAGTAGCCCATATACGTCCCACTGCAAGGCACAGACCTCCCTTACAACAATAGTACGTTTGAGATTGGTTAGGCCATATAGTCTCACAAAACACGACAGTTAAATTGTTAATTCACATCGGCTTACTCCAACTTGGAACGCTTTGATTGAGCTAGGTAATTTATAATGCAATCTAAACTGGTTTGGTTTGAGATAACACTCTAAATACAAAAAATACTAATGGTACTCTATCAGGAGTTAGGTCATAAGTACCGAAGAGCGAGTTTCATAAACTTGGATGAAGTAAAAGTGATATCAAGATGGAGCAGAATATAGATCAATAGTATCTGCCTACCCCTACGGGATGCAAACGTGACATTATGTGTATTTGCAAAGTCTTATTAGATATAGCATTATTACTTATGAATATTCTATCTGCTCATATTGCGCTCATTACGCGAGAAGGAGTGTCCATAAGTAAAATCTAATAGCAATGTACAATAGGCAATAGAAATCGTATATCAATTACCATCGGACTTCCTTCTCGTATGTCGGTTTTAGAACATAAAGCTTATACAATCAAGTTCCTCATTACCCATTAATCTTTTTATGCGATCGCACACTTTCGATGAGACTTTACGCAATTGGACTCTTTATTAGGGTTGTCCGGTGGTATATTGTTGAAATAAATTAAATTAATAATATTTTGAGGTAAGTAACAGAGGTTTCGATATTTCTGTCAATGTCAATACTCGATAAGTGTTTATTTGTTTTTATAAATATTCGTATATCGGGTCGTAGGCGACGATTCGACACTGACCTTAATATAACTACACTTCACACACAATATAATTCTGACTTACAATTAGGAGTAAGTTAATATCAGAAAATAACAGATATTTTAGGTTTAACAACATTCAGCCCTGAGACAACTTCTTAAATAACTTTGTTATTATTTGATATTATTTTTGTTATACGTGTTTTGAACGCAAGGCTTCTACTCTCCTTTCACAGTAGGCGTCATAACCATCAGTGCTATGGAAATCGTTGCTGTTATAAAATATGAAAGGAGATAAATAGGTACTTAAGAATATACATACCTAACATCACACATATCGTTAGAAATCTTTTTTAAGATGTTTCAATCAGACGCAAAAATGTTTTCAAACTTGCTTCCTGATTCTTTCGAGAGAACTAGACGGATTTCATTTTTATTAAAGTCAGGATACCGTTTGCATAATTCGCTCCACTTTATCTTCCGGCCTGCGTAGAAATGGTATTCATTACCAGACTGTTTCCTGAACGCTATAATCTGGAGCTCAAGGGCTTAACAAGGTCGACCATAGTCACTTTCTTTCAGCTAGGGTTACGTCACAATCCTATACCTAGACCAACGATTACAAGTAAATAGGAGTCGAGATATTTATTTACAAAAAAATATACAATGATGTTTTATTTAAGTGTTAACTAAAATATTTTAAAATTATGCGTTAGAAACCTACGCATACCTTCGATTATATACTCGTCGTATATAATCTAAGGTTTCTAACATTGCAACACTGCAAAAAACGCAAAAACTCAGGATATCCCAACCCTGTTTATCACCCGATCAGTGTTTCGGTTTCGTCTGAAAAATTGCGTTTATTGTTAAGTTACATCAGTTTACGACTCAACATTTTGCAATGGGGTATTATTAAAATGAAATTTATATCCTGAGTTAATGATGTGTCATTCAGAATTGATTTTGATAAAGTGAAGGCGAATTAATCTTGTTTATTAATATCAAGAAAACGTCGATCGAATAAGTGGCATATGTGTGAACAGTAACTTGGAAATTAATCCGGGAATCGCAGATAATTATTTAACCTATGAGGACAGAAGATGTGGGGTATCGGGTATGGAATATGGATTTAAACTTCTGAATATCTAGCTGACCCAAGCAAACGTAACAATGATTAATACTTACGACCTTATTCATAGACATTTTTAGATCTATTTTGTTATTAAATGTTTTGTCCTTTTCGAAAGACTTTGAAATTCCGTTCGAGCGAACAAGACAAAATATTCGATATCTAAAATAGGCTGCTACGACTGCCTTGATGGCGTAGTTGTACTACGGTACGGTTACAGGTCTCGAGTTTGAATCCCGTGGCAAAGTGGTATTGGATTTTTCTATTTATTATCAACCCGGAGTTAGGAATTTGTGTCCGATATGGCGATAGGCTCGCCCCCTATTACATCGTGGGACGGATCATTCAAGGCGAAATGGAGTCCTGGTTGCATCTCTGCCTACCACTTTTGGGAAAAAGGTGTGAGTTTATGTATGTTTATATGTGTATGTATGTTCTATGAATAAGGACGTTTTTTATTTTTAGTTAAGGTGTAGTATAATACTTAGATAGTCTAGTTGCCAACAAAAAATGCTATACTTAAGTACTTGAAGAGACAAACACGACTACTTGTGAAAAGAGACAAATAAGAAACACATTCTTTTAACAACTCTCCGCGTTATTATTTGAACTCTATATTAAACTTTACTAGAGACTTACAGAGGCTACGTTTGTGATCTCGACAATATTATTTAGTGTCAGCTATTTCCTGCAATAAGAGCGATATCCAAGGTGTTGCAATTTTCAATAAGTTCTTCCGGTACAATTTTAATATTCACTTTTATTACTCTTCTGAGCTCAAAGGTTTCATTCTATGAAGATGTTATATTCATTTTAAATTAATATTACGTTTCACTTATCGACCTTATTGCATTCATTTGTACAGTGCCAGTTGAATTTCTAGGGCGATAGAGAAGTCTTTGAGATCTGTTCTGAGAGCATTTTTTTTTATTGCATTTAATGTCGAGATGTGCATGCCGTTCGCCTGACGGTAAGCGATGCGATCGCTCATGAACAGTAGCAAAACCAAACAATACCCTGAATTACAAAGCAATGCTTGGCATTCCACTGCGCTCGCCATCCTGAGACATAAAATGTTAAGTCTCAACATGTCCAGTAGTTACTCTGGCTACAATATCCTTCAATCCGAAACACAACAGTGCATTTAAACTGCTGTTTGACGGGAGAAATAGACATTGCGGTGGTACCCACCCAGGCAGCCTCTCACATATGAGAGACCTACCACAAGTGCTAAAATTTAGATATGATTTTTCGGTATAAATATTCTCTGTCATGGATAAAAAAGAAATTGTGAGTAGGGCACTCTATTGTATTACGCTGTAAGATACTTCCATATGAACATTATTTCTTACGTAGAGATAGATTATAACCCTGAGAGCTCTACTAAATATATTTTTAGGAATGAGATTCAGCGTGATTCCTATTGACTACTCAATTGATGTTAACATTTATTAAGCAAAGAAGAATTTCAGTGCTAATACAATGTGACGAAACGAAATGCGCTAATACAATGTAACGGGAAATTTTAAATAAGGCTTTCTAACGAAATAATAGACGCCATGAATGAAATTGATATCTTTTCAATGAAATTTAGTGAATTTCAATGAGTCTTATATCAGCAAACATGAAGGTCGTGGTATCAAATTAACCTACCTCATTCTACTCATTCATAACATCGAGATAGTATCTGATGGAAATAATGCAAATCTAAATTAGAAAGTGATTCGAATATAGTTTGACTTTTCCCTATGGAATTTACTATATTAGAGACATCGGCTTTAATCTGATGAGTCCATTTCATGCGGCGCACTACAGCGCCGGTAGCAGGGACTGAATCTGATTATTATTTAGACTTCCAATTAGAGGAATAGTGAGATATAATGAAGAATAAATTTATTACAGGAATTCGTAGTACACACGCCACTACCAAAAATTTGATTGAAAATACGTACCTTTTTTTACAACTCCTTAGCTGTTCAGACCTTTACAAACCGAAAGAACCGATGGTTTTAAATTAAAATTGATCTTGTTATCTGAGCAAACAGTTGAAATCACACCACACGCCATAGAAAGTGTAAAGGTTGATAGTAAACATCGTAGCGTGACACACTGACACAGCTTTCGATTACGTATGCGTGACGTTACGGAATCGGTACTAAATAGTATTTACAATATCAGCTGTTAGTCATGTACGTGACCTTTATGTTGTTTGGGTATTTTAGTTCTATACTATATAAAGACGGAGACGAAAACGAAGCCTAGAAGAAAACGAAGGTAGTTTTAGTCAGTTCGGAAATAATGCAACTATTTTTTTGGCAAAAAGAAGATTTTTCTTTCGTCTTATTTGGGTGGTAAATACATATTTTTTCTCTAAAATAATAATGTATAACCTTTTATTAAAAAAAAACACTATATTACGTAAGAGTTTAAATTATGATTTTAGCAAAATCTATGGATTTACTACTCAAATAATATGATATTTAAAACAGATCAAACAAAATCACGGGAAATTTTAAGTTGCATTATGTTTGTAGTCACTAAAACTACCACCTATATCCTTTTCTGGTATTAGTCTTGGATACTCAATGTATAAATTAATGCCATAGTTAGGCAGGCCGCACACCAGCGCCACATGCTACACGTATCGAACATTTACGTCGCCACAATCGTTGCGCTACAATTCAGCTTACTACAAATGTATTGTATATACGCACATCGGAAGCACAGTTGTAGCATGGCACCGCTTTCAGCATGTCGACGTCATCTTCTGATGACGACAATTTCTTGATGTGGCGATTCATGAGAAAAAAAGACGTTATTGGGTTCATCCGTTTAATCAAGATTGCACCAATTACGGGAATTACAAAATTTCACAAAAATTACAATCTCACGAAGAAAAGTAAAAAGAAGAAATAATTTCTATAATCCGTCTGTTACTATAATCATTGAGTGTATGATTGTATAATACAGGGTTTTTTTCGATCTATGCAATAAATTCAACGTAAAATTCAATGTTATCTTTCATTTTTTTAAACCAACGCGACACAAAAAACGAACAGGTTCGATCTTGAATTACTGTAGCGCGGATGACGTCTCGCCACAAAGCGCGCCCGCTACAAATGTTTCCTCGGTATGCGTGCTCCCGTAGGAATATATGGGGGCGTTAAATGTGTCGCATTTCAAATGTGGCGCTACACTTGTGAAGAAACAATTGAATGCCTGGTGTGCGGCCTGGCTTAGACTATGCACCAGACGCTAACGTGTTTATTATGGTCGTCGAGAGTTCAAATCCTAGGGCATACCCTTCGGAGTTATGTGCGTATTGATAAAGAATCAACATATACTATAACTGTTTAGGAAATGTTTTTCTTGATACATAACATAGCGATGCGGAAGAATTTCTATGTTATGTAAATGTCTGCCAATCAGCAGTAGGCCAGCGTGGTAGACTACACAGCCTAACCCCTTTCAATCGTAGTCTTGATTGTAGAGGAGGCTCTTGCCCTGCAGTGGGACATATATTGGCTGATACACATAGCCATGGTTTAACTGCACTCATTATCAGCTGGATTGTAGACAATTTGTAATGCTGGTGAAAATAAAAGCTATTGATGTCAATTTATCCAAATGACGTGCTTTATATTCAAACACTTGATTGTAGAAGATATTAATGAATTTATTTTCCTTGTTTTTTTATTAAATTCTGGCAAGGCACATTGACTGTATTGCACCTGGTGGTAAGTGCAAATGCCGTCTAGATAGAGTATCTAATGGCATTCGATACATTCATGCAGACACAATTATGTACACGAAATATCTGCTTGAAGTTTTACCAATGGACGAATCCTTTTATAGTAGATTGAAACCTCCCGTTAACGCAAACCTACAAAGTCATTCCACCGACCAAACAATGAGAAAACCAAGCTTTCTTTAAACTGCATTGTTAGTGGTAAATGCTGGCGTTGCATGCTTAGTTTACTCACAAAATGAGACCAATTCACTCGCCAACAAAGAGTGTGAAGTGGAGATAGTTCTATTATATTTGTGCATACCATTGTTTGAAGGTAAAGAAACGTTAAGTGATCTATCTTGGACGGTTTTCTTAGTTCTGTCTAGTGTAATATTAGTGTATTTTTTTCCTAGTAATTTATAAGACATTAAAGGCCTTATTCGTTCAGTTTTAAAACCTATTTTATCGAATGATTTGTACCTTTCAAAAGACTTTTGAATTCAGTTTGAGCGAATAAGACAAAACATTTGATACTTAAAATAGCAATTTAAAGCAGACACATTGAAAGCAGCTTGATAGCTTTAATTGTAATATTGATATATTTTATAGCTCTTTGTCTATGTTTAATGGACTTTACTTAGCCTTAGGATAATGATATCAATGTGTGTCCACTGCTAAATAACAGAGTAATTATAACACTGCCTTATGGAAATTCGATGAGTTAAATGAGATGAGAGCAACTAGCAAGAACCCTAATATTATTCCTTCTTTTCAAATCATTTTTTAATATTTTTACTAGATATGTTAACGTTGCTGGAACAAATTTATATCACTAAAGTAAGAGAATTATGTAAGGGAAGTATTTTCTAAGCATGTAATATATTTGCGGTTGCCTTCATTGAAACTTATTTTTCCTTTCCTAAATCTTTATACTGTTCCACAAAGGGAAGGATTTAGTAGTAAGCTTGAGTAGAAACCGGGCTTAGAGATATTTATGATGTATGTGTAATGCTCATTGTAATACCATGAATGAAATATATTCTTATTTTGCATGCTCTTATTGTTATTATCTTTTCATTAACGATAAAATAAATAATATCTATGTTTTTTTTATTGCTTTAATGAGACGAGCAAATATAGTAATGGCAAGCGATACGACCACTCATGGACAGTAGCAATGCTTGTCATTCTACTGCGCTCGACATCAATAAACAAAATATGTTAAGTCTCAATATGTCCAGTAGTTAGTCTGGCTACAATGTCCTTTAAACCGGAACATAACAGTGCGTTTACACTGCTGTTTAGCGGGAGAAATAGACATTGCGGTGGTACCTACCCAGGCGGCCTTTCACATATGAGGGACCTACCACCAGTAAACGTGTTAACCGGCACGGGCACTGGACTCTCGTTGGTCGACATAAATATGTCGGAATTATTAAAGGACCATTATTTTATCTTTTTTTTTATTGCATAAATCCTGAATACAAGTAATCAGATCAACTGATGCTATGTGATCTCTGTTGCTCATGAGCATCCACAACGCTAGGATCATGAATGCGTTGCCGCTACTTCAAATCGGAAAGAAAAAGGATAGAAGAGGAAAGGCCTACTATGAATTTGGCTATCTCACTGACCGAAAACGCCACATCAAAGCTGTCGCGTCCCTTCGATCTCCTGTGAGAAATTGGTACTGCCCCGGTCGAGCCTGCCCATTCATGCAGAGTCATGACTGATGAGGGTGGCTCTACCACGTCCAATTACATCTAGGTCGCTTTTACAGGTTCTTAATCACTGTGCTATATGCACTATGTAGTGATGATCACTACATAGTATAAAACAAAGTCGCTTTCTCTGTCTCTATGTCCGTTTGTATGCTTAAATCTTTAAAACTACGCAACGGATTTTGATGCGGTTTTTTTTAATAGATAGAGTGATTCAAGAGGAAGGTTTATATGTATAATACGTACATATTATTTTACAGAAATCTATTTGTACCCGGGCGAAGCTGGGCCGGGCCGCTAGTATATTATATTTTCATCTACGTGTTTCATTGTGGGAAACTTAGTGAAAGTTATTAAAGGAGAATTTCCATTTTACTATGAAACTTAGTATCGATGGGAAGGTTTTTGTGCCTTTATATGTATATGCCTTTATGTATCACCTTTTCCTTCAGGATATATATTTACTGGACTCGTGCGGCTTCCGGTAACAAATTCTTATTTCTATTCATGACGTCTCGGATAAAAGCATTACTCTTCAAGGATAAAACGAGTTAAACACAAAGAGAAAGTTTTAATTGATGCCGTCTTGTCCTGAATTGTCATTTCTCTCTTTTGTCCTCACTCCTTTTTAAATTCTACGCTTTTTTATTAATTTTCTTCATTTAGATCGGGACATGCAGTAACCTAGTTGCTTCTAGATTAAACTACTTAACTGTTTTATTCTTTTCTGCTCAAGAATAAATGGACGTATATTTTATTGTGAATTTCCCTCGAGCTGCTATTTTATTCATTCAAGGAAAGCGGAGTTGATTAAGATAAACAGTTTTTTTATTATGACACAAATGCACCGAGCAAATAGTGTGAGAAAAAAATTAAAGGAAATATAACTTCAGTGCATAACTTAAAATTAAAGCATTCGGTTACTAAAATATTTATAATTTGTCTATGAATAGAGCCGTAACACATTACAACATTCGTGCTCCACTGCCAATGAAGCAATTAATTGTTACGTAAATTACAGAAAACGCACACGGTACGTACAAGGAAATATGTGTTTAGGACGAATTAATTTCTCCTCATATTATGCTAATTAAGTATCACGGTTGTCTGGAAGAGATCGCTTTTTATAACATGGTAGATTTTAGTATTTACATTTTTCTGTTTTACTATTCATATTTTATTTTGCATTTACTATGTGGTGTTTTGAATAAAGGTATAAATAAAATAAATAAATATAAACAGCTTTAAGCATATGGTATGCTAAGAATAACCGTGCTTGTAACCATTAGCGCCTATCGCAGTAACTTATGTACAAAAAGGCGCATTAAACCAAATTTATGAGGAAGTTGAGTCAACGTATCCAATTTTAGTGCAAAGATTACTTCATTATGACATGAAAGTTAGCCTTTTGTATATTATAATTAAGTGAAATTTCTTTTAAATATACAAGGCTTGGCAGATGTTGTGAAAATGTTTTGTAATCATCTTCCTCAGTTTTAGGAAGTCGGCTTTTGAGTTTTATGTCTCGCCCAGAGATTTTCACATGAACCTGTTGCATGCAGCGGTTTCTTTCGATGTTTAGGTTTTTAAATATATAAACAAATAATAAATACACCAAACAGTCACTTATAGTCCTGAGCACACATTAACTTTTTTTTTGGTATTAATCTCATAAACACCCAAACCCGGAACAAATATTGTGGACCGCAGAAATATGTATTTGTCTCGTTGTGGGTATCGAATTCGCGGCGTCTCGTTTCCCATTCGGTCTATCCAACAACGCCACTGAGCTTATATAAAAATATTCGGATAAAAATATTATCCGAATATTTTTAGGCTGTAATGGCTTTCCTCAACGCTAAATATGTGTTAAGAATTGATCTACCAAGGTGACTTGTTTCACATCGTCCCGAAATTCTTATCGAGAATTCTCAAGTGCAGCCAGACAATAAAACTAAATTAAATAATGGAAAATTTAATATCACTTATATTGTTACTAAAATCGTATGCAGCTTGTATTGAGATTTACGATAATGTTGAGTTTCTGCTCGCTGAGCAATATAAATGCCGTAAATGGATATTGTATATGTGAACGAAGGTAAAAGGACAAACTTGACATGAAAATTCAAAGTAAAGTTTTATTGAATCCATATTTTTTTGGGTTGTTAAAAAGGTCGATAAATAGGTACTTTTGTTTGACTTCTTTTAAGAGAAGAAAGAGGATATACATTTTTTTGTAGGTTTATACTTTAACTGGATAGATCCACGAAAATTTGCGTTGCAGACATGTACTTTTAGATATCAGGAAAAGTGCTATAGTCTTTATATTGTGTAAATAAAACTTAATCTGCTCAAATGTATTAATAATAAATAAAATAAATAAATAAATAACACCCAACAGTCACATACATAGTCCTGACCCCACATTAAGATCGAGTCTTGTGTCGTGGGTATCAGGAACTACGAAAGACTTTTCGGTCTCACAAACATCCAGACCCGAGAGAAATATTTGTGGGCCGCACAAACAAAAATAAAACTTTAAAAATATATTATATAAACATTATCAGTTATATTCTAATAGTTTTAACATGTTTAATGTGATAAAATGTGAAGTGAGAAAAACTATTCTTATTTGTGTCAAAATTATTGATGATCCGTACACATTAATTTTAAGTAGATGTTTTTTGACGAAAAAAAAACGTAGCCTAATAAAATTACTACGTTTCATCACATAGAGTTCTGCCGATGTACTGAAACACTTAATGGTATACGTGCACAAAAACCTCAATGTAGATTTAATAACTTGAGAAATTGATTAGAATGGTGAAATATACATTAACAGTAGAATTTACTTCAAATGTAATTATGAATGGAACGCACACACGCACGCAAGAGGTGCAGATAAATAATGTGGCAGAGTAATTGAAATCTCAAATATAATAGATAGGTAAAAACTAGGATAATATGCTTTTATAGAACAAGTAAAAGTAACTTTCGATTTCGATTAAAATCTACAGATTTAGAAAATTAAAGAATCTGTGAGGACTGTCAAGGCTGAGAAAGATCTCTATCAATTGATAAATTTAGATTTCTTTCAAGTTATAAACTAGTATTAGATCTGGGAAATAGTTCTCTGAATTTTTAATTATTGTTAGGGTTACGATAATGGCAAAAAACACTAACATATTTGAACAGAAAGCGGATTTGATAACTGCAATCAATTACTATTTTGATTGTAAATCTTTGAAAAAGAATTAAGAGCAGTAAAACCAGAAACCGCCAATAATAATCGCGAGTACGACAAAATGTTGTGTTAAAACATGTTGTAAACAGACCATAAATACCAATCTTAAGCAATATTTGCAAATCTTTTACATAACGAGACGAATAAAATAACCTTAATCATTGACAGACAATTCGAAACTGTTATTGTATTGAAACGATCTTGCCGTGGCAGAGCACGGGCGTCGGGACTTTCACTAAGTTTTTTTTCTTTTTTCCAGGCGTCAAAATCGAGCTAAACAGCCACTGGCCAGTGTTACGTGCAGGGTGTATGACAGTGTCAAGTGCTTTGTGTTGTGCGATAGAAGCTGTTGAAAATGGTAAGTGAAAAAAATAAATTCTAATTTCAAATTTATAGGAGCATTCGAATTTTGAAAAAAGAGGTTCTTATGTACTCTTACAAATTTTATTCTTAACGTTAAATTGAAAAAGAGCTTTAGAAAAACTGATAACTGTAATCGATTTTACGAACACTAAGATCTAAAAAAAAATACAATATTTTTACGTTGAAATAGAACTATAAGAAGAGGTCCATAACCTCCTATGATAATAATGATCGCTGATAAAAATCTCCTTCGTTTTCGTTTTATACTTTATGATTAAGTTTTGTTTCATAATTTTCATAGATTATATATGTGGCGTTCATAGTCGAACGACGCAAGTTCTCTGTAAAGTATAAGGTCCTAAGTTCGATACTTAAGTTGAAAAATATACTTTGTTTCAATTGCAAATATTGCAATATTGCCATTGAGCAAGAAGACCGCCAGTTGTTCTTTTTTTGTATATTATTTCTTTTTATATTAATTTTTTTGTGTGCAATAAAGTGTAAATAAATTCAAAAAAAAAAAAAAAAAATCGTCATGCAGTCATAAAAAAACGTTGAATATCTTTATTACACTTATTTATGTCATTTTACGTCACCACTAGATATGTATGGACTATGAATATGCAGAAAAAGACTTACTTGACATCATTAAAACCTTACTCAATTGAAAGCAATCATACCTGTCGTAGGTAGAATCTAAATGTCACATTCAAAATTCCAAATACTTGCAACACAAATCCGAGCAACAGTTAATGCGATATTAACGATCTATCGTCCTTACCAGGTCGAAAACATGCGCGATTTCCTTAACAAACTTTCTTGAATGCATCCTCATATTATTGTGTACAATGGGTGATTATCTCATTCGAATTGCTGGACCAAACTTGTACGGAAGCGATGAGGAAGAATAATTCTATTGGAAAACATCGTCGCAAGTTTATGAGTGTTATTATTCTGTTATGACATGGTATGATTGAGATGTTATTGTGAAACTTTACTGTATTATTATACAGTTTTCGGGGGTGTAGATCTTTTATCGGGCTTGTTACAATTGATATATTGCTTATGATTTTAATCAGTTTTTATTGTAAAATATGTCTCTGTATTTGCAAAGTTTGGTTACAGATGTCACTAGTTAAACTGAAAATATGGTGAAATTTTATTACATGAGATAATAGATTCTAAGCATGTCCCTACGTGTCACGTGATATTCTAGGGTCTAGGCAATTATAGTCAAAGTCGGCTGTGAAACGAGAGGCCGTGGGTTCGATGCCCGCACGGACACAAATATTTGTGTGAACCACAGGTATTTCTTTCGGGTCAGGGTATTTGTGAGACTGAAAAGTCTCTCGTAGTTCCTGATACCCACGACACAAGACTCGATCTTAGCGTGAGGTCACGACTATGTGTATGACTGTTGGGTGTTATTTATTTATTTCTTATTTTATTTAATTAATGTGAAAATATTCAAACCGGAAAATCAAAGGAAAGTGTATTTTCCGACTTAGGAACATATTCAGGACCTCGCCGTTTACAGGCGCTAATGTACCGTTAGAAAAATGAGGATTAAATTATGATAAGCCGTATTATTGTTACCTACTTGACAGCCTCCGTGGCGCTGACGGTTAGACACCGCCTGTGAAACGAGAGGCCGCGGGTTCGATCCCCGCACCGAGAGAAATGTTTGTGTGGCCCACAAATATTTCTTTCGGGTCTGGGTGTTTGTGAGACCGAAAAGTCTCTCGTAGTTCCTGATACCCACCACACAAGACTCGATCTTAGTGTGGGGTCAGGACTATGTATGTGACTGTTGGGTGTTATGTATAATTTATTTATTATTTACTTGCTGAAATAATTAAATATTTCAAGGTCTTGGCCCGTCTGCCAATTTGTCCCTTCGTCCTTTAGATAATGACATGCCTCAAAATCAGACAGATGTGGATTTAAAGGGGGTCAACGAGATATCATTATTTATTTAAAAAATAAATATATATTTGTACATATTTATATTCTAATACAGTGCGTGGTGGCCTATTGGTAACGGACAAGACGCCCCTACCAACATGTTTACGGCGGTCGAGGGTTCAAATTCTGTATGTATATGTATATGATTATATGTATATTATTATATGTATTGATAGTATAACACTACGCACTGCCACTACTACTTTACCCGACTTGGGATTCGAACCGAGACCTCAGGCATGTAATCCTACCGATGTACAACTGCGCCACCGAGGCAACCAACATTGTTGCGGCAGTGTATGATATTATCAATCAATATCTATATCTATATCAGCCCATAATTACGTCCCACTGCAGGGCACGGGCCTACTCTACAATCGAGGTTACGATTGAGAGTGGTTAGGCCATATAGTCCACCACGCTGGCCTAGTGCGGGTTGGCGGACTTACATACCATAGAAATTCTTATGAATCCCTATGGTATGCAGGTTTCCTCACGATGTTTTCCTTCACCGTTTTAGTGCGTGGTGATTGACTATCAATACACACATGACTCCGAAAAGTCAGAGGTGTGCCCTGGGATTCGAACCCGCGACCACCGTGAACATGTTGGCAGTCGCGTCTAGTCCGTTTACCAACAGGCCACCACGCACTTCCTCAATCACTATCAATCAATCAATCAATATATTAATTATAATAATTTAAGTACACTTATTATGTTTACATAAACAAATTCTTTTATAATAAACTAGCGGCCCGGCCCAGCTTCGCCTGGGTGCAAATACAGATTCCAGTCCATATTTTATTTAAAATCAACATGATAGCCGTTGTCTAAACTGCTTATCAAATTCCAATCCCATCCTGTACCTATTCTTCTGTCCCATTTTATCCACCTTATATTCTATTCTATCCCATCTCTTCAGATTTAAATCATTATTTTGCTACGGAGATATTATAACACTGTTACTACTCCGACGACATTTATTGAAATCAATTAAAAGAAACCATAGCTGACCCGGCCACGCTTCGCTTCGCCTTGGTTATCATAGGATTCGTATTATATTCAATTGTTTAGCATAATAACTTAACAACTTGTATGCCTACACTTGACGTAGCTATCCTACTGTCCTGCTAAATCCCGTCTTAACCCGTCTGTTCAGTCACTTCTCGATCCGTCCCGTTCTTTCTCTTCATTATCTATTCCGTCTTATACCGTGCATTTATACTTCGTCCTATCAAATCTGCCAGCTATCCCAATTCTCGCCCGTACCTCCCACTCTATTAAATCCCGTCTCTCATTATCCAAGTAGTGTGCCTTATGAATTTTTGACATTAATAACTTTAGTGATTCTGATTATCCATGCAATATTCCATCCCTTATTTCACACCCACAATGCTGCTTTTCCAAAAATATTGCAAGCAATATTTAGGTTAAATATAACCTATCTCAATCAGAGACGATATATTACATTAATTTCTATCAGTGAATAATAGCGAAGGAAAGGCTACTGTAAAATTCTGGATAAAAGTGACATTCGATCTTGAAAAGAAGTAAATATAACTTTTTACGTGTGCAAATTATTTATTTAATTGTCTCTATTTATGTAGCTTGATACATTCTCCTTAGTTCACACAAAATACATTTCTGAACGCATTATTTGACAACCAATTTAAACGTCAATCCGTTTAATTAATGTCATTAATTTACATCTTTAAAATCTAAAATACGCCTTTAATCGAATATTGTGGATATATGTTGTCGATTCGAAACCTTTATTTAAATACGTTCTTTAATTTGAGGGAAGAGTTTACCGTATCGACGGGATGAACATGAAATGTTTGACAGTTACGAACCCATGAACATTTTGTATGAGAAAATGTTAATAAGCTAATAGACACTCGAGAAACCGGGAACGTGATAAAAAGTATCCTATGTCCTTCTCCCGGTTCTAAGCTACCTCCCCACCAACTTTCAGCCAAATCAGTTCAGCCATTCTTGAGTTATAAGTGGTGTAACTAACACGACTTTCTTTTATATATATAGATAATTAATTCGTAAAGTTACTTTGTAGAAAACTTTTGCTTATTTTTCATGGTTTAATCTCACAATGATTTGTTTTACCATCATAGTAATTTCAAAAATATATAAGTTATTCTATCGAAATCCGAGTTGCGCCTTGGGTTACAGCTTTGATCCAAGTTCTAAGCTAGGTCCGCTTGGCTATCGGTCTGTTTGAATGATATTGAATCGGAAATATATTTAAAAATATTGTGGTCCCTAAATTTATTTATTTATTACCTTTTTATTATACATAAGTATTGTACAAGTTGATCAGCCGAAATTTACATACACCGATGTGGGTCAATACCCCCTTGAATAATTCTAAATACGCACGTTTAATTGCTTGAGGCGATGTACAAAGTATTTTGATATGGTCAAATAGGCAAAATAATATTACACGCTCGGGTACACTTCGATGATAATAGCCGAGATGTAATCTACTCAAATATGTATATAAACTCAAATAGAAAGAAATATTTATTTATTGCTGGTAAAAATAGGAAACATGAAGAGAGGCAAAATAAGAATAACATTTAACAAAGAACATAAACTAGAAAACTATTACATTTGAACAAATGCTTACGCGTTACAAAAAATTATAAACATTATGAGCATATTTTTAAATCAAGGTTTCGAGTGTTGTTATTAAGCAATAGATCGTCTATGGGTTTTTAGCGTCGGAAAGCGCGGTTGTTAAAATATTAGGAGCAGATTTCTCTTTAAAATAAACGTTTTCGTAATGACTATAAAATATCTAACCATAGTCTAGTAATCACCTTATTATAGATATTATTGTATAAAGTATATTTTAAAAACTATATTTTCGTTTACATATAACAGAAGTTGTAAACATCGTGGCTAAAAAACCTCTCTGTAACCTGTCTGTCCATAAGTCAGCTTCTTAATTGCATCTTTGTCTCTTCATCTTAATTTCTAGTTATCTGATAATTTTTCTGATGAGTATGTAAATGCCCTTTATTGTATTAACTTTAGAATTAATATTAATATTGTTTATGAACTAGAATGTAAGTGTCTGCTTGAAATACTATAAAGTCGCGTTTTATTTGAAATTAATAAAATTAAAACGAAACCTGTTGCACGTTTTTTGAAGGAATAGCTTTTTTGACTCTCACTTGGCAGGTCGAGGGTAATAGTGCGGGTATTTGTGGATTATCTGGGTCATTCGTAATCAATGTGTAATATTGGATTAAGTCCCATAACGTATTTTTTTCTTTGGCAAATCTATGTTATAAAAAAAATAACAGTAGTAGAATTGCTTTGTAAGTTAAGGTGTTTGGTTATGCTACTGTTAATGTTGTACGTATCGCTTGCCATCAGGCGATCGGCATGCTCGTCTCGCCATAAAAAGCAATAAAAAAAATATACCCAAACCTTGGGATGAATGTACTCGTACAACAGTCATTCATAAAATAATCGAATTGTTAAACCAGTAAACTACAGTTTCAATGAGCTATCTTGACCGAAATGGTATCACTACCTCAATGTTATTCGGCGCTTTTCGCTAAATATCAGTTTACTGTCAAAACTTTGTTCATCACGTGCTATTATACTTTAGCCACCTCTGGGTTGCAAATTGACGTCTTTAATGCGCGGTCACCGAGACGTTGTAGTCGGTATGTTGGCGTAGGATTCTCTATGGAACCATCCACGCCACAACATGTGCAAGCGTACTGGGTTACTAAGTAATATATAATGGTGTATTATACACATTTCAACCTCCCTTTCAGTACTGGAAGTGGAGCTTAACAGCTTTCCTTCTGTTATAAAAAAATCCCCGTCAATATGCATTTGTCAAGAATGCAAAATTTATATAAATGCATTGTGACTGTTTGTCAACACTGGCTTCCTCATTATTAAGTCATTCGTATATTTCTCGGACATTTGGTACAAAAATGTGTTCAAAACATTGTAAATAAACATGAAACACGTCTGATAAAGATCGTAATACTAAAACTATGTAAGAATCGCGTGATATAACATCCCGACTAAACATTATACACTTTGAGATTGATAGACTACTGTTACATAAGGTTTCTTCCTGTCGAGCAAAAATGCTATTCTTTAATAACGCATTTGGGTTCCATTTGGTACAATCAATAGGATATCCGTAAACAATTTGCTATACCAAAAAGGACTTTAATGTGTTCTAAAAAGATTTGAATTTGTTTGTACGATTGTCGGACACTAGCGAAAGTGTAGCAGCGTGGCTCATATTTTTTACTCTCACTGCGAACCGCGGTCACGGTCTATGTCTTTGTTCGAGTTTGCATTTATGGTGTAATTATACAGATTGTTATAGCGTTATTTTTTATCTGTGTCGGAATATTCCAATTATGACATCTGTCAAAATCTTGCTGTCATTTTTAATTATAGACAATTAAATTTACTTTATATGGAACACAGAGATCAAAACACAATGTACAATATCCATAATCATGTTATTTACACAAATAAGACTCTCTGGAAAGAGACAAAGCTTTTACCGTGAAAAATAATTGGCCATACGTTCACTTTGTATCTGTCACATTTCCGCGCCAATTATTGCTTGACAGCTAGAGAAGAATAGACTGTCCATACTCTATGGTAATTCGAATGAAAGGCATTTGAATATTACTTCCGAATGCTTTGCATTTACACATAAAATATATTTTCAATGGAAATAGATTTTGTTTGTTTTTAATGGGTACATTTCAGAGTTCTTACTATTTAATGCAGTAAGATTTTCAATATGTTATACTTGAAATTAAATTCGTTTATTGGTCATGTAGGCAATTAAATTGTTCTTATGACAATAGTGTAATATAATAGCATTATTTATATTAAATTCTTATTATTGATTTATTATATTATGAATTACTATTTTATGGAATTTTTGTTAGGTGATTTAATTGGTGTCTAAGTGGACCATGAGTATTATTAAAACGGGCGTAGCGGCCCGGATCTAACGCAGCTCTACCTGGGAAGGCCCGGCGAAACAAACTCAGTTGGCTTATATTACCACTGGAAAATATGCGACGCGACCCAGTTCTGAGTATATCCAGCGAATAAAACTCAGCAGGCTTGTGTTGTTTTCTTTCAAACTTATATCATAAATAATAAGATTTTGAACGGAAACAACTTGTGGTTTTCATTGCGATGATTATAATTTTTATTTGCGTTTTGTACGTATTCTAATGGTCATAAAATACAGGGATCGATAATTTTACGATATAGTCATGAACACGATACTTGTAAATCATAATGGATGTATTAAATTTATCGTGAGTTTGTAATAAATAAAAATAAAACAGTATTATCATAGATTATTTAATCTATAGTAAAAATAAATATATCTACCAGTCTTAACTTGAACATAGATCGATTAAATAGTAGCTCCTTTTATTTAATTTTAGATATAGCATTTAGAATTAACCTCAATGGGTGTTAATGCTTACAATAAGATGAAGTTACTGGAGATTTATGAAGCCTACGTATTGTAAAAAAATACTAGGAAATGTGGAAAATACGACGCCATCCGAACAGGCGGAGTGACGATATTCGTAAGATGGGTGGTAGCGTCTGGAGAAGATGGGCTGAAAATCGAGCCCAGTGGCGTGCTTTATCAGAGGCCATGTCCAGCAGTGGACGCGGATGAGCTGATGATGATTATGTGAAAATTAAATGTTTTCTATAATCTATCTATCTCTATCGAGAGATTTCATTAGATATTTCAATGCATTTTATGTTTTAGTTAGCTAAGATAGAGAGGTGTGGATGGTGCAATTATTTATAGATAGCTCGGTATGATACATAATATATGTTCTTTTCTATTTAATGAAGCCTAGAATTGTACGGACATAGAAATGGTAACTATTTTAACCTTTTGTTAAAGATAGATAGGTAATAGAGAACGGTCTTTAGTTCTCAAATAAAGCGGTTTTAGTTCATCGTCCGTTTAATTGTGAACGCTAATGTGATTACCGCTTTGTTTCCTAACACGGCTGGTGAACCAGCTGTTGGTAATTAAATGCTTTCACTGGAACTGCTAAAGGTTCAGTATCTGACTTAAGTAGATACTTAATAGTTAAATTTAGTTTTGATGAGAGATTGGTAATGACAGATGTCATGGATAAGAAGAAAAGTTAACATTTTGGTGGGCTTGTTGACTTGTATCGCCAAGTGCTAACTTATAAAATAATATGCTTCCATATATAAAATAAAAATAATAAAAAATAATAAGTACCACAAAAGTCAGACGTACGAGTATGACTTGGAATTCGTTTTCTTATCAACTTGGTTATCTTTTACTTCTAATTCAAAACACATAAATATTCTGTATCAGCCCATATACGTCCCACTGCAGGGCACGGGCCTACTCTACAATCGAGAATACGATTGAGAGTGGTTAGGCCATATAGTCCACCACGCTGGCCTAGTGCGGGTTGGCGGACATAAATATTAATAGACTTAAATTGCGTTTTATTATAAATACTTTTTATTTTGTAAAGTAATAAACCAAGTCCGGATAGCGGAAGAGAATGCCTCTCGCATTCTCTACCTATAAAATAGGGTCTCTTACCTATAAAATAAATATGCACCTTTACGTATTCAAATATTCACGGAAGCATACGCCGACACACATAAATATTGTTACAAGGCATTATCCGCGGATTTTGTAGTGATTTTTTATTTTAACCTGCTTAGGTAAATACTTATTTATTACTAGCGGCGCGACCCGGCCCCGCCGCAAATACACTTGCAGGAAAATATTCATCCAAGAATAGGATTCTAGCCCTGTCTTTTGATTTGAGACAACATGACCCGAGACACGGGTTCGATCTCCGCACCGAGATAGGCTGTGAATCTGGGTGTTAGTGAGACCGAAAAGTCTTTCGTGGTTCCTATACCCATGACATAAGAGTCGATATCAGTCGATATGTATGTGACTGTTGGGTGTAATTATAATATTTAATTCACTTTAATTGAAGCATAGAAATAATAACGCCGGAATACTCAAACGCCATTCAAATTTTAATTTGCTTTAACAGAGTTCGGCCCACCTAGCCAGTATTACATTTATGTGGGATTTGCGTAATTAAGCGCAAGATAATGTTTAAGTCGCGTTCGAGTATTCGGGCGTAATCCATTCAAAAGTAGCAAAACAATCGCTAGTTTGAGTTATAAGTTTGTGCCAAGATCATGACGCAGAATGGGTAGCAGGAAGCTTTTGCCAAAGGGCAGACTGATGTATAGGACATTTTGAAGTACCTAAGAACTTTGTTTTTTTACTGTCTGTATTTTTAATTCTCAGTAATACAGACTATTTTTAATATAGGTGACGTCCATAAATTCCACAAATCATGACATGACATCATGACAACAACTTTCAATATTTAAAACGTACATTACAAGGTCGATAGTTACTTTTTATTTTTTTATTAAGTTTTGTTAAGAGTTATACGGTGACTTTAAAATTGTACACAAAATATGCCTGAATCAAAAATATAATATCACTTCGCCCGACCTCGGATTCGAACCCGAGACCTCAGCTTTGTTACCGTAGTACAACTACGCCACCGAGGCAGTCCTCTTAAGTACTTAAATAATAAAAAAAATACATCTTTGGTACATAAATGATACCAGTTTCCTAAATAATACAATAATAGTGAGTAATTGCTTGTCCACCACAAGATGGTCCGACGACCTGGTAAAGGTCGCGGGACGTCGCTGGATGCAGGCTGCCTCCAACAGGTCTCTGTGGAAATCATTGGGGGAGGCCTATGTTCAGCAGTGGACTTCCTTTGGCTGATGGATGGATGGATGGATGAATTGCTTGGATCTTTGAGTTTGATATATCATTAATTTCGATGACGAATTAACCATTACTGTTTTCTTAGAAGGAAGTATTAGACATAAAATATGTTCGCGAAAGATTATTTACTTCCTTTCGTACTGTTTTTATAAGAATATTTATATTTTACTTGTCGTAGAGCCATGCTGTTGTCAGTTATAACTTAGCATGAATGTGACGTGAAGCGACTCATCTTTTTTATACATTAATTTTACTACCCTTACTTATTAGGACTTAGGACTTAACTCATTTAAAAACGTTATTCATAGATGTCAAAAATCCGGCCTTTAAAATGGCCGAGAGCTTTGTTTATGTTTTGATGTATGTCAGTAAGTCAGTCATGGAATATTATGAATAGATTAACTTAATGAGTGTTTTATCTCCTTTAATATGATTTAACTAGTTTACGTTAATGTGGCTGATTTAAGCTGTTTCTTATCAAAAGGAGGCTATGTATTGGTTTAGTTTTAATAGTTTCATTATGTTTAACCTTTTAATGCGTCTGTCATATTAATATTTTGCATATGAATAAAATCATACCATTTATTTATAGTTTATGAAAGTTTTAATACGGTCATATATTCTGTACTTTTTAAAAGTCAAATTTCACTTTTCAATAATTAACAGGCGTCACAGTTACGATGATAGCAGAATAATTGGTAATAATGAAATTATTCGGTTCATTAATCATTATTATTTGGTCTTTTGAAACGCTTTCAGTTCCTTAAGTAGTGCGACCGATACAAAACTAGTAGTATAACTTCTAATTTCTTTGGTTTTTATATTCAGAAATAGTGAATAAGGAATAAGCCTGAATATTATATGAAAGGGATAGTAATAAAGTAGATATCATTAGTGGACAGGAAATGTTTACTTTAATGGTTAGTTCTATTTTTGTCATTGCAATGAATGGCGAATTGAACGTGCCATTCACCTTATGATACGACCACTCATGAACATTAGCAAAACCAAACAAAACCATACACCATGGATTACAAAGCAGTTGGCATTCCACTGCGCTCGACATCCTGAGACATAAGATGCTGTCTCAATATATCCAGTAGTTACTCTGGCCAAAATGTCTTTCAAATCGAAACGCAAAAGTGCATGGACACTGCTGTTTGGCTGGAGAAATAGACATTGCGGTGATGCTAAGGCGGTCTCATACATATGAGTGACCACCAGTAAGAATTACCAATCCAGTTCCCTGGATGAGTAATTATAACTGTGGGGTTTACAAGTAGAAAAATATATATTTATGATTAATGTATTGTCAGTCTATCGCTGGATGCAGGCCGCTTCCAACAGGTCATTGTGGAGATCCTTGGGGGAGGCCTATGTTCAGCAGTGGACTTCCTGTGGCTGATATGATGATGATTGTCAGTCTACCGACTGGAATATACTTGTATTGAAGCTCCCCATTGAAAATCAGCAATGCACAGTTGTTTTAGCCACACTGAAGCATAAAGCTGAATGGGAGGCCCATTGTCGGCGCAATGGTTGTTTGGATTTAAATACTCCTAGTTTATTAATACTTTCGTAATTTTTTTATCTTGTTTGCTACTTCTGTTTATTTCCGTCTTCAATAATTGTATTTCTTTCTTTTCCCTTATGGTGCATAGATTTCGTTCAAAATATTTCATTAAATAAATAATTAAACTTAAAAGACTTATGTTTATTAAGTATTTTTTCAATATAATTTTATTTTATGAAGACTAATTAAATAAAAGTCGGTATTAACAGAAACTCCCTACATATTTATAGGCATTTATACAATATAAACAAGGGATGAAAATTAAACATGTAAGCCATAACACGAGCGAACGTATGATTATAGCAGAAGGCGGCAACGTTTTTATTGTTTCGGCTAAATTAGATGTCATTTATTAATTTGGTCTGATATTTTATTAGGAGTCGCACTTCGTTTTGCTATAGTCCCTGGTAAGATAGACACCCACTAGGCATAATTTCAGGGCTCGTTTGACTGGTTAACTAACAATATGTAGTCTAGGCTTTGTAATAGAAAAAAATCGAGGCATTATGCATGACAACAATGAAGCTGTTGACGAATGAATATCTACTATATACTGTTGTTCAATGTAGATTAACATTTTAAAATTAAGTTTCAGTATTTTTTTTATCATATTTCCAAAAAACAAAACCACTTTAATATATTTTAAGAATTTTGATTCAGCCTAAAAAGTCAATAGTAATTATTAAACACGAAAGGTGCATTTACACACTTGTTAAATAATTGGTGGTAGGTAACACAATTGGGATCTTCTTTATACTTTATGCATATTATGACTACTAGATGCAGGCTAATGTCAACAGGTCACTATGGTAATCTTGCCCTGTCTGCAGTATTGAACTTCCTGTGGGTGATTATTATATTAGCTCTCAAGCCCTCTTGGTGTTTACCGCCATATTTGTGATTGGAGCTGATTAGAATAAGTATAGACTACGCTAACTGGACGCGGGATTTACAATAATAATACGTAGTCGTTTATATATGTAGGATGATCGGTAATAAAATCCATTGTGTTAATTATTTGATTATAATTATCACCACACGTTATAATTAACGGATTAACGGTTTATCCGAATATCTGCGACAACTTGTTACTTTTATAGTAAACACGTGTATGTCTATGCTTCACAGCCGACTGCTGGATCTCGAATCTCTTGCCTACGGTCCGGACGCGCTTTATATTGCAAACTGTCATGCTCCCACCCTTACTCTGACTGTGGGTAGTGAAATAGAACCACAATCGGGTTTCCTTTAATAAAATTACTTCTACAACTACCCGTACATTACTGTCGGCCGATTTACAATTATTTAGCATATGAGCCTTAAATAAGAACACCCCGACACGGCCATACTGACGTGCACACGTCCTCGTGTGCGTGTCTATATATCATTTGAGGACAAGGAAATCATTCGTTCGTTCATCCTGACTCAGTTCACATAATATAACAATTCGCAAAATGGTAATAATTATTATACAGTCTGGTCCGGAAAGCATTCCCTTCAGACAATCATTCAAGTGCGCAGATTGTTCCTTCAGTTTTAAAACTGGACCGAACTGTGCTAGACCGGGATAATTCCCCTTTAGCTTAAATAAATTTCCTTTTTTTTTGCATAACTCTGCAGATCAGACTGTTTTTCTCTTCTTTTTCACAGGTCTCAAAGAAACCCCTCAATAATTATAGTAATTATTAATTATCAAATTACTTCATGTGAACTGTGTCTATGAAAACGTTAACCTTACGAATCTTTCTTACTAAATGCTATTTCTAAAAAACTCTTGGAATCAATTATAACTTAAATGTTTGAGTGTATTATTCTCATCGAGCCTAGCTTGTTCCTATGCTTCGGGAGTAATAAGAGTGCACGGGCACCTTGATGTTTGAACCATAAAGATGTACGAAACGTGACGTAGGTATAAACGTTTTAAAATTACCACCGGATCCAACGCGGCCCTGCCCTGAGAAGACCCGGCGAAACAAACTCAGCGGGCTTACTTTACCACTGGAAATAACGCGACACGAACCAGCTGTGAGTAGATCCAGCGAATCAAACTCAGTGGGCTTGTTTTTGGTCCAACTACTAAGTAGGTCTTATGCATTAAGATTTGATTTTGCTGCGCCGATACAGCACTTTGGACTGGCGCGGCGGAGCGTGCTCTGCACCTGCCGTTTCATCGTAGAGTCCACGTAGTTTGTCTGGAACAATGCAATATCCCTTTTTGAGATTGGTATCTGTGTACCTTTGCTTTAAGGTTGTATTTTCTTTAAGTTGCGCACTTCGTCATATTTTCTTAAATTGCTCTAAGAATTAACGAAAGTAAAATGGCAAATTCAAACAAAAATGGAAAGATCTCACCAATTTGAAACACTCCTGTGAAGATGCAGATGTCTTGGAACTTCCAGGGCACACAGTCACAGCTCCATGTCACAGGTCCTGATAACAATTAATGGCCTAGGCAGGCAGATGAGTTGGTGTGTCACCTGACGGTTAGCAGTCACCGCAGCACATGGGCTATTACAATACCAAGGGCACCGCTGAACAGATGCCCATCAGATTCTAGTAGTAGGTTTATTTTTTTTCGTATAACTCCTACATGTAGGTAGTTACAATTTAATAGTCATCGATATCAATGTTACACTAGATAAGACGTTCTTTGTGAGAAATGTGTCCCACCTAGGTGCAGTGCATGTACCGTACACGAATCTTTCAAAAACGCGTAAGCGAACTTTTGGTCGCGAGAAAACTACATCCTGAAAGCGACCTAGCGCTGCATGGTTATACTGTTTGGTTAGACGACTAATTATTTGTTCTACGCTGCAGCGATTTAGTTTCAACTTTTACCAAAATCGAACGAGACATTTTTATGGGATAGCTTCTCTATACGAAGTAATTTTATCTAGATTTTGATAGTTATGCCACAAATGACAGTCACACATGAAAGACACACGACAGCTACACACGTGAGTCATACATGACAGTCACATACGTGAACCACACATGACAGCCACATACGTGGGCCAAATATGACAATCACACACGTGAGTCACACACGACAGCTACACATAACAGTCACCAGTTATCATAATTTACCTCAAGTTATTAGTTGTGGTACTCACGTCAGAATCTGCGCCAGCTGATGTCGATAACCAAGCGGTTGTGGCTACAACGTAGGACGATCCCGCTTCTGATGTAGGATGATCGGTAATAAAATCCATTGTGTTAATTATTTGATTATAATTATCACCACACGTTATAATTAACGGATTAACGGTTTATCCGAATATCTGCGACAACTTGTTACTTTTATAGTAAACACGTGTATGTCTATGCTTCACAGCCGACTGCTGGATCTCGAATCTCTTGCCTACGGTCCGGACGCGCTTTATATTGCAAACTGTCATGCTCCCACCCTTACTCTGACTGTGGGTAGTGAAATAGAACCACAATCGGGTTTCCTTTAATAAAATTACTTCTACAACTACCCGTACATTACTGTCGGCCGATTTACAATTATTTAGCATATGAGCCTTAAATAAGAACACCCCGACATATACATCTACTATGAAATCAAATAAATACACCCAACAGTCAACATATACTTGTAGTCCTGATCCCACAATAAGATTGAGTCTTGTCTCGTGGATATAAGGAACTACAAGAGACTTTTCTGTCTTACACCCAAGCTGGAAACAAGTACCAGTGGTTCTCACAAATATTTTAATATAGAATATATTTGATCGAAGATACAGAAGAGTGGTTTATTTTTCTTCTTCATTAGTCTCCTGGCGGGACCTGACTCTGGGCGGTCGTGGCCACAATTTTTTTTCAAAGGGTTGATTTTACTTACAGTTGCAAAACCAAAATACTCCTTGGATTACAAAGCAATGCTTGGCATTCCACGCTCGCCAACCTGAGACATAACATGTTAAGTCTCAATATGTCCAATAGTTACTCTCACATATGAGAGACCTGCCACCTCCTTTTCTATTCAACATTATTTATTGCTTTTCAAACTTTCATTAATTTAAAGTTGGTATCATTATTTTCCACATAGACATTCCTGTCAATGTCTGAACAAATCAAAGTTTTCCTCGAGGGTAATATTACGGTGGTACATATTCAGGCGACCTTTCACATATGAGAGACCTATAACGCTTAGGGGCTATTTTGTTATACTCGCTCGATTTTATCGCTTGGATTATACATGAAAGTAAGGTGTTATTGGAACACGTACTGTCTGTATGGTATTATTGCATCGACCTTGTATATTACTTTTACTTTCATACGAAGGTATTCCGATAGTGAATGGGTGAGAGTACATCTATGTATAAGCGCGGTCAAGTGCATTGCTGAGTTTGGCAATAAAGATCACATGATGAAGTAGAATATGTACTAAATTTAATGGTTTTAGGTCTGTCATACGTATGTTAGAGACCGCCTAGATAGGTACCACGTAATGTCTATTTCTCCTGCCAAACAGCAGTGCATATGCACTGTTATGTTCCGGTTTGAAGGACATTGTAGCCAGAGTAACTACAGGAGATAATGAAAGTTAACATCTTACGTCTCAGGATGGCAAATGCCAAGTGTAGTGGAACGCCAAGTATTTTTTTTGTAATTCATGGCGATATTTGGTTTTGTTCATGTCCGGTCGTGTCGCTTTCATGGGCAAATTACATGTTCGTATTGCCATTCATTGCAATAAATTAACACAATAAGGTCTCTTACAATCTCACAAAGATAAGCAAATGTGTTTTTTGAAATAGGTTCATTCATTCATAATTTTACAACTCCGGTTGATAAGCAAATGTGAGGTTGTTATTTGAAATAGGTTAAAGGTTTCATTCATTCATAATTTTATATCTCCAGTTGAGCCAACCATTATGTAGCTTTAAGAAGCTCTGCTACCAAAAATACACATTCATACAAATTGAATTGAACGTGTAGGTTATTTTTATTTTTATCAAGGTTCACTTACTGCTCAAGGGAAACAGCTAAAGGTAAAAAACCTATAGCGGGTGATGCAGTTACAATAATTTACGTTAATTTATCATTTAAATCATGTCCGGTTGAGTTTCCATATTTATTGTATTCATTTGAAGGTTATGTCCGCACGAATTTTGCTTCATGTTTTTGCCAACATCACCTTTCGATCCGAAACTTTAGTAAGTATATCACTAGAATTTACTAGGAAGGTCCGTAAGAAAATGCAGGATAAGTTATTTTAGCATTTTTTAGCAATTTAGCATTATTTACATATTTTGGAATGGTATAGATGGCCTTTGATGATCATGTAGGTAATTAATTATAATACAAAAATAGATACATTTTATTTTCGTTAAATTTAATGCAAGCTATTTTTACTTCATGAAATATGTTCCACATTTAATTTTGGTTTAAGGAAATAGCGGTAATATTTGTTCCGCTCTTTTTGGTTACAGATATTTCTTGATAAGCCTTACATTATACATAGCATAGGGATGGAATGGATACGTTATATATTATCTAGATGTGGCTTATCAATCTTTAAAGAACAATAGTCTTTACACGATTTCTGCGAAAAACATTACTTTTTCGCACCGGCATATTTTGTAAGAACCGATATTCCATTTCCATAAAAATATTACAATGTATTTAATACGCTACAAATGTTATTTATGACTTATGTTCTCGTAAAAAGGGCTACAAAATGAGACAATAGCTGGACGTAAATAATACCTCCATGAATCACATACATAGTTCTGACCCCACAATACTCGGTATACTCGTAGGCATTGTCGAAGGTATCAAAAAGTACTACAGACTCTTGGTGTGAGAGGGCGCCCCCTCTATATTACCCCCCTCGAGCCAATTGCCATATTGTGCACATCTCCTGACTCCGAATTGATAATAATAGAAAAATATCAATTTACCCGAACCGGGATTCGAACCCACGCAACGTACAACTGCGCCACCGAGGCAGAGGCACATCAGTTTCAAGTCTAATAAAAGTATCAGAACAGTTAGATTCAAGTCTAATAAAAGTATAAGAATTGCAGACGTTCATTTCCTGCTTCAAAAATTGTCTAGATTCTAAAATGCATTTCATGTAACTGCAGTACATTCCGAAAGCAAACACCGACGCGCGATGGATATCTTCCATCAGATAAAGATAATAATCTGTAAGTATACATAACATGTAAGCCAAATCGTACTTTCGAGGTCTAGGGATTGCATAATAATGTAATTCAGTACAATAGCTGTTAAAATGATTTGCAATTTGTGTTGAAAGGGCGTGCCGTAAGCAAATGACGTTTGAATTTCTTATAATCTTTATGCCTCGTCTATCTCATGGTTAGAGGGCATTGACCTCCTGTGTTAGAGTTTTCGTAAGATCATGTCGTAAATGGTACAATGACAATCGTTTGTAAATGTTATGTGACAATCGCATTAAACTATTAATAAAGTCACCTATTGATTAATATTTAAAAAAAAATACATTTAAACAAACAGCCTTATTCATGGACAGTCATTAAACTATTATAGTTATGGAATGTTTTGCCCCTTTCGAACAACTTTAGAATTCCATTTGAGCGAAGAAGATAAAATATTTGATAGATAAAATAGTTGTTTAAACTGTCTACGAATAAGCCTGTAAAAATACAATACTAAGATTTTGTCTGTCTTGCTTTATTAAGCTTAAAATAAAATACCAAGTTCTAATTTGTTAAAAATACTCTTCCCAGTAATTAACATATCAAAAAATTAAGTTTATTTCCACACCAGGAAGCTTTTAACAAACACCACTTAACCTCACAAGTTCCAATTACATATCACAATTAACCGGCGCATTTAAAACTGCGTTATTAAATTCCGTTTTATTAACACATTTCAAAACACTTCCTATAACTTAATACTATGTGTAGCGTTTGGAATGATACTGGCGGAGTTGCGTAACAAACCAGTACGTAACTCTACGAGGAAGATCTAGGCGACCGGTTCGCTGTGTCACTTATCGTAACCTACAGGAAATTGCCACGCTGATCTGTATCCATTTCACTTATAAATAAATGCACCGCAATGTCTATTATTCCCGCCAAATCTGGATCTGGATCTGGATCAGCCCATATTCGTCCCACTGCAGCGCACGGGCCTACTCTACAATCGAGAGTACGATTGAGAGTGGTTAGGCCATATAGTCCACCACGCTGGCCTAGTGCGGGTTGGCGGACTTACATACCATATAAATTCTCATGAATCGCTATGGTATGCAGGTTTCCTCACGATGTTTTCCTTCACCGTTTTAGTGCGTGGTGATTGACTATCAATACACATATGACTCCGAAATGAATGACTTCCCGCCAAATAGTAGTGTAAATTCACTGTTGTGTTTGGGTTTTAATAAACTATGCACTGGAATGTCTATTTCTCTCGCCAAAAAGCAGAGTAAACTGTTGTGTTTCAGCCAGAGTAACTACTGGACATATCGAGACTTATCATCTTATGTCTCAGGATGGCAAGCGCAGTGGAATTCCAAAAATTGCTTTTTATTCATGGTGTTCTTTGGTTTTGCTACTGTCCACGAGCGGTCGTATAGCTTACCATCTGGCGAACGACATGATCGTCTCGCCATTCAATGCAATAATAAAAAAAAAATAGCGGCCACGATCACGAATCGACGATTCACTGCCAGCGTATGAAACACAAACAATTGTTTCAAGCCTGGGTATTTATTTGTGAGACAGAAAAGTCTCTCGTAGTTTTTGGTATTCACGACCAAAGATTTGAATGATAGTGTAGGGTTAACTTAGAACTTTGTATGTGACTGTTGGGTGTATTTATATATTTATACACTCCACTGCAGGAAATGGGTCTCTTCTACAATTGTAGAAAAGACCCATTTCCAATTGAGAGGCTTGGGTTTTACTCCACAAAGCTTGCGTATTGCGCGTTGGTCAACATTAGAAATACTTAGATATCACTGTGGCATGAAATTTTACTCGCTCTGTTTTCCTTCAAGTTTAAAGTGCGCGGTTATTGCGTTTTATTACACTCCAGTATACATTACATTTTAATATACATTTTAATTTCTAGATACATTTCAAAACTAGATATATTTGACTAAATAAATAAAACATGTATTGTCTATTAATATATATATTCTGGTATAGTTATTTTTGCAATTAGAAAATACCTCAAGAATTGTGTTTATTAAGAAAAAAATACCGTAAATATATCTAAGTTAATATCTACGTTCAGCTGCATTGAAATCTCGCTTGTGACGACTATTGACAAAGATTGCCAATAAAATATAAAGAACTGTGTTTGAATAGGTTAACAGTAGGTATTAGAAGACAAATGATATAGTAGATGAGAAAAATGAAAAAAGGTAGTGATTACACGTTTCTTGACGAAACATAAATTGCGTCTTTTAAATGAAATTAAAAGACACACGTTACCAAACTCAGATCCAATTTTTAAAAGCCAGGTCAGTTGACCGCTGGTGTATAAAGGTCAAATTCGAATTACACCAGATTTTATATCAACCTTAACAAGTAAAGCAATTACGTGATAAAAATACTAATTATTGGGGTCGTTGACCTGTGTTTAAGACCTTGTGGAAATATAAAAATACGCGATTTGCGTTACCTTCACAGTACCTTGACTGCATTGGAAAGCATATTCCGAAACATTTTGTTATGAAAACAATTACGTGAAAAAAGCTCTTCCGGAAGTTTACAGTGTTTTGAGTTTTGCAAGAGGTATATTATTAATTGCAGTATTTTGTAAACGAAAAAATTTTGTAAGATAGAGTGACTAGGATAATAATCGCAATTTTTCGATTTTGTTTTCTAATCAGAAAAAAAAATAAGAATTAAATCGATGTATATGGTATGTAAAGTTCGCAACCTGCAAGCTTGATGGACTACGTCGTATGCCTTTCTAATTACTTTATCAAAATATTTGATTGTTGAGGAGGCACGTGTCCTGCAGTGAGCCATTTATGGGTCGGATTATTATTAATATAATGTTATAGAGTAATTAAAGTCTTTTAATTGGTCCCAGTAACATAAATATATGCTACAGAGTCGTAAATATTACAACTTATTTTACTATCATATTTATTGCCGCCTTGTCACGAAGTTAAGATGAAAACTTTATGAATAAAATAACTATTCAATTCTACGGTCTTGTTATAATTTTAGGGTCGAAGTACTGTTAAATACACGTTTCTGTTTATGTAATCAATCAAAAGTAGCTTACGTTATTTTTTACTATTTAATATCATGTGAGAGAGATCAGTTAATGTTGTGGTCAAATAATTTTGTGTATCGCGGATTTACGATAATAATCCAAGCGTAATTTGTAAAAGTGAGTTACTTACGCATCGAATTAATAAATTATATAACCTAACATATTTTCTATGCATTTGCTTATACATTATATACTAATGTATCAAGAACGCCTTAATTAGCAGCAACAAAGCATTCATAATTTTTCGAGCGCAATTCTGAAGTCAACGGCCGCACCCTTACTGTCAAATTTTCATACAATTCGCATTAAAAATCCTCTAGGGACAGCTAATAGTTCTTAAGTGTCCGGTAGTGTTTGTAAACAAACTAATTAATGAATACAATCAGAGTAGGAGTCATGCAATTGTATAGGTCATTAATACGGCGTATTTGGTTCGGACCACCGTCGCAAAAACAATCAGGAGTTACGTGCTGTGAATTCGTGATGTGCGTTGTTCGATTGTCGACTCGATCTCTTCGTAAAGATGTAAAGGTGATTGAAAGATTTGAAGTAGATACCAATTGGAATAATTTTGGATTAAGATTAATTAAAATAAAAAGTCTAACTTGTAAGCTCACGTTTATCTCTTCGAATTATGACAGCCTCCGTGGCGCAGTTGGTTAGACGCCGCCTGTGAAACGAGAGGCCGCGGGTTCGATCCCCGCACCGAGAGAAATGTTTGTGCGGCCCACAAATATTTCTTCCGGGTCTGGGTGTTTGTGAGACCGAAAAGTCTCTCGTAGTTCCTAATACCCACGACACAAGACTCGATCTTACTGTGGGGTTAGGACTATGTATGTGACTGTTGGGTGTTATTTATTTATTTATTTATTTATTAATTAGTAGGCAGTACCCCTAGGGTTAGCACTTTTGATTTCTGTCATAGATGTGAGGCTCAGTTGAGTCTAAGGAGGTACACAAATTGAAGTTATTCTATTATAGAAGATAACCATAAAAAATATTTAATCGAAAATAATCGTAATCAATAGTTTACAATGTAATCGAACTCAGTAGTTCACGGTTTAAGTCTATGATGCCTCTAGTTCTGAGCTGATAATCAAAATTAATAAGAATAAGTAAATTGTAAATTGCGTAAATATTAGATCACGTGATAATAAAGTTTTTTTTTTTTTTATTGCTATGAATGGCGAGACGAGCATGCCGTTCGCCTGATGGTAAGCGATGCGACCGCTCATGAATAGTAGCAAAGCCAAACAGCACCTTGAATTACATAGCAATGCTTAGCATTCCACTGCGCTCGCCATCCTGAGACATAAGATGTTAAGTCTCAATATATCCAGTAGTTACTCTGGCTACAATGTCCTTCAATCCGAAACACAACAGTGCATTTAAACTGCTGCTTGACGGGAGAAATAGACATTGCGGTGGTACCCACCCAGGCAGCCTCTCACATATGAGAGACCTACCACCAGTAAAGTAGACGTTGAAAACGATACAATTTTTAATTTTATTGTTAAATCCATAGGAACCACGGTCTTTTGATTCACAATCAACTTTTTGCTACCAATGTAAATATTTTTACCCTGTGGTTTGGGGGTACAAGAATTCCTCCACGGTATCCTCTGCCCGTCGTAAGAGACGACCTAAAGGGGTCATTGGAGTCACTGGAGCACACGGCGGGGGCCGTGCGCCCTCGCGTATAACGGATTCCGAGACGTGTGATGGAGCCTCGTCTCCGTCATGGACGCCCATAACAGCTTTACGGGCGTCCGAAAAGGGGGTGTAAATGGAGGTAATCTGGGCCTTCATAATGATAACATAAGGCCCAGCAATGGTTTTGCGCGGGGCGGTTCGCGGACGTAAATCGGGGCGCCCTTCGCCCTGGGATATCCGTTGCTGTCCACAATGCGTGTGAGGGTTATCGAGAGGTTTTTAGTTAGTATGCTGGCGTAGGTATTGCTAGGGACCCAGTTCGGACACAATATCCGCGTGTGTACCGGGCTGGAAGGCCAGAGACACTGACATACCCCTTTCGGCCTCCCCCGGGGTACCGAAAGGGCAGCTTAATAGCTTTTCCTCTTGAAAAAAAAAAAAAGTAAATATTTGCGTATCACTGAAAACGTTCGCTCTTAATTATGTACTTACGACCCTTTGGTTTCCAGCTATTTACAATGTCTATGTAAAGTGTTAAAACATTGAATACAAAAGTGAACTGAATTTCACACGTGTTTAAATAGGTTTACTACGTGTGGATTGTAGTAAGGTTGTGCAAAGTTTGTGTTATATAGCGGGCGTCTCACGGCGATGCCACGTGGAGGAAAAGTATCGATAGACAATTTTACGGAAAGATGATATCATTTTAATTTTAAAAACAATTTATACTGCATTCAAATATTTTTGAATGATCGCATGTATGAAACGGGAATCGCATATCCGTCGTTTTAAATAACAATCAAAAGGATATTCAATGCCAGTCCAGGGCAATTCATACGAGAATTCTAAAATTAAAAATTCGCGCAAAGTCGAGTGCCTTACCTTTTTATGAGTAAAAACATGTTACGATTGGAACCTTGAACCAATATATGGTTTGCAGTTTAAACACGCTACCACTTGACTAACAAGGTGGATCAAGTTGCTTGGAGGTATAAAATCGGCTCTAATGTTGGCCAAACCCAAGATCTTATAACTCATTTCTTAAATACATATGATAAAACCTCTACCACACATAACCCGTATGTCGCGTTGTAGTACTAAAGCCTTAACATTTTCTCTATTTTTTTTAAATTCCATTATTCCGGAAAACGAGGAACAGGTCACCTAATGCTAATTGATCACTGCCGCCCATGAACATACACAACGCTTGGATCTTGGATGTGTTGCCGGCCCATCAAATCGGGAGTAGGAAGGAAAAGGGATGGGTGCAGGAACAAAACGTGACAGCAATGTTGTCGCTTCACGTCGACCTCCTGTGGTACAGAGGTACTACCCTGGACGAGCCATGGTAACTTTAGGTCTAAACTTTACTCTTTTAAGCTTGTTGAATCGCCTGCGTGCCCATGTTCAACACCTAATTGCGAGTATGAGCAGTCCGCGCATCATATACTTTGGGAAGTCCCATTTAAATGTAATAATGATATGATCCGTGGTGCTTTACAGCTGGCTTCTCCGGCTGTAAAAGTGTTTTTACGAGGTTATTAACCTGTTTAGTTCATTGTTTTGTCGCCCGCTTTGCACGGAGGGAAGTGGACAATAATTTATTTCCAACTCCTCCTATTAATTTCACTTTCTGATTAATTTCGTTGCGGGTTAAAGACAAGTTAGACATTCCCGGAGACTCGCCGAGCTTCAATGCTCGGTGTCATTACATTGCGTGCCACTGTTGATCGTGGTTCACAGGACTTACAGTGGTGGGTGTGAGGGTGGGAGAGTCTCCTACCCCGGACGAGCCTACCCATTCATGCTGAGTCATGTGACAAATGTATGACTCAGCATGAATGGGTTAAGTGCGTGGTGGCCTGTTGGTAAACGGACTAAACGCGGCTGCCAACATGTTCACGGTGGTCGCGGGTTCAAATCCCAGGGCACACCTCTGACTTTTCGGAGTCATGTGTGTATTGACAGTCAATCACCATGCACTAAAACGGTGAAGGAAAACATCGTGAGGAAACCTGCATACCATAGCGATTTATAAGAATTTCTATGGTATGTAAGTCCGCTAGGCTATCGTTCTGTTTGAATGATATTGAATGGGAAACATGTTTAAAAATATTATGGTCCCTAAATTTATTTATTTATCACCCTTTATTTTATACATAAGTATTGTGCAACCCGCACTAGGCCAGCGTGGTGGACTATATGGCCTAACCACTCTCAATCGTACTTTCGATTGTAGAGTAGGCCCGTGCCCTGCAGTGGGACGTATATGGACTGATACAATACAAAAAAAAATGTATGACAAAAGCGTGGCTCTACTACTACTACTAATTAAAATGTAAGTGACATTTTAATTACCATGTAATTAATTTAACTAATTAATAGCATTAATTCCGTCATAAAATTACATGCTCTAGATTACTATTTTAAAGTAATTATGTTATGTGTTTATATACCGTGTACCGCTTAGAAATTTTAGATATGGCATTTCGTAATTTGTACAGTTACGAAAATTATTTTATGCACCGGTTAGCTTAGATAAGGAGTGTATAAATTACATAATAACAGTAGGTATAATAAAAAATAAATAAATTAAGCAACATCGCTTGTATTTTGAGAATCGGTGGTGATCGTTGTTCAACAGAATTTAATTTGTTTATGGGATGGGAACGAAGGATGAGAGAAAAAATTAGGTTCCCTGCCTGATATAATTTTTTAAATTGTGCTATGATATGTTCAATACAGTATTTAGGTATTTGTCATTTACCCATAGTAATTATCTTATAGTGTGCGTGGTGGCCTGTTGGTAAACGGACTAGACGCGGCTGCCCACATGTTCACGGTGGTCGCGGGTTCGAATCCCAGGGCACACCTCTGACTTTTCGGAGTCATGCGTGTATTGATAATCAATCATCACGCACTAAAACGGTGGAGGAAAACATCGTGAGGAAACCTGCATACCATAGCGATTTATAAGAATTTCTATGGTATGTAAGTCCGCCAACCCGCACTAAGCCAGCGTGGTGGACTATATGGCCTAACCACTCTCAATCGTATTCTCGATTGTAGAGTAGGCCCGTGCCCTGCAGTGGGACGTATATGGGCTGATACAGATCAGATAATTTATTGTCAAAAATTTACAAGCATACAAGTATTTACCAATCAAATTACGAATGACTTATTTTTGAAGACACTTACTAAAACGGCTAAGGAAAACATCGTGAGGAAACATGCATAGAATAGCGATTTGTAAGAATTTCTATGGTGTGTAAAGCCCGCCAACCTGCACTAGGCCAGCATGGTTGACTGTATGGCCCATGCCTTGCAGTGGAAAGTATATGGGCTAATATAGTACAGTATACTGTTACAAAAAAAATAGATTGCCTATGTATACTGCCTAAATATAACTGCCTCGGTCACGTAGTTGTCCTACGGTACGGTTACAAAGCTGAGGTTTCGGCTTCGAATCCCGGGTCGGGCAAAGTGATATTGGATTTTTCTATTCATTATCAACCTGGAGTCATGAGCTTGTGCCCGATATGGCGATAGACTCGCCTCCTATCACATTGTGGGATGGAATATACAAGGTGAAATGTGGGTGTCCTGGCACCTCTGCTTTCTGGGGAAAAAGTAAAATACGCACATAAATGCTAAAATTGTTTTGCATAACGCTTCTTAGAAATCTTGTGTTCTCGTATATGCACCTAATGTTATGCACACGATTAAGATCTCAATTCCAAAAATAAAACCATGTCATCACCACTTTCACTTCTCATGATCTCGCAATATTTTGCACTCAAATGCATAAGGATTGGGATTTTTCATACAGAGCTACGATATACTACCGTAAAATATCTCGAGAAGGAAAAAAAAATGTATTTTGTAATACACATTACTTTACCCGTCTCCTTCTAATAACCAAATATATCAGAAAATACGATAGACTTTTCGTGTCACAAAAACCAGACTCGTAACAGCAAATCGTTTAACAGTTGGCATCAAACCACTTCCATTTCGATGTTTATTCAGAGGAGTAATAAATAATGCGGGCAAATTACAATAACATTTATACATATATGTATAAACTCACACCTTTTTCCCAGAACGGGTAGGTAGAGATGCTAGGATACCAACATTTCGCTTAGAATGTTGCGCCCCATGATGGAATGAAATAATGTTATATCATCGAAATGCATTTGTGCTTTCGCATAGTGGCTGCTATCCGGGTATAAACAGTTCCAAAATCTACACTAATATTATAAAGAGGAAAACTTTGTTTGTTTGTTTGTTTGTTTGGTTGTAATGAATAGGCTCAAAAACTACTGGACCGATTTTAAAAATTCTTTCACCATTCGAAAGCTACATTATCCACGAGTAACATAGACTATATTTTATTTCGGAAAAAAATAGGGTTCCGTAAGATATTTGGATTTTTCGGACACAAACTGAAAAAAATCAACCAAAGAAGTTACTTATTTTGCGTACGCTGCCTAAACTACAAAAGATAGAACCATAAAATGTTATAATTAATTGTAGATCTTATAAATATCTACAAAAAAGTCCGCGACACTATACCTATCTATGTCGAGTGAGGCACAACAACCACATTTTTATTTAAAAATCTTGATTTTTTTTAGACTACATTTAAACGCGTTTATTTTACTCATGCTATTAATCCTTATCAAAATAAATTATTTCATCAATAAGTACAGTTTATGTTGATAATATTTGGTCTTTGAATGATTAAAATTGGACGTTTGGTTTTGAAGTTGTGGTGAAATTAAAATATTACGATTTCTGCTGCACAAAAATTTCATAAGGCAATCTTTATATGTACATGTATATGGAGAGACGGGATATAATAGAGTGGAAAGTACGGGAGAAGGCTGGGATAGCTGACAGATTTGATAGGACGAAATATAAATGCACGTTATAAGACGGGATGGATAATAAAGAGAAAGGACAGGATGGATTGGGAAGAGACTGAACAGACGGATGAGACGGGATTGAGCCGGACAGTAGGACAGCTACGTCAAGTTTAGGTATACAAGAGTTTATACGAAAAATAACATGTATTTGGTGTGGAGTGGAATCAAAAAATATATGCACCCAGACGAAGCTGGGCCGGGCCGCTAGTATTATATATAATATATAACTTGGCCACTTCAACACTTAAAAATTTAATATCCCAGTCCACATAATTTCCTAACAACCTATCTAAACTATTAAGAAGCTTTCTATATGCGCAAAGTTTAATAACACTCGTGCACAAAGGATATTGTCTGTGTTATTTTGAGTGTGGCTTGACACCTACTCTTTGCATAATTATATTCATGGCTGACTGTGCATATAGAATAAATACATACATAAACTCACACGTTTTTCCCAGAAGGGGTAGGCAGAAGTGCTCCAAGGATATCCGCATTTCGCCTTGTACTTTCCGTCCCACGATGTCATAGGGAGCGAACTTACCTCCATGTCAGGCACAAATTCCGCGTTGGAAATGAATCGATAAATCCAATAACACTTTGCCCGACTCGGAATTCGAACTCGAGACCTTAGTTTTGTAATAGTACCATAAAACTGCGCCACTGAAGCAGTCTAGTTACATAATAACTAAAATGTTAATAGTCGTACATATAAATCGGTGTTAGTTTTTTTTTTGTTTGAGAGATATTAAATAAGACTCCCGTCCTATGATAATGTATGAGATAGGAAATAAGCTCCATTAACTTTCTATTTCTTTTCAGCCACAGAAAGTCCACTGCTAAACATAGGCCTCTCTCATGGATCGTCACATAGACCTTTTGGAATTGGCCTGCATTCAACGACCTCCTACAACCTTCATTAGATTACATTCAAGTCATCCGTCCTCTTTAAGGATGAAAGTCCGACGCTGCGCTTATCACAAATAAAAATACGATGTGAATCGGAAATAAAGTAAATCACACGAGCAAAGTCGCACATAACAGGAAGTTTTAAATAACCTGCGAAGTGTGAATATTACTTAATAGGCGCTTTATTTCTAGTTCCTTTCATGTGACGAAATGTACCGTTTGTGCGCATTTTTGATAATAAATTATTTTGTTTGTTATATTTCCTTGTACATTCATGCTCACATCTGTAATAATGAGGGGTAGAGAGATGATATCACTGATGGTGTCTTAATTTTGCCAAAATTTATTTTGCTCCAATGTGTGACGAAGGATGATCTTAATATGTACTGCACTAATAGTACCGGGCAACTCATATACCATAGAAATAATATATTTCGGTGTCATATACTGGAGAACACTCAAACTCCTCTATACTTAAAATTACGATTGCTGGGGATAAGGCCTACGCTTTGGCCTAGTGTGAGTTCGTGGACCTGATATAATCATACATAAACTCACGCCTTTTTTACTAAAATGGGTTGGCAGAGGTGATACCAGGACACTCACGTTTCGCCAGTTTCAGGATGTGATAAAGGGCAAGCCTATTGCCATCACGGCGCAAATTCTTGACTCCAGGCAGATAATTAACAAAAAAATCCAATATCACTTTGCCTGACTCGGGATTCGAACCTGAGATTTCAGCGTTGTAATCATTACGCGGTACAACTGCGCCACCGAGACAATATTGATGTACTATAGAAATTATATTCTAATATAAATTAGCATGCTCGACTTAGGCTTCAAATACAAGAATTGAAGTTTCATTCTCTTTATACTTATTACAACTCTGATGATACATGATTGCCAATTATAGTCAGTATCCAACTCCAAATACTGAAGTTTTTGAAAGAAAAAAAACAACAACTGCCTGACTGCCTCGGTGGCGGTAGTTGCACTAAGGCACGGTTACAAAGCTGAGGTCTCGGGTTCGAATCCCGGGTTGGGCAAAGCGATATTTATTTATTTATTTTTATTCTTTTTTGTACACCAAATAATACTTAAACTAAAACTTATATTTAACATAAGAGTACAAATGGCAGTCGTATCGCTCAAGGCAATCTCTTACCGACTACCATGGGATGGACATAAGTGAAGGAAAATGAAGATAGGGCAGAATAAGTGTACTTTTAGAATATTGCTTGAATTATAAAAAAAAAAAATAGGAAATAATATTGGATTTTTCTATTCATTATCAGAACAGAGTCAGGAATTTGTGCCCGATATGGCGATAGGCTTGCCACCTATCACATCACGGGACGGAACAGACAAGGCGAAATGTGGGTGTTCTGGCACCTCTGCCTACCCCTTCTGGGATATAGGCGTGAGTTTATGTATGTATGTAAGTACAACAAATGCGGAATTGTATCAAGAATAATAATTTTGTGTCTTTTGTGTTGTCATCTAAGTGATCACTCTATTCAGACTAAAACGAGGCCAGTTAATAACATCCCAAGGGGAAGAACATTTCCCAATAAATCACAGGAATTCTACTAATGACAAGCGAATTATTTATCTAATTGGGGTCATCCCGCGGGATCGATAAGGGTCCGTAGGATTCATCGTAGTGAATTTGTCGATATTACAAAACCCTTTCACAATAATATACTTTGAAATTTTCATTTTTTTGTCTTTTGATGACGTGTCTATTGTATGTTAATTATTACAAAGGGTTTTTTCTTACGAAAAATATTATTCTTTACACTGGCTCCACAAAGGAAATATACCATTTGAAGCCAAATTTTGGCGAGGGTTTTAAAGTTTTATCATGTCTTTTTTTCGAATGCCGCGTTGATATGGGAAATCACTGAATGTGTAATTTTGGGCATATTTACATACTTGAAATAACAGTTTAATATGAACCAGAATAAAATATATAAATTCCAAAAAAAATATGATAATAGTTGAGTATTTAGGTGTGTTTCTAAAACGAATCTCATGTGAAATTAAAACATCTGTCCAACAGTACGCTTAAATGCAATATAATCTGGCCAATTCTCTTTACTAATGGTAAATATAATCTAATTACATTATAATTTTGAATGTCAAGTAATAATCATCTTTTATCTTGTTTGTTGTTATTTATTTATATCGCTTTTATATTTATTAAGATATATAGGCATATACATACAGAGTAAAGAGAGTGCTACCGAAAACGAAGCCGGGTGGTAGTTTCAGTGACTACAAACACAACGCAACTAAAATTTTCGCAAAGAAATGCGACAATTTTTTTATGATTTTTTAAATATCATCATTTTTGGGTGGTAAATCCATAGCTTATGCTGAAATAATGATTTAAACTCTTTTATACCTTAGAGTCTTTATAAATAAAATGGTATACACTATTATTTTAGGATAAAAAAAGTATTTACCACCCAAATACGACCATAGAAAAAAAAACAAAAAAAATCGTCGCTGTTTTTTGCAACATTTTCTATTGCATTGTGTCTGACGTCGCTTAAACTACCACCCGGCTTAGTTTTCGGTAGCAGTCTTGATATACCTGGTATATTATATGTGTATAATGTGTATGTTTATTCATCATATATATCTATGTATGTTTTTATATATAAATTTAATAATATAATAATATTAAATTATTCGAAAGCCTGAAGCTTCCCCAACTTTCGTTCGTGCTCGTTTATCCATCCCATGGTTGTCTGGCAGAGATTGCTTCAAGCAATAAGACCGCCACTTGTGCATTTTTTTTTGTTTCATGTCATTCTTTTACTTTTATGTATACGTATACCTGTCACCATTACCGAAATACATTTGCATGGGTTACTTATCACTATGACACGTTTTCCACAGTTGATAAGACTACAATACATTATTCGCTTAGGATGGATTAAAATATTCTCTCATTCTCTTCACTCGGTCCCTCATTATTTAGGCTCGTAACTCTCAATTATCTTAATGACGTTTCTCTCAAATATTCTATTAATAACTTTTAGGTGTTCAGTAATATTTCTCAACGGTAGCTTAAGTGGATAAAAATATTGTGAGAACAACGTCAGAAAGATTTCATTAATTTATTCTTATGATAAAGTATATTGTCAACCGAGTTAAATCCGGAGGGATTTATTATTCTTAGTGGGACCAATGTGAAACATTTAATAAGGTCGTAGATTGTATAATAAAAAATATAACATTAACTTTGTAATGGAACATTTTCCACGAATCGTTTTATTGCTTAGTTTAATATTTGGGCTTGTTGAAAATCTTTTTGTGACAATTACCAATGCATGAAGCAAAGATTGTGTTTTTAAAAGTGAATAATTAAATATGATCAAGTACGTACAAATTGTTCATGATTTTTTTTAAGTTTTGCGCGGTCTTCGGAAAAGAAAGATTCCGAAGAAATTTATCAATTTCTATGGTATGTAAGTCCGCCAACACGCACTAGGCCAGCGTGGTGGACTATAAGGCCTAACCACTCTCAGTCGTACTGTCGATTGTAGAGGAGGCCCGTGCCCTGCAGTGGGACGTATATGGGCTGATACAGATACAGATTATCAATTCCTAGCCGTTTTGTCAAGACATTAGTAGTTTAAACTCTTGAAACTTCGGAGTTTTTGATATATTCCCGCGAATTGGGAAACTTCGACATTGTGTGAATATTGTTTAGAACTATAGATTTTATTAGGAATTTGTTGCTGCTTTATTGTTAAGCTGTCGTTATGTTTCAGTATAGTTCGAAAGAGTATAAGAATACATCCAGTTTGATTATACAAAGGTTATTACTATGATATTTTGCTATGAATATTTTTAAGACTTTTTATATTTGATTTATTATTTTGTAAAACTAATCATTGTTAAAACGCTCCTTTGAACATTTAGAAAATAAGCACGTTTCAAAATTAATTTTGATAATAGTTTTATCACAAGATCGTGATAGTATTCTCAGTAAGTTTCATTTGTCTTTCATGATACTTCAGTTGAACAAGTTTTATTATGAAATTCCTTGAAGAAAATCTCAGTTCTTTTATTGGACGTTTTGTAAAAAAACGGTACTTACAGGAATTCCTAGAACGTAACTGTTGGACTGGAACCAGAATTTTAGTAACACCACCAAGTTTCTTAGTTTGTTATAAAGTCACTGTTACACACTGAAAAGGATTTTTTTCACTGATTCAGAAGCGTATTTCTTTCTTATTTTAATTTGAACTTCCCTAAATTTGGAAGACTTTATGGCCTTCACGATCACGGGGAACTCTCAGTAAGAAAAATATACATGTGATGTTAACTGAGGTGGTAGTCAGCCACACAGTGAATATTACAATGACTACCTTCATTTTCTGATTATACAAGATCGGCGGAATAATTTATCAGTAATATATCCAACTACCAAGCTTTCCTTGGTGTACAGGTTTTAAAAATCGATATCCCAGTGCCTTGAAGCGCATATTATTAGACGCTGATTCACAGTTGTTACTATATTATAATACTGCATCAGTCCATACACGTCCCACCGCAGGTTACGGGCCTCCTCTACAATCGACAGTACGATTGACAGTGGTTAGGCCATATAGTACACCACGCTGGCCTAATGCGGGTTGGCGGACTTATACATAACAGTTTATTTGTTAATTTAATAGGAAAACCAGTTGAATCCGACTATCCATTTGCCAACTCCATAAAAAAATACCATACTGCTATATGATGGAACAATGTATGAATACATACAACTACGCGTGTGCACTTGTAATAACCGTGAGAACATTATTGTCAGTTTGACACAGTTTGTATTCAAACACGTTAATAATACGAAAAAACTTTTTTACGTTAAGAGATATTGATGAGAATCAAGGTCTACTAACAGCTTTCGTGTTTTTTGGCATGCTGGCTGAGAAATAAGAGGACGTGGATTAGATTTTCGCGCAGAGATAATAATTTTGTCATTCATAAGTATTTGATTCTTATGAAAGCAAAAGGCCTTTCGTAGTTCGTTTGACATTAAACTCGTAACTGAATATTTAAATGCGCGTTTTAAATTTTAATCCTTCTTTCTCGAAGTTATATAGCAGAGTAAGATCGTAACTTGAATGTACCAACCTGTTGCTGGACCCAATGCTGTTATCCGCTTTGTTATTCAATCTTAGACATTTCGCTCTGTGTTTAGCATATGATAAAAGGGTATATAAGATCATAATTTATTTTATATAGTAAAAGATATAATAGTTATTAGTTAAAATACAAAATATTATCAACAATCACTTACCAACGCTTATACTATGTTTTAGATTTAAAAGCAATGAGTCTATACAATTTATATTTCATAAAGCCTACATAATAATACAAAAGAGGAAGAAAAATCATGACTTATGCAATTTAAATCCACTGACTAGTATATGAATAAGATTACCTTTAGTTAGTTTGCAAGTTTGTCAATTCTGAAATTAGAACGATCATAGAAATTCTTGTTCGGATTTTTAGTTTAAGTTATGAGAATTTCAGCCCGCACACAGCTAATCATAAATTAATTCCACATCTAACTTAATCATCATTATTCAAGCATAAGAAGTCCACTGCTGAATAGGCATCCAAGGATTCCCATAGTCAATTATTGGAAGCCTACAACTGGATATCCCAAGCAACACAAGCGATATTCAAGAATGTATTTGCAATGTGCAGTATGCAGCGTGCACAATGTTATTTATTTGTAAGCGTCGAGTGTGAAGTAACGAGTAGTTTATATGAACAATATCAGGCCAATGTCTAGCCTCTAACCGATTTATAGTGCTATTTGTCGTTTACACTGATTTGTTAAGTCGCAGTTGTAATAACAATGCGAAGGAATGATTTATTTTTTAGTATTATTTTTATTTTGATTCCGACATAGGCGACCGTAAATAGAAACATTAAGCAAGTGAATTGGCCAGATTCGAAAACCAAGTTATAATCACATCGGCAGAATAGTCAGGAGTCACCTAACCTAGGATGCTTTACACAATATTCGCCAATATATCATACTAATATGTTCATGCAAAATCTAACGTGAAGACAAATTGCAGTCATTTCAGCCTCCGTGGCGCAGTTGGTTAGACGCCGACTGTGAAACGAGATACCGCGGCATCGATCCCCGCACCGAGAAAAATGTTTGTGAGGCCCACAAATATTTGTCTCGGGTCTGGGTGTTTGTGAAACCGAAAAGCCTTTCGTAGTTTCTGATACCCATAACACGAGTCTTAATTGATCTTAATGTGGAGCAGGAATATGTACATATGTGATAGTTGGGTGTATTTATTTACTTATATTTAAGAGCAAACATCAAAAAACTTACACCTACAGAAATTCTGATCTTGAATAGCTGATATGAATAAGAACATCTCAAAATTAATGAACTATTTGCTCATTCTCGATAGTAATACTCCCTTTCTTCCACAGCTGGGGTCCAGGTGGCCGATACTATGCCTGCCCATACTCCTGGCTGCATCTGCGTGCGGCAGCGACATCCTGATGATCACCATGGGCGGCACCAAGTCACACAAGATACCATTCTGGGCTCTTGCTAAAGGCCTTATACGGAGGTGAGACTTATGAACTTTTTATACTGAATATAACGCGCCTGGTGGCAAGTGCTGTGAAATTCAGAAGAGAATCGAATAGGAACTTTGCAGAGCTTAGGGCTCTTCTCCAAAAATATTGCGAGTTCGATTGAGATGGTTTAGGCCTTCAGATAATACGCTTACTGTATATGCATATTCTGAAACTAAAACATGACAGTTTTGCGTGCTTGACTATATGATAGGTTATCCAGCATTGTTTATGGTGGTGGCTATTCGTTTTGATACAAATGTCTAAGCACCTTTTTGTCTGCCTACTAAAATTATTTAGATGTTACTATTACTTTGATGAAACTACTTACTTTTTTTTAAAGAGGTCAGTTCCTAAGCTGTCAGACCATTTCGATATTTTAACTATAAATAAACTGGCAATTGCCACACTTGTGTTTGAATCTCAACATTTTATGAATGACTAAAAATATCCAAGAATACATTTTAAAATATGGGTGATTATACAAAAGTTGGGTAACTTTTGAGGATATTTTGTTTACTATAATAATTAAATCAAATTATAACAAATTCGGGTGCATATGATGACAAATCTAATGATTATATTGTTCCAAATCGGGCCAGTCACTTTTTTAAGTAAATTATGAGATATTTAAGATTTTCTGAATTTGACTGCCAGGGGACTGACGAGGCTAACATAGTACTGATAAAGTACACAATTTTCTAAGAATTATAATGAAATTTAATAAGAATTAGTACAAATCTCTTAGTTTTAATAATGGCACATGTCTTTTAAGTATTCAAATCACTTAGTAACAATTAAAAATAATTATAAAATTAAAATAAACGTAAAAACCAATATCTTCGGCAGCTTTAACTGATTTTAGCGATTTCATTGTCATCGGAAAGAACATATTCCTTGTGGGACCAATTCTTCTTCATTGAAATGCCTATCAACACTAAAAATATACAAATAACTCAAATATTTTATAAAAAAATAAAAACCGACTTCAAAACAAAAACCACAAAAAATATTAAAATAATAAGTACCACTGCAAAGCAAAAAATAATATTTATTTCATTGTACTTGTGCATGTTGATTAATTTGCTTAATGACTTGACTAGCCAACAAATCAAAATATATGCGTAACTTAATATTTTATTATTTTTTGGTTTTTAGTGGTTTTTTGTTTTGAAGTAGGTTTTTATTAAAAATTTTAGTTATTTCCTTAAGTACTGAAGTTTTTGTTTTTCTTTGTATTCCGCTAATTTAATGGGGCACTTTTAATTCTGGCCAAGCGAGCCTTTTCGGCTTCTCTTTTTTTTCTAATCTTCTTCCCTAGTCAAATTGCTTTTAGTGTGCCGTATGATATTCTAAACTGAAATATAAAATAGAAATGCTTATACACGGTAGCAATTAAGATAAAAGTGCTCTAAAACAACAACAAAAAGCAGTATTATGGAGACAATTAAATCCTCTGGCGCGATACCTGACAAAGGACTGACGCCAGCGGATTGACGAAAAAGACATAATTTGAGGTTATAATCAGAACTAATGTTTTTTTTGATAATTTCGAATATCAACAAACTACATTTTAACAAATCATAGTTAATTATGTATAAATGATAATAAACCTCAGATTAACAAGAAAATAACGACCCACCACGGGACTGAAATTTTGACTGGCTTTGCATGTGTATAGAAGACAAACACAACCCAAGAACTCGTACAGTTATGGCGGCCGTCAAATTGTGCTGTCCGCAACTAACTTCATTACCAACATTAATACATAAACAGGGATTTGACCTTGACTCGGTGATATATGGCGAGAATTTCAAATTTAAAGAACACACAACGGACTGACGGATGAAAACAAACACAAAGTTTCTTATTTTTTTTTAAATAAATTGGAGAACATTGCATTATGAAAGTTGTAGTATATAATACTATGTTCATCACAAATTGTAGTAAATTAGTAAGTTTTCTTAAATCAATGATAATGTTTAATAGATAGTCACTTGATTGTTGGTTTTCGGGATTGTGACATGCCAAAGGACTGACATTTTAAGTATTAATTTTGTTTTTTTATTAACTTGTATTTAAAATGAATAAGTGAAATTGGATGACCATATAAAGGACTTTTCATTGTTTTAAAATAAGTTGTTATTTCAATAAAATATAATAAGACTTTGTATATATTGGCTGATGACAGCGAGTTACCCAATTTTTGTATATTCACCCATATTATGATGTGAATAAAACTCTTTAAAACTCGGGTAAATGTGAAGTGTATCCGTTTCAGCGTAGAGGCTGCAATCATGTGTTTCAGGTACAATGGACGAGAACCGCCTCTCATTTTTACCTTTGTCCCTACGAAATTTTAGGCAGTAATTTCAGTTTTACGTTGAGTTTGCTACTTTTTTACGTATGAGTAAAAATTTGTGAAAGAATTGTAGCGTAGTTGGTAGGGGAACGATTTTCGTAGATTGTTTTGAAGTTTTTCCACAGTGTATGCATGTATTCCTTGTATATTAGAAGTTGATTATAATATACTGGTTCATTAATTATTAAAGAAATTCGTGCATATTTAATAGTTATCTACAAAGATAGTAATCACAGAACATTCAGTATCTAATCATCAGTACAAATATAAGCCCGATCATGTCGCGTTAATCCTTTATTTCTATCTGGATGATATGTTAGGAGGTATATCTGTCCCGAGGACATCATACATAGGTTTTTATTTCATAAAACTGTCACATAGCAGATCGCTTCACGTACAAATCAAATCAACAAGTTCAAAATTCACAGCCCAAATACTCCATTGTTAGGCTATTAGACCCACTTAAGTCTTGCCTCATCTATAATATTTCTTCTTCCAGAGGTCACAACATCACCTTCATCAGCGCGTTCGTCCCTGACTTCCATATGGACGGCCTGGAGGAGATAGCTCCCGAAGGTCTCGTCTCCTACGTGAGGAACTTCATGTCCTCCGATCTGGTCGGCGCCAGGATGAGAGGGGAGGAACCCGTGGCCGTTACTGATATTTTAAGATATGGATATGAGGTAGATTTATATGTTCACATAATATGCGTTACAATTTTTTTGATGTTCGATAAGCTAAGTTTGGTGTAATAGATTTAATTCCAAGTATTTATCCTCCTACAAAGAAATGTATGATTAAGTTTATTCCTTGCGAGATTGAAGTCTTCGTAAGTTCTTCAGCAAGGTCTAAAATTTATAACAAATTGTTAAAGTTACTTTATTTTTATTTTTTTCGTAACTTATTTTTCAAGTGCAATAGCAATATTATCTTCTCTATATCTGTTTCATTTCTTTACGTACGTCACTCCATTATATTCTAGTCAATGGTAAATTTTTAAATAATTTACAAATGTTTCACCCACAGGTATGTGACGCCTTTCTCAGCGACTACGAGACAAGATCCTTCTTACGATCAGGAAGATCCTTTGATCTCATAGTGGTCGATGGCGCCTACCCAGAATGCGCCATGGGTCTGGTCTACCGGATGAAAGTGCCTTTCATGTACCTCAACACCGTCGGCTTCTATCCTATGCCCTTCAGCAATTCAGGCAGTCCTACCCCTTACTCCGTGACACCTTTCTTCGGAAGAGGCTTTACTGATAACATGGGCTTTGTAGACCGGGCTTTAAATGCCGCTTGGAATATAGGCACTATGACAATGCACGCAGTAACTATGACCATCCTACAAGGAGTACTGAGGAGGAATTTTGGCCATCGCATGCCCCATGTGTATGATATGTCGAAGAATGTCAGCTTTATCCTGCAGAATGGACATTATTCTGTATCGTATCCGAGACCTTATTTACCTAATGTTGCCGAAATTGCCTGTATCCATTGCAATGAGCCGAAGAGGTTGGATCTGGTGAGTGATATTTTCAAATAATTATATGTAGTAAAAAAACCAGCTGCTTTGTTGGGAGATAAATGAGATTTGAGTTTTATATAGATAGTATTAAGGATTACTGATATTAGAAAAATATCATTGTAAGATAAAGACTTATGAGCTGATGTACATAGTGGAATATTATAGATCTCCACTTTACTCCGCTTTTTATTAGAGATTTTTGTTGCGTCCAATTTTATCAATCTTTTTTTTGAACTGGTATAATGACTGCACTGCACTTAATGGTAAGCACAAATGCCTTTCAGACAGCGTATGAAATGGCATCAGACGGCCGTCCTTTGCCATTCGATACAATTAGATCTTTCATAGATTTTCAATATTTGCTTTGGCTGAATATTTGATGTTATAAAAAAACATTCAGGAATTACAAGAATGGATCTCAGGCGCCGGCGACGCTGGTTTTGTATACGTGTCTATGGGTTCCTCTGTGAAGACCGCCAAGATGACTCTAGCAGCTCACAAGCTGATAGTAGACGCTCTAGGCAGATTGCCCCAACGAGTGCTGTGGAAACACGATACTGACGCAAACATAACGGAAATTCCACCCAACTTTAGATTGTTGAAGTGGGTTCCGCAGCAGGATTTGCTTGGTTAGTAGACTTTCTTTTATTGGGGACAAAATTTTCATTAGACTTATTATGATATAGTTTATAATAAAACCAAATAAAAATGCATAAATTGAAATATGGTAGTTAAAGAATCAGCAACTGAATTACCACTAGCATCTTAAATATACATTGATGTGGTATTTTTTATTATCATGCATGTAATAAATTTTAGTGCACATTTAGTATTATGGATGCCTGGAGCAATTACTCAAACTGATTGAAAGATCTTTAGTTATCTCAGAATATAACGTACTATAGGGAACCACAATTAGTCACAAGCATTAACACACAATGCCTACTTAGGAATAGCGTTGTACGAGACGCTTTTATTAGTGAAATTCTGTCGTTTTAATAAAATATTGCTTTTTACAGGTCATCCAAAAATCAAAGCCTTCATCACTCACGGCGGTCTTCTCAGTATGTTCGAAACGGTCTACCACGGAGTGCCCATCGTTACCATTCCAATCTTCTGCGATCACGATGCCAACGCAGCCAAGGCAGAAGTTGACGGCTATGCGAAGAAACTTGAACTCCGGCATTTAACATCAGACCAACTTTACAAAGCTGTAAAGGAAGTTATCAACGATGATAAATATAAGAAAGAAGTGAAATATAGGCAGGTGCTGTTGCGAGACCAAAAGGAAAATCCTTTGGATAGAGCAGTGTACTGGACCGAATACGTCATCAGACATAAAGGGGCGTATCATTTGCAATCTCCTGCCAAAGACTTAAACTTCTTCCAGTACTATCTTCTTGATGTGGCATTCGTCTTCTTCATTTCTATAATCACTATTTACGCTCTTATATCCTACGTATTAAGGTACGGTTTCAAAAAACTCACAGATTTCATACAGAATAGGCAAATGAAGAAGCTACTGAACAATCCTAATGGTTTCCTCTCAAAATCCACGTCTTTGATAGACCGTAGCACGATGAAGATGAAGAAGAAATTGTAAAAGCCAAATTTTATTTTTAATATTTAGGAAATAAGTTGTGATCGGTTTAAAACTTGTCTTCCAAGACTGTTTTTCGTTTAATGAAATTTTACTTTTAATTTATTTTTTCGTGACATATTTTATGTACTAAATTAGATTTTGGTAAGATAAAAAAATATATTTTATACTTTATTCAGTGAGATGTGTAATTAATTGTAATTTTAAGTAATTAACAAATCTTCTTGTTTTTTCCAAATTTTAGACAAGTATGTAAATGTATAATTGAATAACTTTAAGTACATTTGTAGATTTTAAAGTACTTAATTTTAATTTGTGTTCCACCGTAGAGTATCGAAAGTTACCATTTATGTTACCATATAATAAAATAAATTAAATAATGAAAAAGTTTTTGCCTCATACCTATCGAGTTCGGGACCAATATACCCGAAAAGTAGTTTAAGATTGTGTGTAAATATATCTTTTATTTTCCCTTTGGAAGTAAAAGTGACATTCCAAAAAATAAATGCATATATTTATTGAGTCGTTTTATTTGAATTGAACTGTTTTAATTACTTATTTAATATCATTTAATAATTTATTTACTTATATTGAATAAAGATGTATTATTATGATGTGTTGCTTACGAGTAATATTTATTTCTATTTCGTGCTCATAGAAAGTATAGGTCTAAGGATTTTCATCTATCACACATCATTACGTGAATTTCATTTCTTTTATTTCATGAAATGAAATGAAATGAAATGAAATGAAATGAAATGAAATGAAAATATTTATTGAATCCATAAAATGTCATACACTATTTAGATTCAGTCATTTTTTTTTCCACTACCACCCACTTCACAAGGCTGTTTTCGCCAGAGAAGAACGGGCAAGAAACTCTAGCGTTGCTCTTTTCAAAAATAAGTTTACAATACAGTGATCATACAGGAGTTGGAAATTCAGAGCAGTTCATAAATTACTCATAATAATGATTATATTGTACGGCTGAGTTAAGTGTGGTCGCCCTGACCGCGGAACCGGTATACACTGTTCAGCAAAAGCAATGAAAGGCAATAAAAAAATTAAAAAAATGAAAAAAAAAAACAAAGTAATTAATATTATCATTATAAGCAAATTGAGCAGACCAGTCTACACAAGCAGCACCCGTTCACGAGTATGACGCATGTGCCAGCCATCGGTCTCCTCAACCGTGTTATAGGGAAGTGACCGACCCGGCACACGACGCCGCCGCAAGCACAGACATTTAAGCGAGCATGACGTACTCAAATTGCCTACAACTATGGTGACACAAGTGGGATAATTATTTTAATTATATTTAACAGAGTACACACACATCCGGTTTGGGGACTTATATTATGTTTTATTCCCACGCCTTACTATCTTCTAAGTATTCTGAAATTTTATAATATGCTTTATTACACAACTGTCGTTTAATATTAGATTTAAATTTATTTATAGATAAGGCTTTTATGTTAGTGGGAACTTTATTATAGAAATGTATACAGTAACCCTTAAAAGATTTGCTAATTTTCTGGAGCCTGGTCTTATGAATGACTAGATTATTTCTATTTCTAGTATTTCTGTCATGAATATCGCTAACCTTTTGAAATTGTTCTATATTCTTATGGACATACATTAAATTAGCGAATATAAATTCTGATGCTACTGTCATTATATTTATTTCTTTAAATTTTTCTCTCAAAGATTGTCTGGAGCCCAACGAATAAATAGATCTTATGGCTCGTTTTTGAAGAAGAAAGATGGTATTAATGTCAGCAGCACCACCCCACAATAAAATTCCGTAACTCATTATGCTATGAAAGTAAGCAAAATAGACCAATCGAGCTGTATCAATGTCAGTCAATTGGCGAATCTTGCCCACTGCAAAAACTGCAGCACTTAGCTTTTTAGCTAACGCTGTTATGTGGGGACCCCATTGAAGTTTAGGATCCAATGTGATTCCCAAAAACTTAGTAGTCTCCACAAGGCTCAACACATCCCCGTTCATAAAAATGTTGGCATTCACTTTTTTTACGTTAGGTGTTATAAACCGAATGCATTCAGTTTTTTGGCTGTTTAACAGTAAATTGTTAACGCCAAACCAATGTACTATTCTTGAGAGAGTGTGGTTTACTTCGTCAAAAATTGATTGATGTCGTTTAATTTTAAATATCAGTGAAGTATCATCAGCAAACAACACTACCTCACATTTATCCCTTATAAAATAAGGCAAGTCATTTATATAAATCAAAAAGAGAAAGGGTCCAAGAATTGAGCCCTGCGGAACCCCCATAGTAACAACAGATCCATGTGATTTTTGTCCGTTGACATCAACCCTTTGAACCCTATTGTTTAAATATGATTTACATAGTTCAAGAGCAAGTCCATTTATTCCATAGTGGCTCAATTTCCTGATAAGAATATCATGATAAACACAATCAAATGCTTTGGATAGGTCACAGTATACACCTAAAGCATCCTGAGAATCCTCCCAAGCATCAAATATGTTATCTATGAGCTTCACACCAGCATCAGTGGTGGAGCAACCCCGAGTAAAACCAAATTGTTTACCATGAAGTAAATTATTATTTTTAAAATAACTTTGCAACTGTATAAGCATCAGTTTTTCAAAAATTTTGCTAAATGAAGGCAGTACTGATATAGGTCTAAAAGGTCTATAGGTCTATAGGTCATGCAAAAGATGTATTGTAAATAATAATTACAATTTTATAAAAATCTTAATATAATTTATCCGTTTATTAAAGGGTTGCTATTAGAACTGTCATACAATTATCAATGATTAAATACATCAATTATAAACAAATTTTATTTGAATTAGTTATTCATGCAACAGCTATTGAGACTACTATTTCACACTTACTAAACTACTGAATAGTCAACATACCAGATATACAAATGTTAAATATAAGTATACTGCTGAAAATACCATTGTGTTTTTTTTAAGTTGCACAGCAATATGATATGAGTCTAAATTCGAACCATGGTTTTTCTTTGTCTTTCGTATTTGTAACTGACGTACATTGAAACTCGAAATCCTCCTTTATCATTACTTTAACAAGGTAATATTATAAACAATATATAATATAATAAATATACTATTTCGTTACCTTTGTTAAAATATTTCATTCCATGTATTTCTTGTTTGAATAGAGAACATAGATATACAAGTACATCGTCTCCGATTTTTTGACGACCGTAGGCGTTTTCATAATGTTGTTAAAATATTAGAAACAGTTTTCTCCCTTCACATTATATTCTAATATTGGACATGTTGGTACTAGATTACTATGAATATTTGTTTTTTTTTTAAGATAAAAACATATCTCAAATAATACGTTAAATAGACATTTTTATTTTTTAACTTATAGTTCCAAATTTCGCCACACACCAAAATATTTTAGATGGCGTATAGATAGAGTGCCACCCACATTCCCCCAAACTTATTTCCGGCCACAGATGAAGCGAGCTTATCGACATTTCCGGCACCAATTCCAGTCTCGTTCAAATCATATAAATCAACCCATTTTTTTTACAAAAGTTGATTGTTAAATCTAGGAATCAAGAACCCCATCATAAGCGGACAATCAGACCAAAGAGGCTAATAAATAAATGGAGAAATAAAACAGTATTCGTGTTTTCTAATTTATTGAAATCTACAAAGCAAAGCTAAAACCAACTTAAGTTAAGCTATGTACAGTGACTAGAATTAATTATTATCACAGTAAAATGGGTTGAATACAGGCAGAAGTATGATTTAGTATGGTTTATTGATTGTAGGTCTCTGGTGTGAGAGGCCGCCTGCGTAGTTGCCACCGCAATATCTATTTCTGTCGCCAAACAGTGGTGTAAATACGCTATTGTGTTTCGGTTTAAATAACATTCTAGCCAGAGTAACTACTGGACATATTGAGACTTAACACCTTAAATATGTTTCAGGATGGCAGGCGCAGTGAAATGCCAAGCACTGCTTAATAATTAATGGTATTGTTTGGGTTTATTATTTTGCGGTATCGTATACCATTAGGCAAATGACGCAATAGATATAAATAAATAAACAAAAATAATAATTAATAATGCCATAAAAACTACACCACGCACTAAAACGGTGAAGGAAAACACCGTTTCGAAACCTGCATACCATAGCGATTTATAAAAATTTATATGGTATGTAAGTTCGCCAACCCGCACTAGGCCAGCGTGGTGGACTATATGGCCTAACCACTCTCAATCGTACTGTCGATTGTAGAGGAGGCCCGTGCCCTGCAGTGGGACGTATATGGGCTGATACATACATACTATGCGTTTCAAATAAGAATAGGAACGTCAATGACCTTTACTTGTCAAATATCACACGAAAAGTATGGTTAGCAACAAAAAAATATTTACGCATCAATTATATATTTTTTTCACATAGTCAAATTCTTGAACATAAATTAACTAAATAAATTGAAACAATTACAAAATGTTATATGGACACATAAACAAGAATGTTTAGTCATAAAAAAGCTTAAAAAAGTATAATTTTTCAATTTTTTATTTACTTCATATGCAATTATTCGCCACAAAGTAACTATAACACGACATTATTCATTCATCAATTTTTTTACGAATTATTAAAAATTAAAAATATTATTTTTATTCAACAAAAATATTATTTTAAGAAATCTTGTTTTGCTCACCCTACCTAAATTGTGCGATTTGACAGCTACTACGAACCAATATGGCGCAAGGTCAGTCCTATTCTTAGTTGAACCGCATAGTACATACATACGTGCCATAAAAAGAGTTAGAAGATTATTCAAGCATCAATCAAGCATTTTTTTTATACTGCAATAGGCATCAAGTCCAAAAATACAAAAGATACACCTTTTATCCTTATCCATGCAAATGCATATATTCAACAGATTTTACTTTACAATAGAGAACTGCAAAGTAATTAAAACAATATAACTTACAAATACTTTAAAACACAAAATGCAAAGCGACTAGAAACTTACAATGAAAATTGTACCTACCAAAATATTTCTTCTGTATTTCAATTACCTAAATGAAATACAGAACATCTAATAACTAAAAACATATTTAATATTAAACACGACGACTTCGCAATCACCGTAAACTGAAGTCTTTGATAAGGTCTCTCACTCACGGCGATATTTTGATGCGATGCAGTCGCAAGTTTGCATCGGTACAGTCGCAATGCGGTCGCAAGCTGTGTAACCTTTGAGGTATTATACTAGAGCGGACACCAATCTGCGTATGGTGCGTGCGCAAGGGTACACAGTGAAGCGAGAAGGAAGATAATGTTACTTCGTTGGCGTGAGAGACAGAAATAGAATGTACCGTTCATTTTGCTACAAACATTTTGTTTGCAGTGTCCCCTCTAGTATATTATCTCAATGTGTGTGACCTTGCCCACATAAACACGATTCAGTCATGATACAAACGCAATACTGTCTCGCTTTTGTCGTCATTTAGTAACAGCATAAATATGCCTGCAATCGCTACAGTTTCAAGACGACTATTGTTGAGATTAGTCATGTTGTCTTTGAAAGCAGCGTCAATTTTGAATGCACCCAGTTCTGATTCTACTTAGCACTTTGGCATGTGTTCTGGGGGGCTACTCTATAAAAACGATACGAATTTCGAATGTTCGGACGTCGTACGTAAAACTTCACAAATGTGCCTAAGTACTCCACAAATTGTTGGATTCCTCTACCTACGTTGCAGTCATAGACTAAGTTCGGAGATAATGCTTAGTATAATAGTGAATAGTATTTATTTTTGAAGTGTTAATCTTATATCTTACTACAACTGAAAATTCCAAGTCCGTATCGTTTTTTGTAACCCCATATAGCGCGCTGCAAATGCGACTAAAGCGCGTATACGCGCGACTGCATCACAACAAAAAGTCGCCGTCTGCGATTGGCCTTATAATTTAGTGATGGTGGATCTACTTTCGTTGTCTAATGTGCCTTGCAAGATTCCTTAACGTTTGTGCCCATACCCCGTGATATGTGATTCTATATTGACGACTCCAGACAAGGTACAAGTAGAGAAATCGTCGTAATGTTGATTACATGTTGATTTTAGGAGGCTCCTGAGCTTGTCCGATGACGCTTACGTCCTTTTGTTCCCCGTCTTCTGGATTCACTTTTGTTACTGAATCACCTTTCACTGCTATACGCATTATGTCGTCTGCATTGAAATAAATTGGATTATGAAGATATTATTTGTTTTATGATTACCAAAGAATATATTATTCAGATTTTTTGTGATCATTACACATTAATTTTATATAATACTGTGTCTATTGAAATACTAAGCTGTATTTTAACCTAGATGTCTATCTATTATATTTTCATGTTGTATAATACTAGTGGACCTAGATTTAGTGCAAATATAATTATATAATTTTAAACTAGAAAAAATACTATGTATGGTTACTTAATTTTGTATTAGCTTACAAAAGAATCATTTGAATTTATCTTCTCATTGCATACACTTTAACGGCCTTATTCATAGACATTTCATAAACCTATATTAGTTATTAGATATTTTGTCACTTCGGATTTTGAATTCGTTTTGACGAAAGAAAACAATATATTTTATAGCTAAAATATCTTTTAAAAATTTCTACGAATGATGGCGTAAGTATCTAAAAAATAAACTATAAATACTTGTAAGTGATACATAAATTTTGACGACAATCTTGAGCACATTTTGATTTGATTTGTGTACTCAGCTGTAGTCTGAATTACTGTGGTTGAGACAATTTTCGGTCTGTAACAATTGAACAAGTATTTTCGTACGAACAATTCGCATGGCTAATACTCTTTACGCTTAGATTTTGAAAGCCTGGAATTATGGGCTTTCGATTAGTAACTTAAGTTTACTTTTAATTTGTTGTTCAACGAACTGATGTAAGTAAAACTTATCGAAAAATAAAGTTATTAATCTAATAATCAACATGTCTAGTACATACAGTAAACAAATAAAAATGCATTTGAGTAAGGTTTAGCAAATACACATAATAATTTTCTGATGCTCTGTAGCTCTGCCTTTGAAGCTAGATAAATAAAATGTAATAAATTGTGTAATACCTTACCTTTGAAATGGAAAATTACTCCGACCAAAGCGGCAAGCGTTCCAAATGAAACCATCCACCACTTGATTACAGAAACGATGCGTTTGGGAATAAACAGCTGGTGCTTTAGCATCTTCACGAAGGTTTTATTCAAAGACAGACCCTGAGGTATCAACATATTATTTTAATTTATCAAGTTCGTATACCATTTTAAATACAAAACGGACTGAAAATAAGACCCTGAGGAGTCAACAGCATATTACTATAATTTATGAAGTTTGTACACAATGTTAAATAGAAAATTGCAAATAAATAACACAAACAAAACTAGCAGTCTCCATGTAATGGCAGTAACATTTTATGATTATAAATTTATTAAAGATCAATGTCACTTTTGTTTTTTTGCAGACTTATTTATACAATTGCAATCAGTAAGTGCATGGTGGCCTATTGGTAAATGGATCAGATGCAACTGCCCACATGGTCATGATGGTCGCTGGTTCGAATCCTACGATACAGCTCTGACTTTTCGGAGTCATGTGTGTATTGATAGTCAATCACCACGCATTAAAACAGTGAACGACAACATCGTGAGGAATCCTGCATACCATAGCAATTTGTAAGAATTTATATGGTATGTAAAGTCCGCCAACCCGCACTAGGCCAGCATGGTGGACCATATGGCCTAACCGCTCTCAATCGTCTTCTTGATTGTAGAGGACGGCTGTGCCCTACAGTGGGACGTATATGGGCAGGTACATTCATATGTAAGCACAAATAATCAGGAACTCATAAAAACTTTCTTCATGTTCTTACCTCTTCGATCCAGAACAGTGGAGTGACGTATCCAGGCAGTTCTTTCATAATTTCTATTTTTTCTACTTTCAATAGTTCTATGTTGAATTGTATTCTTTGTTTCGCCACCATTGGAGTACCACTGATCTGAAAACAATGCTTAGTTTCGAAATATACTTCAGCTTAGTTCCACTAGAATTGTTAGTAATAGTAGTGATAAAGATTTTGGATAGTTTGTTATAGAAATTTAGAATGTTTCATTAAGGTTGTTAGTTGTGTAAAAATTTCGTATTCGTTATCCCGTTAGTGGAATAGAAAACCTACCTGGTTTCAGGTAGTAGTTATAGCGACTGCAGACACTAGGCAGTTCGCAAAAAAGGAGGAATACTTTTTTCATTTGTGCCAGCAAGTCTTAAACCATATTTGTAAACTCGGCGTTTGCTTCAAAATATTTTGTGCGTTTCGTTATTCAAGATTAGGTATCAATTTAATCTTGCCTTCACTATCAATACAAATTTAATATTTGGGTGGTAAATACGTAGCTTTTGCTAAAATAATAATTTAAGCTCTTGTGTACTATTGCGTCTATAAAACAGCATGGCAAATGGTAAAAATAAAAAAGAATAGTCGTTTTTTTTTTGCTAAATTTTAATTTAATTCTTTGTGTCTCAAGTCACCTGGTTTTATTTTCGGTCATAGTCTAGTTATACCCGGTACGTATAACATTGGTTATTGTCTCAATAATTTGACGCTTTTCTTCGTTTCCGTAATACAATTTTGAAGGCGCAGCGCCTTTCTAAACTTGAAGAAGACTGTGTGAGAATTTAACATCAGAAAACTAAAAGGCGTCAGAATATCAACCAACATGACATTATGTATGTATGTTCTATTTGCTTATTTACCTCTAATTAAGAGACACAGACTTCATTAAATATAAGAAGAACGAAATGCCTGTTCTTCTAGCAAAAACAACCTTTTGAACCGGATGGTAGTGAAGAAGTGACTGAATCTAAATAATGTATGACATTCTATGGATTCAATAAAGTATTTACAATCTCATAATACGTACCGGTTCGAAATCAATTGCAATTCCATGTTCATTGATATCAGGAGTGAGTCCTTTAACGTTCTCCAAGAGTTGAGGATCTGAGTCTAAAAAATGTGGCATAGAGACATACAAAGGAGCTTTTAAACACTTTGAAACATCCATTAGACCCTTCGGAGGACACGTATCTGGGGTGTTACAGAAGCAATTCAGTTCTGGATCGTTGGCAAAGTCACCGATATTGGCAATGTAATGATTCGTTTTAATTCCGTGGTAGATGGTCTTCTTCTGGAACCATGGCTTGAAAGATCTATAATAATAGAATTTTTTTTTAAATTAACAATGAAATAGAAAATATCAGTGCAAAACACTAACTAATTAATTATACATGTGAGTTTGATGATTTAGATTGTAGAGTCAAGTTACTACCAGGCAAAATGAAAGAGCCAGCTCGGCTTTGGTAATGAAAACTGAAGCTAAAATGTACTAAAATATGACTGCCTGTAAGTTAAATGAAATTTTCAAAGTTTGAAATAAAGATAAATTTCCTCCTAAGGCACTCCCTTCTCGCTACCCCATTATTTCATTTAGTGAGCAGCTCTGCGAGGACGTGGGGATATGGGCATAGGCGCATTTACTGGGGACGATTTACAATCACATTCATTTAGGAGCTGAGCAAAAATTACAATAGCTTTATAACTTAGAATGTATAATACAAACCGACAAAGATCAGCGGAGTAAGACTGCAGGCGGTCTTTGGAGGTCAAGAACGGAGGGAACACAGTTCCATCAGTTCCTTGGTACTGATTGCAATTGTCTCTCCATATATCCATCTCTGGCTTACCATCCATCGCCACTACCTGACCAACATCCATCACGTTCTTGATACCTCGCTTCACTGTCACCACGTGTGGGTCTACCGTGTTGTTTTTCTGTAAACAATTACGAGGAATTGATATTGTTCTGCTTATTTTAATTTTGTATCATGGAAATGAATAATAGTGCCTATCATAGATATTAGTTCTTTTAATGAAATGGCCTTATTAGCGGGAATTAATGTAATAATAATAGAACTATCTCCTATATCTCACTGTAGCACGGGCCTTCTCGGTAACAGAGATATCGACACAGGGCCATAGTTCAATAAGCTGGCATAATGTAGGTTGGCAGCCTCTACATACCCCAGAAATTTTTGAATTTTTTTATGATTGCCTCACAGTTTTTTCCTTCGCCGCTTAAGTGCGTGGATATTGACTATAAATACACACATGATTCCAAGAAGTCAGGGTGTGCCCTGGGGTTGGAATCTACGACGGCCATGTCGGTAGCCGTGTTCGGTTCTTTACCAACAGGCCACAAGTACTTGTGACATAGTTTTTTAAATTAATTAATTAAAATAGAATACAACTGAGAGGTTTTAGATGTTAGTCCAACACTATTTTCTAGTGTCAGCTGGCAGATTCTACATAACATTGAAGTTTGTATTCAGTAGCGACAAGTCACAAATATGCAAGCTTTCCCATGGTGGGTTTATGTCGTCTGAGTGATAATTATTATACAATTATGAACGCACTTTCAAGATCAATAAGCCGTACAGTTATATTTACGGATGGTAGGTTTAGTTTACTGGTGATAGGTCTTTCATATGTGAGAAGCCGCCTGGGTAGTTACCACCGCAATGTCTGTCATCCAAACACCACTGTAAACGAACTGTTGTGTTCCGGGTTGAAAGACGTTCTAGCCAGAGTAAGCACTGGACATATTGAGACTTAACATCTTATGTCTCAGGATGGTGAGCCAAGCATTGCTACTGTCCATGAGCGGTAGTATCGCTTACCATCAGGCGTTTGGAAAGCTCGATTCCAATCATAGCAATAAAACTAAATATTACTTGTTAATTGCGCATATTTGTTGAATTACCTCTTATATTTTTACTCCTATTTTTCTTTGCTAATATCATTTACTTCGCTTATTTTATCAAACCTATAATTGGTACGTAGAATCAAGATTAAAAGAATGTACTCACCATACCAAATAAAGAGAATCTGAACTGATTATTAGGTTCGAAGATTAAAGTAACAACTTCTTTCTTGATAGCAGTGCAGGCAGCTTTGGGCGCGAACTCAGTTCTGTCACAGTTGATGATGACTCCTCTGAACATTAGGTCAAGGGCTTTGACCCTCATGAATACATCAGTTGGACCGTCGAAGATCCCGTTGACCGCTTTGCCCACCATGTTCATCATTGCTGGTTTCTCTCGGTACACTGCTATCGCCATACTCTAAATGAAAATATATATATATAAATAAATAAATAACACCCTTCAGTCACACACATAGTCCCACACTAAGATCGAGTCTTGTGTCGTGGAAATCAGAAACGACGAGAGACTTTTTCTTTTCACAAACACCCAGACCCTAAACAAATATTTGTGGGCCGCATTTCTCTCGGTGCGGGGATCGTACCCGCTGTCTTTCGTTTCACATGCGGTGTTTAACCGACTGCATAAAGAAGGCTGATTGTATTTATATTAGCTATATTCTTTTCTAATTGAATTCTAAAAATATTTTTCTAACTGGGTGTATTAATTCCACTCTGAAACATATTGAGGTTTAAACGATTTTGCATTTTGATTGGCAACGGCTTTTCGGCCGAATGCCGCGATACCAACTAACATTTTTACTCAAATATTTATTATTTTCGTCATCTGTTTAATATTGCTAATATTTTCTTATTACAAAATTTAAGTTCTTTAAAATTAATAATCTTCGATTCATAAATATCAACAGTGTTCATTTATATATTTAACTAGTATTTATTGACTCCCAAAAACTTGACTTTAGGCACTTAGGAGGTATTGGTAGCTAGGTATATAGGTATCTAAATTTAATGTACAAAGACTAGATACAAGACAAGTAAAATTTCGGACCTATATTTTCTTTTTAAAATATTTCACGCCTGGATCGACTCTCCTGAACTGCTTTCTCTAATTAATTCAATAGAAGATACAGAATACGTCAGCCGAAAATGTTCGCACTTCAAATATTTAATACGTCGTATTTTAATCCCATTAATAAGACGCACAACGATTTGTCGAAAAAAACATAAAATCCTTGATATTACGGATAACAGATCTACCAAGTAGATTCAAGCGGGATATATCCAGATTGTGTATGCTAAAGATTTGTTAAGTTTTTTGTTTATTTTTGTATAATATATTTTATTTATATAAATATATATATTAACTTAATTAAGTGCGTGGTGGCCTGTTGGTAAACGGACTAGACGCGACTGTCAACATGTTCACGGTGGTCGCGGGTTCGAATCCCAGGGCACACCTCTGACTTTTCGGAGTCATGTGTGTATTGATAGTCAATCACCACGCACTAAAACGGTGAAGGAAAACATCGTGAGGAAACCTGCATAGCATAGCGATTTATAAAATTCTATGGTATGTAAGTCCACCAACCCGCACTAGGCCAGCGTGGTGGACTATATGGCCTAACCACTCTCAATCGGTAGTCGATTATAGAGGAGGCCCGTGCCCTGCAGTGGGACGTATATGGGCTGATACAGAACTATATTATTATTATTAACTTTATTATAATTTGTACTTAATATTTACTAAAGAGTAAGCGAGTCGTCTTAGTTTTCTTTGTATAATATTATTTAGAGGAATAATATAATCTACAATTTAAGCCTAAGTTATAATTATTAGTGTAGGACATAGGCTTGGGGATGCAATCCAGTTTTTAACTACGATGATAAAATGTTTGTATTTCTGTTCGATTGTAGTCTGTTTTATTTCTTAAATAAACAAATAAAAAAAAGCTCACGGGCGTTTTGTTTTCTAAATCAGTTTTGATTTGTTGCTATTCTCTATTTCTACTTATTAAGTAGCGTTAAAAATCCGTGTTAGCATAATAACACGTGGTGGCCTAACCACTCTCAATCGTATTCTAGATTGTAGAGTAGGCCTGTGCCCTGCAGTGGGACGTATATGGGCTGATACAGATAATAACACTCCATCTAGAAAACATAGTATCTAGACATGATTAGCAGTAGCCGTAGTCTACGGTCTTTTCGCGTGCGAATGTGTGGTTGTCTTGCTGTTATCAAAATATTATCAACAGTTTTTCTCTATCTAACACATTGTTAGAGATATGTTTTCTTAATATAAACAACATGCATTTATGCTTGTAATCTAATAGTATTAACATGTCAAATATAATAAAATATAAAAAGGGAAAAACTGTTCCTTCGCACGCAGTTCGCACACTAAAAAATCATAGACGATTTATTTAAGTAGAGTGATAACCATATAAGGCTAATATAATATCCCATATAAGGCCCCATTCGCACGGGCGCTTTAAAAGCGTCGACTTTGATGGTTTTTTACCGTTCCCAATATTTATGTTTATTTTTATTTGCCTCCGTGGTGTAGGCGGTTAGACGTCGCCTATGAAACGGAAGGCTGCGGGTTCGATCCTCGCACCGGGAGAAATGTTTGTACGGCCCACAAATATTTATTTCGGGTCTGGGTGTTTGTTAGACCGAAAAGTCTCTCGTTCTTTCTAGTTCCTGATTCCCACGACAAAAGACTCGATCTTAGTGTGGGGTCAGGACCATGTATGTGATTCTTGGGTGTTATTTATTTATTTTATTTTATTTATTATTTTCACATGAAATGAAAATTTAACGTCCAACGCTCAACGTTGAAAATCCGAAAGCAGTCGATAACAAAGCATCGCGTTTTGAAATCGCCTTCATGTAAACAAACTGATTAATTGACATATTTTGTTTCATTGAAGCGTTTTTTTAACGCGCACTGAAATATCGCCCATGCGAAGGGAACCTAATTGTTTGTGTTCTAATAATATTAACAAGTTTCTGCTTGTCAATTTGAAAGTTGCTCAACGTGACGACCTTTTGTTAGCGATACGACTTCGGATAAGGGTTAACATTGTTACCGAGGGATTGTTCTACAGGATGATAAGGTTTCCTAATCTCTTTGTTTAGGGTGTATTAACATTTTGACTACCTATGAATTATTGTGTAAGAAAATGTATGTATCGTGACTGTCTTTGCAATTTAATAACAACAAAATTATTTTTTATTATTTCATTATATTACTTTTATTTCATTTATTTATTGTCATACTTCAAATGGAAGGAAAGAAATAAATACAGCATACCGCTGAATGGGGGTCATTGGGCGTGGAAGTCGTTGGGGCTTCATAGTGTGGAGCTTCTTGCTGCGTTATTTAACCGTATCCTGCCTGACCCATGCCTGACCCATGGCGGTTGAGTGTGCTAACTCCCGTGTACAAGGGTAAAGGCTGTGTTCAGGAATGCGGTAATTATCGTGGCATTCATGACCTTGAGTCATACCATGAATCTCTTCGAACGCGTCATCGAGTCCAGGCTCCGCCAAGAGTGTACTGTCTCTGAGTGTCAATACGGCTTCCGTCCTGGCAGTGGCACTACCGACCCGATATTTGCACTCAGGATGCTTGGCGAGGCATTTGATTTGATTTGCCTTCGACTGTGTGCTGCGGCAGGCAATCTGGTGGGCAATGAGAGTGAAAGGGATACCGGAAGCCTATGTGGATATTATCAGACACATGTACCTCCGATTCGAGTCCTTCGTTCGGACCGCCATTGGCGATACGAATCCTTTCCCGATTGATATCGGTGTGCACCAAGGCTCGGCGCTAAGTCCATTCCTCTTCAGTGTTGTGCTCGACGCCATTACATCTCACATCCAGGACCCTGCGCCCTGGTTGTTGATGTATGCCGATGCACTGACGGAGGAGGACCGGCGACTTTTGGAGCGCAAGGTCAATCGGTGGAAGGAGACGCTCGAGAGCGTTGGTTTGAAGTTAAATGTGGCGAAGACCGAGTACATGGCTTGCGGGAGTACGGACCCCCAAAGCATCGAGATAGGGAACGAACTTGCCGTGAAGACGGACAAGTTCAAGTACCTTGGGTCCGTACTCCATGAGTCCGATGACATCGACCTTGACGTCAAAGCCCGTATAGGCGCTGCTTGGTCTAAGTGGAGGGAGGTCTCGGGCATACTCTGCGACCGCAGGATGCCGATGAGGCTCAAGGGTCTCATCTATAAAAGCATCGTGCGGCCGGTGCTCCTGTATGGTTCTGAGACGTGGCCTGCCCTTAAGCGGCACGTCCAGGAGGTCCACGTCGCGGAGATGAAGATGCTGCGGTGGATGTACAACGTTACGCGTTTGGACAGAATCCGTAACGAGCACATCCGTGGCAGTCTTGGTCTCCCGCGATGTGGCTGATAAACTCCAGGAATCCCGCTTGAGATGGTATGGTCACGTCCTATTCCCGGACCTCGACCACGGGGTAGACCAAAGAAGCGCTGGCTAGATGTCTTCAAGGAAGATATGAGGGTCAATGGCCTTACTATTGAGGATGCCGAAGATCGGGCCAAATGGAGGAGAATTTGCCGGAAGGCGGACCCTGGCACCGGCCGGGATAACGCCAGGTAGAAGAAGAATAAGAAGAAAACTTCAAATGGAAGGAAAGAAATAAATACAGCATACAGCTGAATGGGGGTCATTGTAGTCTGGCCATGTGCATATTAGCATTAGATTATTACCTTGTATATTTATATTATTGTACTAGCGGCCCGGCCCAGCTTCGTCTGGGTGCATATATTTTTTGATTCCACTCCACACCAAATACATGTTATTTTTCGTATAAACTCTTGTATACCTAAACTTGACGTAGCTGTCCTACTGTCCGGCTCAATCCCGTCTCATCCGTCTGTTCAGTCTCTTCCCAATCCATCCCGTCCTTTCTCTTTATTATCCATCCCGTCTTATAACGTGCATTTATATTTCGTCTTATCAAATCTGTCAGCTATCCCAGCCTTCTCCCGTACCTTCCACTCTATTATATCCCGTCTCTCCATATACATGTACATATAAAGATTGCCTTATGAAATTTTTGTGCAGCAGAAATCGTAATATTTTAATTTCACCACAACTTCAAAACCAAACGTCCAATTTTAATCATTCAAAGACTAAATATTATCAACATAAACTGTACTTATTGATGAAATAATTTATTTTGATAAGGATTAATAGCATGAGTAAAATAAACGCGTTTAAATGTAGTCCAAAAAAAAATTCAAGATTTTTAAATAAAAATGTGGTTGTTGTGCCTCACTCGACATAGATAGATATAGTGTGTCGCGGACTTTTTTGTAGATATTTATAAGATCTACAATTAATTATACCATTTTATGGTTCTATCTTTTGTAGTTTAGGCAGCGTACGCAAAATAAGTAACTTCTTTGGTTGATTTTTTTCAGTTTGTGTCCGAAAAATCCAAATATCTTACGGAACCCTATTTTTTTCCAAAATAAAATATAGTCTATGTTACTCGTGGATAATGTAGCTTTCGAATGGTGAAAGAATTTTTAAAATCGGTCCAGTAGTTTTTGAGCCTATTCATTACAATTAAACAAACAAACAAACAAACAAAGTTTTCCTCTTTATAATATTAGTGTAGATTGTTGTTATGGTGACCATGCATTAATAAATTATTTTTCTTTCTTTGTTTCTTTCTTTCTTTTTGAAGTATGGCAATAAATAAATAATATACACCCTACATACGTAGATCAGACCCCACATTATGATCAATTAAGTCTTGGTCTTAAAAACCTCGAGAGACTTTTCGGTCTCACAAAAACCCAGACCCGAGACCGATATTTGTCTGTGAGAGGAGATCGAACCCGCGGCCTTTCATGCAGAGGCTCTAAATAGGTGATTGGCAGTTCTACATATTTTCTTATGGCTAAATAAAAAACAATGTTATATGAGTTTAGTTGAGCCTGCGTTAAGTTAATTAAGTATGTAAACAATACCTTGCTTTTATTATTTTGTAGGCGCACGGGAACCTGATTTAGTCGAAATTATGAAGAATGAAGATCTAATGAAAATGATTAATTTGGGTATTTTTTCAAGGAAATGATAAATTGTACATACATAAACTCACGCCGTTTTCCCAGAAGGGGTAGGCAGAGGTTCAACCAGGATATTCCACGTATCGCCTTGTATTTTCCGTCACACGATATGATAGAGAGAAAGCCTATCGCTTTTCGAGCGCAAACTCCCGGTTGATAATGAATACAAAAATCCAATATCACTTTGCTCGGCCCAGGATTGAAATCCGAGAGCTCAGCTTTGCAATCGATATTATTTATAATATATATTGCGCGATATAATTTATATTGCGTGCCCCGGTGATAGGTTTTATTACCTTCTGTATCAGCCCATATACGTCTCACTACGGGGCATAGGCCTCCTCTACAATCGAGAGTACGATTGAGAGTGGTTAGGCCATATAGTCCACCACGCTGGTCTAATGCGGATTAGTGGACTTACATACCATAGAAATTCTTATAAATCGCTATGGTATGTAGGTTTCCTTACGATGTTTTTATTCACTGTTTTAGTGCGCAGTGATTGGCTATCAATACACACATGACTTTGAAAAGTCAGAGGTGTGCCCGGGGATTCGAACCCGCGACCACCGTGAACATGATGGCAGCTGCCTCTAGTCCGTTTTTCATCGGGCCATCATGCATCTTTCTTATTTTATTGAGACTAATATGACATGAACAAATATATTTTGATTCGGATATTACATACTTGTCTACCGCACTCCCACTATTGAACGTCTCTCTAAACGAGACTACACATACCATCAGATTAACGCCCGAATACTGGAACGCAACTTAAATATAAGTTGCGCTTAATTACGTTAATCCCGATTAAATGTACTGGCTAAGTGGGCCGTGCGCCGTTAAGAGTTCAAATAATAAGTTATATTATTTGAATGGCGTTCCAGTATTCGGGTGTTAAGGTGGTCATTTAAAATAAAAGACAATAAAAGTCTTGCCATCATGAAGATGTGTGGCATGACGATGATCTCCTCGCCGGTCAGTCCAGGGCCTGATAGCTCTGGTTTGAAGTAAAAAGCATCCAGTTTCTTATAGGTTATTGTGTCGTCTTCCTCGTGGTCTTCAATTTCCACCTTCTCTTTCCATTCCCTGTTCAAATTAGAAAATCATTAATTAATGAAAATAAACTTCAGGAGGCGGAAATAGGTAGAAATCCTTAAAAAACAAATAAAATAAATTATAATTTGTTGGTATGTTCCGAGTTCAGTCACAATTGTAAGTTTCGTATCATTGTATTTGGTGGTCACCATACGATCGAAAACGAATGTCCTAAAAACCTGACTACAAACATATTTATAAACTACGATTTTGAATGAAATTCCATATAATATTATTGTATTATTTTCCTATACTCGTATTTGAATAGAAAATAGTTATTCCTGAAATAATAATGTACACCCTTTTATTTTAATCGGTTATTATTTTAAGATGTTATGGTACGCAAGAAATTAAATTTTAGAAAAAACTATGGGTTTACAACCCAAATAGGTGCTATTTAAAATATCACAAAAAATTGTCGCGTTTTTTTTGCGAAAGTTTTAGTTACGTTGCATCAGCTGTACTCACTAAAACTACCACCCGGCTTTGTTTTCGGTCGCATTCTGGTTATAATCTGTATAATTCTAATTTATTATAATGAATATAATATAATATAATATCACTTAGGACTAAGTGAATATTCTAAGGTCAACTAGGTCAGGGTCGAAAACTCCACAGTTTCAAACAAAATATTACAAATTCCCGCTGATACTAAATGTCAAGAAGAAATTTGACACCGAAAGTTTTCCTAACTTGAACAAGATTCCCATCAATCTCAAGATTTATTTGTATAAATAATAAGTTATACTTGAAAAGTAGGTCGGGAAAATGAGAAATAATCTTTACTCATAATAGTTAGTTTGATAAATTCACGCATATTGATATAAATCACGAACTGCGACAATTTCTTCCATTTTAATATTTTTCACCAATATTCAATATGAAAGTCCTATATCCTTAAAACGTGGACCAATCAATTGGGCATTACAACCTCAATGGTGCCGGATTTTTTTTTTCTATTAAGTATTAACTTACACAAAACAACTTTAAGTACTTACGACAGTTAAGAGTCTGATTGTGTAAATGCACACTGTCCGTCGTTGTTTTTGCTGATTTATTAAATTATATATTATTATTGGAGTGTTGTACAGCTTTAAGAACAATTTTAAAACAATAGGTTGGTAATTACCTAAACAAAAAACACTAGACTTCTAAATTCCCGCCACAAAACCCTCTTTTAAATTTTAATTATGTTTAAAGGCAAAGGAATCACAGTCCATTCATCCTTGTGAAATATTGCTTTTTGTTTAAGGATTCGTTGATTATTAAAGCTATTGAAATGCTGTAGATTTTAATCGCAAAGAGAAGAGAACGCGTTTAGGAAGTGCTCTTTGCTCTGATTTCTAATTATTTTTAAGACAGCAGAACAACAACAGCAACATGCGTCCATACATATTATGTATTAAAATACAATTAGCAGAACCAAATAATCGAATCACAAAGCAATGCTTGGCATTCCACTGCGCTTGCATCCTGAGACATAAGATGTTAAGTCTCAATATGTCCAGTAGTTACTCTGGCTACAATGTCCAATCGGAAACACAACAGTGCCTCTACACTGGCGTTTGATGGGAGAAATAGACAATGCGGTGGTACCCACCCAGGCGGCCTCTCACATATGAGAGACCTACCATCAGTGATATATATTTTCATTACAATTCGTGTAATGGATAACATGAGATTAGAGAAAATTCCGCATGCATGCATTTCGACCACATCTATGTATTCGACCTAAATTTTCCAAGTTAGTAAAATAAAATACATATGGAATAGTTGAATATTTACATATTCACAGTTTTATTCATATAACTGTCAAACGCTTTTTGGCGAGGATCTTTTTCGAACCATGCCACGCTCATACATAATATATTTTAAATACAGAGATGGTTCGCCGCCATTTTGGCCTTTGTTTTTGACAGTAGTTGCCTAAATCTTTTTTGGATTTATGTCAGTTACTGTAAATTGTAAGAAGCTTTTATAGAATTACGTAGACATTTACTTGTTCGTAATGTTTGTAGCACTTTTATATTAGTGAAAATTGAGGTAATTATTTAACAACAAATTGCTGCCAATTCCATTAATAATCGAAAGTATACAGGGTATATCAAGACTGCTGGTATGTAGGGGTGGTAGTTTTAGGGACTCCAAACACAAAGCAACTGAATGTTTTGCAAAAAAGAGCGATGTTTTTTTTGGTCTATCATATATTATGAGTGGCCGCCTGGGTAGGTGCCACCGCAATGTCTATTTATCCAAACAGCAGTGTAAACGCATTGTTGTGTACTAGTTTCAACGACATAATATTAGCCAGAGTAACTACGGGACAAATTGAGATTTATTACAATATCGAATTCAGCCATCCACTCCTATTTGAAAAATTCACCTGTACACCCTATAAACCCTTTTATTTCTATAATTTACGAGCAAGGCCCTATGTATTTTTTTTCTTCTGCCAATTGCTTGAAACCAAAGTAGTTAACCCACAATGGGGATGATGACAGTAACAACGAATTAATGAAATTGTGGTTTAATATAATAATGTATAATAGAAGGATTCTCAAAATAAAAATTTGCTTAAGATTTTAATTAAGATTAAATATATTTTTGCAAAAATAAAAGTACAAAACCTAAGGATCCGCCATATTAGATGAAACGCCAATCAGAAGCGAGTGACGTGTCACTTTCGTAAATATTTCTTAGTCATAACGCGAACTTGTTGGCTAGCTTTGGTCATTTCTATGTTATTCAGTATATTTATCTAATATTTAGTAATGCAATCTGTTTTGTGCTTCCTACGAAAAAGGATCATTACTCATGGAATAAGGACTCATCGCAAATAGCTCAAAATTTGTAACTATGCGATATTTCATATCACTGTTTAATTGGAACATTAATAACGTTTTTCAGTACTCATATACACAGCGATTGGCATGATAATAATACCGAAAGGCAATAAATGAAACGTAGCTCCGATATTTATCGCTATTGTTATTTAAAATAATTTAAAATTTTGATATGTTGTTTTCTGGACACGTCAAACATTATGAACATTGTAAATAAAGTTATTATTTCCGTCAAAATAGTGTTCACGAAAATTAATCATCGTATTTAAAGATAAAGATCTTGGATCTTGCCTTTCCATTTTTAGCCATATATTTCTAACTTTTTTATCCATTGAAACATTAATAAACAAATTTCTCGGAGTTTGTATCGATGTATTATTACATTGCGAAACTACACATCATCGATCCACATTAAAACTCGGCATTACTATTAAAAATAATAAAATGTATATGTTATGGGCCAAGTGATTAATGCGGGCAGTATTCATAATGCCCGGGCAGTATGAATATTGCCGAGCCATATCGGGCCAAGTGATTAATTACAATCTAAACTCACCTATTTATCACATAGCCCGGGCATTATGAATATGGCTATATGATGATCGGGCAATGTGATTAATAGGTGATTTTTTACGTGGTGGGCTGCCGCATTGTCACATCTGCGATAGACCCAAAAATAAGACAGGTTGAATTGACCTGCTTATGTTTAGTTGTTTTTTAACGTCCGAAACATTATCTTCAGAAAAAAATTAGTGTACCCACTTTATGGACCAGTTAGGTCGACTGTGCCCCAAAACCGACTCGGGACACCCCGACTTCACGTAGTCTTTTAGCTACCGACCCTAGAGTGTATATAAAAAGCCGGAGGCGCGGAGGGAGAGCCCGCCCGCTGTAACGAAGGATAGGCATCCGTGCAAGCCGAAGCTGCGGAGGTGAGCATGGGTGTCTATCTTTTGTTACGCTGAACTTCCCGTAGCGCCGGCGACGATGCAGAAGCTAATTTGACAACAAGTGGTACCAGGGGAGGTGCAACACTCCCCCTCCCCCTCCACTCCTCCCAACCCACCCTCTCGTGCTGCCCTATTCTAAATTCTACCACTTCGGATCATTGTTTTGATTTTGATTCGCTTTACATCACTCTGCCCAATAGGCACATGGCATTATTCATAATGCCCGGGCAATGTGATAAATTGATTGGTTATAATCACATTGCCCGCTCTTATTGGGCATTATTCATATTGCCCGGGCATAATGAATAATGCCTGATTAATCACTTGGCCCATAACATATATATCAGAATATACACGTAAACATTGCACGAGCAAGCATTAACAAAAGCATGACGTCACACACGGACGCCATTACTATTACGGCGTTTTTGAGCAAAGGTTAAAATGTGAAATTTAAAACGTAATTTTTCGCGCAAATCTTTACTTTTTTTCAAAAATTAAATTCATTTTAAGTATTGTTAATGTATACGAACATTCTGAAGTAGTTTTTCAAAATCAGTCATCATGCCTATTGGTATGAAAAAATAAGAATAAAAAAATCTTGAAAAAGCAAGAGGATTTAATTTATCTATTTTAATTAAATTCTCATCATTTAATTCCCTAGTTAAAACTTAAGCTCGGTGATTTAGGGACAAGATGAAAAGCAGTGTGATTCACTGGCTATAAGTACGCTAATTATTTGCACTGGTAGGGCAAGGGAGAATCATCTTAGTTGCATAAATGAGTACGAACAAAATCTCTGATTATTTATACTCACTAATAGTATTAACAATTTATATATTTAATTTTATTCTTTAAGAATTTTTTTTTAGATTTTTTAAGATCTATTTCTTTGAAGATATTTCTTATGAGAAATCTTTCCATTTCTCTTAAGCGTAGATTCCTCGACATATGTATCTTACCAATCCTCACATATGCTCCTCAAACCTGGTTTTTGATTGAAATCCAGAGGTCCAGGCTCGGTATAAAGAATTATGGAGAGCAGCATGATAGGCGTAACACACCTGGACAGAGTGCCCAATAACACCTTGACTCCATAACTAGAGTCAAGGATGTTGTACAGAAATCGGCCGAATTAAAGTGGTTCGGGCCACGTGGTGGACCCAAAAAGGTGGCCAAATATATAGAAGATATGAGGGTCTTACTATTGAGGATGCCAAAGATCGGGCGAAATGGAGGGGAATTTGCCGGAAGGCGGACCCTGGCACCGGCCGGGATAACGCCAGGTAGAAGAAGAAGAAGAAGAAGAAGAAGAAGAGGATGTCTAAGGATGGCAAGAGGCGACGAGGCAGACGGAAAAGGTGGCATGACGACCTCGACCAATTTAGCAGCATTTGGATGGTATCAGCAACTGATAGGGATAAGTGGAAGAAGTTGTGGGAGATCTTTGCCTAGCAGTGGGACAGAATAGGTTAAAAAGAATCTTTTTTGTTCACAATAAACATAAATTGATAATATGACAACAAAGTACAAATGGCGGTCTTATCGCACCAAAGCAATCTCTTCCAGACAACTATTCAACAACCAACAATCCAAGCGTCAAATCAAGCTTTGCAGACGTTTTCCACAGTTAAGGTATGAGCCAAGTAAAACCTCGCAGGAAATAATTGCTGTATTATTCTCTGCAAAACATTATCCCCTTTGAAATTCGTAAAATCTGCGATTAAAAATTCAATCGTGTTTTGTACTAAGTAATTACAGAGAAGCATTCTTTTCTTTATCGATCTACGTGAATATTTCATACAAAAAGTCAGATACAGTTTAAAGACGGCTGGTGTATCATTTCATGGCGTTTGAAAAGCAGTAATGAAGGGTTATGTTGCAAAACATTTTTATTTCAATTGATGGTTTCTTGTACGTGTATTGAACGTTGAAAATATTTTATACTATTTAAAGTTTCAATTGAAGGGTTGGCAGGTGTTTGAATATTCAATTAGAGTCGTTAAGGTGTCACTCAGTGGTGTTATTTACTTAGATTATTTATCAGATTGATTGAAGTGGAATAGAACTTGGCGTAATTTTATATTTTCTTGACACGTGCTGGTTCTTTTCGTATGGGTATAAAGCAATATGTTAAAGATTTATTTGTTATTTTATTTAAGGAAATTGAATTAATATTTGACATAGAAGGGTAAAATAAGGCAAGCATACTTCCAAACTAATGTCAACCGCCCACTAGGCCAGCGTGGTGGACGACAACACCTAATCACTCTCAATCGTGTTCTCGATCGCAGAGGAGTGCCCTGCACTAGGACGTATAATATGTGCTGATACACATTCTGCTGATTCTAATACCACTGAACATAATCGTACCGACATACGAAATCGACTACTGAACAAATTATGTGTATTGCTGAGTGATTTCCACATTGACCTTCGAAAGTACTTTTACCTTTACAAAGGAACATATCAATAGCTCAAAATGAAGACTTACTCAAAATAATACGGGCCGACTTCTTTGACGATTGGGGAGGCGCCTTTCTGCACCTCCTCAGGGTTGGTGTAGTTGAACAGGTACACCTTGAAGTCCAGGGCAAAGGGAATCTTCTCCCACATCTGCCGGACATCGGTCTTCTTTGACAACGCCATTTCCTAAGACAAATACACAGAAGTTTGATTTCAATAAGCTGTATTTGTTTTTCTACTGCCTATTTTAAGCTACTGACTGCCTCGGTGGCGTAGTTGTACTAAGGTACGGTTACAAAGCTGAGGTCTCGGGTTCGAATCCCGAGCTGGGCAAAGTGATATTAGATTTTTCTATCCATTATCAGTCCAGAGTCAGGAATTTGTGCCCGATATGGCGATAGGCTCGTCACCTATCACATTGTGGGACGGAACATACAAGGCGAAATGTGGGTGTCCTGGCACCTCTGCCGACCCCTTCTTGGGATATAGGCGTGAGTTTATGTATGTATGTATTTTAAGCCAGGGATTTTTAGGAGTCATACGATAGCTTGAATTTAAAAATTAATTTATAACGCCACGCTGGTTTGATCCAAGTTTTAAAAAACAGATAACATTTTAACTATTGCCTGTTTAAAAATTATGCAGCTTCTATAGTGGAATATAAAGTTATAAGTTTATCGGTTTGAGAAATATGAGCTAGATAACTTTCACAATAGGTTTAACTTCAGACGAACCACCGGTCATATTAAAGTCAAAACATTGTGCCAAATCTTGGGTGCATTCGCAGAATGTTGGGCACAATAAGAAAGATAATGCAGGTAACATAAGACGATCCTGGCGAAAGTTGTAGTCCAGTAAAACAAGCTTTCAACCTTAAAATACACCCGTCAAACAGCAGTTTAAATGCACTGTTGTGTTTCGGATTGAAGGACATTGTAGCCAGAGTAACTACTGGACATATTGAGACTTAACATCTTATGTCTCAGGATGGCGAGCGCAGTGGAATGCCAAGCATTGCTTTGTAAATCACGGTGTTGTTTGGTTTTGCTTCTGTTCATGAGCGGTCGCAACGCTTACCATCAGGCGAACTGCATGCTGGTCTCGCCATTCACTGCAATAAAAAAAAAAAAAAACGATGGCGTGGGAAGGTTTTGTTTACCAAAATATTACGGATATACAAACTACACTTTAGATACAACTAAAGTCCTATCGTAGTCATCAACTTGCAAAGTTCCGAGATACAGCCCCTGAAATCTAAAATAGATGATCCAAAACAGATGCTTAAAATATTATCTAATGTCCAAAAATGGAATGAAAAATGTCCGAACTACGTGGGAAAATTCATCCACTGTCCAGATTTGTGTACCCTTGCCTTGGGTAGGTACTCAATTACCGGCTTAGAAGAAAAGGTCCGAATTATTAACGTTAATCATTTAATAACATGAATTTGGATGAACAAAATATTTGAAGAAAGGATGACAGAGTTTGCAGATTCATAATCGTAAAACATTATGGCGTAAAATACACAGGTTGTTAGTTGGTCGGGACTCCGGAGTAATATTTGTAAATAGTGTTAAAATAAGGTTTATTACATTTTTTTGGCTAGTACATGTAATAAATCCTTTGTCGAGGATCTTTTTACTACTCGAATTTTTTTTTTAAATAATCATTTAAGAAGAATAATTGTAAAAAAATGAAATTAGTCGTTGAATGTATTACAAAGAGAATTTGCTCAAGCGAAATATTAATATAAAAGTAGCCCATGGCGATTTGCCCAGTCATTTCAAAAGAAGTACTAAGTTGGCAGTTTATTATCAAGAATTAAAATTGTTACTTAAATAGTGCAAAACTAAATCAACTTCATCAAAGCTCGCAGACCTACCTACTTCGGAACTGCCAGGAATGGCAAAATAATTTTCGAACTTGATATATTGGATAATATAATAACCCATTATTAATAACTCGATTGATTTAGGAATATAACTTACTTCAGAAAATACATATGAATTTATTTGATGACGCACCGTGACATTAGTTTCCCGAAGAACTATCAAATAGTGAGTGATAGATATAGGGCGTCTGGTCTTTGTTAGTTTTGCATTAAACTTTGCCGACATTTTGCTTACCTTAATAATATTTTCAAACTATATAATTACCCTGCCTGGGTCCAGTCGGGAGTAGATACTTTTTACTCCAGCCTTAGAGATGCACTGGAGCGCGCGCACCACTTACGTCGGAACAGTTTTCGCGCTTTACACCCTTTCCATATATTTGTTTCAATGTACCCCATGTATATATTCGAAACATATTTTTTCGCGTATTAACTGTTTTATATTAAAAGTCAAATTAATTGCCGACTTCGTAACTACTTTCAATCTCGTCCCTATACATCCCGTCATGTCCCGTCTCATTTTTTTCATGTTAGAAAAAATATACTTTGCTGAGTAGATATTTTGTGGTATCTCTTAAAATATTCATTGAAATCAAATAATCTAAGTGCAACTTTGCTCAATATTAAATACTTGTAATGAATAATGTATTCATTTGAATAAGAATCATTATAATAAGGATAACAATCCCTTTTAATATAAATAATTATTTTGGGATTTTACTAGCTATTAAAAATGTTATTTTTAAGTCAGACTTCATGCAAGATTGGTACATTACGTCAACCGTGTACACAGCAAGTAACGGAAGCTCTCATACTATCGTTTCTGAGACTGTGGTGGTAGAATTATGACTATATGGCCAAATCTCTTTGGCAGATGATATTAATATATTTACAGATAATCTTGTAAAATTCTTTAAGTTTTAAAGTGTTCTCCTTTACCTTTTTGAGTTGACTCTTCAATATGGCAGGGAAGATGACCCAGCCGAACAGTAGGCCGAATATCGCCACCCCGGTGCCAATCGCGGCATATTTCAGCTCCCGGGCTAGCTGCATCGTCCCGAGATTCTGTAATAATGTTAATAATTGAGATACACATTTAATTGCGAGTTTTTTATTGCTGTGTATGGTGAGAACCGATGCGATCGCTTATGGACAGTAGCAATGCTTGGCATTCCACTGCACTCGGCATCCTGAGTCATAAGTCTCAATATGTCCAGTAATTACTCTGGCTACAATGTCCTTCACACCGAAACTCAACAGTGCCTATACACTGCTCTTTGTCAGGAGAAATAGACATTGCGATGGTACAACCTAGGCGGCCTCTCATACATACATATTCTTACCGTCTTTAAATCCAGCAGTACTTTCCCAGCAAAAGGGGCTATAATAAAAATCCTCTGTGCCATTCAGTCATTAATATTGCAAGATAACTACATAAGTCCCTTGGAAGTGAACTTATCGACGCTAACAATGGTCAGTGACTGCTCGTTAACCGTAATGCGATCGCAATTACGCTAATAATGAGTGTGAACCGACATATTGTTCCTTTTCATTGGTTCCGATGAAATAATCGATTGGGATGATTAGACCTTTTTTCTAAGACTTTAAAACGTGCATTCTAGGTCATATTACGATTTATTTGTGGTTAGAGACCTATTGAAAATAGAATCTAGTTGATGGATATAGATTTTGAATAGTGAATGATATGTAAATAGCATTTGATATTACTTATATAATAATTTATTTGTGGTAAGAGACCTATCGAAAAAGGAATCTAGTTGATGAATTAAGATTTTGAATAGTGAATGATATGTAAATAACATTTAATATTACTAATAAGATAACATTAAGTAGTATAAAATGCCTAGTGTTATAAGGGCGCCTTTAGTGCATTTTTGTGTTATTTTTAATTTCAGATAAACTATGTTGGGTCTCCATAAGTCCAGTAGTTATTCTGGCTGCAATATTCTTTAGATCGAAATACAACAGTGCATTTATACATTGCGGTGCTACCTACCCAGGTGGTCCCTCAAATATGAGATACTTACCACCGTATTGTATAAAATTAGATATGTTAACACATAGTATTCCCACTATAATTAAACTCGTTAACAGAATTATGTGGTAATCCCTTTCGGCAATACCCTTCACTACTAAGCCGTGGTTTATTTCGAAGTTTCCTTCCTCCTTTCCTTTACTTCATGGTAAATACAAAAGGATTTTATGTAGTGTAAGTAACTTTTGGCACATTGTAGCCAACTAAAGATTTTTCAACTTTTTGTATGAGTTTATCATAGTGGTTTTACATAGCAGTGCTACATAATTGTAACAGCCTGTTTGAATACAAATATGAACATATTTGGATTGGTACTTCTTTTGAATAGTTTCTATGTATGTGACTATTGGGTGTTATTTATCATTATTATTGTTATTAATAAGCAACATGATAAAGCTAATTTTAGCTATCTGTTAAATTTGCATGAACACTCATAACTATATTCAAAGTAGTTTCATAAATATTCATAAATTTAAAATACGTGTTTTATAGCACTGAAGATATTTTTTTTGCATGTATATACATTGTATGTATGTGAAATTAAATTTTTATGTGGAGGTGAATATCCAAAGTGAACATCTGGATGTTGTTAAATAAACCAAAAAACAAATAAAAAAAGATGGTATATTATAAAATATCTTGATAAACGTGACTTTTACCTTAAATAAAGTATAACTACTATGTACGAATTGTTGAACGAACGTTGAACGTTGAAAAAACCCTCACACAACCTCTGGGTGCTTTTAATCTCGTAATAACCAGAACAAGGTAACAAAACGACACGCCAGATATTTCGCATCGGGAGAACACTGTAATTCGTAACGGAACGTGATCTAAATGCTTTTGTAGAAGGATTTTATTGATGTTCGTGTGAAAAAGAGCTGTGAAAAAGCGCTGTGAATTTATCAGGAAATATTAAAATCGTAATTTATTTTTGGATTAATGTAAAGGATAATAGATTTTTGAATGAACTTAAATGTCTTTATTTATCAGGCCACTGATGGGTATACTCCTCTAGATTTCACTACATATTTTCTGCTATTTTGCAAAGTAAATTCTTTATCTTCCTGCGAGTTATCCGATATTATTCGAGCATCTGGCAGGAAGTCTATTCTATGTCTTTTCTGTATCAGCCCATATACGTCCCACTGCAGGGCACGGGCCTCCTCTACAATCGAGAGTACGATTGAGAGTGGTTAGGCCATATAGTCCACCACGCTGGCCTAGTGCGGGTTGGCAGACTTACATACCATAGATTTTTTTTTATAAATCGCTATGGTATGCAGGTTTCCTCACGATGTTTTCCTTCACCGTTTTAGTGCGTGGTGATTGACTATCAATACACACATGACTCCGAAAAGTTAGAGGTGTGCCCTGGGATTCGAACCCGCGCCCACCGTGAACATGTTGGCAGTCGCGTCTAGTCCGTTTACCAACAGGCCACCACGCACTCACTATGTCTTTTATTACCGAAATATTAGGATTTAAAATTAATTAATAACATAACATAACATAAACTCACGCCTTGTTCCCAGAAGGGGTAGGCAGAGGTGCCAGGGCACCCACATTTCGCCTTGTATGTTCCGTCCCACAATGTGATAGGTGGCGATCCTATCGCCATATCGGGCACAAATTCCTGACTCTGGGCTGATACTGAATAGAAAAATCCAATATCACTTTGCCCAACCCGGGATTCGAACCCGAGACCTCAGCTTTGTAACCGTACCGTAGTACAACTACGCCACCGAGGCATTAATTAATTTATGATATATTTATGATATATACATCAAAATAATGGTTTCTTAGATTTACGCGAATGTTACACATTGAAATAAAACTATTATTTACGGATTTTATCGCGAATTTAGTTTAATTTTTTACATTTTTGACTTCCCGACGTTTCGATTACTTTACAGCTTTCGTGGTCACGGGGCGGACTGAGGTATTAGACGTCCGCTCTGTGACTGTTACAATTCAACTACCCTTATTTTACAATTATTAATTTAAAAATTTAATTTTAAATATCTAGTCTGTGTTTGCGATCCGATCTACGCAGAAGGAGCTCACAGTGTCTTGAGGTCTGGCAGTTGGTCTTTTGGGTTCCGATTTAATTAAATGTAGTATTGGATCCCATGCTTGTGCAAGCTTCAAGCCGTCTTCTCTATTGAAATTTGGATGTTTTTTAATTTCAATAGCCTCGCGAAACATTCTGGGCAGGAAACGGTGTTCTTTAGCGAGGACTCGGGGCTGGTCAAAGCGGAGGTAATGCTTGGAGCCTTCTTCTATATGTTCAGCAACTGCAGACTTCGTTGAGCGTCGATGCTTGACGTCAGCTATGTGTTCTTTCACGCGGGTCCCTATGCTTCGTTTTGTTTGACCTATGTAGGAGAGGCCACAGTCGCAATCTATTTTGTATACGCCCGGTTCTTGCAGGGGTATATGGCACTTGACAGGTGGTAGAAATTGACTAATCTTCTTGGGCGACTTGAAGTAGGTCTTTATAGAAGCACGCTTCAGGATATAGCCAATTTTGTCTGTGACTCCTTTTATGTAAGGCAAGACAACGGGGACTCGTTCGACAGTGGCTGTCTTCACTCGGTTTCTGTGACGGCGGCGTGGGATTTGGAGCTTGTTGTCTCGCAGTACCTGCTTGACGTGTTGCAGCTCAGTCGCCAGGTGTTTCTCGTCACAGATTCCTCGTGCTCGCTAAAACAAGGATTTACCCACGGTAGCTAACTGTTTTGGATGGTGGTGAGAATCGACGTTCAGATATTTATCAGTATGGGTCTTTTTTCTATACACAGTGTGACTTAAGGACTGATCGGGATTACGGATAACTAAAACATCTAAGAAAGCAAGAGATTTATTATGTTCTAACTCCATAGTAAATTGAATTTTATTGTTGATGGAGTTAAGGTGATTTAAAAATGCAGTTACTTGGTCAGATGGTAAAATTGTGAAAGTATCATCTACGTACCGCTTGTAAAATCTCGGCGAGACTGGGGCTGTACTAAGGGCTATCTCCTCAAAGTCTTCCATGAAAATATCGGCGACTACTGGAGATACAGGTGAGCCCATAGCGACGCCATCCACTTGTACATAGAATTGATTATTCCACAACATATAGCCAGATGTGAGGCAATGTTTGAGTAGTTCTGCATATTCAAGAGGCATGTCTTTCTCTGCTAACTTCTTAGAGACAATTTTGATGCAGTCTTGTACTGGAAGACTTGTAAAAAGTGACTGGACATCAAAACTAACCATTGTTTCATTGTCAGCTAATTGAAGATGTTTAATATCACTGACAAACTGGTATGAATCCTTCACAGATGCTCTAGTGTTACCTCTTAGTGGTGAGAGTACTTGCGCTATGTGCTGAGCCAGTCTGTAGGTTGGTGTGTCGATCTGACTCACAATGGGACGTAGTGGAGCATTTTGCAGCAAAATGTAAAAAATTAAACTAAATTCGCGATAAAATCCGTAAATAATAGTTTTATTTCAATATACAACAAAATGTTTACTTAAAGTGTAAATTTTCTTAAGATACTATCTTCTTTAGCTACAATCGCAGAGTGCATACTGCCTGCTTGGACATAGATGACATAAACGCAGGGTCAGCGTAGGGTCTTCTTCAGTGGCATCTGACTGAAGGTGTATATACTGAACCGTGCAGTGCCATGGATAAATTATTCTGATGAAGATATTGACATAAATATATAAACAGGGCAGCAAGCGTGTACAATGTTCTAACGTAAGTGGTGCGCGCTCTCCAATGCATCTCTGGAGTGGAGTGGAGTGTTATTGAAATTAGTCGTCGCCCACAATGACTTTGAAAATTTTTGCTTTTATTTTGACAGAAAGTTCAATAGCAATTAATATAAACATCTTATCATAGTTAAAACGAAATGTATTCGATTCCGTTAATTTATTATTAATTAGCGTGATTTATAAATGATCTTTTGGAAACTCCAAATGTACTGAAGGGCCTTTCCTAAGTTTTTAAATCAATGGATGAATATGACTTTATAAACCTATAATACAGATGATTGATTATTTCTGTAACAGTAACTATGAGCGTCGGATAATATATACCATGCTAGGACTTCGATCGCAAAAATCTGATTCTTGTGCCATGATTATAAGCATCAACTATTTTTAGATTATTGCCAGTCAAACAAATTATACCTTATCTTGTATTTTTTCTTCTTCAATATATTCAAAAGCTGTCAACGTATCTGAGACTACCGAATTATATCTTTATTTACGGGCACTAGTTGCGAATATTTGTACCAGATTGATAATCAACTATTAAACTTCGCTATACTTGTACCAACAGAAGTACGTTTCGTTTAAGAATTGTGCAACGGTCGTACGATTTCGTTCAGACTGGCATGGTTGTCTGATGCTGGCTGTACCAAATCCTTTTGATACTCAACACGTCATATAATAACCGTCACACTGTCCGGCGAATTTGAGTCGCATTAGGTTTCCCGTGGAATCGGGTTTCGACTAGGTCGGCTTAATTCGAACAATATTCTAGTTGGACTGAACGGAATTTACTATCATGAGCACTGTAGTTGCTTTGTGGTGCTACTACAAAAATGTAGAGTGATATAAAGTACATAATATGATCTGTACAGTACCTACAGCACCTGTTGACATGTAGATACTTTGCTGTGCTAGAAGAAGTCATGTTATAGAGTTCTAAATATATTTTTTTTACATTTGTAACTGCTTAGAATATGGTATAAAAATAAGATTTATACATTGACTTGATTGGATCTAATAGATTGTAGAATATTTACCTTTAATTATTATTTAATGCTATATAAAATTAGATATTTTATTTAAATAGCGTGCAAATGATATAATTTTAACCATGAAGTTTAACGATTGCATGGGAAAAACCTACTTTTCCATTCAATACAAATGTTTCATTTCATCAACAAGATTAGGAATATGTATTCCATTTTCAAATTCGAATAAAAAACAAGCTAACATTTTGCAACGATGACGTAACAAGTTATGATGGTGTTCGAAATTTGAATTTACTGTGAAATACGTACGCGATGCGTGCAGTGGCCGGTGGTCCGCTTGTGAAGACGCCAGGCGGAATACTTGTCCGATATTGCACTATTGGTTTTAATCCGTGGGCGGGGTGCGTAGCCCCGCACGCGACATTGAATCGACAGTATTCGATTTTTAAAAAATATAACTTTTTATGGCGGTTACTCTTGTTTGAGTTTTGAACAAAGCTTTCAAATTTTATTATTCAGGAATTGTAGGAAATTCGTAACCGCCCAGATTCATATTGGTACGAAATCCATTAAGCGAAGGATGGATATATGTTGGTTACTCCATCTAGATTTACCATCATAACAGTCAGGCAAAGTTGTCATGTGAACTTATTTATAGGGAATGGAATAATTTAAATACAATTTATTATAAGTAATTCCAAAGTCTAATAACGCCTGTCGGTGTACTGAGAACGCCTACTGTCCATGATAGAATATACACGTCACAGAGTATATTAAAGTATTTTGTGACGTTTAATTTATTTAAATCCTGTTCATTACTATATCTAAACTAATACTTGTGGCGGACCTTATCAGTCACATATAAATAACACACAACAAATACATTAAACATTCACATACATAACACATTACAAATAAACATTACATAATAAATTCAAAACTTCAAACAAATAAATTAAATTCTTCAACAAACAAACATACGGTCGTCACACGGCATAAAATGTTTTTATATAGTTCGATAAACGCGCCGACCGCCCGGCGTCGAAGTTAGTTGCAAGTCGTGACGTACCGGCGCCGACGCAGCCGGCCGGCTCACTTCGAACAGTTAGTCAGCTGTCGCTCGCTATACACGTTACGTAGTTATCCATAGTTCTCGCCTATATTCACTGCCGCGTTGATAAAACTGTTCACGCAGTACATAGTGTGTACAGTGCGCTTTAACTAGCTGTTGTAGCTAACGAGCTATTCCTATTGTAAAGACTATCGCTTCACTCCTTCGATTATACTGGGTGGAATCGCTTATCGTCACGAAAAAAATTGTGCATGGAAAGTACATGATTTAGAACACTTTGGCATACTTATTTTAATTTTTTTATGTTTTTGTTTATGTAGTGTAAAATTAATTTACCACTACTAGTTACTAATTTAGAATATGTTATTCATAAAACAACGTTGTTTAGAGAAAGATGACATAAATGAAAAAAATCTTCATAAATACACATTATTGTTACCCTACTTTATACAATATGAATTCGAGTAGAAACTTCTAAATCTAAGTAATAAAATCCTTTGATCGCGCCGCCCTCACCGCCGCGCCGCCGCAAGCGCAAGTACAAAGCGTGCCGCCGCGCCGCGCCGCCCGCTCCCGCGCCGCCGACACCAAACAGGGATCTTGCCACTTCCTCAGTCGTGCGTTGGTCGTGCGAAATTCGGTACCGAGTGACGTTGTACGAAATTATTTTGGTTATTGGTTAGTTTCTTGCGGTCAAAATGAGTGATTACACGAACAGTGAGTATGTGACAATAATGACATGTTATGTTCGATCCAATGAAAAGTTGGGTCATGCAAGAAGGATGTATGCAGATCCAGAACATCTGCAGTCTTTGCGTAGGAATGGTATCATGAATGATGAATCCACGAGTTCTCAGCACAAGAACTATTTTAACGACTTATCCGAGGCTACTCGATCATGGTAAGTTCAGACTTCCTAATCATGCAAGAATCCGTGACCTTCGACAGCGAAGTCGTCTATTCTCGACATTATTAAAACGTTTAAATAAAAACATATGCAGCTTTTTCTAAGATAGTAGGTACGTTATGAAAATAATAATGTAAATCTTAACAACTTACCAACAACTACATTTACTTAAATGATCCTAACACACTAAAATTCTAAATAAATCAAAATGTCATATGGTAATATTTAGAGTAATAATACCGATAAATAGGCGCAAAGTAAGTTCAAGGTCTCTGCGCGACAGTCAGCTGTTGTGTAGCGTGACTCATACACTCGCGCGCCTGAGTATTGACATGTTGCACTTTTAAGTGTAGGGTGATTTAGATAATATGTGTTTTGGGGATATCTTGTACTGATGTTGTTTATGGGGTAGTTTGTAGTTTTTAATGATAAATCTCGTATATAACGTTAATTTCACATACACAATACACTATTAAATTTTCCGGACGATAAGCGATTCCACCCAGTATAGTGCTTAGTGTAGTGCACAGACGTTAATCGTGTGAACTTTGGACTCTAGTGAACCTCACATTGTGACTTTTGTAGCTGTAAACTTTGTGTCAACGTGTATGTAGATATTGTGTACTAGTGCAATATACGCTGAACCTGTGTGTAGAACTTTTTATTATTTATCCTACACCCAGCTACCACGGGCTCACATAAGTGGCCTACATCACACCGCCTGCTATACCACTACACACACCTACACACTATAACTGGTGACCCCGAAGAACATGTCAGATACAAGCAGCGATTCTGTGAAAACCGTTGGTTCAAAACGTGGCGAGAACATTACCGTGCGCCGTGCGCAAAAAGTGCGGGTGTCTACTGAACGGCATGAGACGTCGACTGGTAACCGCGCCTTCAATTTAAAGGTACCGCAATTCTCTCCAGATGATCCAGAGATTTGGTTCGCCCTATTGGAAGCGCAGTTTGCTTGCCTGGACATCACCGATGATGATATCAAATTTACCCACGTCATCAACAATCTGGATATCCACCATGCAAAGTCGGTAAAAGATGTAATTATCAGCCCTCCACCTAAACACAGGTATTTAAAAATAAAGTCGGAGCTAATAAAGAGACTTACAGCTTCACATGAACGCCGGATCAAGCAGTTGCTCACACACGAGGAGCTTGGTGACCGCAAACCATCTCAATTCCTGCGACATCTACAGGACTTAGCCACCTTAACCAGACCATACAAGCCTGAGTCTTAAAAAGACACGTTCTGGTCGGACAGTCCACTTCCCAGATTATTATCGCCCGTAGTAACGGTCTAGGGGGGGAGTGATGTGGCGGACCTTATCAGTCACATATAAATAACACACAACAAATACATTAAACATTCACATACATAACACATTACAAATAAACATTACATAATAAATTCAAAACTTCAAACAAATAAATTAAATTCTTCAACAAACAAACATACGGTCGTCACACGGCATAAAATGTTTTTATATAGTTCGATAAACGCGCCGACCGCCCGGCGTCGAAGTTAGTTGCAAGTCGTGACGTACCGGCGCCGACGCAGCCGGCCGGCTCACTTCGAACAGTTAGTCAGCTGTCGCTCGCTATACACGTTACGTAGTTATCCATAGTTCTCGCCTATATTCACTGCCGCGTTGATAAAACTGTTCACGCAGTACATAGTGTGTACAGTGCGCTTTAACTAGCTGTTGTAGCTAACGAGCTATTCCTATTGTAAAGACTATCGCTTCACTCCTTCGATTATATAGTGCTTATGGCAGCCACACACGATACAGTATACTTGCGCAAGTCCAGACTTGCGCAAGTATACTGTATCGTGTGTTGGAAGATAATTGTGCAAATTATTCACTTGCACAAGTTCTTTAAAAAGTTCCAAATTTCAATTCCCAACTTGTGCAAATTTGCGTTTGTGCAAGTTTACATGAACGTGTGTGGGAGCGCGCGCAAGTTTCAGTCTGTTCTAGCCACCGTACGCACGCACGTCGTTTTGGCGCCAAAATGAACGAGACTTCCGAGCGACATGGAGTTCGTGATATTATGGAAGAATTTATAAATATTTACAGAAATGAGCCATGTCTTTGGCAAATAAAAAGTAAAGACTACCATCACAGGGAGAAAAAAAATGCTGCTTATAATAAATTAATTGAACAATACCGAAAATTAGAACCAAACGCCAACCGTGATGCAGTTGTTAAAAAATTGAATGCTTTGCGTACGAATTACCGTAAAGAAAAGAAAAAGGTTGAAGAGTCAACTCGATCTGGAGCAGGTACCAGTGATGTGTATGAACCTACATTATGGTACTACGAATTATTAAAATTTTTGGATGACGACCAAGGGACGCCAAGATTTAGTCGTAGTAACATCGATGGAGTTGAAAGTTCACAAGTAAGTACCTACTCGTATATCTATCTATAGTAATAAAATAAAGCTTAATATTTTGTTTATAATTATGAATATTGATATTAAAAAGCATATTGATATTACTCATTGTATTTATTTATTTATTGTTGGTAAATACACATTTAATTCAGGTAATTAAGACAAAAAATAAAATGTTAAGTATCATTTAAGGTTAGTACGCAGGAGCCAGTGTTTCCTCATTCCGATTAAAAACACATTATGGCCGGTCGGTTTCAATAACTTACTATATCCGTAACTGGAGATTTGACACTGTCTTTTACATTGTAAACAACAAAGACAGGTATACTTTAAATCTCCAGTAAGTTATTAAAACCGGCCGTTAATGAATAAAGTTATCTTGCCAAGGTACACTTCCCTCATTATTAAAGTAGTGTACATACTGGTTTCTTATATTTTTGGCAGCAGTTGGATTATTTCCAGAGCTTCTTCGTAGTAAAGGTTCCATGTTTGAATCAATTGAATTTAAAGCTGGAGTAATAATTCCATCTTCTCTGTTTTCATGGTCGAAACATTCTGCAGAACTATATGAGTTCAAAGATACAGACATTAAAAAGTTGTGCAAAGCACAGCTAGCCATTACTACCTTCTCAATACTTTTTGGTTCTATATTAATTTGAGTTTTATATATTCTAAATCTAGAAGACAAAATGCCAAACGCATTCTCAACAATGCGTCTAGCTCTAGAAACTCGATAGTTGTATATCTTTTTTTTCCTTGAAATTAAATCAGCCCGTCGAAATGGCTTCATCATGTCAGTTCTCAAAGCAAATGCGTCGTCGGTTACAAATACATATGGAAGTACTTTAGAACTTCCTCTGATAGGTTCATCTATAGGGATATTTAATTGGTTTGTCTGAAGCTTTTCGAAGAATTTAGTAGTATGAAGCACGCCTCCGTCTGATATTCTGCCATTAACTCCAAAGTCACACATTGTGAATTTATATTTTGCATCCACTATTGCAAGAAGAACCATACTGTGTCGACCTTTATAATTATAAAAATATGAGCCGCTTCCACTTGGGGGAATAATATCTATGTGCTTCCCGTCTATAGCTCCAAGGCAATGTGGGAAATTCCATCTTTCTTCAAAATGTATCGCGATGTTCTTCCATTCTTCTTCGGTTTGCGGGAACTAAAAAATAAAAAAATATTTATGTTATTGTTTCAGGAACCCGAATTAGCTTTACATTCACAAGATATACATGGTAACTCTTCGGAAACGGATTCTACCTCTGAACAAACATCAAGTCGTGCTAGACCTCCCAAAAGAAAAACTACAGATTCGACAGATTTGTCTAATGAAGTATTACATTCCGTAAACGAGCATTTTAAACGTCCTTTGTTAAAGGACGATCGATTTGATATTTTTGGCAAAAATGTCGCAATGAAATTGCGAGAATTACCTAAACAGCAGAGACTAATTGCTGAAAAAATTATAAATGATACACTATTTCACGCGGAATTGGGCAATTTGACACTACCACAGTACATTCATACAAATCCAACTTCTAGTCCTCCACCATACCAAACACAACAATACATGCGTAGAACTCCAACTCCTAGCCCTCCACCACACCAAACACAACAATACATGCGTAGAACTCCAACTCCTAGCCCTCCACCACACCAAATACAACAATACATGCGTAGAACTCCAACTCCTAGCCCTCCACCACACCAAACACAACAATACATGCGTAGAACTCCAACTCCTAGCCCTCCACCACACCAAACACAACAATACATGCGTAGAACTCCAACTCCTAGCCCTCCACCACACCAAACACAACAATACATGCGTAGAACTCCAACTCCTAGCCCTCCACCACACCAAACACAACAATACATGCGTAGAACTCCAACTCCTAGCCCTCCACCACACCAAATACAACAATACATGCGTAGAACTCCAACTCCTAGCCCTCCACCACACCAAACACAACAATACATGCGTAGAACTCCAACTCCTAGCCCTCCACCACACCAAACACAACAATACATGCGTAGAACTCCAACTCCTAGCCCTCCACCACACCAAACACAACAATACACCCGTAGAACTCCAACTCCTAGCCCTCCACCACACCAAACACAACAATACATTCATGCAACTCTAGAACCACAAGAGTTGATTCATTTAGAATCAACTCCATCTCCTTCCACTCCAGCAGCAGATAATCAACAAGAATATGATGATACTTCTTTGCAATATAACTCAGACTCGCAATATTCATCTGAAAATGTCACAGTGCAATTATCTATTCCAGAATCTTCTGTTGGAACATATTTATCAAATTTCAATGTATGATTGCGTTCAGATGAATGTCGTGAGTCCAAAATAAACCGTGTAACTTAGTTTTTAGCTATAAATATATATTGTGTTACCTACATAATTATATTTTTATTAATATGGAAAACTTGTATTTTTATTACTTACCTTCAAATAATCTTTCCACAGTACTTTGTAAATCGCGTCACATGTTTCCGGAATAATTACACCTAAAGCTTGAGGTGATATAATTGTTGTAAATTTGAGGTCTTCGTAGCTCCTTCCAGTTGCGAGATACCTTAAAGTGGCTGTTAATCTTTCGTGCGGTGATATGGATTGCCTCATAACAGTATCTTGTTTTTTAATGTATGGCGTTACTATTGACAGAAGTTTTAAATAAGTTTCTTCATCCTTACGCAGATAGTTATGCCAGTCTTTGGGTGCAAATTTCAATTCATTTAACAAATTGATGTGCGAATAATGGTTTCTTTTTATTAACCAGTCTTTAGTCCATACTTTTCGATTTCTCTTGTGAGTTTTCAGTTTTTTCGTAGCTAAAATAAAGCCAACTAATGCTACTGCATCATCCATAGCACAAAACAACACAACCGGTAGCTCACTTTCAAGAATAATGATATTGTTTTAAATGGAGCAGGTACGCACGCTTGTACGAATATCAGTGAAATGATATTTGTGCAAGCATGCTTGAGCCGTTTGTGGTCGGCTCCGAAATACGTGAATTTGTACAAGTCCAAGCTTGCGCAAGTATACTGTATCGTGTGTGGCTGCCATTAGTGTAGTGCACAGACGTTAATCGTGTGAACTTTGGACTCTAGTGAACCTCACATTGTGACTTTTGTAGCTGTAAACTTTGTGTCAACGTGTATGTAGATATTGTGTACTAGTGCAATATACGCTGAACCTGTGTGTAGAACTTTTTATTATTTATCCTACACCCAGCTACCACGGGCTCACATAAGTGGCCTACATCACACCGCCTGCTATACCACTACACACACCTACACACTATATACTATAAAGAGAAAAGATTTGATTACTTATTTGCACAGAATAGGTACTGAAACTATTGCACCGATTTGAAAAGAAAAAAAACATCATAAGAAACCTACATCCTGATGAACAAAGCACCCAAGCGGAGCCGGGCTGGGCTAATGTCAAAATGTGAGAGACAAAATGTCTCCATGCTGGTAGACAGTCCACAATATTGCCGACAGAGTCGCTGTATTTCGAAAACAAAAAAACTATCTAACCTGAATTTCGTCGAAATAAGACTATTATTTACGGATTTTATCGCGGATTTAGTTTAATTTTTACATTTTTTGAATTCCCGACGTTTCGATCACTTTACAGCTTTCGTGGTCACGGGGCGGACTGAGGTATTAGTCATCCGCTCAGTGACTGTTACAATTAACTACCCTTAATTTTGAATTATTAAATTAAAAAAGTTAATTTAAATAACTAATCTGTTTTCGCGTTCCGATCCACGCAGAAGGAGCTTACTGTGTCTTGAGGTCTGGCAGTTGGTCTTTTGGGTTCCGATTTAATTAAGTGTAGAATTGGATCCCATGCTTGTGCAAGCTTCAAGCCATCTTCCCTATTGAAATTTGGATGTTTTTTAATTTCAATAGCCTCGCGAAACATCCTGGGCAGGAAACGGTGTTCTTTCGCGAGGGTTTGGGGCTGGTCAAAACTTCTGGATTTCGTCCCCAAATTTCGACTTTATTTCCTATTACAGCCATTTCGGGATACTGCTGTGTAGCCCATTGTGTGTGCCTATGTTTTAGATATTTGACAACCTCCGTGCTGCAGTTGACTATACGCTGGGTGTGAAACAAGAGGTCGCAGGTTCGACCCCCGCATCGACTCATGGATGTCTGAACCACAATTATTTTTCTCGTGTCTGGGTGCTATTGAGACTAAAATGTTTCTGTTACAAGACTCGATATTAGTGCGGGGTTAGGACGATGTGCGACTGTGGGGTGTATTTATTTATTTATATTAATTATCCTGTACTACAAATAAGGCGCAACGGTTTTTAAAATAATCATAAAAACCTTGAGCATTCCTCAGTGTGAAAGTTAGCAGTCTTTGTTATTAATTTCAATTTTTATTGTGTAGCAGTTCTCGTATACAAGGTGAGATGTGTGCGTCCTGGTCGTACTTCTGCCTACCCGTTCTGGGACAAAGGCGTGAATTTATACATATAAGTTATTTTATAATATATTTCAATTTCAACACGCTGATGCTGATAATACATGTTTTACTTCAAAGCAATATACTTTTTTATGTTTCAGATCCAATTTTCACAAAATAATATTTTATCATTGACGTTGTGAATTTATTTTATTGTAAGCAATAAAAAAATATATTAGATGAAAGTTTGTGTCGAGTGTCGATCTCAATTGAAATCACTCCCCTAGGAGAGCAAAATCGACAAAAGTTGTTACGAAACTATTTAAAGAAAACTTTGATTGATACGATTTTAAGTTTCAATGTTAGATAGATAATACATTATGTATTAGATTATTGGTATTAACCTGTTTTTGGCGTTTTTTATTTATTTGTTACAGATATACCTAAAGGAGGAGCAGAAGACTTTTCCTTTACAAAACTATAAAGCCGTATCAGCCCTAAGACGTCCTACTGCAGGGCAAATGCCTTCTCTACAATCAAGAGTAGGATTGAGAGGGATTTGGCCATATAGTCCACCACGCTGGCCATAAAGATGTCAAGGAAGATATGAAGGTCAATGGCCTTACTATTGAGGATGCTAAAGATCGGGCGAAATAGAGGAGACTCATCCTGAAGATGTATGGAATTGTGAAACTGGCTTGTCATTAGCCTGATAGTAAGCGATATGACCGTTCATGGACAGTAACAAAACCAAACAACAACAATGCATGGCATTCCAAAGCGCTCGCCGTCCTGAGACATACGATGTTAAGTCTCAATATGTCCAGTAGTCACTCTGGCTATAATCCTTCAAACCATTGTATTTACACTGTTGTTTGACGGGAGAAATCGACATTGCGGTGGTACCTAACCTGGCTGCCTTTCACATATGAGAGACAATCGTTTACTACTAATACTTTTGATCCCGGGGAAAATATAGTTGGTATCCAGAAAAACTTTATCACGCGGGCAAATTCGCGAGTAATACTTGTAAAATAATAAAATAACTCGTATAGATCTTTATTATTTATATTTCTAATATCATGAGATATGTAATTTGTCAAAACAAAGAAAGAACTGGCGTCAAAGAAAATGACACACCGTTATTTTTCTTTAACAATCACATTTTGTATATATAAGCGTTTCTCCCCTCTAATTCAATTTAATTTGAATTGTTATAAAAGGAGTGAAGTTTATGAATATTTTATTAGGTTTAGTAGTGTCTTTATTTTGAACTAGCTTCGAGCCCGGCTTTGCCTCTAGAAACTTTTGAAGTTTATTCCACATTAACGACATATTATTTGTGCAAACAGTTTTATTTTGAAACTCAATGTGATTACCGTCAATGATATTGCTTTTGTCGCGCCGTCACTTTATATCTCGTACCATTATTCAAGGCATACAATCCTTTCCTCTCCAGTTATTCCCTTGAATTTAAAAGAGTAGCTAATATATGTATATATATATATATATATCAGGTGCAGGAACACTATATTTTACGGGATAATAACTCTATGTTTTAATCCAGGGTGTAAAAAAATTAAGTAAGGATGTAAGATTTATTTACATTATGCTATACCTAATTCCCAATCCAAATTTTTTGTTGTATTTTTAAACTCTCCTAATAAGGAGTATTTTAAATCGCAAACAAAGATTTCTTTTCTCCCTCTGTATACATATTTCTAATTCTAAAACAATCGTATAGGAAATCTTAGATTTCGAGTATAAATAGTAGTCAAATACATATATTTCATAGGTTATTTTGTTAAAAACATTGTATTTTTAAATATTAGTACTGAAATAAAATAACCCCTATTTATGAAAGCGCACGCTTGTGGATTATGATGCAACTGTGTACTTTTGCCTCTCTGCATTTAAATTAACGAAGGCCATATTTTATTGATTTTGGCTATATTTTTTTCTTTTAGTAAATTATCAGCTCATCTGATGGAGTTTTTAGCGCCGTACATGATATTCATTTGGTTCATTTATTTATTTAATGCTTTAAATACAAAAATTGTATAAAGGCGGACTTAATGCCTGTCGTATTCATTGCCAGTCAACTTTTGACAGAAAAGTATTTTAAAAATTATCAAAAAATATCAGTTTATAAATACACACATATAATATACATATATACTTATAAAAATATATGAGATACTTTCATTTAGTTGCAATACTTTTTGGGTTATGTTTGAGAATTTCTGGTTCCAAGCAGACTGGAGTTAAATACCTGAGATAAACCGTCATCGATGGATTTCAATTGAACTTTTTTTTATTGCATTATCCGGGAAATAAGCAAGCAGGTCACCTGATGATAAGTGATCACTGCCACCCATGAACATCCAAAACGCTTGGATCATGGATCTGTTGACTGCCCATAAAACAGGAGGGGAGCGGAAAGGAAAAATAACGGGAATAGTGACAGGGTATTGGGCATCCGACAATGTCTCTCACCGAACGAAACGCAATAGCAAAGCTGTGGCTTCACGTCGATTTCTTGTAAGACAATGGTATCCGGACGAACCTGCCCATTCATGCCCAGTCATCTCTACCACTTTTAATGTACTTGAATTGTACGAACCATGCATGTTAAATTTGTTTCAGAGCATGCATAGTAGTGCAGTCTTTCATCTCAAAGCTTGCGACCTACCGCAATACAGAGTAATGAGAGTAAATAAACATTACACAAAATTTACACGATTCCAGAAAATTTCATTCTGGTATGTTAATGTTATTAAAACATAGTCAACAATACTTATTCTAGCGTTAAAATCCGAGTCCTAACTTTCGTAATTAAGGTTAATAAAATATTTTAAATAAAACACAATATACCCTTTTTCCATATATTAAAACCTAACACAACAAACATTAAATAACATGCAATTAACAACAACAATATCATCGTTTATTTTAATAATTAAATCAATGCTTAAAGTAAATAATAGATATATTAATCTGAGAATAACAAACACTACACATCTCTCGTCTAGACATTTTAATTTATTAAAACACAATAGAATATAACACTACGATGCTACAATAACATAAGGCGCTAGTTTGATATTAAGTTCTATACAAAGGCCTACAAAATCAAGTGGAGATGTAATGTTTCTGTTTAATTAAAACTATTTATTTGCTTAGAAATCAAAGTGATACTTAAAATAAACTAAAGGTCATATTTCTTATACACATTATTTCACATTTATGTTAAGAAAATTGAATTGACATCTAGATTTCTTCTTCAGCGTTGGTTGTAAGGTATCAAATTAATGTAATTACTTAACTCTATTTGATTTCTCAAGAGCGCAGAGCTCAGGTATTCGTGCTTTTTTCATATTTCCTATCTAGCATAATATAATTTGAAATTTACTTCTCTACTCGTTACATAAGCAATACTAAAACAGCTCGTTCGTTTTGAAAGACGTGTGTATGTTTAGTATACAAAAATGCTTCTTAATAAACTTTGTAGTTCGCAGTAAAGTAACAACAATTTTGTTAGTAAAAGAAACATTTAATCTTTCTAAATTAGTACCTTTTATCACTCTGGCATCTCATTTCAAAACAAAGTGTTCCAGTTTATGTCCCACTGACATTAAAATATTTTCCACCGTGCACGGATTTGCTGAAACAGTAAGAAACGTTTTAATTCGTGTCATGACAGTTTATTAATGTTAGTTTACGAAATTTTGTTAAACAAAATCTACAATATGTCTGCTGCTTTAAATGAAATTATGTTCACGTCATAATGTTTGTTTTTTCAGTCTCTCTCTCTCTCTCTCTCTCTCTCTTTATAGCCACAGGAAATCTACTGCTGAGCATAGGCCTCTCCAAAGGATCTACACATCAACCTGTTGGAAGAGGCCGGCATCCAGCGATTTCCTGCCTTGGTCAGGTCGTCCATCTACCTTGTGGGCGGGCGTCGGACATTTCGCTTGCCAATACGTAGCCTCCATTCCAGAATCTTTCTGGCTCCGACGGCAATCAGTTATTCACGCTATGTGCTGACCGCTCCAACATGGTAATCCTTTGAGCTACGTCAGTCATCCCATCCTAATTTTTGTATAGCCCTGAGGAAATGCACAATATAAAATGCTAATGCCATACGGGGCACCTAGTGGTACGTACAGCGATATTCAGTTAATTTATAAAGTAGCGACGAAAATGTATCTTTGCCATTTGACCTCGTCGACCTTGTCTATTCCATTCCTACTTTAAAGTAATAATCTTCTAATCAAACAGCTGATAGGAAAAGTTCTGCGTTAGACTCTAATATCTAATATAACTTTAAAATTCTTAATTCCTTCAGTGTTTTCTATCGCTCGCTTCAAACATTCAACAATAGATCTATCCATGATAGCATCTAAGCCGCAAAGTTTTTCGGCTTATAATAAAAGCGAAGTAATCCGTTCTAATGAGTTAGGGCAGATCACTCTAAATGTTAAGCTAGCTCTGACCAATCGGATGATCATAGTTTTAATCTATAACTTGTAGTCAATTTCATAATTTTAGGTGACGTTATTCAACATTTCACAAGGGTTGGCACACATGCTGTTATTTAAATTAACTATTTAGGGATATCAAGTCCCAAGGAATCATAGTTATCAAATCGTAATATTGAAAGAATCATAACAAAATAGATTGTTATGGTAGAAATTGTATACTCAAATCTGATGGCTCGCATAAAATATGGTCATTTTACACAGTTGTGTAATCAGTGGCCAGAATTTTGTGACTACCACTTTGATGAATGATGTTTTGAGTTGGTGGTGATGATGCTTTGAGTGATGATGGATTGTGGTAAGATTTGGAATAATAAGAATAACATACGTATATCAATCCACTGATCTTGATATCCTGCATCTAGTCTTGCAGATCTCACCGCTTCTCTCAAGGCGTGGGTTATTACCGAAGCTAGACAAAACGCTGGCTCTCCTGTAGCTTTTATATAGTAAAAATAAATAAATATTAGCAATAGCTGAGATAAATCTAAACAGAACCGTAAAAGAGATACACAAAAAATCGTAACGATTGAAGGAATACAATTGGCATCGGACGGCAGTCCCATGCCAATGGCAACAATTATGCCGGCCTGCTAAGGTGCCTCTCCAAAGTATTATTAAAGACAAGTGAATTTTGCAAAATGTTTTTTTTACAATCATCATCATTACTACATCTACAGGTCCACTGCTAAACATAAGTCTCCACCAAGTATCTCCAAATCGACCTTTTCGAAGCATTTTTTAAAATATCATTATTATTTTTAAATTTAGTTTTTTTTTATTAATTTATTATTTAGACTGCTTTATTTCTTAGATGAAATTAAAGTTTAGATAGATTACCCGAAGTTTGGACGCATTAATTCTATTACAGCAGTTTAATGCCAAAACCCTGTCAAAATTAATTTAATGGATAATTAAGTTTTATTTAAAGTTATTTACTTATCAGTTCATTAATCTCTGTTACCTTTAGACTGTAGAACTCCATATGGATTTTTGGAGTTTCTACGGAAGTAAACCCTAAAATCAGCTGGAATATCCTTAATACCAGGAGGCTTGTATGTCCAGGTGCGGTCAGTAAGCAACTTTCCTGTTTCTTTGTCGTATATAATTTTCTCAGATGTCCAGTAACCTAATCCCATTACGAACGCTCCTTCAATCTGTAAAAAATAATTCAAATATTGGTTCTTATATTGGTAATAGCTTTGAATATAGTATTTCTAAAAGATGTAAGAAAATTAAAAATAAATATTAAGTTATAAAACCCAATATGATAATTTCGAAAATAATCTCTTTAATTTAAATTTTAATCAACTTAAATGAGAAAATTCAAACTAGATTTTATAAAGATGTCTACAAACATGAAACAAATTATGATGGATTCTTTGAAAAAGAGATATTTAGATTCATATAAAAAAGGCAAACCGAACGTCTACACGCATACTCTTAACTCCACACTAAGATTAAGTCCTGTGTCGTGGGTATCAGAAAATACAAAAGACTTTTCGCTCTCACATACACACTGATCTGAAATAAATCCCAGTGGGTCACACAAATATTTAAATATTTATTTCGGTGCGGGGATCGAACTCGCAGCCTCTCGTTACACAGCTGGCGTCTAACTAGCTGCGCCACAGATAATTATGATCGCTGTGTATGAGAGATTACATGTGAGCTAACTCTTGGGATAATACATGATAATATGGTTTTAGCACTAACTTGAGCTACGTCGATTTCTGGACTCAAACTCCGTCCAGTATCTTCAAGTATGTCAACTCTCCTCACATCATGGTTCCCTGTCAAAATATCTACTTCAACTTCCAAAGCCACAACGCAGTAAATATCATAAGGTTGTATTCCATCATTCTGTGAAAACATATGGGAAGCCTGTAAATTAACTCCTTCCTGATGCGCTCTTTCAATGATATCTTCCCATACGGCGTTATCCATTACTTCTTTGATAGGTTTAAGTCTCTCTAGTATTGTTTCGCAGGCCTTCATTGTAGCGTAAACTACACATTCACTCCCAATGCTTGCACCAGTTGCCATCGAATTTGGTGAGGTGAAGCTAGAGGTTGGTTTTACACTGATTTTGTCTAAAGGTATTTTGAATATGTAAGCACATACTTGAGCCGCTTTAGTGTTAATGCCTTGACCCATTTCAGTACCACCGTGCGTAATAACTACAGAACCATCACCATGGTATACAGAGACTATAGAATTGTACGGGCTAATGTAAAATAACTCGTATGACATTGGAATAAGATTCAAAGCACGTTTTCTCCAGCGGTTGGCATCATTAAATTTCTTAACTTCCTTTAATCTTTCATCAAAGTTTGAATCTCTCTTTAATTGTTCTATTAATTCTGGCATAGGGTTATCTTCTTTTGTCATGTTTATTAACCGGACTTCCAATGGATCTTTTCCTAAGTTATAAGCTATTCTTTCCATAATGTATTCTATCATTGCAATACCTTCGGTAGAGGCTAAAATAAAAACAATTGATAAAAATCTGATTTTATCTGTAGTAAACCCAAAGTAAGCAGGTTTCTCAAATATTAAGTACTTTATACTGTATTTTAACCTGATATTTTATAAAGGTGTACTTACATGGCGCTCTACACCAAGTGTTGGAGGGTGTATCTGTTACCAAACTATTAGCTTCCACGTACCATCTGCTAAAATTATAACAGCTTTTGAAATGGTTCGCAGTTATTGGGCTTATGGTTTCGTTGATGGAACATCCATTGTCTTGATAGAACTTATTCTTTAAATATTGTATTTCTCCTTTATTGTTAACTGCAACCTATAAATAGTTCTAATTTATTTTAAGATAACTTTGATTAATGTTTAGTTTTTGAAGAACAGGTTTTAAGATTAAGATTTACTGGTTGCTTAAAGTATGATCCTTATAGTTACTTACTTGTTACATAGGCATAGACATATTTTTTATTTAAAACAATGATGTATTTTTTTACTTAAAATTTACATTTGCGTTAAATGTATGATTTTAAGTTAAGCTTTAGTTTAAATTTAGGCATCGAATTTAAAATTATACATACAAGTATTATCTACATACCTCAAAATTACAATAAGTAGGCACTCTTTTTCCGATTACTTTCATATTGGTCTGTAAAGGTAAAACGAATCTGCAGGTTCTTCCAGTTAGGTGTGTGACGAGGGCTGCGGCGCATGCAATTTGAGCAGATCGAGTTATTTTGCCACCGTATCCTCCTCCTACCCGACGGACAATAACGTTAACACTAAAACAAGAATCGTTTTTAAAATGTCTTCAATTCTACAAAAAATATGTTCTAAAATACACTTTATAATTTGAGTTGAAGAACTAGCTAGCTGTAAATAAAGAAGAACTCATTTAAATGTCAGATAAATCTGTGAATAAATATTGTTTATTTTACGAACCTATTTGCAGGAACTTTCAAACATTGTGCAATCGCCACGTTAGTTATATCGAGCCACTGTGTCGATGAATAAACCTCTAAACCATCTTCTGTCTTCCTAACTACGCAAGTCTGCGGCTCTATATAGTAATGGTATTGCGATTCAAATGTTATTTCCCCGTAGATAACGCACTTCACATCATCGCCTTCTTCAGTTGGTTCTATAATTGCATCATTTTTAATTCGTTTATCTTTTTCACTAGATTGTAACACGTCTTCATTGGTTAATAAGGGTTTATTTTTGTTAATCGAGAAATATTCAATTTTAACAAGTTTTGCGGCTTTCTGTGCTGTTTTTTCTCTATCAGCTACTATTATTCCGACTGGAGCTCCGTAATATTTCAATTGTTTAGAACATAATATTTCTTCATGAGCGTGTATAAGAATAACGTTTAATGGTGTAAATGTATTGTCACCTGGTATGTCTTTAGCTGTATAGAAAGCAACGACTCCAGGAATTTTCTGCAAAAAAGCTTTTAATGTATTTGCTAAATGTATTTTTACTTATAAAAAATCTACATAATTAACGAAAAATATATAATGCGTTTTGAAATTCGAAAATACATAATACATGGCTGAATTATAACCATAAAGAGTACTGTCATTAGTTATACTCACAAGGGCTTCTGAAGGATCACATTCTTTAATAATACTACCAGAAGGAGCATCAGCAGTCACAAAGGCCCCATACACTTCATTGTTTTCTTTCGGCAGGTCATTTGAAAATGTAGCTTCTCCACTACACTGTACCAAGGCTTCCAATTTAGGTACAGGTTGATTTAAAGGCCAAATGGTTTTATCAGTATCGAATACTTGAGTACCTCCAGATGTATTTCTTTTTATACAATCTCCACCTGACCGGAATCTGGGATCTATAATATCACCTGGACAGAGGTTTAAAATTGCCTACAAAATTGGCGCTTTTAATATGAGAATGTAAATGAATTTAAAGTTACAATTTAAATAAACATTACTTTGTAGAATAATGATATTGCCAGCATTTTTCGGCATGCAGCTGTTGGTTCCGGTGGAATTTCTTCCGGATTAATTTCATTCGAAAGAGTTTGTAAGGCCAGGTGTAAAGTTTCGTTAGTATATGGATCTTTATCAGCTAAAATTGCTTCTGTTTTCGCTGCGTGTACGAATGTTGGTGTGATGCTGCCATATACTATCGTAGCTTTTTCTATTACATTGGTGTCTTGCTTGAATTTGAATAGAAAACCGGCATTAACCATAGCATGCGCGTTTTGGGATCGAGGCATGATCTAAAATAAAAGTTTAAATAAAAAAAAACAATTGATTGAGAATTAGTAACACCGTAGCACTATTAAATAAATATTATGATTTACTTGCCTTGAAAGTTTTGACGTAGCAACACTTTGACAAAGGCGGCAGCATTGTATTTAAAATTATTTTCCTTTTCATATCTGTCTTTAAAAAGTCTAATAACGATATTGTTTTACTTTCTTTTGGACTCTCAGCTATAAAATTAAAATAAAATTATTAACTACCTGTTTCCAATCTAAAGTTATTCATTAATTATTTCCTTAGCAATGCTCACCGATTGTTATCATGGCACCCACAGTTTCAAAAAGTAAAAATACGTCTGATGGAAAATCATTATTTGCATATTTCATATACAAGTTGCCGCCAATGGTACCAATCTGAAATTATTATATCACTGTTCATAAAAGGTATCGATAATAAAATTTGTAAGTAGGTAAAATTTCTAGGTATTAAATAACATTTGCTAAAATACTTACGTTCCTAACTGGCACATGGGCAACTAAATCCATATGTTCATAAAATTGTTTCAAATAAGCAAAATCAGCGTTTCCAGTTGATAAATTTAGGAACAAATCCATCATTTCTGTCAACGGCATTCCAGCGCCAAGAATTAAATTAACGTCCAACACATACCCTTTTATTTCGCTGACGTCAAAAATGTCTATTACACTTTGAGGGTAGTTTGTAACATGGTACACTCCTGGGAAAAATATTACATAAGTTATGGACTATTCAGGCGTTATATTGAGTTTTCGAGATTAAGATTTTTTTCCGTATATAAAAAGTAGATTACAAAGATAATAAAAGGACATGGCCAGTTTTTGTATGGCGCTGTGCCTAGTACTTCGAATCTCGTCTACATCAATTAGTTTTGCATTGTTGGGGTAAGGTTTGTTCCAAGATTAATACAGAAAAGTTACAAAGCCTATGAAGTTCAGGGTTTTTAGATAGTTACAAAAACATATCTTATTTTCAGGTTATGTTTTGTAGGTTATCCGTCAATTTATTGAATCTAATAAGAATACGTTTACATAAATGCTTTATCATCGAATTTGGAACTTAAAGGAACTAATATTTTATAAGTTACGCAAAATATACACCGAGACGTATTTTAATTGTGTCACAATGTAAACAAATAAATAAAGCATTGTTCCTGTCAAGCAACTGTCAAGTGTCAAGTATTTTACTGCAGCGTTTAGTTGTTGCAATGAAAGTTTGTAAAAATGGGAAGAATATATGTGTAAGTATATACTACAAACATTGCTTTATATATATTTAGTATTGTTAGTTATTATGACCTATTACCTACTTATAGATTATTTTTAGGAATATTTTAGACAAAGTTACTATTTTTTTCCTACACTTGCTTTACTGCGAACGAAACGTTTATGCGGGGCCAACAATGGCGGAAATGGGTCATCAATCAATGCAAAATCTTATTAAACTTTATATTACTCCCTAAACTTCTACAGAAATATGACATATTCTTAAATTAATAGTTGATTTTTTATATTCATTTAATTATTGCTTTGTTTTTGTACATGATAAAAAGTAACAAGGCAGAAACTGTCCAGGTCCTTTCTTGTTAAAAAATATAAAGAAAACAAAATACATAATTAAAAATGTAGAAGTTTTTAAAAATACAAGCATAGCCTGGATTTCATTTACCTTGTCCAGTATTTCCCGCAATTAATTTATAATCTGCATTTTCTTTCATAACCTCAAAAACGTCTTCTAATGAGTAGGTTTTATACCATTTATATTTTCCACAATCTATTACAATTTTTTTGTTTGAATTTTGTCCAATTATACACCAATCATCAAATGTTTTTGTTTCTTTATTACCACTATTTGTTTTTACAATTCTAATTTTTTTATGAGGACACTGTTCTTTGCATTTAGCTCCACAGGGCTTAATAAATCCTAGATCTTCTAAATCTATTACTTTTTGCTTTAGTTTACTATCGGCGTCTTTAGCGAATGATTTAAATGCGTCTGCGATTGGTCTGTAGCCAGTGCATCTGCAAATGTTACTTGCAAATGCATTTTCTACTTCAGTTGATGTTAGGTTATCCTTTTTGGCTTCATATAGACTGGAACAATTATTTTGTTATATACTTCTTCGTAACTATATACAAAGATTTAGCTTCGTAAATATCAAATGGAAAAATAAGATCTTTTTAAACATGTGTGATTGACGATCAATCTTTATGAAAATTAACGGTATTGACAATAAAAGGATACCGTAGTTACTGCTTGGCAATTTTATTATAAACACTATGTAGATCTTTAATATTTACAAAGGAATAGGTGGTACGGTTTTCATAGAAAGTTTGACGCCTAGTATCGGAAGATTAATTCATTAATGAGTACATACCAATACATGTTCATAATCCATCCTGGGGTGCAGTAGCCGCACTGAGTGCCGTTGAAGCTGGCCAGTCGGGTTTGTATGTCATGATATCCCGTAGTCCTGTTTCCGATGCCTTCCACTGTGGTTATCTCCCAGCCGTGGCATGATAGTATTGACACCAAGCACTGTAGAAAGAAAAAATAAAATTATAAGCCAATTGTCCATACTGTGTTTTAATTTTGGAACAAAGTATAATCTATTTATATTAAATAAAATTTTATGAAAATACGATTGAATTATGGGACAAATCAACAGGGTACTTTCCAGTGCATTTTTTTATCATTCAAAATGATCTTAACTTTATTTAATTTTACTACAGGTAATTATCTAAAATATACTTAAAGTGGACTACATTAATATATATAATAGAATATAAATTCAATTGGGAAATTGTTTCTTTCATGCATAATTTCATTAAAAGCATTTGTTTAACGACTGGCAGCGACTGGATGCATAAAGCAGCAGAGCGGACTCTGTGGCGTAGCTTGACAACTTGTATCCATCAGTGGCCTACAACGGTCTGATGATGATGATGATAGAGATTGGTGCAACAGCTATGGAATTCTTGCAAATAGACATTACCTACTTACAGAATTTACGGAGAATAGTCTCATTTCATTATGAGGTGCTGAGGCTGCTCGCACAGCTACTATGCAGGCGCCACAACCTCCTTCATTACACATCGCCTTTGTACCACGGAGGTCGGCCTCGTTGCGTATAAACTCATTTAGAGACACGTCTGGGCCGAACTTGCCATCAACTGTAATGTAATTAGTTATTAGTCGACTTCAAATTAAGAAATAAACATAATTTTAAAAGATTAAACCGACTACAAAATTGCAATAAAAGTCAGAAATAAACCTGAATATATTACAATTTTGAAGTCGGTTAATTTTTTTTAATATGTTTTTAATTTTACACTGGCTGGGCAAAGTGAAAGTATTACAGCTGTTTGTAATTCAATTCAGACAGAGTATCACTGAGTAATAAATGTCTCTTGCCATTCATAGATATTGCCAGATGGCCAATATCCCTTTCCTCTTGCCATATTTTTTCCCTCCCCATCCCCTTTCGATCTCATGGCTCGGCGACATAACTATAATTCAAGCATTGTGCATGTTGATGGGCTACAGAGATTACTTATCGTCAGGAGACTCACATTTTCGGCGAGGTTTTTGGCGCAGTAAAAATACAATGCTGGCGTGTAAGTACCTACTCATACACGACTAGCCTACGCGTGGCCCTATTTGGAAAGATTTATGGATTGAATTGAATTTGGTCGAAATTTTAAATATTTTAAACTTGCTAATATATCAATTGTCTCATAGGTCTAGAAGCAGCGTGGATGGGTTGTTACCTCGAGGTTTTGGAAGTGAAATCCAATTGGATGAATACTGAATTCGCTTGGCCACCATATTGGTATTTTAGTCAAAGGAACATTCAATTCCAGTTGCAGAATCAAATAAACGACGTACGAGAAATCGACAGATCTTCCCGAATGGCAATGAAATAGTTCGGCTTTAACGATTGGAGCATTGTTATACTGGGAGTGCAGGAAAATGGAGCACGTGCCAAGTTCGATACAAAGGCATAATATAAGTTAATAAAAAAAATGGAAAATACTTATCTGTTTTGGAGTTATGACTATTTAAAATTTAGGTATCATCCCTATTTTTTCCCATACATCCCATTGAAATGGGTAAAGAACAAGATTTTAAAATATACATTTTTTTTCTTTTCATTGTCAATTAAATGGTTAACGGAATATACTATGAAAATAATTTTTAACAGCAATAAAACTTTCACAGCTTTCGTCTTAATATTTTTTATAAAAAGGCGAGGTCATGGAATTTTAGAACTTTGGAATAATATGTTAAGGTGAAGCACGTGTAACGTTAACTCCTGATTTCTCAGCATGCTTGTTAATATTAGGGTAAGCTACAAAAATACATCCTATTTCCTAATCTAGACGCCATCCCAATTTACTAAAATGTACCTATATTAGCAGATGCACCATTTAGTTGGATAGCTGTATAATTCAAATGAAGATTTTAACGTTAACTGTTGATTTTTATTCATTTATTCAATACTTAATTTGTTTAATGCTTTTACTAGGATTTTAAAAAACAAATATTTCCAAAGATATTAAAGCAGTAAACATAGAAACTATCAAAGAGGTCTCAATTTACATATTTTATTGGAGCTGAGATCGCAAAGAAATAACTGCATACTGCGAACGTACCTACCAGGATTACCAAAAACCAGAACGATGGGAAAGATAGTGTAAAAGTGTTAGAGTGATAAAGACAGAAGCATGAATAACGGTGCTTTAATTGATACCTACGAATATTCTAGTGTTCCGTCTAAAATAACATTGAAATGGATGACTATTATTATTGGCTGGATAATTCCACAAGCATGCAAGAGCGAAGGAACTGTAATTGAACAAAGGAAACTATTGAAACAGCTGAATATATAACTGTTTGCAAGTAGACTTGGGAGAGAAACTAATACGTATCCGTTACGACAAACTTTGAAGCTATGAGACGCTTTGATTCCAGAACACGTATTTCAAATACGCATTTTGATATACATTTTCTCGGTACAATTTCTCGCTTTGGATAGAAATAAGAGGCTTAGTGCTTAGGGTTTAATAGGATTTCTAGTTTAGATTTCGGCTTTGAAGAACTGCGATGGATTAATACTAGAAGTATTGTAGGACACCGTCCATCTAGATGGAGTGATAATTTGCGAAAGGTTACTGGCAGGATTTGGATGGGACAAGCCGATCTTTTTTTAGAAATCTGGTCCGGCAAACCAGCAAACAGTTCACCTGATGGTAAACGATTAATGCAGCTCATGAATATCGATGATAGATATGTTGCCAGTCTAATAAATCGGAAAGCGAGCGGTAAGGAAAAAAGATGGAATAAGATAAGGAGTGTCGAGCATCCAGCAATCTCATTCACCGAACGAGACGTGACAGTAAAGCTAGCGCTTGGTGTCAATTTCCTGTGAGACAGTGGAACCGCCCCGAACTAGCCTGCCCATTCATTCCGCGTTATGACAACGGCACGGATCAACCACTCATAGTCATGATAAAATTGATATTGGAGGAGGTCTATGACCAGCAATGGACGATGAAGGCATATTAACACATCAATGCTTCTTAATCTGGTTTGGACTAGGAATTTTGTTGCACATAGTGTAAAATATTCTTACCTTGGTACTGTTTTCCGTTGATTTTGAAAATTATTTTAGACATTGTTGTTCGTCCGTATGTGACTCCGAACAGAAAGTGTTGCAAATACTTTTATCACGTCTATTGTACCATAATAACGGCCATCCATTTGCCTATTAGCTCTAGCGTAAATAATTGTATGGCGGTGACAATTCTTTGCTTGCAGACATTTTACAAAAAGCCTACCCACTGAACTGAAATATTGACAATAGTTAATGTATCTAGGTGATTAATAGTGTCACTGTTTGCCATCATATAAACACTGAACTGAACTGATTAATATTGTGTATAATATTAAATTTATTTTAAAATATACTACATAAAAATTGAGTAACAAAACGATCATTTATTACCATAATTACCATAATATTATAAAGGTAGTTTGAAAAACTGACCATCAAGTGAGCTTATTTTGTATTACTCAAAAATAAGTATTTAATGTCAGTACACAAAAACATGCATTTTAAGATGTTTTATTAACGCGGAAAATATAATGATACAATTGAAAAAAAGAACTATATTTTTTACGGATTCCACCGCAAATTCAGTAAAATTTTTCACATTTTTTAAATTTCCGATGTTTTACTTTACAGCTTTCGTGGTTACGGGGTTTGAGTCATCCACTCAGTGAATGTTACGAAAGCTATCTTTTTTTCACAATTATTAGCATTAATAAAATTAGTTGTTTGCGATCCCTTCTACGCAGAAGGAGCTCACTATGTATTGAGGTACGGCGGTTGGTCTCTTGGGTTCCGATTTAATTAAATATATAATGGGATCCCATGCTGGTGTTAGCTTCAAACCATCCTCGCTATTGATATTAGGATGTTTTAATTTCAATAGCCTGGGTTGAAATCGGTGTTCCGCTGCAAGGATTTGTGGCTTTTCAAATCTAGACAAAATACGCGATAAAATCCGTAAATTTAGTTTTATTTCAATGTGTATCATTCGTGTAAATCTAAGAAACCAATTATTACAATTTCATTTTTTTTTATTTTAATTCCAAATACAGCTTTTTTCCACCGTTCGACCCCCATTTTTTTATTGTATATAAACTTTTCACTGCCTAGTTTATTTTTGAAAATACGGATCTTTAATACGTCTTCAACAATTATCAACTATCCGTCTAAATTGCACAAGTCATTTACAGAGTTCCGTAAATAACCAAAAACTTTACATCAAGACACTGTTGTATATATTTCTTTGTTCGATAGCTTGACCGTCTTTATTAGTCTTATAAGAAACAACGAGATGTATTTTCTACTATAATTCGTTTATTAAATGAGACTTCAAGTTAAAATTATGGGAAAAGTAGCTGGTAGAAGGAAAGTCAGTTGGCGGAAAAAAATCATAGTTTCGGAACATCCGAGAGTGGTTAGGGATTGTGAGCGCCGCAGAACTATTTCACCTCGCAATATTCAAGGGACAGTATGCCGAGCTGACTGCCAACCTTCACTAGTTGGAGAGGTGCAAGAAGAAGAAGAGAACGTACAGTGCCATACTGACGAAGGTTACTCAAAAGTCACAAAATAATAAGTACAGCTTGATCATTGAAACCATTATCAGAATTAGTGTTTTTAGAATTTATTGGTGGTATAAGAGTATAAGGGGGTGTCTAGGCACCTCTGCTTACCCCTTCTGGGAGAAAGGCGTGAGTTTAAGTATGTATTTATAAGAGTTTCATTTGTATTATTCTAGTTTTTCATGCTCTTAATTACATTTTTGTTTTTAAATAACAATTGAAAGTTTTCCAGTTGTTCACTTGAAATTGGGCTAAATTTTGTCTTTTCAAAAGTAGTTTTCGCTGACCTACAATTCAGAAATTAAGCCCAAATAAGAATTTCGTCAAGGTGACAGGAAACTATTGTAGAATGCTAATAATTCAGCCTTATTTCTTACTACTTGTAAATCTCATTGTCACTTCGAAACTTTTTAGGACACTCTAGGTCTGCGCTGGGGTCTGTTGTTTAGTTAATAATATTATAGGAATAATTTGCTAATACAAAAGAAATATTTATTTAAAATATATATTACAATGTCAACTCTCCTTGTCTGTCTGTATCAGCCCATATATGTCCCACTGCAGGGCACGGGCCTCCTCTACAATCGACAGTACGATTGAGAGTCAACTCTCCTTACTTTCAAACAATTTCAAAAGCCTATTCTAAGTGCAAAAGAAATATAATAAACCTAAAACTCAATCCACACTTGACAGCCTCCGTAGCGCATTTGGTAAGGCGCCGGCTGTGAAACGTGAGGTCGCCGATTCGAAGCCCGCACCGAATAAAATATTTGTGTGAACCATAGGTATTTGCTTCGGGTCTGGGTGTTTGTGAGATCGAAAAGTCTCTCGTACTTTCTGATACCCACTATACAAGGCTTGATGTTACTGTGGGGTCAGGACTATGTATTTATTTAATCGTATTTGTGTGAACCATAGGTATTTGCTTCGGGTCTGGGTGTTTGTGAGACTGAAAAGTCTCTCGTACTTTCTGATACCCACGATACAAGACTTGATGTTACTGTGGGGTCAGGACTATGTATGTGCCTGTTGGGTGTATTTATTTAATCGTAATTCTGAAGAATAGACCAGTGGTGCCTCTTGAGACACTCATATTTTTCGAGGCTACTTCCGCTGAGATGAGATTAGAGGGCAAAATTATCAGGCATAAATAGCAGTAATAATAAAATAAACTAATAATAAACTTTATTAAACAAAATAAAGACATACAAAACACTAAAACTAAAGTACACACAGTAGGAATACAAAATAAAAATAAAGCGCAAGTTAGATTGAACCCTGGTGCCCAAATAAAGATTTATTCTTGTGTTATGTAATAAACTCATATAAGACTTAATATCAAAATACTTATAAAATGCGAAGTGTTCTGTGTCTTTATAAACTTATATTAAGAATAGTATTAAGAATGAAGTATCATTCTTAACAGTACAACTTCTTTACAGTAGTAAAGTTTCTCATTAGTACGTAGTGTGTGTATGAAGACGAGCCTTACACACAACGTGTTGTTTTAAGGATTAAAAAAAAAACGAAATTAAAATAGTAATCATATAATTGAAATTGGAAAATATAAATAGGTACAATATTAACAATAAACAAAAAAAATATTATACAACTTTGACAATAATCTTGTAGAAAAAATCAAATAAAGAATTACTTAAATTAAAACATAAACAGAACAAAAATGTGTCATTCCCCACAAGGAGTTGTACATATTGTTGCTAGTCAGCTGTTTGAATGTAGTAAACTAGAAATTTATAAAATACCTCACATAGAAAAAATAAGTGCGTAGTGACCTGTTGGTAACAAACCAGAAGCGGCAACATGTTTACTATGGTAGTGGCTTCAAATCCCAGCGTAAACCTCGGAAATTTTTCGGAGTAATGTGTGTAGGTATTGATAGTCAATCAATATACACTAAAACGTTGAGGGAATACATTGTGAGGAAACCTTTATACCATAATGATTCGGAACAACTACTATGATATGTAAAAGTCCGCCAAACCGCACTAGGTCAGCGTGGTGGACTATATAGTCTATAAGCTACATAGCCTAACCACTCTTAATCGTACTCTCGATTGTAGAGGAGACCTGTGCGGCGAGCCCTTCAGTGGGACGTATATAGGCTAATACAGAATATAATATAAGGTTTTATTATTCGTATTCAAGAAATGTTAAAGTTGAGTGATATAAAGCCGACAATTTAAAGGAAATTTAGACTAGATTAGACGGTGATTTATTAATAAATTAATTATTTTATTTTATTTATTTCAGGTATCCAACGACCCGTAGGAAAAATAATATTTACACAACACACAAATCTACAAGAAAATACATTTTTGCATTTATCCGGCACCATATGTGATATGTTTATTATTAATAATTAAAGTATTAATAAACTTTTTATTTTCACAGTATTTGTCATATACATTTTTATTACTGTAATAATGTACGGAACACACTTTGTTACGTACGAATTCATGCAACTCGTTTCCTATTTCGACAATAGAAGCTATAATAGGCACATTTTGTATTCAGACCCTATCATTGAAATAAATTGCCGTTTAACATTTACTTTACATGGTAGTTAGGTAATTACGTAAAGCCTTTAAATTTATTTTTCGTTGAAAAAATAAATTTTGTCAAATTTACAGTCATTAAGACCCGATATTAGACGAGTCTTGTGTCGCAGGTAACAGGAACTTTTCGGAGAGACTTTTCTGTCTCACAAACTGTCTTACTGGTGGTAGGTCTCTCATATGTGAGAGGCCATCTGGGTAGGTACCACCGCAATGTCTATTTCTTCCATGAAACAACACTGCTTAAATGCACTGTTGTGTTTCGGATTGAAGGACGTTGTAGCCAGAGCAACTACTGGACATATTGAGACTTAACATCTTATGTCTCAGGATGGCGAGCGCAGTGGAATGTTGCTACTGTTATGAACGGTCGTATCGCTTACCATTAGGCGAACGGCATGCTCGTCTCGCCATTCAATGCATTAAAAAAAAAAAAAACAAACAAACACCCGGACCCGAAAGAAATATTTGTGGGCCGCACTAACATTTCTCTCGGTGCGGGGATCGAAGCCGCGGCCTCTCGTTTCACAGGCGTCTATACCACCTGTGCTACGGAGGCTGTCAAATAAATAATCTCGGATGAGCGAGAGATTAATATATATTTATTTATTACTTTTACTATTAAAATCAGGTCGCCATAACAGGATTGTCATGTTAGGCCGAAGTATATCCGTGTTCATTAATAAACTTGTGAATAACCCACTATTCAAAATAATCGAGTCAATTCTAAAGCTTTGGACTAAAGTTACTCCCTCACTCATTCGGGCTTATAAAGACCCCATAAGGTAACTAAATTATCTAGATTTTAAAACTATTACGAAAAATAAATTATTTATATCCAAATAACTTCATGTGATATTCCCAAACAAAGCAAATATATTACCAAAGTTCAAAAATCCAAAAACAATGTAATTAATCCATCTTGAATCAGAATTGAAAAGTATAATAAAGATAATATACTTGGTAATTAACTTTTATGCTATAATTAACTCATTAGAGTTTTTAAGGAAATTATAACTTTTTCATGGCCTAAAGAAATGTAGTAAATTATTGAATAGGCGCGCCTTTAATTAGGAATATTTTTAGGCTATGCTTAAATAAGCATAGCCTCGTAAATACGAGTGATACCTTGAGTGATACAGAATTATTACTATTTGAATAATGACAAATGTCAAAGGATGCTTCACAAGCTCAGTTCATAAATGCAAGGAGAGTTAATTTTTCATGAATACACATCATACATATATAGATAAACTCAAGCCTTTTTTCCTTGAAGGGGTAGGCAGATGTGCAACAAGGGGTTGATAATGAATAGAAAAATCCAATATCACTTTGGTCGATTCGGATTCGAACCCGAGACCTCAGCTTTGCATTCGTACCTGATACCGTAGTATAATTCCGCCACCGAGGTTGTGTGTAGAAATATAAAAAAATGATTTTAATATTTTAAATTTTTCTGTGAAATAATATAATCTATTTCATTTGTATAAAGATTGTCAGGCACTACTTTGAGTAAACTTTAAAAATCTCATGAGTTGCTCGGTATTGTAATTTAAGCCTGGAATGAGGTTAGACTTGATATCACATCTAAAAATAGATTTCTATGTTTGTTAAAGTGTGTACGAGTATGACACTGCAAACATCTTTAGCTACCACTTAGGGGACATTTAGTTCCTCGTGTGTGCTCTGATATAAACTACAGTGGTTTCTGTGATTCTGCTTGATTTATAAGTTAATCTTTTTTTTTAATTAAATAAAACATATTAAATACTTGCAAATGAAGCTCTATGAACCCTACTTTCAATTGAACTTAAATTTTCCATTAACTTCAATTAAATTTCACCTAGAGTAACTACTGGACATATTGAGTCTTAACACCTTATGTCTCAGGAGGGAGAGCGCAGTGCAATGCCAAGCTTGCTTTGAAATTCAAGGTGCTGTTTGGTTTTGCTACTGTTCATGAGCAGTCGTATCGTTTACCAACTATCGCTTACACGGGGAATGGCAAGCACGTATCTCAATATAAAGCAAAAAAAAAACAGCGCATTTCTGGTGGTGTCAGCAATTTGCTTTAGGATCTGTGATATATGTTTTGTATAAAAATCATGAAACATTAGCAGGTTATTAGGAATTTCATATTGTACTCAGCTAAATATATGTTAATTGAAGCAATAGTTTTAAATGTTATTGTTTTCAGGTTTCTCATTCAATGTTTATTTGTATTAAAGGGTAGTGTTAAATTGTAGCTAATTTAAAGTTATTCGTAAAATTATGTCTCGTTTCGAATAATAAATGCCTTTTTACAGAACAACAACTTAGCTGTTTTTGTTTCATTAAACAAGAAATTACAAAATATATATGTTCTTATAAATTCTTTCTTTTTCAGCCGCATATAATCTCGAGAACATAGGCCTCCCTAATAGAAAAACGTCATTAATGTTCATTAGTAATGTAAGTCAGCATGTAACCTTCCCGCAATTATGAATACTTATTGGATAATGAGTGTGAAGTGAGCACGCTTCAAAGGAATCGTTTAATTTTAGCCGAGAATTGTCAGGTGGCGCGTAGGTCGCAACGGTGCCTCTAATACCACGGCCTTCAATATGACGCAGCAATCATTACCACCCGCATTGGAAAAAATATTTAGTCAATAAATACACCAACTGTAGACAGTATTGATCCCGTATTGAGATCTTGTGGTGTGGGAATCAGATAGTATGGCTTTTCTCATAAACACTCAGATACAATACAAATATAATAATAATAAATGCAGCCACATATATAGTCCTGATCACACACTAAGATCGAGTCTTGTGTCGTGGGTATCAGGAACTACGAGAGACGTTTCGGTCACACAAACACCCAGATCCGACACAAATACCTGTGTATCACACAAACATTTGTCTCGAAGCGGGGTTCGAACCGGCGGCCTCACGTTTCATAGCCGGCGTCTAACGAACTGCGCCACGGAGGCTGCCATATTTGTTGTCCGCACTTGGTCCAAACATTTGTCTCACAGTTGGCATATTACCAATTGCGCCATGGGGTTGTCAAATGTTGTAAAAGTCGCTATGTCCCACAGCTGGGCATAAGAAAAGCACATCTTGCCTATGTCACGTTCTACTATTAATTTTAGTCAGTTCAGCTAATATTCCAACTCTGTTAAACAACACATGCCTACAAAATTGCCTTATCAATATATTTGTTGTGATCGTTTGAGTGTGAGTCATGTGATTTTAGGTTCAAAATCGATAAATTTCTATAGTTAAACCAGATGTTATCGGCAAAATTATGCCAAATATTGTATTCAACATCACTTTCATTGTTTGATTTAAGGTTTGCTTACATAATTATTATCGTTTCACGCAAAATTATTTTTACACCCTCCAAAATTTATCGTGGTTGGCCTAATAAATCATACCAAATTCGGGGTTATTAGCGAGCTAAGCACTGTTGTTATCTCAAAATGGCTTTTCCAGTGATTTTTATCTATTTGTGTACAGTATTTTTATTCATAAAACCTTCAGTTGTTGAGTTATGAGAAGTTTCTTTTTTTTTTTTTTTATAATGGCCTGGCATAGTGGCGGCATTGCACCTGATGGAAGGTGCCAATGCCGCCCAGGCAGAGTATCCATTGGCATCCCATGCCAATCATCCCATGCCAATGGAAACAATTATGCCGGCCTGCTTAGGTGCCTCTTCACACCACTTCAGGAAGACGCTGGATACAGACCATATTGAACTGGTTGCTGAGAAAATCATTGTAGGCCTTGTAAGCAGTGGAATTCCAGTGGCTAAAGAGGAAAAATGTCCACCACGGTAATGTCTATTTCTCCTGCCAAACAGCATTTTGGAAACAGCAAAATTTACTTTTGTGTTTTGGTTAGGAGGATATTGTAGCGAGAGTAATTACTGGACATATTGAGATATATATATCAGGATTTCAAGGATTGCTTTGTAATATAAGGCGTTCTTTACTTTTGTTACTCATTGCAAAAAAAGTATATACCTACCGTATAGTCTAATCTTTTAAATTTTCAAATATTGAGGGAGTTTCTAGCATATTTTCGGCGATAATATTAGCTATTCATGCTCAAAGCTTCCTTATTAATGTTCTTGAATGCATAGTAGCATTAAAGGCGTAGCTATAAATAGTGGAATCCTTTATACACTATCTAATCTTTCCGTCCTTGTGGGCGTCCGCTCGACACAAACACGTGTTATTTTCTGCATCCCTAGATAATACCTTTGAGACCTAATGCTATGAGTTCATCTATAATAAGCGTTGCACACGATGTCATTTATCAACAGTCAAATCGTTTTCGCACTTGGCTGGACAGAGTAATGGGATAATAAAGACATTAAATATGTTTCCATCTTCAGTCTTGTTTTAGTCCGTCGGTGAATGAGATTTTGCTCTTCTTCTTATTATTTATTTAACACTTTAATTTACACCAGATACATCAATATCGATAGAATTATATAAAAATGCCCAAGTGGTGGTTTTATTGCTGGAAGCAATTTTTGCCAGACATAGGATTGATAAACGAGAACGAACGAAAGTTGGGGCAGCTTCAGGTGTAAGAATAATTCAGTTCATTTCTTAGTCGGGGAGTAGACAGTGGTCATGGTTGCCCCGATGTTGTAAATGGAGTTGTCTACATCGTCCGTCCTCTCTTCGATGATGGTAGTGCTACAGAGATACAGAGCGGGGCGTGGTACTTAGATCCTGATTGGGAGGGAGCGGTAGCTACAGTATCTAAGTGGTAATAATCAACAACATTATCCATAATACTCAACGGTCACATACATAGTCCTTAGCCCACACTAAGATCGAATCTTGTGTCGTGGTTATCTGGAACTACGAGTGACTTTTCGGTCTCATAAACACCCAGACCCGTTAGAAATATTTGTGGACCACACAAACATTTCTCTCGGTGCGAGGATCGAACCCGCGACACCTTTCATAGGCGGCATCTAACTGATTGCCCCACGGAGGCATATGAAGCGTCAAGTGAAGCGTACGGAGGTATATTTTCCGAAACGGTCCGCATTAGAAATATTACAACCTTGAAGGCTATAACGCGATGTAGAAATTAAGGGTAACCTACTACATTGTTCATTCCATGAAAGTTGTTTAATGACGGTTACAAGAATGCATAGCATAAACTCGCTTGGCGAAAATTAAGCTATGTAGATTTTTTAAAATTAAATGTCTTTCATATGTATTCCGTAGTTTACTAAAAGATGAAATGACAAGTACTCAAGCATAAAATAGGCTATTACAAATGAATAGTTTGCTCAGATATCTAAGCTTAACTTAGATTTCAATTAAACTGCCAGAATCTGCGGAAGGTCGAGGAATTGGCCGTTTCGATATAGTTTCACCGTCTCAAAGAAAATCGACGTGCAAAGCTTTGTTGTCACATTTCATTCGGTGATATTGCCGGATACTTAAAGGAGAAGGGGTATCCCAGCTATCCCAATTACAATGAACGGTAGATTATTGAAAAGGTGATTTCAAATGGTACAACTTCTTCTTTGGAAAAGAATACCAATTTGCTGTATAGAAAAAATAAACCGACGTAAAGATATCGCAGGTTTCATATGTATAGACTTCATCCTAGTAAGCAATAACAATACACAACAGTAGGTAGATTTACGTATGCGTATTATAGCGACGATTGTAAGCGATGATGAAACGCATGTTATAAAAAACCAGGTATGTAGTAAGAGTGTACTTTCAGCTCGAACAAGCGAGATTAAATGTACTGATCAAATAACGGCGAAGGAAAACATCGTTAGGCTACCTGCATATCATAGCAAATTTGAAAAACAAACTGGCACGTTGTCAACTAGCACTAGGCCAGCGTGGTACCATGCCCTAATCACTCTCAATCGTACTCTCGATTGTAGAGGAAGCGTGTGTTCTGCAGTGGAACATATGTGGGCTGATACAATATATTACAAAATATAAAAATTATTTTATCGATTATAATTAAAGAAAATAAATATATAGGTTTGTTTGTAACCTCCTATCCAGCAACTACTGGTGCGAATTGAACAAATATTCTTGTGTTGGATAGGTAATTTATTAAGGAATGCTATAGGGTATATATCATCACGCTATAAAATAAAGGGGGAAGTTGTGAAAAATTTACCTAATATGGGGAATTTTATTCGTTTCTCGTGGTTCTATTGGTCTAAATTGATAGTCGATATTAAATATTTTGGCCGCCATTTTGAAAAATGTATCTGCACATGGGTGGAGCTGGGTCGGACCGCTAGTAAATCCGGACTTGCATTCTAGTAACTTCCTCTTGCCATTATAAAAAGAAAACCTCTCGGCGATTAAAAAACTCATGTTACGTCAGTTAGCTGTTCGCACGACCTTTTTAATTAAATGCACACGAGGAGCATGTAAGAGCAAATTATGCGGAATTCGATTGTAAAAGTGTTCAAATGGAAAGAAGTTTATCGAGAGTTGGAATGTTGCGAAGTTGGCAACTAAATTGTCACTGAATTTAAAAAGCGAGTGCTATCTGTAGGTTTCTAACTAGGGTTGCCAAATTTGAGCTGTGATTTCCCGTCCATAATTTAACAGAATACTGAACATCGCTTTCTGTAATTTTAAAGTAAGGACTTATATATTTGTCATTGTACCGCACTATACGTATTTTTTAAATGTCTATTTTGTTTTTCTTCATGTGTGCTATTTATACCAGCAATAAATAAATATATCGTTCTAACTTTTTTTCTATATGTAAATAAAAGCACGAGAAAGTGCCTTCGAGGCATCTGGTTTTTGCTAGGCGGTATAGAGAGTCAACTGGGCGCTACTTACCCATCCACATCGCTTGTTGTAAGTAATGCGCTTTATAGCCACAGAGAGACTTTAGTCGGTATTCTCGCTAAAGGTCTTTGAAGAAAGAAGGCACCTGGTGTTAGATGCAATGCAATGCAGAATAAGCGTCGACAAGGGTATCTCTCATCGGTCATCTCATCAATCCAAAAACGTATATATGTACTTTTGTGTCTTACTATGACTCGAATGATATTGACTTATGGTATTTTTTTTCTTTCCACCACACATTCCTAATCAACCTGTAACATTGTACATTGTTTGAAAATAAAATGCATGGTATTTTGTCAGAAATCTCGATGATAACGTATAGGTACTACTCTTTTTACCGCTCATGTAAGTTGCCGAACCGAACCGAAGTTCAGCTAAGAGGTATAAATATTCGTATCAAAACGGTGTAGCCAAAAATTGCGAAAACTAAATTCACGATATTTCACAAAAAGTAACGTACACAATATTTGCAAATGTACAGTGTCACCTGTGGTGAGGAGAAACATGTGAGTTAATTAAAAATCCATACTGTCAACACTCGCTATAGTGGTCCGTATCCGGGCGAAAACAAATATTCTACTAGAAGAAAACTAATAACGTTTTATTATTATGTTTTTATCCTTTTTTTTTATTTCAATGAATGGCGAGACGAGCAAGCCGTTCGCCTGATGGTAAGCGATACGACCGCTCATAAACAGTAGCAACATTCTACTGCGCTCGCCATCCTGAGACATAAGATGTTAAGTCTCAATATGTCCAGTAGTTACTCTGGCTACAATGTCCATCAATCCGAAACACAACAGTGCATTTACACTGCTGTTTCACGGGAGAAATAGACATTGCGGTGGTACCTACCCAGATGACCTCTCACATATGAAGGACCTACCACCAGTAATGGAATGTCAAAAGCGACAGCTTATTTGTCACGTTTCGTTCGGAGAGTAAGATTGCCGGGTACCAACGTACTGTCTTGCAATACAATCAGAATCCCAGTGTTGTGGATGTTCACGGGCGGCAGTAATAACTTATTTGTGACTTGTTTGGTCGTTTGTCGGATATATGATATAGAAATATATTTTTTTATACAGATAAATAATAAAGAAATTACACAATACTTATAGTATACGTGTCGGCCTTATCACACTAGGAAGTTTCTTACAGGCAACCATGGGATGAGTATATACATGGGAGAAAGAAAGATACATGCATGTCGACAAATATGAAATTAAATATCATTAACATATTTATTAATTTAAATTTTACAACTAAATAGTAACATTATTTATTTTAGTTTAAAATGCTCTATCTTATGTTCAACGGCCATGAAGATGTTCTCGACGGTACAAGGGATTTCTGAAAAAAAGAAACATAATATTAAGAAATAATGTTCAAAGTTTAATTTTGCCTTGGCAGTAGGTACACAAAATAAGTTACTCACTTATTTTTCCATTTTAATATTAGATGAAAAACCAGTGTCTAACTAATTCCTAAATTAATACAAGGATAACTGCATACGAACGCAATCTCACACCTGTACCCCAAGCAGGAACATTTTGAAGTATCGTATAGTAATAGTATCGTGACAACGATTACTATACTATTACTACTCCATATCGGTAGCATGAATCGATTAACCATACTCTCGTGAACTCGATACTATTACGTTACGATAGTGACAGATAACCTAGGGTAATGAACGAATGTTATTGAATGATTCGTGCGGAATTATCGTTCACTACGTGGGTAAATTAATTTATTATTATTATAAAATAACAAAAAAATATAAAACATGCATTAATGTCGCGTAGAAAGGTTATTGGAAATAAATTAATAAGCAAATACATATTTCTTGCTTTTATTCCGCAATATACAAAAATTACTCCAATTAATTATGCGTTTAGATTTCCGAACGTAGCATTTTTTTATTTTATTAGTTGTCAAACAATTAATGCAAATTAATAACTCTCATATTAATTAAGTTATAGATAAAGATATGTACATATGTTTTATAAAATCCCTCTATATTTTTAAGGAGGAGAGCTTTATGAAAGTATTCTCTATATTTTTGCTCGTTAAGTTCCTCGGCAATTATTTTCACATATTATATGCTCACACTTCTCTGCCCTAAGAGCTTGCTCGACTATACATTGACTTATAAGCTTATAAGTATCACATAAAATGATTAAGTAGGTACGCAAAACGAAAATCAAAGTTCCATGTAAATATTTTATTTATAAGTTTTTTTACAGTTTTAGGTTAGGTATGTTTTTAACTACAATAAATTTCCAGACTTTCTATATCCTCATACTTGTTCGCAAGATTCCCAAGTTCGTTGCTCCGATTCCAAAGAGTCCATAGTCTAAGAAATAACCTTCATATTTGAGTTAGGTATCACAATAATTATAACTTCATATCGCAGCATTGAATTTCATATAACTAGCGAAATACGGAGTAGATAATTACACACAATAACACTAAGGCATCGGGAAACACTAAGCATGACCGTAATTAACACATTTTTCCTTAATTCGATGTGTAGGAATACAAAAATATACTCTCGATAATGTTCTCACGGTAAAAATGTCGGTGACAAAACAATCCTATTTCTCGATAGTAAATCGGCGATACTATACGTCAAAAATTATTCCTGCTACCACTTTTCATACATTTGTATAGTAAAACTATCGTTATTACCATACTATAGTATCGTAAACGTTTCCTGCTGCCATAATTTAGTTCCAAATACGCTCACAATGGCGCTGTTCAAATTCCCATACAAAATTTTACTATTACGACTACTATACTATAGAGCCAAATGTTCCTGCTTGGGGCACTGTTTTACCCAGAAGGGATAGATCTATCTATCCCGTGATCCCGTTAGATCCATCTATTTCGCCTTCTATTTTCCGTCCCACGAAGTAATAGGGGGCGAGCCTATCGCCATATCGGGGACGAAATATTTAGTACACGAATAGAAAAATCCAATATCACTTTTCCCGGCCCGAGATTCGAATCCAAAACCTCAGGTTTGTAATCATCCGTAGTACAACTGCGCCACCGAAGATTAGTATGTGGATCATATTATATTAAGGTATATAAAGAATTCAAGACTGCGACCGAAATGATGCAAATAAAAATTACACAAAAAACGTTTTTTTGTGATTTTTATTATCCCCTTTAAACCCTTACGTACCGTAGCTCCTTTAAAAATAAAAAGGTGTGCATTATTATTCTAGAAAAATCTATGTAATTACCACCCAAACACACGACGATAGGAAAAAATACACAAAATAATTCGTCGCTTTTTTTGGAAAATTTTAGTCGAATTGCGTCTGAAGTTACTAAAACTTGGCTTCGTTCTCCGTCACAGTCTGCATATACCCTATATTTCAATCACTTATCAACTATCAAATCAACGAACAAGTAATAGAAAGAAGAAATAAAACTAATTCAAGAATTACAATTCAAATAGACCTCAAATTGTTTTATAACTGTTGTAATTGTATTTTACTTGAGTTATAATTTCAAATTACTTTCAAAGACACACATAACTTTTTATTAAATTTGAGGAAAATTATTCTAGAAATAACAAAGTGAAACGCAGAAATATGGAAATGTCACAAAAGACTTTTATGAGGCAAATTAAATGAAAACTAAACTACAGCTGAAATAATTTATGTTAATGAAATTTCACCGTAACGCTATCATCGTTTTGTTTCGATAAAAAATTATATACTTTTAATATAGCTTCGTTTCTATACAGGTTATATGAAGACTGCTACTGAAAAGTGAAAACGAAGCTGAATGGTACTTTTAGTGACTTCATATACAATGCAAGTAAAAAATAAGAAAATATTTTTTTGCCTATCGTCGTAGTAACAAAAATAAAGATTTTAGAAGTTTATTTCCTACCACTAGTATATTTAAATTTGTACACAATAAAGTACTTACAAAAGAGAACAAAAAGTATTTTAATTATACATCACACTACTCGTAAGACAATTATGCTCACATATTATGCAGCTGTAAAAGGGTTTTGACATTCGTTGATTCTACTGGGTATCTCAAGACTGCTACCGAAAACGAAGCCGGGTGGTAGTTTTAGTGGTTACAAACACAATGCAATTAAAAATTTCGCATAGAAACGCGAAAATTATTTTTTATGATTTTTTAAATATCGTCTTTTTTGGGTGGTAAATCGATAGTTTTTGCTAAAATAATAATTTAATCTCTTTTATACCTTAGAGTATTTATAAATAAAAGCGTATATACTATTATTGTAGGAAAAAATGTATTTACCACCCAAATATGGCCACAGGGAAAAAATAACAAAAAAAAATTGTCGCTTTTTATTGCAACTTTTTCTGTTGCATTGTGTCTGAAGTCGCTTAAACTACCACACGGCTTCGTTTTTGGTAGCGGTCTTGATATACCCTGTATTTCCTGAGGTAAGCTAACTCGACCATGCGTACAACAAGAAGCAACAAATTTTAAGTGGTAAGTAAATAGTTTTTTCTACTCGACCAAGCGTACAACAAGAAGCAACAAATTTTAAGTGGTAGGTAAATAGTTTTTTCTACAATAATAGTGTACACCGATTTATTTTTAAAGAAGCTATGGTACGCAAAGGCCTAAATTAATTATTATTTTAGCAAAAGCTATGAATTAACCACCCAAACATGAGCATATTTAAAATTGTATACGTTTGTTTCGTCTGATGCCATTCATTACTCTGCCTGGACGGCATTTGCGCTTACCATCAAGTGCAGTCATAATGCCATGCTAGTTTAAAATAAAAGAATATATATATATATATATATATATATATATGACGGCATATATATATAGATAAGCAAACATTGTAAAGACTTCCTTCAAAATGAAATCGTACGTAATTCTATTGGTATAAGCTGATTTTATTGGTGCTATAAATGATTAAGCTTTGAAGTTTTCGCTAGTAAATAATTTAGAATAATTACCGATATCAATCCATCTGTCTGCATAACCGGCGTCAAGCCTGGCTGCTCTTACTGCTTCTCGAAGTGCATGGGTAATTAGTGTAGCCAGGCATAGAGCTGGCTCACCAGTTGCTGAAAATATAACAATGGTATATTTGTGTATATACAAACTTACTCCTCTTCCTTGAGTCGATTTCCTCATTGCTGAGGGTCGTGATCGCCATCATGGTCAATTTTGTTTTATGTGATGCATGTTAATACGTGATGCAAAAACTTTGGACCCCTTTTTACGAAAATTGCGAGGACGCAGGAGCATAAAATTTGGCACACTTATAGTTTATGTGTAGGAGAAGTGTAGAATGCTAATATTTTTCGATAATAATGCCTATAAAGTACATTAAATCAAAAAATAAAACATTACACACACTACCATGCATTTCACACACACATACATACACAAGTATTTGTACACGCATGCATACTCTGGTGTCAAATTGTTTCTTTTCTTTTTCATTTTGTTCTTCTGACATAGACATATAAAAAAAAGGTTTTATTTGCCTAATGAGGTAATAATATTAATATTAAAAGAGAATATTAATTTTAAATGAGGCAATAATATTAATATTAGGCCTAATATTAAATGTAATATAAAAAATAATAATAATAATGCATAAAAAGGACATTAAATCAATAAATAAACCAGCATGCATTTGACACACGCATACACAAGTATTTGTACACGTATACATACTCTTTGGTCAAATTGTTTCTTTGGTTTATTATAGACATCGTTGAATGTCAATCAGAAAAAATTGTTTACTGTGGTTTTGTTGAATGTCAAACAGAAAAGATTTATTTAACGAATACTACGTGAAATACTGAGCGCTTATACAAATTGTGTAGCAGTAAGATACATTTAAATGTACACGGACTATCATTATATGCATAAAGAAAGTTCTGTAGCAGAAATCTGCAATAACAACATTCAGGTACAAAAAAATATATAATTTGCTATTGCTGGTTCAAAGCAATTATTGTAGTTTACGATTTTAGTAATAACATATACTTCAGGATAAATAAGTAATTTTGAGAGATACATACATTTAAATGTGCACGAATTATCAGAATAACAACATCATCATACAGGTAAAAACTTTTTCTCTTCTTGATTTGGTCGAATTATCGACCACTAGGCGACCACTAGTATTTTCTAATTTACGGAAAAATAAAATAAAATAACACAATATCAATTAAAATAAATGCCGTTATTGTTTTAGTATAAATCAATTATAGACACCAACTCAAATAGATAACAACTGGTGGTGGATCTCTCATAGGCCGTCTAGGTACCACGGCAATGTCTATTCCTCCCACCAAACAGCAGTGAAAATGTTGTGTTTCGGTTTGAAGCACATTGTAGCCAAAGTAACTACTAGATATATTGTGACTTAGCATCTGGTGTCAAAGAATGGCGAGCCAAGTGGAATGCCAAGCATTGTTTCGTAATTCATGGTATTGTCTGGTTTTGCTACTGTCCATGAGCGGTCGTCGTGTTTATTTTATTTATTTATTTAAATGCTTTATATACAAAGTATAAAGGCGGACTTAATGCCTGAGGCATTCTCTCCCAGTCAACCTTTGGGTGGTGCAGAGAAATCAAAGTAGGCGCATCATCAATCGATAAAAAAAAACTAATATCAGAAGAATATATAATAATAATATATAATATATTATATATACATAAATGAATATAATTATAGTCTGTATATTATATAGATAAATATAAATACATACATAAATATTCAAAATTACATATATTTTATACTTATAGATACATATACTACATAAAACATACTAAGATTATTCTGCCAATTTATCAATTAAATGTTGTCGGACTTTCGCTTTAAATGTCATACGAGTACTAGACGACCTGATTCCGAGGGGGAGTGCATTCCACAGAAGAATTGACTGAACAAAGAAAGAAGAATGAATGAAATGACAGCCTCCGTGGCGCAGTTGGTTAGACGCCGCCTGTGAAACGAGAGGCCGCGGGTTCGATCCCCGCACCGAGAGAAATGTTTGTGCGGCCCACAAATATTTCTTCCGGGTCTGGGTGTTTGTGAGACCGAAAAGTCTCTCGTAGTTCCTGATACCCACGACACAAGACTCGATCTTAGTGTGGGGTCAGGACTATGTATGTGACTGTTGGGTGTTATTTATTTATTTAATTAGAGGTGTGGGAAGGACACTGCAGAAGGAGATGATTAAGTGAGCGAAGATTCCTATTATGGTTACTCCCTAAGTAATTAAATTGAGACGACAAATAAGAAGGTGAAGCAGGGGACATAAGAATGGAAAAAAGAGTTGTAAGGGCGTGTAAAGAACGACGTTGACGTATTGGTAACCATTTTAACTGTGAGCGGAAAGAAGAAATATGATCATATTTTCGGAGATTAAAAATGAATCGAATGCAGTTATTAAGAAGCCGGTCGAGTTTATTGAGGTGTTCTGCATCCAGATCAAAATAGCACACATCACCATAGTCGATTAAAGGAAATATCAAGGTTTGCACAAGCGTTGTCTTGGTTTTCACTGGAAAAAAAAACGGATCAGTATGCCTAGGTCCTTTACTGCAGAGCTCCATTCAATAACTGTGCCATTATAAGTAAGAGGGGGGATAAGTGAAGTGTCCAACCTACTCACCATCCTTGGACTACCTACAATAATTGCCTGACATTTACTTGGGTTGACGGCCAGACCAAAACTGTCGGCCCATTGTTTTATACGGGCTAAGTCTTCGTTAACTTTGTCTATGGCTTCAGTAACAGAGTCAATCCCCGCCTGCGAGTAGATCTGCAAGTCATCGGCATACAGATGATACGCACATTGAAGATTTTGTGTTATAAGATTAATAAAGATAGAAAACAACAAGGGAGAAAGTATACCGCCTTGAGGAACACCAGAGTGAAGGTCACGCCATTTCGATGAAGTGTCATCGCGACGTACCGACTGCTGACGCCCCTGAAGATAGGATAAGAACCAATTCAGTGCCTCGGACGAGATCCCAATGTAGGAGAGGATAGATAAAAGGATATCGTGACTGACGGTATTGAAAGCATTTGTAAAGTCCACTAGAGCCAACACGGTGACTTTGGAGTTCTCCATGCCTTTTCTAATATCGCCAGTCACTTTGAGGAGCGCAGAGGTAGTGCTGTGTCCAGGTCTGAATCCAGACTGTAGAGGATTTAATAAGTTATTAAGATTAACAAACCTGGACAGCTGCTTGTATACACAAGCCTCAAGCACCTTGGACATAAAGGGTAGTATGGATATAGGACGGAAGTGGTTGGCAGTGGAGGGATTAGGAATTTTGGGAAGGGGTATGACATAAGCTTTCCGCCACGAAGACGGATATACACCAGTGTCGAGGGAAGCATTAATTACATGGGTAATGGTAGGGAGGAGTAGGTCGAGTAAAGGAAGGATCATGCGACGGCTGATGTTATCGCAGCCCATGGAATTAGATTTAATAGAAAGGATAATCTTTCGAATCTCGCCGGGAGCAACTGAAGAAAATGAAAAGGGATCAATCTTGGAACGAGGAAGGGAATTAAGGAATGCAAGGGTACATAACTTAGTTTGATGATCAAGTGGAGTAATTTTCGTGAAGTGAAGATTGATATCATCCAAACTGATTGTACTCGGGAGTTCAAAATGTTTTCCCTTACCAATACCTAGCGTTCTAAGGAATGTCCAGATATTGGAAGGGGTGGAATTGGAAATATTATCGAGAATATGTCGGCGTTTTGCATTACGTATCATCTGATTGCAACGATTTCTTGCAGTTTTGAATAAGCACCAATTAGCATCTGACCGATCCCTCTTGAATTTACAAAAGGCACGGTCTCTACGCCTCATCGCCATCCGAACAACACTAGTCAACCAAGGAGCTGGAGGGCGTTTCAGCTTTATGTGTCTAATGGGAGCATGAACATCGTAAAGTGCAAGCACATTTTTATTGAAGATCGAGATCTTTTCGTCCACTGTAGACGCTGAAGTCAGGTTCTGCCAGTCCAGATTCTCGGTATCCCTACGCAATTTGTCCAAATTCATGCGACCAAAACAACGCCTGCGCAAAACCTTGGGCGGGGGCTTATTGGGTTTTAAGGCGTAGGACAGGAACAGGAGGTCATGGCGAGAGAATCCAGGAGCCAGATACTGGCCAAAACAGGATACAAGGGAAGGATCAGAAACAAGGATGAGGTCAAGCCAGGTGTCGTCTCCACCGGCATTATGGTGAGTGGGTTGAAGGGGTAGGACGCACAGGCTAACGGAATTAAGGATGTCAAGGAGCTTACGGGTACGACAGGAACTTTGGGCAAGGAGATTGGTATTAAAGTCTCCCATGATGATATGATGTGCGTATTCCGATCCTAAAGATTCCAGAATCGATTCGAGACTGGAGAAGTAGTCCAAGGAAGGAGGACAGTAAACGACGCCAAGTAGGGTTTTCACTCCCCTGACCCAAACCTCGAGGAAGAGATACTCTGCCGGCGCCGAGTCAATAGACGATGCTACAATGTTATATTTAAAATTAGAGCGTAGATAAACAGCTACACCACCTCCCCTCATATTGACCCGGTCATTCCTGATAAGAATAAATCCGGGAAGGGGATAAGCGGTAGAAGCTAACTGAGGTTTGAGCCAGCTCTCAGAAATCAGGACGCAATGCACGTTGGCATCAGCGAATGTATCCGAAAGGTCACTAAAATGACTTGGTAAACTTTGTGCGTTAATGTGACAGATATTAAATGTGTCAAGTTGACAAGAAAATTTTTGTCGCACCAAGTCACCAAGCCCATCATGTAACGAGGAAAAACTGTCGTCACTGGTCGTAGAAGCAGAATCAGTGGCAGTTATAAAAGAATCAGTATCACAAGACATAATAATAATAATATATGTATATATATAAATACGAATAAATAAATATACAATGCTAAAATGTAAATGAATAAATGTGGTGCAATGAATCAGTCTCAGCACCACCCGCCAGCCAATACACATACACATTATTGTTAACATTAAGATTACTGAACACAGTATTAAAAAAAATCAAACAAAACATAAGGAAAAAAAAAATAGCACTAATTTATGAATCTAAAAATGAATTTAAGTAGCAAAACAGAACATGTTATAACAAAAAGAAAGATTTCTAAACAAAACAAATGTGTCATCCGGCAAACGTCAACAATGTTATCGTCAATTATAATAAAAAAGTAGGTATATGAAAAGATAAAAATAGTAGGTACATTGATGCGTTTGCACGGGTGTTATGACAGTGTAGTCACAGTTCACGCGATTAAATATTACGTAATATGTAAAGTGTAAACAAAAAGGTGTAAAAAGACAATTATTGATCGCGAGTTATTAACTTAAAGTAAATTAGTAAACATAATAAATAACTATAAACTACCATGTTACAGTGTCGTGAGTTGTGTTCGAACCGTAGTAGTTATCGCTGTTTTGTTGCCGCCGTTGAGACCGCGGGTCTGTTGTTTCTGACCACTGAAGAAGTTTCCAATGTCCGGGGATACCTCGCCATCAACGGATTGAGCTCGTCGAATGTAAATATTTTTATACGGTTACCATCGGAGGTCTTTATGACAATTGTACCGTCCTGGGTCCAACACGATCTGACGCCAAAGTGTTGCCGTGCCTTGCTGAAAACTTGCTGCCGTGGTTTGGTCAGAAACTCCTTCACTGTGATGGGAGAACCCTTAAGCTTTGCCTTAGCCCTCCAAACCGAAGAGCGATGTTCAACACCACAGAATCGGACAAGTATTGGGCGACTGTGATCCTTGCTTTGGGTCCCAATTCTGTGACATGCCGTTATGTTACAGGCAGAGAAGTCTCTTAAGCCCAGCGTATTGGTGACTATATTGAGGACAACACTTGTACAGTCCTCTTTCGGATCTTCTGCGACACCCAGAAAAAGAAGTGCCTTTCTTCGATGCCGTGTTTCGATGGTGTCTATCATCCGAGCACACTCGCATATCTGATTTCTCAGCAGACGAAGCATGTCGAACATCAGTTCTCGGAATGTGCGAAACTCCTCAGCCACACGAGCCACAGTGTCCTTTGCTTGACTACCAGACTGCAACTTTGCTTCTAGTTCAGCCATCCTCTTTGAAAAACTGTCCTCTAATTTACTCTGGGTCTCCTGGATATCAGCTAATTGCGCCATATTCTGTATTTTCTGCCTCGATGTATAACAAGTGTAGGTGCAGGCTAGCAGGTGGTGTATTTGGAGCTATGTTGTCACATACAGAGCTGCTAACTTTAGTACAGTGCACTTACTATGCGAAGAACTAAATTCACGCAAAGTATACCAAATAAATAGTGTATTACAATTTAAATTAAAAAATATGATACTATAAATACGTCTATCTTTTTTAACACCTACCGCCGAAAAAAAGTGTTTACCATCAATCGAATGATATGCTAGTCTCGCCATACATTACTGGTGGTAGGCCTCTCATATGTGAGAGGCTGCCTGGGTGGGTACCACCGCAATGTCTATTTCTCCCGTCAAACAGCAGTTTAAATGCACTGTTGTGTTTCGGATTGAAGGGCATTGTAACCAGAGTAACTACTGGACATATTGAGACTTAACATCTTATGTCTCAGGATGGCGAGCGCGGTGGAATGCCAAGCATTGTTTTGTAATTCAAGGTGTTGTTTGGTTTCACTACTTTTTTGAGCGGTCGTATTGCTTACCATCAGGCGAACGGCATGCTCGTCTCGCCATTCAAAGCAATAAAAAAAAGAAAATACATTGCAAAATAAATATTTTGATAAATTATTACAACCCTTATTGCAAAACAGAAGAATATCACGTACAACAAAATGAAATTGTAAGTCAGATTACATATTATATTCTTACAGCGATGTTACTTCACGAGATTTAAGAGAGCTGGTAAGTTCTCATTATTTTCATCAGTAAATTCAGAGTCTTTTGTAGCTTCCATAAGGTTAATATTAAATTTTGCGAGTAAAGATCTGGCTTATTGTATATTGTTCGCGTATCCTTTGATGTATGCTGCCTTATTGAGCTTAGCAGGTAAACTAAAAAGAATCTACAATTTTAGTGCAGTAAGAATTTGATTAACTATGCTGGATTTATGAAATTAAGGGATAAAGTTTTATATGTATAGATACACAAGCTTATGGAATGTTAACCTAAGTTTAGATCGTGTAATATTAAATTTCACATTGTTGTGGGTGGCTTTTTTCAACAATACATCACGATGGTTTAAGGGTGGTTCAAATATATTTTACCTTTTGATTGCAGTACACCATGTTCGTTTCTAGAGTTTCTGAGAAAATATATCCTCATATCAGCAGGAATGTCTTTGATACCAGGAGGCTTATAAGTCCAAGTGCGATCGGTCAGCAGTTTACCAGTGGTTTCATCAAAGAGTAACTTTTCAGACGTCCAGTAACCCAAACCCATGATAAAGGCTCCTTCAATCTACAATAAATACTCAATTCAATACAAATTACATTACGAACATGCCAGCAGTCAGTGAGTAACTGGTTTACTTTTAAGCCAAATATACACGGGGAGAGTTTCTCGCCTCGAAGATGCGATCATCGCAAGGATATAAAAGTAGCACAATGTAAACATTTGTCAGAATAAAATAATCTATGCCGGTTGTCATGCGATAATGGCATATGATTCTCGACGCGAAACTCTCTCCGAGTAATTGGGCTATTAGTGGGCATACCTGTGCTACGTCAATTTCAGGACTCAGACTTCGTCCAGTGTCTTCCAAAATATCAACTCTTATGATATCATGATTACCAGTAAGCACATCAACCTCGACTTCTAAAATTCCGACTGCGTATACGTCATAAGGTTTAACATTATCATGCAGGTTTGAAAACGTAGCCATAGCTTGCAAATCTATCCCCGCATTGTATGCTTGAGTAATTAACTCTTCCCAAGATGGATTTCCCATTTTCTCTTTTATAGGAGCTAATCTTTTCTTCAGTTCTTCGCATGCTTTCATCGTCGCAAAGGCTACGGATTCACTTCCTATGCTACCTCCAGTTACCATGCCATTCGGCGAATTAAAGCTAGAACTTGGCTTAACGCTAATTTTGTCTATAGGTATACCAAGAATATAAGCGCATACTTGGGCGACTTTTGTATTTATTCCTTGCCCCATTTCAATGCCTCCATGGATAATTACGACAGTACCATCACCATGGTAAATAGACACTATTGAATTAAAGTTGCCTGTATAAAATATATCTACAGTTAAGGGAATCAATTTTATCGCTCGTTTCCTCCAGCGGTTCTTTGCATTGAATTCTTGTACTGCTTTCTTACGTTCGTCAAATTCAGCGTCTCTTTTTAGTTGCTCAATCATGTCTGGTATAGGATTTTTTTCTTTTGACATGTTCGCTAACCTGACATCAATTGGGTCGTTTTTGGTATCATAGGCAATCATGTCCATCATGTATTCTATCATTGCTACACCTTCAGTTGTACCTGAAATTACATTTTTGGAAAGATTTTTTATAATATCACAAAATAGAAATTCATTCGTATTGATTTTGTTTATCTAGTATTCAGTAACGTAAAGTTTCCAATTATGTTTTGTCCTTTACTAATAATTAATGTAGAAAGAAGCAATAGTCACATAATGTATGTAGTTTTTTTACGTACAAGGAGCTCGGCACCAAGTATTAGAAGGGGTATCCGTCATCACACTGTTTGATTGAATGAGCCACCGTTTTGAGTCATAGCAGTTATGAAAATGCTGTGTTGTAAGGAAGGTCGTGAGTTCGTTGTAAGAGCATCCACCATCTTGGTAGAAAGTATTGTTTAGATACTGTATTTCGCCTTGCTTATTAACTCCGATCTGAAAAATTTAATGTAATAAGCTTCAAGCTTGAATCTCAGACAACTTGTTACAGAATAGTTACTAATAGTTATTTCAACCCTTAGCATAAAGTCAAATTATGCTACGATTTTTTTAGGGAGCAGGAGTAATAGAAGATTTTGATTTGAATATTGTGATTTTCTGAAATTATTTTTAAATTGAACCTATGTGTACCTCAAAATTACAATTCGTTGGTATTCGCTTTCCAATCGCTGCCATATTCGTCTGCAAAGGCAAAACGAATCTGCATGTTCTTCCCAGCAGATGAGACACCAGTGCAGCAGAGCACGCCACTTGTGAGGCTCGTGAAATTTTACTTCCATATCCTCCGCCTAGCCTTCTTACGATGACATTTACACTGAAAGAAATTGTAATCAGTATCAATAATTCTGTAGCTTTTATCAATTATTTAATAAACGTATCTTTAATATTATTTAGGCTAAGTGCCTACTCAGCACCTAATGATGAGGCCGGTGCTAACTAAGTCGAATATCAATTACAAAGTTTAATTTCATCCAAGCTACGGTGTGGATGGGCAACAATAATGCTAACCGTATTTTTAAGCAGTATTAGTAAGTAAGGTCTTAATGTTCTATCGTTATTTATGCACAACAATTCAAAATATATTTTATTCCCCTTACCTATTTACAGGTACTTTAAGGCATTTGGCCACAGAAATATTAGTTAGATCGAGCCACTGCGTCGACGAGTACACATCTATACCATCTTCAGTAGGAGAAGCTACACACGTCTGAGTCTCCATCGTGTAGTGGTATTGTAAAGGCATTTTCAACTCCCCTTGAATCACAGTCTTAACATCATGTCCAACATCCGTAGGTTTCACTGTACCATCATTCCTTACTTTATCACCCCTCTCTGGAGATTTCATAACTTGATCTATTGTCAGCAATGGTTTCCTTTTGCTTATTGATTCGTATTTTATTTTAACAAGCTTAGCAGCCTTATTAGCTGTCTTCTCTCTGTTTGCTACTATAATTCCCGCAGGCTGGCCATAATATTTGACTACTTTATCGCACAGAATTTCCTCATTGTCCGTCATGAATGGAACGATTTTGTTGGTGAATGAATTATCTCCTGGTATATCTTTGGCTGTGTAGAAGGCTATAACACCGGGTAATTTCTGAAAATGATTAATTCAATAAATTTATTATATTTGTAAATACAATGTTAAAGAGCACGACTTTAAATATATTTTAATAAAATTAGATAGATCTATAAGGCCTATTAATTTTTATCATAGCTACTAACGACTAGTATAAGTTAGCACGTTGAAAAAAATGTACACAACCCAGCTCTGTCGTAACGCTATGATGTTAATGAACCATGATTAACTTTTCAATAGATACCATCGCTTTCATACTTACAAATGCCTCAGTAGTATCAAAACCGCTAATTATGCTCCCCGACACAGCTTCTGCCACAACAAAAGAGCCAAATACTTCACTGCTTTGTCTAGGCAGGTCATTAGCAAACACGGCTTCACCACTGCATTGTACCAACGCTTCAATTTTAGGAATTGGCTGGTTCAGAGGCCATACATCTTTATCTGTTTCAAACGACTGCGTTCCTTGAGATGTACTACGTTTTATAGCTTCTGCTCCCGATCGGTAGCGCGGATCTATTTTATCGTCAGGACAGAGGCTTAATATGGCCTGAAATAGAAATAGAGAGTATTATTATTCCTCAACTCATTGCTGCATCTTGCCTAAGATGTCAAAATCTTATCTTACTTGTCAAAATACCATAACAATAAATATTTATACATGATGTGAGATATGTGATATCTATAATTTTATGCAAATAAATAATTTGTATTTATATGTTATTTATTTCCAAGTTATACAATTAATACTTTAACAGCTGATCACGTACTGGGTACGGGTGAAAAGGCGCGCTTTGAAAAATAGGGATGTTAAAGTGGTAAAACACCGTAAAAATGAAGCTATCTCACTATTTTACACATGTTACGAGCATTATTATGTCATACCTTGTAATATAAAGCAAGAGCGAGCATTTTTCTGTAAGCTCCCGATGGTTCAGGTGGCGATTCAACTGGAACAATTTCTTGTTGCAGTGTTTTCAAAGCCAGTTGCAAATTCTCATTGGTGTATGGATCCTTACCAGCCAACACAGCCTCAGTTTTTTCAGCATGAATAAAGTTAGCTGATATGCTGCCGTACACTATTGAAGCTTTATCAAGAATTTGAGAATTTGCCTTGAATTTGAATAAGAATCCAGCGTTGACTACTGCGTGTGCGTTTTGTGAGCGCGGCATTATCTGGAAAATTATTAATTATGTAGTTTCATCTTTTGTTTTGGTTTTTAAAGAATAGACAGTTCTAGTGATGATGTTTGAATATTATGTACTCTTCTGTAGCCAAAGAACCCCACTGCTAAACCTAATGGTCCCCTAAACATTACCACAGCGAAATATTCGAAGCAACCAGCACCCCCTGACTTTGTAACAATAATATGGTCTGACCTCCTTGCGGGTGGACGTTCTAACCTGCTTTTGCCAGTACGTGGTTTTTACTGGTAGGTCTCTCATATGTGAGGGGCCGCCTGGGTAGGTACCACCGCATTATCTATTTCGCATGACAAACAGCAGTGTTAATGCACTGTTGTGTTTCTGATTGAAGGATATTGTAGCCAGAGTAACTACTGGACATATTGAGACTTAACATCTTATGTTTCAGGATGGCGAGCGCAATGGATGCCAAGCATTGTTTTGTAATTCGAGGTGTTGTTTGGTTCTGCTACTGTTATTGTCTCTCTGCTACTGCGGTTGTCTCGCTTACCACCAGGCGAATGGCATGCTAGTCTGGCCATTCATTTCAATAAAAAAACGTGGCTTCCACGCTATAGTTTTGGTGTTATGTCCAAACGACTATTAAAATGACCTAGACTAGTATTAAGAAATTATAGACTGCATCAATAGGATTTAGATATAATAGACAAACTTACCTTGTACGTTTTTAAAGAGCAACACTTTGATAATGGCGGTAGCATGATGTTCAATATTATTTTTCCTTTCATGTCTGTTTTTAGGAACTCAGGTAGAGTTACTGTTTTGTGTTTATTGACGTCTTCAGCTGTGAACATGAAGATTAAATTTTAAAATATATTTGTACGAAAATCAATGGTATGTCTTTCATACCAAATCGATCTGATTGATAATTTCCCTTTAGATATTACGAATACAAATAATACAATGTTAGGAAACATATTATGATTAATAATACTATGTTACTAATTACATTTAATATCAGTTCATATATATAAGGCTTACCGATAGTCATCATGCCTCCAACAGTTGCGAAGAGCAAGAAGACATCTGATTGGAATTCATTGTTGTAATGTTTCAAGAACAAATTTCCGCCAATTGTTCCAATCTACAAAGAAACAAATGGCATGAGTAAGACTATACTTATACAGGGTATCTCAAGACTGCTACCGAAAACGAAGCCGGGTGGTAGTTTTAGTGACTTCAGACACATTTCAACAGAAAATGTTGAAAAAAAATGCGATGATTTTTTGTTTGTTATTTTTTTCCTACGGTCGTATTTGGATGGTAAATTCATTTTTTCCTAAAACAATAGTGTATACCCTTTTATTTATAAGGACTCTAAGGTATAGAAGAGTTTAAATTATTATTTTAGCAAAAACTATGGATTTACCACCCAAAAATTACGATATTTAAAAAATCATAAAAAAAAGATTGTCCCTTTTTTTGCGGAAATTTTTGTTGCATTGTGTTTGTACTCACTAACGGCCGATGCCAATAATCAATCGAAAAAATTAGATTGAAGTCAATCTGGATTGTTTTCTACTTTTCGATTTTTCATTTACCATGTTGCCATAGTTTTTTCACTACTGAGATTGATTATTGGCAATATAGTATCAGAAAAAAGATTGAGCTGTCAATCTCAAAGGGCAAATTTTGGATTGGGATTGTTTATTGGCAGCGGCTGTAAAACCACCACCCGGCTTCGTTTTCGGTAGCGATCTTGATATACCAAGTATATAAATATTATCATCCTTTTTTGCACTACATAAGAAATCAATTCCATTATATAAATGATATAATAATAATACAAGAGGCGGCCTTATCACCCTAGGCAATTTGTTCCAGACAACCTTTGGAATGGATATGAATAGAAAAATGACAGGGTTAATATGGTATTTCTCCTTTTTTACGAACTTTAAATGAATATAGGCTTATGGACGTACAGAAGTACCTTGAATAACCTATCAAGAAATTACTTTGGAAAATATTACTTTGATGAAACAAAGTACATTGATTTTAACTAAAAAGTTTCGCCGTAATCATTATTGAAGTATAATTAATGTTATTAATGTGGTCATTACATCTGGTAACATTCGTATGTATTTAAGCAAGATTAATAATGTAAATACTCCTAGTAATCTCGCTATATTCGGTTTAATTCTACTTGTTAAATTAGTGCAACCATTTCAATGCTAATGAATTTATACATTCATTAGAACAGCTAATGAGTTTAATTCCCAGTATGTTTTTGGTGTAAAATTAGTTGATATACAGTACCTAATTATGTTATAACATTTAAAACTACAATTTGCTCATAATACTCACATTTCTAACTGGAATATGAGCCACTAAATCCATGTGTTCATATAATTGTTTTAAGTAAGAAAATTCTTCTTTCTGTTCCGAAAGCTTTAGGAACAGTTCCATCATTTCGGACAATGGCATTCCAGCACCAAGTATAAGATTCACATCTATAGACGAACCTTTTAATTCTGATACATTGAATATATCTATTACATGAGGAGGGTAATCTGTTACATGGTATACTCCTGAAACATTAAGCAGTAAATAATTATGTCGTATACATTCTTTTGTTTATCGTTGTCCTCATTATATCTATTGTCTACGATGAAGCCTGCTAGTTAAGAAGCAAATGAGATTCCTAGACCAACATAATTTAAATGTAAATTGCGTTTATATGGCCTTTTTAATTTTTCAGAACACTCATAAAACTACAAAGTGACTATTGAAAATGCAAAGAATATTTTCTTCATACAAATTTCTAAAATGTTTGTAAGATTTTTTTGTATACAAGACTACCGAGTCTTAGTTAAAATTTACCTTGTCCAGTATTCCCCGCTATCAATTTATAATCACCATTAGACATAGCTTTGAAAACATCACTCAAATTGTAAGCTTTGTACCACTTATGAGTTCCGCAATCAACTACAATCATATTTTCCGTATTAACTATGGCAAAGCCTTCAGCAATTCTTGATTCTTCATCATTGTGACATTTCCCCTTTTTAGAACATTTTGTAGCACATTTTGTACCGCAGGACTTTATTGTAGATAGATCTTCAAGATCGCATAGTCTATTTAGAAGGGCTTTGTCTGCATCCTTAGCGAATGTTTTGAAAGCATCAGCTATGGGCCTGTATCCAGTGCATCGGCACATGTTGCCTGCGAAAGAATTCTCTATTTGTTTTGTAGTAAGGTCGTTGTTAGACTCGACGAGGCTGCAAATAAAGAGAATAGATCTGTAAGTTAATATTATATGGGGAGGCATGTACTCTAAGGCTAATTGACTAAAATATGAGAAGCTCCATGATTAAATAAGAGGGACTTGACTTAGTTCAGTCCAATGGCGTAGTGCGCGTTGATAGACTTCATATATCAATCCTTATAGGTCACACTGTAGGGTATGGACCTCCTCCACGATCGTGAGTACGATAGAGAATGGTTACACCATACAATGGTTATGTTATGGGCCAAGTGATTAATCGGGCATTATTCATCATGCCCAGGCAATATAAATAATGCCCAATAAGAGCGGGCAATGTGATTATAACCAATCAATTTATCACATTGCCCGGGCATTATGAATAACGCCAAGTGCCTATTGGGCAGAGTGATGTAAAGCGAATCAAAATCAAAACAATGAGCCGAAGTAGTAGAATTTAGAATAGGGCAGCACGAGGGGGTGGGTTGGGAGGAGTGGAGGGAGTGTCGCACCTCCCCTGGTACCACTCCCATGAAAAGGTAACGCACCATTCCTGAGAAATATCTATTATAGCAACCTAACCCTTAAAACACTTGTTGTCAATACAAATTAGCTTCTGCATCGTCTCCGGCGCTACAGGAAGTTCAGCCCCTTCGCCCTTGCGAAACAAAAGATAGGCAACCATGCTCTCCCTCCGCGCCTCCGGCTTTTTATATACACTCTAGGGTCGGTAGCCAAAAGACTACGTGAAGTCGGGATGTTCCGAGTCGGTTTTGGGGCACAGTCGACCTAACTGATCCATAAAGTGGGTACACTAATTTTCTTCTGAAGATAATGTTACGGACGTTAAAAAGCAACTAAACATAAGCAGACCAATTCAACCTTTCTAATTCATGGGTCCATCGCAGATGCGACAATGCGGCAGCGCACCACGTAAAAAATCACCTATGAATCACACTGCCCGATCATCATGTAGCCATATTCATAATGCCCTGGCAATGTGATAAATAGGTGAGTTTAGATTGTAATTAATCACTTGGCCCAATATGGCTCGGCCATATTCATACTGCCCGGGCATTGTGAATACTGCCTGCATTAATCACTTGGCCCATAACAGTTACACCACGCTGGCCTAGTGTGGATTGGCTGTCTTTACATACTATAGAATTTTAAAAAAATCGCTATTGTATGCAGGTTTCTCATGATGTTTTCCTTCACCGTTATCGTTATGAATTACTATCAATACACACATAATTCCGAAAAATCAGTGGTGTGGCCTGGCATTTGCCGGTACATCAAATTGGGAGGGAGTGAGAAGAAAAAAGGGTGTAAAGAGGACATTATCTCCAGGATGGCGAGCGCATTAGAATGTTGCTACTGTTTATGAGCGGTCGTATCGCTTACCATCAGGCGAACGGCTTGCTCGTCTCGCCATTCATTGCAATAAAAAAAAATACGGAGATTGAATCCGCAGCGTCTTGTTTCACTGCCGGCGCATAAACCACCAATAGAGCCAAGCCTATATTGAAAGTGGAATTACAAATATAATCACACTTAAATATTATATTCATGTAGTCGATCAAAGGTAATATACAAATTATACAAAAATGACAAAGCATATATTTAAATGGAACACATGGGAAATTAATATTGATATAAATATCTAACTTTAAAAGAAGTTGCAGTATTTTTTGTGCGTAATTTTCATCATTCCGTTTGTTGCTAATAGATGGTGCTACACGACCGCAACGTTTTAAGAGTTTTTTTTATTGCAGTGAATGGTGAGACGAGCATGTCGTTCGTTTGATGGTAAGCAATGCAACCGCTCATGAACAGTAGCAAATCCAAATAACACCTTTAATTACAAAGCAATGCTTGGCATTCCACTGCGCTCACCATCCTGAGACATAAGATGTTAAGTTTTAATATGTCCAGTAGTTACTCTGGCTACAATGTCCTTCAATCCGGAACACAACAGTGCATTTAAACTGCTGTTTCACGGGAGAAATAGACATTGCGGTCGTACCTACCCAGGCAGCCTCTCACATAATTAGAAACAGACCTACCACCAGTAGAATTAAAAATACAGCTTTGCTTGTTTGACTTATTGAATTGATTAGGATATTGAGTAAAATTGATAATTTCAACGTCTCTAACACAGCCGGAATAGCTCAGTGGGTAGAGCGTTAACTCCAAGCGCTCTAGAGAACCCTAGTTCAATTCCACGTTACGACATTTGTGACCCGTATTTTATGTTCTTACTTTTATAAAAATAAAAAAGACACTAGTGATTGTAAGTACATATGAAAGTCATTATTCTGCAAATTGACTGTCCCGTATTTATAATATTGAAATATATTAGTCTGGAATATTTTAAAGAAAGGAATCTATATAAACATAGTTTATAGTGACGTATTTATCTTATAAAGTACACACTGAAAGAAGAGTATTATATGCTTACCTATACATGTTCATGACCCATCCAGGGGAACAATAACCGCACTGGGTCCCGTTGAAGTTGGCCAGCCTTGTTTGAATCTCGTGGTAGCCGCTTTGTTTATTGCCGATTCCCTCCACTGTCACCACCTCCCATCCGTGGCAAGAGAGCACGGAGACTAGGCACTGGAAATAACAAAAAAGCGTCTTACAATTAGAGCCAAGCTGTTGTCAGTCATGACTTCGCATGGATGAGCTTGGCAGGATCTGGCCCTGTATCACAAGAAATAGTGAAGAACCATTGCTATCGCGTATCGTATGGTGAGTTTCTTCTTCTTTCTTTATCAGCTCGTATACGTCCCACTGCAGGGTACGGGCCTGCACTACGATCGAGAGTACGATTGAGAGTGGTTAGGCCATATAGTCCACCACACTGGCCTAATGCGACTATATGCGGTATGGTGAGTTTGATTGCCAAATACCCGTTTCCCTTTCCATCTTTTCTTTTACCGCACTCCTTCCTATTTTATGGCAATATATTCTTGATTCAAGCGTTGTGGGTGTTCATGAGCGATAGTCATCATTTATTATCAGGTGACCTGTTTATTGGTTTGCCGGATATTCTTTGTTTTGATGACAGCCTCCGTGGCGCAGTTGGTTAGACGCCGCCTGTGAAACGAGAGGCCGCGGGTTCGATCCCCGCACCGAGAGAAATGTTTGTGCGGCCCACAAATATTTCTTCTGGGTCTGGGTGTTTGTGAGACCGAAAAGTCTCTCGTAGTTCCCGATACCCACGACTGTTGGGTGTTATTTATTTATTTTGATACAAGTATTTCTTAGCTAACCCTATTTTTCTACGATATCAATGGCAACTATAATGACAACATTATGACAATCAAAGGCAATTTTCGTACGGAAATGGAGAACCATTTTTACGAATGGTTATTAACTATACGAGTACAAACAGCAGAGCTTCCGCTATTATAATAAGTCTTTTTATAGCTTGCCTTGCTTATATATTTCGCGGATAGGATACAAAAATATTGCCTGCATAGTAATAATACAACAACTTAAATATACAAGATTTTGAGGACGGTATGGATTTTACTAAATGCTATACAGGGTATATCAAGTTTTCTCCTATGACCATATTTGGGTGGTAAATGCATTTTTTCCTAAAATAATCGTGTATACCCTTTTGTTTATATATATTCTAAGGTACAAATGAGTTTAAATTTTTATTTTAGCAAAAACTATGCATTTACCACCCAAAAATTACGATATTTAAAAAATCATAAAAAATAATTGTCGCGTTTCTTAGCGAAATGTTTAATTGCATTGTATTTGTAGATACTAAAACTACCACCCGGCTTCATTTTCGGTAGCAGTCTTGAGATAGCCAGTATAAAACACTACACATAAAGAACTTTAGCACCTAAGTAAAAAATTGTAAATTATTATAATAATAAAAAGTCACGTAAACAGATGATAAAAAATCAGTAAGCAGAATTTGACGATAGTTAACTCATTGCAAAAAATATATGATTCACGTCAAGTTTATAACATCTTACGACTTACAAGACTTAAACACTGTTTCCTCATTGATATAAATATATAGACAGGGCGGTAAGTGCGTAAAGTGTTCTGAAGTAAGTGGTGCGCGCGCTCCAGTACATCTCTAGTGGAGCGTCACTAAAATTAGGCGTCACTAGCAACGATTTTGGAAATTCTTGCTTGTATTACGACATTAAGTTTATTAAAAATCAACAGAATCTGATAAAAATGTTTCTCTTGATTTTTCCGTTTAGATAAAATGTATTAAATTAATTTAATATTCATTTTAGCGCGATTTTCATGATCTACTGTTTGAAATCCCGAATGTATTTAGGGGCCTGTTTTTAGTTTTTAAATCAATGGGTTTCCTCTGAAATAAATGCAATTGTAGGATTTTTACTAAATCGTCTTGGGCCATAATAGCACAAACTTAATTCAGTTGGTATCACTACGAAATTTTTTTCACCAGCGTCCGCTGCTTTATCCAGTCAGATTAATTATTTCACAGGTACAAAAGACAACAGTAAACGTAGGTTTTTTAAGAGTGGTAATACCCCGGTCGTGCCGAACCACTTGTAGCGCAGTTTTAACGACCTAGGGCAAGCCTTTAATACATTAAACAATTTTAAATCAACGCTTATCTCATATCCAGTGGCTCTACCAATATATTTAAGTTTTACTTAGCCTATTTAGATTGCTACCGGGAATTTTTTTAAATCTTGTTTTTGCTCTCCTTTTAAATTATGATTTTCGACTTTTATCACAAGGATCACAGTTTTGTACTGTTTGTCTAACCGTCGCATGTTTTAAAGAATATGGGTATCTAAATTACGAACCTTCTATAGTTTTATACCATAGAGTATACGCCATGTTTAGTGATCAAGATACAAATTACACCCAACAGTCACATACATAGTCCTGACCCTACACTAAGATCAAGTCTTGTTTCGTGGGTAATAAGAACTACGAGGGGCTTTTCGATCTCACAAACGTACAGATCCGAAAGAAATATTTTGGCCGCACAAACATTTTTCTCGATGCGGGAATTAAACCCGCGGTCTCTCACTTCACAGGCGGCCTCTTACTAACTGCGCCACATAGGCTGTCAAAGACAATATATCAAGTTGTCCGTTCAACCACTAGGTTAAAGTAAGCGGTATTGGACTCTGAAGATTAATGGGCGGTTTCAACGTCTAGATTCACTAGTATTCTAGTAAAATCTATCTCTTACTATACATATACTTAGAAACATGGTTTGGCAGTGTTTTGGCCAAAAAATATTTTTATTTCAAAATGTGTTTCTCCCTCACCTACGCCAATTTTTATGATAATGATTCATAATTAGCACGGGACTGTTAATTGAACTATATTCTCATAATATTTGCCTGAACATATATCTTAAATTAGTAAATAAACAAATACAAAAATGTGAATACCTCTCACTAGCTCCGTAAAACACACTGCTTTGTCAATTTGTCGTATGCTAGTCATATTTTTTTATTATATTATTTGTTTATTACCATACCAGGTTGTGTCAGATATTGCATAATGCTCTACAATATTGTGCAACCTACAAGTACATTAAATATTATGCACTTATGTTCAGGCGTAAAATTCATACATCAACAAGCTTCAACAAGACTATCATTTCATATTTTATGGATGAGATTGAAGTTTTTCTTTACAAAAGTCGAAAGAGAAGCGAATATTTTTCAGGAATATTTGCTCTCATAGATAAAAATGATGTAGTATTATTTTGTATGCAGTGAGTAAAATTTATACGCTCATTTGACATTAAGTATTGTGCTAATAGCATCTACACAATACAAATGTCAAATTACTGATGATCGTATCACATAATATGGAAATTGGATAATGTGTAAGCCAACCTTGATTGTACAAAAAAAGCAATTGTATAGTTTGTATTGACCTAATGAGGAATAAAAAACATCCTTGAACCAATAGCGAATTAGGAGGTAAATAAAGATCAACCATTATGAATATTCTAACAATAGATGAATTCATAGTGAATCACGTAAGTGTAGCGTTTCGGGGTCATACTATGCGAATACAATAAAGAGGGCAAAATAAATAAATAACACCCAACAGTCACATACATAGTCCTGACCCCACACTAAGATCGAGTCTTGTGTCGTGGGTATCAGGAACTACGAGAGACTTTTCGGTCTCACAAACACCCAGACCCGGAAGAAATATTTGTGGGCCGCACAAACATTTCTCTCGGTGCGGGGATCGAACCCGCGGCCTCTCGTTTCACAGGCGGCGTCTAACCAACTGCGCCACGGAGGCTGTCAAAAATGGTGTTGACCAGTAAGAAATAGATATTTTACGACGAGACAAGCATGTCGTTCACCTGATGGTATGCGAGACGACCGCGCATGAACAGTGACAAAATCAAACAACACCGTAAATCACAAAGCAATGCTTGGCATTCCACTGCACTCGCCATCCAGAGACATAAGATGTTACATCTAGATATATTGAGTAGTTACTGTGGCTACAATGTCTTTAAATCTGAAAGACAGCAGTGCATTTACTGCTATTTGGCGGGAGAAGACATTGCGGTGGTACCTACCCAGACGGCCTCTCACATATGAGAAACCTACCTCCAGTAAAAAAGTGTATGAACAGTCTCAGTGCCTGTTGTTATATATATGTATTGATGTATGTATATTATTAATTAGTAATTGTATTTCTTATATTTTTCCGTCTTAACTCCTATTATTTACACTTTAGACTGCCCTCTATTTATCCTTTTATAAAATTCATCCCATGGTTGTCTGTAAGACATTACCTTTGAGCGATAAGCCCGCCAATTGTACATTTATGATTGTGATATTTGTTTTATTTGTATTTTTTTTGTGTGCAACAAATTGTATAAATAAATAAAGTGTATAAATAAATAAAAACAAAAAAAACGGTTATATTGCAGACAAATTAGGTTCATAATATTAAAAGTTTGATAACCTGCACTGCTTTCTAAAATTAGCCTATGAATTAAAAACTCAGTTTTCCCCAGCGATACCTTGTTAATATTCCGAGAGTTTTACTTCAGTGAACAAACATGAACTATAGAATAAACAAGTACATTTTGCACGGTTTGAAATTAATTAAGTTACAAGTGCTATCTATTAACAAGTTTTTCTCTAGTAGCACATAATTAAACAGCTTTGAAGTAATAAATTCTTTAGGTAAGCGATTTCGCCATACTTTTACCATTATTATTGTTTAATAATGGAGAAATCGTTTACAACTATTATCATTACCTAATATTATTAATCGATTGTAATTAATTAAGTTTGTATTTAATAACCTTTCGTTTAATTTTTTTCCATGTGTATAATTAATTGCTATTTATCGTGAATATAAATATGTAAACTACATAAAGTTTTATAAACACTGTATGGTACCACTCTCAATCGTACTCTCGATTGTAAAGGAGGCCCGTGCCCTGCAGTGGGACGTATATGGGCTGATACAGATACATTCAATTCATTAAAGTTGGTTGTCCAAATTCAACTCAACGAACTTAAAATAACTTACGCCAATTTTTTAATATTTATCAATAATTATTGCAGAATTCTTCAAAACAAAAAGCCAATTATTACGCTAATCTATCACCGATATCTAATTTTAAGCTTATACTCGTACATATAAGAATCTTGATTTATAGGAGTTTAAAATATCTGAAGACATAATCGTTTGGTACCGTAAATGTTCTTTAAAATATGTAAATATTTTTCCCGTTTACGAAGCTGTGGCGTATCCAAAGGTTTCCCCAGCTAGCATATTTTCAAACCCAACGTTATTCAATGCAATAGGCTGTCCCATTTTTAAACGTTCAAAAACGGTCAAAAGACTTTTGTTTTTTACTTCTTTTATGTATTTTTACAAAGAGGATGGACACAGAATAAAACCCATACGGTTTAGTCTATAAAAATATTTTTGTACTTTTTACAAAAGCATTTTAGATGGAGTTCTGTTATACACAGGGATACCTTTTTGGATCTGTTTTAAGAATTAAAAGAACCAGAAATAATGTTACAAACAAATGTAACAAATTGATTATGTATTTTTCTTTGTTCTTGTTTCTTGTTGAACAGCATGTCTTTCTGTCATACGTTCCCTTTAAGAAGCTCTAATGGCTGCATTTACGAGTGATAATTCAGGTCATCAATACCACGGTAATAATATCTAATATCATTACCGTGTCAGTACTGATCTTATCGTATTTATCTTTCGCTATGCTAGTGCCTTATGACGGACTGTAGTATTCAGGTTTCGTCAGAATGTTTTCCAACACCAATAAAGTCATTGACAGTTAATAACTATCAATACACATGTCGGAAAGTCAACGGTATTTGAACCCATAGCCTCCGCCTTGGCAGCCCTGTCGTTTCATGTACATGCCACTCCCACTTATACATAACTATGCCATATAATAGGAATTGCCTTTGGCATTGAAGCCCGCCTTTAAAGAATTCTGTATAAGAAGTAATAAATTAAAAAAAGAAAATACTTGTGGTAGGTCTCTTATATGTGTGAGGTCGCCTGGCCCTAGGTACCACCGCAATTTCCATTTCTCCCACCAAACAGCAGTGTAAATGCACTGTTGTGTTTCGGTTCGAAGGATATTGTAGCCAGAGTAACTAGAGGACATATTGAGACTTAACATTTTATGTCTCAGCGCAATGAAGTGCCAAGCATTGTTTTGTAATTCAAGGTATTGTTTGGTTTTGCTACTGCTCATGAGCAGCCCTATCATATCATATATAAAAGAAGTATACAAAAAGAAGTAATATGTTCTTACCGAGTTAACTGCAAAAGTCTTCATCTCATGACTTGGTGGTAGCGGAGCCCGGACAGTGACGATGCAGGCGCCACAACCCCCTTCATGACACATCGCCTTGGTACCACGAAGCCCTGCCACATTCCGGATGTATTCATTCAAAGACACATCTGGCCCGTATTTCCCGTCCACTGTAAAATAACAAAAATAAATAAATACACCTAAGAGTAACATACATAGTCCTGAAATCATAAAGATCAATTCACAATAAGATATAAGGGTTGTGTCGTGGGTATCAGGAACTACGAGAGACTTTTCGGTCTCACAAACACCCAGACCCGAAAGAAATATTTTTGGGCCGCACAAATATTTCTCTCGGAGCGGGGATCAAGCCCACGGCCGGGCCTCTCGTTCCACAAGCGGTGTCTAAACGACTGCGCCATTGAGGCTGTCATAATGTATGAAGTGGCAATATTAGTTAAAATATGTTAAACAAATCATTATGAATGGCAAAACTTAATGAACCTTTTATCTCCTCTTAACATGAAATAACTCATTTATTTATTTATTTATTTATTTATTAAATTAAGGTTCTCCAACGGTATATACATTATCACAACTAAAACATTCTTTACTACAGTTACATTCTGATGCATAAACCACTTAAAGGAGTACACAACACTCTTATATTATTACACACACGTAAACGAAACCAAATAAAATATATTTAGTAAATATTTAGAGTAAAAACAAAGTAAAGACTACTGTTACAGATAAGGACGAATTAACAGAATACGAAATAAATCAAAACTAAATAACATAATTAAACCTTTTTCACAAATGTTGCAATAAAAAAACAAACTAAACAAAATAATTAAACTTCTTACAAATCTTACTTACGAAATCAACAATCATATAATAACCAAATTTATATAATAAAAAATGTAAAAAATCTAATGTAAATCGTTGTGATCGAAGTGTTTAATCAATCTTTGCCTAAACGTTTTGTATGAGTCTGAAAATATATCGAAGTTATTGTCAGATTTGCAAAGAGAATTATATGCATTACACATTCTAGAGACTGGTGAGTGCAGACCAAGGTTGGTTTTAGACGGTGCAGGACGAAATATGTTAGTGATAGGATATCTAGGAGTCTTCACGGGCACGGCAATATTAATTTTTGATAATAATGAACAGTCTTCCAACTGTGAGTGGATTATTTTATGTAAAAATAAAACATCATGACAATATCTGCGTTGACCATTGAGGTACACAACTGGAGGGGACATCAAGACCAAATAGTTTGGAACATTCGCAAGAGTACATGTACCGTTAGGCTGTCAGTCGTCCCTGACGTTTCAGCGAAGACGGACCTAATTAGGTGTCAATATAATTGGTCCATAAATGCCGTATTGCGTGCTAAAAACGTGCAAAAACCATTCCAGAACAATAGGAAGAAAAGATGGAGTCTCATTCTATAGTTAAATCATCCGTAATTGAAATAAAGAAGCACCAAATGAAATTTAAAAAAATATTTACTGGAGTCGTTTTGACAACCACCATTTTTGAATGAAATTATAGATTAATAATTATGTAGTGACAAATAGGTAAAAATTGAAGTTTTCGTATAGGGAGAGTGGATATTGTATGTGATGATAGATCAATATTGTAGGGTGTGAGTAGGGTCCCAGTGCTGCTGTATTGCTCACAATTTGAGATAGTTACATAAAGTAAGGGTATTACACGAGAATTAATATAACTGTCTAATAATGAACTAATTCTTGCTTAGTTTATTTATTTCTATCAAAGTTTTGCTATGAGGTCATAATTAGACACTACAATAGTAATATTAGAAGTTCGCGGTTATAGTATTCAAATAAAGTCACTTAGTTATTTTTGTAAATAAATTAATTTTACCCAAAATTGGGGCAATATTAATATATATATAAGAAATAAATATAAATGATTTGATTAAATTATGCTTTTTAATTTGACATCACGCGTATATAGATGTAGGTAGAAATTTCTGAAGTGTCGCATCTGCAACAATGTCGACTCAATCTATACCTCACTGTCATATTGAAATGAGCACAATTTTTCTTCTACGTGTCCGCTCCAGTTGTAATACCTCAATGGCGTTGACGAAGTGATGTAATGTTAAAGAACGCCAAACGCTGACTATAAGGACATCGGTGTGTTATACCTGGGCTGGTGAAGGCTAGTGAGCGTGTAAAAAAGCGTTGCACCGTTTCGATTCTTTGTGAATGAACTGCATATATTGGATTCCAGACAACACTAGCGTATTCCAATATACTGCGAGCTAACGAGTTGAATAGACACAATTTAGTGGATATTTGTTTAAAGTCTTTGGTGTTACGTTTTATGAATCCTGAGATTTTGATAGATTTTTTAACTATTGCGTCAATGTGAGTCGTAAATTTTAGGCTACAGTCTAAAATAATGCCGAGGTCTTTTATTTCACTAACTTTACGTAATATAAGGCCGTTTACTGAATAAGTAGATAGGATAGGGTTTTTCTTCCTGGTGTATTGAATATAGCAACACTTTTCAATGTTTAAGGTCATATTATTGCGGTTACACCATCCATATATCCTATTTAGGTCATCTTGCAGTAACATAATATCATCATTAGTAGTGATAGTATGGTAGATCTTAACGTCGTCTGCATATAAAGAGTATTTACAATTGACGATACAGTCGGTGATGTCATTAATAAACAAACAGAACAGTACAGGTCCGAGGTGCGAGCCCTGTGGTACACCAGAGGTAGCTGGATAGGTTTTGGACACATATCCCTTTATGGAAACAACCTGTAGTCTATTTTTGAGGTATGATCTAAACCATGCTAATAATGGACCGTGTATCCCCTGAGCTTCCAACTTTAGCAATAATATTCTATGGTCGACTGTATCGAAAGCGCTTTTAAAATCCGTATATACTGCATCTACTTGACGCCCCCTGTCTATTTCTGTTGTTATGTCAGAAATATAAGATGTTAAGTTGGTAGTTGTAGAACGACGGCTTCTAAAACCGTGCTGGGAGTCGGATATAAACGGAGCAAAATACTGTGCTATGACAGGGCATACAAGAGATTCAAATATTTTGGAAAATGTAGATAAGATGGAGATGGGCCGGTAATTTTTAACCAAGTGGTGCTCGCCTTTTTTATAAATTGGTACGACTTTAGCGATTTTCCATTCATCAGGAAATACTCCCGTGCGAAGCGAATGATTAATTATTAAACATAATGGTGATGCAAGTCCGGCGGCACAACGTTTAATAAAAAGCGGTGGTACTTGGTCAGGGCCTACACTTTTGAATATATCAAGAGCCTTAAGTTTTCGAAATACTTCATTTTCCTCGAAAGGAATCCCACCTAAAGATTTGGAAGTTAAGTTACAAACAAGTCGCTTTTCAATAATATTACCACAAGGTATTACTGAAGAGTGGGTATTGTTGGAATAGAGGCTGGAAAAATGTTCAGCGAATAGATTTGCAATATCTGATCCAGTGCTACCTGCATTAGCAGAATTGTCAGAATACATGACGGCAGGAATTGCGTTATTATTCTTACGCTTACTATTTATAAAATTCCAAAATAATCTGGGGTGTTTGGTAAGGTGAGATTCCGTGTGGTTTATGTATTCGTTGTAACATTTACGATAGTATCTATTGCAACGTTCTTTAATAATATTATATTCCAGCTCGTCTCGCGGATTACAGTATTTAGCAAAACGCTGTCTAAGTTTTTCTTTTTCAGACAACATCCTGATTAGTATACGATTAAACCACGGTGGGTATTTGTGTGACTTTAACTTGCGTTTGGGAACAAGTCTATCGATAATATTTGTCAGTTTCGAGTAAAATATTCTGACCATCTCGTTGACTGTCAAGATAGAACTTAGATCATTACTCCAGTCAATTGATTTTAGTTCGTCAATTATTTTGTGATAGTCGGCCTTGTAGAAATTATAATCAACTTTAGGTTTAGGATTCAGATTTTTATAACATTGAGATGAAATTTGGAATGATAAAGGTGGGTGTTTATAGTCGATTCGGGTAATGATGTCTAGAGAAGGTTGTACGTTTACATTTGGTATGTTGGTAAGTATCAAATCTAAGATTCGGTTATCCTCATTACGTATATTATTTTTCTGGTATAGGCTATTGAAAGAAATGAAGTCGACAAGAGAGTGACCAAGGACACAATTATAATTAATGGGAATTAAATCTTTACTGTCGTCTGCTACTCTCCAGTCAATAAAACCAAGGTTAAAATCTCCAATGATCACAACGTTGTCTACCTGATTTAGTACATTGTTGCAGTTAGTGAGAAATTTATTCAGAGCCTCCAAGGAGACGGGAGGGGGCATGTAGACTACACAAAAAGCAATTTTCTGTGACCTATTGTTGATATTCAGTTGCACAGTTACCCACAAATCTTCATGATCACTCTCCCAATTTCGAATACGAGCAGAGGATATTTTTTTGGACACAGCAAGTAGCACCCCACCGCCGTCTTTCTTGGAGCTTCCGGTCTGTTCCCGGTCTTTGCGGTAGACAACATAACGGGAGTCGAAAATCTCACTGTCTGATATTCCTGAGTTTAACCACGTTTCCGTTAAAATAACTATATCATAATTGGACAGAAGAATATTATTTAAAAATGTGTGTGTTTTGGTACGTAGACCTCGAACATTCTGGTAATAAATATAATCCATAATTAAATAAATCGTATACAGTGAATACAATTTAAGATACTGTGTAATATATTATCAATCTAGTTCAAAAATTTAAGACTTTCTTCGCTGCGGATCAGTTTGGCTTGACTAGTTTCGTTCTCATTTACGTTTATGTAGTTGATTAGCGGTTTCTTATGAAAAAGGGGGAGAGGGTCTAAGTTTATACTATCTAGTGTTTCAACAGTATTTCCAAACCAAGATACGATAAAAAGCGAGTTTATCGCAATGCTAAACTAGTGTTTACCTAGTGGTAAGGCCACTCATATGACATTTATGATTCAAAATACTCATACGAGGTAAGGTATACGATACTATGATGTTTGTAATTTGTTAGTATTTACATTTTTGAAACACGAGCTAATTTGAATTTGGTTATTTTTTATGACTGCCCCGGTGACTGTGGTTACAAAGATGAGGTGTCGGGTACGAAACCAGGTCGGGCTAAGTGATATTGGATTTTTCTATTCATTATTAGTCTGGAGTTACGAATTTGTGACCGATACGGTGATATGCTCGCCACCTATCATATCGTGGGACTGAACATACAAGACAATGTGTAGGTGTCCTAGCACCTCTGCCTACCCCTTCCGGTAAAAAGGCGTGTGGGTGTGTATTTTTTATTATTTCTGTCTATATAAAACATTTTTGGCCCCAGCAATAACCCAATTCATGGAGCCGACAAAATTGATTGGCACACTAACTTTCCATCAGTATTCTAAGAATCAATCTACGACCCTTACAATTGCTCATATTTAGATTTCCGAGAAAAACTCATTAACGAGTACGTAATGCTATGTTTTGATATCATCGAATAGGAGGAATTCAAATTGAATGGTTTATAGGTTCACATCAATTTCCTTCAATAATAATTACTAAGAAAGCCATTGGGGAGATTTTCACCATAAAGAAATATCAAGTAATATGGAAATCGATGGTTGAAGGTTATCGTAAATTAGTTTCTCTTGTGTTAGCTAAAAACACATTAGAAAGAAAACATTGGAATGAAACAAAAGAACACATAAGTTATTATGGTGGAACTCGGTAAAATATTGAGCTACTTTTGTTTCAAATTCAGTAATTCATTAAAAAAAAATATTCATAATCTCAATAACTAAATACCAGCAGACATATTGCTTATTTTAATATCTTCCCATCGAATTAAAAATCATGAGTTCGGTGAATATTCGAATACGGTAATATAATGCGAAGAAAAACGAAAATAAGTTGCGCCAATGGTTGTGCCTAGGTTACTAAGATATTGAGTACGTCATGTAAGTACAAATAAATTAATGATAAAACCTTAATTTAGTACCTTAAGTAACTTTTTATAACCCTTAAAATAATTAAAAAATATAAAAAAATACCACGTGAAAAATAATAAAAGATGCAAGAACGTTTATGAAAATAAAAAATTGTTACCTTCATAACTTTTTCCGTTAATTTTGAAATTAATTGTCGCCATCTTGTTACAACACCACAGAGTTTATAAATACACCAGGTTTAATTCAAAGTTCTGTATCATTCAATATTCACTTTGTAATACTCATTTGGAATCACGTAATCACTTCAAGTAAAAAAATCGATGGCATGTCCGCATCGGACAGCGTTGTAGAAAAATGTGGTACTCGACCAAACTGCGTGGTCATTACTGATAGCATTACCGGTTAATGATGGTCACCCACATTTTTTTTTATTCCGGGTATCTCAAGACTGCTTCCGAAAATGAAGCCGGGTGGTAGTTTTAGTGATTACAAACACAATACAACTAAAAATTTCGCAAAGAAACGCGACAATTATTTTTTATGATTTTTTAAATATCGTCATTTTTGGATGGTAATTCCATAGTTTTTGCTAAAATAATAATTTGAACTCTTTTATACCTTAGATTATTTATAAATAAAAGGGTATACACTATTATTTTAGGAAAAAATGTATTCACCACCCAAATATGCTCAAAGGGAAAAAAAAATACAAAAAAATTGTCGCTTTTTTTTTGCAACTTTTTCTGATGCATTGTGTCTGAAGTCGCTTAAACTACCACCCGACTTCATTTTCGGTAGCAGTCTTGATATACCCTGTATAGTGAGCCCTAAAACCAATATTTAAAAGTACCTATATCTGTATGATTTGTACAATACTTTTCGGCATTCATTATACAATTGAAATAATCAATTATTTCTGTAATAATGAGCTCTAAAACAGATATTTCAAGTACATACATATGATTTATATAATACTTTTTGATATTAATTACAAAATTAAAATGAAACTATTATTAACGGATTTTGTCGCGGAATAATATTTTTATTTCAATGTATAACATACGCGTATATCTATGAAATCTTTAATTATAAAATATTTTTAGGATTTAAAATTACATTGGGCGTATTATTTTTTTCTTGTTCCAATAACATATTTGGCTACTAGTACAATCACACTACAGACTGTTGTTTTATGATTGTGGCGAAACATTGTGCAATAATGTTATCAATTGTTGCCACATGTTAGCTAAAATTAATAAACATACATATACTAAGACGGCATCCTTACTAATATTATAAAGGTGAAAGTTTGTATGTATGGATGTTTGTTACTCTTTCATGAAAAAATGGCTCAACAGATTTTGATGAAATTTGGTATAGTGACAGCTGACACCCTGGATTAACACATAGACTACTTTTTATCCCGAAAAATATAGTGTTCCCGTGGGATGAGTCAGGAAACCAAATATACATATTTTCTACTCTTTCAAATTCGAATAGTTGGCACGGGATAGGAGAGGACAGGATTGAACAGCATTCAATACGGACGGGAAATATAGTCGACGGCACGCGGGAAATATAGTTAGTAGACACGCGAAATAATATGTTCTTGATGTGGATTGGACTCAAAAACTATCTGCACCCGGGCGAAGCCGGGCCCGACAGCTAGTAAACTATAAATTAATAACATTTTGTTATGAGATGTTGCTGAGTAATATTAGGAAACGTTGCGCAGTAAAAAGTAGCGTAGTAAGCATGCACCATACGTATAACGATTCAATCGTGACAAAGGATTTTAAAGCAATTATTATTATTTTTTTTAACAAAAAGAGGTATTGATTGTAAAGGTTAATGAGTAAGTAAAATATATAAAATAAAATAAGGGGTTTAAAAATGGACCTGTCGCCGTCCACTGCTGGACGTAGGCCTTCCCAAGGTATTTTTATTGCAAGAATGGCGAGACGGGCATGCCTTTCATCTGAGTTAGAGCGACATAGCTCATAGCCAGTAGAAAAACCAAACAACGCCATGAATTACAAAGCAATCCTTCGTGTAGTTCTTCCGATAGTTACTCTGGCTACATTGACCTTCAAACCGAAACCCAATAGTGTATTTACACTGCTCTTTTGAGAGGAGAGAGAGAGAGAGGAGAGGGAGATATACGTTGCGTGGTACCTACCCAGGCGGCCATATATTATACTGGGATCTCAAGACTGCTACCGAAAACGAAGCCGGGTGGTAGTTTTAGTGACCACAAACACAATGCAACTAAAAAATTCGCAAAGAAACGCGACAATTATTTTTTATGATTTTTTAAATATCGTCATTTTTGGGTGGTAAATCCATAGTTTTTGCTGAAATAAAAATTTCAACTCTTTTATACCTTAGATTATTTATAAATAAAAGGGTATACACTATTATTTTAGGGAAAAATGTATTTACTACCCAAATATGGTCATAGGAAAATAATTCAAAAAAAAAATCGTCGCTTTTTTTTGCAATTTTTTCTGTTGCATTGTGTCTTAATTCGTTTAAACTACCACCCGGTTTCGTTTTCGGTGCCAGTCTTGATATATCCTGTATATGAGACCTCTCATCAGTGTAATAGGCGCCAACCATCCCAGTCTTGACCAACAGTCTTCCACCCGCTGCCCGAAGTTCGTTTCAAGTAGGCGCTGTTTACAAGAACTTCTTGAATTTGTTGAAATATTTACTTCATAACAACAACACGATCTTATTTCTTAACATTTTCAATATATCTTTCTTGACACTATCAAGCTTTGTCTACACAGTATCCGGGATACAACTTCATCTATTGAAAATTAGTTATGCTCCGTAGAAAACAATGAACAAACAACATCCTCTCGGAAACTCTGTTACTCCACTTTTTATACTTTAATTATTTTACAAATATTTTTTAGAATGTACGAGGTAAGAATGTACGGCAGGTACGGTAATGAACGGCAGGAACTTAATATACATATATCCATATATTTTTTTTTAGTAAACGAACTAAACGCGGCAGCCATATTCACGGTGTTTATGAATTCAAATCCTAAGTCTCACCTCTAACTTTTCGGAATCTAACACTTAGATAATTATAATAGATGGTAGATCTTTAGTAGATATTTCTTCTGACAAACAGCAGTGTAAACTGGTAGCTGTTTATTCCAGTTTGAAGAACATTGTAGCCAGAGTATCAACTGGGCATATTTAGACTTAAAATCTCGTCTCAGAGTGGCGAGCTCAGTGGAATGCCAAGCGATAATTTCTTATTCATGGTCTTTAGTTTTGCTACTGTCCATGAGCGATCGTATCTCTTACCCATCAGCCGAACAGCATGATCGTCTTGTTATTTATTGATATAGGTAAAAAAAGATTTTCCACTTTTGTATGTGATTATCGCTATCTAGGTTGATACATACTACCCAAAACAGATAGTTTAAATAAAAAGTTAATCAGACAGAGTAACTTCACTGGCTTAAAATTAAAGCTTTCATTCAACCATTTATGTAAGAGCGACACTAGTGAACTTTGTCCCCCAAGCAATTAAATATTTCCTTTTGGTGGCGAAACTAAAGTAACTGTACAGATTGAGTGGTTACTGTCCGAGAATGTTTGAAACCTCTGGCGACAGAAATAAGCAATTCATTAATATTTGTGGTTACTCGAAATTTGTGCCTGTCTGCCAAGGTTATGAGGAAGGGTATGGAAGGTATATTGATAATTTTCAGCTGGACCATCGAACATTTTTTATACAGTTCGAATCGACTCAGACTTGCCAGGTTTTGTCGAAATAATCTTTAAGAACCCTATTGAAGAACTCTTCAATTACACAAGCTCCAGATAAATAGAATAACTATGAAATAATTACCTTGTTTTAACGATATAGAAAAAATATAAAATGTTTGAATGATTTTCAATAAACTATTTCTTGGTTAATTTACACAATCATGACGCCTGTACACCAAGGGCTAGGCAGAGACTACGGGTCTCCACTATACTCGATCTTGACATATTATTTTCGCTTTGTCTCCTGGTCATCTTCTCATGAATTCTCCTAGATTCAGGGTAATTTTTGCCTGACCCTTGTCTGGTTGTTATCGATCTAGTTGAGGTATTTATGTTTAGTGTCTAATAGAATCGGCGTTGACTCGTTCATTCAAACTTGCTTGTATTATAACGCAAATATATTATAAAATATTGTATTATATTGAATCTAATTGAAACTCTCTCTCTCTCTTCGGGCACGGGATGTCAAGTGCTGAACATAAGCCTTCCCTAAGAAGAGTGGAGAGGTAGGAGGACGCTAACTGATACTGCGCCAATGTTTTTTCTTGTTTATAACAATTTGAAACGTCCTCAATCTGTTTCAAATTGGTATTATTATATTATTGTTAGCATTGTTACTATAAGTGCTGTTATTATGTTACTTAAAATATCAACTTGTCATTGTCTCAAAGTGATAAAAAAAATGAGAAGGTCTAATATGTGGGTACCGCCGCAATGTCTATTGCTCCCGTTGATCAGTAGTGTCAATGCACTGTTGCTTTCCAATTTAAAGGACATTGTAGCCAGAGTAACTACGGGACATGTTGAGACTTGACATATTATGTTTCAGGATGAAATGATTAGTGAAATGCTATTGCTTTGTAATTCATAGTGTTGCTTGATTTTCTATAATTCATGAGCGATCGTATCGCTTACAATCAGGCAAATGTAATGCTCGTCTTGCCAGTCGTTGAAAAAAATAAATTCTTCAGAATATTCACAGTATATGTATTCTACGAGTATGAATTAAAACGGTATTGGAAGAAAGTATTGATTATAAAAAAATCCAACCAAATATCTATGAATAAAAATCTTATTTTCTGTCGTAATTATCTTTACTATAAAATAGAATTTAAATTAAACTTAAAATTGAAAACTAATATAAGCTCTCAATTCTAAGTAATTTCAAATTCAAATTGTAATTTTTAACTATTTTATCCCGCTCATAATATTAATGAAAATGAAAACGTTTCAAGGACCTACTCGTCTATTTTCTATTAGTAAAAATTGTAAAATAATATAAACAACTTTGCTTTTAATAACATGTGCCTTAGGTTATCGTCCCACTGCCGACAATAACCGAAGAGAGAGTAAAGCTGTTAATAATTAGATAGAAATTAAGCAAAGAGAAGACAGAGTACTGACTAGTGCTATAGTATAGATAAATATAAATAAATACACAAAATTACGCGTCTTTCCCAGAAAGATAGCGACGCAACGTTTCGCCTTGTGTGTTCCTTCCCAACATATTGTGATAGGGGGTGAGCCTATAAGCATCGGGCACGGTTTCCTGACTCCAAGCTGATAATGTTTAGAAAACTCCAATATCACTTAAGCCGACTCGGGATTTGAACCCGAGACCTCAGCTTTGCAATTATACCGCAGTAGAACTGCATCACTGAGGCACTGCGTTACATATAATTCGTATCATATACGATAGGCTTGCCAATTATCACATGGTGGGATGGATCACACGAGGCGAAACGTGGGTATCCTGGATACACTTGTGCCTAGTGCCTACGTCTTGGAAAAAGGTGTCAGTTTATGAAAATGTATTCAGGGTATATCTAGAATACGACCGAAAACGAAGCCAGGTGGTAGTTTTTGTGACTTCAGACACAATGCAACTATATCATTTTCAAAACAACGCAACTAATATTATTTGTATTTTATTTCCTGTCATCGTGTTTGGGTGGAAGTAAATAGTTTTTCCTAAAATAATAATGTAGGTACACCCTTTTATTTTATAGACGGTATGGTGTGGTAGGGTTTCAATTATTATTTTATCAAAAACTATCGATTTACCATCCAAAAACGATGATATTTAAAAGATCACAAAAGATAATCGTGTTTTTTTTTGCGAATTCTTTATTTGCATTGTGCGTGTAGTCGCTTATACTACCACCCGGCTTCGTTTCCGGTCGCAATCTTGATATACCTTGAATATAAAAAAAAAATCGATATCAATTCGCTTCGTCGTAGGCAATGGGACTTATCCCTAAAACTTGTGTTTTTAACACGCAAGCTTATGAAGACATTAAAATCGCATGACCACAAACATGGGATTAAATCTTGATTCAGCCTTACAGTACGCTAGTTACCGCTAAAAGGAAGGCTAAAAGTATTAATTTTCAGTCATTACACGGTTTGTATTGACGTGACTAGCTGCCCATAGATTACCGTATGGTCATATTAGTATGACATGTTGATTAAAGGTGACAGAAGGCATCATTTATTTTAATTGCGAGTTAAATTAATATTTACATAATGTAGACAGCCTCGGTGGCGCAACTGTGCTACGGTACGATTGCAAAGCTGAGTACTTGTGTTCGAATCTCGGGTCGGCCAAAGTGATATTGGATTTTCCTATCCAATATCAGTCAGGAATCAGGAATTTGTTCCCGATATGGAGATAGGCTCGCCCCCTGTCACATCGTGGGACAGAACACACAAGGCAAAACGTGGATGTTCAGGTAGCATATCTGCCCAACCCTTCTAGGAAAAAGGCGTGAGTTTATGTATGTAAAAACTAAAGTTTATTAGCCGATTATCTGTGATGTTTCAAACTTTATTTCTTGAGCTCTGTCCTTGTAAGGTCTACTGCATTAATAAATTAAAGTATTTTTTATACACCGACAAACGAACAAATAAGTCACCTGATGGCAACTGATTACTACCATCCATTAACATCCCACAACGCTTAAATCATAGATGTATTGCCAGTCTATCAAATCGGGACGAGCGGGAAGGAAAAAGGATGGGAAGAGAAAAGAGGTAAATGCGGCAAAGTTTTTTAAATTATTTTATACTACACGTCATTGTAAAAATCCTTGAGGGATTCTTATGTTCAGCAGTAGATTTTCTATTGTTGAATATGATTATGATTTTATCTATTACAAACTTGGAATTATATAGTGATATTTGAGACATTTATCTTTGGCCTCTATAAAATGTATATAAAATATAATTCTCCAAACCTACCGAGGCCTTGACATTTCAATACATTAAGGTGTTAACTTTTTGCCTATTTTCCGCAACGTCACTGCATGTTGATTCAACGGTAATGCAAACAGTATAAACACTCCACGATTTAGTTTTTGCTTGACTCGAAACATTATGTGATATTGTGCAATAATTGTGCTATATGTTAAGAAGCCTGCTATAGTGATACATATTTACTACAAATTCTATGGCATGAAGTCAGCCAAATAATAATAGACCGACATAAAGTCGCTGGATTCAGGCCACTTCTAAAAGGTATCTGTGTAGGCTATTTGACCCTATTGAGAGAAATGTTTGTGCCCACAAATATTTCTTCAGGGTCTGGGTGTTTGTGAGACCGAAAAGTCTCTTGTAGATCCTGATATCTACGACACAAGACTCGATTTTAGTGTGGGGTCAGGGCTATGTATGTAACTGTTGGGTGTTATTATCTATTTGGGTGTATTTATTTAATTCACTTTGACCGAAATAATAAATTAAGGATAGAAAGAATAATATCTTCACAAGTAACAAAACAGTCAGTGGTTTGAGTTATTAGTTATTGTTCCAAGGACTCAGAAAGGGTAACTATTAGGTGTTATTTTTTTAAAAATCATATAATACTCATTTAATAATAAAATAATTTTGTAAATCCATTCAGAATTAAACAATTTAGAAACGTACATCTTGTAGTGGGAGTAAAAGAAAAGGGATGCAAAATAAAACTAGTGACGTCACTAGGCTTAACATGCATTACAGTATGTGTGTGTGAAAGAAAGGGTAAGATCCACTCTTTAACTTAAAATACAAATTTTTGGCTATAATGTGTAGGTATACTGGTTATGTGAGAGGCCGCCTGGGTGGGTACCACCGCATCGTCTATTTCTCCCGCCAAACAGCAGTGTAAATGCACTGTTCTGTTTCGATGTGAAGGACATTGTAGCCAGAGTAAGTACTGGACAATTGTCCTAACATCTTATGTCTCAGGATGGCGAGCGCGGCGGAATGCCAAGCATTGCTTTGTAATTCAAGGTGTTTGGTTTTGGCAGTAATCATGAGCGGTCATATCGCTTTCCATCAGGTGAACTTCATGCTCGACTCGCCATTCATTGCAATAAATAAAAATAAAAAAACACTAAGATCGAGTCTTGTGTCGTGGGTATCAGGAACTACGAGTGTTGCGGTCGGAGGTCGTGAATGTCTGTTGACAGACACTACGTTCCGCCACGGCGTCACAGGGCGTAATTCCGAGATCCGTTCTCGGGCGCCGGAGCTCAGTATATGCACCTCTTGGTACGCATCCGTGCACATTCGACGCCTAGCCTCTAGGAAAAGGTCGCTCCGAAAGATGCGGTTTATATAGAACGGGTATAACACACGGTATATAACAGTATATCGGGATCGACTACGCCCGCCATAGGGAGAACGCCATTAATTAGTCATATTTTTGGGCCCATTTTCATTTCGGAGCGTAGTCTTTTTTCCCTTTATTTATTTACATTTATGTCATATACTTGACCAGGTAGGTCTTGTCACGCCTTTTAAAATGTCATCTAATATGTCATGAATTTGTGAGCGATGGGTGCGATGCTATCTAAAAAAATATTCAAAACCTCTGCAAAAATGTACGCAATCCGCCTACAAGTCGAGTATGTCGACTTGTCGCGTGACAAGATCTCACATAAGATCTTATTCACTATTTCGAACAATATGCACGTGCATAGTCAACAGCAAGAGACTTTTTCGACACAAATACCTGTGGATCCCATAAATATTTGTCAACATGCTGGGATCGAACCCTCGGCCTCACGTTACACACCCGGGGTCTAACCAACTGCGCCACGGAGGCAGTCCGCCTGTTTTATTTTAATTGTATTTGTGGTACATCCACCAGTATAATACAAAAAAACCGTCATTGTCAAATCCTCTATTCTTAAGGAAGGTCCTTATTCATGACTGTATCTGTATCAGCCCATGTACGTCCCACTGCAGGGCATGTTTAGTTTACTTTACAATCGTAAGTACGATTGAGAGTGGCTAGGCCATATAGTCCACCATGCTGGCCTAGTGCGGGCTGGCGGACTTACATACCATAGATTTTTTTATAAATCACTATGGTATGCAGGTTTCCTCACGATGTTTTCCTTCACCGTTTTTTAGTGCGTGGTGATTGACTATCAATACACACATGACTCCGAAAATTCAGAGGTGTGCACTGGGATTCGGACCCGCGATCACCGTGAACATGTTGGCAGCCGCGTTTAGTCCGTTTACCAACAGACAACCACGCAATTTATTCATGACTAACTTTCCAATTTTTATAAATAATATTCTATATCGTCTAAACTAAAACAAAATGATCTCCAAAAGGTGTTTAATATAAATGGTAGATATTTCCATCATAAAAATACACAACGTTGGGCGGATGTTGTAAAAATGTGTCATTTCATGCGTAAAGATGCGCATCGAATTGACACATAATGGTGTTACACCACTGAGGCTTTGGACTTGGGTTAAACAAATTAATTGTAAAGGGTTATTTCTATGAGCGATAAGTAAAGCAACCTATTCTAGTATGAAGATTGTGCTGGTAGTATTAAGAAGCATATTAATAAGAATAGAAGAATGGTTTGAATTTAATTTCTTAGTCTATGGTTTGAATACAGAACGGAGGTGTCCACGGCTGATGTTAAGGATGGCCGAGTCGGAAGATTATTACGCTGTGATTGATCAAGAGCAGACATTGTAGGCATTTTAAAAATGCTGTTGGAAAAAATAGAGGATATATAATTGCACAACCAACGTACTATTTGGAGTTTTATAAAGTACTATATTTTGAAAGTACTTTAATTAAATTACATTTTAAAAGTAAGCTAATTTATCTCGTTCTGTGTTTACGAAGTCGTGTATATTATTTTTTCAACTTTAGTTAAGTTTTAACTACTATAATATTAGTTTGAAACTCGGATGGTGAAAAATACGAAACATTATTTAAAACTCTTACTTTATTAAAGCCACTAGGGAGGTCTATGTTGAGTAGTATACTTTCTGTGTCTGAAAAATATAACAGAGAGAATTACTCATATGCGTGGTGATAGTTTAATTCTAAAGGCACATTTCAGACTTTTTGGTGTAATGTTATGTGTATTCATAAAACATATCTTCGCAATTTAGAGGCGAAGAAAAACATCGCGAGAAGACCTGATTGCCTCTGTGATTTCTATATAAGTTTTAATTATTGTAAAATTCAATGTTCCCCACCAGGTCAAACCGATGGAATGGGGCTAAGGTTTCTATCAATTGCAGAAAAGGTTTGTACTCAATAATTAGTTGTATACGGAATGATGCATAATTATTACGCACCATCTTCTTCGCAATATTACTAGACCTTGAAGCGCAAATACTTCACTAAAATTCCTTAGCCATTTTTTCGAGATAGCAAACCAGCAACACCATGGAACTAAAAGATTTTCAAGTAGATGACGTATTGAAGCAAGAATTTCCACAAAGTACAAAGAAAAACTTGTAAACATGAATGATATTAATACCCAAGTAACAAGCTAATGCCAAGTTGTATGTATTAAAGTAAAAGCAAATCTAAAGATAGTTGTACAAATTATTCAACCTTAAACATCCAGTAAGGATCGTTTGTACCCACGTGATTCTCAGACGTAGTAAGTTGTTACCGAATAACAATTGCAAGTAGGCCGTTGAAATATTAAATATTATTGCTTACTATTACGTCAGAACCTAACCATTGTAGTCAAACTAAGCTTGGATTAACATTCTTATATTTTATTGTTTTCAAACTCTTGAAAGAAAACAGTAAATTCAAGATTTTAAATTTTAGTTTAAGTCCGACTAACAACCAAAAGGCTCACTTGACAAAAGTGATAAAAATAAATAAATACATATAAAAAAAAATAACCAAGTCACATTCATACTTCTGATCCAAAATAAAGATTAAATATTCTGTCGTGGGTGATCAGAAACTAAGAGAGACATTTTGTTCTCACAAAACCCACATCCGAGACTAATATTTGTGGGCCTCACAAAAATTTGTCTCGGTGCGGGGATCGAACCCGTAGCACCTCGTTTCACAGCTTTCGTATAAAAAACTGCGCCACGGAGGCTCTCAAATATAGTGAAGGAAATTTTGAAATTAAATTTGGAAAAGGACGTCAACATAACGATAGATTATTGATGAAAGGAGTGTATTGTGTATAAACAATAATTTCATATTATATTTACTTCCTCTATATTTATATTCCATATGGGCCACAGTGGCTGAAAATGATGACCTATTTTAAGCCCTATTATTAACTTTGTTAGAGTCTATCACACAAATTCAATACTATTTAGTAATCAGTAAAGTTCTTGGGCGCTTGTATGAAATACGTTTCAAAATACATTTATAAATCTAGACTTCAGATTCAAATCAAAGTGAGCTTCATAATTCACGGGATATGAATAATATGATATTTCTGTATGCGGTAGGGGATTCTACGCCTACGTATTGCGTGGGGTTCGCCGCAGGATACGCGTGGGATTTATTTACAAATAGACAGTGGGATGTGGGTGGGTTATCTATGGATGAATACGTCACAGTTCGGAATCAGCCGGTGGCCTCTAAAATTCATTTATCTAACTCTAAATAGGGAACTCAAAAAATGTAAAAATTAAACGAAATCCGCGATAAAATCCGTAAATAATAATTTTATTTCATTTTATCAAGTCAATATAATATTATGAATGATAAAAGTATAATGTGTTATGTAATATTATGGAATAAATAAATAATAATAAATAACACCCAACAGTCACATACATAGTCCTGACCCCACACTAAGATCGAGTCTTGTGTCGTGGGTATTAGGAACTACGAGAGACTTTTCGGTCTCACAAACACCCAGACCCGAGAGAAATATTTGTGGGCTGCACAAACATTTCTCTTGGTGCGGGGATCGAACCCGCGGCCTCTCGTTTCACAGGCGGCGTCTAACCGCCTGCGCCACGGAGGCTGTCAATATAAGAATAGATTCAGTATTTTATTTATTTAGGACAGCCAGTGTTACAAGAGACTTTAGACTAATAAAATATACATGAAATAACACCCTTTGAAGGCGGTCACAACTTGCACCGTTTGTGATAAAACAATATACATGATACGAGTACATATTATTAACATTACAATGAATACTCGTAGTTATTGTAATGTTTTCGTTACATAGAGTTTGTATGTTTAATTTTTTTGGCAGAGTATGTTTAGTTTCATGAACGAACACAAAGTTGTAGCATTCAGGCCTGAAATAAAATATTTGTGCTATAAATAAAAATGATAACGACGATTTCTTAGAATTTTTATGAGAATATAGTTCATATAATTTTACTGCAAAAGAAATTATCGGCTCATTATATTTTCATAATAAATAGGCTGTGAAATTTACGGTTCTGGGATCGAATCGAGCAGTGTGATTTACTGGTAGTAGGTGTGTAATAAGTGAGAGGCCGCCTGTGTAGGTACCATCGCAATCTCTATTATTTCCGCCAAACAGCAGTCTAAATGCACTATTATGTTCCGGTTTGAAGGACATAAGAGCCAAATTAACTACTGGACATATTGATTGTTAAAACTCAACATGTTCTCAGCAATCTTGTTTCGCCATTGTAATAAAAAACTATGTCTAATTTTAGTTTAATAATTCAAAAACATGTTAATTTTTTTTATTCCGAAACGTGCGGGTGCTAACCAAGCTAAATCTTTTTTCAGTATTTCAAAACGTTTTAGAACACACCATTATATTCTATTATAAAAAGTTTAAAGTGTTTGTGTATTAAATTTTATTTCATAGCATTGTCTACGAAACAAGCAAACGATTACACATATTTATTATTGTTCATTCTCAGTTATATAAAATACGCTTATTTACTATAATCAGTGGTCTTTATGTCCTTCATTGTTTGTGTTGAACGAAATCTCTCGGTGAATAGTCGTTATTGTAACAATGATTGGTAGTGAGTTTCCTAACATTTATATTAATGACTGTACTTATATCCATATTTAAGTTCTTAGTGATTTCATTGCAAACAAAAGCCAACAGATAATCTGATGGTAAGAGTTTATCGTCGCTCATGAACACAGAAGTTTTGTTTTTTCGGTGCGTTGCCAACATAAAGAAAAATGAAAAATATAAACACGTTTAATTTATGATGAAAAACCTACGTACTTAAGTTTCACGTATGGGCCGAACACTTGTTTGCTTGTTAACTTGTATTTAAAAAAAAACAGTGTTACATTCGCAGATAGTCTTCGTTTCTGGAATATTCCTGCTCGCTGATCTATCAATAAGTCTTCCTTATCGAAACAATGCCAAGTTCAGCATTACCAATATTTTGGACGCAGCCATTCCAGGAATACAACCAATAGTGGCGGCTGGATCTAACCGATGTATGTAGACTTACATTATTTTTGTTTATATATGAAGATAACTAAATCTATGAATATACCTATGAGTATATTTGTGTAGGTACTTCATAATCTGTGTTATTACCTTCAATAATAAATAAAACTGTGTCATTTTTATTATAAGCAATAAGTTCGTTTTGTTTTTTGTTTATTTGTTGTGAATTAAAAAGAAAAATAAGCAATATATTTTAGTAATTGTTTTTATTTTCAAGTATTTATTTTTGGTATCCCAAGAAACAGGCTAAGCCTAGTTTGGGTACCCTTAGGAAGTGTTGTATTTTTAGTTTAAGAAATTTCCTGTTTGAATTTAACTATGTTTTAACAAATTGTAAACTGATTTCTGTTTAATAAAAAAAATATTTATTATCTCTCATAATTATGTGATAGGCCTCTTGGGTGTCAATTTCTCCTGGTTAACAGCAGTGTGAAGACTCTGTTGTGTTCCATTTTGAAGGAAATTGTAGACGCAATAAAACTTAACATCTTATGTCTCGAGAAGGCGGGCGCAATGGTATGCCAATCATTGCTGTAATTAATTGTGCTGTTTGGTTTTGCTTCTTTCCATGAAAATGTTAAGGCATGCTCACGTCGCCTTTCATCGAAAAAAAAACCTGGTCATGGTAAAAGTGACAATCATTCATAAATCTTGAACATAATCTGCAATTCGTGTAGGTGAAAAACATGAAATGTTTCTCGTGTTTTGTGAATCGTTAGTATCGATTCAGTATGCACCTGAATAACATATCTACACCTCTTTCATTTTCAGGCGAAGCATTCAAAAGCTTCTTCGGTTTGACCTACGAACAAATGCTTGAAAAAAATGCTTCAATACACCATTCACTCGACATAGACCATATAACAAAGAACGGGAATATAAAATACAATTTAACTGAAACTCAGAAACTGAGGCGAGTTATGGCCAACGCTAAAGCTATCACAATCTTGATTCATGGATTTCTAGAAAGTTCCAATGGTTGGATGGTCAGTGGACTGACTCCAGTGCTGCTGAATCGGACAGGGTTGAAGATCTTCGCTTTGGATGGACGGAAAATTATCAATTGGGAGTATTTTCGGTCGTCAACGTATGCCAGGTTTATGGGAGAACAACTTGGGACGAGTCTGGGTATAATTATAAAAGGTAAGATTATTCTAATAATTTTTTGATAATTTTGGTAAACCAGCAAATGGATATACTCGTGCCCCATAAATATTATAATACTTGGATTATATGTATATTGCCAGTCTTTCCAAATAGATAGAATAGGGATTTATGTTAGTAAATAAGTGGCAATAATAAAGAACCTACTTTATATGTACATATATTGATGTTATAACACGTCATTATATTGCATAGGGAAGATATGTCTTACAACCGTCTTACCTGAAATTATACCCATACATAAGATTTTGAAGTGCGTATTGGCCTGTTGGTTAACGGAGAATCTGCATACCATAGCGATTTGTAAGAATTTCTATTGTATGTAAAGCCTGCTAACCCGCATTAGGCCAGTGTGAAGGACTAGGCCTAACTACTCTCAATCGTACTCTCGATTGTAGAGACGGCCTGTGCGCTGCAGTGGGGCGTTTATGGGCTCATACAGTATAGTACAGTGAGATTTTACTAAACAAGATATTTTATTATTCCTGTCGGGTTTGATGATATAAAGTTAGGTTAGATGTCTTTGCTGTATACCAGATGTTTTATGTTTCTACAGTTTACGTGCCACATTAACGTGGTGTGAGGACGCAAATTATTCCGGAATCAATACCAAAGCAGCTATAAAGTTTGTAACTTTCTCTGAGCTGTAAATTTGTCATGGAACACTGAAGTTTGGAATTTCAATGGCCTTGAAATCTTCATTTGCGGAAATAATAAATGATATATTTTCAACATTTTGTCTTTCAACATCTTACTGAGTTTTGTTGGAACAACAGATTAATGATTTGATTTTCAATTTTAAAATAAAGAATATAACTCGGTCATCTATAAAAACAGAGTTTGCGAGTATGATTACGTACTCCAATAGGTCATTCGTTATTATTATAATTCTTTAGCTGTGAAACGAGAGGCCGTGGGTTCGATCCCCGCACGGAAATATATATTTGTGTGAACCATGGGATCGTACCATATACGGCACAAAATCCTGACTCTGGGTTAATAATGAGTAGATAAATCCAATATCACTTTGTCCGACCCGGGATTCGAACCCGGGACTTGATAAATACGCCACTGAGGCTGACATGTAAATTTTCTATCTCATTTACTGACACTATCTTAATCAGCTATAATACTTCATTTTTCAGCCGGTCAAGATCCATTGAAGATCCATTTAATCGGCCATAGCCTTGGAGCTCATATAGCTGGTATTACTGGCAAGACAGTCCACCAACTAACAGGGCGACTGCTCGGCCAAATCACAGCTTTGGATCCCGCTGGACCTTGCTTCAGTAACGTCAGTACTGCTAGTCGAATTGATAGAACTGATGCTCAGTACGTTGATGTGATTCACACCAATGGAGGCGTCTTGGGACTGAAAGAGCCTGTAGGTAATCGATATGAAAGCAATTATAGATTGAAAAGCAATAGGCTTAATTATTTCAGACTAATTAATATTCGGAAAAGAAGATAATTAAAATAATAATTAAGAAAATTTTCAGATTTATGAAGTTGACGCATTTGCATTTGTGGTTGTCAGGTGAAAAAAAATTGAGGATTATCTTCTAACTTCGTTCCGCTTAGAAATCTGTAGTTGATGAATATCCATAGACGTAATATAAAAATAGACTTGATATGCATTTTATATATAACAGTCCATCTCACTTAGACTTATGCATAAACCATAAAAATGAAAGTGACAAAACACAATTTGTCGTCCTTGTCATAGTTGCAGATAATTTTATAGCGTTGATATTGTACGGGCCAAGCACATAGGACGTGCGGTTTGTTTTAAACTTGAATTACTGAGTATTTTAAGAATATTTGCGGTCAAAAATGTGTGTAAAAGAGTGTTGAAAGTGATTATAAGACAAAAGGTATGGTGCACTGCTTTATTATTGGCTGTAAGAGCTGATCTAAACGATAATATGAAAATATATCTGTCCCTTACGGTGAAACTCGAATGTCGAGTCCATTTGATGCTACGTCCATATGAATATCTAATTTACTTAAGAAAATATTATTGTAGCCTACTTGTCATATATGAAGAGTTAATGAACATGATGTATCAACAAATAAAATGAATGTAGCAGATGCAAATTTTAGTGTGGTACTTATAGAGGATTTGTGAGAACCAAACACTGATACATTTAAAACAAGTACGAAAGAAAGATTATTTATTATACATTTTTCACCTCATGATGATAAAAAGTCTTAAAAATCGAATAATAATTACAGTTGATATTATAAATGTTGCTACATTACAGGACATAAGGACTTCTATCCTAACGGAGGTATGTCTCAACCAGGCTGCATAATATCCACATGCGACCATAGCAGGGCGTGGGAATATCTTGCTGAGTCTATCAGTTCTCCGAGACACTTTCCTGGTAAAGATTGATATTTAAAATAATTTAATTTATAGTTTCAACCAATGGCCATGATATCATTGCGTTAGACTCTTCTTTACATATTTTCGTGATTTGTTCTTTAGGTCCAGCAATTTTCATTAGACTATTGAATCCTTAGTACTTACTTACTTGTTTGTGATGGCAAACTTTATGTCAATCTAAAGATATGACAGGAGGCAAACTTTTTTCTCTCATTTGATGATAATAACAGTCAAAAGTCATATGCATAATCCTGACTTCATACTAGGATCAGGTTTTGTGTCGTAGGTATCAGGAATCACGAGAGACTTTTTGGTCTTACAAACAGCCAGATCCAAACGAAATATTTATGGGCCGCACAAACATTTATCAAACCTACGTCCTTATCATTTAAATTCATCTTAACATTATCATCGTTATTCTGACTATGATTTCCATAATAAAATGAATTAGTTTCATCTTTATAACTTACCAGTCATATCCTTTTGGATTGTTTCGACTTCAACTTCTTTTTTTGTTTTAGCTCGAAAATGCGAGAACTGGACAATGTTCAAGGAAGGTTTATGTTCAAAAAACAAAGTGGCATACATGGGTAGTACTTCTGAAGATGGAGATCCAGGTCTGTACTTCCTTACAACGGCTTCGTCGTCCCCTTATGGCCTCAGGGCTGTTGGCAGCGCATAGATTGATTCAAATAAACTGTTCTTACTCTGGTCTATTGGTTTCATTTTTTATTGATTTGTTGCTGAATTCTTTAGGAGACGTATGATTTTTTCAATAAAAGCGTGTTGCATATTATGTTGTGTTGTATTCTAAAACAATGATATTTTATGAGATTATATCTCGTATAACATCGACTTGGCTTACAAACATAATACACAATGATTTATCATAATTTATTTATATTTTCTTTGTTGTACACTAGAACGAAACAAAAATAAAACTAAATTTCAAATAAGTCCAATCAGCGGCTTTATTGGATAAAGCAATATATGTCTGTAATATAACCAAATATTTTATTAATTAATTTTTATCTCTGTTATAATATATAAAATTAAAATAGTTAATATTCCTGGTACCTAAATCGACGGCAAATTATTTTTTACCCGAGACCGCCTTAAATATATTTAGTGGGATTAAAGAAAAAGGAAATATGTAAATAATGTAATAACTTACTAATGGACGGAATATAGGCAAGTCCATTACGTTACAGTAAAATAAAAAAAAAATGTTATTTAGTTTTGTATAACGATAGTTTTCCTGGAACATGGGAATATCAGTATTCATTCACTAATTAAATAAAATTACTTACCTAAATTATGCATTCATGTCTGTTTGTTTATACCGCCAAAAAGCAGCGTAAATGGACTATTATGTTTCGGTGTGAAGGACACTGTAGCCGGAATAACTACTGGACAAATTGACACTTGACGTCGTATTTCTCAGGATGGCGAACTCAGTGGAATACCAAGCAAAGTTTTGTAATTCATGATGTTGGACAGTATGGATAGTAGCAAAACCAAACTATTGTTTGGTCATCAAATAGTCAAGCCATTTATAGCAAGAAAAATAAAAAAAATTTGCCACCGCTGCAATGCAAAGGGTCTAAAACAACCAGGTTACTGATTACCGCGAAGAGCAAACTATAATCAGGCCTCCTTTAAAGAAAAAAATCTGGCTTAGAAGATTAACGATACGAGGCTGACATTGATCTCTCACATAAGGGAGACCTACCACCCGTAAACTTATGCCTAAGTCTTAATAAAAGATAACAAAAAAGACGGATATTTAACAAAAAAACTGAATTAAAATATCACCATAATCGTAATACATTCAAATATTTCCCAAAATGTAGCAATAAAAGATTAGCCGCGAAGGGACTCTTTTGGGGATTACGTTGCTTTTAAATTGATTCCCAGTACAGCGTTTGAGCCGGATTTGGGAATCATAAGTGTTGAGCCCGTCTTTAAAAGTCGGGACATATTGACGATAGTATTTCTGTAGGCAACAGATTTTGCGTTTCATGTCACTGTTACTAAGGTGATGCTGGTGTAGAGACTATTTCGTGTGCCCACCATTTCACATTTCATTAGCCAGGATAAAGAGTTTACCTGGAATCACGAAGAGTTTTTAAGGATACTGTGTTTACCCATTATACTTCTGATTACTGCTATTGGGGTCCTTTTGTTATTTCAAGGAATGGCGAGATAAGAATGCCGTTTGTCTGATTGTAAGCGATACGCCCGCACATGTACTATAGCTAAACCGAACAACACCATGAATTACGAAGCAATGTTTGGCATTCCACTGCGCCCCCCTTTCTTAGACATAAGATGTTAAGTCCCATTATATTCAGTAGTTACGCTGCCTATAATGTCCTTCAAACCGAAACATAACAGGGTATTTACACTGCTGTTTGGCCAAAAAATAGACAATTCGATACTACATTATACTGCCCAGACAGCCAGTCACCCATGAGAGTTCACCCGTTGAAATCAATCTGGGGGAACGGCAGTGCCCCCTTCAAGTCGAGCTAAAAAGCGGCACAGTCGTACCATCCTTTTCTCGAAGCAATTCAGACCATTTTCAGCCCCCTATACCTAACTTCTTTGTGGTTATAGCAAGAAGTCTGAATTTTCAGTTACTAAGCAGGCATTGTGTAAACGCGGCATATTTAAAATTTCATTCAATTTGAACCATTAGTTTAACGGCTGATGCCAATAATCAATCGAAAAAATTAGATTGATGTCATTCTGGATTGTTGTCTACTTTTCGATTTATTTATTTACAACATAAAGAATTTTTAAAATTGATATGGTTATAACTTACGTAATAACGTTATACAGAAGGTCCCTTAAGCAATGAATTAAATAAATTAATAGACTTGGTATTACATGCATCTCACAACTTTTTGCGGTAGAAAACGTGAGCTGTGAGACTTGGAATTTTTAACAGGATGTTTTTGATGGGATTAATTAATATTTTGTGGATTAAGGACAGGCACTTTTTTACCTTAGAGACACTAGCCTTTACGTGTCTCTGCAATCCTAGATGACGATCGGTTCGTAGTCAAAAGTGCTTACTTTGTCCTCCATTTCAATTGTTCATAAACTCCCGTACATTTCATGTACAAATTCATATGAAACTTCAGCAATGAACATTTCTTAGTTTCACGCGAATTTTGCACATTGAAATAAAATCAATTATTTACGGATTTTATTAGAAATTTGGTTTGATTTTTACATTTTTAATTTCCCCACTTTCACTGAGCAAATGACTATTAATTCAGTACGCCGCCACGTGCCCAGGAAAGCTACTAAGTAATTGAAACATGAAGAAGATAAAATTGAAAAAATTAAACCAAAGTCGGGATAAAATTCGTAAAAAACAGTTTTATTTAAATATACAAGAATAAAATTAAGACACTTAAGGGATATATTAAGAACACTAGATAACATACAAACATATAAAACAAGCATATACAGTATTTTACAAGCTTCGATTTCTATTCAATTCAAACTCTTTAAATTACTGCCATTACCAGTTAAAGTTTAATGATACCTATATACCTCCATTGTAGTCTGTTCATTCAATATTGTATTCTTCGGGAAATGTATGGGTCATTTACCAACCAGATTATGTGGAAAATGAGGGATAATTATAACGAGTCAAGCGTAATAAATATATAATGCGAAATTGACTGATAGTTCGAATAAAAGGTTTTCAACGGTTTCATCGCTATATGCTATTTTTTTTGGAGGGAAGGAAACTGGCAGTATAGTGGATTGCATCTGATGTTATCTAGTGTAACTAATAAACAAATACATCCAAGAGCCAAGGAGCAATAAAAACCTATGGACATTATTTTTGATAAATACAATATTTGAAGGAAGTTTTCACGGCGCGGTTGGTTAAAAGATCGGCTGTGAAACAAAAAGAGGGTTTGATTTCCATACCAACACAAATATTTGCACGGGCTACGTACCCATCAATCCATATTTTTTTGGTCTGAGAGTTGTGAGATCAACAACTCTTCTTACTCTTAATAAAATTACTATACATCTGCTTCCGTATCTCTGCACTATCTCAAGGTCGACTGGTAAAAAATGACATTATTAAGTCTGCCTATATTATTTAATTATACAAAGTGTAAAAAAATAAAAATAAATAAACTCTGTCGTAATTTCTAATATTAGGGATCTGCCGGCATTGATATCAAAGGTGTTAATAGTCTATTTAACCACTTTCTAATAATTGATTTCCATTGTAAAAGTATAGCTTTGAGAAATAAATTTTCCGAGAAGTAATATTGGATGGAATACGAATTCGAATTTTCGAAGAAATTGAAAGAATTAGACTGAATACGTTATATTGATAAAGCTAAATATAATTTATTGGATTCGTTTCGATGTTTTTATTATTAAACACGTACATTTTTATTAAAATATTGCCTCTATATTTATTTATTTTTAAATTCTTTATTGAACACCACATAACATAAAAAGAAAAAATATGACAACACGTTTAAATAAAGGTGACAATTGGCGGTCTTATCGCTTAACGCGATTTCTTCCAGACAACCATTAGATGGATTAGGTTGAAGAAAAAAAAAGCTACAAAGAATAGGGTGGTCACAAAAAAGGTAAAAAAAAGAAAGAGAATATCAATCATAATTGAAAGTAATATGTACAAAATATGAGGAATTAAAATATACATTTTCATTAAACATACATAGACTACATAAAATAAAAAATATCGTATAATATGCTACATAAACTACAATACAATATAAAATACTGATTTAGGGGAAACATGAAAGTAATAATAAATTTAAAGTGATAGATAATGTGTTCTAAGGAGCCTTTTGAAGATGGGGAGGGATTTGGCTAATCAAATAGACAATGGCAGTTCATTCCACAAGCGAGCAGCATGGACGGTAAACGATTTGCTAAGGAAAGTACTGCTATGCACGTATACTATGCTGTATTGTCCTACGGAGATCAAAAAGCTTTTGATAGTTTAAAAAGAAATGACAATACCAAAGACAAAATAACATAAGTTGTTGAGATGATCTTCACTCAATTGGTTGGTTTACTGGTGGTAGGTCTCTCATGTGTGAGAGGCCATCTGGGTAGGTACCACCGCAATGTTTATTTCTCCCGTGAAACAACACTGCGTAAATGCACTGTTGTGTTTCGGATTGAAGGACATTGTAGCCAGAGTAACTACTGGACATATTGAGACTTAACATCTTATGTCTCAGGATGGCGAGCGCAGTGGAATGTTGCTACTGTTTATGAGCGGTCGTATCGCTTACCATCAGGCGAAGGGCTTGCTCGTCTCGTCATTCATTGCAATAAAAAAAAAAAATGATGAACGACGTTTTCCCACAAATGTCTACTACAGGTTTTAATGGTTTTTGAAAGGAAGGTAAGTTTACAATTCAACTGTTTAGACTAAAAACTTTGTTCCTCAAGCATTCTAACTTATGTGTAGCGCTAAAACAAAGTTTAATTTCCTGAAAATTTATAAAAATTCTCGAGTAGCAGCAGTAAAAAGTAGCGAGCGTGATAGAATGGTACAGTTGGATATTTTATTCTTAGTTCTTTATAAAATAAGTGACACAAGTTTATGCTACTAATTTAACATTATCTCGTTGTTTATTGAAAAACGTTTCATGAGAGGACCGAGCCAATTTATTTTGATTAGGATGTTCCGTTTGAAACAAGTTACTCACCCGAAACATTTCCACAGAAATGAAAAGAGTGCCTAATTTTCCTTAAATTGTTTTATTATCTAAACATCGCTTGGACTTTTGAAAATATCATAGTGTATTTATAAATAATTGTATGTGAAGGAAAACATTATGTGGAAACCTGCATTCCATAGCTATTTCTAAGAATGTCAATAGTATTGAAATAAAACTATTATTTACGGATTTTATCGCGGATTTAGTTTAATTTTACATTTTTTGAATTCCCGACGTTTCGATTACTTTACAGCTTTCGTGGTCACGGGTCGGGTTTATGTCAATGGTAATAGTCGATTGTAAAGGAGTCTCGTGTCCTGCAGTGGTACGTTTATGGGCTGATATAGACGGGGAAAAGGATGCTGAAATAATAAGTTTGTTTAATATTCTTAAGCTTTTTACTCACAACAGTGCAGGAAAAAACAATTATAGTGAACCAACGCCATTTGCTAGGGTTGAGATATTCGGTTACTCCGTACAATGATGACCTTGCACGATGAAGTAGAATCCAATATGCTTCACACTAGTGCGACGCTTTTTGGAACCTAACTGTGCATATAAATTTCAAGCAAACAGCCCTTGATATTATTTTTTACTTTTTAAACACGCCCTATCATAATATTTCAGTGACATAAATAAAAATAACGGTAATGAGTGGAGACCATCCTGGTAGGAGCAATTATTTCAGAAAGATCTCGTTACGCCAAAGGGTGAAATGGGATCAAATGTATGAGGCTTATTATATCCAACAGTAGATAACTATAGCCTGATGATGATAAACAAAAATCACCTGAGCCACTATTTATATAAATCATATTAATTAACATAAGGCAACACTCCGTATCGCTTGAAATAAATACGCTCGCCAATAAGAATTAACACTGCTAGAACATACGAAAATAACATAGTAAAAAGGGGTGTAAAAATCTGCATGAATTTCGTTTGTAGGTGACTCGATGACTCACAGGTGTAGTCAGTAGGGACGTATTTCTCAACTAATCTCTTGAGGATGCCCACTTCTTTTATCCGCAAGGCACTGAAAATAATTAAGATGAATTAAATTAGTTAATAAAATAATACCCAACAGTCACATACATAGTCCTGACTCCACACTAAGATCGAGTCTTGTGTCGTGGGTGTCAGGAACTACGAGAGACTTTTTAGTCTCACAAACACCCAAACTCGAAAGAAATATTTGTGGGCCGCACAAACATTTCTCTCGGTGCGGGGATCGAACCCGTGGACTCTCGTTTCATAAGTGGCGTCTATCCGACTGGGCCACGGAGGCTGTCAAATATATAAGATGCGTCGGTAGCGTAGCTGTACTACAGTATGGTTACAAAGCTGAAGTCCCGGGTTTAAATCCCGGGTCGGGTAAACTGATTTGTATTTTTCTATTCATTATCAGCCGGGAGTCAGGAATTTGTGCCCGATATGGCGATAGGCTCACCCCCTATCACATTGTGAGACATAAGATACAAGGCGATATGTGGGTGTCCTAGTATCTCTGCATACTCCTGGGAAAAACGCGTGAAATTGAGATATCATCATCATCATCATCATATCAGCCACAGGAAGTCCACTGCTGAACATAGGCCTCCCCCAAGGATCTCCACAATGACCTGTTGGAAGCGGCCTGCATCCAGCGACTTCCTGCAACCTTAGTCAGATCGTCCGTCCACCTTGTAGGCGGGCGTCCGACATTTCGCTTGCCTGTACGTGGCCTCCACTCAAGAACTTTTCGGCCCCAACGGCCATCGGTTCTACGAGCTATGTGCCCTGCCCACTGCCACTTCAAATTGCCAATCCTATGGGCTATGTCGGTAACCTTGGTTCTCCTACGGATCTCCTCATTTCTGATTTGATCGCGTAGGGAAACACCGAGCATAGCCCGCTCCATGGCTCGTTGAGTGACTTTGAGCCTTTTAATGAGGCCCACAGTGAGAGGCCACGTCTCGGTGCCGTATTTCATCACTGGTAACACACAACTATCGAAGACTTTCGATTTAAGGCACTGAGGTATTTTGGACGAGAAGACGTCGCGAAGTTTCCCGAACGCTGCCCAACCGAGTTGGATTCGACGATTGACCTCTCTCTCGAAGTTGGACCTGCCTAGCCGGACCACTTGTCCTAAATAGACATATTCGTCTACAACTTCGAGAGTCGAGCCCCCAACTCCAATGGGGGTGGGCACAACATGGATATTCGACATGATCTTCGTTTTATCCATGTTCATTTTAAGACCCACCTGTTGGGAGACTCGATGAAGGTCTTCGAGCATAGTGCTAAGGTCTTCCAGCTATTCTGCCAAGACTACAATATTGTCGGCAAATCGAAGGTGAGTAATATACTCGTCGTTGATGTTGATGCCGAATCCTTTCCACTGCAAGAGCTTGAAGGCATTTTCCAGCGCGGCGGTAAACAGTTTCGGGGAAATTGAGATATATGTATCATATTATGCCTGTATCCCCGAGAGGGTAGGCAGAGGTGGTACTAGTGCCACTCAGAATTCGCAAAGTTTATTGAAGCTTATGATACGAATACAATCCTACCGCTATGCCGGGCGCAAACTCGATTCCCAAATATCTATATTGTTAGAAAAATAGTGAAAAAAATGTTACACACAACGTAGAGTAGATGACAAACGGTCGTGGTGAGTCGATTTATGCTAATGCGCGTTTCATTTTCTAGACGATTATTACTGCACTGTCACCTTTTCTATGGATGATGTCTGGCCGTATTAAATAAGAAAAGTAAACTTGCCTAAATTTGTAATTCGGTAGAATGTTCGAGTATTGTTTTTCCCTTTGAAGCGACAACAAGGATTCTGTTTTATTATACAGGGTGGACAAGAAAACGGCGCACCTGCCAATATACATTATAGTATATGGTGAAGGCATCTTAATTAAGACGGATTTGCATGGCGCTAGAGAATATTAAGAATGATGCCGAGAAAAAAAAAACTAACGTTACATATGCTAACCCTTAACACATTACGCTAAAGTGATTGAACCTTACAACTGAACGGTAGACACTCAACAATAAATAAGCAGAGCTCATTATTTACTTATAAGTCGTGCGATTGTATACATAACGCTCAGGGTACATAAAAAAGATATTAAATTAATACTGTCAACAGTCACATACATGTGTACTAACCCCACACTAAGATACAAATCTTGTGTCGCGGGTATTAGAAAAATAATTATGGTTCATGGAAATTGTCTCGGGGCAGAAACCGAACCCGCGGTCTCTCATTTCACAGGCAGTTCTTACCAACTGCGCCACGGAGGCCGTCGGTGACTCATATGGGCTGGTTAGTTGTCATTAATGACCACTAAAATAGTTAACTGACCTTGTAATGTAAACCGTAATGACCTTGATAGGCAAGGATGGAAGCGCAGGATCCGCCAAAACCCGCACGAAAACACTGTCACAGTTTGGTAGCACAAATCACTTTTTCTTTTACATTTCACATAACACAAGTTACATCAAAAGCTATGAAATTGGGTAATGTTCAAAGCATAGTGAAATTAATAAAATTTACTCAAAATAACTGAAAACGAATTTCCAATAATATGCACACGACTAATACATGCACACGCGATCGCAATCCGAATTCAACTAATAAAAAATAAATTATTATTTTGATTTTTGAAAGATAAAGGCCTGTTCACATTAGATACAAAGCTTTCCTATTTGAGTTCATAATAATTCATGTAAACAATTAGTATTAGTACTGTATCAGCTCATATACGTGCCACTACAGGGCACGGGGTCTCCAGTGCAGTAAATTAGTGCTTAGTGTTTATTGATTTCACTAATTTTATCTCACAGAAGTCTCATATGCAAATGGTAAACGACATTTCTCTAGGTATAATAATTTAGAATAAATTTTATCACTTTAAAGTAACATTATTTTCAAAACACATTAAAGTAATGTTAAATACAATAATAAGCAAAAGTAAATAGGCAATTTGTAACTGACTGGATCGGTTGATGACATATTTAAATAATATTATAAGCTCTTGAGCAAGTAAGGACCACTCTATCAGTCCAATAAGATCTTTTTTTTAACGTAACTTTTATATCGGAGTAGGTACTTAATCAAATTAAGTTATATCAAGTGTGTAGTGTGAACACACCTCAAGATGTCGGTCTTCTTTTGCAAAATGCTAAAAGTTACCGACAAAGAAATCGCCGCCTTTCGGCTCGCGCACACAAAGGGCGGCGGCAACCTCAAAGGAAGAATAATCGAGCCGCGTTGGATCCGACGAAGTACACTATGACCGGCGGCTTCCTTTGACTAATAGGGCCGAATTGGGCGAACATTTTAAAAATCTTTTTTTTTATTAATCAGTGTCATCAGATTATTTTTTCAATGAATATTAATTATTTAGAAAATTTAAATGTTATGTAGGTATTACCAAAACTTTTCTAATTATAATTAAATTCGCAATCTTACATGATTTAAGCGATGACCAGTGTGATTTCTTGGTGTCTTTCAGTTTGGATTTGTGACACTAAGGAAAATAATGACAAACAAAATAGTCAATCCATACACGATGAAACTGCACCTAAAGTTATTATGTTGTTAATTTATTGACGCTTAAATCTAAGTACGTCCCTGTTTAACTGATTGATTTATTTGAAATGAAACAAAAAATATCCTTTTTTGAAGTTAGAGAAGGATAAATTATACAGCTAAGAGTTCATGACCTTACCCATTTGTAAACAGCTGTTAAAGCGAAGTCTAAGAAAGTTTTGATGCTGTTAAAAATGGTTTTTGTGGTATATTTCGTTAACCGTTCAATTAACGACGAAACGAAAAAATACGTATGTGTTTAAATCTTGTTCTTCATCCATTCCAACTGGTTTTATGCGAAAAAGTGGTGATTAAACTTAAAACTTTAAACGGTCATAACTTCAAAACGGATGGGTATTTTCCAAATATTATTTTTTTATTACGATATTAATATTATGCCCTTGTACCCAACTGAGCAAGTGCGCCATTTTTTTGCGCTCCCTGTATACGCGAATTAATATTTGTTAGAAATATGTAAATTGTAGAAATAAATAGTTGCTGGTCTTGAAAATGCAATTTCACTTCTGGTTTTTATAAAAATATATATAAAAGAAAGTCGTGTTAGTTACTCCACTTATAACTCAAGAACGGCTGAATAGGGAGGTAGCTTAGAACCAGGAGAAGGACATAGGATACTTTTTATCACGTTCCCAGTTTCCCAAGTTTCTATTAGCTTATTATCAATGGCTTATTAACATTTTTTCATACAAAATGTTCATGGGTTCGTAACTGTCAAACTTTTAATTTTCATCCCGTCGATACGGTAAACTCTTCCCTCAAATTAAATAACGTATTTAAATAAAGGTTTCGAATCGACAACATATATCCACAATATTCAATTAATGGCGTATTTTAGATCTTAAAGATGTAAATTAATGACAGTAATGAAAAGTGATTGACATTTAAATTGGTTGTCACATATTAATACATGCGTTCAGAAATTTATTTTGTGTAAACTAAGGAGACTATTATAATATTATATATATATATATATATATATATAGTATATATAGCCTTTATAGATTACACCAAAGCTTTTGATAGTCTCAGACACCCATCAATATTCGCAGCCCTTCAAAACCAGAAAATAAACGATACGTATATACAGCTACTTAGAATAATATACCAAACCAGCACAGCCACTATCAATATTTATGAACCTGGACATCCGTTTCAAATACGAAGAGGAGTAAAGCAGGGAGACCCACTATCCCCCAGACTTTTACCAGCACTTTAGAAGAAATCTTTCAGACCTTGGCGACTTCGTGGACCGAGAAGGGTATAGTCGTTGGTGGCAGAAGATTGACTAATCTTCGGTTCGCCAACGATATACTTCTTTTCGCCAGAAATCCAACTGACATACACACAATGCTTGAAGATCTGAGCCGGGCAAGCCTTGAAGTTGGGCTTCAGATGAATGGGACAAAAACCAAGTTAATGACCAACAGCATAACACCTGCAGTGGCGGTAGACGGGCAAACAATACACTACGTCGACGAATACGTTTACTTGGGCTAGATAGTTTCTTTCAGGAATAGACAAGACTGGGAAATTTCTAGACGAGTCGAAAATTCTTGGAAGAGCTACTGGTCCTTCAAAGAGTATCTAAGAGGTGACCTCCCGCTCTCTCTCTTAAACGCAAACTCGTCGACATATGCATTTTGCCCGTCCAAACCTATGGCGCCCAGACTTGGTCATTGACTGCGTCTCAGAAGCTCAAACTCAAGGTTTGCCAGCGAGCAATGGCGCTCCATTGCTCGCCATTGCAGTATTCTCGGTGTTAGGCTGACCGATCGCATCCGAAACACTGAACTGCGCTCGAAAACTCACATTGTAGATGTCGGGTGCAAGGCGGCCTCACTTAAGTGAAACTGGGAGGGACATGTGACTCGAATGCATCCAAACCATTGGGCCAAGCTGGCTACAAGCTGGATTCCTGAGAATGGCCGGAGAAAACGCGGAAGACCAAAGATGCGGTGGAAAGACGAGTTGGATGCATTCGAGCCAAAATGGCAAGAGCTCGCCGAGGACAGGGTCAAGTGGAATGACAAAGGGGAGGCCTTTGCCCAGCAGTGGGACATAGTCTAGGCTATAAAAAAAGGAGAATATATCTATATAAAGGTACATAAATATAGGACAATTGAATAAATAACGTAAGAAGTTTTACTTCTTTTCAAGGTAGAATTTCACTTTTATCCATGCTTTTATCACGAATTTTTACAGTGGCCTTTCCTTCACTATAATTCGCTGATAGAAATGTATATCGTCTATGAGTGAGATATAGTAGGTTATATTTTGAAATATTATGTCGAAGAAAATCGAAACCACTGAAGTTATTTCTATGAAAATTAATATTTGATATCTTTATTACTAACAGAAAGTAACGGCGTAATATTTTTTGGAAAAAACAGCATAGCGGGGGTGAAATATGGGATGCAATATTGCATGGATAATCAAAATCGTTAAAGTTTTTAAATGTCAACAATTCATAATGCACACTTTTTGGATATGGAGAAATGGGATAACAGAGTGGGAGGGAGGTACGGAAGAGGACTGGGATAACTGACAGATTTGATAGAACGAAATGTAAACGCACGGTATAAGACGGGATAGATAAACAAGAGAAAGGACGGGACGTATCGGGAAGTGACTGAACAGACGAGAGGGGACGGAATTGAGTAGGACAATAGGATAGCTACGTCAAGTTTAGATATGCAAGAGCTTATACGAAAAATAACATGCATTTAGTGTGGAGTAAATTAAAAAATATCTGCATCCAGGCAAAGGTGGGTCGAGCTATTTTGCTATGCTACATAATTGAATATAATATTAATCATATAATAACTCAGCCACGGCGAAGCGTAGCCGGGTCAGCTAGTTCAGAATAAAATTACGGACACAAAAACAAAAATCACAAAATATATTGCCCAACCTGGAAATGGAAGTCGTCAATCATAATATCATAATTTACAGCTAAAACAAGTAATTGACGTACTAGAATAAAAACCTAACAAATCTTACAAAAAATAATTCAATTTATTCCAACGTACCCAATCTTAAACTCTTCCTTATGAGCGAAGTCCTTCGATAAAACGAAATATTTCTTCACATTTGAAAATAAATCGATTGTAATAAGCTTGCAAATCTCTTCTGGGGTAAATACTGAAACAAAGAAATATCATGTGAGTTTCATGCTTACAAATATATTTATCTCCCCTTTTATACCTACAGATAGAATAAAAAGAAAAAAATAAACAATATTTATAAAATAAAAACAAAATACAATACATAAACAACTTTACAATGTATGTCTCTCGTAGTTTCTGATACTCACGACACAAGAGTCGATCTTAGTGTGGGGTCAGGACTATGTATGTGACAGTTGGGTGTTATTTATTTATTTATGAATTATCGTCCTCATTAATCCTCACCTTTTTTTATATACGGTTGGAGACTGGTGTAGTCCGTCAATAGAGCAGTTTTCCTCGTCTTAACTCTTTGCAATCCATTTATGATTGAAACAGGTTTACCTTCCAGCAGTTTTTTGTCCATAATTTCCTGCAGTATTTTGTTCAGGTTTTTGTGGTGTCGTTCTGACTGAAATAACATTTAATATAAAGCAACGACATTAATTAGTTAGCTAGTAGGGCAGTGATATTGTGGATGACATAGAAAAATACATGACTATGACAGGCAATAGAAAGAAAGGAAAGAAAAAAATTTGTTTGTTAGTCACAACAATGTCTATTTCTCCCGCCAAACAGTAGTGTAAATGTACTTTTGCGTTTCGGTTAGAACGACATTGTAGTCAGAGTAACTACTAGATATATTAATACTTATCACCTTATGTCTCAGAATGGCGAGTTCAGTGGAATGCTAAGCTTTGCTTAGTAATTCAAGACGTTGCATTGTTTGGTTTTACTACTGTTCATGAGCGGTCGAATCACTTGCCATCAGGCGAACGGCATGCTCGTTTCCCCATTCAGGGCAATAAAAAAACATACAACATACATATTCGTTGGGTACTAACAAAATATCTGAAAAGCTTTAATAGGTATCTACTAATAAATATATACACATGTCGCATTGTAGCTGTGATACGTGGATGAGTCACCATACTGTTGCATTACGGCAAAAACCACAACTGAGTTTCAGTGGTCACTTACAATTAATTATATCGAAAGGAGACCTTATACAAAATAATATACAGAAACAGTTTTTTACAGAATATTAATATCTACGTAATTTTACGACTATTGTTTATGCTGTTGCAGATCAATGTTTGTAAAGGACATTTTGCCGAGATCATTAAATACAATTCATAATCAATTGTTGGAAACATGCCTATTTATACACAAATTTGCTAGTTTAAGTGATAAGTGTTGGTATACATAATTATTATTAACTAGCGGCCCGGCCCAGCTTCGCCCGGGTACAAATAGATTTCTGTACAATAATATGTACGTATTATACACAGTCAGGTCATAAGTATCGTCACACATGAAAATAAAAATGTATACTTTTTAGAATTTTACTCATTTTTAAATATGGAGTGGACGCTTAAAGAAGACCGTGTTGCAGTTATCGCGTTGCATCGTTGCGGTTACGCGCCAATTCAAATTTTTTACATACTGAAAAATTTGAATATAACCAAAAGATTCGTTTATCGTACCATCAAACGATACAATGAAGACTCTAGTGTAGATGACAGGTCAAAAAGTGGTCGCCCTCGGTCTGTTAGGACTCCAGCAGTGATAAAAGCTGTGAAGGCGCGAATTCAAAGAAATCCCAAACGTAAGCAGAAACTGTTGGCCCTTCAGATGGGGTTAAGCAGAACCACGGTGAAAAGGGTGTTAAATGAAGACTTAGGGCTTCGGGCATATCAAAGAAAAACAGAACATCGTTTGAATGCTCGTCTAATGGCCCTGAGACTGAAGAGATGCCGCGCTTTGTTGAAGCGGTACGCGGGAAAAAAATATCGGGAAATTCTTTTTTCAGATGAAATTTTTTTTACACAGACAGAGAGCTACAAATAACAAAATGATAAGGTGTACGCACACAGTAGTGAAGAAGCGAGCAACCGTATTCCGCGTATCCAACGAGGTCATTTTCCATCCTCGCTCATGGTATGGTTGAGAGTTTCTTATTGAGGCTTAACAGAGGTATATTTTTGTGAGAAAGGTGTAAAAACGAATGCAGTTGTGTATCAAAATACAGTCCTGACGAACCTTGTGGAACCTGTTTCTCATACCATGTTCAATAACAGGCACTAGGTATTCCTACAAGATTCCGCGCCAGCTCGTAGAGCGAAGAGCACACAAGACTGGCTGGCGGCGCGTGAAATCGACTTCATTCGGCACTAAGACTGGCCCTCCTCCAGTACAGATTTGAATCCGTTTGATTACAAGATATAGCAACACTTGGAGGAAAAGGCGTGCTCAAAGCCTCATCCCAATTTGGAGTCACTCAAGACATTCTTGATTAAGGCAGCCGCCGATATTGACATGGACCTCGTTCGTGCTGCGATAGACAACTGGCCGCGCAGATTGAAGGTCTGTATTCAAAATCACGGAGGTCATTTTGAATAAACTTTAGTGTCAAAAGAACTATGTTTTGTTAAGTTTATTTTGGTACATAAATGGTTACATAATGAATAAACTTGTTTCAATTATTTTATATTAAACATGTGACAGAATTTATGACCTGACTAGGTACATATAAACCTTCCTCTTGAATCACTCTATCTATTAAAAAAAAACGCATCAAAATCCGTTGCGTAGTTTTAAAGATTTAAGCATACAAAGGGACATAGGGACAGAGAAAGCGACTTTGTTTTATACTATGTAGTGAAGATCAAATCTTATTAATATTATAAAGACAAAAGTTTGTGTGCTTGTTACTTCTTCAGGCTGAAAAGGCTGGATCAATTTTAATGAAGTTCGATATGGATATATTACTTATACATATAACCCGGGGTTAACACACAAGCTACTTTTTATTCCGAAATTGCAAAGTTCCCGTGAGAAGATCAAGGAATTCAAATATCCATATTTGCCACTCTTTCAAACTCAAAAGGTATGGTTTGGTTCAGAATATATGGCCAGTTATGGGATAAAAAAGTATGAAATATATTGTGAGTTCTGTGAATTAAAACAATATATTTATCCGAGCGAGGCCGAGTAGCTCTGCTAGTAGATAAATAATTAAAGGAGAATTAAATGACTACGATTAACAACTTTTTCCTCTTTGACTAGCTCAAACGTTGCGTCTGCAAGACACCATTAGGCTCTCGGCTTTAAACACAAATTGTTAAAAGGCATCTTTTGTCACATTTCATATATAGATCTGCTCGCTCGTTTTAAACTTCTATTTAGTCACTACCCGTCAACAGGATTTTCACTGTAGAATATTTTTAGAATTTTTAGAAGACATATCAAGACTTAACATCTTATGTCTCAGGATGGCGACCACTCCAATTGCGGTCAGCAAATATCAAAAAAGAAACACTAATTTTTATTATTATTTTCTTGACATTATATGAATGAATTTATCTGACACTCGTTTTAATTCTACTTTTTTTTATTTTTATTACTTGTGCATTATATTTGGACTTATCATTTTTAATTACTACTTATTGCCTGCACTATTTATTTCTTCCTATTTACAATGTCTTTGTTATTATTGTAATTGTTGCTGGGCTAGCTTAGCTTCTGTACGTCGCGTCGCCTAAGGTTACATCTGAAAACCAGCGCTGTGTGGTTGCTTCTGTTATCACACAGCATCATGCTGAGATGTTAACCTGTTATCGCGAGTGAGCTGCGCAACATACTTACCTGTTATTTTTTTTTCTCCTTTTTTATATTTAGTCTCTTTTTGTTTTTTTTTTTTTATTTATTGTATTGTTACATTTTTATAATTATTGTACTGTGTTGTATGCGGCTAATTTGCGCGATAATAAAGCATTTTTTCTTTTTTTTCTTTTTTTCTTTTTCTAATGGCATTGTTATTAGGTACACAAATTGCCTATTCAAGTACGATATTTTTCAAATATGTCATCACTCACCCCAATTCCAGCAAGTATCTTCGCGTTCCTCATAGTATCAATTTGATAGTCACTGGTGATCAGACTTTCGAGGCTCATCTTTACTGACCTATCGTTGACGAGGTGGGAGAGAAGATTCGAAGTGTAGAACGAGTAGATTATCGAAGTAAACATCAGGAACGCTAAGTAAGCTGTGCGTCGAGATGATAGAACCGCGTAGAGAGGAGGAACTGAAAAATGGCATTTAATTGTAGTAAAGTTAGTTCCAAAGGGGTAGTAGATGGAGGTCAAAGCGAAGATCTTCAGTGAAGGCTTGTCTAAGCAGTTGGATTTCTTGTGGATAAATATGATGAATTTTGGCTGACTTAATTATACTGTGATGATTTTAAGCAATGTAGATGAGAGCATAGGAAGTGGTATAATGAATTAATATCAATGAATCCATATTTTTTTCTTAGTCTAAAAGTAAGAGATCGCTAGTATGAAATTTACGTGCATGTATAAAATCCCAATACAGAAAGCACCACAATGACGAAATGATATAAAAAAGTTAAAAGACACTAATTAGCTCTAGCTTCTAAAATGCTTCTAAAAAGCTTCTAAAAATGATGTGAATAAAATAGAAGATAAAATCTCACTATGCTGACAATAAGATCCCATAACCAGTAACATCTCATAGGTGATGCCATATTCTTGGACTCTTCCTAGCAATCGCTTCTCACATAGTTGCAGTAAGAAGAATATGATTGACATGATTATACCCATGGCATATAGGCAGTTCCATAGTGGACGAGTAAAAGGTTTACTGTAGAACATTTGCAAGTAGTTGCTGTCAACTGGAGGTCGAAGAACGAAACCAAACCTGCAATTTACAAGAATTATATTAAGTGGCGTTTTAATGCATGTTTAAATACCGATTGCTTTGACGATGACTAGAATACGTATATTAAAGAAAGATTTCAACAATTTGTCGAATATATCAAACACGTATAATTTATAAGTCTTTGCTAACTAAAGAGCCTGTTTTGGAGGCTTACTCTACGATCCGAACTTCGAATATTCGATGTTCGATTTTCATAGTAAGATATAAGATTTCTACTTCTAAAAATCAATAGTATTCCCTATGATACTTATTCTTTTTTCCGAAGAAAATCATATATGGCCTATGATTAGGACGTACGATAGACGTTTCGAACATTTTGTGGCGTATATACACGTTCGTGCAGTTTTCGAACTTTGATTCGGATTATGTAGTTACCCCCTTGAATAGTATCGATAAAATATATAAAATGGTAATGTTAGAGGTATTTGTTGATTCCTGAGACACTGTAAAACTATCACATATTGTTTGTTATACATTCTTAAAAGTATAAGGAGACTTTTAAGAATGTATATGACTTAAGTAATTATATTATCGCTCGGGAAACTCCGAGGAAAGTTTATCCTCGACGTACTTACCTCCATTTACTAATGACGTCAACTGGATAGGAATAATCCAGCAGTTCCGGTCGTAATACCTTCGTTATGGTGTAAATGTCGACGCTTTCGTTAAACTGTGGAAACCTTGTCCCATCCCTATTTATTATGGTCGTGTTTGAGTCCTTTAGTTGCATCACGTACGTTACACTGTAATGAAGAAATATCTAGATGTCTTATCGTCAACAACACATATCTTTAGATTTTAAATCGATTTATTCTAAGTTAGTGGTGGCTTGTTTTCATGTGTGTATTGATAGTCAAGCACCACACTCTATAACGGTAAAGGAAAACATCGTGAGGTAACCTGTATACAATAGCGATTTGAGAGAGTTGCTATGTTATGTAAAGTCCGTCCGGTTATGGCCTAATCCCTTACCCCTCTCAATCATAATCTCGATTTTAGAGGAGGCTCGTGCCCTGCAAGGGGACATATATGGGCTGATACAGTACAGTAGTAGACATAATCACAAGAAAGTATAGGAAACAGCTCCTATGGAATATTAGTATGGTTAATTTCTGGCTGAAACGAATCGCGAAGGTTTATTAACCTCAAGAAATTCAAAAGGGTTAAGGGACTTAAATGTAATAAGGTTACGTAATTTAATTTTCTACAGAAAGTACCATAACGGGATAATTAAAATAACATGGGAACTAGAGACTTTAGCCACAGAATACTAAACTAACAGAAGTCAAGCTTCATACAAAGCGCGCTAAATCAACGCACACATAGACAGCGTTCACCGACACGATATTCGAAACCAGTCGAGACCACTGCGAGCACGAGTGTCACCCGCTTCGGGCACGCAAATAATGATATTTTTTTGTGCAAAGATGGAACAAATGAATAAAAGTTATTACACTTGTATATAAAACACCAGATTATAATAATAGAATGTAAATATCATTTAAGAAATACGTATATATTATATAAAAACAATAAAAAAACTTGAAGAATAATGACATACACATTCTCAATGACTTCATAAATACAATTAAAATTTATTTGTTTTTTTATTGTGTTTTATATATTTTATTTAAAAAAAATAATAAACAATGCGAGTGCTATTAAGAGCGTATACACCTTGCGCGCAAAGTCAACTATAGGTATTTCTTCGTTAATTTCACGCACACATAAGCGACCAAAGCTGTGTGCGTAGAGCTGCCGCGTCGACTCGCTAAACAATCGGCTCAAACAACTTTGATCCGTGCGCTTCAAATTTTCAATTGAAATGCAACTGTAATATAATATCATAAAAATATTTTATTTGCATTGTAAGTAGACAAATATTACTGTGCAAGCAAAGAATAATACAAATTTAGATACTAATCATATTTTCGTTCTTATTACATTGTTAAGTTGCATTCAAATCAGTGTTCAATCAGTAGACACTACGGACGTTTTATTAACCATTTCGTGTTCGAACACATAAATAGTGTTAGGGGCCTTACAACCTCTTACAATTACGAAATATATTTAATTTTATATTACAATACATAACATAATTTAGCCTCGGAATTACATCCCATTATATTACCTGAAACATAATTTATACTCACTACAAAATCATTGTAGGTAATAAAAATAATTAAATATTTTACTACCAAAGTACTAAGATGTGGTAATCGCAATCCTCGCGTGGCTATTTTTATTACGCACGGCAAAAATCGACTGCAGCTAGGCCGGAGCGACGAGCGATACGTCCTCCCTCTGGAAGGCCTTGCGGCGGTCTGATTTGAGCCACGTCGGACAGCGTGTTTTATAGTGGTTTTTAAAATATTTGTAGAAAACATGAAAACTAATTTTGTTGAAATATAAAAATGATAATTTATTGATAAGATGTTCTTCTATTATAATATGCAATTGCTATAAAAAATTATGTACGATAAGTTGGTGAAAAAAAATATGTTCTTGACGAGAGTTTCTGAATAATTTCGCATTGTATAAATTTTTATTTTTCAGGAACATAACACAAAAAGATTATTTTTTTCAGCAAAATCCCTCCATAAGGGTCTTATTAGTCTGATAATATTTTTATTTTCATCTTATATTTAGTGGTTTCGGATATCTTAAGCTTCTAAATTGCCACACACGAAACTTGTGTTCAGTAATCCTTATAGTACTCACAAATTATCCATCAATCTATAATGTTTTCCACCAAAATCCCTAGATGACAACCTTTTCTAAAATAAGTACGAATTATTTTTCCTTTAAATTGTTTATTGGTGGCTATTAACTCATTTGAAAAGTCCTGTTTTTAAGCCAAAAAGCGCGCACAGGGTATAAACGCTCTTAACACGATACATGTTTTCGTATAGGCCAGAGTTAACAACTAGGGTTGCCACCCGTACTTTATAATAAAGTATTGTACGTTATTTCAGGTAATTGTACTCTGTACTTTATGTGAACAATAAAGTACACGAAAATACTTTATTTTGCATGATTTGGTTTCCATGGGACTGAAAAGTTTAGTCATATGTACTTTTTCATTATAGCACTCGTTTTTTCGCAACTAAACCTCAAATGTCAACAATGTCACTGTCATTTATTGTCACAATTTCTTGATTGTTTCGCGTGGTGCGGTTTAGATTTAATAAAAATAAGATTAAAAGTTTTATAGATATTTTATGCTTTAAAACATCTATGAATCATGCACAAGAATATTCCACATACACCTACAAAATGTAATTTCTATAGTGAAACCGATCCAATACATAGTGAATAAGTATATTACACAGAAAAAATGTTTGAAAAAAATAAGATACGGGAAAACAGAAAAATAAAAGATACAAATCGCAAAAAGTAATAAAAAATATGTATTTAAATATAATAATAGTAAAAAATAAATTGTACTTTATTTGATTACTATGTACTTTTTCTTTTCTACCACTAGTAACCAATGTACTTTATCTGCAAGCAAAAAAGGTGGCAACCCTATTAACAACCCTAACGCGATCGCCGAGCGTAGTGTAAGTGTGGCAACAAAAGTGAAGTACATACACAAGCTTGACTGCTGTTAGTATTCTGTGCTTTAGCGCCCTCCCACCCACCACTACAACTCCAGTCAGCCAGGATCATCAGTCGCACACAAAGAATTTGCACCAAACACATAAATATGAATGAAGTTTTTCGTAAATTTAAGATATATACTTTTGTAAAGAAGTACTTACTTAAACCGATACATGTCCCGCAAAAAATCTATGATGTTGCATGTTACTACAGTTTGTGTCCAAAGAGGATCCAAAGCATTTGCGTGTTCATATTCAAATAGTTTGTCACATCTAAAAAATGTTCCAACGTTGAAAGTTTTGTTTTCCATCGTCTGCAATGAAATAGAAGTTTTATAAATACACAGCTATTTATTTATAATGTCATATTAATATTTTATGGCAAAGGGTCGACAAAAGACAGCAATGCCCGTTTAATAGTGAGCGCATTACCTGGATTGGCAAAATATAAGTCCATTGATATTTATGATTATAAAAGAAAATATGGAGTGAAAGTCCTTTAACGATCTCTTTGATTTAATAAACAGTAGGCTCATTGCCAAGTACTTCATATTTTTTTGTATTGCATAGCACCGGTAAACTAGCAAATAAAATAAATATAATGGACCATCATACAGGGTATAAATCAAGACTAGTACCGAAAACGAAGCCGGGTAGTAGTTTTAGTGACTACAGACACAATGCATATCAAAATTTCGCAAAATAACGTGTCTTTTTGTGTGATGTTTTAAATATTATCCTATTTAGGTGGTAAATCGATAGCTTTTATAGCATTATAATTATGGGGAACACTAGGTATTACCACACAAATATGAAGTTTGAAAAAAAATATGTCGCGTTTTAGTTGCATTTTGTCTGAGATCAATAAGACTACCACCCGGCTTCGTTCCCGTAGCAGTCTTCATATAACCTGTATATCTATAGACTTACCAGGACCTCACGTCATTCACTTTACACTGTCCAACACCTTCTGAAGAATCACTGCGGGCATAGCACATTTTAACGACCTACTAAAATAATGAAATGAAAATATTTGAACATAAACAAAATGTTTTGAATTTTGATACTAAGTAAACTACATCGTTGATTAGTGAAATTATTATACGATTATTTAAAACATATTTTATTATTTATACGAACCATAGAGGGTATTTTTTTATTTTTTTGTTTCGATTTATTGACAGCTATACAAATCATTTTAAAATTTAACAAAAACAAATGTAGAAATATAATCTTCCTTCAATTGTAGCTAAAACCAATTCTAAACAAAATTTATATTCTAGTTAAAAGAAAAAAAGATTCTAAAATAAATAGTAAAATACCTTATAGTCACACATCATCATCATCATCTTCATCAGCCTTTAATATCCACTGCTGGACATAGACCTTCCCCAAATTACCCCATTTCACCCTGTCATTGGCTTGTCGCATTCAGTATTTGCCAGCGACCTTTCGCAAATCGCCACTTCAGCTAGCTTCCTAATAATAAAAATATTTCAATAGCTTTTTTAAAACTATTAAAAAAGCTATTGAAATATTTTAATATAATATGGTTATCGCCTGGAGAGCTTTAACCAATATTTTACCGAACACTTAATGTTAAGTTTATTCAATAATTTATTATAAGTGGAACAATTATCAATGCAGCGTCATAGTCACATTTATGACGCCAAGATGGATTATTTGAACATACAGTTATTTCTTGCGACAAGAGAGTCATATTTTACATGTCAGCTTCAACTGAGAGGTATCTGTTAGGTACCAAAATATTCGTGGCATAGGTGTGTTCGTTCCTTTGAGATTGGTTAATTAAACCGTTGTTATTCTAACATATAACAAGAGTATATTTTCGGTACATGAATATTTAGTGAACGTCAGCGTGAGCAAACCTTTCATTTAGATACCGCTACAGGTTCCGTGTAATGAAATGCAAACAAATCGTACAAAACATGTTATTACTTCGCGTTACGTTGTTTTATATACATTTTTGGAATATTATACTTAATATTCATTTTGTTATGATATTGAATATTATGATCCATTTTATTCATTCTATAAGTTATGGTGCGTGCACACGGGAACCCAGTGAAGCGAGAGAGACGATGATGTTACTGTGTAGGTGTGACAGAGACAGAACTAGAAGGAGCGGTACGGTACCGTTCATTTTGTTACAAACATTTTGTTTGCAGTGTCCCCTCTAGTATACTATCTCAATGCCTCTAATTATTTTTTTTTTAAATATACATATTTATGTCCATTTCCAAATACATTTATTTGCTATTCCTTTAATTACAAAGGAATATCATGAGACAGGAGATGATAGGATTGTTTACCATAAATAATGGTATAGGACGGGATGGGGCAAAATGGGATATAGCGGGACGGGACGGGAAAAGCAGTATCATGGACGGTGAGTTAAATATAAAACAGTACGCGAAATAATATGTTACTTATGTAAAATGGACTTTAAAAGTATGAGAGTTTTGACAGCCTCCGTGGCGCAGTTGGTTAGACGCCGCCTGTGAAACGAGAGGCCGCGGGTTCGATCCCCGCATCGAGAGAAATGTTTGTGTCGCCCACAAATGTTTCTTCCGGGTCTGGGTGTTTGTGAAACCGAAAAGTCTTTCGTAGTTACCTGATACCCACGACACAAGACTCGATCTTAGTGTGGGGTCAGGACATGTGACTGTTGGGTGTTATTTTTTTTATTATTATTTGCAATCGGACGAAGCCGGGCCGGGCCGCTAGTCTAAAAATATGTGAAGGAGTTGTGGATAAGTTACGCCTGTCAAAAATATAATAGCAAATACACATCCATGCGATTACATAAACAAACAGGCGTAACTTAAACAGTTTATTATTATATTTTTTTATATTAAACCTATGATATTATTTCGTAAACTTATTCAAATTACTATTATTTACAATATTGAATATCAGACCTTTGTTTATTATTCGACAAAAAACATATAAATAGAAAAATATTAATTTCTACGTGATTAAAGAAAAATGTGTTGTTAAGAAATCGCATTTATATAAGGTACTATGCCTTTACCTTTAAATACCTTTAAAACTCGCATCAACTAAATAAAGTTCATGACACAATGTCATTTCCTCGAACGTGGCCGATAAATAAGATAATTGCATAAAGACGCTTGGGATAGTCGCTCCTACAACAGTCAGTGGTCGGACGTTCCAACCAATATTATAAACTGCTATTTTTTATGTTTAAAACGTTATTATTAACGCTGTAAAATTGCTAATTAATATAATAGTTATTTTTAAATTAAGAACGATAAAGTTTCGGCTAATTTGCGTTCGGAAGATGCGATTCGAAATACCGGAATGCCGAAGATGTTGTTTGTGTGTTCCATTGAGGATTGGTATCATTGTATTTGGATACTTGAATTTAGTAAGTTGTTCTTTATATTAAGCACTTATGTTTTAATTGCACACGAATAACCTGCAGCTTTTAAAACGGATTCTCTACTTGCATGTCTATCTTCATATCGCAATGAGATCTTACTAAGCTGTTGTTTTGTTTTTTGGTTTACCGTTTCGCACTTAGGTATACTTTCTTCATAATTTATTTTGTTATGGGTTAAAAAGGACTAAGTTTTTTAAATGCCTCATACAGGTTAGGTAAATACATGCTATTTTTATACTGGCAAATGGGAGATGGCAAATAGTCAAATTTGTGTAGGCGGGTAGACTCCACCATGGTCTCTACCATAGGCGTAGAGGCCTACACATCAATATAAATTATATTAATGACAGCTGTTAGTTGACATTGTTTAATATTATGTTATAGTTTACAACGCTTGACTATTGCACAAGATCATTTACATAAAATAGCTACATATGGCAAACAATAACAGCTCGTATAAGACGTCTTAAGAGGTTACAGATATATTTTGGATGTTGTCGATTTTAACCTTAGTCCTTCTAAATAGAGAACTTTCTATGGCAGATATTGATTTCATGATTCACATAATGAATATAAAACAAATTATATTTAATGTATTTAAATCTTTTTTGTACACAAACTTAAACTACACCACTGTACAGAAACAAAACGTTATTTAAAAAAAACTACTAATGGCGGTCATTTCTCTATAGTAATTTCTTACAGATAACTACTTTCTACTTGTGGAAACTTTTAATTAACCTTTCTTTAGGGCTATTATTTGTTAAATTTTGATTTTTAAGTTACTTGTAACGTTTCCTAAAATAAATAAAAATAAATAAAACCGACATTCGTAGTTCCTGATATCCACGACACAAGACTCGATCTTAGTGTGGGGTCAGGACTATGTATGTGACTGTTGGGTGTTATTTAATTATTTATGAATATTTTAATGAATTTCCAGGTCTTCGCCTTTCTGATCCTGAGTCTCCAGACGGCTTACCTGGTGGAGCGGCGTAAAGGTTTAGAAGGGATGACGATGCACAGCCTCTTCGTGTACAAAGGCGCTGCGGTGTACACGCAGATGTGGCTGCCAGCACTACTATATGCTTTAGACGTGGTGTTTAATGTAGTGCTTCTTGTTGGAGCTCATACGGTTTGTGATTTTTTTCTATATATATTTTACTGGTAGGTCTCTCATATGTGAGAGGCCGCCTGGATAGATACAGTTGAAATATCCATTTCTCCCGTCAAACAGCAGTGTAATATGTATGCTTGTGTTCGGGTGAAGGACATTGCAGCCATAACTATTGGAAATATTGAGACGAGAGCTGTGAAATGGCATCAATTGCTTTATAATACATGGTGTTGTTTGGTTTTGTTACTATGTGCGGCCATATTGTAGTACAGGCAACGAAGCAACGGTTTACTCTTGTCCGCAATGCATAATTTGCCAGGAGTTTTTTGTTTACATGAAGAGGTGGCATATGACCCCACTAAGTTAAAAACCCAAAATACTTACAAAAATGGCGTCCGCTAGAGCCGCCATTTTGGAAAACGCGTTTGAAGCCATATCTCCGGAACCGTCCACTTTAGGCCCATCATGCTAAGGACCTTTCTTGTAGATAATTAAATTTCCCATCTTTTTTGTTCAATAATTTTTTTTTGTACCATTAACCGTTCGCGATTTACAATGTTATTAATTTTCATTTTATACCTCTTTTACAATAAATTTTACATGGATTTTTAACAAAATTTACTATTTCCTCATTGCTTTGTTCCCTTATGCCATCAGTATTTAATTAATTACGTGATAATCATGGAGAAATAATTGGATTTCATAATTACGCTATGCATCCTTCGTTTCCATTGACCTTGATTCGGTAGTACGCCATTCAACGCGCGATAACTTCTAAAATATTGATTTTAGAGAAAAAAAGTATGTGTGAAAAGTTGTTAAGAATTTATTGATTTAAAAGTTTAGTCATTAACAGTTTTTTGTTTAAACAATTATTAACAGAGATATGGGCAAAAAGGCAAGAAACGAATATTAATAACCTTGTAAATCGCGAACGGTAAATGGTACAAAAAAAAATATTGAACAAAAAAGATTAGAAATTTAATTATCTACAAAAAAGGTCCTAAGCATGATGGGCCTAAAGTGAACGGTTCCGGAAATATGGCTTCAAACGCGTTTTCCAAAATGGCGGCTCTAGCGGACGCCATTTTTGTAAGTATTTTGAGTTTTTAACTTAGTGGGGTCATATGCCACCTCTTCATGAAAACAAAAAACTCCTGGCAAATTATGCAGGAAAAAATGCTTCGTTGACTGTACTATTGGTAACCATCAGGCGAATGGCACGCTTGTCTCACCATTCATTGAAATAAGAAAATTTAGGATTTAGGTTGAAGCAAACTCATCCATTGGAAAGTGATTTGTGAGGTGCATTTATCCCTAAGTTCCTGGTGGAAAGATATTGGTACCCGCCCAGTAGCAACAATCATATACAATTAATACTCACCTCAGACGCATAGGTATCGCGCATTAGGTTAGCATTGTATTTTTGGTTTAGAGTTTATAACACGGTGAGAATAATCACCTTTCGCTGATAGAAAGTTTATTTGGATTTCATTTCTCGTCAGATGCATAATTGATTGCACTGGAGATGCTTTGGTAAACTATGCTAATTGTGTAAGTAAGTGTAATGAGGATAGAGTGAGAAATGTAAAGACTGCTTAGCTCCCAGTGTTCTCAATCAACAAAGCTGAACGCTCATGAATGCCCACTGGTAACCACAGATATCCTCTGCAATTGAGAGTAATGCGAATGATTTGGACGAGCTTTGACCATAGTCCAAGTTCTTGCAATAATAAAGTGATAATGTTTTTTTTTTCTTCTAGAAACGTGTTAAGCTGATCCGAGCTTACTATTACTACGGGATTACCACGACGGTGGCAGCTGTGATGACATTTTTCGTGGTGCGATACGACACGACCTTCCACGAGTTTGATATGTTGGAGTTCAGCCTAGCTTTCTGCGGTTTCAGTAAGTTGAGAAACTATTTACATACATAATGTTAGTATTATTTGAAACTATAAACAAAAGTATTGACTGATGTTAAAATATTTTCACCGATAGGCAATACCTGAATTTAAATAAAATACAATGTAATTCGTCGTAATGTGAGTCCGGTGACATCGACCTTGACGTCAAAGCCCGTATAAGCGCTGCTTGGTCTAAGTGGAGAGAGGTCTCGGGCATACTCTGCGACCGCAGGATGCCGATGAGGCTCAAGGGTCTCATCTATAAAAGCATTGTGCGGCCGGTGCTCCTGTATGGTTCTGAGACGTGGCCTGCCCTCAAGCGGCACGTCGCGGAGATGAAGATGCTGCGGTGGATGTGCAACGTTACGCGTTTGGACAAAATCCGTAACGAGCACATCCGTGGCAGTCTTGGTGTCCGCGATGTGGCTAATAAACTCCAGGAATCCCGCTTGAGATGGTATGGTCACGTCCTAAGAAAACCGCAGGAGTACGTCGCTAAGTGTGCCTGAGCTTCAATATTACCGGACCTCGACCGCGGGGTAGACCAAAGAAGCGCTGGCTCGATGTCGTCAAGGAAGATATGAGAGTCAATGGCCTTACTATTGAGGATGCCGAAGATCGGGCGAAATGGAGGAGAATTTGCCGGAAGGCGGACCCTGGCACCGGCCGGCATAACGCCAGGTAGAAGAAGAAGACAATGTAATTCCGTCGTAAAAATTATTGTCAGTCATTTTTTTCTAAATACATGAACTACCGAAATTATTCTCAAGAGAATATACAGCCACAATGGTAGTTAAGGGCAAGAGTATCTCCATTAACACCATTATGCTACACAACGAGAATAATGTCTTGATGTCGAGAATACTATGAAGGTGTTGAATGCGGAGAAAATAATGTTTTTTTTCTCCTTACAAAGAGTTTTGAAAGTTATATGAACTCTTCTAACTCACAACTCGCTAGCGTTGACTTTAACGCGATAATCTTTTCTGGAGAGGCTTTTTATTACTTCAAATAGAGATATACATAAACTCATGCCATTTTCTCAGAAAGGGTAGGCAGAGGTGCTGCGAGAGAATCCACATATCGCTTTGCCTGTCCCACATAATAGATAGCGCAACTATCGCAATATCACTCACGAATTCCTGACTTCGGGCGGACCTAGTTTTAGAAAAATCCAGTAACACTTTACTATTTGAGATTCGAACCGGAGACCGTAGCTTTCTAATCATTATTTAATACAACTACGCTACCGCCAGTCAGTTATAACAAATATTTTTATCTCTGTTTTCAGTACTGCAGCTTTACCTTCTCCTTTTGATCAGGAGTGAGTTATCAAAGCGCCGATACCAAGAAGGCAGGATGAGTTTTGTCAACCACATCACTGAAGTCACTTTTCACCCACCACCTTGGAGGGACCCGGAGCATTTGTAAACACTAAACACCCACATTTGTGTGGATGATCAAATAATTGAAGTGTTTTATATTGAAAGTATCGACGATGTTTCATATTAATTTTAACGTTTGTATGATATTATCTTATTAGGGTCAGGAGATTAAATAATAATCATTATACATTTTTGTTTCTTTTCTACGTAGTCATATACTGTATGATAATTGTATCAGGTAAATTTTTATAAATTCAGTCAAACCAGATGTTGTGAGTTCATATTCAGTTCACTCACTATTCACGACTGATTCAAATTCTTTTAATTTTTCAAACCTTTTATTGTTTGCGTAAATAAATAAAAGGTATAATAAATAAGTTAGTATGAATATTAAATAAAATAATATATAAATCAAAACAAGAAATATTATTAAATGTGGGTTTTTACTACACAAACGATATTATAGCAAAAATAGCTACCTTGTTCCATAGTTCATACCGTTTCTACATAATAATGGCGATTGTACCAATATAATTAATTCTTTTCCTGTTACATATGATTACGTTGTATTATGGTGTAAAGTTTTAGAGCGTGCGACATCTCACGAGACTTGAGGCCGTGGGTTCAAACCCGGGCATATTAAACTAAAATTTAGAAGCCAGGTGGTTATCGCTTTTTTTAATGGTAAAGGAAATCATCACAAGGACATAAATACTTACTCGAATTTCAAAAATACGCGGTGTCTTTTTAACTCATTACGAAAATAAAATGAGAAATATTTCTGAGCTAACAAAGAATGAAACATAAAAAAATTGCCATAATAACCGCATTATTTGTAACTGTGTCGCAGTTATTAGGCCCTCCCACGACTCTCTGTATTACAGTAGCTTTCATTATGTTTCTTACAATATGACAGATAGTAGTCCGGCCCGGTTCCGCCCGGGTTTGGATACACTTTTCAAAATGGCGGCCAAAATGTTCAATTCCTCATTCAATTCCAACTATCAATTTAGAATTTAGAAGGATCCCTAAGATAAATTTCCTCGTGTTAGCTAGATTTTTCACTACTGCTTCCCTCGTATAGGTCATAGCGTAATGATATATAGCCTATAGCATTCCTCGAATTATGATCTACCCAACACAAAATATTTTTTTAATTCGCATCAGTAGTTCCTGAGATTACAGGTAACAAACAAACTCTTCAACTTTATTTATTAGTATAGATAAGTTAACATGATAAAATAATGTAACAAAATCTCAAAGTTAAAGAAAACATGCTACCACCAAATGTGCAGAGTGTGGCACCGTAGAAGATGTCCAGTATGTGTTTGTGTAATGTGTCATGACGAGGATTGTAAGGGAGACTGATAAATTCTTCTTCTTCTTCTTCTTTATCAGCCCATATACGTCCCACTGCAGGGCACGGGCCTCCTCTACAATCGAGAGTACGATTGAGAGTGGTTAGGCCATATAGTCCACCACGCTAGCCTAATGCGGCTTGGTGGACTTACATACCATAGAAGTTCTTATGAATCGCTACGGTATTCAGGTTTCCTCACGATGTTTTCCTTCACCGTTTTAGTGCGTGATAAATTAATTCAAGATTAATTTATAAGGTGTTGGGATGTTTCGAACCATTCTATCAGAGCAGGGCCGGGTTTTTTGGTTTGCATTTTCTTGCTATAAAGCGTGGGGTGCTGTAGGATAAGTAATTGTTGTAAACACCCCACGCTTCGGAACAAGAAAATGTATGTATTTTACTCCATTTTCTTTCGAATCTTAAACTCATTATTAATTATTTTTTAGTTTTTAGTTGGATCTTTTATGCAAGCGTGTTTTTTTTACATACATACATAAACTCACGCCTTTTTCCCAGAAGGGGTAGGCAGAGGTGCCAGGGCACCCACATTTCGCCTTGTATGTTCCGTCCCACAATGTGATAGGTGGCGAGCCTATCGCCATATCGGGCACAAATTCCTGACTCTGGGCTGATAATGAATAGAAAAATCCAATATCACTTTGCCCAACCCGGGATTCGAACCCGAGACCTCAGCTTTGTAACCGTACCGGAGTACAACTACGCCACCGAGGCAGTGTTTTTTTTAGTTTTTTAATTAATATGTTCATTTTAACGACATTCAAAAACAGCGCTAAATCATTTGGAATTAATGAGTAAATTTTATTAAAAATAAATTACACGGGTCATTGTCCTATTTTTTATTAACAGTATACCTAGATCATTCTGCAAAACAGTTATGTGACGCAATAACAATTAGTTGAAGAATTAGTGGGCTTCTGACTCGTATTGGCCCAGGGCCCCACTATTTCACGATCAGCCCATGTATCAGAGCCACTCTTTACAAAATAATAGTTATTGTTAAGCTTTTGAATAATATAGATTTAAGATTAACGAAGGATATGACGGGGTTGACATTTCGAAAATGTCGCCAAAATCTTTTAATTTAAACAGGACTAAAAATAATAAAGCTTGATTGATTTTTTTTAATACCTTTTACATACAGGCAAGCGAAATGTCGGACGCATAATCGTATAAGTCGATAATAAAATGTGTGTTATTAAAATAGTACTTTATATGGATTTCATTGCGGATATGGTTTCATTTTTTAATTTTTAACTGTTTTCAACAACGTGAAATACCAATACCTAAATCGATACATTGAAATATCCTGATGATTATTTTATTTTTTATTTTTCTATTTTGAATCTCCAACGAAGATAACACATTCAACTCATATTTAAGTACATAATATTATGTATCCTTCTGCGTACACCTTCAATAACAGGAGTGTAGCTTGCACGGAGTTTGTGAACATCAGCAATAATAGTACAAGTAACCACAAACGGATCAATATGAGGCGAAGCTAATGAATGATCTTACACATGAAGCAATTATTATAAACCTAAAAAAATAGACAACATTTAACATAATATAGATGTACAGTCTGCGACTGAATGAGGCTAAAGAGTTCTGTAATAAAATAATTACAAAAAAAATAAATCTCTTAATAATATAGAAAAATTTCAAAGAGTACCAATATATAATAAACAACAAAACAATAATAGATAATAATAGTCATTTTAATTATGAGCTAAAACAGCTCACAAATTAGAATCTAAAACAAAAATTTGTTAAAAAAACACATTAAAATTAACTAAATAAGGTATAAAATAAAAAAAAAAACTAAACACAACAATCATATTACTTTAAATTAAACTAAATTGTAGTAAGACTTAATTTTGGTTTGAAATTTGCACATTTTATAATGAAATATACCTACATCAAGTATTATCGGAGTGTACTAACGAACTTCCTACTTAAATTGTGGGTTTCAACAAGTGAACACGTTGTGTAAATCTACCAGGATGCCTAATACGGATGACATAGTGTACTGTGAATTGCCATTGTTGAAGAGATGTTGCTTCTGTCTTCCCCTAAGACCAGGGTTACTGGTTTGGGAATATTTAAAATTGGTGAGTTTGGATCTAGAAATTATTAAAAAACTTGTAATTTGTTCTAGTCTGCGTATGAGGAAAATATCAAAATATATGTTTTTATAGATCTTAGTTAAAATATTTTTTGAAATAAGCCGTAGTTTGGTTTGATAGTTGTTAAGCACCGAAAATTCTTCCATACACAGGTTCATAATTAAATATTTTTTTAATAGCGTATGTCTGTGCACTAGCTTTCACAATATGGGTTTTTACCTTCACGTGGAGATAATATTGTTATTCTTTCTTATATTTCTATTTAGATCACCCACACTTCCATGAGCCCATAAATTTTAAGCCATGTTTCAGTAATTAGCTCATAATTTTACGATCATGTTACTGTCTGACAAATCTTTTGCGAGTAGTAGTTTTAGTCTACGCTAGCATACTGCCAATTTTCACATATAATAGGCATGTGAAAGGATACGAAGTTTCGTATCCTTTGTCGAGAATTGTCAGGTCCCAGGTTTCTTTACGATAACACTCTTTATACATATTCATAAAATAGGATGAAAATACTTACGAAATACCGGCGCATTTGTTGTATTCTTATGGTTCTTTTAATTTTTTTCTGTGACATTAATGATGTCTTAAATTAAATAGCAAATGTCACTGAATCATACTTAATGGATTAAAATAAAACTAGTCACCAGAAATATCGGCTTCCCATTTGAAAAAAGTCCCACCTCACCACTGGTAAGTGGTGGCCTGTTGGTAACGGAACAGGCCAATGCCAATAAGAATACACGGGTTGAAATCTCTTAGCAAACCTATAAAATACTCCGTCTTTTTCATCATCATGTGTTTCACAAGTCATGTATTTTTATAGTCAATCACCACTTACTTCAATGACCAAGGAAATTGTCCTATGGAAACCGTACCGTATAGGTCTTGAAAAGAATTTATATTGTATGGGAAGTCCGCCAACTCACACTACGCTAACATGGTGGGTTAAGTTCAAATATTTTTCGACTGGGAACTAAGCACATTTTTTTCTTTTTCAGTTAACACTAGGGGTTTTGATAAGCTTATTATGGATTTACGTAATACCAAAAATAAACACGTTAGACACAGTGGAGGCTGCATTTGTAATTCTAGCTGCGTTCCTTTTGACTTTGGACTTACTATTAACTGTTACATTCTTAACCTCATTACATACTGTAAGTATATTTATTGCCATTTTGAAAAGCGAAATTATTTGGCTACTAATATTTTTCAAAAATCCAAGTCTGCAATTTCAATGTATAACATTCGCGTAAAAAGAAAGCATTTTGCAATTTTAGTTTTCTTCAAGTAGGGCTTAGGGCTGCTTTCAGTAATCCACTACCTCTTTTATACCCTGTTTATCAAATGACATAATTATTATACGATTGTGGTCTTAATAACTTGCCAAACACACCTGCCAAGATTATTCTGATGATATCTGTTCAATAGTACCCCTATAATAAACAAAGTGGGGAAACGACGACATTTTTTGCGACCACTTATAGAGGCTCGCATCAGAAGCCCTTACACCAAAATATATTATAATTGATAATTCAGTACAGGTGTACAGTGGTACAGGAAACAAGTCCGCCAATTATTATGTACCCCTAATAAATAATAAAATATATTAATTACATTCACCATTATGTTATATTATGTTTCATAATGTTCTGTTTTACCACTTTCAAAACTTTATAATGTATTTTTATATAGATTTAAATTCGCATGGTGTGGTCATGTAATTAAATAAATAAATAACACCCAACAGTCACATATATAGTCCTGACCCCACACTAAGATCGAGTCTTGTGTCGTGGGTATCAGGAACTACGAGAGACTTTTCGGTCTCACAAACACCCAGACCCGGAAGAAATATTTGTGGGCCGCACAAACATTTCTCTCGGTGCGGGGATCGAACCCGCGGCCTCCCGTTTCACAGGCGGCGTCTAACCAACTGCGCCACGGAGGCTGTCAATTAAAGAACATGTCAGACCGTAAACTAAAAATGCTACACCATGGTCTTAATTATTATGTCCTTTATCCTTCGTTGGAGGTTCTTAAAAAATAATCATAGTATTTGGTGTATGGATATCTTTTCTGCAAAATATTTTACACCATTTTAGGAATAACTCTTAATGCGATTTCTTCTTTTTTTGCAGAAAACTGTTAGGGTTATGAAACTGAATTTGGGCTACAAGTTATTCATCTTCGTTACATCAACCATAGTGTTTATCATGGTCCTAGGTTACTTGTTGATTACTATGTACAAGTCAAATTCGAGATCGGAGTACATTATGCCAGCGCTACTTTGTTTTAGCTTTGGTTTCATGAACGCAGGTTGGTATTGACATAATTATTTTAATGTAGGTCAGGGATGGCGAACCAATGACATAATATTTTGAGCACACCATTGAGATAAATGGAAAAAAAAAACATCTGTTAAGAAAAAAAAGAACAAGCAACGAAACATATTAATCGCTCGTTTGTTGTTCAAATAATAAATCATAATTATTTGTCGGCATGTCTATGGCCTTATTAATTTTTTATAAAACTTATACGTCGATAGACGGAATTCGACAACCCTACTGTAGGTACGTTCTTATTTCTGAGATACGGCAATCGAACAACCAGGTCTTTTCATGGTAAATAATCACTGCTCTCCATGAACAACCACAATGCGTGGATCATAAATATGATGCCGAACCATCAATAGCGAAAGATGCGGGAAGGAAATATATAGGAAGAGAAAAATGGTATTGGGTACCCCACGATCTCCCCACAAACTTCGAATGTGAGTCATGTAGGAGTTTAAACCTATTTCTAAGATATGGGGGTCAGAGAATTAAAGCGAATATGTTTTCATGCGATGGCCAAGTCGATCTGTTTATTTACAACGTAAAGAATGTTTTATATTGATATGATAATAACTTACGTAATAACTTTTTTCAGAAAATCCCTTAAGCAGGGACTAAATAAATTAATCGACTTGGTATTACATGCATTTCACAACTTTTTTCGGTAAAAAAATTGAGCTGCGAGACTTGGATTTTTTTACAGGATGTTTTTGATGGGATATTATTGTAATTGAACTACGAAATTTTTCTTTTTTTTTTACAGTTCTACAATTTTATTTTCTCCATTTGACAAGATATTTTCTGATGAAAATAGCACGCAATTACGAGGAATCTTCTGTGTTGGATGAAAATTGTCCACAAACACAACTGTATGAATATTCGGACAGCAAAGGCGATTATACTCTGGCTTAATCAAAAACTTTATAAATACAAAATCAATACAAATATTCAAATTTATTTGGGTTTCTTTTCTCTCGTAGATTATTAATATACACTAATATTATAAAGAGGAAAACTTTGTTTGTTTGTTTGGTTGTAATGAATAGGCTCAAAAACTACTGGACCGATTTTAAAAATTCTTTCACCATTCGAAAGCTACATTATCCACGAGTAACATAGATTAAATTTTATTTTGGAAAAAAATAGGGTTCCGTAAGATATTTGGATTTTTCGGACACAAACTGAAAAAAATCAACCAAAGAAATTACTTATTTTGCGTACGCTGCCTAAACTACAAAAGATAGAACCATAAAATTTTATTTATTTATTTATTTTATTAATTTTGAAGAAGACTTACAGACTAATAACAATGATGGATATATACAATATAAATAACAACTATTGCTAATGACAAGTCTCCATATTTAAATATAAAACAAATATGCACAAACAGTATTATTATTCAACTAGACAAAATAAACAAGCGAACGTAACAAGAAAAAGAAAGAAAAATGTCAACAAAATTACTGTGTCGAATCAATATCCTCTTTATAATATTTTTTATTAAGTTTTCTCCTCACTGTGCTGACGTTGGTGCAAAACAGATCAATATTTAGTTCAGGTGGAATGTCATTGAAACTCGTGGCACTTCGTAACATAAATGCATTACGCCTATATTTTGTACTGGTTATCGGCACTTGCAGCAAAGCTCGCTGCCTCAGTCCAATTTGATGTGTGCGCAAAGATATTAGTTGTAATAGTTCAGGACTATCAATGGAGCCGTTAGCCAATTTAACTAAGAGACACACATCGCTTACATAACGTCTGTGCTCAAGTGGTAAAAAGTGATATTTGTTACAACGATGTAGGTAATCAAGTGACTGTTGCTGTGTTCTATAATCTAGGTATCTCAAAAATTTTCTCTGTACGGTCTCTAGTCGAGATTTGTAAATTCCGTATTGCGGGTTCCAAACTTGTGATGCGTATTCGAGGTGGCTTCGTACGTAGGAGCAATAAAGAATTTTAATAGGTTTAATAGAGCGAAACTGGGCTGATGTTCTTATTACAAATCCTAACGCTTTCGTAGCCTTATTAACTATATTGTCAATGTGTTCATCGAATAGAAGTTTGCTATCCTGAATAACCCCTAAATCCCTTATACTACTAACAGTATTTATATTGTGGTTGTTAAGTATGTATCCACCCCCAATTACAGTTTTCTGTCTAGTAAAGCGTACATGAAAACATTTTTTAACATTTAGGTCGAGACGGTTAATATAGCAATAGTGAACAAATCTATCTAGATCGGATTGTAGATTTTCAACATCTGATGAGTTAATGTTATAATTATGTTATGTAAATGTTATAATTAATTGTAGATCTTATAAATATCTACAAAAAAGTCCGCGACACACTTTATACCTATCTATGTCGAGTGAAGCACAACAATAATAGATAAAGTGATTCAAGAGGAAGGTTTATATGTATAATACGTACATATTATTGTACAGAAATCTATTTGTACCCGGGTGAAGCTGGGCCGGGCCGCTAGTTACTAATATGAAAGGTTTCTTGAACTTGTTTAATCTGATACTTGTTATACTAGACGCCTTTACCATTTTTTTGTCAATAGTACCATGGATGCTAATCACGCTTAATGCTCTTCTAGACTGCCTCGGTATGTAATTGTACTACAATACGGTTACATCACTTTCGGGTTCGAACCCGGGACGAAAAAAGTGATATTGGATTTTTGTGTTTTTATCGGCCCGAACTTTGGAATTTGCGCCTGATATGGCGACAAGCTTGGCCCTTATCACATCCTGGGACGAAATATGTGGAAGAAAAGAAAAAAGAAAGTGGGTGTCCTGGTAGGACCTCTGCCTTTCCCTTGTAGGCAGATGCGTAAATTTATGTATGTGATTCTCTACTAGATAATCAGCGCGATTGTTATACTTTATAGGGCTCTGTTGCAGCGCGGTTCAAGTTGTACAACCTGTACGTGGGTAGCATAGGGAAGGGCGCTCACCAGCTAGGTGGAGTGAGGATAAGCGAAAGGTCGCTAGTAGATGCTGTATGCGACAAGTTGGAGAAAGGGTGAAATGGCGCAATTTAGAGGAGGCCCATTTCCAGCAGTGTACAACAGTATAGGCTGATGATGATGAAATATTATACGAAACAGCTAGGAAAATTTCAAGGAGATATAAATACAACTAGTAGACCTCCAGGTGGTAACGTGACATTAAATCGGCATAGAACAATAAAGAAAAATAGTGATATACGTAACGTTATGAAGAGGCACCTTAGCAGGCGGGAATAATTGTTTCCATTGGCATGGGACTGCCGTCCGATACCAATGCATACTCTACCTGGGCGGCATTTGCGCTTACCATCAGGTGCAATGTCGCCACTATGCCGGGCTAGATTTAAAAAAAAAACCGTAAAGTAAAATAATAGAACCAAGTTGGGTTATTGACATAATTAACTATAATTTATTAATCAGACTGCCTCGGTGGCGTAGTTGTACTCCGGTACGGTTACAAAGCTGAGGTCTCGGGTTCGAATCCCGGGTTGGGCAAAGTGATATTGGATTTTTCTATTCATTATCAGCCCAGAGTCAGGAATTTGTGCCCGATATGGCGATAGGCTCGCCACCTATCACATCATGGGACGGAACATACAAGGCGAAATGTGGGTGCCCTGGCACCTCTGCCTACCCCTTCTGGGAAAAAGGCGTGAGTTTATGTATGTATGTATGTTATTAATCAGAAAATAATTAGCTGTTACCTAGCCACGAACGAGGAAAACAGAAAACAATGACCAAGAGGAAGGATAAAAGAAAGAAATAAATAACCATAGGCATGACTCCGTGTTTGCGTGGAGTTCTTATGGTAACAAACCGAATAGCGATTGTGATTCGGTTATGGCGAGTTCAAATATAACTCAGACTTTTCGTAGTCATGAATGAATTTATAGTCAATCAAAATGCACTGTAACAATGGAAGAAAACATTACGAGGGAACCTGAATATCAGATTGTCCTGAATTTCTGTGGTATTTGAAGTCTGCCAACCTGATTAGGTCAGCGTAGTGGACTATATGGCCTACCGCTCTCAATCGTGCTATGGGTTGTAGAGGAGGTTCGTACCCTGCAGTGGAAGTACACATAAATGTGCTGATACAGTACAGTAGTAACTTATTTGTAGTGTTGTACATTTCAAAACTATTTTACAATACAGTGATTATTATAGAAATCTCTGCTTGATTTGATTTGCTTCAGAGCAGCTCAATTAATTACTTTGAAACTATAATTTATATTTCCTGACGATGCGTATATTATTTCGAAGGTCTGCGTAGACTATAGTCAAAATGAACCACCAGGCTACGCAATGTATACGACAGTAATATTTACTTTATTGTAAAATTTAATAACACGACATCTATCGTCAAAAATGTAGAGCACACACACGATAAAACACAGTTTCTAAAGATAGACGTGCACGTGTAAACTGTATGAGTTTTGTGGTATGGAGCAGATTTTCATGAATAACGATTGTAATCGATAATGGTTTGTTATAAGATTGTATTAAATCAGATATCCCAACTACCAATGGTACTCACTTGATCAAGGCCCATGAGAAGGCAGTAGACCAAGCAAATGGAAAATATCTATACCATAATAATAACAATATATACACCTCACAGTCACATACATACTCCTGACCTCACATTAAGATAAATTAAGTTCTGTGTTGTGGGTATCAGAAACTAAGAAATGTTTTGGTCTCACAAATACCCAGACCCATGGATAAATGTTAATTATCTGACAAAAACTAATAACTTTGCAGATAATGTAGGTATAAACTTTTTTTCCACGTTCCAGGTAGATAGCAGTAAAGATGCATAAATGAGATACTTAGAATTATTAATACGGAGAGACCTTGAAGCAGTAAAATTACGAAGAACAAGAAAGAAAATAAGAAAGAAATGGAAAGTTGGTGGATGAACTGAAATGGTAAAATACCCAAGTGAATCAAAAATCGAGATGAATGATGCTTCAGTAGTGTAGTAGTAGTGAAATAATTCAAATTGCAATTTTCAGTAAAGGACAGGGAACATCGGTAAGACATTTAATGAGGTTAAACGAAATGAAATGGCAGGAAACGATAATAGGTACATTTTAAAAAGTGATATAAAAATAAACTCAATACCAAAAAGATATTGTGCAAACTTACAAACAAATTCAAGGAAATTTCGAATGAATCGATACGTTGAATAAATCGAATCACGAAGTACTATCGAAGTATAATTAGCACACCACTGGTTTACTGGCTCGAGCTTAAATTAGTATCCGTAGCTATAACGTCATTCCATTTGTACCAACCACTGAGTTTGTATTTAAATACGCAAATAATTCACAATTTACATTATTCTGGCGAACAATTGTGTTTGTAAAAAATACGAAAATGTACTGTGATTTACCTTTGCTACAAAGATGTTGTTTTTGCTGTCCCCTAAGGCCAGGGTTGATAGTGTGGGGGTATATAAAATTGGTAAGCTTCTTCATGTATTTATTTTGAGGAAACAAAAGGCAAGCTACCTGATAGTAAGTGATCAACGAAGTGCTACCTGGAAAGCCACAGAAAATAGCCAATTCGTAAAGTAAGCACAAATTAAAGTGGCGGGCTCTAAACCCTCAAAAATGAGGACATAGAGATAGGAAAGAACGAGGGGTGAAAGCAAAGATCGATATAAAATATTACGCACCAAAGAATACAATAGCAAGATTCCTACGTTATGTTTGTTTTCTTGTGTTACTAATGCTACTCTGACAGAACCAGTCCATCTATGTTGTGGTCTGTTCTGTGTACGGGAATGCTTTAGCATTTTAAGGACTATTTATTTTGTATAAAGTCCGTTACATGCAAAGCACCGTCACTCTTTTATCTATTTTTGCTGCCAAACTGAAATGTGTAAGCACTGTTCTGTTTTGGTTTGCTTCGCATTATTGATAGTTATTACGGTACAGAGACACAACACCATTTTTTTGAATAAAACTACAGTGTTATGCTGTTCTTATTACAAATTAGTTGTGAGTGATGTTTGTCTTATGTTCAGCAGTGACATTCTTGGGATTTAAGTATCAGTAACGACAGTAGTAAATGTCAGTCCCTTTCATTATATAGCCTAACACTTACTATCAGGAGAACGACATATTAGTCTTTTTATTTAGAGTTCTTAAAATTAATTTTATTCTTGTTTCAGACTACTGTTATGGTCTTGATTGCAATAGCCTCCATCAATCTGTCAGACGTCGTCAGTAGCTACATGCGAGGTCGATCAGATTCTTTAACAACGTTCGTTGTTATATCATTATCTATATTACTTATATTACTGGTGATAGATGGGATATTTAATTTCCTGTTCTTATTATCAGCACACACAGTAAGTATGGACATAATTATGTTCCTGTCAACTGAGCTAATCTTATGATTTTAAGATAGTTTTGCCGAGTCCGTTGAAAAATTTTATGATCTAACGATCTAAAAACCTCTCTCTACATTATATCTCAAATCTTTACTTCCGTGACAGAAAACGGTTACGCAGAAATGATATCTGGACTATTCTTATTTTGGCACTTGGCGTTTAATGCCTATACCTGATGGTAACTGCACTTCAAAGTAAGTATCTACCGATGAGAGACATTTTATTCTCCCCCGTCTATGTAATTATGTCAGCCTCTCATATTACGGGATAAATCTGAAACCCATAACTTACTAGGGTCATTCGTTGAGTTTAATGGTCTATGTTATATATTCTCGGAAGTTTAAACTGTAATCCCCAATTCAATTTAATCGGTCATTTATTAATGTACAAATTTGTAATAGAAAGGCTTATGTGATGAACGTATCCAGTGACGTAGGTTAGCGATATTGACGTCACATAATCATTATATTATTTGCATTTCGTTCGTCAGTATTTTATATCATGAGTTGGCCAAGATTGGGGTAATACATTGTGTCGCCCCTATAAGTCTTGGGACGGAAATAGACTGTTATTGTAGATAGCAATTCTTCCTCTAGTTAAAAGATATGGGCGTTAATTTTTACCATAACATTAGTTAATCTTATGCATTTTGTTTTCAGAAAAATTCCAAGCTGATGAATTCATATTTGTGCTACAACATATTCCTGTTTACAATTTCCAACGTTGCATTTATCCTTGTGCTGGGATATTTCATAATAAATTTGTTTTTGTCACCGTCACCGTACGTTGGTATTCTTCTAGTCTGTCTGGCAGTGGGATTTATAAACGCTGGTAAGAATTTCCTTTTTTTTTTTACTTAACTTCTGGACATATTGAGACTTAATATCTTATGTCTCAGTATGGGGAGCGTAGTGGAATTTTGCTACTGTTTATGAGCGGTCGTATCGCTTACCATCAGGCGAACGGCTTGCTCGTCGCGCCATTCATTGAAATAAAAAAAAATGTAATAGTGAATACCGCGTTATGATGGTAGTAGTAAATTTTAACAACACTCTTTCAAGTAATAATGTTTGCCTCTCGAGAAAATTTTGCCGGCCTGCTTAACTGCTTCTTGATGCTTCTGTGGAAGAACTGGGAGATGAAGCAAGTAATATAATTTAATTTCAAAAATGGTTTTGCCAATGCCAATCATTGTTTTGAAATGTACGGTGTTGTTACAATCCGGCAAAATCCTAGTCTCGGCATTCATAGCAATAGAAAAATAGATGTAATAATCATTATATTTTTCTCTTTTCCAGTAATACATTTCTACTTGATTCTACTACTAAGAAGCGAAATTAAGAAGCTGAGTCACAACTGCTACGTCACGTTTGAAAACCACGTTGGCAACCCGCAATGTTTCATGACAGTGGGAAAAAATAATATAACAGGCGTCGTGAACCAGCCCAAACAAGACCAGATACAACTAGTCAATGAATCACCTTACGATTATGTACAATAATATATTTGTGAGGTTTTTATGGCTAAGAGTCTAATGAGACTGATAATTGATAAAAGTAATTTTAAGAATATTAATATTGTTTGGCTTTAAGGTGTTGTAAAACCATTAGTTTGTTATCGATAGACTTAAGATAAATATTGTAATAATTCACATTAAGATCGCAGAAGGTTATTTAATGTTGCTTATTTTTTGCGATGAACGGATTGTTATAATAATAAAGTATAAAAAATAATATATTTATACCGAAAAATGTTTCAAAATGTACCAGCAATTTTTATAATAAGAAAATCTGGACCGTCCACCAACCACTTATGTAAATTAATCGTTACTATTTCAGCAAAGTGTATTATTTATTATAATATTCTCAATAATCTTAGGAAGTTCCTTGTTGTTTTTGTAAAACATTTTTCAGAATCTCCTAACACAATGTAAAGTGAAAATGCCTAAAAATCTGTATCTGTATCAGTCCATATGCGTCCCACTGCAGGGCACGAGACAACTCTACAATCGAGAGTACGATTGAGAGTGGTTCGGCCATATAGTCCACCACGCTGGCCTAGTGCGGGTTGGCGGACTTACATACAATAGAAATTTTTAAAAATCGCTGTGGTATGCAGATTTCCTTAGGATGTTTTTCTTCACCGTTTTAGTGCGTGGTGATTGATTATCAATACACACATGACTCCGAAAAGTCAGAGGTGTGCCCTGGGATTCGAACCCGTCACACCAAGTCCGTTTACCAACAGGCCACCACGCACTTCAAAAAATATTATATAAGAATATTGTGCTCAATTTCTGCTGTATGAGTATAATAATATAACATGTCTTATCAATTATGGCAATTATTAAATAAAAGTGAAAAAGGGAAATAGGAAGACAATTGATTTAAAAGACTAATTGAATAAACAATATTATGTTTTTGATATTGAAACAAATGGCGCTTGATTTTGTACTATTTTAATAATAAATTCTTTATTCAACACCACATATATTAAATAGGACAAAAAAGACAACTCATTTAAATAAAGGTGACAATTGGTTGCCATATCGCCAGATTTCTTCCAGACAATCATTTAAAAATATAAATTATTTTACATCTAGTTATTTTAACATTTTTACGGGCTGCTGTGTCTATACTAGGTAAATAATTTTACCTGTCTTTCAAACGGCAGTGATCTTCCTAGGAGATTTCACATGTGAAGTTGTGAATACAAAAAATACGCATTCATTTTTATAACTAAGATTATACAAATTAAAAAGTAACCTATGTAAATACAAAGGAAAGAAAACAAAAGTTGAATAACAATGGCCCATGGAATGGCCTCTCTGTGAGTATATGTGAGTGAGTGTGTGTGAGAAGGTGTGTAAATTATCCTAGTGTGACTAATAAATGTAGACAATTAACTGGACTGGTTTGAAAAGAAGGTATCATTAACATATTTAATTGGTCTATATTATCCCAATATTGGGTGTAAACTCCTTAGTTTCTTACAATGATTCTGAACGATCTTGGTTTTAACACTAAATAACAAAGTGTTTTGTAACCGATTCTTGCTCTATTATTACAAATGCCCATTTGAAAATACGTAAAATAACATTCAGCACCTACTTGATAGATTGCTCTTACGTTGAAAAAAGGCGCAATTACCTCCTAAGGTAGGCAATATTTTATTGAACATTGTTAAATTCTAGATAAATATTAACTACTGACCTGCGCCTTTTTGTACACTTTTTGTACTTAGGAGTACAGTTGATAAGACGCCAGCTGTGGAATGAGAAGCTGCGGATTAGATTCCCTCACCATAGATTAGAATTATATACAGATAAATGTGCGCGACTCTACTGTTTATTTTATTTTTCGAAGTGATTTCGCCATTCGAGGGCAATATCAAGTTGGCATTGGTTAAATTTGCAGAAGTTTATAATATCAACATACAAAACATATTTCTTGGTTTATTGGCACACTACCGCCATTTAACAATTTCATTAAACTACTTACACGATAATTTCTCGTCCTCACCAGAGCGTGACGCTAGAATCGAAATAATCGTTTTCAATATTTTTCATGTACAAAGTCGCACTCTCTATGTCTATCTCTCTCACCCTTACAAATATACATAGTCAGGTCATAAGTATTGTCACACAGTAAAACTTTTCTTTTAGAATGCTGGCCACAAAAAAGTTTATTGAATTCAAATTTCGAATTGTTCATGAAAATAAACTTTTTAGAATTTTCACTCATTTTTAAATATGGAGTATAAAGAAGACCGTGTTGCAGTTATTGCGTTGCATCGTTGCGGTTACGCGCCAATTCAAATTTTTGACATACTGAAAAATTTGAATATAACCAAAAGATTCGTTTATCGCACCATCAAACGATACAATGAAGACTCTAGTGTAGATGCCAGGTCAAGAAGTGGTCGCCCTCGGTCTGTTTAAGACTCCAGCAGTGATAAAAGCTGTGAAGGCGCGAATTCAAAGAAATCCCAAAAGTAAGCAGAAACTATTGGCCCTTCAGATGGGGTTAAGCAGAACCACGGTGAAAAGGGTGTTAAATGAAGACTTAGGGCTTCGGGTATATCGAAGAAAAACAGGACATCGTTTGAATGCTCGTCTAATGGACTTGAGACTGAAGAGATGCCGCGCTTTGTTGAAGCGGTACGCGGGAAAAAAATATCGGGAAATTCTTTTTTCAGATGAATAAAAATTTTAGTTATTTTTATCTTTTTAGTGTTGATAGGCATTTAAATGAAGAAGATTTGGTCCCCACAAGGAATATGTTCTTTCCGATGACAATGAAATCGCTAACATTAGCTAAAAGCTGCCAAAGATATTGGAATATTCACATGTTTATTATTTCCCCCCCCCCCCTTCCCCCTCCCTTCGCCCCTACCCCTTTTTCCCTCAACCACTGTAGCCTAGCTTTTATACTGAACCCAATGCAAAAAGAACCGTTGAAATCCTATTAAATTTTGAGGAGTTCTACTCTCCAGGTCCGAACATGATAATCAGATCTTAACGTTGTGTTCCTGGGATCAACCTGGCAATACGTTCTTTCTAATGAAAAAGAAATCACTAAAATCGGTTATAAGCTGCTGAAGATATTAGAATTTACGTGTATTTTAATTTTATCACCCACCCCCACCCCCCCTCTCCCCCACCCCTTTTTCCCTCTCTCACTGTAACTTAACTTTTCTAATGAACGTAATGCAAAAAGAACCATTGCAATTCTCCTTAATTTTAAGGAGTTCCCCTCTCCAGGGCCGAAGATATTCATCAGATCTTCACCATATTTTTATGGGACCAAACGACAAGCACCAGCTTTCAATTAAAGAAAGAATGATCGAAATCGGTTCACGCAGTACAGAGAAACGAGGTAACAAACATAAAAAATAAAATAAAAAAAAAAGCAACATACAGTCGAATTGAGAACCTCCTCCTTTTTTTGAAGTCGGTTAAAAAATAAACTTGTTTCAATTATTTTATATTAAACATGTGACAGAATTTATGACCTAACTAGGTATATAAATGTTTGTGAAATCCGCAATTTTTTGTTTCGTGTCTGGTAGTTAGATCGGGACTATGTATGTGACTATTGGCTATATTTATTATCTATTGTTTTCTCACAAGTGGTAGACTACACTGTTGTTAGACATGACTCGTTCGCGGCTGTACCACTGTCTCACAGGAAATCTACGCGACAATTTGCTGCCGCGTTCAGTGTGTGAGACTGCCGGATGCCTCTTCAATATATCTTCCCTCTCACTATCTCTTTTTTATTTCACTCCTAACCCTACTTGATTGGCCGGCAACATAATATTCATAGTCCAAGCGTTACAGTTGTTCATAGGCGGCAGTAATCACTTACCATTTGGTCACCTGTTGCTCGACTGCCGGAACTACAAATGCAAAAAAAATATATATCCAGCCTGTATTATCCTCGCCGAAACATAAAGTTTATATAAACAGTAATATTATTTATAGACATGATTTATTACTTCTACAAATATCGTACATTGCGATATATTCCGAATTCAATGCGGTCCTAGATTTAATTAAAATGCATGATAAAACATAATATATAAAAAAACAATAGTACAAAAACACCTATCAAAAATTCCGGTTATTCCAGTTTGATTGATGACCTATTTGGATAGTTGAAATACGTAATAAGTAAATATCATAATATTAATTAAAGCAAATAAGTAACTTATTTATTTAAAAAAAAATATCAGATAAGATTAAATTGTGATTCCCTTAATATAAAAGAATAAATTTGATTTTGTAGTTTAAAATGTTGTTTGTAAATAGTTTTTAATTAATTAATTACACATTTGTTTTTAAATAAAAAAAATATGCCAAAACAAAAAAAAACATGAACTGTTTCTATAATATCTTATACATATTATTGTTTAGAAGTGCGTGGTGGCCTGTTGGTAAACGGACTAGACGCGGCTGCCCACATGTTCACGGTGGTCGCGGGTTCGAATCCCAGGGCACACCTCTGACTTTTCGGAGTCATGTGTGTATTGATAATCAATCACCACGCACTAAAACGGTGAAGGAAAACATCGTGAGGAAACCTGCATACTATAGCGATTTATAAGAATTTCTATGGTATGTTAGTCCGCCAACCCGCACTAGGCCAGCGTGGTGGACTATATGGCCTAACCACTCTCAATCGTACTGTCGATTGTAGAGTAGGCCCGTGCCCTGCAGTGGGACGTATATGGGCTGATACAGATACAGATTATTGTTTATGATAATTTTAAAATGACATTAAATTAAATTCAAATGTTTAAATATTATTGTGTTTAATATTGGTGGTGTGAATCGCACTGCATGCGTAGAATAGCGGTATGCACATTTACCGTAAGGTCTCTGCTGTGTAATAAGAGGTTGGGGATTCAATCCTTGCGCCGAGAAATTCTTTGTGTAATCTAAAATAATTTATTTGATAAGAGACGAAGACCCTCGTTGATTCTAATAAAATCGATACCTGTATAATAATTTGGAGTCAGGAGTTTGTGTCTGACTGTTGCATTGGGTGTATTTGTTTGTTTAAAATACATATATATAGCCCGTAAAACTAATGGCTGTTGGGGACGAATGATTTTAGAGTCGAGGCCAGGTACAAGCAAGGGAAATGTCGGACGCGCGCCTGGAAGGTGGACGGACGACCTGGCTAAGATTGTATGAGTCACTGGATGCAGGAACTTCCAACACGTCAATGTGGGAATCCTTGGGGAAGGCCTAAGTTCAGTGGACTTCCCGTGGCTGGGATGATGATGATTTATTTAAAATAACTGTACCTACTTTGTCTGATAAACAACTGCGTCTGTTGACTTCGATGCCAAGATTCTGCATTTGTTAAGATATTGTTACTTAATTTAATTATTTATCCTTTTTTGCACCATATATAGAACTAGTTACATTAAAGAAATAATATAATAAAAAAGTACAAAAGGCGGCTTAGGCAATATCTTCCAGGCAACCATTTCTCAATGGCAATAGTTTTTAAAACCTAAACACAAAAGTTTTAAAGGATTATTTTGTATAATCGCAAGAGTTTGGTGTTTTAAAGGATTCTTTTGCATAATCGCTAACTGCAACAATACAATCGATTTTAATTTGAAATAACACGATACATCGATTTGCAAATCGATATCGCTGCGCATCCTCTCAGTCACATCTCAGTGAGATATCAGCTGTGCGCGAAAACGCACGTAAACAATTTACAGAAACGCGTATTGGCACCGAAATCCCAAACAAAACAATACCACATGTATTTAAAGACGCCACTGGATCTGTAACCAGTTCAAACTTGTTCGCGAGTGAAACGTGTTCGGATACAAATAAACAAAATGTACTGTGATTTACCGCTTTTGAAGAGGTGCTGCTTTTGTTTTCCATTAAGACCCGGGTTGATAGCATGGGCATACATTAAACTGGTATGTACAATGTTTTAAATATCTTTTGTGAGTCTTTTAGTGTAAGAACCAGCGAGCTACAGACTTACGTCATTTTGTAAAAGCTCAATATTTGTCTGCGCATGTCTCTGACATAGCTATAAACCAATCAGAGACTGTGAAGTTTGTATCGTTGTGACTTTCACAGTTATCAATGTTTCAAGCTACCAAGGAATTAGCTACTGAAAGTTCAATTAATAACAAATTCACTTTTTATACAACAACGTCAAGACAAATACATTTAATTAAAGCTTACAGATTTTTTTCTAGTATTTAAAAAAATTGATTGTTAAAAAATGGGGAACTAGACTTGAGCTGATATTGCGATTAAAAGTTGGGTGCATATGCACTGAGCATACTCATCCGGGACTACACGGTATCAGTAGAGGGAGAAGAAAAATAGTATTATTGCATAGGAGTAACAGGGAACGAAATAGCTACACTACACAGCGACACATGTAGTACAGAGTAGGGGTAGCAGAAGTGTGCCCTGGGATTCGAATCAACGACCACCGCCTTGATATTCTTTAGCAATAGGCCACCACGCATTTCTTATGATGGGAAAAACTATAACGTCTTTAGATGTTTTATTAAGTACCGATAAGGCAATGTGACTGCAACTGACACACAATGGACATCAATCAAAATAAGTAGTGTCATGACAGTTTCCATGGCACAGTTAGTTCAACGCCGGTTGTGAAACGTGAGGCAGCAGGTTCGATTCCCGCACCGAGGTACAGGTATTCGTTTCGGGTCTGGGTGTTTGGAGGACTGAAAAGTCCCTGGTAATTTCTGATTCTCATGTCACAAGACTCGATTTTAGTGGGGTCAGGTGTATGTGACTGTTGGGTGTATTTTTTTATGTTTTGTGAATATTTTGTATAGTATGCAAATTTGTCGTTGTTTTGCGAAAATAATAGTGATCGGATTTGGATCCATCTTACTAGTATTATAATATCAGAATAATAAAAAGCGATACCCCATGCCAGGCCGAGTGTTATCACTACGTTTGAAAGATGAAATATTTATGCTTATAGGAAATTCTTCGGATCAGTTAGTATTTATTAAACATAATTTCTCGCACAAGGAAAATACGGCGAAATGTAATTCTTGAATTCTTGGAAACTAACGAGATCATTCTACTTCCCACCGGTTTCGACATCCTGTGTGTCTTTGACAAGTAAAGGTAGCTACTTCTTCTTGCAGTGCCTCTTCAACTAGTGAAGGTTGGCAGTCAGCTCAGCATACTGTCGCTTGTCTCTTGAGAGCTGAAATAGTTCTGCGGCGCTCGCAATCCCTGTCCACTCTCGGATGTTCTGAAGCTATGACATTATCCTCCGACCGAGTTTCCTTTGATCAGCTACTTTTCCCATCATTATAAGAGAATTTGCATATGTAGGACACGTGCTTAGACATGATAAGTAAGAATTCCTTCAACTTGTAATGACGGGAAAGGTAGCTACTGTTAGTATGGTGATGCATTTTTGTGTTTTTTTATTACTATGCTTGGCAACATGAGCATATCATTCACATTTCACCTGATGGTAAGCTATCACTCATGGACAGTAGCAATTGTTATTCTCATGTCCAGTAGTTACTCTGGCTACAATGTCCTTTAAACCGGAACTATGTCCAGTAGTTACTCTGGCTGACAACAGTGCATTTACCGTGGTGTTTGGTGGGTAAAAATAGACATTGCAGTAGTACCTACCCAGGCGGCCTTTCACGTATGAGAGTCCTACCACAATTATAGCATGTATAACTGTGAATATTACCGTTTGATTCCCGCGCCACTGGCAACTGACCAACAAATGTCAATTACTATACAAGATCTGGATAACAATACCTATTATGCGTGAGATTGTTGCAAGTATTTATCACTACATAGTATAAAACAAAGTCGCTTTATCTGTCCCTATGTCCCTTTGTATGCTTAAATCTTTAAAACTACGCAACGTATTTTGATGCGGTTTTTTTAATAAATAGAGTGATTCAAGAGAAAGGCTTATATGTATAATACGTACATATAATTGTACAGAAATCTATTTGTACCTGGGCGAAGCTGAGCCGGGCCGCTAGTAATGTAATAGATTCACCCAACAGTCACATACATAGTCCAGAGGGGCTACTCTATAAAACCATACGAACTTCGAATGTTTGGACGCCGTACGTAAAACTTCATTAATGTGCCTAGATACTCCATAATAAGTTGGATTCCTTTATCGTACATCGCAACCATTGACTAAGTTCGGAGAAAATAAAGAATAGAATTGATTTTTAGACGTGGAAATGTTATATCTTATTCCTGACGTCGAACATTCGAACATTCGAAGCTCGTATAGTTTTTATAGAGAAACTCCCCTGACCCCACACTAAGATCTAAGTAAGTCATGCCCGCCATCTTTACCCATGCAAAGATCTTTGAATACTGACCTCGAAATTATAAATAAATTGGCAAACAGATGACCCTTAATTATCGAAGCTCGAATATGTGAATCATTATAAGTTCGTTGCACTTGGCAAAACCAGTTTTAAAATACGTGACGTGTTGTATAAAACGGTTTATATGGCTGATTTGATATTCAATCGAAGAAAGGAGGAAAAACTGTACTAGAAATCCTTTGGAATAAATCGATTTATTTTATGGAGTTTACTGGTGGTAGGTCTTTTATAGATGAGAGCCGCCTGGGTAGGTACCACAGCAATGTCTATTTCTCCTCACAAACAGTTGTGTAAATGCACTGTTGTGTTTCGGTTTGAAAGACATTGTAGCCAGAGTAACTACTGGACATATTGAGATTAAACATCTTATGTCTCAGAATGGCGAGCATAGTAGAATTGTTTTGCAATTCAAGGCATTGTTTGGTTTTGCTACTGTTCATGGGCGGTCGTAACGCTCACCATTAGGCGAGCGGCATGCTCGTCTAGCAATTCATTCCAATAAAAAGGAACCCAATAGCAGTAATTAGATGCAAGTAATGGGTTAACTTTGTTTGCTTAAAAGACTCTTCGAGCTTAAATGTAAATTCTGTACGTCCCTTTAATCCTGGCTAATGAAATGTGAAATGGTGGCCACATGAAATAGTCTCTAAAAACAGAAAAGGTACTAAACTGCCTTAGCAATAGTGGCATAAAACATAAAAATATTTACGTATATAATATAAATATAAAACAATCTATTCATTTAATCGTGAAAGTGGTAGAGCGACGCTGCAACAAGTACTTTGGTATGAACGAGTTGGCTCGATCGTGGAGGATAACTGTGTCATAAAAATTTGATATGATGCCATGTTTTTGTGAAATATTGTCGAGAATCTAACTTGCCGGTAGGATATTGAAATAAACTCGGATCGGCATAAAGCCACACGGGGATAACAGTCCATCATCGTGACCCAGACAAGTATTTCACTAACACATTCTAGGTTTAGTCTGGATCTGATATACAGTTTAGAATAAAAATGTGTCAATTCGAGACATTCGTCAATGTTTCTCCCCAGCCTTTATTTTAACTGCGCGGCATTTATTATTTAATATCAGGTGTCAGAGCAGCCACTGTGTCGAGACAGAAAAAGCTAGCAGAAATAGAATCGGAAGGCAGGGGGTCCCATTGTATCTTCATAAAATGATCTTGACTGCCTCATTTGTGCAGTATTTTAGACACCGGCTGTGAAAGGAGAGGCCGAGGGTTCGATCCCCACACCAAGACGAATGTTTGTTTAGTCCACAATTATTTGTTTCTTTTTTTTTGTTGCATAGTTACGACAATTGATCTATCCGGTCACCTGATGGTACTTAATAAATGTCGCCCATGAAAATCGACAATGAATGATTATGAAAATGTTGCCGACCTATAAAATTGGGAAGGAAAAATAAAGGGAAGAGGAAATGGGTATTGCGCATCCGTAAACCCTGAACCCACTCACCGAATGAAACGCAACAGCCAAGCTATCGCTTCACGTCGGTTTCCTGTAAATTCCGCCCCGCACGTGCCTGCCCACTCATGTTAAGTCATAACTGACAATAGCTTGGTTCTGCCACTTCTATTGGGTCTGGGCGTTCATTGAATTGAAAGGACTCCTATATTTTCTGGTACCTACGTCGGAAGATGTTTAAGTGGGGTCAGGACTGTAACGTGTTGGGTGAATTTATTAGAGCATTATCATCCTCTCCACAATAAGAGCGCTGCTAAACATACTCCTCTACCGTGGATTTCCAATGTGGCCTATTTGAGATTGCTGGCGTCCAGCGAATTTCTGTACACTTAATCATAGTTTTTGTATTACATTGGCCATATTCTTCCCACTGCACGGAACGGGCTTTCCCAACAATCGTCAGTACGATTGTGAGGAGGTTCGGCCTTAATATAGTCCCCACCCAGGTGCTTATAAAATTTTAATATTGGTTTTTGTTTCAGGTGGCGGCAATAATATACATTGGCTTCTCAAGGTTGTTTGTACACATTGACTACAATTCATTAGACCGGCAATACATATATACGTATAACTATACAACTTTTGTGGTACAATTGTTGTTATTGCTTGCATTTGTGGCTGACATTATTTTCAATATCATATTCTTGGTGTCGGCTCATAAAGTGAGTATTTATTGAACGTATTACAATTACATATTATATTAATATATACATTGAAGCCCAATATACACAAGCGCACACAGGCATGCGACACTTGCTATGATATGCACTGCAGGACACGGCCCTCCTAGAGTAAGATTGAGAGTGGTTTAGCCATATACCACCACGCGGGCCTAGTGCGGTTTAGCAGACTTTAGATACCATAGAAATTCATACCAAGCGCTACGCAGGTTTTCTCACGATGCATTCCTTCGCTTTTATATTGCGTAGTGACTAACTATCAATACACACATAGCTCCAAAATCGGAGGCGTGCCGTGAGAATTTAATCCGCGACCTCCGTAAAATTTGGCAGTCATGGTCCGTTTATAAAGATGCCACCACACACTATGATTATATACATTGGTTATCGTATTCTAGCAGATATTTACACGATGCGCCTTTCTTATATCCTTACGGTAATCGTATTTTTGAGGCGAGATACTCTCTCCGTGTTGGGGCTTTATAGGTATTGCACTCGATTCCCAGTAAAATGAAATCTACATACATACATTACATAAATAATCTCACGTGTTTTTCCTAAAAAGGGTATGCAGAGGTGCCAGGATATCCACATTTCCCTTTATATATTCCGTCCCACGATGTGATAGGTGGCGAGCCTATCGCCATATCAGGCACAATTTCCTGACTCTGGGCTTACAATGAATAGAAAAATCCAATATCACTTTGCCCAACCCGGGATTCGAACCCGAGACCTGAGCTTTGTAACCGTACCCTAGTATAACTACGCCATCGAGGCAGTCTCTAAATCTATTTTTTGTAATTATTTCAATTTAGAAATGTTCATTGAGTTGCCCGGGACTGGAATTTTATACCCCTTATTCAATTGACGAAAATATCCAAACAGAATTTCGATATCGTATTTTATTAAAGTCCTAAACATGCTAGCTTTGGGGTCCTGTGTTAGTCATTAAAATTAATTAAAAAAACAATTAGCTATCAAAAAGAAATCTGAACCGACAATGGGGCGTATATTACTCGTATTTTCGCGTGTAGTTGTTATTGTAGCGATAAATACCGACGCTGGGGTTATCAATAGTTATTTCCATGTATACATTTCTCGGAAACCCGTTTATTACATACTTTGTTCTCTGATACTGATAGTAATTTATTTATATAAATAATAAATGTGAAAACTTTTGTTTACTCATCGATTATATATACATTTATAAGCTCTCGCCTTTTTGCCAGAAAGGCAGGTGTTACCATGACACCCAGATTTCGCCTTGTTTTTTCGCACGGTGTGATAGGGGGCGAGCCAATCGCCATATCGACACAAAGTTCTCACACTGGGCTGATAATGAATTGAAAATTGCAATATCACTTTGCCCGACACGGGATTCGAACTCGAGACCTCGGCATTGTAATCGTACAATTGCGCCATCGCAGCAGTCGAGTCAGACATGAACTTTGGAGTATTTACTATTTAGCATTTTTTTTGTGTTACAATTCAAGTTACATCAAAATATGTGGAGATCCTTTGAGGGAGGCATAATATGTTCAGCATTGGACTTCCTGTGGCTGAGATGGTAATGATGATGAGACCGAAAAGTTTCTCGTAGTTTTTCCCACCTGCCGACACAAAGTACCTTAATATAGGGATAGAACAAAATGTGTGATTGTTCAATTTATTTAACTCATTGATTTAAAATATAAGGATATGTCTTCTAGTACATTTGGAGTTTCAAAAGATGACAGTGTAAATCGCGCTAAAATAAATATTAAATTAATTTGATTTAATTGTGTTCTAAATGATGATAAGAACTATTATCTTTATTTTTATTAAACTTTCTGTCATATATATAACAAAAACAACAACAAGCCAGAATTATCAACATCATTGCGAGCGATGACTAATTTCGGGAACGCTTCACTAGTGATGCACTGGAGCGGGCTTCTCCATCACGTCGGAACACTTTACGCGCTTTCTACCCTGTCCATATAATTATAATTTCTGTATCTGTATCAGCCCATATACGTGCCACTGCAGGGCACGGGCCTACTCTACAATCGAGAGTACGATTGAGAGTGGTTAGGCCATATAGTCCACCACGCTGGCCTAGTGCGGGTTGGCGGACTTACATACCATAGAAATTCTTATAAATCGCTATGGTATGCAGGTTTCCTCACGATGTTTTCCTTCACCGTTTTAGTGCGTGGTGATTGACTATCAATACACACATGACTCCGAAAAGTCAGAGGTGTGCTCTGGGATTCGAACCCGCGACCACCGTAAACATGTGGGCAGCCGCGTCTAGCCCGTTTACCAACAGGCCACCACGCACTTTATAATTTAATTATTATTGTTTGTTCACAGAAAAACCACGAGTTGATGAAGAAATGCCTCTACTACCAAATATTCATATTCGCTTTGACTTCAGTTATTTTCTTACTGGCGTTTGCTCTTGCGACATATCTTGTGTGTATGTGGGGTTTCTACTTGATTGGGCTATTGATATATTTCCTGGCGATTGGATTTCTCAATGCCGGTAAGTTTTTTGTACTGGTGTGTTAAATACGATGCATAGTACGCGCAATAACGATAAGGCGATGAGGAATCTTTCAATGATCTACACAATTGTACTAAAAACTGGTTTTACATGGTGGCAGTGTAAACTCCCTGTTGTGTATCCGTTTGATGGACATTGTAGCCAGAGAGACTACTGAAACTATTAAAAGAACTATTTATGATTGAAATAAAACTTTTATTAAGGGATTTTATCGCGCATTTGGTTAAATTTTTCAATTTTAATTTTTTCTCCTCCGTAACCACAAAAGCTGTAAAGTAATCAAAGCGTCGGGAAATTAAAAATAATAATAATTAATCGAATCCGCGATTAAATCCGTAAATAATTGTTTTTATTTCAATGTGTAATATATCGCGTGAATCTAAGAAAACATCTTATAACTGAGGATGCCGAGCGCAGTAGAATGCCAAGCATTGTTTTGATATTCATGTTGTTGTTTGGTTTTGCTACTGTTCATGAGCGGTCGTATCGCTTACCATCAGGCAAACGGCATGCTCGTCACGCCATTCAATGATTTTAAAAAAATCTTCACTTATTACATACATAGAAGTAATGTAATAGATTATGGTTTAAAACTAATGTTAGTCTCATCTTTTTCCAACATTCTTCAGAAGTATAAAAAATAAGATTTCTTAACTGTCCTTAAAAGAATGTATTTTTTATTTTTCAGTTATACAATTCTACCACATCCTTTTAATAAGGAGCGAGGTCCACAAGCTAAGCAACGACTGTTATTTTAAGTTCGAAAACCACGCCGCCGCTTCACAATGTGTCATGGGTATTGGAAACATGAATTTTGGGATCGCGGCACCACCGAAGGAAGATACAGTGCAAATCATTAACGAAGAAGTCCTTCCGGGCAAGGACTAGTCTGAGTTACCGTAAAATATATTAATCAGCTTTAAGAATATAACGTCCATTAATATAAAGGCAGTTTTTAGAAGAAAGAAGAGAAGAAGAATCGATAAGAACCTTGATAGAGGCCATCAAGCTTTTTATTATATAAATGTAATAATGAAAAAAATGATTCAAGTACAAGATGACCTTTGTAGCGACGTATTGATATTATTTATGGTCCACTAGTGTTCTCAATTTTTACTATTGTTTATATTGAAAGGTCATACCACATGCTAATAATCAGGAAGAGTTTTTAAAATCCGTTAAGAAATAAGTAAGTTACAAATATATAAAAGATGGTGGTAGAAGTAATAGAAAAGGACGCAACATGCACGACGTGACATCATGTTCCATAAGGTGCACGCGTGCGAAAGAGAAAATGAGTGTCCCCACCGCTCTATTAAAATATTAATATCAATCATTTTACAACCAATTTTAATATTGTTTTCGCATTAATATTTTTTATAAGCGATATTTTTTAGGATCGTTAAATGCTGCTTAAAATCCAACCTTGGATATAACTATTAAATGAATTGTCCACCGTAGCATGCACTTAAACCATTAATATATCAACTTGTTACTGTTTTACCAAGCACAATAGATTTAGAGAAGCGATTTTTTGGAAGTTTTATTGCTAGTGGACACTATTCAACGAAATCAATGTTAGTTTAAATACGAGTATCAGACACCTCCGCTCATGTTGCCGGCATATATTTATTTTATAAACACTTTTACATACATATACGTATATAAACACACACCTTTTCCCAGAAGGGGTAGTCAATGGTGCTACCAGGACACCCACATTTGGCCTTGTTCCGTTCCACGATGTGATAGGGGCTGAGCCTAACGCCATATCGGACACAAATTTGTGACTCCTGTGTTGATCATGAATAGACAAATCCAATATCACTTTGCAAGATCTGGGATTCGAACCGGAAACCTGAGCTTTTTTTTTTTTTATTTCTGTGAATGACGAGACGAGCAGGCCGTTCGCCTGATGGTAAGCGATGCGACCGCTCATGAACAGTAGCAAAACCAAACAACACCTTGAATTACAAAGCAATGCTTGGCATTCCACTGCGCTCGCCATCCTGAGACATATAGATGTTTAGGCTCAATATGTCCAGAAGTTACTCTAGCTACAATGTCCTTCAATCCGAAACACAACAGTGCATTTAAACTGCTGTTTGACGGGAGAAATAGACATTGCGGTGGTACCCACCCAGGCAGCCTCTCACATATAAGAGACCTACCACCAGTGAAAGTTTTTTATTGTAGCGTAGAACAACTACACTAGGGCAGCAAGCACTTTTAATTATTATTATATCGTAAAGGTACTTAACATATTTTGCGGTCAACCGAGGGGCGAAGGATTTTGTATATGAAAATCCGAAGTACGGGCCTTCGGCTTGAAAAGGCGTTTCCCGTCAGTCTAACAAGGATAACGAATGCGCCGACACAATGTATACTTACACTTTTGTGATCTTATTTTAGACCTCGAAATCAAAGATTTTATTTATAAGAATAAAGTTTTGACTTATTTGTGTCGTGTTTTCTTTCCATCTTTGGCTATAGGAAACCAAGAAAATAAGAAAACCGCCTTTTGAAACGTGCTTTAGATGCATTATGACCCTTTATAGTCAAATAATACAAAAAGCACAAGAAGGAAAAATTGTGAATTTAAAATTGAACATAATACCGGTGAGTTCAAGTTAATTACTGAGATAGAAAGAAATAAAGATTACTTTATATCAGAACTTCCTTATTATTATGGAACTGACATCTGTCGAGATAAAGCCTTTGGTGAAACAAGATTTGTTGGGAAAATTGTTGTTAGTATAATTTTTTCTTAACTGTATTTTCTCCGTTAAGAAAACTATACTTTTTTAATTAAATCTTGATAAGCGATTACTACCAAAGAGATGTCTGGGCAATATAATCATTGAAGTTATGAATAATATTTCTAACATGACACATTTTGGGGTGGTAATAAGGTCGGCAAATTGAAAGTAGTAATAATTACACCTCTGCTATTCTTAGAAGAGTCATCTTCAAAGGATGCTGGTTCGAGATTCTTTATTTATATATAGGCTGTGTATATAGGGCATATTAAGACTGCTACCAAAAACGAAGTTGGGTGGTAGTTTTAGTGAATACAGACACAATACAACTAAAAATTTCGCAATGTAGGACTACGTGTTTGATTGGTAAATCTATAGTTGTTGTTAAAATAGTAATTGAAACTCCTGCGTACAAAAGCGTGCTTACAAATAAAAAGGTGTACAATATTATTTTAGAAGAAACTATGTACTTATTTACCACGCAAATACGACGAAAGGAATAAAAAACAAAAAAGTATTTTTATTGCAAACTTTTTAGTGTCTGAAGTCACTAAAACTATCCCCTTAATTTCTCTTTTTAAACTTGCCCGGCATATTGGCGGTATTGCACCTGATGGTAAGCGCAAATGCCGCCCAGGCAGAATATCCATTGGCATCGGATGGCAGTCCCATAACAGTGGAAACAATTATGCCGGCCCGCTAAGGTGCCTCTTTACACTACTGCGAAAGGACCCAGGATTGTAGGAAGTAGGGAACACGTGAGACGGCAAACAATTCCACAGCCTGACAATGCGGCACAAAAAAGAATTAGAGAACCGTTTAGTTCGCGCCGGGATGGCATGGACCGTCAAGTTATGGCTTCGCAAGCCAGCACGCGTGGTTCTGGTAAGGAATGGAGGGGAGGGGATCAAGTTGAACAATTCTTCAGAGCACTCATCGTGATACACATGAACACGCTTAGAGGGGCGACATCCCTCCGGAGCAAGTCTTTTTCTGGTAGCAAGTCTTTTATATACCGTGTATGCATTTATTATCAAAGGTTAAGTAAGTTTAAGCGTCGTGTACCTACTCCTATAATAACTGGTATATGCATTCGAAGGCTTGTAATGAATATTATTAATTTTAATAATATTGGAGAAATTCAAATAAATGAAGCCTTACGAAATGTTTGATGAACATCCCAAATGTATGTTTTTTTTTAAATTTAACAGGTCCGACTATCGAGCAAACAGGTCATCAAAATCAAAATATTCTTTATTCAGATAGTGTTTCACAAGACCTTTTGGATAGTTCTTTTCTGTTTTTTTTTTCATCTGATGGTAAGAATCACCGCTGCCAATGGATATACACAACGCTTGGATCAAAGATTTGTTGTCAGCCCATGATATCAGGAGCGAAAACAAAAAGGACGGAAAGAGGTGTTGCGAATCCAGCTATCTCACTCACCGAACTAAATACATACAGCAAAGCTGTCAATACACGTCGATTTTCTGTGAGACAGGGGGACCCTGCCCATTCATACTGAGTCATAACTGACAACAGCGTGGCTCTATTACTTTCAAACTATATTATTTATTTATTTATTTAACACTTTATTGTACACCATATACATAAAAAAGACAAAACTAAATGAAATAAAATCTATGCACAAGTGGCGGTCTTATTGCTTGAAGCAATCTCTGCCAGACAACCATGGGATGGATAAACGAAAAGAACGAAAGTTGGAGCTTCGGGTGTACGAGTATTAATTAGATAAATTAACTATATTGAATTTCTAATTAATTGATGAAACCCGATCAAACATAAAAAACATTTTAAAAAATTGCCGATGTTAATCTAAAAGAAAAAAAAAATGTTAAGGGAGGGGTAATAAAACAAGTGATTACACAACAAAATTAAATGGTTAAATTAGAATAAATTTAATTCATCAACACGTTTGAAATAGGATACAAACCTTTCTCTAGCTTTAATGATATTCAGGGATAAAATTCGTGAATGCGAAGGACCATTAATCTTGCCGACCGATGTCTGAATGTCACTCAAAATAATACCCCTGGAATTACAATGTTTGCTTCTTGTTTTAAATGTTTTGGTTTGATGGAATTCTTAAGTGGAGTTCATAGTTCTTAGATGTGGTTTAGTTACTTATTCAAAGCTGGATTTAGGACCTTTAAGCCGTTAATGAATAAATAAATAACATAATGAATACCAAAGAAAATAAATTTATACACAATTTGTTTCTTAGTGTTCCGACAGGTTAAACATGATCTGATGAATTTGTATGTGTGAACAACCGAGTTACCCAAATACTATTTGACGAAAACAAGACTCAAGCAAGGACGTTTACTTCAAGTATGTGATCCAAAAAGCGACGAAAACATTACTATGCGTCCAGACACTTCACTTTCGTTGAAGCGACCAATTATTATTTATTTATTTTATATTTAAGATTTCTCAAATTCTATTAAGTATTCATTTGTACTGAACGAGTCAACAATATTTAGAAGACATAGAAATAGTTTTATTCATCGAAATATAACTAGTGCTTTACGGATTTTATTGTGGATTTGGTCATGAACAGTTGATAGACCTCAAGATATAGTGAGCTCCTTCTGCGTATTTATATGACGAACAGCTTTCGTATTTTATAGTTGTGAAATTAAGGTAGTTTTTGCAACATTCACTGTGCAATGACTATAAACTGCTCTTTGAACACAACATCTGAAAGGTATTCAAAACGATGTGAAATTAAAATTGATCCAACAAAGTGATAAAATGCGTAAGAAGCGTTTATTTCCAATTAATAAAAATATACAATTATTATTGGGTAATGTAAATAATAAAACGGAATACAAATTAATTCTACTTTGTAAAATCTAACCAAACCAGTAGGCTCTGCTGACAGGGCGTCAACACAAAATATTTACAATGTTTCTTGATAAAATTACACCAAAAAAGTTTATTTGTCACTATACATTGAAGACTGGATGTTTGTGCTATGGTATATTGCTGACTGTAAGTGAAATATTTTTATTTAATACTATAAGATCAAGATAGAAAGAAAACTTGTTTATTCACAACAACATACGACATACATATTCGTTGGGCAGTAACAACATAATTATTTTGAAGCTATAATAGGTACTAACTGAATAAATGACAGCCTTCGTGGCGCAGTTGGTAAGACTCTGACTGTGAAGCACCGAGACAAATACTTGTAAGGCCCACAAGTATTCGTCTGGTGCCTGGGTGTTTCTGAGACCGAAAAATATCTCGTAGTTTCTGATACCCACGACACAAGACTTATTGATCTTAATATGGGATCAGAACTATGTATGTGACTGTTGGGTGCTTTTATTTATTTAAATAAATCCTATCAAATACAAAACTTGAAAGAAAAAAAAAAAACAAGTCTCCCAATTCAGTTCCTCTACCATAAAAAGTTGTGAGATCCATTAAGGATCCATGTAATACAAAGTCTGCTAATTTTAATTTAGTCTGTACCAAAGGGTGTCTGTCTTGTGACGTGTCTTAAGCATGGGTCTTAAGTTATTTTGTAATTAGCTAAGCAAAGACATCATATAGTGACCATATCAATACTTCTTAGTCGTATACCTCTTTCGTTCATTGTTTTGTCACACGCTTTGCTTTGGAAGTGGACAATAATGTATTTCCAACTCCTCCTATTTATTTAACTTTCTGATTGATTTCGATGCGGGTTAAAGACAAGTAACACATTCCCGGAGACTTGCCGAGTTTCAATGCTCGGTGTCATTATATTGCGTGCCACTGTTGATCCTGGCTCACAGGAGTTACAGTGGTGGGTGTGAGGGCGGGACAGTCTCCAAATAATAAACATTATAACTTCTGTCTATTATTTGGTCAGGATTTTTAAGCCTTTTATATTAAACTAAAATAGTTTTATTAGCATAATTTTCTGCCCATAAAGATAAATTCAAAAAATGATTTTTGTTAAAAAAAATTGATAATCATTAGGTTTTCCTAGAAATGACTAGATCATGTCTTTATCAAGTCTAAATCGCCTTAAGCTTTTTGTGTTCAATTTTCTAATAATGTTGTAGAATAATGTAGTTTAAAGTACATAAAGGGAATTTCTAAGTAATCATTTGCAAAATGAAAGGATTAAAAATAACACATTTTTTATTGATATTACACAACATAAAGTCACGCGCTTCCCTCAGAAGGGGTAGGCGGATGTGCAATAATTACACCCACGTTTCTTTTTTTGTGTTCCGTCCCACAATGATAGGGGGCGAGCCACACAATATTACTTTGAACGACCCGGGATTCGAACCCGTTAATTGTAATCATATCGACATATTAGTGGAATAATACTATATCGATGCATAAACAACAGGGCATTATGAGGCTTCTGATTTTGTTATTGGATTTGATGAAAAAGATAATGGATTATATGAAACACTAATGGTGCGATTCGGTTTAAAATTGACTTATTTGAAAGAAAGATACTTTTTCTAAAAACTTACTGTTCCGGTGTTTATTTTCACAGTTACTAGAAACACACTGGGGCGTTTTAATGTGTGTCCACACGCTTCTTTGTGTTCTTGTTTCACTTGCCCTCTTTTAGGACGTCACTTACAATCTAGTGGTTTTATAGCTAACATACTAGATACTCATTCGAATAAATTTCAGGTTGTCATGGGCGTCTGCACCATAGGCCTGATCGTCGAAACGTTTGCTATGTCTGAGTGCACCTACTGTTCTATCGGAGTGACCAGCTTCAGCATCACAGCTATCGTCTACAGCATCGCCATGTTGGCCGTCAATATTTGGTTCATTTGGGGAGTCAATAACGTACGTATCATATAAACTATATTTAAATAGTAGTATTGATGGTGTTGGTAAAGTGCGTGATGGCCAGTTTGTAAACGGACCAGACGCGGCTGCCAACATGTTCACGGTGATCGCGGGAATCCCAGGGCACACCTCTGACTTTTCGGAGTCGTGGGTGTATTGATAGTCAATCATCAAGCACAATAGCATTAAAACAAAATATCGTGAGGAAACCTGTATACGACGGCGATTTGTAAGAATTACTATGGTATGTAAAGTCTGACAACCTGCACTAGGACAGCGTGGTGGACTATATGTCCTAACCACTCTCAATCTACTTTCGATTGTAGAGGAGCGTGCCCTGCGGTGGGACGTTTATAGTATTACAGTCAAAATTATTGAGGTCTTATCATTTAAATTGAATTCAATCACTTCAATTTAAGGTGTCCTCGATTTTCATAGTTATTTGCATTCATTTTTTATTCCATCTAGCAGTTTTCTACGCTACTTGTCACCTTACAGATACAGATATAATTACTCTTATTAAAATATTGAATAAAACTACCTATTATTTACGGATTCTATCGCGGATTTGGTTAATTTTTTACATTTTTTACTTCACGACGTTTGGATACTTTACAGCTTTCGTGGTCACGGGGCGGACTGAGGTAGTCATCCGTTCAGTAGTAGTCGAAACGTCGGGAAGTCAAAAATGTAAAATTAAACTAAATCCGTGATAAAATCCGTAAATAATAGTTTCTTCATTCAATGTGTCACATTCGCGTTAATCTAAGAAACCTTATCAAAATAGTTATAACAAACAATAAATAGAAATTGATTCATCATCTATCCATTGTGCTATTTTATAGTTTTTGTTATGTACTAGTGCGGGTTGCGTGGTACATTGATATGCACAATAAATGCAAAAAAATAATTAATAGAGAACATGTCTGCTCTGGAAGCATATTCTCATTATAAAAAGGTCTTCTTTTAATATTTTTACTTGTTAATATTTTCCATTCATATGTCACAAACACAAGCATTTCATTTTTCATTCTGTGTTGATTTTATAAATTGTTTAACACACAAAGCCTTTTTTTTCTGTGATCCAATATTACAGGAAAAAATGGAAACAGTGGGTTTTTAGATGTAATAAATAATGTTCTGAACACTGGCTTACATTTAATAATTACTCTTGCTGGTCAATGAACCAGGAACTTGAAAATGTGGTGTATAAGTTTTGGTTAATACTTTTTAATTTAATAATTGTTTTTAAGCACTTCTACTCGAAACTAATAAAAAATAAATATACCCAACAGTCCATCCATAGTCCCGACCCCACACTATGATCGAGTCTCATGCTATGAGTGTCGGAAGCAACGAGAGACTTTTCAGTTTAACAAACACCGTGATCCGAAAGAAATACCCGTGGATCACACATATATTTGTCTCGGAGAGAGAATCGAACACACGGACTCTCGTTTCATAGCCGGCCTCTAACCAACTACGAAAGGAGGCTGTCGACTCATCATCATTGGCATAACCGATATTGTCCTTCTTATCAACCTTGGATTATTAAAATGATTATTCAAGTGAAACTCCTTTCCTTGTTAGAGTAGCTTCACTACTACACCGTTTGACGCTTCAAATTTGTTTCTATTGTGGATAGTATGCATCAGTGTCTTAAGATTTTACTTTTATGAAAGACCAAAAAATATGGAAACTGGTGGTATGTCTCTCATATATACTATAAGAAGCCAGACCAAACCAACCAGTACATCTTAAATATCTATTTTAGTAGCAGTCCATACCTTTACTCCCCCACTTCACGAGCCTTCTCCTCAATCGAGAGTACGATTAGGCCTTCCTAATGGCTAAGGGTGAAGTCATATAGTCACCAGAACTTACTGTTTTATTTCAGAGGAAATCATCTGTAGTGATTAGCTGGATCGTCATTACTGCGATGTGGATGGCGCAGGTTACCTGCCTACTGATAGTGTTGCTCTGTCTGTACATCAAGGCTTCTAAACCTATAGCCTGGACCGTGTTACTCATTATTGCTCTTTGTAAGTTTTTCACTATATTATTTGTACGTTCAGTACAGTTGTATGTAGATTTTAGTCCTTATTCATAGGAAGTGTTAAAACCTATTTTAGGTATCGAATGTTTTATCTTCTTCGCTCAAACTGAATTCAAAAGACGTTTGAAACGAACACTCAAATTGTCAGGCGGGTATGGCCTTTTAATTTTTAAGTCCGAGCCTAATGCTAAACAGCTTATAACTTTTCCGAATCCTTTCAGTGGGTTATCAAATATATTTATATCATGCCAGTAATTCTATAGTGTATATAGGAATAATTCTATAAATATTCACTTCAGTTTTTTTTATATCTAAAATTATTTTTTTATTCGAGTATCCTTGTACCCTAAGAGCTAACAACACAATTCTGTCAGCAGTCACAGAAAAGTGAGGATCGTAGGCTTGCTGAGTCTCAAAATGAAATAGAGATATGTATTGAGCAACCTTCCCATATATAGTGGACCCTAAACTTAATGCAGCGGAGAGAATAGGGTAGTAAGTTATAGTTCCTATTCAACATTGGGGTAGACGATTGAATGCTTATCGTTTATGACAACATTTGACCGATAAAGGTATTGTAATATTTACGACTTCTACTTCCAAAGGTAAGGGTTTTGGCTCTAAATCGAAGGTTATTTCAATCCAACTACGTTAGGGATACATGGGATATATATAGAGGAAATATGGACTGATTTTCGGCGCCTGAAATAGTTTTGGGCTTAAAAGATATCAATTGTCGTGATTTTGTTGTGAGGTTGTTGGATACGGCAGATGGGTATCGTGTTACCTGTTATGATATTTCGCTGTCATATTTTAGTTTATATCTGAAAGTTTTTTTTTTATATTGCGGCTGAATCGGTGGTATAGTTGTACTATGGTACGGTTGCAAAGCTGAGGTCTCGGGTTTGAATTCCGGGTCGGGCAAGGTGACATAGAATTTTTCTATCCACTATCAGTCCGCAGTCAGGAATTCGTGCCCAATTTATGGCGATCGAGCCAATCGATTTATGTATGTATGTATTTTTAATATTGAGGCTTTATTTTCTACTTTTTTTATTTCCTACTATTTTTTTAATAATTTATGTCTTTCTTTATTCTTGCAAACTTTTATTCCAGTGGCTTTTATCAAAATATTATTGAGACTGTTCTGACCGAGTTGTTGATTTTTTCGTAAATGCAAATATGTTCAAAAATTACAAATCGATTAGAAATGCATACTTAACTACCTTTTATATAATATCTTCCCCATTTTCGTGTCTGTTATGTAATTGAGAATATAAAATGTAAGTCTACAAAATTAAATCAGCAAAATTTTAAACCTGTTTGATCATAAGTCCCTGCTAACCTATATACAAAAGTTCTATTATTAATACCCCAAGTCCTTGAAGCATCACAAGGTTACACTTTGAGGCGAGACAAGCGTATCTTATTTAATATGTCACGACTCGGAACAAACCCTTTGTCAAATACCAAAATCTCTAACATTTTGATCAACGCTAGATCAAATTCATAATTTAATAATGAAGTCCGGCAATTTGTCGTAGGCCAGTGTGGATAATGATTTGGGCCCTCTCAATTAAACTTTGAGTATTAAGAAGAGAGAGAACTAAGAAAAATCTTGTACTCAATAGAAGGCCTATACTATATTTACTAAAATACAGGGTATATTAAGGCTGCTACTGAAAATGAAGCCGGGTGGTTAGCAAAGTAAAGCTACGAATACTTTTATTATTTTTTTCCTATCGTCGTACTTTGGTGGTAAATCCATAGTTTTATCTAAAATAATAGTGTACACCTTTTTATTTTGAAAGACGCTATCGTACACAAGGGTTTAAATTATTATTTTAACAGTAACTATGGATTTACAACCCAAACACAATGACGTTTAACATATTACAAACATTCGGTAGCAGTGTGGGTAGCAGTCTGGATACATATATTTTTTTATTCGGTTCACAAAAAAATATATATTATATTATTTAAATTATATATAATATTATACCCTTTATATTATTAAAAGTTCTGTTTGGTATTGCATACATTTTTATCACATTTTATAACTTCTACTTTTATTTCAGCCATACCGCTGTACGGTCTTCTCATCGGGTACGGTTACTGGCGGCAATTAAAAAGCGAACGACAAACTCCGTCTCCAACATGATTTATTGTAAACAAAATAAAAATACACAATATCACGGATTTTTGTCCAACATCTTGTCATTTATTACTTTCCCCTGAAGCCGTTTCCTGTGACTGTTCACTACTAATATGAAGTATATTGTTACTGTGAAGGAAAATGTAATTGGGTAAATAAATAAATATCAAACAATAAGTACATCCAACAGTCACATACATAGTACTGACCCCACATTAAGATCAATAAGTCTTGAGTCGTATCAGAAACTACGAGAGACTTCGGTCTCACTAAATCCCATATCCGAGACACATACACACACATATATTGTGGGCCTCACAAACATTTGTCTCGGTGTGAGAATCGAACCCACGCTCTTTCGTTTCACAGCTGGCATCTAACCAATTAGGCATGAAGGCTGTCATAAGGATGAGACTATTATTTATTTTCACTCATAAAAATCCACATTAGTAGTAGTTTAGTAGTGCGGGTTGGCGAACTTTACATATCATAGAAACTTTTGTAAATCATCATGGTATGTACTTTTCCTTACGATGTTTTGCTTCACTTTAACGTGCGGGGTGATTGATTAACAATACACACATGACTCCAAAAATTCAGAGGTAGGCACTGGGATTTGACCCCGTGTCCACCGTGAACATGTAGCCACTGCACAATTACAATTTACAATTACATGGAATAAAATTTCAAGCTGCCACTCAACTATGCTAATAGTCAATTTTAACGTACAAATATACCACAGCATGCCCAGTATAACCACGAACACTCGATTCCTCTGCCTCCTGGACGTGAAGACGAGGGCTAGAAGGATCATCATCATCAGCATAATCACTACGAAGATCACCGCGTACCACACCCATATGGTGCACAGAAGGGCGTCACCCTTGAGAAAAATAGGGTTTATATAATTATTTCTTATTTTTACGTCAGCTCAATCTGTAATTTGATCATAAACAACTACGATTTTAATTTTTAATATCTTAGTTGTTTGTTGAAGTTTCTAATTTTATATATTTAATAAATGAGGGTATTTATAGTAGTTATAGTGACTGTGCGGAAGACTAACACCTCTGTCCGCCTCATGAACATGGGAGAATTGTCACGAGGCGGTTTGTATCCGTGGTCGCCGCGGTTGCGAGCCCGTAGAATACAGATAATATATGTATGTATATGAATGTGCGTGGTGGCCTGTTGGTAAACGGACTAGACGCGACTGCCAACATGTTCACGGTGGTCGCGGGTTCGAATCCCAGGGCACACCTCTGACTTTTCGGAGTCATGTGTGTATTGATAGTCAATCACCACGCACTAAAACGGTGAAGGAAAACATCGTGAGGAAACCTGCATACCATAGCGATTCATAAGAATTTCTATGGTATGTAAGTCCGCCAACCCGCACTAGGCCAGCGTGGTGGACTATATGGCCTAACCACTCTCAATCGTATTCTCGATTGTAGAGTAGGCCCGTGCCCTGCAGTGGGACGTATATGGGCTGATACAGATACAGATATGAAAAAGCAACAGCGCATTTCACGAAACAATTTATTTCCGCACCGTTTGTCATATCTGAATTCTGCGGGCCCGCAACCGCGGCGGTCACGGGTGCAAACCGCATCGTGGGAATACTGTCTGAGTTTTCGAAATGCAGGTAGCTTATTAAAGTAATAAAAATAAATTCAATGAGTTGACATATTAAATGTATACTTTAGTGAGTTCTATTTCATCATCTCAGCCAAAGGAAGTCCACTGCTGAACAAAGGCCGACCCCAAGGATCACCACATTGACAGGCCGCTTCCAACAGGCCTGCATTGCAGTGACTTCCTGCAACCTAGGTCCTCTGTACACCTTGTTGGCGGGCGTCCCAAATTTCACTTGCCTGTACGTGGTCTCCACTCTAGACTTTTCTAGAAATTTCTAGAAGGTCTATTTGGTTTTGCACATAATTTATGATCAATTGTATTGGGATACTTTATCATGACGTTGGGGAAAAATTATGAAACGTACCTTGACCAATCCACATACCAAAAGCACACTCGCTGCGAAGAACAAAGCGACCAGAATCCAAATTGTGACAAGTAGGTAGCTCATTGGTATAAAGAATGAACATCCATAAGCCATCGGATGGACCTGAAAAGAAATCAAATGGCTAAAATATTGTAGAACTTTTTATTCTACTACCTGCTTAAGATACATAAATTATTTTTTTATTAACTCTTTCTTTTGGCTGAGTAAGGTACATCAATATTTTTTTAATACAGTCGGTATTTTTTCGTCTTGATGGACATTGCTTTGTAAGGTAACATTGTCACAAATATCATATTAACTTATTATTCTAGCATTAAGCGATAGCCTGTTAAGTATATAACTGGTATGAAAAAAACTAGACTGAAAACGATAGGAGATTCAGACCAATGCTGAGTCCACACAGTGTGTTGCGTCAAGGTGAGGACTTTGTGTTATAACAAATATTAATAAAAAAGTGTCAACACGGTGCGTCACTATGCAATCACTACGGACTGCAGCCTCTGAAAGGAGCGAGGAGTGGACTCATTGCGTCACCAGAGCAGCAGTCCCCAGTTCTTATGTGCATTGAAAATTGCATTCCACACTTCTAATACTACCCATACAAAGGTTGTCTGGAAGAGATCGCTTTAAGCGATAAGACCGCCCATTGAAATACCGTAAGTGGTTTTATATCTGTTTGTTTTTTTTAATTTTGTTTTTTAGGTTACAATACAGATGCATTGTATTGTATTTCACAATAAATGTACCATATCTGTAGTTAAAACGTTACTTCTGCGTAGTAACATTGCGACGACGAAGCGACTGTATGGACTCAGCCCAACTCACAATGTCTCCGACCTTTCAAAACATACTGTTTGGATTCTACATTAACTATTAATAAACGCCAAGAAATTAATTTGATAGTCTTTACTCAATATTAGTCTAATTACTTGCACAAATATTGCCATTGCTAAATTTAGTTCTAAAAATAAAGAGTTAAATTAACAATGATTACAAAGGTTTTTAGAGCTAAATCCGGATCTCGGAAATTTTGGATTAGATAATATATGGAAGCACATTGATTAAACTGACCTTTTGCATCAAGAGCGCTCTAATATAAGGAACTTAATTTTGGTAGCTAAATCTGGAGACTTATTTTAAAGAAAAGTTATTTAAAAGCATATGCAAATCATATTAATATAAAGTGGAGAGGGAGAAATGAATAGCGTGGCTTTGTGTGTATGTACACAAACTTGATTAAAAAGCAAGTTTCCATCCAGATGCCATTTTGCTATAGAAATGGCATATATGTACGATTATGCGTACGATAATTTTCTACTTGTGGAAGGTCTCTCATAGTGAGAGGCTGCTCGGGTTATTTCTCGCGTTAGCAGTGTAAATGCACAGTTGTGTTTCGGATTAAAGGACATTGTGGTCAGAGTAACTACTGGACATACTGAGACTTAACATCTAATGTCTCAGGATGGTGACCGCAGCGGAATGTCAAGCATCGCTTTGTATTCAAGGTGTTGTTTGGTATTGTTACGGTTCATGAGCAGTCGTTTCGCTTACTATCATGCGAACGGCATGCTCGTCTCGCCATATATTGCAATTAAAAAGAAAAGCATGATCTTCTTCGGTTTTGCTACTGTTCATCAGCGGTCGTATTACTCACTATCAGGCAAATACCATACTCTTCTCGACATTAATCGCAATAAAAATAAAACATTCTACAGGGTATATCAAGACTGTCACCGAAAATGAATCCGCCTAGTTATTTTAGTGACTACAAACACAAATAAACTACTAAGTTAGCAAAATAATTGTGTTCTGCATCAATTCAAAGTAATAACATAACTCAAGCATATAATACTAACTATACCAATAGCAGCAATCATGAGAGACCCTGTCTTAAGGTCTATGCCAAAAAACGAGTCCACATCGGGCAAATCATCCAACGCAGTCATTTTCACTTTGATATATTATTTTGTATTAATTTCATAAACTAACCAAAAAACATAATGTCAATGTGATTGATAAATTATTGCCATAATTTATACAAACATTAATTAAAATAGAATTTAAAAAGAAGGCTGTTAAAAGTAATTTAATAGCATTATACTGGTAGTAGGTCTCTCACATGCGAGAGGTCATCTGGGTTGGTACTACCGCAATGTCTATTTATCCCGTGAAACAATAGCGTAAATGCACTGTTGTGTTACGAATTGAAGGACTTTGTGACCAGAGCAAATACTTGACATATTGAGACTTAACATCTTATGTCTCAGGATGGCGAACGCAGTGGAATTTTTCTACTGTTTATGAGCGGTCGATTAGAAGAATAATAACTTTAATATTTATGTTTATGTTTATTATTTAGTGAATTGCTATATTCGCAGCCTCCCTACCGCATTTGGTGAGGCTGCGAAACGAGAGGCCGCAGGTTCGATACTAGCACGCCACAAATATTTATATAATCCACGGGTATTTTTCGGGACTGGGTTTTTGTGAGACTGAAAACTATCTTGTAGGTTTTGATATTCACGACACAAGACCCGATCTTAGTGTGCACTCATGACTATGTATGTGACTGTTGGTTTATTTTTTTATTAAGTATATTCGGTGGGTAAATTCATTTTCCAGACAAGTAATCCGTTTTCCTTCATATTTTTTTTTTTAGTCTTAGCTGAAAAATAAATTCAAAAGTAAAGAATACTCGCAATTATTCCACAATGCGGCGTGGGAGGAAGAGTATCCAACAAGGCATTGTCTTTAGAAAAAAAGCGATTCACTTTTAATAACGAAGATTATTTTTCTTTCATTAATTAGCCTTTTTCACATTAATTGGGGAGCCGCATGTCAGAATTGTAACCTAAAATTGCCGTGGGCGTGAGGATATATTTTTTATATTTAGGATTCCGTATTCGAAGAGACTGTTAAATGTTAACCACGCCCTCTATACACCTGACATTCTTTCTAAATTCCTGTAATTACAATAGATGTACATATAAGCTCTGGAATAAACTCCCTGCATCGGTGTTTCCTGAGCGCTATGACCTGTCCTTTTTCAAGCGAGGCTTTAAGAGAGTACTCTCCTTAAGGTAGGCAGCGACTTTTGTTGTGCTGGTCCCCTGGTGCTGCAGAGGTCCATGAGCAGCGGTAGCCGCTTACTATCAGGCTGGCCACTAAGTCGTCTGCCTAAAAAGGCAATAAAAAAAAATCAGCGTGCAGATCGTATCTGATAGCCTCTAGTGATCCACAGGTATTCATTTCGGGTCTGGGTGTTTCTGAGACCGAAAAGTCTCTCGTAGTTCCTGATACCCACGACACAAGACTCGATCTTAGTGTAAGATTAGGAATCAGGACTATGTATGTGACTTTTGGGTGTATTTATTTATTTTATACATTTACATAATCGCGGTTATTTTTTTTATATAGCTTTAATAAATATTTTAGCCTGAGTTATCTATATTCTAGTAAATAAAAGCATATATTTAATTTGTATGTTGGTGTGTTGATGGTATATTGGGACTTTTTGATATGACCAAGGAACTTATACGAGCATACGACTTTCCATATCGGCGACTGGTGGTCGTAATTAGGTGCATAATTTTACGGCCAATTCGCCTGCTTGTGATCAACCCTTTTGGGAATTCAATTTAATTTAGCACAATGTTTTTATAATATTATTGTGTTTTTATAAAGTACTTTTTGTACATTGGTACTGAACTTTTGATTGTTCCGTTCACACTTGACGATTTTTTTCAATCCAGCCTATAGTAACATTATTTAAGATATTTTCTGTTAATTAACGTTTAATAAGTTTTATTATAGTTGAGAGTGTAGCTAGCCAGAATCCGGTCGTAATTAATATTGATTATGTTTACATTAAAGAACGCGAAAAATATTTGATTTCAATATAGTTCAAGTAATTATTATTAAAACAATACCTATTAGGAACATATTCCTGTCAATATGTACATACGTTCAAACTACACTGGTGGTAGGCAGGCAGGAGGCAAATATTTGTAGGCCTCACAAAAATTATGCTCGATGCGGGGATCAAAACTGCGGCCTATCCTTTTATAACCGGTATGTAACCAATTGCGCCACGGAGGCTGTCTGCGCCTTGGAGGCTGTCATAATACGTATATCGACATATAAAACTTTTAAGCGTAGGTACAAATCTCCCGTTAATTAAAACAGTCAACAAAAATGGATTTCAATTTAAAATAGAAAAGTCTTTTTGACTCATCTGGTGAACATACAAACAAAGCTCAACAGCCCGAGGTTAATTGGATTAAACCGGATTAAACTGGATTCCACTAGATTTGGCTGGATTTTTAAAGCAACATTTCCAAAGCACGTGTGATGGATCAGGATGGATGTCGTGATCAGCTTTGTTACGTTTTTTGAGCCTTAGTTAAAACGCGGATTAAAAAGTTAACAACGTTTGAATAGGATTATTTTAGGCTATGGATTCCCAATTAGGAGTTTCAATGGTATTACATCTCGGGACACCTGTGTATTTTTATTCAGTTTAATCTCCTGAAAGAATTTCGTAACAAATCTGACACGGCAGACATATGTAGCTTTGCTTTTGGGAAATAACATAGAAATTAAATAGATATTCTAAAATTATACGTAAAAGAAATAAGTGACACCATCACTCAGACATTTGTATTTTTATGAATTTATGCTGGCCCTAACCTAATCTAGGCTAACCTATTATAATCGCAATCAGTAAGCTATTCCAAAATTAAACTCATTTAAAACGCAACCCAGTTTAGTCTTCCAAATCTCTCTTAGCAAAATATCGCATCGCATTTATATGAAATAATAAATTTTATATTATAAATTTCAACATTTTATATTCCATTGCGTATACGTTGCAAGGATATAACATTATTCCCGAATAAGCAAAATCGGGTCATAGGCGATGTGTGGTTTACAACCTTAGTAACACTTTAGGACGACTATTATTGTAGGAGACAAAAATCTAGAATAAATGCATTGACCTAGGCGGCTTCAAAGGCGTAAACAATAATTTATGATACAGCGAAATGTATTATAAATTTAAAATTATCAAATTTATGGTACTAAGGGATGCAGAATCTTAAATTCAAGTCATTTCCCTTCTTGAACCTTTTCCTTAATTCTGAAGGTCATGTCCCCCCTGACCAGTTTCCTTCATATTATGATGCCGTGCCATCGATCTAGACTGTTGGCAAACTGTATGACTTCGTATACAGTGGTGTCAAATGTGGTGCAGATCTGATCAAGCCACCGTATTGGATTGCGTCCATTCAAGCTCAGGACACATACAAGTGTTAGTATAATGGGTATTCTGTATTCTGTATCAGCCCATATACGTCCCACTGCAGGGCACGGGCCTACTCTACAATCGAGAGTACGATTGAGAGTGGTTACCCATGTGTTATAGCCAAGGTATGAGAATGTAAAATTGATAAAATTCGAAAAAACTTTAGGCCTAAAATTTTGTTTCTTAAAAAAGTGCCTTTCGTTTCAATAACTAGCTAATAATCTAAATTTTAATAAAATCAAGCCACTCAACCATTATTAACGAACACCAAGAAAAAAAGGGAAACTAATAAGAACATCACGCCTTGTGAAGTATCTTCGCCCAAGAGGTGTCGCCCTGAATGTTATCTCCGAAAGGATTTGCTCACACTTTAAGGTTGATGCTAAAAATATTATTTCAGTCTTCAGGGAAATTATTTTTGGCACTCAGATACTTTTTGTTTTATAAATCATCTCTGACGTAGGGCTTTGTGTAGTCTGTCGGTATCTTGGTCGGTATTGAAGAAAGTATAGAATATATTTAAAGGAGTTTTTTATCTGGTTCAGCAATGACTGAAATGATGGTATTTCTAATGTTGTAAAATAGGTAATCGATTAGTAACATATATGATTTCTTCCTCGTTAATTGCTTCTTCATGAAATCCGGATTTATTTAGGTGATATTTGCAACTTTTAAGAAGAATAGAATACATTCACCACCGTCGTTCCACATCTTAGGTCTATAGTTAACAACAAAAACTATACATTTCTGATTGGAAACCCAAATCGCGCAATCTAATTAGCTCCATTTGAGAATCCAATCAGAAACGAAATTAATTAATTAAATAATAATTTGGGTTTTTTAAATGTTGTGTGACATACCCTAGACTGAAGTCAGTATTTGGTATAGAGATAGGCTTATTTATCTCATATGAGATGAAAAAATAGGACATTGTGAGTGATCAGTGCCACGTACATGTCAATACATGCGAAGGGTTACTTTTGCATTCTAAACGCTAAATTCATATAGAAAATATTTATTCTTCTAAATTAACAAGATAAGCAAACCATCGATGATCGATTAGAATTTAGAGCAAGCAGCGGAAGGAAAGTGATTTAGCATCGTTACGTCAGTAACCTAACCCAACCGCTGCAGACGTTTGTAAACAGCGTTTTAAATTGGATAGACTGGTAGTGATGAGCTTTTATCGTGGGTAGCAATATAATTTTATTCTTAACCAATGGTACGATAAAAACTACACGATGGCCTGTTAGACGTACCAGACGCGACTGCCAACACGTTTATGGTGGTCGAAGGTTTAAATTACAGGGCACACTTCCGACTTTTCAGATTTATGTGCGTGTTGACAGTCAATCATAAGTCACTAGAAGGGTGAAGAAAAATAAGGAGGAAATCTGCATACCATAGCGGTCCGAGGGATTTCTACAGTATATAGAAGTCCGCTAACTTGTACTATACGGCCTAACCCCTCTTAATCGTACCCTCAGTTGTAGTGGGTGAGACCCATGCGCTGCAATAGGGTGGTTATGGGCTGATACATATACCTATATATATGTAAAAACTGGCACAATGAGGTGTCTATAACGTAATGGTTAAAGTTTTGTTACATGCCTACGAAAATTAAACATTGAAAAACCATTATGTTTTTATGGAATTTATACTGGATTTGGCATAATTTTAAATTCTAACTTCCCAACTTCCCTAAGACTGCGGACGGAGAAAATAATCCGACAGTGATATACAAAAGCAAAACTTTATAAATTGGCTGTTTTTGATACGGTCTACGCAGAAAGAGCCCACTATGTCACTATAAAACCCGTTAAAAGTAGTTTTATTTCGAAGTTTACATCGTGCTTGAAGGCAAGTGCGGCGGATTACACATAGCCAACGTTTAACTCACACTTGTCTTGAAAGTGTAGGTTGAAGTGCTACTAATGACACACACAGTCCGCCTGGTCTTATGTTGTTTAAATGTGTTCTAGATGACTTGCCTTTTGTGGCACCAGACAATAGTACTAGCCTTGGCAAAGAGGCTCTCTTCTCTAATTTTTTTATTATTTATATCGAAAGGTTACGTGATGCAAAAACATACATGGGAAGAATTTTTAAATCTGTTTGCAATTAAAATGTTACAAAATATACTTCTTTGGTGGTAGGAGTAACAGAAAAGGATGTAACGTCATTTTCTATTAGGTGGTTACGAGCGAAAGGTCTTCACAGACTACTGAATATATTAATATCATAGTTATTTTACAACCAATTTCATGCTGTTTTAAATTAATGATTGTGATAAAGGACATTGTATAGTAATCATTGAACACTGATTCTAGTTAAATATTTTAAATGTCCCTTTTCATACGATATGCTCAAAAACGGTGTTTAACTCCAGATATTTTCCCACTATGATTAGTTGTAAAATCAAAGTTCTTGGAAAATCTCTAGTAAATTTCATCACAAATACTTCTTTATATATCTACCTAGAACTTGTCTTTATTGGTCTACGAAATACCGAATTATAACAAAAAATATTCTTGAATGAAAAATGACTAATTAATTATCTAACAAGTCCAAGCTTAGTATACCCTCATGAAAAAAGATTGTGATGTTCTAATTTGTGCAAATGAAATATTTTCTTGGTAATTAAATACATCTTAAATTGCTTGTTGCGACGAGCAAGGCTGATCATAAAGCCGGTGGTATTAAGGTGTCAGACGTTTCAAAGTCAGTTGGTCCTTTTGCAACAGCCTTCGAAGGACAGTGTGGTATACCACTGTCCTGTCGGTCATTTAAAATGGCGAAAATCGCGAATGTCCTTGACTGTCCACTTTTCAAAATGGCGGAATTCGCGAATTTTCATGCCAACTTTTCTTTGAAACAATCGAATTCGTTGTTTAGACTAACATGGATATGGCTTCGTTCGAGTAATGAAATACATATTAATTTTAAAATAATATTAATTATAATTTTAAAATAATATTAATTATAATTTTAAAATAAAATTAATAATAAAGTTTAATATACAGTACAATAGAAAAAAATATAGAAAAATCCCCGCCTAAACACGCACAGAGGAACGTTGCAGGCGGGGCATAATGTGTGCCTTGCCGTTCCTTGCACACCACACATAGGCGCTGCAACTTACTCTTGCTAGCGACAGTGGCCGAATATTCGGCCAAAAATCGGATACGGCTCGAGCCCGCTTTGGGGCACAGAGGGTAAACAAGCCGATCTTCGTTTTCTGGTGGTGTAAATAATTAATACAAATGTCTTCTGTCTCACAGGAAGACTACTATTGAACATAGGTCTCCCTCAAGGATCTCCACAATGACCTGATGGAAGCTGCCTGCAACCTTAGCTAGATCGTCCGTCCACCTTGTAGGCAGGCGTCCAACATTTCACTTGGCTGTACGTGGCCTCCACTCAAGAACCTTTCGGCCAAAACAGCCATCGGTTCTACGAACTATACGCCCGCCCCACTGCCACTTCAACTTGCCAATCTTGTGGGCTATGTCGGTAACCTTTGTTCTTCTACGGATCTCCTTATTTCTAATTCGATCTCGTAGGGTAACATCGAGCCTAGCCCTCTCCATGGCTCGTTGAGTGACTTTAAGCCTTTTAATGAGGCCCACAGTGAGAGGCCACGTCTCGGTGCCGTATTGCCGAGTTGGATTCGACGATTGACCTTCGTCCCGATGTTGGACTTGCCTAACCGGATCACTTATCCCAAATGGAAATATTCCTCTACAACTTCGAGAGTTGAGCCCCCAACTCCAATGGGGGTGAGCACAACATAGATATTCGATAAGATCATCGTTTTGTCCATGTTCATTTTAAGATCCACCTGTTGGGAGAGTCGATTAAGGTCTTCGAGCATAGTGCTAAGGTCTTCCAGCGATTCTGCCAAGACTACAATATCGACGGCAAATCGAAAGTAAGTAATAAACTCGCCGTCGATATTGATGCCAAATCTTTTCTACTGCAAGAGCTTGAAGCCGTTTTTTAGCGCGGCAGTGAACAGTTTCGGAGATATGTCATCTCCCTGTCTTACGCTTCTATGTAGTGGAATCGCCTGCGTGATCTGATCTTGTACTCGGACCGACATTGTGGCGTTGTTGTATATACACCTCAACACTTCGATGTACTGATAGTTTATGTGGCACTGCTGAAGAGACTGTAGCACAGCCCAGGTCTCGATCGAATCGAAGGCTTTCTCATAGTCCACAAACGCTAAACAAAGCGGTAAGTTATATTCCTTGGTTTTTTGTATATATCATCAAACCTGCGTTCACGATGATTTGTGATGACCCTCGAAAACAACTTATTTATTAAGTATTATCAGCTTTTTTGCAGAACAGAGGGCTGAAAGCCAGAGCTAACAGTAGGTTCGGCAACCGAGGTGTAAAGCTGTCCGTAGAACTTCTCGATTTCTCTTAACACCTTTGCCCTAGTCGATAGTACGCGGCCATTGGCCGTTTTCAGCCTAGACAACTGGCTTTGCTCAGTAGACAAGTCTCTTGCAAACACTTTGGGGCTTCCGTTTCACACAATTAATGTTCACAGTATTGTGAGCACGGATATCGTATCGCAAGGACTTCTAGATCCCTCTATTGAGCCGCCGATATACTTCGGCATGATCAAAGGACTGCAGCGTTAAAGATCGACGTTCGGCCTTGAGATCAAGAGTGTGGATCGAGAGTTTTTGTGGTCTATCTCTACGGCGAGGTCTAAAATACTTAGATACCACTATATGGACAGCTTCTACGAAACCGCTGTTTAACTCGTCCACTGCAAAGTTTTCTTTTAGACAATCAAAGCGATTTGTCAACTCGAGTTGAAAACTCTCGGGGTTTTGGATATGGGCGCGAGTAGGTGTGTTTGAAGGTGTGGTATGAAGAGGCACCTTATCAGGCCGGCATAATTGTTTCCATTGGCATGGGACTGCCGTCCGATGCCAATGGATACTCTGCCTGGGCGGCATTGGCACTTACCATCAGGTGCAATGCCGCCACTATGCCAGGCCATTATAAAAAAAAAGGTCGGCACGTAGACTTCATCAAGCGACGACTTTCTAATTGGACGTTGATATTCAATGTGCCCCTAACCATTCAGTGATCATTACCGGTTTTCACTCTGTAGATCACAGAAACATCTCTGAACATCCGTTTATTCGTCGTCAAGATGAAATCTATCTCGTTTCTCGTAGAGCCGTCAGGACTCAGCCAGGTCCATTTCCTGTGAGGCGGCTTCTGGAAAATTGAATTCATCGCATAGAGTTCCCTTTTTCCAGAAAGTCAGCCAGCCTTTGACCCCTGAGGTTCCGTTACCCATGTCCAAATTGCGCCATTTTCAACTCTGCATCGCTTCTCTTGCCCAACTTTGCGTTGAAGTCTCCCATAACAACATTGAAGTAGGTTTTGGAAGTATGTATGGCCCGACTTATGTCCTCATACATTTCCTCCACTTCTTCATCTGGGTGTGTCGAGGTCGGCGCGTATACCTGTATGACCTTCAACGAATACCCTTTTGATATTCTGAGTATAAGGTACACTACCCTGCTCGATACACTTTCGATGGATACGATGTTGTTGATGAGAGACCTGTGGACGAGAGATCCGACACCTTCTCGGGACTGTTGGTTGTCCCCTCGGTAGAGGAGCAGGTTACCAGACTTCAGGGTTATCGTATCCTCTCCGATACTTCGAACTTCCGATAACCCCAGAATGTCCCAGTGTAACCTGCTCAATCCTTCTTCCAGTTCGACAATCTTCTCGTCTATCCTCATAGTACGTATGTTGTGTGTTACCAGGGCCAGTCGTCGTCGGGGTCGTAGGCGGGGCCAACCCGGGGATTCTTACCATTATAGGGATTATACATACATACATATATATGTTAACGGAAATGTATGTAATCCGTCATTGTATGCAATACCTTAGAAAAAAAAATAAGTTAGGTTAAGTATTATAGAATTTAACGCTATGATTGTTACTTGTGATAAAAAATATTACACTCATTTGAACAACGTGTTTTATAATTTATTACAGAAACCATTATTCTTATACATTTCCTAAAAAGCTTCGGAATAGTATACATTTCCTAGGAGCTGTATACAAATAAATAATAAAATAAAATAAATAACACCCCAACAATCACATACATAGTCCTGACCCCACACTAAGATTGAGTCTTGTTTCGTGGATATCAGGAACTACGTGAGAGACTTTTCGGTCTCACAAACAGCCAGACCCGAAAGAAATATTTGTGGGCCTCACAAACATTTCTCTCGGTGCGGGGATCGAACCCGCGGCCTCTCGTTTCACAGGCGGCGTCTAACCAACTGCGCCACGGAGGCTGTCATACAATTCCTAGACTTCATACATTTCCGATAACATATAAATGTGTGTGTTAGTGCTAATCCTAATACCCCATTGGTTAAAACAAGAAAGCTAAATGCACTGAAATCTATACATATAAACAAAATTGAAAATAAAAAAAAAATGACCAACTACATATCGTTATATACACGATACCTATAACGAAAATGATCTTAGATTTTTTTGTCTGTCTGTCTGTCTGTCTGTTTATTCCCGCTAATCCCTGAAATGGCTGAACCGATTTTGACGGGACTGTTACTGTCAGGTAGCTAATATAATAAGGAGTAACTTAGGCTACATTTATTTTAGAAAAATCCTTTTATTTTAGAAAAATAAAGTAATGTTGCAATGCCCAAGTGCTGTCCAGTAAGCAGCTCACGCGCATGCGCAATTTTTCAATAAACCTAATTTAAAAAACTAAAAATTAATGATAATTAAAATAAAAATGCTAAAACAAAAAATAAAAATGCACAAACAAAAAATAAAAATGTAAAAACAAAAAAAAACAACGAAATAAACTAATTAACTTTTTTGTTAAATTCCAAGCGGACGAAGTCGCAGGCACAGATAGTTATCAAATATATCAAATTCTAGATACACGTATGTGGGAATATCCATCATAATATATCGGTTCAAATTTTAATACAAAATGGCCGCCCGGTGACACGTACATTTTAACTTAAAAACACACAACACATCACGTATAACACTGAAATATGATAGATTACTTATTTTTCCATGATATTTTGTTCTTTTCACGAACAATCCACCACGTTTAATGATTTTATTTCAGAAATGAACAACAATTTCAAACTTCGCGGGCATTGTCGACTTCAATGACGTTTTATAAATTTTTCCACAATGGAGCGACCGCGACCCAAGAACATCGAAATCATAAATATCTGTGTAATTATCGAGTATATAAACTTTGTATAACCTGGACGCCACTTTACGGCTTCCGGAAAATTGTGACAGTTGACGGACTTTTGATTTTCCGGGCGCGCGACCGTCTTACGGTCGCCCGACAGGGGAGACTTTAATTATTGTTTGTTTGACGCCCGTGACACATCACGGCCACACGGAAGACCATCGTTGGTTACACCGGTACATGTGTGAGTGTGGTCCGTTTTTGTAACGAGAACTATTTGTATCTCTGTTTATAATATTTTGGTTTTGTTACAGCTAATTGTTACAAATAAATAATTTTCTTTCTTTCTTTCTAATTATTGTTTTCTGACAGTTCGAGCCCTTAAGTTTCGGTGTCTTCATTGAAACGCAAAAAGCTGCAGTATCCGATATGCCTTTCGAACATGGTTTTGTATAAATAACGTTAATATTATAATCGTCTTTCCTTCCGTCGCTGTGTGAGTCGCCGGCGAGAGGTATTTATGATGCTGCGTTGCGTGTTACGGTCACAAGGTTAAAGTTTTACCCATCCATCTTTAAAGACAGACTTAGATATCCAATGTAATGTAGTAGGTATGCAACAGATCGTGCATATATATGTCGTTTTAAAACCAGTTACCGTTATTACCCTACCGTCTTCACAGACAAATTACAACACCTAATTGCAAGTCCTCATGGTAGAAATTTTCAATCTTCCACCGATTCTCAGAAATTGGATCACTTCCTATCTCGCACATATTTCCTACGAATGCTTTATTGTCGACATGCAAAGCCACAGCACTGGCACTACGCAAATCATTGTGTATACAACCAGAATTTGATCTAGAAAATCGAATTACAAAGTGAACAGTTGATTAGAAAAAATCTGGTATTTATTTAACAAACTTGGAAACAACACCCAGTACGGGTGGCATTTTATTCAAATTTACTTTTGTCTTATCTTGCTTTACTTTAGTCTTCGCTTAGTTTATGTTTCAGCCCCGTTGCTCAGTCAAAGAATTATCGAGAATGGATTTTTGCATTTGATTTCTCTTCTGGAGTATTTTTTACATGCCCTTAACAATGTGTCCCAGTAATTTTTGTAAAGTTAGAAATGTACTAAAGTTTTATACAAGTGAGTTTATGCATAAATTTGTATAAAGCTGCGGAATATTGCTTACGATGTAAGTCTTAAAAACGAAAATGCGCGTTATTTAGGGAACTGATAATATCTTTAATATGTACATATGAAAAGAAAGAAAAAATAAATCGTATTTGTCACAGACATTTATTTTGAGGGCCTCCGTGGCGCATATTTATTTCGGGTCTGGGTATTTGTGAGACCGAAAAGTCTCTCGTAGCTCCTCATACCCACGACACAAGACTTAATTGATCTTAACGTCATGACGATGTATGTGACTGTTGGGTCTATTTATTTATATAATATTATTTATTTATCATGATAATATAAAAAAACTTCAAGCACGAGTTTCAACAACTCGACATTCTTCTTCGTAAGTTGATAATATACTCTATATCTCCAGTCTATATTAAATTATATTCTGAAAGTCGCCAGAACTATAAATCCGGTTTTCAATCAGGGTCCTTCTAAAATTATATCCCCTATAATTACCGTCCGTTGTTTCCGTCCACATTGTGTTGAAAAGTCGTAACCTCTCATTATCAACTAGCCCTGCTTGAGGCAGCTTCGCTTAATTGAAAACTATTCATGACACCAAAGAGTAGATATGGAGATCGGACAATTTGTTCCTCCTAAATCGTTATCCTTAAAATAATTGTGGCATGATCATTATTTTGTATTTTCTGATAGGGGTATCTGCCACTGTTCTCCAAAACATCTGCAAATCTGATTGCCTTTGGATTGATGTAATAATGTGACCGCTGTGAAACCTATAAGTGGTAACTAGAAACATTACAGCTACGTTTCACTGATTGATACAATCCAGCCGGCCTATTTGACAAATTAAATCTTCCTTGATTGTAGCTTACTAGCTTTCTTCAGGGCTTATGTTCTGTTTCAATGATTGTTGGGTAATAAGATCTAATAACCTAAAGGTTTCTTAATGCTTATGCGTTACCGAAGCATTTACCTGAAAGCGAGGTCAATTGTTGGCGCAGTGATAATTATTTTTAGTGTCTGTGTTTCACCTGTGTTAGCTGCTTTGTTTGTATTTCTGTGTCACTTTCCAACAATAAATTCTTCTTTCTTTCTTCTTTCTTAATGTAAGCTATTGTACGAGAAAGCTTAGACAACCGGGTCAATGAGTGATCAACAAATATTTAATTTTAGGCGTGACTCTTGCTAAACTTTTGTTCTATCATCCATTGATTGAGATTTCCGAATGCCCAATACACGTTCCTTATCCCCTCCTCATTCCGTATCACTCCCATTCCGACGTACTTCTGCTTAATTGGCTGTGAGATTTCAAAAAGAGTAATGATGGAAACTATATTAAATTCATTGAAATAAACATAAAAGTGCGCAGACAATACGACACTGTCGTAGAACAAAGTCGGATTTGCAAAATCTCTACTTTACAGGAGAGCTGTTTGAAGTTTTAGAAAAACTTTTTATTGAATTATTTTATTCCTAGTTATTGCGGTTAAATATAACTTACCAAAAGTTTATACTCCAATGTCAAGCCTTTTTATAAATAAATATGAAGAAAATTTATCAATTATTTTAAAAAATAGGTGTTTTATGAGAACATTCCACGTTGTACTACGTAAATGAGAACGCTAGTTGTTATCTTACGGCAATATTCTATGAAAAATAGGGTTACCTATGTGCACTACCGACTTTTTTGTATGGAATGGTGAACGAAAAATGATGATGTATGTTTTTGTTTTGAGCACAAAACTCAGTTTTTGAACTGAAAAATAAATTAAAATCTTTTATTTTAATATATATATTTAAATATATATATATATATATATATATTTAACGTTAGATATTAAATCATATATTGTAATTATTGTTATAGCTGTATATTTATTACATTTTTCAGTACTTAAGTTATTTTTTTGGTATCAAATTATCAAAACGAAACTGCAGTTATCTTTAAGACTACCATTTAAAACTAAATAGTACAGCATAGATAAATATATCTCAACCCGTTGTATTTAGCATAACGATCATAAAGCTTTATTAACTTATGATCTTCAAACTAATAATTTATCATAATTATAAAAAGATACATATTCATAGTGTAATGTAAATGTTAATATTATATAAAATCATATACAAGAATATAAAATTAATTTCTTAATAAATATTTTTACCCATCAAGTTTAAAAGGGAACATTAATGCAACATTTGAAGAATAAGTGCTCAGAAATAATAGAGGTCACAATACACAAAATAAATATATCATTATTTATATATACCTCATTATTATAAGCTTCGAAATCGTTTGTCAAGAGTTATATATATATGTATTATATTTCACAGCTTCATTCTTTGCAATTTAGGTTTAACATGATGTAGTTGAGCTCCCACGCTGCAGCCCTGCACGGTATTTTAAAGATAGTAGGGGACCGAAAAAATCTCCCACTAGCAACACTCACTGGCACACGGCATCCGGGCGCCGGCGCCATTTTGACTTCATTCTGTGTTTCCGTGCTCAAGCCTTCGCACGTACTGTTATTTTTTATTTTATTTTATTTTTATACTTCTAATTTTTGTTTCTAAGTTTGTTAGGTTAAAGTGTAAGTATAATCGTGATGCCGAAGACATCACGCAAACGTAAGATAGATGACGGCTACGAAGAAATACGAAGAAAAATACAAAAACTGGAAGCGGAGATTTCAGCTACACGTAAACGTCGTAGGCGAATTATTTCATCTGGGAGTGATACATCAGGTTAGTTACACAATCGATCATTTTTTCATTTGATAACGATGAAAGTGTAGTAACATTTATTTTTCACATATATCTATCTACCCGCAATACGTACTTATTTTCTTTGTAAAACAAGAATAAGTGCGAATGTGTGTAATACTTCCTGTTAAATATATCATACATTTTCGCGTAATTTGACACAAATAAGTGATGCGAGACGCCACCTGGGCTATCTCTTTCACGTTATCGCTTGGCGCTTAGCCCATCTGAGGCAGACCACCCTCAAAAACGTACCTGTATTTTGTGATGCGAGACGCCATCTGGGCTACCTCTGTCACATGAATATTTATGCGCTTAGTCTAATTGGGGCTAAGTCTACCCTCTAATTAAACTTCTGATGATAGTCGATCATTATTTCAGACTCCGATAACGATTCGACTACGACACGTCTGCGTACGTCAGTGACGACCCCTACCACGATAAATTCTAATGTAGACGCAGAGCGAGTTGCGGGCGCCGACTGCGCTGAGGTGCCAGTACCAGTCGCTTCAACCTCGGCCGGGACCTCTGCGTCTGACCCCCATTCGAATGCTGATCCGCCCTTTATGGCTGAACCTGAGGAGCCAGAACTTGACGAAGAGATACTTGCTCTGTTAGGAGACGCACCAAAAATTAACACCAATTTTGGAAAAGCCACACACAAGGATTTAGCGTCAAGATGGCGAGAAATTCTGGAGAAAGGTCTACCTAAAGAAGGAAAGGACAAATTAATCCATGAGTATTTAATACCGGAAAACTGCGACTTACTTGTCGCTCCCGCACTTAATCCGGAGGTGAAAGCTGCGTTGGCGGAGCCAATGGTCAAAAGAGACTTTTCATTAATGACAAAACAAAAACAACTTGGTATTGCCATAGCAGCTATCAACCAAGCTATTGAATTGCTTATAAATAAAGAAAATCATGCGAAGATACTAAAACCCGTAAGTGACGCATGCAGATTGTTATGCGATAGCCATCATGACAACACAAAAACGCGTCGCGGTTTTGTTGTCTCGTCCATTAATGCCGATATGAAGGAAACTATTTCCGAAGCCAAGCGAGACAAGTACTTATTCGGCGAGAATCTCGCAGAAAAACTTAAGGCCGCTAAGTCTATTAAGAAGTCAGGGACGGATTTAAAACAACTTAGAAATCACCGGTCTTCTACATTTAATAAGAACAACTTCGTGAAAACTTCTAAGAACTCAAATGACCGTCCTTTAAACTGGAAGATCCTGCCTCGGAGGACAGCGTTCAAACCCGAGGCAGGGAAACTTCGTCAAGGCCAGGGCCGAGCAGCGGCGGGCAGCGGCTCTCAACAGCGGGGGACGGCGGACCAGACGGCGGCGAGGATCAACAGGAGACGCTAAATTTGGAGGTAACATACGCCGGTCGTCTGAAATACTTCCTTCACAACTGGTTACAAATAACCGATGATCCTGTAATCTTATGTTGGTTGCGGGGCTACAAAATACCCTTTAGTTCAACCCCATCTCGTAAGGACAACCCATGTACACATCCTAAAACTAAACAAGAGCATACAGAATACATGAAATGTATTAACACTTTATTAGATATAAATGCTATATCACGATGTACACACGAGGAAGGGGAATTCTTATCAAGTGTATTTTTAGTCCCAAAATCAAATGGAGACAAAAGGTTTATTCTCAATTTAAAATGTTTAAATAAGTTTGTTAATACCAAACATTTTAAGATGGAGGATTATCGAACAGCGTCTAAACTAATAACTAATAATTGCTATATGGCTTCAATAGATATGAAGGATGCTTATTTTTTATGTCCAATTCATGACAGTTGTAAAAAATACCTGCGTTTTATTTATAACGACGTCTTATATGAATTTAATTGTCTACCCTTTGGCCTCTCCACCGCGCCATATGTTTTCACTAAACTGTTGAAGCCGGTAATGGAGCATTTAAGGTCTAGGAATATGATGTCGGTAATATATTTGGACGACATATTTGTTGTCGGCAGAACATATGTGGAATGTCAAAATAATGTCATTTTAACAAAAAAAGTTTTGAAAAATATCGGTTTTCTCATTAATTACGAAAAAAGCTGTCTTATTCCAAAAACTAGCTGTAAATTTTTAGGATTTATTTTTGATTCAGTAGAAATGACAATGAAACTACCGGTTGTTAAGAGGTTTAAAATAAAAGAAACATTGATTAAATTTTCAAAATTAAATAGATGTAAATTACGACAATTTGCAAGGTTTATTGGATTGCTAACTTCCGCATGCCCTGCTATTCAATACGGCTGGGTCTATACAAAACAGTTCGAACGCCACAAGTATCTTTGTTTATTAAAAGATCCCAGCTATGAGCAAAACATTTATCTGCCTAATGCACTCAAACCAGATATAAAGTGGTGGCTCGGTCATATCGATAATGCAGTGAATCCTTTAGGTTTTCACCATTTTCACAAGGAGATATTTTCTGATGCTTCATTAACCGGTTGGGGTGTTTATAGTAATGATACTGAATCACATGGGTTTTGGAAAGATGATGAAAAACATTTACACATCAATGTTCTCGAAATGAAGGCAGCTTTTTTCGCAATAAAAGTCTGCGCCAAAGATTTGTCCGATTGCAAACTTTTATTAAGAATCGATAATGTTACAGCCATTTCATGTATAAACAGAATGGGTAGCATACAGTACCCTCATTTAAATGAAATAAGTAGAAACATATGGCAGTGGTGTGAGAAACGAGGACTGATAGTGTTTGCATCGTACATCAACTCTAAAGATAATTATAAGGCTGATTTATTGTCGCGTAATAAATTTATCGATACTGAGTGGGAACTCTGCGATTATGCCTTCAAAGAGATTGTCAAATGCTTTGGTGAGCCGGAGATTGACATTTTCGCTAGTAGGAGTAACGCGAAGTGTTCTGTGTATATTTCATGGAAGAGCGACCCCAACGCCTGGGCTGTCGATGCATTCACCATCTCGTGGTCGAATATATATTACTACGCCTTCCCTCCGTTCTCATTAATATTGAAAATGTTACAAAAAATTATACATGATGATGCTGAAGGCGTGGTAGTTGTGCCGCACTGGCCGAAACAACCTTGGTTCCCTATGCTACAAAAGATGACTGTTTCAGATTCCTTATATTTCGGTCCTCAGAGTGATTTATTGAAATCTCCTTTCAGATTGTCGCACAGCCTGAGCAACACCCTTATCCTGGTTGCCGTGAAATTATCAGGCAAGCTTTATTGCAAAAATCGATAACACCTAATTCGATTGATATCATTTTAGCTTCTCTAACAAAAAATACGTACAAACAGTATGACGGATGCATAAAAGCTTGGCTAGATTATTGTAAGCAACATCATGTTGATTATTTAGATGTACCAATTCCTTACGTTATTGATTTTTTGGCCAAAGTATTTCAAAACGGTGCAAAATATGGCTCAATTAATACTTATAAATCTGCACTTTCATTATTACTCGGCTCTATTTCAGAAGATGATAGACTGAAACGATTCATGAAAGGTGTATACAGCTTGAGACCACCAGCCCCGAGGTACGACTCCACCTGGGACCCGAACATCGTCCTTAATTATTTATCGCAAAAATGGCCCAATAATTGTCTCAATCTGGAAACACTCTCAAAGAAGACTGACATTGTTAGCTTTGGTGACCGCACATCGAGTACAAACGTTTTCCCTGATCAAGATAAATAATATTAATATTAAAGAAGGTAACGAAGTAGTCATAAAAATCCCCGACCTTATAAAGACATCTAAATTAAATTCATTCCAACCCTTACTTAAATTACCCTTTTATAATGAAAGACCCGAAATTTGTCCTGCTAGAGCATTAGTTGCATATATTCAAATAACAAGCACACTGCGTGCCCATTCCAGTCAAGATAATTTATTCATTAGCTACAGGAGACCACATTCTAAAGTATCTTCTCAAAGACTAAGTCATTGGATCAAAGACACATTACAACTTAGTGGTATAGACACTTCTGTTTTTTGTGCACACAGTACTCGACATGCGGCCACCTCAGCCGCGAAGAGACTTGGCATCAACCTCGATGTAATAAGAAAAACTGCAGGTTGGACTAAGTCGTCTTCTACTTTTGCTAGATTTTATAATCGCGAAGTCATTCATGATTCTAATCAATTTGCAGTATCAGTTTTATCAAGTAGTAGTAGAATTTATTTAACATAATTGGAACGTAGCAGTATGATTAAGCGAATAAAACATTTGTTGGTTCACATTATTGTATTCTTTGCTCTGAACATCCTACATCATGTTAAGAGCGTTTATACCCTGCACGCGCTTTTTGGCTTAAAAACAGGACTTTTCAAATGAGTTAATAGCCACCAATAAACAATTTAAAGGAAAAATAATTATTACTAATTTTAGAAAAGGTTGTCATCTAGGGATTTTGGTGGAAAACATTATAGATTCATGGATAATTTGTGAGTACTATACGGATTACTGAACACAAGTTTCGTTATTTAGGCTTTAAATGGCAATTTAGAAGCTTAATATATCCTTAACCACTAAATATAAGATAAAAATAAAAATATTATCAGACTAATAAGACCCTTATGGAGGGATTTTGCTGAGAAAAATAATCTTTTTATGTTTAGTTCCTGAAAAATAAAAATTTAAACAAAGCGAAATTATTCAGAAACTCTCGTCAAGAACATATTTTTTTTCACCAACTTATCGTACATAATTTTTTATGGCAATTGCATATTATAATAGAAGAACATCTTATCAATAAATTACCATTTTTATATTTCAACAAAATTAGTTTTCATGTTTTCTACAAATATTTTAAAAACCACTATAAAACACGCTGTCCGACGTGGCTCAAATCAGACCGCCGCAAGGCCTACTAGAGGAAGGACGTATCGCTCGTCGCTCCGGCTTGGCTGCAGTCGATTATGCCGCGCGTAGTAAAAATAGCCACGCGCGGAATGCGATTACCACATCTTAGTACTTTGGTAGTAAAATATTTAATTATTTTTATTACCTACAATGATTTTGTAGTGAGTATAAATTATGTTTCAGGTAATATAATGGGATGTAATTCCGAGGCTAAATTATTTTATGTATTGTAATATAAAATTAAATATATTTCGTAATTGTAAGGGGTTGTAAGGCCCCTAACACTATGAGTTCGAACACGAAATGATTAATAAAACGTCCGTAGTGTCTACTGATTGAACACTGATTTGAATGCAACTTAACAATGTAATAATAACGAAAATATGATTAGTATCCAAAATTTGTATTATTCTTTGCTTGCACAGTAATATTTGTCTACTTATAATGCAAATAAAATATTTTTATGATACTATATTACAGTTACATTTCAATTGAACATTTGAAGCGCTCGGATCAAAGTTGTTTGAGCCGATTGTATAGCGAGCCGACGCGGCAGCTTTACGCACACAGCTTTGGTCGCTTATGTGCGCGTGAAATTAACGAAGAAATACCTATAGTTGACTTTGCGCGCAAGGTGTATACGCTCTTAAACCTAAATTGCAAAGAATGAAGCTGTGAAATATAATTAATGATCAAACGAACTTACCTGTACGTGAAGTTCGATCATAATTATATGATCAGCTTCATTCGAAGCAATTTATAATAACCCTCCCAAACGTACTAACATACTTACCCACCCCTATAATGTGAACTAAAGATAAGTATAAATTAGCTCTAAACTAAATGAAGTCAAAATGGCGCCGGCGCCCGGATGCCGTGTGCCAGTGAGTGTTGCTAGTGGGAGATTTTTTCGGTCCCCTACTATCTTTAAAATACCGTGCAGGGCTGCAGCGTGGGAGCTCAACTACATCATGTTAAACCTAAATTGCTTCGAATGAAGCTGATCATATAATTATGATCGAACTTCACGTACAGGTAAGTTCGTTTGATCATTAATTATTTCAAACGTGCAAAGATGAAATTGTAAAGATGTGGACAACAATCAGGCAACTATAGGTAACGGTAGTTTTATTTAGAACATATTTATAAATTATTTACTAGGATCATTTTTATCAATATTATACACATCTTTTATTTTGTTACATGATATTTTTTTCGTTACTGATATTTTTCAAGACAAGCATATTTTAAATTTTAGATTAAACATCAAAAGAAACCTGTGGTGCATATTTTGTACCAAATATAGATTCGAATTTGTTTTGGCCCATATTAGAATTCTAAATGATTGTTTTACGAGAAATCTTTGAAAAATAATCACTTATAATACCACAAGAGCTTCAAAATTATCGGGTATTTCCCGATAGGTTCGTTGCAAACAAATGAAGGAGTCAAAACTTGACGACTTTATTTGTTTGCAGGGAACCTTGAGGGAAATGCCAGATAATTTTGAAGCTCGTGTGGTATTCGGGGGATTATTTTTCCGTCCCAAATTTTAATTTCAAACTCATTTTCATGCAAAATCTCCAATTTTCACAATTGAATTCAACCTGTCAGTTTGACGTGTGGTTAATTTGACTGGATCATGTTTTGTTTTTTATTTATAGCAACTACCAGAGAAAATTTTCAAAAAATTATCAGTATAATACCATGTAGGTTGTACCACGTGACGTCGAATGGTGCAATTCTATTGGTCGATATTTGGGTCGGAAAAATAATCAAATTAAACTTTTTAGCAGAATAAATGTACAAAATAATAAGCAATTCTGTATCGATTTTGTCCCCCACGATAAATCAGTTTTTTATAAAGCACTTTTTGGGTTTTAGGACAATAAATCTAGTACACAGCTGCTTAACAGCATACATAGCTAATTAAAAAAAAAGTTTAGCGCAAAGTTGTTGTATCATTATAACATGAAAAGAAGAAAACACTATAAACAGTAGCTAAATTTGCGCCTATTCGGATGATCCTAATTAAGGTATCGGAAACTCTTTTAGCTTAAGTGTATATTTTATAACAAACGCCTACTGCTTTTCGTTAAGGCCTAGGTTCCAATATCAATGACTATACTATAAAATAATTCAATCATTGTTTATAAGAAATTTCATATCCATATTTATAATTATATTTGCAAGGCTCAGTCATATCTTCTTAATGTATAACGTTTCGTTTCTTTAAAACATGATTCTTAACCAGATTTAACAAACATATCCTTCTCATTTCTAAACATATATCTTTACATATTTTGCGTTCTCTCCATGTTGAGGGGTAGAACAGATTACCGTTTAATTCGGGTAAACTATAAAAAAACAATATTTATATTGCCTATGAAGTTAGCATTAAGCTAAACCGACCGCTCTTGAGCAATGCAGAAAATAAAACATTCCAGTGGCCGTGATTAGTAATTCGAAAAGGCTTTGGTGTTGCAATATTTAATAGTGATTATCTGTATATAGATGCTATATTTTTTTTTTTTGTATAACAAAAAGCAGTACATTTTAAAGTTGGGATCATCATATTCTATGTTAAATGGATTTGGTACAGATAACTGATGAATATAATATTTTCTCTCATTATATTCACAGTTTTCTATATTGTAATCGCCAATAACATCATACCAGACACCTGCTAGCTGAATAAAAATTTTTCTACACCTGGTGGTAGAGGTGATGTATCAAACCACAATACACCACCAACATCAAAATCTGCATCATAAGAAAATAACATTTAATCAAAAGTATGAGTTAATTCCATGAAGTAAAAAACTGCAGTATTTTATAAACAGTAAGTGTAATATAAATAAAGTAAAAAGCATTTATAAATGCGGAACAAAGTATTATTTTAGTTTGCTTCACACAACAACGAAGTAAACTATGATACGACTAAAAAAATACAACGAATACCCGAAGTAAGACGTCGTATGTGTACATATGATCTAAATGATTTACAGAAATTTCAAACAAAAACGTGGCATAACTTATATACGACACAGTTTTTTAAAAAACTTAATAAATAATTTAAATGTTATAAATACATAAGATATAATTAACAGTGTGGAATATAAAATAAAGTATTGAGATAAATATATTTTTAAGAATTCCGTAGAATAATGTTGATTCATAACATACGTCCTGGTTTTATACATTTATTATATTATTGACTATAAAACCTAAAAATAACATTTTTTATAACTAAAATAAAATTGGAGTCATGTGAACATTGTACATGCGTAATCCATCAGACAACGCTACAACTGAGGATACGCAGAAGCTTACCGATCCAAACACGTTTTCGTCTGGTAGGCGACAAGAATGTACGTGCTATAATGACATTGTACGTCGGAATAATATAGAGATACAACTTTGTCCGATTGAATATCTCCGAAAGTATTCATAATAATTTTATTTTTTCAAGCTGTACTGATAAAGAATTGTTTTCTAAAGAATAATATAAAAAAAAGTGGTTTCGTCTTTTGATCACATACTACCTTGTTTTACGGGCGTGTCGATTATAGATCTAAGAGTTTGAAAACAATGTATGAAGTTGAAATAAAATGATGAGGCCCTACTATATAAATCCGAAACGAAGTTCGAAACTTCGTGACGTTTTTCGTTTCGAAACCTACTCTGTAACACGAAATTTGAATCTTCGGATCGAAGAATGAATTATTCCAATATATCGGCAATACGAACATTTACAGAGTAGGTACATTCAAACTTCGTTCGTCCGAAGTTTCGAACTTCGTTTCGTATGAATATAGTAAATTTCGAAACGTAAAACGTCACGAAGATTCGAATTTCGGATTTATATAGTAGGGCCCCTGGTAATTTTATTATGAGTCCCCTTCTACAATTTAATGTATGCTGAGTTAGGATTGTATTTCTATTTGTTTACATATAGACAGTAAGCACTTTATACTCGCGATATGAAAATAAATTTACTCCTATTAAGTAATTACTATGGAGTTAACAGTAAGTTAGTGCTCTGTTGGTAAACGGACCAGACACGGCCGCCAACATGCTACGGTGGTCATAGGTTCGAATCTCAAGGCACACGTCTGATTTCTCTGTGTCATGTTAGTATTGATAGACAATCACCATGCGCTATTACGATGAAAGAAAACGTCGTGAGAAAACCTGCATACCATAGCGATTTGTAAGATTTTTTATGGTATGTAAAGTTCGCCAGCCCGCACTAGGCCAGCGTGGTACACTATATGGCCTAACCACTCTCGATTGTGGAAGAGGTCCGTGCCCTGCAACGGGACGTATATAGACAAAATTCAACAGTTAAGAAGTAATTTCGAGAAATTTCTACTTTTAAGAAGATTATCTTGACTCTTTTTGATAATTTACAGGAATTGCAAATGTATATGAAGTGCACGAAACGGTATAACTAAAACTCAATAATGGCCTAAACAATCCAATCCAACCGATAACTTAAGAGAATGCTCATACACACCGAGGGAAAATGTAATGTAATAAATAAAATATACCAGGTTGATTAGATTCTTATTTTATAAATATAATTTAGAACTTTTTTGTATTACTACTAATTAGATTGCATATAACTGAAGCATTTTCTTGATTGAAATTCTGGCAAGGCAGACCCACTCTATATTATTCAGTCAATTTTTAATTATACGCCAATATAAAAATTCCATCCGCGAAAAATAAATGTGTTTATAAACGTTAGCTCGTTTAAAATCCCGATCACATGTATCCCTATTCATATTAAAATTGAAGATCCTTCATGTTTGTTTGTTTTTCTTTGGCCATTTTTTTAAACGAGGTATATATTTTTTATTGCAATGAATAGCGAGGCGAGCATTCCATTCTCCTGATGGTAAGCGATACGACCGCTCATGGACAGTAGTAAAACCAAACATCATCATGCATCACACATCAATGTGCTCACCATCATAAGACATGATATGTTAAGTCTCAATATGTCCAATAGTTACTCTGGCTACAATGTCCTTCAAACTGAATTCATTAGTACATTCACACTGCTGTTTGGTGGAAGAAATAGACATCTACCCAGGCGACTTCTCACATATGAGAGACCTGTCACCAGTAAATCATTTGCAAAAAATAACACCTAAGTCCCATAGTTGACAATTAACGTGCTTTAATATGTTGGTAAGTGAATTGCAGAATTTTTAGTGTTCAATGTATGGAAGAACTGGCTCCTGTAATGCAATAAACAAATACAGACTTTATACTACTAATCCTACTAATATTATAAATGCAAAAGTTTGTGTGGTTGTTCCACTTCACGCTCAAACCGCTGTACCAATTTTGATGAAATTTGGCGTGAAACTAGTTGACACTCTGAATTAACACATAGATGACTTTTATCCCGTCAAAATGTAATGTTCCCGTGGGTTGAGTCAGGAACTCAAATATACATAAGCAATATAATCGACGCCGGTCACATTAAGTTTAAATACTAAACAGTACGCAAAATAATATGTTGTTGATGAAGAATGGACTCATAACTTACATGCATCCAGGCGAAGCCGGGCCGGACCGCTAGTTATTCTATATTTAGAGCTTTAATGCAGTGATGCAGTTATAACTAACCCATTTCGCTAAAAATTCAAACGACAATATTGGCCGGAAGGTTCTAAAAATACGTCCTATTTCAGGTGTTCGGGAACAGCTAAGGGGAACAGACGTTATTTCTGCATTACCCAAAATAAGCGTGAATTTATGTATGTATGTACTGATATATTTCTCATGTTATCTTACGAATTTATTGCAGATCTTTTAAGCATATGATACGGTCGGTTGTCAGTCTGGGTTAATGTGAATCACCCTTTCTGAAGTGGGTCGTTCAATCTACCACGTACGTAGACTTATTACTTTTAGGACGCTTCACGCTACGCTTGTCTCTCATTAAATAAATAAATAAATACACCCAACAGTGACATACAAAATCCTGGTTCCACATGAAGATGAATTAAGTCTTGTGCCGTAGGTATCGGAAACTACGCAAGACTTTTAGGTCTCTCAACCACCCAGATCTGAAAGAAATATTTATGGGCCGCACAAAATTTTCTCTAGGTGTTAGAGTCAAACCTGTGTGTCTCGTTTCACAGCGGGCGTCTAACTAACTGCGCCACGGAGACTATCAAATTGTTAACAATACCTGCCGGGATAGCGTCTACGTTACGCTCTTTCTACAAAAGATCGCTTTTCAATTTTACAATCCACGTTGCATACTTATGAATAATAAGTGGCACAGAACGAAGAAAGCAACGCACAAAGCATTTTGCGTCGCTCGAAGAATTTTTCCATAAACTTGATTTGTCAATTTCCTATGCGGGATATTTTTGTTTGAAACTTTTGAATTTTGTTCAACGTAATATTATGGAATGGTACCAGGGGAGTTACCCTATAAAATTGATGTACATCTTCGAATATTTGGACGCCGTACGTAAAACTTCACAAATATGCCTAGATACTCGACAAAATGTTGGATTCCTATATCACACGTCGCAACCATAGACGAAGTTCGGAGAAAATAATAAGTATAATAGAGAATAGTATTTATTTTTAGAGGTGGAAATCTTATATCTTACTCGGGACGTCGAACATCCGAAAATTCTAAGTTATCGTGTTTATAGATTAACCCCCTTCGCACATTTCGTCTATATTTAAACAAAGAAAAATACATATTTTGTTCTTTACGGTTGCATTAATATTTAATTGAGTTGCTGATGATAGAATAATTGTAGAAATGTTCATTATAATTGAGTTGTTAGGATTTTTTTTCTGATATCAACCACTGACCACTATAGTCTATAATTATAACCATGTTGTAATGACCCACAAAATAAATTCGTGTGTACAGCGGACATATGACCGCTTTCTACTCGCACTAGGCCAGCGTGGTGGGCTATACGGCTTAACCTCACTCAATCGAACTCGCGATTGTAAAGGATGACCGTACATTGCAGTAAGACGTATACGGGCTGATACAGATGAAAATTAAAATATATCAGTAGCACACTAATTTTATAAAGTATACAGATTAACAACGTCTCTGTATTAAGCAAACAAAATACAATTAACTATAAATTCTTTTACCTTTTATACATAATCTCTTTGAAGTTATTAAGTCGAATTTTATGACGTACAACTTTGACTACTTACTTAATATCAAGTTAAGCGAGTGCTTAGTGGAACATAAAAGATAAAAGGTACCCATGCTAAAAGTAATCTCTGCAAGGCATATTACGGCGAATAAGGATCTTCTGTGGTTTCACGATGATAGCATAATCAGCTACTTGTCAAGGAAATAACCGCTTAAAGCGATTAAACGTATGATGTTCCGCATATTTAATTTAATATTGTAAGTTTCTTTATTTTTATATTGTGGAAGAATGAGAACACGGGGATAGGCATATATCAGATTATGTAGACGAAAGACCAAGTACAACATAATATACTGTTGTGTTGCGGATTGGAGGACGTTGTAGCCAGAGCAACTACTGGACATATTGAAACTTTACATGTTGTGTGTCAGGATGGCGAGCACACCGGAATGCCAAGCATTTCTTTGTAATTCAAGGTGTTGATTGGTTTTGCTACTGTTTATCAGCGGTCGTATCGCATACCATCAGAACAGCACGTTAGTCTCGTAATTTATTGTAATAAAAATATATAGATTTTTCAAATAAGGAAAGTATTATATTATGTATAAAAGAGACTTTCGCGCCCACTCACCAATTACTGCAACTCCTATCAGCCAGGATCAACAGTAGCACATAAAGAATTGACACCGAGCTCCGGAGTTCGGGAGTCTCTTAATGACACCAGCCTGTCTTTAACCCGCATCGAAATTAATCAGAAAGAAAAACAAATAGGAGTTGGAAACAAATAATTGTTTACTTCGCTACGCAGCAAAGCGAGTGGCAAAATATTGAATTAAAGGGTATTTTACTGTGATATAAACTTACAACTGTATACTCGTACAACAACAATAAATTGCGAAAGTTACCACTTGTAATTGATTCTTTCTCCGTGTAAAGAAAATTGATAGGCTTTGCTACTCCAAGAGCGGCCGTATCACCTAGCATCAGGCGAAGGGCATGTTCGTTTCACAATTCGTTGAAAAAAAAAATACGAGTTTGGTTTTTCCTACCGTAGTACTTGTTTAAACTGAATCTAGCCCTGCCTTAAAACATAAGTTTTTAACAGTCATTCATAGTCTAATTCTCATGTTTTCTACCATAACTCAATCTTCAGTTTATGACAAAAAAATAAAATAGACTAACATCAAAAGATTTGTTATGATTCGGCTAATTAAATGTAAAATTAAAATACTATATTTTTATCAATAAAATATGAAACAAAAATTCACGGAAGCAGAGAGATATGTAATGCCGAAACCCGGGATCGAACCAGGGACCTTTAGATCTTCAGTCTAACGCTCTCCCAACTGAGCTATTTCGGCTGTAGTTGCCACGTCGTAATTCTTTATCACATGGTAAATTTACATAGTTTTAACGGAATACTTATAATATGTTTGTAAATTGTGTTGCAATCACGATTCATTTAACAGCCCACGTGGCACAGTTACTATGACGCCGTCTGCGAAACGTGTGACCGCGGGTTCGACCCCCCAAATCGAGACAAATATTTGTGCTTTACTCGGGTATTTGTTTCGGGTCTGGGTGTTTGTGAGACCCAAAAGTTTCTCGTAGTTCCTGCTGTCAACGACACAAGACTCGATATATTTTTTTTTTTATTGCAATGAATGACGAGACCAGCAAGCCGTTCGCCTGATGGTAAGCGATACGACCGCTCATAAACAGTAGCAACATTCCACTGCGCTCGTCATCCTGAGACATAAGATGTTAAGTCTCAATATGTCCAGTAGTTACTCTGGCTACAATGTCCTTCAATCCGAAACACAACAGTGCATTTACGCAGTGTTGTTTCACGGGAGAAATAGACATTGAGGTGATACCTACCCAGATGGCCTCTCACATATGAGAGACCTACCACCAGTAAGTCTTTGTGTGGGGTCAAGTTTATGTATGTGACAGTTGGGTGTATTTATTGATTTTTTAAACATTCATGTTGTGCCTTGGGAGAAGTGTATGTCCAGCAGTGGACTGCAACAGGCTGATGATGATGATGAGCCGTAATATTGAATTTTAGAGGAAAATAATATTACTGATAATATGGTTGATATAATTATAAATGGTAAAACCAATGGTAGTTAGTACACTTTGATTGTACAATATCTACCGATCCCTTTGGAATTACAGTCGTGATTTTGTGTTTGTTTTTGAATCTTCAGAATAAAACCATTGGCATTTACATAGCAAACAATTTTATTCGAATAGTCAACATTAATATTTTATAGACTAAAAACTTTATTTACCTACTGATTTAATACATCAATTCATTCACAGAAATATGTATCGAAATATATTTCTGTGAATTCATTGGTTCATTATCGTCTTAAAAAAAGCTATGAGGTTCAGGTTCCAAATTACATTGGATAATATTTTCAAACGACTGAAATTCGATTTCTTTTTTGTCTGGCATTAAACTGCACTTGATGGAGTGTAAAATTCCGTCCAAATTAAATATCGACTAAGAATAGACGGTTCTTCTAAACTCTTCATATATATATTCTGCTAATCTGAGGAATCTAATATTGAAAATGCCTTTTGTTATTGCAATGAATGGCGAGACGAGCATGCCGTTCGCCTGATGGTAAGCGATACGACCGCTCATGAACAGTAGCAAAATCAAACAACACCTTGAATTACAAAGCAATGCGTGGCATTCCACTGCGCTCGCCATCCTGAGACATAACATGTAAAGTCTCAATATGTCCAGTAGTTACTCTGGCTACAATCTCCTTCAATCGGAAACACAACAATGCATTTAAACTGCTGTTTGGCGGGAGAAATAGACATTGCGGTCGTACCTACCCAGGCAGCCTCTCACATATGAGAGACCTACCACCAGTAACACCTATGGTTATGCAGAAATTATAGACGTCTACTATATATTATTATAACTGCTTACTGTCAGGCCGGCTAAATGTTTGTTTGCCTCCTAAGTTGTAAAAAAACTCTCGCCATTAGAGACAATTGTGCTGGCTTAACTATCTGCTGCTGGACGCTTCTGCACAAAGACTCACAATTATCCAACGAAACAACAGCCTGGATTAAAAAAATATGGGACTGTAATAATAACTGCCTCAGTGGCGTAGTTATAATACCGTGCTTTTACAACGCTGAGGTTTCGGGTTCGAATCCCGGGTCGGACAAAACGATATTGGGGTTTTCTATTCATTATCAGCTCGGAGTCTAATTTGTGCCCAATATGGCGATAGGCTCGCCCCCTATCGCATCGTGGGACGGAACACACAAGGCGAAACGTGGGTGTTGTAATAGCAACTGGCACCTCTACCTACCCTTTCCGGGAAAAAGGCGTATGCTTTGTATGTTTGTATAATAATTATCGTTGGCTAAACTGGAATGATTATTAATAAACAAGTTGCTGAAATGATGCCCTCTAAGTGGTCTCGGCGAATGTTGACATTTCTCCCCCATCCAGTATACTTCGAAAAAACTTAGCCGATTGCAACAAAGCCTTCATTTTCAAAGTTATAATTCTGTCGAAATATTAACGTAAAAATATACATATTTGTTATTTCGAACCAAGCCGTATAAACATCTTAGAAATTTGGAAACTGGTTATTTTCATTCCCTTTTTATGATTATTTCGCAGGGGAACCTTTGATAAGAATGTTTCGAAATGCCCAACATTTAGTTTACAAGTCTTCCGATTTCTATTTTTTTTCGTAATTGTAAAAGTTGCAACACTTTTTTTTTAAACAGCTATTTTGCGTCAGCATTTTCTTTTTATGTCTTTGGAAATAAAAACTTTTTTGAATATGGTGAAATTCTAAGGAGTTTGTACAGCTTCTGTATTTTGTCACGTTATATTTATATCCAGTTTAGAAATCGTCTGAGAAGTTACAGAAGTACGTAATTCGCATTGTTATTTTTTCGTGTAGACGCATTTTATACTTGTAGGGTAAAAGCCGGATAGTTGCCACACTTTTTAAAAAGCTCCTTTAAAAAATATGTATCAATACATTTTTTATTCAAACTGTATTCTCAAACATAGTTCATTCATCTTCTAACATACCCTATCAATAAAAAAATTATAAATATTATAAATTTTAAGTAAATCCAGTTTAAAATGACCTCTAAAAAAGAGGATAGTTGCCTACTATAGCGGATACTAGCCTAACGTTAAAAATGGTTGGGGGGGATACTTGCCCAATGTGAGGATAGATGTCCGTCTGTATTGTTTTCAAATAAAAATGAACTTATATTCATTTAAATAATCAGTTTTTATTATTAAATACAATTTGACAGCCTCCGTGGCGTAGTTGGTTAGACGCCGCCTGTGAAACGAGAGGCCGCGGGTTCGATCCCCGCACCGAGAGAAATGTTTGTGCGGCCCACAAATATTTCTTCCGGGTCTGGGTGTTTGTGAGACCGAAAAGTCTCTCGTAGTTCCTGATACCCACGACACAAGACTCGATCTTAATGTGGGGTCAGGACTATGTATGTGACTGTTGGGTGTTATTTATTTATTTATTTATTTATTTATCTTTTATTAAGTATCGATTAAAGTTAAAATATAATTATAAAATTATAACAATAATAGACTCCAAAATAGTAAATAAGTGTCCAAAATAAAAATGTAATGTTATTATTTATTTTGAAAATAGATGCGATTCGACCGCATATGAACAGTAGCAAAACCAAAAACCTTGAATTACAAAGCAATGCTTGGCATTCCACTGCGCTCGCCATCCTGAGACATAAGATGTAAAATCTCAATATGTCCAGTAGTTACTCTGGCTACAATGTGCTTCAATCCGAAACACAACAGTGCATTTACGCAGTGTTGTTTCACGGGAGAAATAGACATTGCGGTGGTACCTACCCAGATGGCCTCGCACATATGAAAGACCTACCACCAGTGTTGTATGTTCAAATTAAAAGGAAAATGTATTTTTGTACCCACATACATTCTGTTCCCAGGAAAAATGAAAAACATAAGAAGATTGATGGATTTACAAAATATAGCCTGATTTTAAGTCGCCAATACAAATTTCTGAACACAATCAGTGAATCTTTTTTGTTTTTTATTTAGTTCTTCGAACGCAAGTGTTAAACTATTTTCTGTCCAGTTGATGTGGCGCGGCACCACGCCTGGCTTTCGTTTATACCTGCGAGGCATTCTGCTGTTGAGTATGTATTTTATTTAACATAAACTTTAGTAAAACCAAATAAAAATCACCTAGAAAAAATAGTAATAGCAAATGAAAAAAATAACTAAGAAAAAAATCTATCCTTGCTTGTTAAAAACGTATAGTTACAGATAGTTACCGCAGGGCAACAATCCGCAAAAGACAGTAGGGCAACTATCCGATTTGAGACGGATACTTGCCCTTTTTATTTACGAAATAAATAAAACATATTTAACAATAAAACCTAATAAACAGTGCAATTTAAACTCTAATGCATTCAAAGTAATATATTTTTGACTGAAATCGCAATCAGTTATAAAAATATTTAACGGAGATTACTTACCAATATAATTCTGGCGCTCGTCAAAGTATCACCGCGGAAGATTTTTTCATACACGGACAAAATAAGTGCGCCTACTTCAACTGCTTATGCAGCACCGAGGCCTGCGCGGGGGCCGCTTTTAATTATGATCAAAAAGAAACTCTGTCAATACGTCTAACATAGAGCATTTGAAACTGAGGCATGTATCCGTCCGAGGCAACTATCCGGCTTTTACCCTACATACTCATAATAGTGTATAAAGTAATATTCAATAAATAGTCCTGACTTCACACAATGATCGAGTCTTGTATCATTAGTATCAGACCTAAAACAAATACCTTTGGATCACACACATACACATATTTATCTCGGTACGGGGCTCGAACCCACGGCCTTACATTTCACAGCCGGCGTCGAACCAACTGAGCCACGGAGGCACTTAAAGACTTGTGAGGAAGTATAAAATTATTTTCTTTAAATAACTCAACCCAATTAGTGGAGTAGGGTGACATAGAGCTATTTGGGATGTATGTATATGGTTCCAATATGATAGCTTTCGTGGCGCAGTTGATTACGTGCCGGCTGTGAAAGAAACGAGAGGTCCTGGATTCGATCGAGATAAATGTTGGCGTGAACCACAAGCATTTGTTTCGAGACTGGGCGTTTGTGGGACCGAAAAGTCTCACGTAGTCTCCGATATCCACAACACAAGACTTTATATTAGTGTGAATTCAGGACTATGTATGTAACTGTTGGATTATTATGTGATATTTATGTATATATAATATATCTTCCAATGGCCATGTCATATTCAGCTACTTGTGGTGCACTGTAATAGACAACGAGATCATAGTATATATATAACAAAGTATTTTTCAAATTTTCATTTGAAGATAAATTTTGAGAGTTTTATCACAAAATTAGTGGAGCAAATTAGCAGGCTGTTAATAAGAACTTCTTTGTGCTACACTGTCTAGCTGTGGAAAGGTTTGCCATCACACGTGTTCCGTCCTATAATCCTTCCGCCGTAGTACACATGAAGCATCATTGCAGCCTGGTATAGTATGGAATGTCATGAGACCATTGATGCCATTCGGTAGTCACAGCATTTAGCTTACCGTCAGGTGCAAAGTTTACTTTGCCGTGCCAGTTAAAAAAAAACAGCAGAGTAATCTCTAAAACCCGTTCCAGCCCAAGTTTATTTTTTCACATTAGGGTTATCCATTTGATGTAAGAGTAAGATTTTCAGTGCTACATTGTGATAGTCCATAGATGCTTTTATAATTAACATTATTTTCGTGAGTTTCGTGTTAAGCTCAAGTGGTTACCCATACGACTTCGTCGGAATACTCATATTCTTTTTCTTCTCTACAACATCTTGTTTAATCCCTTAACTCCCTCTTATCTTAAAGATCGTTTTATGTTCCTTCATGATTCACATACAAAATCCTTGAGATCGTCGGAGAACCTGAGGTTGAGAATGCCAGTGCACTCTACGACTTTCATGGACAAGTCTTTTACAGTACAAGCAGTCCGATTATGGAATGCACTTCCTGATGCAGTGAGACGGGCACGAACATTGGTGTCCTTTAAGAAAATGGTTAAAGAACACTACCTGTCCCTTTAACTACTACATTACTCAAGTGATTGATTGTTTGTATATTATGTATGTATTTGTATATATTATTATGATATCTGTGCACTTGTATATGTATATACATGTATTTATATATTTAGTATATGTTATGTTTGTTTATTTTGTAATTATATTCGTATGTCACGTTTTTTGCATATATGATTTTATTTAATTTATTTTTTCTTTATTCAATATTTATCTTGGTACACTATTGACTGCCCTCTCTTTTTTTCCATCTCTTACTGTCCATCCCAAGGTAGTCGGTAAGAGATTGCCTCGAGCGATACGACCACCTTTTGTACCACTATGTAATATAATGTTCTGTAATTAAGTTAACTTAGTGTACAATAAAGCATTTAAATAAATAAATAAATTATTTTATTGTGATTCGTAATTAAAATAGTACTTAGGTTCGTCTAAATATCAAATAGTAATACTTTTTGAATATATATTTTCAAAAGGTCCTTGGGCTGTAATCATAGTCGTGTCTCGAAAACGTTTGGGCGTTTATGATGAACTCGATTATGGGTGGAAACGCTAATTGAGCTCGCTGAAACGCCATTCATATGTGAATGTTTTTTTTTTATTGCAGTGAATGGCGAGATGAGCATGCCCTTCGCCTGATGGTAAGCGATGCGACCGCTCATGAACAGTAGCAAAACCTTGAATTACAAAGCAATGCTTGGGACTCCACTGCGCTCGCCATCCTAAGACACAAGATGTTAAGTCTCAATATGTCCAGTAGTTACTCTGGCTACAATGTCCTTCAATCCGAAACACACCAGTGCATTTAAACTGCTGTTTGATGGGAGAAATAGACATTGCGGTGCTACCCACCCAGGCAGCCTCTCACATATGAGAGACCTACCACCAGTTAAAAAGTACTGGCAACACTCCTTCTAAATTGTAATCAACTTATGTTTATGCTTTATTTATTTATTTATAAATTATTTATTGAACATCACATAAATATTCAATAAGACAAAGATAAGAACACTGGTTTAAACAAAGGTAATAATCGGCGGTCTTATCGCTTACCGCGATTTCATCCAAACAATCTTCAGAGGGCTTGGATTGAAGAAGCTTTTCAGTGTGTTTCTTATGCTTGAATATATCGCACCCCCGGTGCAACAATGTCACATATGTAAAAATTGCAAGGTTGGAAGGTATAAAGATATAATCTTATATTTTTTAGAATATTACGTGGTCATATTTTTTTTAACGGAAAATAAAAGTTGATATTGTGATAGAAGCTGTTCAACTTGTCTATGTCTTGAAATATCATATTTTTATACGATGTCAAAGTTTCAAATGTTTTTCCTGAAAAGTTGCATTTTTGCAAATGTGACATTGTTGCACCGGGGGTGCGATATATATTTTTTATACAGTCACATACATAGTCCTGACCCCACACTAAGATCGAGTCTTGTGTCGTGGGTATCAGGAACTACGAGACTTTTCGCTCTCACAACACCCAGACCTGAAATAAATATTTGTGGATCGCACAAACATTTGTCTCGGTGCGGGGGTCGAACCCACGGCCTCTCGTTTCACAGGCGGTGACTAACCAAGTACGTCACGGAGGCTATCAAATCATATTATTACAAAGATTGATGAAAGTGCACCATGGATATGAAATGTATTTCATAATTTCCTTGATTGATTTAATTCCAAACAATCATAAAATAATCGGACGAGTTTTTATTTCAATTATGTATATCAAAAATATAAACTGAACTGGCGAAAAGCTCTTTATAGATAGGGACATTTCGATTATGGATGGACGGGAAAACCTTAAAATTAGGCTACAAATGAAAAACATAAAACATAAGTCTTTAACTTAAAATCTTCTTTTAATTAAGTACTTTTCCGCATCCAAAAACTCCGTATCAAGCACAAAAAGATGCAAAAAAGACTTCATAACAACAAGTGGTTGCAACAGAATTTCCCGTATATAAAGGAGTGCAGCCTTCGGGATGTCAGTGTCTACGCGACTACGGGACTGTAAGGTCGTGTCGCTCTCCGCGGTGGTGTATACGTGCGTACTCTCTCGTACATTGATTGAAGTGTTTGTGAAGTGATGAATGATTTTCAGTGGTGATAGGTAAGTTTCTGGAAATTTATTAAAATTAAATGTGTTTTAAAATAGTAAATATGTCATTCGGATTTTTCATTCAGTTTCTAAATTTAAATTTTCGTTTCTAAATTGGTCCAATTTAAATTCACGGAAGGGAAATGTAAAAGTTTTTCGAAATGCAAATCAAGTTTAATAAAAGAAAGTTGTCGTTAATATTTCGTGTGATATACAAATATTTTTACAACTTCGGGTATTAAGAAAAAAATATTTACGTGCTGGAGGATTTCAAAAAGTGAATTTACTTTTTTCACTTGTAATTGGAAAAATGTGCAATTTTTAGGCGGAAGTGATTAAATTATTATTGTTGGTTAAACACAGACTATTTAGTTAAAAACAAATACAAGTTTAAAGTGAAAAATGTAATTCTTTGTCCAAAGACCCCGAAAAAAAATTATATCCAAAAACTAAGTATAAGTTGGTATAATAAAAAATTTCTCATTAGCGTTTACTTTTATTGCTCTAACTAAAAGTTTCTACTTCTCAACGCCTATTGGATTTAATAAACTACGTTTTTCACATCAGTCTGTTGAACTTTATAAATAAGCATACCTACATTAATGACTGAGTTTCACGAGGGAATTTCTAGGAAAAATCTGTCATTCTCTACGACGACGTCGACTCAATATTTTTGGCAAAGGAATCGCAGGCCAAAAAGTCTTGTTTGCCTGTGGGTATTTCTTTATAAAATGTTACAATTATTGTAAATGTATATTCTTTACAACACTTGAATTTTATATGTAAAATATACTCAAAACAGTAAAATAGAATAAAGATTATTTTATGATTTTGTAAAAGCACGGCGATTTATGTAAGAAAAATATATTTTTTGTGTCCATTAAGCCGCAATGGCTATCGCGCCGAATCATGGCCTAACTAAAATTTATATCATTACTCAAACTGTACATTTTTTTGGCAAAGGAATCGTAGCCCATACAGCCTTATTCACTTTAAGATTTTCGAATTAAAAATCTTAAATATTTTCATATTCTCCCAGAGTAATAAATTGGAATAAAATATAAAACTTTACTTAAGTTTGAAATTTCAGATTTATATATTTCTTTTTCTGTGCTCTACGAGTATAAATTATTATCTGCACAGCCTTCTTGTGTCATCCACTTATTATCTACGTACCAATTAGACAGGAAGAAATCTGCCCATTTGTTATTTCAGTCTATATTTGATCGAAGATTTCATAATTTGTTTACTAATTGATTTCTTTTTGCCTTATTGAATCTATTTTTCTCAGTGTAATGATGTTATACTTTCAAAAACGTATTTCTGTGAATCAATTAGACTGTCAATTTTCGTACGTTATGTAAACAAAATGTGTATCTACTCGGATGTACTTAAGACGGAACTCGTCAAAGTTTTCCTAAGAAGTTGTAATAAAAGTATATTTGGATGAGAAATAACAGGTCTTCAAATAACTATCATTACATTCTCTTCCATTGTTGCTTATTAACTCGGTTGTCATAAGGCCGTGGATTCGATATCGCACCGAGACAAATATGCTTGCTCAAATATTTGTTTGGGATGTTGGTGTTGTAAGAGAGAAAACTCTCTTACTTCCTGTTTATATATAAAAAGTCACAATACAAGACGTGTATCTTATTGTGTGACCCAATAAAAAACCTGTTTATTTGGTCATTCATGATACAATAAAATACACATACGTCGTGCTTTACAGCTGGCTTCTTTGGCTGTAAAAGTCTTTATCGAATGTTGTTTACCTCTTTAGTCCATTAATTTCTCCCCTGCTACGGAGGGAAGTGGACAAAAATATTTTCAATTCCTCCTATTATTTAACTATTATACATGATTAATTTCGTTTCGGTAAAGACAAGTTAGACATTCCCAGAGACTCGCCGAGCTTCAATGCTCGGTGTCATTACATTGCGTGCCATTGTTGATCCTGGCTTACAGGAATTACAGTGGCGGGAATGAGGGCGAGACAGACTCCATATTTTTTTAGAGAGCCTATAGAGCATGTCTGGGACGTTCTGAAACAACGCGTGAGATCAGTACAACCGGCTCCGCAGACCATCAGAGAGCTGAAGAATGTGATTACCGCGGAGTGGGAACGTATTCCGCAAGCAAGTATCCGGGATATCCTCGCTAGCATACCCAGACGAATTCAAGCTGTGATTTCAGCTAGAGGGGGTCACACTCGATACTAAACATTTATCTGCTTTTACTTTATTAAAGAAAAAACAAACAAAAATCTTTGTTAACTTTTATTTCACGAGCATATGCACTACTAGCGAGCATACACTACTAGTGAACTTTAGCATTAAAACCCATATATTTTATCAATTTTTTATGATAATACTGACGAAAACGATTATTTGCTTATTAATTTACAAAATTGTGAAAGTAAAACTACCTATAATTATCAAACAAACCAATAGTAACATTTGAAATGGTTCATTGCTTAGGTGCCCGTTTTTTTTGCAAATGAGTTTATATACCTATATATGTCAATACGCTATGATCTATAAGAGCAAAGGAGTAGTAATTCTAAATTGATAGCCGGAATTGAACATTTTCGCAGCCATTTTGAAAATTGCATCTGCACGCGGGCGGAGCTAGGCCGGACCGCTAGTATACAAGTAAAGAGCAATGACATTATACATATTAATTTTCACAATAATGAAATACATTTTCATTGTTATATCCATCTTATTTGAAACAAACTTTATGAGAACAATATTAAAATGAGACTAATTAAGAAACTACAAATATTAAATCGTCGTAGAAGATAATACAAATTAAGTTATTAATTAAATTATAAGACGTTGACACCAAATAGAAAGTACTGACTCATCGTACCGTATCAGAGTAGAATGGGCTAAAATAAAAACGGGCTCCTGTACAATCGATAGGTCGATTAGGATGGCTTAGGCTACAAACCACTACACTGGCCTAACACTGGAAACACAGCTTCGTATGTTATTAAATTAATGTTCACGCCTTAGGTTTTGAAAAGTAGTCAGAAAATATAAAGTAAAATGAAAAATGTATAGCCCATAGATTTATTTTTCGTTGGTTCAATGACATGTTATGTTATGTTCAATTGGCTGTTGGCTATGAGCTGTGGGTTACGATTTTCTGATCGAGCAAATCGAAGTGCATTTGAATTTGAAGTGATTTGCCCGAAATGGGATAGTTTTCAAAATGACTAATATTGGTTAATCGACTGGTTTTAAAATATAAAAAAACTGAATTATTTTGATACGACCTTATTAGTCAGTACTAATGTTTGATACATTTTTTAATCTGCTACATTAAAACAATATAAGTATAACCATCACAAGACCGAATATGATAAAATTATATTCTGACAAATAAAAAATGCGTCGTTACGTTCTTTGCAAACTAAATCTACTTGTGAAATAAATAAGAAAATGTAAACTTGCTTTGAGATTTCAACTGTACGAACTAAAGTGGTACACTCAACTTGATATTCTTCAGCCTAGAACGGGTTGTTAAAAGGAACGATGCATTGTAAAACTTTAAACGAGGCATCCAGTTTTGTAAAGAAACTACCGGTCTACGCTCAATTGAACTCTCGGAACAGTATAACAGAATAATAAAAATTGTTTATAACTGAAATCACTATCATACGACCTCATTCATAAACAATTTTAATGTTGTAAATGAACAGGTTTGATGTTTTGTCTTCTTCGCTCAAACTGATTTCGAAAGTTGTTAGAAAGGGACAAAAAATTCGACTACTATAATAAGTTTTAAATTTTCTATAATAAAGCTGTTAGATATTATGAAGTTTCAATGACTTGGTGAAAAAGATAAATACAAACTTCAATTACTTATTAGTTTTTATTGCAATTAATGGCGAGACGAGCGTGCCGTTCGCCTGATAGTAAACGATACGAGCGCTCTAGAATAGTAACAAAACCAAACAGCACCTTGAATTACAAAGCAATGCTTGGCATTCCACTGAGACATAACATACTAAGTTTCAGTATGTCCAGTAGTTACTCTGGCTACACCGTCCCTCAATCTGAAACACAAAAATGCATTTACACTTCTGTTTGGCGCGAGAAACAGACACTGTGGTGGTACCTACCCAGACGGCCTTACACATATGAGAGACCTCCCACCCGTAGATTTGTCTTTAACTGAACTGTTTTCAAAAGTTGTAAAAAGGGACAAAACATTCGGTAACTAAAATAAGTTTTGACTTTGTGAACTTTCAATGACCTGGTAAAAAGATTAATACAAACTTTAATTAAATAGTATTGGATGGTCTTGTGTACTTTGTTTTTTTAAATAAACAATCTAAGGCCAAAATAAAATACTGGAAGTAGAAGAGCCACGCTGTAGTCAGACGTGAACTCATGACTCAGCATGGCTCGTCCGAGGCTGTACTAATATCTCACAGAATATGGAGGTGAAGCATAAGCTTTGCTGACGGGTTTTGTTTGGTGATTCAAACTTCTGGATTCTCAATAGCTCTTTGTTCTTCTCCTGTTCTCCTTTCTTGCTTTTTCCTTCCATCTCTTTTTCTGATTTGATGGACTGGAACATAACATTTAGCTGAGTGGACACCTATTGGTCACAGCTACGACCACCGACATTTTTTGTTGTTTTATATTTTATATTTTTTGTTATCTGATCCATATTATTTACCTTGCGTCTGTGACTTATAAATCGATTTTTTTGTTCATTAATATCCATGATCCTAGCATGTTCATAGGCAGCAGGGATCTCAAAGCACCAAGTAAACTTTTTTATTTGTTTGCTGGACCTGTGCAAAAGTAAAAATGCGCCTATTGATTGAGAGGGTAGGCAGACTAGCCACTACTGCCACAGTACAGTTCACGAGCTTAATTACTTCTTGTTAAACTCATATTTTTCATTGGTCAAACACTTAAAAGCTGTTTGAATGTTCGTATCTAAATAATTGGCACTTAATTCAAATAATTTTGAAAAGGTAGAGGTGCCTTGGCACAAAAAATAAGCTATATTAAAATTTCATGATACAGTGTACATTATGAGGAAATAATTCGATTCACTGAATATTCGGAACACATAAATTAGACGTAGTACTTGTTTGTTTAGGAATCAGAAACAGAGAGAGACCACCAGAGAAGTTCAAATATTTACAAAGGGATCAATCGTGCTTGTTTTGTTTTGATTCCGATATTATATTAAACGTTGTTTTAAAATTTCTTTTAAATGTTATATTAAGACTTAAAGGTATTTTTAGTTGTGTAGATTATTTTATTTAAAAAGAGCTAAAACAGTTTTTTAGTTCCGATATTGTGGGATCTAAAATCAGAAAATTTGTATTTGAAACTTAAAACGGCGCGGGTGTGACTTTTGACTTTGACCTAAAAAGACTTTTGCTGAAGATCTAAACCGCTAAAGTTCTCTAATTTTAGAAGTTTATTCGTATTTAATTAATGTTCACTTATTAATCAAATAAAGCATCACGAAGAAAAAATCCCTGCCTCGGTAGCTCTGTTGTGTCGGTATGATTGCAAAGCTCAGGTCTCAGATTTGAATCCCGTGTCGACCAAAGTGATAATGGATGTTTTTTATTCATTCAAGTCAGAAATTTGTGTCCGATATAGCGATAGACCCCAATCACATCGTGATACGCAAAATGCAAGGTGAAATGTGAATATCCCGGTAGGCACCTCTGTCTACTCCTTGTTGGAAAAAGGCATGAGGGTATGTATGTATGCATGTAGATAATACAAAATACGCAGTTCTGAGACCTTTTTAAGAATGTTTCAATACATATGTTAACTATAACAACCATCACAAAGCCAGGGTGGACAACCGGAGACCTAAGCCCTTCTCTATCGTAGACATTCATTTTTAACGGTGTAATGTATATACATACACATAATATATAAGTAATAAATTATTATTTACTTTTCACTTTAAATATCATTTGTTATACTCAGCGTCCCTTGTTAAATCATTACAGACCTTTAAATTCCGGGACATTTGGCAATGTTTGGCTAACCGTAAATACGCTTTGATAATACTTACGCTAATTTATTATAAAGTTCAATAACTCTAAGCACATTTTATAATACATTAGCAGCTATTTGGCCAACCCGTACTAGGCCAGCGTGGTGGACTATATGGCCTAACCACTCTCAATCGTACTTTTGATTGTAGAGGAGGCCCGTGCCCTGCAATGGGACGTATATGGGCTGATACAAAAGCGGCTATTTATAAACTATATTTTATTTAGAGGCAAATAATTTAGAAATACAATTTGGAAAATGTGACGGCTATGCTGACTTTCAAAACCATACTAAAGCATGCCACTATCGTAATGGAGAGAAACCCATGCTGACCCTTGCAAGTATACTGTTTATTGAGTTCATCATCATAGTGCTGACCCCATACTCAGATAGCTTCGTTGTATCGTGAGTATCAGGAACTACGAGGATCACAGGAACAACCAGATCTGACACAAATACTTGTGGTTCAGACAATCACTTGTCCCAGTGCGGAGATCGAACCCGCGACCTCTCGTAATTCAACCGGGATCTGAACAACTGCGCCACGGAGACTACCCTCTGATCTGAAACTGGCTCAAACAACTGTTTTGTCGCCAGTCTATTAACCCAATTTGCTCATTGAAATCGATGCCAATTACACAGATTGTATGACAATTAAACAAAATAAATTGCGTCGTGACGTCGAGCATTAATTACCAATAACGGTTTCAGATGAAATTCAAAATATCAGTTTTACACGTCTCGTTTCCCTCATTTGGGCGGGAGATTGATCACGCGTGTTTTATCATGCTAATGAATGATCGGCACACTGATAGTATAAAAAATATCCTTGGTAATGTTAAAAATGGTGGCATTATATTCCTATACATTTGGAGTTCCCTTGGACCATCATATACGAGTGTGAAAGTCCGCAAAGACCTGCGTAGATCTTGACCACACTATTACAGGAGTGTTAATTCGAGTTATATTAAGCACTCATAGCAATAAAACAAAATATTATTATTTATATCGAAAGTTTGTGTTATGCAAAATCATAAGAATTTTTTAAAAACGTTTTATGATAAAAAGGTAGAATTAATAAAATTTTATAGTAGAAGGAATAGAAAAGGACGCAACTATCGTGTTGTGCGATCATTTTCCGTAATGCGCGTGGGTATGAAAGAGATAACGAGTGTCCCCACTGCACTATTAAAAATATTAATCTCTGTCATTTGGTTATGATGCTATTTTAAATTTGTTTATTGTAATGGATATATTGCATTTGTATTCTTAACTAAATAATATTCTAAATTTAACATTGGACACATCCAGTGAAGCGGCACTCTCTCGATAGTAGATAAAATCTATATGGATTGTACTGCACTTAGTACAAAGTGACTTTAAGTGACTGCGGCGCCAGGTAAAAAAGAAATATGAACAATGCTTTTACGATTTCCTGCCAGTATCCCTTCCATAAAGCATTTTAAAACCAAAACTCCATAGCATAGTGATGTAATTAAAACGGATTTCATATATTTCACTTTTAATAGAACATATACGTTACAGAGTAGTTATGACTGTAATCGGAAAACCAAATCACATAGACAACAATAATAAAGTTACCATGAACTAATGTTTATACAATAAATAAAACTTTGACCCAACATTAATTCACAGTAGGAACATACTATTTTAAATTAAATCTTCAACACATTCTGTTCTTTTTTTAAAACAGGCATTCGAAATTCAAAATTTTAATTTCCTAAATTAGATTATCAAAAGCGTGTAATGGCCAGTGCACACTAACTAAATTACCGTCGTGTATACTTTGAAATGTTTACCTGACGCTAATGAGGGGTATACATGAGCTACTTCAGTGTAGAATTTTCGGCATTTGCGCCAGAATTGAAATATTTAGTTTTGGAACGTTGGTAAGGGGTGTCTCAACCGCATCTTTGAATGTGAATTCATGAATTCATTCGCAAGACAGATGGCGCTGGTGCACGGATAACATCGGATCCACGAAATTTAATTGTTTAAAATAGTTAAAGTAAAGTCATACAAATTGCTAAGTGCATACAGTATAGTTTAGTGTTCAAATAACATGTACAATTGATTTCGAGCAAATATATCAGTGATAAGTGATAATAATCGTCATCGAAAAGTTAACGAATATAAAATGTGTAAATGTACTCAAAATAGCAAACACATTGCAAATTAAGCGTTCACCGAGAAGATAAACGTTGTAGTTACAAATAAAGTGAACAATTACAACAATTCAAGTACTCCAGTGCAAAATTTGTGTAAAAAAAAAAGTGGGTAAACTTTTATAAACAATCAAAACAATACCTAATCAATTTTAAAATAATTGTAAACAGTGTGTAATATAAACATTACATGTGTCAAGTAAAATATACTAATTGTAAATCCATATAAAACTAATAAATAATACTCTTAGTGAAAGTGCTTTAAAAACTGTTACAAATTTAAATTTCAAAACAAACGCGTCTTTTAACGTTAAAAAGTGCTTTAATCAGAACACTTAATTCGACAAGTCCATTCAAGTGTAGTTGGCCTCACGGTGTTAGAACAAGTTCAATACGACGCATCGCTAGTGTGGGCGGATTTGTCCTGCGTTCGAGACCTATGCAAGAATGTCTTTTTGTATGACCTACAAAAATTGATATGTGTAAAAAAAACATTTCTTGATTTGTGAACCTTAATTGATTGATTATTCCATAATAAACATGAATTTCATTGAAAACATAACTTTCCGAAGGAGCCGAGTTCGAACATATTCGGATCCGTCTCCCGACGACAAAGAAGAAGTTGCACAAACATTCGAATCTACCAACAGTATGCTAGACATTTCGGAGGACGAAGACAGCGAAGAAGTGAAAAAATTAAAAGAAGAAATTAATAAACTTCAATCACAACTAAACAATGCCAATGAAACGATAAATTCATTAGTATTGGAGAATAAAAAACTCAAGCTATCAAATGAAGATACAAACAAGAAAATACAATTATTAAACACCTTTATTGCATCTGAAAGCCCAAATAAAACAAAACCAAGTCAAAAGTCACCTGATAAAAGAATTCAGAAAAATTTTACAGCAAAAACCATACAAACAAATAGCATACAGATTGAAACCCAGGATATTACAGATAAAGGAAAACAAAAACATATGAGACAGAAAGATGCTCCCAAAAATAATGGCGTGGAGAACATAATGAGTATTAAAGACAGAAACCGCCAACATAGTTACTTGAAGAAGAAAAAAATATGTATACTCAGCCCTTCTAAAAATGTAAACGTCCTCAATATTGCACGAAATATACTTTTAGATTATGAAGATGAAATATGTCATTATCTAACGCCTGAAGTGGGAATAAAACAACTATTGAATGGAATAGAATCGAAGGTAGCTGAATATACAACTAATGACTATTGTATAATATTAATAGGACATGAAGACTTTAAAATTACAAAAGACTACCACAAAATTATTAGATACATACGAGATGTTCTTAGCCGAATTAAGAATACGAACATAATTTTATGCTTCCCCACTTACATGTATAGAAGAGATAATAGCTTATATAATTGCAGAGTGGAAACATTTAATAATCTATTATATTTGGATTTATTAGCTCATAAATATGCCTATTACCTGGATTCCAATTTGAACCTTAAAAGTGATTATAGTATGTTCAACAAATACTCTGGTTTAATAAATAACAATGGATTAAGAACAATTTTCGAACAAATTAAAACGCAAATTGATGAAATAAACAAAGTAAACATAAGCAATGTTGTTGAATGTTGTGAAAATTTTGTGGAAGGCATGACTGATAATAAAATTTACAATGAGAACATAAGAGACTTTTTTCGTTAATAAATATTTACATTTGATGCATCAAAACATTGCCGGATTGTTAAATAAATCAGACGCGATTACAGTATGTATAGATGAGTTAGAAGAGAAAGGATTATGTGTTGATATCTTATGCGTTACGGAACACTTTATTATGGAAGGCTATGAAAAATATTTAACCATACCCAACTATCAACTAGCGGCATATTACACCAGAAAGGAAAGTAAAAGAGGAGGTACGTGCATACTTGTAAGAAATGGACACCAGTATAAGGAATTGAAACTAATCGCGCAAATGTCAGAGACTGGTATTTTTGAGTGCTGTGCCATTGAATTAATTAGCTATAAAATTGTTATTGTTTGTATTTATAGAGTTCCAAAAATGACTAATGTAAATCTATGTATGGAAAAGTTAGATGTACTGTTACGAGAACTGAATAAGAAATCTTACAAAAATATCGTCATTGCGGGTGACTTCAACATAGATATTTTAAAAAGAACATACCAAACAATAGATTTCGAATGTTTATTATTAAATTACAATTTAAAATTATCTATTAGCCAACCGATCAGATTAAAAAGTCAAACGTGTATAGATAATATTGCCCATAATTTTCGAAAGTTATGTAAAGCACAAGTATTGGAAATTGCACTATCTGATCATACGGCACAATTAATAAAGTTGCCTATTGAAAATTCTAGCTTTACTATAAAATATTGGCGTAAAAAAAGGCAAAAATTTAATAATGAATATATTATAAAATTTAAAAATTGTTTGCGTAGTTTACGATTCTCTGAAATTTACGGAACAAGTGATCCTAACGTAGCCTACAATGCTTTTATAGAAACATTTTCACTATTTTATAATTTATGCTTTCCTATAGAAACTACAACTATACAGTCAACAAAAAAATGTAAATGGGTATCCCATGGCATTAAAATATGTAGTAAAAAGAAACGACAATTATTATGGCAATATAGAAAAAATCCTTCAATAACAAATAAAATAAATTTTACTAAATACTCGAAACTATTTAGAAAGATTATACAATTAACACAATACGCACAAAACAATTATGAAATAAAAATATCAAATAACAAATCTAAAACCAGTTGGAAATTAATAAACAGTTCAAAAAGTAATATTCCTCGAAATTTGATTACAAAAATAAAAATACATAACAATATTTTAACAGAGCCACAGAAAATAGCAGATGCTTTCAATGAATATTTTATAGAAAAAGTAAGCCCAATACCGAATTCCGGTTACAAAGTAACTTCAAACATTACCAATAGTCTCAAATCTTTTTTTATGCCTCCATGCTTGCCAGAGGATATATTTAAAATTATTAGGAACTTAAAGAACACAAACAGTGTGGGTTATGACGGAATATCAACAAAAATACTGAAATCAGTTGCCATAGAAATATGTTCTCATTTAAGTTACCTCATAAATCTATCCATAAGCTCAGGTATATATCCAGATGCTTTAAAAAAATCGGTAGTTAAACCCCTATTTAAAAAAGAAAATAGAGAAGCCATGGAATATTACAGACCGATATCCCTAATAAGTATTATTTCCAAAATATATGAAAAATGTATATATAAAGAACTAAGTAAATATCTCGAAAGAAATAATATACTAGTCAATGAACAAAAAGGATTTAGAGAGAAGAGAACTATAAATATGGCGATATATGATTTTCTGTATAAAGTCATAACCAATGTTGATAAGAGCAATCCTGTGTGTACAATATACTGCGACATGACACAGGCCTTTGATTATGTCAGACACGACATTTTAATAAATAAACTAGAGGCATACGGTATCAGGGGTAATATTTTAAAGTTACTACAATCATATTTAGAAAATAGAACACAAGTCACAGAAATATCCTCAATCAACACAATAACTAAACATGAAGAGATATTTCAGTCCCATGAACGACAAGTCAAATATGGCGTCCCGCAAGGTAGCGTTTTAGGCCCCCTACTATTCATACTGTATATAAACGATCTACCTGAATCAGTCAATCAACCAGTAACACTATTTGCCGACGATAGTACAATAACAATACAATGCCACAATAAAGATTTCTATAATAATGACATCAATAATTCCCTTGCTTCAATAATAAAATGGTTGAATAATAATAATTTAAAAATAAATTTAAATAAAACAAATGTGATGCATTTCAGTCAACGCTTACCGACATTGACTAATGTTAAGGTCCAATTTAGTAATAAAGCTATTGAAGAAGTTAACACTGCTAAATTCTTAGGGATAACCATTGACAAAAAATTAAACTGGAAAGAGCATATTAATATTTTAAGCAAAAAAATCAGTAATTCCACATATGCTCTTCACAAATTAGTTCCGATGCTTAACATCAAGGTTTTACTGACTGCATACTACGGCTTAGTGTCGTCACATCTACGTTATGGAATTATTTTCTGGGGCAACTCAACGGACAAGGAAATTGTATTTAAAGCCCAAAAGAGATGTATTAGGACCATGTTTAATTTAAAATCAACAGATACATGCAAACCCTTTTTTATTAAACATAAAATATTAACCGTACCCTGTATTTATATTTTAGAAGTTATTATGTTTACCAAAAAGAATCCGCAACTATTTCCACGTCTATCAGATGTGGTCAGACGCAACAGACGCGATAATTCTATGCTAAGCTTGTGTAGATCAAAAACGGCGCTAATGCATAAAAGTATCTTCTGCATGGCACCTATAATTTCTAATAAGTTACCTAAAAGTTGGAGGGAGCAGGATACTCATACTTTAAAAAGAAACCTCAAACTCCTTTTAGAAAAACGAGCATATTACAGTATCGAAGATTTTTTAAATGATAAATTTTAGCAAACAAATGTAATTAATATTGAAATAAGTATAATTTTGATTTTTTTTAATGGGTTAAGCATAATAAGAAGGTAAAATTGATGATAGCATTATGATATATTATTTGTTTATTAAGTTTTAAATAAGATATATTTTTCATTTTAAGTAATATAGTTATAAGTTTTAAATATTTGTACGCCATTAAGGCCAAACATGATAGATCTGCTTTTTATATTTGAACACCTTGCATGCTCTGTATGTATACTCATGTTTGACAAATAAAGATTTTGATTTGATTTGATTGATGAATAAAATGTAGGATGGCTCTAGGGTTTCTAAAAGCCCGACAGACAGCCGACGTACACAAGGTGTATACCCGGCATGATGGCTCAGTTAAATGTTTAAAAAATAGCTAGATTTAATCCAAAATTTAATCCAATCTCTCTATATTGCGTGTACTTACAAGTATTATTTTAAATACTATAAACAATCATAAAATAAATTAGATTATTCATTGTGGACTTTATTTTTCCTGACTGCGGAATAAAGCCAAAGGCAAGTATGATTTTAGAAATCTATCTATCTCTGTGTTGACGGATGAACCACTGATGCGCGTAAAATATTCATCCGATTTGGAAGAACTATGCACAAAAATACATATTTATTATCGGAGTGCCATAGGATTTTTTATCCGACTACGCTGAAAAATCAAAAGAATTGTGAAATATTTTATTTTATTGAGGAAAAACAAACATTTGTACATTGTGTATGAATAATTTTACCATTTTATATTGTAAAAGTCACAAACTAAGCTCTTCGCAGAATATAAACTAAAAATAAGCTTACATTTATGAGCGAGTAATTAAATATAAACAGTAGATATAAAACAAAGGAATCAATAAATACTAGTAATAAAATAATATATACTAGTAATATCAATAAAACTTGAATCTAATTCCAACAGCATTGCAAAAAAATTTTTCCGATAAATATATATGATGAGGCAAATATATCCAATTGTGAAAAGCAGTCGTTATATTTTAGTAAGGCGGCGGAGTGGTCTAGGAACATTGATGCGACAAGTGGCAACACCAAAGACAGGCCATCGTATCCCTATATATAAATGTATTAACCTATATTACTTTTATTTTATTGCAATGAATGGCGAAACGATCAAGCCGGTCGTCTGATGGTAAGCAATACAGCCGCTCGTGAATAGTAGCAAAACCACCTTGAATTACAAAGCTATGCTTAGCATTCCACTGCGCTCGCCATCCTGAGACATAAGATGTTAAGGCTCAATATGTTCAGTAGTTACTCTGGCTACAATGTCATTCAATCCGAAATACAACAGTGCATTTAAACTGCTGTTTGGCGGGATAAATAGACATTGCTGTGGTGCGTATCCAGGCAGCCTTTCACATATAAGAGACATACATCTCTTGCCACTAGTCTTTTCAATTTCAATTTAATTGTAAATTCGAAGCGTCGTGTTTGAGGTATTGGAGAAATAAGATGTTAATTTATTGATTCGTTTGCGATTATCATATTTACGCAACGATTTACTTATTTCAACAGAGTACCATCAATTAATAAATGGGAGATGCAGTGCAGTCCTTTTACTATGCAATTGAATATAATAGTTATTAGAATTAGAGGAGATACAAACGTTATTGATTGAAAGACGTGCGCTCCAATTGAGGATGGGAAGCGGGCACTTACACTGGGTCAACACGGCACGTTGCGTCGACGCAACGCACCAATTTAGAAGCATTGGCCATACAGGCGCTGCATCATCGGAGCATTGCTACAACACATTCGAATTTAATGATGCAGCGGCGACGAAATATATGCCACATTTGTTGTGAAATGAATTAATGTATTAAGCACAAAACAACTGACCGCCGTCGCTCTGGAGACAAAATGAGTACGTCCCTTGCTCGTCTCGGGGACGCCACTCTGTTATGAGTACGTTGCGTCGACGCAGCGTAACTTTTTTTTGTATGTGTCAGCGCTGTCGCTGCGTCGACGCAACGCTGACGTAACGCACCGTGTGAACCCAGCCTTAATATCCACTTCCCGGGCACGCACTGCATCAATCATTGCATGAATAATTATTGATATTAAAAACCGTTGTTACTATTAGTTGAAACTAGCTTATAACAGGTATTGGTAGTCACGGTGAATCAAAACATAATGTGGAGACAGTATATTCGTGGTCATAAATGACATGAATCTGACAAAACTATATTTAAGTCGGAACATAAAAAACACTTCTTAGATGTGCTAGCGTTTGAATAAACGTTACTGTTTTTATTTACAGATTTGCAAGCGAAACTACAATATTATCTTATAAGTTTTTTTTTGTCCTATACCTAGTTACAAAGTAGTAAAAAAATATAAGAAATACCTGCATTCTATAATAATTGTAGAAATTTTAAAATGATTTTCTTTGTTAAGCATGTAAAAGTTCGCACAACCGCGTTGACTAAGTACTTTCAATTGAATTTTCGTCTATACAAGAGTCTCATACTCAACAGTCAGGGGCGATTATAGGAGAATAATAGAGTACAGTGGATAGTGGACTCTATGCCCCAACTCCTCTCAATTGTACTCTCGATTGTAGAGAAGGCTTGTGCCCTGCATTGTCATCGGTTGGATATGGCTTAGTAATAAGTGTACAGTTTTTATTTTAATCAAAGCTATATCTGCTTAGACCAGGATCTGCTTTTAACATATTTTTGTTAAAACATTTTTACTATAATTATGTATTATTAATATACGTTACATATATTACATTAAGTTTACAATGACACGTCTAATCTCTGCATCACCCGAAGGTGGACTGGTAGAGAATGCTTAAGGCATTAAATCAGCCTTTAAAAAACCTATTGTATGGAAAGTTTAAAATAAAATAAAATATCATTATATGTCAGTCCATTCGTCTAAAGCGGCAAATACGAGTATAGTCTGTGAATGGTTTGGTCTTGATTGCGAAAGCCACGTCAGATAATTAATTCACGTTGTGTGAATTTTTCAGTTGGAATAATCTCATATGAGGCGCTTGTTTTTTTTTTTCATTTTTTTCATTTATTTAGGTTCACAAAACTGGTTACAAATATTTTTAATCTTGGTATAGAAAGGAGTTGGGTAAATTGCGAGTGCTAACCCTTAAGGACGCAGGGCTTACATATATTTCAAAGTCCTGTTTTCCAGTAGGTTATGTATAGGTGTAGTCAACCCAGTTTCGCCTTATGTTTCGTCCCACGATGTGATAGAGGGCGAGCCTATCGCCATATCGGGCATAAACTGACTCCAGTCTTAATAGAAAAATCCAATATCATTTCGACCCAGTATTTCAATCCGAGACCTCAGCTTTGTAATCGTACAGTAGAACAACTGCGCAACCAAGTTAGTCCTAGTTTTTAATCTAATTAATGACGACACTGGTATGCCAATCGCCTGATGCTGAGCGAGACGAACGCTCATGGACAGTAGCTAAACGAAACAACATCATGAATTACAAAGCAATGCTTGGCATTCTATTCTTATTCTCAATATGTCTAGTAGTTATTCTGGTCCCAATGTCCTTCAAACCAGAACACAGCGGTGCATTTACGCTGGTGTTTGGCGGAAGAAATAGATATTGCGGTTGTACCAACCCAGGTGACCTCTCACATATGAGAGACCTACTATAAAAGTCTTCATTTAAAATTACTGAATTTCAACCATTTTTCCACGTACTTGTAAAATAATAGGGAATAGTGAAATGAAATTCCGTGTGAAATGTCTCCGTGGACTTGACCGGGAATCTAGTCAAGAGTTTTCGTGCAAGTTAAATTATACCATGTTTAGAACCGCCATTCGAGATGGAAGTTTAGAGTTTAATCCCTGAGCACACATCGCTGGTTGCCAAGTGTGGCTTCTGGCGTGACATACCGCTACTTGGAAAAATATACCGGAATTTAAAATTATTTTTTGCTTGTAATATTTTTTCTGCTTGCTCTTTACTTACGTAACTTCCTTACGGTTCTCTTTTTATTATACAATTATACATATAGATTAGTATTATTATATACAGAGATAGATGCGCAACTCTATTTTTTTTTCGACGCGGTTTCACCATCAGAGGGGATGATAGGCAAACGCAAGAAATTACAAATTTTATGTCAATATTTCAATTTTTTTATCTTTTATAACCTCTTGTAATTTGAACCAATATCAAGTTGACATTGGTTAAATTACAGATGTTTATCGTAGGATAACATCCTATCCTCGATTCAAATGGATTTAAATGGAGCTATCTGCTATAGTCACCAGCGGCAGTCTGTTTGAACGCTATATTGAACATCATCACTACATACTCGTAGTATAAAACAAAGTCGCTGTCCGCTGTCTGTCTGTCTCTATGTATGCTAAGATCTATTAAACTATACAACAGACTTTGATGCGGTTTTTTAAATAGATAGAGTGATTCAAGAGGAAGGTTTATATTTATAATACATACATATTGTAGAGAAGTCTATTTTCACCCAGGCCGCTAGTATAATCTGAGGCAATAAAAAATGATTTTTTTTCAGTTTCAATCTGTGTTATAAGACACAAACTATTTCACATTTAAATTTCAGATCAGTGTAGATAAAACGAGAGACTAAAACTGTTGAGCAAAAACAGTTCGACCAAAATCATTATTCCGCCACAAAAACGCTGATAGTTTTCCATCTCATCCACTGAGCTTTATACACAGAGTACATTACTAAATATGAAAGCCTTATAAAATACCGATGTCCTTTTCAACATTGGCGGGAGCACGGGCTGCCAAATCGCCCGCGATCCTCCTGATATCTAGGCGATTTGTTAAGGGATGAAAGACCTTTGCGACCGCGACCTTGAACCTTGGACATATACGAAAAGGAGAATGCCCATATTACTATGAAACTTACCATCGGTACGAATATTGTTGTCCCTCGATGGAACCCAGTTTTTTGTGTAGGGAAAAATATATATTTTCAATAAATATTAACATAATCAATATCCAGGCCCCAAGAATTCAGGTTCTTCCCCGGAGTTCTTGGAGAAATGACAAACTTTACAAAAAAATAAACTTCAAGTTCATTTCTCCATGAACTCCGGACCTGAATCGCAAATATGATTTATTGAAAATATAATTTCTTCTCTACACAAAGAGTAGGTTTCATCGAGGGAAAACAATTTTTGCACCGAAACTAAGGTTCATAGTAAAATGGCATTCTCCTTTGATGATAATTACTTTATTTTATACGAATCTGTGGCCCGCGATAAAACAGGATAATGTTTTAGACCAAACCATAAAAAATACCATAATTAGTTTTAAGCAGTATCCGTATCGGGACCAATTATATTTTTCGATATGGATGGATATTCTCCTTTTGTTAGTATAAAAGTTGGTGTGTCTTAGTGAAGACATATTGATTTATAGGGATCTATACAAAAATGTTTAATGTAGGTGACTTGATGCAATACTGGTATTCTGCTATTATTTCAATGTTTGTTGGTGTTAAAATCGACTGTTTCAGTGTTCCGAAATTTGTATCACCGTACGTTTACGAGTTATTGGGTTTGAATCAAGTGTCGGGCAAAATTATAATTGATTTTTCTATTATTTTTTTTCTATGTGCTAGTGAGAACGTAAGGTGTCTTGTAATTTCTGATACCCACGATACAAGACTTTATAAATACTAGTGTAGAATCAGGATTGCATATTACTGTTGGGTGTATTTATGCAGACAGTTTTTAAACCTATTTGAGTTATCGAATGTTTTCCCTAACGAACGATTTCGAATACAATTTGAGCGAAGAAAACAATACATTCGATAGCCAAATCGGTTTAAAACCTGTCTATTATTTATTTATTTATTTATTTATTTAATCCTTTATTGCACAAATTAAAAATACAGTAAAGAAACAATACAATAATAATAGTACAAGAGGCGGCCTTATCACACTAGGTAATTTCTTCCAGGCAACCTTTGGATGGATATTGAAAATAGGAAAAATTAGCGGGCAGTCTAAGGTATATAAAATAGTAATATATATAATATATACATACATATATACAAATACATACCAACAAGATATATTAAAATACACATACATACAATTTACCATATACATAAATATATACCTATCCTAACATTTACCAAAGAAGCGAATGGACAAGATATTCCTCAGCTATGCTCTAGTTGAGAAAGGAAATGGTCTTTAATCATTTTTTTAAAAGACGACAGCGTTCGTGCCCGTCTTATTATGAAACTGATTTATGTTATAAAAATTGTGTTTATTCTTAACCGACGTGAAAAGGAGGTTCTATGTTTGATTCAATTTCCCTAGCATTAGGTTGTTTATATCGGTACGATATGGTTAAAATACCGGCATCCCTTTCAATATCGGTTAGCTTTGGGCTTCCAAATCGCTGGCGATCGTCCCGATATCCAGGTGATTTGTAAGGGATGAAAAACCTTTCTTGTGACCTTGTGTGCTATTGCGATTCAGTTGGTTTTGTAAGGAAATATTTTCATATATGTAATATAAATTATATGTAGTGAATGCAACAAGAAAATGCTATTGAAGATGTTGTATTTTCTTTATGGATTTTATTGTTAAACGACTGCTATACAATTGAGAGTAACTTATTACTATGCAATTAAAAAAAAATCTGCCAGTGAGAAATCGGTATCATTTATAAATAAATAAATATAGACAGAACAAAACAATTACCGTTTATGTAGAAGGTTTTTTTATGGTCTGCTGTTGCCGCAGCTGTTGCAAAAAGACGTCGTTTTAAAAGTGCTTTTATTAAAAAATCATTTTCAGTGTTAATTTATCTTCACAATAGATACAATATATTACACCTTCACATACATGCTCACATTCTATGTAGATGCAAACAAAGAAAAAAGGCTTTTTGCTTTGAGATTTCAGTTAATGGTGATAAATATACCTAAAGCATTCTTCCACATAGCCCTAAGACATCAAAATTATCTATTATGTGGTCGTAACAAATAACAAGGGCGTGCGACCTCGTAAAACTTAGACCCTAGTCTAATATTTGCTGATTATGCAAACATTTGGGAGCAGAATCTTGTGGTTATTACGTCAGGTCTCATACTAATTGGTTATCACATGAATAAGCCCTAAGGATATCACATGGATAGATAACCTTATGAGGATGACTAAACAAATGGAGCATATTATGTGAAACATAACATACAGATTAGGTAGCTAAATGAACGAAATAAATCCACATTTAAATTCATGCTAATATTTTTACAAATTTCGTTCAAAGGATTTCGGTTCAACATCATTTTAAACCTTTATCTCAAATGCCTAAAACAGATAACATAACATTTATGCTGTACAATAAAAAAACAACTTCAAAAGAGAAACACTAAAAAGTAATAAATAACATCTATTAATTTTATTAATTACTAGCGGTCGGGCCCGGCTCCGCCCGGGTGCAGATACACGTTTCAAAATGGCGGTCAAAATGTTCTATTCCGACTATCAATATAGAATATCGAGCAATCGGACCACGAATATAATTTCCTCGTATTTGCTAGAAATGTCACTACTGCTTCCCTCCTATAGGTCATAGCGTGATTATATATAGCCTATAGCATTCCTCGATAAATGTACTATCGAACACTGAAACAATTTTTCAAATCGAACCAGCGGTTCCTGAGATTAGCGCGTTCAAACAAACAAACAAACAAACAAACTCTTCAGCTTTATATTATTAGTATAGATTTTTGTCTTCTAGCCAACAAATCATAATAAAAATTGGCAAGGTTGCCTTCGCCTTACTACTCGTAAAACATGACATGGAGGATTCTACGAACCGAATGACTGACAATGACAGACGATGAACTATATTTGACCACTTTCACCCAAATTGGGCAAATTTGACAAAAAATATTACTTGAGGACTGGCTGTACTTACCGTGCGAAGCCATAATAGAGCAAAAAAGAAAAGTACTTTTTTGATCCATAGAGCAGGCCAACCAGTAATGGGTCTGTATAGTAAATTATGTATTATTTAACTTAATTACAGCTTGCGTGTAAATGTGGTACGTGGTGTCAGCTGATGTCTTATTTTTATACACATACATTATACAAATTACACATATACATATATTATACACAAGAACGGACGTAAGTAAGTGGAACAGTATTTGTTTCCAACTCCTCCTATTTGTTTATTCTTAATGATTAACTTGGATGCGGGTTAAAGACAATCTAGTGTCCCTGAGATACTCACCGAGCTCCGGAGCCCGGTGCTAATTCTTTGCATGCCTCAGTTGATGCTGATTGACATTGTGGGTGGGAAAGTCTTTAAAAAATAGTGTTTACCAAACTTCTATTCCACTTTAAACTGCACCTAAAGCTCGTCTAAAAATAATTTTCATTATACCTAAAAAATGACCAGTTCGGCTTCAGAATTATGCTAATCCTCTTTTAAGTTTAACCGGTATAATTACCATGAGATCCTGGAGCCTGTAATGTCCCACAGCGTAGGAAAGGAATCTTTCCACTTTCTCTGACCATGACCAATTCTTCCAACAGGCATCCATAAACTTGTTTTGTCTGTTACAAACGCATGCAAACATGAGGTTTGATATTCGATACCGCCCACGCATGTGTTACGACAGAATGTTTACCTAAATTTTGTTTATATAATAAGCACTTTGGGTAATTAAAACCATTCCAAGGTGATTTTATCCTTCTGAGATTATAACTGTTATGCGTAATATAAGTTAATGATGGGGATTTCTGCTTCCGTTTGAATTTAGTCACGTCTTGTGAAAAGCGCCTAACATGTTTGTAGGTAATTTGTGCCTACGTCATGGTCTCTACGTAATTGGGCCAAGGCTTTGAATTGACTGTGTACTGGATTAATGTTGTCAAGAAAGACATGCGGAACACTCAGTGTCGGTACAGGGATCCAATCCGCGACCTTTCGTTTCATAGCCGACGTCTAACCAACTGAGCCACGAAGGCTGTCATATTAATGTGTGACTAGGAGTGATATATCAAGGACTTACTTAATAACAATAATCCTTAAAATAGTCAGATATAAATACGACGACAAAACTTTTAAATCACATCCCCTTAAAAGATCCCAAAAGTTCCGGAAATCTTTAATTAAATCGTAAATAAAAGTTCTCTCGTTTTATTATTACAAACATTTTTTATATCTGGGACAATATTACGATTTATAAATAAAACACAATGAGAAATCTGGCGTAGGCTAATGACCTTTCATTAAGCAGTCCTTACGTCGACATTTTTGTGATAGGAAACCCGCGTGTTGACTTATTAAGCCAATTATCTGATATATTCGTGGTGCCAAATATATCATATTAATAGATATGAGACGTACGCTTTCGCATTAAGCTAAGGTATTATGTAATCTAATAATAGCAATACAATTGCGATTGCCAAATCGATAACAGGCATAACTATAACTATCGAAAATTGGATCCTATACAAGGTGATACTGACATATGATATTTAAATTTAGCAATACGCTTCTAACCACCCCAGATGAATTATACCAAGTTTGAAAAAAAAAACTGGTAGTTTTTCATAATCACAATTTTGTCTATAATGTTTCGCCATACAATTGGGACGTACTTGACCTTGCTAATGTACGGGATTGACATTCTCAAGGTCAAAGGTATTGGCAAACTTAGTTTGTGAAACTAAGCCTTAGTCTTTAAGGTTTATGATCAATCCGCATAGTTAATGAGGTACGATTTTTTCACCGCTCAGGCAAGTTCCCAAACTAAACCGAAGTTCAGCTAAGTGGTAAAAATACTCGGTTCTGTACGGGTTGGCCAGAAATCCAGATTATAAAATATCTTGGACTAAAAATCCAATAGTTTTTTTTCTTCAGATTTTGATTCTGTGGTGATGTGTGTGACATGTGGGCTATATTAATGCTAATAGGTCAATATTACCCAGTATAATCTAAATACGTCTGCTGTGTTTCATCTCTTTAACACCCTAAGGTAGACTGTGAGAGACCACCTCGGATATCAAGTTCATTAGTATAGGCACTTCAGTGAATAAAATACCAAGCATTTGGTATTCTTTTCAAGAATAATAATTCTTTATTTTATTTTATTTGGAAAACTAACAGTATCTTATGCCTATATACAACACAACTTAGTAATCTTCGAACCATATATACGCATTTAAATATATTTTTACACCATATTTTTGAACGCCCAAAAAACTTATATTCTTTTGACGTATTAATTTATTCACAACGCTCGGCGTTGAGATATCGGAGGTTATAATTCAAACTTTCCAACAATCTCTTCATTACTCGTTCCCAAATGACATTACACAAGATTCCTGTCATTTTATCCCTACCAGGATGTCGAGAAATGTGAGCTCGCAAACTCGTGCTTAACTTAATTACGCGGTGTCACTATTCCTCCTAATATGATCATTGTTCGTAACTTAATTAATTGTTAGGATCTCGATTCTGATCCCAGGTTAGAAAATCTAGTTCGTGAGAGATTTTTTTAGGAAAAATGCATGTTTACATTGTATCGAATGCGAAATGAGATACAGATACACAACACCTTATTGGATAAGATATCCAACTAAAAGAGCAAAAATAATTGATAATGAATTTAAGATAAGAAAATGGAGTAAAATACATACATTTTATTGTTACAAAGCGTGGGGTGCAGGAGGATAAGTAAAGGTTGTAAACACTAAAAAATAGAAAGAATATACTAACATAACATATCGTAAATGCTGTCACACTTGCGAGCATCAACAAAGCACTCGACAAATATTATCCTCTGCCGTAAAATGGCTGCGAAATATTCTTGACAACACTTAGCGAAGTTAATAAAATGATATGAATCTGGGACTTTAACTTTGAAACATTTCATAAATATTATTTTATTAAACAAGTTTAAGACAGGTCTGAGTAGAGCCGATAACTGTTAAATCACAGGGGCTTTGAACATAAAATAAAATTGTTTTAGGGTTCTGCGAAAAGATGCCGAAGGACTGCTACGAACCTTTCAAAGCGAAACCTATTTTTAAAAGTTCTATCTTTTTTCGGACAAAAGGTATCCAGCTGACATTTTCACAGGACATGTGTTAACTTTGCCATTTCCACGAAATAGTAAAAGAAAGATAAAAGATTTTTCGCACAATGTAAAATAAACACACGTTTTAAATTTGGAGTGCTTGTGTAAACGATAAATGACTTGAAATAAGACTATTATTTACGGATTTTATCGCGGATTTAGTTTAATTTTACATTTTTTGAATTCCCGACGTTTCGATCACTTTACAGCTTTCGTGGTCACGGGGCGGACTGACTGACTGACAAATAAATGACTTGTCAAGTGTAAGTTGTAAGTTGTTTTGTATTTTTCAGCGTCGAAATTCAACTCGCACTTCGCAAGTTATCTTCAATAATTTTCTACGAAGATTCTTTGATTTAGGGCTTTGTTACTCTGGCGTTTTTCAAGCAATACTATTTTACCAACATCTGCGCAATGTCGATTCTGCGCTATGGCGATGTTACCGTCCTTCTCTTTCTACCTGAGCGTGGCGATGTATGTACTACTACGGTGGTACATTTGTAATACGGTACGACACACCGTGGAGGTCTCGGGTTCGAATCCTGGGGCGGGCGGGAGTTTTCTATTAATTATCTGCCCGGTGTCAGAATTTTTTGCCCGCTATGGCGATAAGCTCTCCTCCCATCACATCGTTGGACGGACACATGGTTAAACATAGGTGGGCTATTAGAACATCTGCTAATCCATTCTAAGAAGAAGGTGTGATATTTATGTACTTTGTATGTTTAATAAAAATAATGCTATTTAGAGTATTGATAAAAAAAGTGCGTGGTGGCCTGTTTGTAAAACGGACTAGACGCGGCTGCCAACATGTTCACGGTGGTCGCGGGTTAGAATCCCAGGGCATCCTCTGACTTTTCGGAGTCATGTGTGTATTGATAGTCAATCACCACGCACTAAAACGGTGAAGGAAAACATCATGAGGAAACCTGCATACCATAGCAATTTATAAAAAAATCTATGGTATGTAAGTCCGCCAACGCGCACTAGGCCAGCGTGGTGGACTATATGGCCTAACCACTCTCAATCGTACTCTCGATTGTAGAGTAGGTCCGTGCCCTGCAGTGAGACGTATATGGGCTGATACAGATACAGATTATTGATAAAATAAACGCCTGGTGAAATAAGTGGAGATTTAGTAACCTTCCAACACCAACTCCCTTATTCATAAGGATTTAACGCAGTTTTCAAATGCCGTTAATATGAGCTGACCCAAAAACGTTATTCCTAGACGTCATAAATCACTAATTAGCTTTTTTACAGTACATTAACTTTAAAATCCGAGACCCTTGTTTAAACAAATTGTAAGCAGATAAATGACGGATACGTGTCAGGTGGACGTACCAAGAAGCTTATGCCCAAATACCCAAAAGACGTACAGACCACAGACCGTTTGATAATACAAACGTTTAAAATTACGTCAAGTGAATTAAATAACTTTTTTCTGTGAAGTGGCAATATTAGTTAAAATAAAATACATTATTCACTATTATATTAACACCATTAAGTATAAATAGCAAAACTGTTTTTTTTTTAAATTGCAATTTATGGCGAGACGAGCATGCCGTTCGCCTGATGGTAAGCGATACGAACGCTCATGAACAGTAGCAAAATCAAACAACTTGAATCACAAATTTATTGCTTGGCATTCCACTGCGCTCGCTATCCTGAGACATAAGATGTTAAGTCTTAATATGTCCAGTAGTTACTCTGGCTACAATGTCCTTCAATCCGAAACACAACAGTGCATTTAAACTGCTGTTTGGCGGGAGAAATAGGCATTGTAGTAGTACCTACCCAGGCGGCCTCTCACATATGAGAGACCTACCACCAGTTGAAGAGAATGAACTCTTAACATGATTTAACAGTTCAAAAGCAGTTTCTTATGAATGAGGTGGCAAGCAGATAACCCGCTAAATGACGAGAATTTTACTCCCAATAAAACAGAGAAATATTGAGACAAAGGTCAGAATAAAAGGGTGTACGTTGTTACTAAGATAATAAAAACTGGAATTTTGCGAGCGAATAAAAAGATTTACGAATTCGCTGAAATATATATTTTTAGCGACCAATAATTGCTATATGTTACCCCACTTGACGACGGGTTGTCATATCGCCTAATGTACTTTTGAGTGAATGTATATTAGATGTCTTATACTAGGAATTCTTCTTAATGGACACGTAAGTAATTTCAAAATCTAACGACACTTTTCTTCACACCAATTTACTGTCTTCGAAGAGAAAATAGTAAACAGGTGAGTAAATGATAAAATAGGCTAGAAATTTTGAAAATAAAAGTGAAATAAAAATTGTATTATCAAAACATATTCCTTACGAAACTAAGTATATTTATATAAGAAAACTAACTAAGTATATTTATATAGTTTCCAATACTTACAAAAATATACAATATTGAATTTTATCTAACATTGTACGAAATTTGTAACATATCCGTGATGATTTTTTGTCAAATATCGTGTTTTTGTTCACGGTTTTTGGCTACCCCTATACAAGTAGATGCGAGTGTCACTGCAAGTATTAGGGTTTGTGAAAAAACTACCTGCCTTGTTTTTTTCAAAGTTAGTACAATGGTACCAGGGGTGGTTTTTTTTATTGCAGTGAATGGCAAGATGGGCATGCCTTTCGCCTGATGATAAACGATGCGACCGCTCATGAACAGTAGCAAAACCAAACAACACCTTGAATTACAAAGGAATGTTTGGCATTCCACTGCGCTCGCCATCCTGAGACATAAGATGTTAAGTCTCAATATGTCCAGTAGTTACTCTGGCTACAATGTCCTTCAATCCGAAACACAACAGTGCATTTAAACTGCTTTTTGACGGGAGAAATAGACATTGCGATGGTACCCACCCAGGCAGCCTTTCACATACGAGAGACCTACCACCAGTAAAGGTGGTTCGAAAAATGTGGTTTAAATTAAATAATTAAATTCAATAATTTAATTTAATGTCAACCTTAATGTAAGCCTGTCTGAAACACAGCCATTGCGGTTGATTGTATGTGGTTTCAATACGATTGAGTTTATGTGGATAGCCTACGTGATAGCTGTCTCAACTATAACTATAAATATATGAATAATACGATACATAATAATACATAATCAGAAATCAGTCACAAAATCAAAATTGCTCATACTTTTTAAAATTATTCATCATCATCAACAATTATCAACAAATTTTATTCATCACTGATTATTACAAATTGTTCTGATTATGTTTATAAACATTACTTTCAACTTTATTAAAGCAGTTTGACACAAACATAAGTATACTTTCACAGGTGCTTGGTCACCCATATGGGAGAGACAGGCTTGGAAGGTACCCCAGATACGCAGTGTCTAATTCTCCCGCCAAATAGCAGTGTAACTGCATTATGGTGTTCCGGTATGAAGGACATTGTAGTTAGAGTTACTATTGGACGTAATGAGACGTAACATCTTATATCTCAGGACGGCGAGCGTAGTGGAATGCCAAATACTGTTTTGTAATTCATGCTGTTTTCTTGCTACTGTTCGTGAGCGGTTGTATCGCATACCTTCCGGTGTATGGTATTCTCGTCTCGCCATTGAGCGCAATAAACATTAAAAATATATACACTAAGTACTTTAAAAACATTACCACGAAGATTAACAAGCCATCGTAGAATTCTTAAGAGACTCAACATTAAACCTCATGGTAATAATCGGGGCTTAAAACCGCTCTTGAAGTAAGCTCCGAACCAAAGCCACTTAACCCAAATCTCGGTCTTTACTCTTAAAATAAACTTTGGACTAAAAATACTTTAATCGGTGCATTTAGGCGTATTTTTATACAAATTTTGTTTCATAATTTACGGTCAAATATATTATACATTTTCGCCCAACTAATCAAACACTGGGAGCTGTGTGTTAAAGTTTGAAAACCTCATTACCCCACCCGTCTCTCTTACGTCACAAATTAACGCCGCCGTGAAATTTTAATAGCACATAACCTGCGAGATTTGTTATTTTCGGGTTACTTAGGGTTGTTATTCATAACATACAGTTAATTACCCCTTTTTTATTGCGCCCGGGATGTTTGTACCCCACGTTTCACGATGAGGGTTAATTATTTTTACGATTGTTTCTCTCGGAAATTGAACAGTCCGGTTACAGACTGTTATTTGATGTTACGGTTTTTATTGTTCAAAATGATTGGGGCAATTTTACGGAATGTAGGTAGGTTTTATTTAATATAAATATTATGTTCGTAAAATATACACACTTTGTTTTTTGTTATTTTATTCCTATGGCCATATTTGGGTGGTAAATACATTTTTTTCCTAAAATAATAGTGTATACCCTTTTATTTATAGATACTCTAAGGTATAAAATAGTTTAAAATATTATTTTAGCAAAAACTATGGATTTACCACCCAAAAATGACAATATTTAAAAAATCATTAAAAATTAATGTCGCATTTCTTTGCGAAATTTTTAGTTGCATTGTGTGTGTCGTCAATAAAACTACCACCAGGCTTCGTATTCGGTAGCAGTCTTGATATACCCGGTATTATAAATGTACACAGTGTTATTAATAATGAAATAAAAATAAAATTTTCCAATATTATTGGCTAAATCAAGGTGACTTTATAATTATTTAATATACTGAAATAATAATAAACTGTAAAATAATAAACATTTTTTTTTTTTTTTTTTATTGCAATGAATGGCGAGACGAGCAAGCCGTTTGCCTGATGGTAAGCTATACGACCGCTCATAAACAGTAGAAATATTCCACTGCGCTCGCCATCCTGAGACATAAGATGTTACGTCTCAATATGTCCAGTAGTTGCTCTGGCTACAATGTCCTTCAATCCGAAACACAACAGTGCATTTAAGCAGTGTTGTTTCACGGGAGAAATAGACATTGCGGTGGTACCTACCCAGATGGCCTCGCACATATGAGAGACCTACCACCAGTATACATAATATATACATAATACTTGTATACGTCATCATAGACAATTACATGAGACATTATAAGATCAGCAGCTTATATATCGACAGCATGACAAAATTATAGAATATGGCTCCTCGAACTCATACATTCAAATAACTGAGAATCACTGCTCACTCATTTTTCATCCATTTCAATAACAAATTATTGACATCAGAATTACCCACGAATGTTTTCTTCTGAATTTTTTACTTGGTGTACGTGATTTCGTGTTTTCATTCGCATATTTCTTATAAGGAAAAATGTTAAGTAGGTTAATGGCATTCTTAATATGTGCTACTTATATCTCATTATTTATGTGTGCAGAGGCACTCGTTTATATAATATTATATGCTTGTTTAAAAAATATATGAATTAAAATGTTTAGTTTAAATTAATAAGCATAATGTATCCGTAGTAATATGCGAAACATATAAATACTAATTAGTCAATTATTAGTGTCAGTTTTATTAGTTAAGATGCTGTTTGTGTACCGAATAAAACAAAATAAAACTACAACAAATTCCTATTGTGGTACAAAAAATATATCGATTTAAGAACCTGCCGCAGTCAGCGACTGATGATGATGATGAACCTAAATCACAACCTAAATAAAATCGTACCACATCTTGTTACAAACAAATGTTTCAACATTTTAATGAAAATACGAATGCAGCTGGTGTCTCAATTGGTATTCAAATAAATTATAGAGAAGCATCAGCATTTATCATTCATTTTTCAATGCTAAATTCTATGTTGAAGTAAATTAATAGACAAATGCACCCATCTGTCACATACATCCTAACCCCACACTAAGATCGAGTCTTGTAGCGTCGGTATCAAAAACTACGATACACTTTTCGGTAAAACAAACACCCAGACCCAAAACAAATACCTGCGGTTCACTCATACATTTATTCAGTGCGGGGATCGAACCTGCGGACTCTCGTCTCACAGCCGGCGTCTAACCAACTCCGCCATGTCTGTCAAGTGGTGTTGAATTCTGTATTATTGCCCTAATCTTTAGTCTTTATGTGGGCCCTAAATCTAGATGTAGCCAGTTGGCAATGGCAGCCATTAATTCCCGTCGAAAGCCTTATCTTGAAACTAGTGACAAATTGGCCGTTAGCGACAAAGACCTAACTTTGTAGGCCTGTGCTTAGCAGTAAGCATTGAACAGCAGACGTTAATGACTTGATCTAGATTCAGATCACTCGGGTGTAAGTGGGTTATTTGATTTTGAAGGTGAAATGTGGTGGGGAAAGAAATATTAAGCACCATTTTTTCTAGAAAGTTTTTGCGACGGGAATCGTATGCCATTCCCACCATAATTATGTTATCGTGTTCTGACCAATATTTACATGATGTAATATTTTTATATGGAGATAACCTCCCAGTTAAATAGGCCTTAAAAGATGCCAACTGGTTCAATGAACACACTGAAAATTCTTGTTAGGAACTAGTAGTCAACCTAGAAACAGCTTAGGTCAAAGATTTAAACAAAATTAATTCGAGGTAATAATTATTGAGAATATGCTGTGTAGTCTTTCAGTAATGTGGGGTTATTGCATGGCAGTAATTACTCTTCAAAACTTAAGGTAACACGGCGTTAATATGGTGGTTTTTATAATCTATATCCATTTAAAAAAACAATATACTCGTAATTAGATTTATGGTGCTCGTATAAACTGTGCTGATTGCACATAATTCGCTAAAAGACAGACAATGTCATACCATCCAAACTTATAGCTAATATCCATTACAATCTGGTTCAGTTTTACATAATTTATGTCCAATAACTTTCTATATCAAATTACAATGTACTTTATTTGATATTAAAGGAACGTTAAAAGGAATGCGGTTCTCATGGGACCTGTTATTTACTTTCTTATAAATTAACCTTTTGAGAAGTAGTACAAGTTCATTGCGTGACTAGAACGCTCTCTGCCTTTATATTGCATGATTTTCTTAATGAATTCGGTTGCTAGGGGTTATGGGGTTGAATACACATTAACCATATGTGTGTGTTCTTTTGCCTATCGGAACAATAGCCCAAGTAAATGAGGCCAAGGCAACCATTAGTGGCTTTTCTACGCTATTTTACGCTTAGATTATTAGTGAAAGTAAATATCGTGAATCAAGGGTTCTCCGGATATTTTCTCATGTTCCTACATATCTAGTTATTTCATAAACTCACACTTTTTTCCCAGAAGGAGTAAGCAGAGGCACACATTTCGCTTTGTATGTTCTATCCCATGATGTGATAGGGAGCGAGCCTATCGCCATAACAGGCACAAATAACTGACTTGAACTGAAAATTCCACTATCGCCAGATCCGGGATTCGAACCCATTACCATAGTTTTGTAATCATACCGAAGTACAACTAAGACAGTCCACCTAGTTCTTTACAAAAAGGTATATGCAGTCTATTAACTGCATAAGTTGCGCATGGTGGACTAAAAGACCCGAATATTGATGTTAGATAGCCGGTCGTTAAAATCATATCTCCCGTCACACAGAACTGTAAATGCACTGTTGTGTTTCGGTTCGAAGGCTATTGTAGCCAGAGTAACTACTGAATATATTGAGACTACATCTTATGTTTCAGGAATGCCAAGCATTTCTTTATAATTCAATTCAATTTGGTTTTGCTACTGTTCATGAGCAGTCTTATCCCTTACCATCAGGGGAACGCCAAGCTCGTCTCGCCATCCAAAACAACAAAAAAATATGTTGAAAAAATTCCATCCGATAGTTTTTGCGCCACGTGAATAATCGCGGAGGTTTATTTTGTTTATACCGGGTGTTGGAGACATGTTAATAATTTATTGAAACCACAAACAAGTTTAACATTAGTTTGTATAAACATTAAATCATATTTAACGATATATTAACCAAATATTATTTTGGTATAGTTTATTTTATTACTTAGTTTTGTTGAAAATATTTATGATTAACGGCTTATTTCTAATGACCTTATCCATAGATAGTTTTAAATCTATTTTAGCTATCAAATGTTTTAATTTATTTATTTATATTATTTGTATTAACTAAGACAACAAACAGTACAAAAATCACACACATAAGATTAAATATGGTATAAATAATACATAGACCAGTAAAGTTTTCACAGATTAATATTAAAGTTACTGCAACATCAGAAACAGAGCATAACTTATTTTACAATTAACAAAACTAAAACAATAATAAACCAAACAAAATATATCTTTGTCCTTTTCGAACGACTTTCGGATTCAGTTTGAGTGAAAAAGACAAAACATTCGATAGCTCAATAAGTTTTAAAACTGTCAAAACTTATCGTTTTTTTTTACACTGGCCCGGCATAAAGACATCTCTGCATCTGATGGTAAGCGCAAATGCCGTCCAGGCAGAGTATCGAATGGCATCAGACGACAGACCCAAGACATTCAATACAATTATGCCGGCCTGCTAGATGCCTCTTCACACTACGGCGGAAGGACCAGGGATCATAGGAATTTTCATTAACTCGTAGCGATTCTGTAGCAGTTTTATGGCTGCAAAGAGTTACAATATCAGTAGAAGGGTGCTCTACCGTGCGAAAAGTTCTTCCACTACTGGCAATATCTTTCAGACAAATCAATGAAAATAAAAGACTTTTTACTTAACCCAAAGCTAATACGAATTTCACTTTAATAAATAAATAAATAAAAATCCATACTAATATATAAAGATAAAGAGTTCGTTTGTTTGTCACCTCTAATCTGAAGAACTACTGGTTCCATCGAAAAATTCCTTTTATGTTGGATAGATCATTTTATCGTCACTATGACCTATAGGAGGGAAGCAGTAGTGAAAAATCTTGCAAGTATGAGGAAAATTTATATTCGCTTTTCATAGTCATATTCTAAATTGATAGTAGGAATTGAACAATTTAGCCGCCATTTTGAAACTTGTATCTACAACCGGGCGGAGCCGGGCCAGACCGCTTGTAAATAATACATATACCAACAGACACAAGCATAGTGCTGACCCCATATTTATATCTATTAAGTCTTGTATCGTGGGTATCAGAAACTACGAGGGACTTTTCGGTCTCACAAACACCCAGACCCTAGAAAATCTAAGGACCCCTGAGAATTCGCGATAACGCTAAGCCATCCGTACCAGTTGTTCTCACGTAGTCCATTAATCCGGATAATCCACAGATTGTTTAATAATTTGAGAACTACTAGAGGATTTTAGGTCGATCTGATTTGGTAAAATTGGAGAAACTTTAACCAATATGGGGAGAAGTATTAGTTATTATTATATAAACAATATGTCTTATATGTTTTATAATGGATCGATAAAGACAATTGCACCTCACATCTTTTCAGATGAGGTATTTAACCCGTCGTTTTTGCCGTTAATAAAATTCCGTCCCATCGACATTCTGCCATTTTTCATGCCATTTACCTGAAAGTAAGCGGTACGAACTCTCATAGACAGTAACAAACCAAACCACGGATTACGAAGCAATCCTTAGCATTCCACTGGGCTCGCCATCCTGGACATAATATGTTAAGTTTCATTGTGTTCAGTAGTTACTCCGACATTAAATAACATTCATTTTCAATTGAAAGTATATTTTACTGGAAAAATATTAACCTATCAAAATCTAAAGTAATGGACACTCGTTTCTAGTGTAAATGAGTTTTCGATGGTGTACAATTTTATACTAAAATATTTTTAGCGAGAATAATCTGCTCGCTCTTCCAATAACAGACTTCAAGCGAATCGTGAAAAACCAATTATCCGAATAAATGGTATAGGTCCCTGAACGAGGCTCCATCTGTTGTCACTAACACTCTTCACGATATACCATCGTAATATAATTTAAAATTAATTACATTATCAAATGCTTGTGTGATCAAAAGACATTTGTTTCGGGTACAGGTGTTTGTGAGACCGAAGAGTCTGTCTTAGTTTCCGATACCCGCGATGTGAATCCGAGTGTGGATGTTAGAAACATGTGCATAAATAAGGGCTGTATTTTTGTATGTAATTTTTATTTTATATATAATTTTTATCTATGTACCTGTGTAATCCCACAAATGTCCCTCTTATGTGCACAGCACTTAGTCAACGTGACGTCAACGTGAATTAATCTTGAGTTGATTGATCAAATCTGATATTTATGTAAATAAGTACCACTTACGCTACACAGACAGAAACATCAAGCCGTTTTGCCAGAAGTGGTAGGCAGAGGTATTACCTACTAAGACGCCCACGTTTAGTCTTGTGTGTTCCATCCCACGATGTGATATGTGAGCCTATCGCCTTAGGGGCACCAATTCTAGACTCCGAGCTAATAGTGAATAGTAAAATCTATTGCCCGATCCGGGATTCGAACCCAACACTTTACCGTTCTAATCCTTCCGCAGTGCAACTCCGCTACCGGAACATTGAGTCATATGAAAGTAATTAATTAAAGTATATTTACATCGTTCAAAAGATACGTTTTTACTTGCACAAATAAAATTTTGACTCTTATCATCATCATCATCATATCAGCCGCATGCTGAACATAGGTCTTCCCCAAGGATCTCTACAATGACCAGTTGGAAGCGGCCTGCATCCAGCGACTTTCTGCAACCTTAGTCAGATCGTCCGTCCACCTTGTAGGCGGGCATCCGACATTTCGCTTACTCTGACTCTTATTATATTACCTTTGAAAATGGTCTTCAAAATAAATCCAGAATTTTCCCCACTACTTTCATCAGTCTCTTTGAGAAAAATGTATATATAAATAATTTATCTTGTCTAATCACAACTTTATTTTAAAATATATTTTACGTTCGTAGAAACTGGGAATCTTAAACAGTATTAAGTTCAACTAAGCTTTTTCAGACAACAACATATTCTTGGAACAGTCTTGGTCTAAAATCGACTATAGTAATTAATAAATAACGAGGATCCCAAAATTAAATGACAGCCTCCGTGGCGCCGGTGGTTAGACGCTGCCTGTGAAACGAGAGGCCGCGAGTTCAATCTCCGCACCGAGATAAATGTTTGTGCGTGCCACTAATATTTCTTTCGGTTCTGAGTGTTTGTGAGACCGAAAAGTATCTCGTAGTTCCTGATACCCACGACACAAGACTCGATCTTAGTGTGCGGTCACGACTATGTATGTGACTGTTGGGTGTTATTTATTTATTACATAAAAAGGGTATAAATAAATCGTGATTGCACATTTACGGCCTTATTCATAAAGAGTGTTAAACCTATTTTAGCTATAGAATGGCTTGTCACTTTCAAACAAATTCTAAATTCAATTTGAGCGAAGAAGATAAAACATTCGATAGTTAAAAATAGTCTATGAATAAGACCACTTTTTTTTGTTTTAGTTGCCTACCAACTGATATTAGTTTCATGTTATGCCTAATATAAATTCGTATACGTAGATATTGATCTTTGAACAAGATCGCTGATAGCGATAAAACAATAAGTTTAGTTATTTATCACTCCTGTGTCCCTTTTTATGCACAATGAACAATTTAAAAAATATAAATCGAATACTAAACTCCATACAAGTTTGTCCCCTGTATAGAGAATTTCAGTATATCAAGTTACGTAGACGATTTTCAGAACGTGCTTTCACTGCATTCGAAAATTAAATTGCAAATAAGCGAATGTCGTTCAAAGTCGCGTTTGATTGACTTGCGCCCTCGATACATTAACAACGGAATTTAGAAAGGAATTCTCAGTAATGAAGCCTCTGGAAATGTAATTTTATAGCTAAATTGGTGCAGGGAATTTAATTATCGAACACGTTAATCAATGTATTGATATAACGTGCTAATAATTAAATCACTTTCGTCTAAGGATAAATTCGCCGTTCTGGGCATATATTCCAACCTAGACTCAGTGTCACACCAGCATGACAAAGTGACTCCTAAAAAGACCCTTTTTTGGAAGTAGCAAAGCCACGCTGTTGTCACTCATGACTCAGCATGAATGGGCAAGCTCGTCTGGGGCGGTACCAATGTCTCACAGTAAATCGACATTCAGTGCGTGAGTTTACTAGATGCCCAATACACCGTTACTCTTCCCATAGTTTTTCCTTCACACTCACACTTTACACTAGGGAGACTGTCCCACCCTCACACCCACCACTGTAACTCCTGTGAGCCAGGATCAACAGTGGCACGCAATGTAATGACACCGAGCATTGAAGCTCGGCGAGTCTCCGGGAATGTCTAACTTGTTTTTAACCCACAACGAAATTAATCAGAAAGTGAAAATAATAAGAGGAGTTGGAAATAAATTATTGTCCACTTCCCTCCGTGCAAAGAGGGCGAAAAAACAATGAACTAAACAGGACACACTTTACACTATAACAGATTCTTAATCACTATGTATGATGGTTGTTATACGGGCTGATAAGAATATTCCACCACATCAAAATAACAGCTAACTCACTCTAATGACATTTTTCCAGTTTAAACATAGATCAAAATAATAAAACATTGAAAGATATCAAGTACCATTACGTAATTTTGGTAATGCAATTTTTTTTAGGTAATACATTTGTAATCCATGAAAGAGCCTGTAAGATTGTTTTTTTTTATTATTCCAATGAATGGCGAGACGTGCATGCCGTTCACCTGATGGTAAGCGATACGACAGCTCATAAACAGAAGCAGAACCAAACAACACCTCGAATCACAAAACAATGCTTGGCGTTCCACTGCGCTCGCCATCCTGAGATATAAGATGTTAAGTCTCAATATGTCACGTAGTTTCTTTGGCTACAATTTCCTTCAATCCGAAACACAACAGTGCTTCTACACTGCTGTTTGACGGGAGAAATAGACAATGTGGTGGTACCCACCCAGGCAGCCTCTCACATATGAGAGACCTACCACCAGTTAACATTATCTCGAAGTTTTACTCATCGTATTATGATCAATTACGGACATCACGTGAAGTAACTGACACTATCTATTACCCAGCTGCAACCGCAAGCTGCAATACGATTTAATTACTCTATTCCCTATTGATAATCTAAAGAACAACATACAACTTATCTAAACTATACTAACCTAAACTAATATTATAAAAGAAAAGATATAATTTCTTTGTTTGCATGGAATTGCCTCTGCAACTACTAGACCGAATTGAATAATTCTTTTACAATTAGAATGCTACATTATCCTTGATGACCATAGATGATAGAAATTTTTCAAAAAAAGTGTATCTACACCAGGGCGTAGCTGCTACTTATAGATAAAAATACACAACCCTAACACCACAAAAGATTAAATACAAAATAATCTTTTACAGTGAATACAAATACATTAAAAAAATACAGACAAAGCTTATCAATAAGTGGACGATTAACAGGCTTATAATATACTAGCGGCCCGGCCCAGCTTTGCCCGGGTGCATGTAGATTTCTCTACAATGATAAGCACGTATTATACACAAAAACCGTCATCTTGAATCATTCATATTTATAACATTATCATTAATACTCTTCGCAGCGTATGCGATGAAATACATTTTATGGCTAATTTTTTTACACCTTCGGTTGGTTTTAATAGGAATTTCTAAAGATTTCTATAGTTATCTAGTATTAAATGTAGCCTATGTTACTCAGTGATAATGTAGCTTTCTAATGAAAAAAGAATTATTAAAATCGGTCCAGTACTTTTTGAGTTTATTCATTACATACAATAATACAAATCTTTCCTCTTTATAATATTATTATAGTGTAGATTTTTCATATTTTCTTTTACCTATTTTAAATTCAAAGATGTTATATTAAACAGTACTAAATATAATAAATTGTTAAGATACAACACAAATGTGACTGGCGATTTCAATCAGCACTTGTGAACGCACCCAAGATTGGAATCTAACACTCATAAATATATGTAGCTTAAATCAGATTGTTCGAACACCTAAATATCTTTTGTTATTTCAATACATTATTATTACAGTATTCGGTAGTGAAGTGCGTGGTGGCCTGTTGGTAAACGGACTAGACGCGGCTGCCAACATGTTCATGATAGTCAATCACCACGCACTAAAAACGGTGAAGGAAAACATCGTGAGGAAACCTGCATACCATAGCGATTTATAAAAAAATGTATGGTATGAAAGTCCACCAACCCGCACTAGGCCAGCGTGGTGGATTATATGGCCTAACCACTCTCAATCGTACTCTCGATTGTGGAGTAGGCCCGTGCCCTGCAGTGGGACGTATATGGGCTGATACAGATTATTACAGTATTCAGTTACTGAAAATATTCATTATTACTGTAAATTATCATGTATTCAGTTACTGTGCATCTCAATACCGCGACTAAAAATATGGAATCGTGTTTGTAATAAATTTATCAGAAGATTAATTGGACTGTTAGTATATTTTAGTTTGCTCACGCAATACTAAAATATCCAGATAGGTTTTCATTAATTATTTTATTTGAATTATTGTACTTTATTGCATTTATCATAAAGTAATTTGAAATGGTGCGTATCAGAATCCGAATCAATACGTAGTTATATATACATAAAACCATCATATGTATATAAATAATACAAGGTTGTCTGTAAGATATTGCTGTTGAGCGATAAGACCGCCATTTGTACTCTTTGTTATTATTATTTCTGTTTAGCTATGTTGTTGTTAAGTTTGTGTACAATAAAGACTTAAATAAATAAATAAATGAATAAAAAATAATATAAGGAGCATTGGAAATTGGGTATTTAACTTCAATTTTTTAATTGTATTTATCAAAAATACGAATAAAACGAAAAGTTTCTAAGGATTCGCATTCCTTTATTTATATTTTAACTCAACTTCAATACTCTAATATTTGCAAACTTTGCTGAACTGAACTTTAACTGAGTATTATAGTTGATAAGGACCTAATATTTACCTATGGACTAAACTAAATTAATTTCGGAAAGTGATTTCAAAGTCGCAGGGCCTAAACGGTGCTAATTAGGTCACAGTTATGGTAAATACCGACATTTCCAACCGAGTGTAAATGCCCTATAATTGGATGTTTAACTAATGAACATTCTTATTTATTTTATTTTGTATTTAATTTGTGTTTAAGTGCGTGGTGGCTTGTTGGTACACGGACTAGACGCGACTGCCAACATGTTCACGGTGGTCGCGGGTTCGAATCTCAGGGCCCACCACCTCGGACTTTTCGGAGTCATGTGTGTATTGATAGTAAACCACCACGCACTAAAATGGTGAAGGAAAACATCGTGAGGAAACCTGCATACCATAGCGATTTATAAAATTTCTATGGTTTGTAAGTCCGCCAACACGCACTAGGCCAGCGTGGTGGACTATGTGGCTTAACCACTCTCGAATGTAGAGGAGGCCCGTGCCCTACAGGGCATGGGCTGACACAGATTGTGTTTAAGAAAACTCCCGATCCATGACATATAGTAAGTTCTAGGCTAATGTACGCTAGTTATATTACTGCATAACAAGTACAGTAATGGACAAGACTTCAGTCAAGATGTTTGCCTTATTTTGTTTACGCTCCGCCAGTTCCTTCGTGGTTTCCAACAATGTTTTGTAAGCTGATCTAACCTACACAGCCAGACAATGCGTTAATGAAACTTGTTTAGATTTGAAACTGTTACACTTTAGTCGCTTTAACAACAAATGTATTTAGGTACACTGTAGAGTTTCATTGTCCGAGATTCAATAAAACGAATAACTTTAATCCCTAAGATTTTATTTTAAACTCATATTACTGTTTGTCTAGCTCAATACATCATAAATCTGGAATATCATTATCTTATGCTTCCACAATATTCTAGGACTTAATTAATTTACGGCTTAAAATTTAGCTTAATAGTATCATCCTGAATAATGCTATGGCCCGAACGCAAATACACTGCGAGCGCATTATAATGCCAAGCAATACTTTGTGATTCATGGTGTCATTTAGTTTTTCTAATGTTTATGAACGGGTTTACCATCAGGCGAATGGCGTGGTGGTCTCGTCACTCGTAGCATAAAACAAAACACTCTGTGCTAATCAATTTAAAAAACAAAATTACGATCACTCTAAAAAAATACTCTTTTACATAAAAATAGATATTTTACTGCACATTTCAAAAGGGTTTGAAACCTCAATCTTTAGATCCATCTTTATTCCTGGGGCGTCGTAAAACCGCGCATGAAGGATTCCCAATACCCACTTATTCAGTTTACTGCAAGGATCAACATGTATCAGAAAATATATCAAACTCTGTGATAATAGAATTACAATATCAAGGTGTTGCTTTAATTCTTTCTTAATTCTACACATTTTATTTGAAGTAGTTTCGTTACCTTACTTATAAAAATTAATAAATTGCTACCGTGATAAATTAATTTGAACAATCTCATTTTATGTATTAAAGGCAGCCTCAAACCATGATGCACAAAAATGAAAAAAGCTTGACGTTTCATAACTAAAAAAAGGAGAATTAAAAAAAAATAGAAAATTAATTAATATTTCAAAATTATATTGTGAAAATGTTCATTTTTTACACGACACCATTAGTTCCACCTGGTATTCGCGAATAAATTTTATACATAATATCCGCTTTATTGCCTCAATGGGTGCAACAAATATATAATATTTCAGATGAAGCGGATGAAAAAAAGTGAGGTTCTGAAAGTTCATATTGGGCATATTTGTTCTTTTAGATGATAGAAATATTTTCACAGAGTTTTTTTAATTTGAAGTTTAGTTCTTAACTTATGGGATTCTATAGAAGTTACCTGATTACTGGACAGGTTTCTTTTAAGCGTTATGTTCTTATTGAAGTAAATTATAATAAAATAGAATTATTTCTCAGGATGGCGAAAGCCAAAACAACATTGGTTTGTTATTCATGATGTTGTTTGGTATTGCTACTGTACAGTCAGCAACATAAGTCGCTCCACATTCACAAGATTTGGAATCGTCTTATCATCCAAAATAATAATAATTTTCAAAATCGTATGGCACTTCTCGGCATAGATGACTTTACTTGGTTATATTTTACGACTACAGAGTAGTACGTACAAGTTTTAATTCATAAAAAGGTTATCAAAAAATGTGAAGTGTTCAACGATTTATGTTGCTGACTGTACATGAGCGGTCGTATCGCTTACTATCAGGCGAATAGTTTGATCGTCTCGCTATTCACTGCAATAAAAAAACTACTATATAGATAGTTTTAGAACCACGCAATACAACACTTTGGACTAAATTAGAAATATACCTGTTCGACTAAAATGGTGCCACTGCACCAGCAAATCGATATAATGTCAAGGCTTTGTGCTTTTGTGTTTCGTGCGATGAGATTGCCTCGAACCGATATGAAATAAACTGATTTGAAATTCAAAATAAAAAAAAAAACCTATAAAACACATCAACTTCAATATTAAGTCTCAGTATGTCCAGTAGTTACTGTGGCTGCAATGTCAATTTACTTAGTCTAATGAAAATCCAGTAACGAACTTACTCATGTACCGCTGGTTTTTGTTGATTAATTCCGACCTAGATTTCAATTTTGAGACCACGGAAGTAGAATTGATATAGATAATAAATTCTGCCTTGTAACAGTCAGACAGGCAGAAAAGGTTTTCCTCTAACTGCTGTTTGTTATCGTGTTTCGATTGATGGTCGTTTTCTTTATTTAAACTCACGCATATATCCCAGAAGGGGTAGGCAGAGGTGTCAGGACACCCACATTTCACCTTGTATGTTCCGTCCCACAATGTGATAGGTGACGAGCCTATCGCCATATCGGGCACAAATTCCTGACTCTGGGCTGATAATGAATAGAAAAATCAAATATCACTTTGCCCAACCTGGGATTCGAACCCGAGACCTCAGCTTTGTAACCGTACCTTAGTACAACTACGCCACCGAGGCAGAATATCCATACTATTATATTCATATACACTCTTTAAAAGATAACAAGTTTATTGAAGTTGGAATTTAATTATTTTAGCTTAAGAGCGTATACACCTTGCGCGCAAAGTCAACTATAGGTATTTCTTCGTTAATTTCACGCACACATAAGCGACCAAAGCTGTGTGCGTAGAGCTGCCGCGTCGGCTCGCTATACAATCGGCGCAAACAACTTTGATCCGTGCGCTTCAAATATTCAATTGAAATGTAACTGTAATACAATATCATAAAAATATTTTATTTGCATTATAAGTAGACAAATATTACTGTGCAAGCAAAGAATAATACAAATTTAGATACTAATCATATTTTCGTTATTATTACATTGTTAAGTTGCGTTCAAATCAGTGTTCAATCAGTAGTCACTACGGACGTTTTATTAATCATTTCGTGTTCAAACACATGAATAGAGTTAGGAGCCTTACAACCTCTTATAATTACGAAATATATATATTTTTTTTTATTACAATACTTAATATTATTTAGCCTCGGAATCACATCCCATTGTATTATCTGAAACATAATTTATACTCACTACAAAACCAATTTAGGTAATAAAAAAAAAAACATATTTTACTACCAAAGTACTAAGATGTGGCAATCGCATTCCGCGCGTGGCTATTTTTACTACGCACGGCAAAAATCGACTGCAGCCAGGCCGGAGCGACGAGCGATACGTCCTCCCTCTAGAAGGCCTTGCGGCGGTCTGATTTGAGCCACGTCGGACAGCGTGTTTTATAGTGGTTTTTAAAATATTTGTAGAAAACATGAAAACTAATTTTGTTGAAATATAAAAATGGTAATTTATTGATAAGATGTTCCTCTATTATAATATGCAATTGCTATAAAAAATTATGTACGATAAGTTGGTGAAAAAAAATATGTTCTTGACGAGAGTTTCTGAATAATTTCGCATTGTTTAAATTTTTATTTTTCAGGAGCTAAACACAAAAAGATTATTTTTCTCAGCAAAATCCCTCCATAAGGGTCTTGTTAGTCTGATAATATTTTTATTTTCATCTTATATTTAGTGGTTTCGGATATCTTAAGCTTCTAAATTGTCATTTAAAGCCTAAATAACGAAACTTGTGTTCAGTAATCCTTATAGTACTCACAAATTATCCATCAATCTATAATGTTTTCCACCAAAATCCCTAGATGACAACCTTTTCTAAAATTGGTACTAATTATTTTTCCTTTAAATTGTTTATTGGTGGCTATTAACTCATTTGAAAAGTCCTGTTTTTAAGCCAAAAAGCGCGCAAAGGGTATAAACGCTCTTAAATACATTCAAAACATTCCCAGACACTAGACGAAGTTCATTGTAGAGTGCAAAAATGTATTTGTCGAACCGGCATCCAATAGTGGTCGATGTGATAGCTCAGTGTATTGTGTAAATGTTCCTATTAGTGTACTTGTGTAGTGCAGCGAGTAATGAGAAATTCAACAACAAATGTATTTCATTTAGAAAGTGTCACTGTTGGAGACTCATTAAAACCAACATTCCTTCCCCCTTTATCTCATCTATCTTGAAAAGCTGAAAATACATCAAGATTATACTTAAACTACTAGTTTGTCTGGCTTGTTACTACTTAAAACGATCCCTGGTTTATCAAAGTGTGATCGTCACCATTTTTCGCCAAAAAGAGGTCCATTATTATCTAAAAATAGGCTGCAAAATAGACTAAACAGGTTTTTTTTTTTTGTTGAAACATTTTAAGATTGCTAGATCTTGCTGGATATAGGCCGCTTCTTTGAAGTCTATGTGATCATCCTTGGGAGAGGCCTATATTAAGCAGTCGATTTCCCGTGGCTAAAGACAGAGAGAGGGATAAAACATGAAATTTACCTACCCGTACATTTATGGAACCAAGAAATATCAATAAAATATCTTCAAATATGATTAATCTATATATATAAAAGAAAGTCGTGTTAGTTACACCACGGCTGATCTGACTTGGCTGAAAATTTGTGGGGAGGTAGCTTAGAACCAGGAGAAGGACATAGGGTACTTTTTATCACGTTCCCGGTTTCCCGAGTTTCTATTAGCTTATTAACATTTTCTCATACAAAATGTTCATGGGTTCGTAACTGTCAAACATTTAATGTTCGTCCCATCAATACGGTAAACTCTTCCCTCAAATTAAATAACGTATTTAAATAAAGGTTTCGAATCGACAACATATATCCAGAATATTCGATTAATGGCGTGTTTTAGGTTTTAAAGATGTTAATTAATGACAGTAATAAAAAGTGATTGACATTTAAATTGGTTGCCAAATATGCAATGTAATGCATGCGATGAGAAATTAATTTTGTGTACTCAAAAGAGAATATATTATGAAGCTAAATAAATATAGGACAATTAAATAAATAATATTCACACTGGAAGATTTACTTCTTTTCAAGATAGAATATCACTTGAAAATGAAAAATCTTTATTAAAATAACAATTTTACATATGGAGAATAATGCAGGGGTTCTCAAATTAGGCGTTGCCGGTGTGTTGAGAAACCAGTTAAATATAATTGTTATTTCATTAAGAAATGTAACGGTATAAGACGGGATGGATAATGAAGAGAAAGGACGGGACGTATCGGGAAGTGACTGAATAGACGGGATGGGATGGAATTGAGCAGGACAGTAGGATAGCTACGTCATGTTTAGACTAAAAAACAAAAAATGTCGTGTATCACAAGGTACTTAAATGAAGAGCAACCTATGTACTAAACTACAGAAATAATTATGAATGATTAATGTAGGTATTTAATTTTTTTGTATTTTTTACAATTAAAGAAAAACTGCTTGTTTATTGCCATTAAGGCGGAACAAAATTCGCCGGGTCAGCTATTTTCGTAGACAGATAATACTGCTATTTTAGATTTAAAAGATGTAAATTAATGACATTAATTAAACGGATTGACGTTTAAATTGGTTGTAAAATAATGCGTTCAGAAATGTATTTTGTGTGAACTAAGGAGAATATATCAAGCTACATAAATAGAGACAATTAAATAAATAATTTGCACACGTAAAAAGTTATATTTACAGTAGCCTTTCCTTCGCAATAATTCACTGATAGAAATTAATGTAATATATCGTCTCTGAGTGAGATGAGTTATATTTTACCTAAATATTGCTTACAATATTTTTGGAAAAGCAGCATTGTGGGTGTGAAATAAGGGATGGAATATTGCATGGATAATCAGAAACACTAAAGTTTTTAATGACAAAAATTCATAAGGCACACTATTTGCATATGGAGAGACGGGATATAATAGAGTGGGAGGTACGGGAGAGAACTGGGATAGCTGGCAGATTTGATAGGACGAAGTATAAATGCACGGTATAAGACGGAATGGATAATGAAGAGAAAGGACGGGACGGATCGAGAAGTGACTGAACAGACGGGTTAAGATGGGATTTAGCAGGACAGTAGGATAGCTACGTCAAGTGTAGGCATACAAGTTGTTAAGTTATTATGCTAAATAATTGAATATAATATGAATCCTATGATAACCAAGGCAAAGCGAAGCGTGGCCGGGTCAGCTAGTGAGCAATAAAACGTAGTCATGGTTATTTATTTCAGGACACAACTTCACTATTTGACAAATTGAATTACCAGTATCGCGAATACGAGAATTGAATAATGTAAAAATATCTTCAAAGTTGCTCGACGGACTAGCCAAGATATATTACCATTCTTTACAACGGACACTGAAATACTATCATTTGTTTCTTTTATGTAGTTTTAGTGCTAAAAGAAATATTATTTACTGTGTAATTATTTCTAAAATGAAATGGAAAAACGAAAAAGATTTACTGAAACCATTCAAATGTTCAACGTCATTTAGATTCAGTTTTGTTCTACCCGCCCGGTACGGAAAGCCGTTTTTACTAGAGAAGAGCGGTCAATAAACTCATTAACTCTCCATCATATTTGTACATGATTATTGAGATTAAGTTATATCCGTTCAGCCAACCGACTAGAATAATAATTCTTGTGCAGATTTAGTACAATACTTGCTTTAAAACTCTTTTAAAAAACATCTAGCTCTAAATTGAATTCTACCGTAGCAATAATTAATTAAAGCCACAATTACAGCACGGAATTAGTTTTATGCATGAAGGAACTAAACGGGTAACGTTACCGCCGCTGGCATAATATATAAACCCTACAGGCACATACATACTTCTGAATTTTCGAATTTTCAGACGCCAAAAAATCGTAGACGAGTAACTTCGAACTGTGTCCTAACTTCTCTGAACTCTTCGTAACTGTCTCTGTACCTACACACATTTCATCTCAAATTTAGACAATTATGTCAAAGTTGATCTCAAGAGACTTTGTGGCTTGGAGCACATGTCACGTCACTGACTCGTAGTGCGCACCAGCACTCATAGATACCTTAAGCAAATATTCATGTTTGTTTCCGATCCCGCTGAGAATTCAATGTCTATTATCTTTGCAGCAAATTCCCTCTGAGGTACACAGGAATTGGGAATTTGGATCAACAATTAATCAATAGTGGACATAAGTGTTATCTATCTGTATCTTCCTTGACGACGTCAAGCTAGAGCTTCTTCGGTCTACCCCTCGGTGGAGGTCCTGGGATGTTGAAGCTCAGGCACATATTTTCGACGTTCTCCTACACGTCTTTAGTAAATATCTTCAGTGAACAAACAATAAATAAACCTTTATTAGACCTTACAAATATCCACAGATAAGACAGGCTCAAACATAAAACAGAAAAAAACCAGAGACAAATCCACGATAATAACTCACAGGTAACCTGGAAGCACTGATTTACGACCTGATTCCTTACTCGCACTGCAAACAGGGCTTAAAGGTAGGTTTTAACTCTTTAATCAGGCCAGCGTCACGTTCTAAGATTTCAATTTGATTATAACACGGCATCGATGTTGGCAATGAAATAATTCCAGCTGTTCTCGACAGTTATACAAGTCGTCTTTTATTACTAATATACCGTTGACGTTCGGTGTTCTGTTGGATTGTGTTAGTGTAAAATAAATTGTTTAGAATTTGTTTCTTTGTTGCCTCCTTGTTTCTCTATTATAATGTCTTCAAACATGATGATTTTGAGTCACAATTCCCTAAACATGCAAATGCTGAATTGACCAACCAAGATCTCATTAGGTACTATCTGAACCACGTTTCAATTTCATTTCAGTACGCCGTTCTGTTAATTAAAACAAGGTCATTATATCGGTGGAGTTATTGATCAAATTGCATTTGTATAAGTGCGATATATCATATACATAGATACATACACGCCTTTTCTCTATAAGGGACAGGCAGAGGTGTAACCAGGACACCCAAGATTCGTCTTGTATTTTCCGTCTTACGATGTTATAGGGGCCGAGCCTAACGCCATATCGGGAACAAATTTCTGACTCCGGGCTAATTATGAATAGAAAAATGCAATATCACTTTGCTGACTCGGAAATCGATCCAGGGACTAAAGCTTTGCAGTTATACCGTAGCACAACTGCGCCACCTTGGCAGTCATAAAATAAATGTATAATTTTTATTAAAACCATAAATGTAATAAATCCAAATAAAAGGAGTGTTTTCACCCTAATGTATACGTTTTTACAAGCAACTCATATCAAGGCTACAATATTATTTCTACTAAGAACTATTTTTACCGGTGGAAGGTCTCTCATATGTGAGAGGCCGCCTGGGTGGGTACTACTGCATTGTCTATTTCTCCCGTCAAACAGCAGTGTAGAAGCACTGTTGTGTTTCGGATTGAAGGACATTTTAGCCAGAACAACTACTGGACATATTGAGAATTAACATCTTATGTCTCAGGATGGCGAGCGCAGTGGAATGCCAAGCATTGCTTTGTGATTCGAGGTGTTGTTTGGTTCTGTTACTGTTTAGGAGCTGTCGTATTGCTTTTCATCAGTCGAACGGCATGCTCGTCTCGCCATTCATTGGAATAATAAAAAAAAAGAAACCATTTAAGACAAAGAAGACCTATTTCCTTGACTTTATTGTTGGCAATTAATCAAACTTCCAGCCACAGGAAGTTCACTGCTGAACACAGACCTTCTAATTAAAGTTAAATCGAGGTTTGAGCATGCATTGTGGTTCTCCGAGAACAATTGCCGCTTTACTGGCAACAATCAATGTCATCTACTTGAAAACTCTTCACAACAATGGACTATTCAGTCGACAAAAACCTCATAGAAAGATTTTCAATCATGATTTGAATGATTCTCGGCATTACCACATTTATTTCAAGGACTAAATACAATTGTATAAAATATGAATTGAGATAGACTCACCAGCGATAAATCTGCCTACACCTTAGGAGACAAAGCAAACTTATGTACACAATTAGTTTTTCAAATAGGCGTGGATAGCCAAAATTGCAACTATGAGAAATAGCGAACAGTATAGAAAGGAGTAATAATAATAATAAACTTTTATTTGGCAAAAAATTACATAAGTTACATTTTTTAATGCATAGAGTTGCAATCATGTCACGACCCTGATTTTTATGAAAATTAAAGCTGCATACTTGGATTTTTGATAAATCAATATTCCTATGAAAGTGCGTGGTGGCCTGTTGGTAAACGGACTAGACGCGGCTGCCAACATATTCACGGTGGTCGCGGATTCGAATCCCAGGGCACACCTCTGACTTTTCGGAGTCATGTGTGTATTGATAGTCAATCACCACGCACTAAAACGGTGAAGGAAAACATCGTGAGGAAACCTGCATACCATAGCGATTTATAAGAATTTCTATGGTATGTAAGTCCGCCAACCCGCACTAGGCCAGCATGGTGGACTATATGGCCTAAACACTCTCAATCGTTCTCTCGATTATTATAAGTAGGCCCGTGCCCTGCAGTAGGACGTATATGGGCTGATACAGAAAATACAATATTCCTAGTAAGGAATTGAACCCGATGATTTCGACAAGATTGACACACGCTGTATTATTACACCATTCAATAATGTTGCTAATTGGGATCAAAATTCTGGAAAGTAATTATAAACGATACAAACGCAAACTAAAGGAAAATGATAATTATAAGCATAATACTATTTTTTCGTCCGTTGCCTTAATACCTAGTTTCTCTAAATTGGGAGAGGAATGATAAAACTCGTCGTATTTTGTTGCATATAAAAAAAACACATTTACATATGACATATTAACTTTTTATTTGTAAGTCTACAAAAGTATATTCCTGTACCAATGGTAGGACACCCAACAAAGACCCAGGTGTACTTTTCCGAGTCAAATTAGGGATATGCCAACAAATAGGCCAAATTGTAACCCTCATAACTGAAAAGCTGGAAATTAAACCGCAACATGGTGTGATCTATAGTGTCGTCACAGAAGTGTCGTTCTAATACAAAAGTACTCTGACAACACAGAAAAGTCTCTCATAGTATTTGATACCTCAGCCAGGACAGCCTCCGTGGCGCAGTTGGTTAGACACCGGTTGTGAAACGAGAGGCCGCGGGTTCGATCCCCGCACCGAAACAAATAATTGTGTGAACCACAGGTATTTGTTTCGGGTCTGGGTGTTTGTGAGACCGAAAAGTCTCTCGTAGTTCTTGATAACCACGACACAAGACTCGATCTTAGTGTGGGGTCAGGACTATGTATGTGACTGTTAGGTGTATTTATTATTATTCTTATTATCCCCACCGCACAAAACTTCATTGATCTTTGGTATTGATATGTGGTATCGAGTATATTTGATTTTTAGGAGTATTTTGGTCCCATAAGGATTCGTAAATAAATCTGTTTACAGCAACGATGACAAATATTTTTATTCATAAAGTCGTATTTCGGGCATAAAGAGACATTATTATTTTCCTCATGAATAGTTAGATGTTGCGTAGTTCTGATGTCAATATAATTCACTCGAATAATTTTGGATACCTTGATTTTAACAGTCTTGTTGTTATTTTATTAGAAACTAGCGTCCCGGATCCGCCCGCATATACACGTTTTTGAAAATATTCTATCAAGTATATTCATTAGGTTGCATTCTAATGATGACATATTTTTTCAAGGCCGTCCAGAAGTTTCAGAGACTATTCAATTAAAACAAACTATCAAATCTTTGCTCTTTATAGTATTAGTTTAGAATAATCATAGTGTGTTCGATCAACAAGGTGTAATACGTCTGACAGAGTATTTCTCAAACTATGGATCGCGAGATAAATTTAAGTCAGAATCAATCTCACTGCGACAAAAAAGTTCTTGCTGTACCTTTAATGCCAAAAAAAAAATTAATCGAATCGTTCAAATTATAGCTCTTGTAACGTGGGTGTCCTGATTACACCTACCCCTTCTGGGAAAAAGGCGTGAGTTCATGTATGTATGTTTACAGTATAAATGACACAGAACTGTTATTTATATTCAGCATGGCCTATCACATTTTGGCCGGATATAAATTTGACGATATGTGAATGGGAATCGCACCTTAACCCAGACAAGGATACACGCGTAACCTCATATCTGTAGCTGTATCAGCCCATATACGTCCCACTGCAGGGCACGGGCCTACTCTACAATCGAGAATATGATTGAGAGTGGTAACCTCATATACTTACAACAAACTAAATCAATTAATTGGGAACTCACAAGTCTGTGAAGTTAAGCCTTGGGTAAATTCCAATTAATGTGATGATCTAATTAATATCCATCTTGTACAATGTATTAATTACGATATTGTGTGACTGCGGCGTACGTTGTGGTTATGTACAAGGGATCTGTGACGTCGATTAATGTGATATCTCAAAACCGGAAGACAAACTTGATAATTGCAAGAGCCATCGCCATCATTGTACAGGGCACACAGGAAATCGGCGTGTAGTGACAGCTTCAATGTCGTGTATCGGTGTATGAGATTGTCTGTTGCCCAATACTACTTTCCTCGTTCCATACTTTTCCATCCCGTTCCCCGCCTGATATAACCTGCCGCCAACAAATGATCCAAGTGTTGTGAATGTTCATGGGTGGCTTGGATCACTTGCCATCAGGTGACATGTTTTCTTGTTTGCAGGACCTGTTAAGTAAAAAATAAGGAAGCGATTAGTAATAATGTCTCGTAATATTGTTATTTTTTTAACAAAATTACTTCATTACAGGTATTTATAAGTAAGTACAATTACATGTAAATGGCATATTTCACCCATAGAGATGTACTGTTGTGTTCCGGTTTATAGGTTATTGCAGCCAGACTAACTACTGCACATAATAAGAATAAACATCTTATGCACCGTGCTCTCTCTCTGCACCACCTAAAGGTTGACTGGCAGAGAATGCCTCAGGCATTAAGTCCACTTTTATACAGTTTATGTATATGAAGCATTAAATAATAATAATAATAATGCCATGCAATGCTTTGTAATTCATGGTGTTGGTTGCTACAGTCAATTGTCCCAGTTTGGCTGAAGCGCAAAATGCACGTATTTAGCCTGAAAAACTACATACTTGTATTACTATGATATGTATTTCACAATAGGTATTTAAGCGGATATTAATGTTTTACCACCAGGATTAGGCAATAATTCCACCTAATATCATCATTACGTATTTATCAAAGGAACGTAAATAATAACGGATTAATCCAGGATTCCATTAACCTAATAACAGGCGTTGAAAAATACGAACTCACAAAATGGTGATTACGCGTTTGTGACGTCGGATTAGTAAATTCAAAAATACCTGCGCGTTTTCTTTCAGTTTTCATTAATGTTAAATTAGGTCAGGATAAGTTGGAAGTTTCAATAAAAAATGTATGGCGCTTCTGTGCGGCCAAGTTTGCCCATCCGTCCGTCAGTGACAGTCCAACTTTGGGGAATCTTTATTTATTACTTAATTTTCTTACTATTAATTCCGGTTGGCTTGGAATAATAAATTATTTGATTTTGGTAATAAAACAATTTACCTCAGTTCAAAGTTGAAACAGCCACACATTTTGTTCCATTACATACCTAATTGATACGATTATTAATGTGGCTTATTTCGTTTATTTTGCTATAATCGTCACTGCCTTGATTTATCCAATATATTAACTCACTTTGGATTACATGGCCTAACCCCTCTCAATTTATAATTATACTCTCGATTGTAGAAGAGGTCTATACCCTGCAGTAGGACGTATATGGGCTGATACAATACAATACAATTTACTCATTTTACAGAAATCGTATTGAAATCTAAATTATTTGAGTATTTCATAAGTATGTGCCTCCATTGGAGAACTGAACCCATGGTTACTTATGAAATAGCCCGTGCTTTAAACAATTACGCCACAGACGTTAAAATGTAATTTAATATTAAACTGGATTTTCCAGGTAAATAACAATAATATGTTTCAGGGAATCCTAAAGAAAGGATAAACACATAAAACTAAATAATCCCTATGAAAACAATTTTGGGTTTGTTTACTTCGATAATGGACCTCCTCTGCCAAGTTTGAGCAAACATGTTCGCCCAATAATAAGGTGTTTCTAGGAAAACCTATCAGGGATGGAATGGGGGCATAAACTTTGCATAATTAAAAAAAACATTGTGATGAAACCATGAGTTTTACTCTCTCTAATTCATTTTTCATTTTTATTTCGTTTTCTAAAATCTATGCCTAGAATATTAGACTTGTAATCTTCTATCAAATATATGCTAGATCAGTGATTCTCAACCACTGTGCCGCGGCGCTTTTGTGTGCCGCCAAATTTCAAAAGTGTGCCGCCAAATTTTGCAAATATATAATAATGTTAATATTATTAAATTATATCATTTAAAAAGAAAAATATTTTTAACATGAATATATATTTAAATCCACATAAAAGTTAATTATTTTATTATTTGCTTTGCAACGCGTTTTTTCTTAGTGCCAAATTATGATGAAGCGGCGTGCATAGCAATAGAATATGTCTCTAGTCGGCGCACACTTGCCACTTCTGCGTACAAAACGTGTTGTTTTAGTGATAGTTGGGATTCACAAGGTGTTGCATAGTAGTTACTGCACCTTTTCTTTACGATATGAGAGTAGCATTGTCATTTTTACGACCAAATATAAATCAAATTATCAAAAAAAAATCAAGCTCAAATTTCGCATTAAAAATATTTTTATTATTAGCTTGTAATTAATCCCTTAATAAACGTTTAGTTATTATTGTAGTATATATTAGTTTATTTCGTATATTTAAATATTTTGGCATAAACTATTTATGCAGTGTGTTGTAGTAAGTAAATAACTTTTATCTTTTTCTTTGTGTGCCGCCAAATTTTGAAAACGTTAAATGTGTGCCGCCAAATTTTGAAATCGTTAAATATGTGCCGCAACAAAAAAAAGGTTGAGAATCACTGTGCTAGATACAGGGTCCGGAACAAAATCCCACGCTAAAAGTGGCCGAAGTTGCTTATATACATAAACTTTTGAATTTCGAACTACGATAAAGCAAAAAGTCTTAATTTTTAATCAACTTTAAGTAACAATAAACCTAATTCTTTTAAATGAAGATTTATTCCGTTTTGGACCATACTAAAATCAAATAGGAGCATACGCTTATTTGTGCTCTTGTTTCTCTTGCCGTTTTTTAGGCCGTTACTTATAATTTATATTTGATCGAAGCTAGTGATCAACTACGTCGATATTTATCAATGTTTACAAGGCTATAAAACAAAAAAATACCGATTCGTGTCGCTAAAGGAGTTTCTTGATAATAACTGTGACACGTGTCGTATCGGTAACAGCATTAATTAATAGTTCAAAATATTTTGTGAGAGAATATTTGAACTAGGGATGTTGCGGATGTCGATTTTTTCACATCCGCGGATGCGGATGCGGATTTTTAAAGGCTCACATCCGCGGATGCGGATGCGGATGCGGATGTTTAAGATCCTCTATAAATATAGTATATGAATGAATATTAAAATTAACCTATTATTTACGGATTTTATCGCTTACTATTATTTATCGATTTATCTATATTAATTTTTATATATTTTAACTTCCCGGCATTTCTATTACTTTCCACTATTCATGGTCAAGGGGCGGACTGAGTATAAGCTCATCCGCTCAGTGACTATTATAATTTAACTACCCATAATTCACAATTATTAAATTAAAAAGATAATTTAAAACGTTAGTCTGTTTTTGCGTTTCAATCTACGCAGAAGAAGCTCACTGTCTTGATGTCTGGCAGTTGGTCTTTTGGGTTCCGATTTATTTATGTGTAGAATTCGATCCCATCCTTGTGCAAGGTTCTAGCCATCTTTTCTATTGATAACTAAATTCATTACCTTCGTTTTGAGTAGCCCCAAGTGCTCGCAAAAGAACACCATTTTATTTATTAAGTATAACGTCGCCTTTTCTAATACAAGGCGGTAAGGAAGAGGATCGTAAATTAAACCTGCAAATAATTGTTCGCTAGGATCACTAATTAGTGGAGTGGATAAAAATCTTCGTGCTATCGACAATAATACACTCATTTGCAAAAAAAAACAGTCGGTTTTGATTTTAATTCTTCTTTAAAAAAATACGGTACCAAAATGATTTCAATCATTTGTACATGTTACTGGCCAGTTTTACAAATGCCATGGTGTTTAAAACAGTACGTTCTAAATTCAAATTTTCGTTTGATGCTCGTTTTTACAGAAAACCACTTTTTATCCTACATTTTTGGTGCGAAGTCCCAAAAGATAATATCGGTTTTCATAACTTTTGGTCAATTTTTATGAATTTATTTCATATTCTTAATTGTCAAAGCTTTATTTATTGCTGTTTAGCTGTCTCAATAATGTTAGAGAAAGTGGTAAAAGCTACCAAAATTATTGCGCTGCTCGAAGAGGGAGGGAGGGAGGGAGGCAGCCAATGCTTCGTGGCTCAGAGGCTAGCTAAGTGTGAGTCGCTCGACGGTTCAAAGGACCTGGCAGCGGTATCAAGACACCGGTTCCGTCGAGAGAAGGCCTAGTTCTGGAAGAAAACCATGTACCCAATCACAGGATGATCGTTATCTTGTGAGTCGCGCATTGAGAAATCGCAAGTCTTCGTATATGGACCTTAAGAACAACCTCGAAGAAGTAAGAAATGTGCATATTAGTCTATGGACGGTCAGGAGGAGGCTTCTCGCGGCCAATATACGCAGTCATCGCCCGGCCCGCGGCCCTAAGTTACTCCGTGAGCACAGAGTTGCCAGGCTTAGGTTTGCTCGAAATTGTGAGTCATGGACTCAAGAAGACTGGAATAGGGTATTGTTCTACGATGAAGCCAGGATATCTCTGTTCGGTGAAGATCGACGTCGGCGAGTGCTACGAAGACGAGGAGAACGCTTTGCAGAGGCTTGTTTTGAAGAAATCACACCTTATGGTGGGGGCTCTGCTATGTTTTGGGCAGGAATAAATTCAATGGATCGTACAGAGTTAGTCTTCATTGAAAAAGGCTCACTGACTGGACATCGATACATAACGGAAGTTCTAATTTCTCATGCACAACCCGCATTGGCCGCTTGAAGCGAAGACTCAATTTTTATGGACGACAACGCTCGCGCCCACCGGTCTGGCGATGTGGAAGCGTATGTGCAAGAAGTCGGCATTCGTCGTTTGGATTGGCCAGCTCGAAGTCCCGACCTCAATCCTATAGAGCATGTCTGGAACGTTCTGAAACGACGCGTGAGATCAGTACAACCCGCTCCGCAGACCATCAGAGAGCTGAAGAATGTGATTACCGCGGAGTGGGAACGTATTCCGCAAGCAAGTATCCGGGATATCCTCGCTAGCATACCCAGACGAATTCAAGCTGTGATTTCAGATAGAGGGGGTCACACTCGATACTAAACATTTATCTGCTTTTACTTTATTAAAGAAAAAAAACAAACAAAAATCTTTGTTAACTTTTACTTCACGAGCACATGCACTACTAGCGAGCATACACTACTAGTGAACTTTAGCATTAAAACCCATAAATTTTATCAATATTTTATGATAATACTGACGAAAACGATTATTTGCTTATTAATTTACAAAATTGTGAAAGTAAAACTACCTATAATTATCAAACAAACCAATAGTAACATTTGAAATGGTTCATTGCTTAGGTGCCCGTTTTTTTTGCAAATGAGTTTATCCTAAATTCCTCTCGATGAACACCACTTAAGAGGATTTTCATCCACATCTTTCGCTTCCACTGGTCAATGTCATGTGCGAACGGCACACACCATTCGCCAGCACCACCAAATTTCTATCTGCTCTCATCTTGTATTACATCCGCATCCGCATAAATATCCGCATCAATTATTGCGGATGCGGATGCGGATGCAGATGTCAAAATCTATGCGGAAGTTCCGCATTTGCGGATGCGGATGCGAATATTCGCATCAACCCTGATTTGAACCAAGATTTTCTTGATGTAACAACTTCCTACAGCACTCAAAGACATTTAATATCAACTAAATCGTTCTTAAGTATGGATTCTTTTCGTAAAATATATACGTATATATATCTATACGTATATAGCTTGCCAACCCGCACTAGGCCAGCGTGGTGGACTATATGGCCTAACCACTCTCAATCGTACTCTCGATTGTAGAGTAGGCCCGTGCCCTGCAGTGGGACGTATATGGGCTGACCCAGGCCCAGATATAGCTTGGCAAAAAGAGTATGTTTTATAATGAGGGCGCTAAGATCGATTTTAATATAAATATGGCAACTCGATATACTACGACGGAAAATGTTTAGATTATTATTTTTTTATTTATTGTTGATAATAGTCTTTTTGTTTATTTTAAATAATTTAACAATCATACACCGAAAATGTATAGAAATATCTACATATAACATTATTCAACAAACACAAAAACATTTTTAATACCTTTGCCATAATTGTTTTCTTTAACACCAATTGTCACCGCATCGTACTTTTTTTGTTTTGGCGTGAGAATACGTGGTTGTCGTGATGTTGTCAAAATATTATACAGTTTTTTTATTATCAAATCCAATTATATTGGAAATGTTAATAATATTAGATGACGAATATAAATGCTTGTTGTTTATATTTAAAAATAAACATATCTCAAACTTACGTTAAATAGAGAAAAAATATTCATAATATTTTGACAAGAGGAGGACAACCACGCAATCACAAGCCAAAAAATCATAGAGGATCTATAATAATGATTTAATTGACATCAAATACCTCTGAGTACGGCAGTGAAGCCTGAATACTCAAACGCCATTCTAATATTAAGTTGGTCTGAACTGCGCATGGCCCACTTTGCCAGTACATTTAAGTGGGATTTACGTTGTTAGCACCCGAATACTCGAACGCCATTCAAATAATAAGTTGCTCTTAACAGCGCACGGCCCAATTAGCCAGTGCATTTAAGCGGGATTTATGTAGTTAAGTGCAACATAATATTTAAGTTGCATTCCAGTATTCGGGCGTAAGTGCAACACAATATTTCAGTCGCGTTTGAGTATTCAGGCGTAAGAAGTTTTATTCATAAGTGATATTAATTACTATCTGTCTCGTTTATTAATCTTTGGACTATAACTTCCATTATCGACTGTTCTCTGCACCCTATCTGTCTTTACAAGGGGTTAAAATAGCTACTATGACTGTGTCAGTATAATTCCACGGTTCATTAAACAAAAATAGACATGTATATTTATATAATCTAGCTATCTATAATTATATGCACCTTTAACTCTCTATCTTTGTTAACTGAAACATAAATTGCATCGAAACATCTAATGAAATCTCATGATAAAGACAGATAGATTATAGAGAATGGCCGTAAGTCAATTTAGTCGTACGACCTGATTAATTGACAGCTTATAATCCTCACCTTCATCAATATATAATTTAATATTTTCTTAGATTTACACGAATGTCACACATTGAAAGTAAACTAAGTTTAGGGAATCTATAACATGTTTGATAGTTATAAAACTGTCATTACGAATAGCATCATTTTCATTTTTTGTTAACGACAAGTTAGACATACCCGGAGACTTGCCTAGCTTCAATGCTTTGTGTCAATAAAATGTGTGCCACTGTTCATCTTAGCTTACAGGAGTTGCAGTGGAGTGAGAGCGAGACAGTCTCCAGCATTATTTTCAACCACAGGACGTCTACTACTAATAAACCAATAATCATCATTTCCAGTAACAATATTCCACTACTGAACAAATCCCCACAACCTATTAACCTGCATTGCAGTCATTAACAAAATTCTCCGTCTTTCCAGATGTGACCAACGATGAAGTGATAGTGAAGTGCAGTGCTGTGTACTAACCATGACGTCATACTCAGAGAATTTCAACGACACCGTGATCAAGGCGTATGATGAAGGGTTTCCCCTTCTCATGCCGCGGTGGGGGTACGTCGCGTCGGCGTTCGTGCTCTTCCTCATTGGGTTCTTCGGGTTCTTCCTTAACTTAATGGTTATTCTGCTCATGTTTAAGGATCGGCAGGTATTTTTATATTTTTTATTGTATTTTACGTATGGTATGTATATTGAGGGAGATCTCTGTCCAGCAGAAGGAGAGATAGGTTATTTTATTTGATTTTATTTGACAGGGAAACGAGAGGTCGCGGGTTCTAACCCCGCACCGAGAGAAATGTTTGTTCGGCCCACAAATATTTCTTTCGGGTCTGGGTGTTTGTGAGACCGTAAAGTCTCTCGTAGTTCCTGATACCCATGACACAAGAGTCGATCTTAGTGTGGGGTCAGGACTATGTATGTGAGTGTTGGGTGTTTTTTATTTATTGAAAAAAATAATGTATTTTAAATTTCCCATAGCACCAACTAGCGCCTCGAAGACCGTGGTTCCCAGTCGCTGCCTACACTGCCTGATTGCGGTTTCTCAATGGCAGATATTCGCATCAGGCAGTGTGATGTGCGGCGTGAGTTACGGTCTCTCGATGTGCGGAAAGCCAGTGGTCCGGATGGGATACCAGCGGTGGTTTTAAGGGCTTGTGCAGCCGAGTTGTCTCCAGCACTGACTCGCCTCTACCGAGCGTCCTACCACACAGGTGTTGTGCCGGAATCTTGGAGGGAGGCCAATGTGCAACCGATCCCCAAAAAGGGTGATCGATCGGACCCTACCAATTACCGCCCTATCGCTATCACCTCAGTGATGTGTAAGGTCATGGAGCGGATCATAAACGCTCAATTGGTCCGCTACCTGGAGGATCACTCGTTGATCAGTGACCGACAATACGGATTCCGTCATAATCGATCGACGGGTGATCTTCTAGCGTTTGTCCTGCATCGCTGGGGTGAGGCGATAGACCGGCGTGGCGAGGCTCTTGCTGTGAGCCTCGACATTGCCAAGGCGTTTGATAGGGTCGGCTACCGTGGTCTTCTGTCCAAGCTTCCGGCATACGGTCTACCCAGCAACCTGTGTTCGTGGATTTCCGGCTTTCTGCATGGGCGTAGAATACGTGTAGTCTTTGACGGACACGCTTCGGCGCTCATGTCTGTAAATGCCGGAGTTCCTCAGGGCTCGGTGCTGTCGCCCACCTTGTTTATTCTGCATATCAATGACATGTTGTCGCTTGGCAACATTCATTGCTATGCAGATGACAGCACGGTTCATGGGCGATACCACTGCGGGCCTCCAGGTTGCCGTGTCGAAACTGTGAAGGGACGCGAAGATCTTGTCATTGAGCTCAACCGGACCTTGGATCTCATTTCTACATGGGGTTTCAGGAATATGGTTGAGTTCAATGCCAAGAAAACCCAGGTGTGTGCGATCACGTGCAAAAAATCTCCGTTCTCTCCCCTCCCCATTCTTCAGGGTACTCCACTCTCAGTGCGGAATGACCTGAGTATCCTTGGTGTGGATATCCGCTGTGATCTCAATCCAAGGAATCACATCGAGGGCGTAATATCTGCCACATCACGCAGGGTTGGAGTCCTGAACAGGGTGCGTCGGTTTTTCACGCCCGGTCAGCTTTGTCGCTTATATAAAGCGCAGGTCCGGCCGGGTATGGAGTACTGCTCGCACCTCTGGGATGGATCCGCCCAGTACCTGCTCGATGCCTTGGATGGATTGCAGCGGCGGGCCATCCGCATTGTGAATGATGCAGACGTTACGAGCAACTTGGAGTCGCTACAACTCCGGAGAGATGTCACCTCTCTAAGCGTGTTCTACCGCCTGTATCATGGTGAGTGCTCTGAAGAATTGTTCAACTTGCTCCCCTCCTCTCCATTCCTAACCAGAACCACGCGTGCTGGCTTGCGAAGCCATAGCTTGACGGTCCACACCATCCCGGCGCGAACCAAACGGTTCTCAAACTCGTTTTTGTGCCGCACCGTCAGGCTGTGGAATTGTTTGCCGGCGCACGTGTTCCCTCCTTCCTACAATCCTGGGTCCTTCCGCCGCGGTGTGAAGAGGCACCTTAGCAGGCCGTCATAATTGTTTCCATTGGCGTGGGACTGCTGTCCAATGCCAATGGATACTCTGCCTGGACGGCATTGACACTTTCCATCATGTGCAAAGCCGCCACTATACCAGGTCAGTATAAAAAAATAAATAAAAAAAACTATAAAACACGAAGGCTGCTATGGAGACCTATCGGATGGGAAAGGGAAAAAGGTACTAACTACCAAACTCAGAAAAAAATAATACTAATAGATTATCACTTAGTGTAGATCTGCGAAGAGAATCGATACTAAGGAACAATTTAATTGAAATTAAACGCCACAGAGTGTGGCTTTAAGTCTTTGTAACTAACAAATATTTTAATTTCTAAACCGTGACAATGGTTTCATAAAAACATATTAATTCATAATAAACTTGATAAAACCAGAGCAAGATCAACAAAATCTTTATATTTTGCTGTTTTGGTAAAACGAAGAGGGTCTCAAAGCAATGAACACTTGAAGATTCTCTGGAGTGGTTTTGATTAATTTCAATGGATTTTATCCTTTTACTTTAATTGATTTTAAAATATCACTAGCATTTATTATCAAAATAAACTTTTTATTTTCTGTTGTGTATCGATAGTACAATATTTCTTTCATTGCAATGAATGGAGTCATGTGTGTATTGATTGTCAATCACCACGCACTAAAAACGGTGAAGGAAAGCATCGTGAGGAAACCTGCATACCATAGCGATTTATAAGAATTTCTGTGGTATGTAAGTCCGCCAACCCGCACTAGGCCAGCGTGGTGGGCTGACTCTATGGCCTAACCACTCTCCATCGTTCTGTCGATTGTAGAGGAGGCCCGTGCCCTGCAGTGGGACGTATATGGGCTGTTACAGAATGAATAGCGAGACGAGCAAGCCATTCGCGATACAACCGCTCATGAACAGTAGCAAAACCAAACATCAACAGGAATTACAAAACAATGCTTCCCATTCCACTGCGCTCGCTATCCTAAGACATAAGATATTAAGTCTCAATATGTCCAGTAGTTACTCTGGCTACAATGTCCTCCAAACCAGAAAACAATATTACACTGCTGTTGGTAGGAGAAATATGCATTACAGTGGTAACCACCAAGGCAGCCTCTCACATATGAGAGACCTACGATCAAAATATACCATTATCCCCAACTAATTTAAGATATTAATTCCTAGAATGCCTAACCGTGACACTACCAACGTCAAAGGCAGAAGCCGATAAATTCCCTTGCCCTTAAGTTCTGACACTAACGACTAAACCCCAAACAAACTAATCTAATTCATGAATTTATGCGACAGGTTTTCGAAGATAGGGTGATAATAACGAAATGTGTTACAAGTATTGTTAAACCGTATATTTGTTTTCTTTGAAAATCAATAAATATGAAAAACTTCATTATTATAATATTACATTTTTCTTATAAATATACGCCTCCATCATGTTCACTGTGGTCGCGGGTTCAAATCCCAGTCCACACTTCTGATTTTTAAGAATGTAGTGTATATTGATTAATCACTACAGTGCGTTGTGATTGACAATCAACGGTCAAGTATAGACAGGCTCCGTGGCGCAGGTGGTTAGACGCTGCCTGTGAAACGAGAGGCCGCGTGTTCGATCCCCGCACTGAGAGAAATGTTTGTGCAGCTCAGTCTCATGCAGCTCGTCCTTTTTTTTGACTGTCTCGCCCTCACACCCACTTGGTGGACTATATCGCCTAACCATTCTCTATCGAACTTTAGATTGTCGAGGAGGGTCGTGCCTTCCAGATTTATATTATTAATAAGTAAGAACGTCAAGATTTTTAAATAAGCTTTAGCTGAATGAATCCGAAAGTGGTGTAATCTGAAAGTTTATTTCACTATTCATAATCGTTTATCATACATTATTATCCATTAAAGATGATACTAAGGTTATTGCCCCACAATTTCTATAGCCTACGACAGCGACCCTTTAGTAACTACATATATCAAGGAAAACCCCTTTTCAAAGGTCCAAAATGTTTTGACTTATGAAGGTTTAATAGTGTTCGATGTTCAGTCACATTCGGATCATTAATCATCGTGAGCGCGTGGTACTCTGAAATACGATGCTTATAACCATACTAGCATATTTTGTACTATCGAAAATTGTTTGTGAAGAATGAACTTATCAATATTTTGTTTCTTTTATTTTTACTCAGGCCCGGCATAGTGGCCACATTGCACCTGATGGAAAGCGCAAATGCCGCCCTGGCAGAGTATCCATTGGCATAAGACGGCAGTCCCATGCCAATGGAAACAATTATGCCGGCCTGCTAAGATGCCTCTTCACACTACGGCGGCTTTTATAATATGAGCAACTACCAAGGAAACGCGGTTGTACTACAGTATGATTGTTAAATATTATAAGGACTTTTTAAATCTCGTTTCCTTAATTACCGGTAGTTTGGTTCTTGAAAAGGTCATTTAAATATTTATTAAGCTACTAAAATATTCGGGGCTCCATAAGGGATTGTACATTATGTGTTGTTGAAATGACCCCATCAAATTATTGTGATTAAATTATACCACCTCTTTGCTTACTTCTATTTAAGTTGCAAGAGTAATTACATACATTGATAACTGTAGATTTTCATACTAAAATTCCAATCCAGAAGATTTATAAACCATGTTACGGAAATGCGTTTTATTGACAAGATGAATCAGTCGGAGGTGATCGGTAATAGCGTGACGTCAAGCGCCTGGTTGGCTGTTTATTGCTTAATCGTCTCTTATTAGATGAAAGGTTATGACGGAATTTCACGATCTTAGTTGCTAAGTCAGATAACTAAAGTAATCAAAGTTTAGTATCCTAATAAAGCAGTATTGTGAAATAGGAGAAATATTAATGACCTATAAATTGTAGGCTATAAAATCTTGACCCACATGTAATGCTGATATTATAATAATGTAAAAACAAATTACTGATACTTTTGCTCTTTTTAGACTATGTAGGGTGTCCAGGGTTACTGTATGTTCCGAAACAAAGTTCGAATGTTTGAACGTCGTATGTAAAACTGTACGAATATTCCTAGATTATTCACAAAATATTTGAATCCTCTATCGTGCGTCGTAACCATAGACTAAGTTCGGAGAAAAAGTATCATAGAGAATGGCATTGATATTTGGAAGTGGAAAACTTACAGCAGGGTTTAGAGATGGTTGTAAGATTTCAAAAACTTAAATTTCTTTCATTTTTAATCAGTCTTTTACATATTACTTTACCCTACTTAAATTATCGTGATTCGGGAAAATTCGTGAAGTATATAGTTCTGGGTTAAAAGAAAAGGCTCGCGTCAGTATTTACCTCAGAATACAAAGACCATAGAGTGTTATTTACTCTGAAATGAATAATGAGTCGTACACAAGCTAATAATAATAATAAAAACATAAATACTTTTTTTATTTCAGTGAATATTGAGACGAGCATGCCATTCGCCTGATGGTAAGCGTTGAGACTGCTCATGAACAGTAGCAGAACCAATCAAAACCATGCACAAAGCAATGCTTTCATTCCACTATACTCGTCATCCTGAGACATAATATGTCAACGATCAATATGTCTAGTATTCTGGCTACAATGTCCGTCAAACCGAACACATGTTTATTAATTTATTTATTTAATTTATTTACTCTAATTACTCCCTACCTTTATTAATTCGAACTTTGCATGGAGGCTTCATTAGGTACCTAAGGGAAACTGAACATTTTTGTTTCCCGACGTTAATGAAAGCCGCTTCCGAATTTCAGAGTACGTATACCTACTGCAGTTTACTTGGAGACAAACTTTTCTACTCATTTTGTTACGTACTAATGCAAAAAGTTCCAATTAGGATATTCGGTAACTTCATATTGAAATTGGAAATGTTTGTATGATAAAAAAGTTGTGAATTATTTATTGTAGGAAGCAGATGGTTACTAGAATTCCCATTATAATCCTCCATAAGTTGCCTGGAGAAAGTGCCTAGTGTGGTTAGGCCGCCAGTTGTATTGTTATTATGAAATTTCTTTACTGTAATACAATACAATACAATACACAACACTTTATTGAACACCATATAACATAAAATAACAAAAAAACAAAAATAATAGAAAAACTTACAAATAGTGAACAACTGGCGGTCTTATCGCTAATAGCGATCTCTTCCAGACAACCATATAGCAATAGAATAGGGCATTAAAGAAAAAATAATAGTGGGTGTTTATTGTGTGTGCGTAACTTATAACAATAATGATTAGGAGGAAAATATATATATAAAAAAAAACAAAGCATATAAATACATACACATATATGAAACAAATATTAAACTAATACATACGTTATAGCATGTTATATAAGACAAGATCGATAAAATACGACTAGGAACTATGTATGAGATAATTTGGAAAGAAAATGATTTTTTAATTTATTTTTGAAGACGTTCAGCGAAGGCGCCTGTCGAATTGTCAATGGCAGTGCGTTCCATAAGCGAACAGCCTGAACGGCAAAAGATCCGTCGAAGAAAACACTGCCGTGTTTAGGAGTCTTTAATTTCAGATTCTCTGACGATCTTAATGCACGAGAATGAGAGCAATGAAGGTAATCAAAGCGTTCTTTAAGATAATGGGGAGAACTAGGGTTAAATAAAATGTTAAAAAGAAGACAAAGAATATGAGTATTCCGGCGAAGGCGGATAGGGAGCCACTTGAGCTTAGAGCGAAATGCAGATATGTGGTCATATTTGCGCAAACCAAATATAAACCGTATACAAAAGTTTTGGAGCCGCTCAAGTTTATCAAGTTGAACTTGGGTTAGGTCAAGATAGCAGACGTCTGCGTAATCTAGCACAGAAAGAAGTAGAGATTGTGCGAGCGAAATTTTGGTGGCAATGGGTAGGAAATTTCGAAGTCGCTTCAGAGTTGCGGCTGACGCAAACATCTTCCGACTCGTAGCAGCTAGCTGTGGGCCCCAAGATAAAGTTCGATCGAATATCACCCCAAGGTTTTTAACGGTTTCACTATAAGGTATTATAACGTCATTAAATGTCACCGGAGGGAGGTTTAGCCAGTCAATTTTTGCTGTTAAACGTGAGCTTCCAATTATGATGACCTGAGTTTTTGCAGGATTTACCTTGAGCCCAAAACGATTTCCCCATTCAGAAATCTTAACCAAGTCTGAATTAATGATACCAATTGCATCATTTAGTTTCACCAATGGAGCTTGGTTGTAAACTTGGAGATCGTCTGCATAGAGGTGGTAAGAAGAAGATAGATTTTGAGATATAGAATTTATGAAGATAGCAAAGAGCAAAGGAGATAAAACGCCGCCTTGCGGTACGCCGGCAGAAGTGTTACACCACGACGAAAAATCATCGTTAAGACGTACCCGCTGCCGGCGACCGAACAGATAACTGTGAAACCAATTGATTACCGTTGGAGATATGTTAATAGAGCGGAGCAAGGCAAGAAGGATTTCAAAGTCAACAGTGTTGAATGCGTTACTGAAATCCAGTAACGACAACACCGTGAGCTGCCCTTTTTCCATTCCAAGACGTATATCGTCAGTAATATTGACTAAAGTAGTCGCTGTACTGTGTCCTGGACGGAAACCGGACTGGAAGGGGTTTAAAAGATGATGGGTGGATAAGAAGGAGCTTAACTGGGAGTGAACAAGACGCTCCAACACTTTGGAAAGAAAGGGAAGGATGGATATGGGTCGGTACTCGGAAAACAATTCGGGATTGGGTTTTTTGGGAAGAGGTATTATAAGAGCATCTTTCCAATCAGAAGGGAAAACTCCATTAAGAATGGAAAAGTTGAGGATGTGACAAATCGAAGGCAGAATGAGATCCAGAATTGGCAATAGCATATTGCGACTAATGCCATCTACACCAACTGCATTCGATGTCACGGATAGAATGCTTTTCTTAACATCACAAGCGGTAAATCTTTTAAGAACAAAGGGAACATATCCAGGAATCGGTAAGGAATTGAGTGAGTTTATTGTTTGGTACTTGATTGATACGTCAATACAAGAACAAGAAGAAAAGTGATTATTCAGACCATTAATGTCAAGATTATTGGATGATAGATTGTGTTGAGATTTACCGATTCCCAGACTTCTAAGGAATTTCCACACTTTTGCTGGATCTTCCTCATTGACAGATTCATGAATGTGGCGACGATAAGCATCCCTACACACTCTATTGCAGCGATTCCGTATGCTTATGTATTTAGCCTTGGTTATATCCGATGGGTGACATTTGTACTTGCTTTTAGCCACTGCTTTTTTTTCGCATCAAGCACCTGATGTCATCTGTAAGCCAAGGTGCAGGGAGGTGTTTCAATTTAACTGCTCGCAGAGGGGCGTGGATGTCATACAGCTTAGTGACCAGTGAATTAAAAACTTCAACCTTTGCATCAATCGAATGGGCCTCCGCGACAAGGAACCAGTCACAATTAGAAGCATCACGTCGAAGTGCTTCCTGGTCCATACCACCAAAATTACGCTGAAGAAGTATTTTAGGCTTACGCTTAGGAGGACGAATTTTATAGGACAAATAAATCAAATCATGGTATGAAAAAGCATCTGCGGAGCATTGTCCATGCTTAGCTACATGCTGTTGGGAGGATACAATCAAAATGTCTAGAAGAGAAGGGGAGGAGTTGGGAAAGTGATGCGTTGCACCTAAAGGTAAAATGTGCATGTTGCAAGAGTTTACAACATTTTCTAGGGAACAAGTCCTGTGATCTTTCTTTAAAAGACACGTATTGAAATCTCCCATAATTATAGTATGATCATAATTGGGAACAAGATTTTCTAACGTCTGTTCAAAAGATGAAAAATAGTCAATACGTGTCGATGGACTGTAAAAGACCCCAAGAAGAATTTTGTGATGGTGTAGAATAGTCTCAATAAAAATATGTTCACCAGCATTGAGAGCCGGCGGTTGAGGCGACATGCTAATTATAGAATACGGAATGTGTGATCGCAAATAAATCGCCACTCCACCACCACCCATGCCGGTGCGATCATTTCGAATGAGACAGAAACCAGGAAGAGAGAAGGAAGTTGAAGGTAAACAAGGCTTCAGCCACGATTCAGAGATTAAAACAGCATGAATATTTTTTTGATCAAAGGACGCCAGCATATCGGGGAAATGAGCCGGAATACTTTGCGCATTGATATGAACAAGATTAAAATTGTTAGGAACGTCAGAAAACTGATACTGAAGAGTTTCCGAAAGTGACGGCATACTGACGAAGCTTTCATCGCTGGAACGACTAGAAAAAGATGATAAAGAACAGAAATTATCACTGTTATCGCTATTATTAACGGTGTTCAACATTTGCAACATTATGTATGCAAGTTATTTATCAAAAAAATTAAAATATATTATATTAATTAAAATAATAATAGTACAAAAACAAATACAGTTTCAAAAATAATAATCCAAATAACTTAGACAAATAATTACAAAAATAGAACATAAATAATAAGTTTTTTAAAACCAATTCAGTTCTTTTATAATAGTGTATAAATACACCTGCCGGATGCGTTGTGTTGGAAGAGATGCTGTAAACTATACAGCCAATTTTATAATAAAAGTAAAATGTACACGGGACAATAAAATTAAACAAAAAATAAAATAAAAAAAAGAATACAGTAAAAAGTTACAAAAACGTTTTACAACCCACATGTATTTATCGATTGTTGATAATTAATTATGAAGAGAATGTCATCTAATATTCACATTGTAAAAATATAAGAGGGTATTTTAAAAACAAGTTGACTGTGACATCAAATTAAAATAAAAGTTAATGTAGGTCATTTAGATAATAATAATATGAACTAGTGTACATTAGTAACATTTAACAAAGAGTACAAACAACAGTATTCCTATTTACTTTTTACTGGATGTTGGGATCCTTCTCGACCTGGTTGGAGGCGCCGCGTGTTCTTTGGGGACTTTCGGTTGAGTACGTGAACCGCTAGTTAACACCGAAATCTTGTCAAGATCACCAATGGAGTTGATTCGGAGACGCGTCCCATCAGCCTTCAACACAAACACGGAGCCGTCGCGCGTCCAGCACTTGCTAACACCAAACTTTTGACGCGCAACCATGAAGATATCATGCCGTGACTTGGTCAGAAACTCCGACATTGTTATTCCCGATCCACGCAACAGTGTCTTGGCGTACCAAATATGATTGCGTACTTCCAAGGCACATACCTTCACAAGAATTGGTCTTGGACGATCCGGAGCAGATGAGCGCCCCATACGATGACAGCGGCTGATGTCGGTCACGCAGAAATCGGCAATCTTAAGACGGCTTGCAACTATATCAGCAACCACGGCTGCCGTGTCCTCGTCTTTCCCTTCAACAACACCGTGGAACAACAAGATTTTTCGACGTTTGTGGATTTCCGACTTCTCAATATTTTCAGAGAGCATCGTAATTTGCGATTGAATAGCTCGGAAAGCAGTGAGCACAAAGTCTTTGAATTTGTAGTATTCCGTCGCCAAAGATGTTGTAGATGCAGAAGAAGTAGGGCTGTTGGTTTTCTTCAGCTCATTCTCCATTTCCTCCATCCGTTCCAGAAACAGTGCTTGCAGCTTAGACTGACTCTCCAAAATCGTATTCAATTGAGCCATCGGTTGTGATTTAAAAATTGTGAAATGTGCAAAATAGGCTTCTTTTTTGTGGATAACACTTCCCGGCAGGTAGCAAGGTATACAAATTAAAGATGCATTTAATACGTTGTTATAAGTTAAGTTTTTATAAATTACAATTAAATTAAATATGATAACAAAAATCAGCTGTTTGTCTATTCAGATCTACCCACAGAACTGTGACAGAAATTGTTTCATTGTATTTTGACAGCCTGCGGAGCGTATTTGATTTGACTCCGGATGAGAAACGTGCAACAGTGGGTTCGGTTCCTACATTAATTAAAATATTTTGCATGATCCACGGATATTTGTTTCGGGTCTGGGCGTTTGTGAGACCGAATAGTCTCACATAGCTTCTGACTCACGGCACAAGAGTCGATCGTAGTGTGGGGTCAGGGTTATGTGTATGAAAGAAGGGTGTATTTATTTATTAGTGTTATATAGAAAAGGATTAAATAAATCTCTCGGCGGTGGTCGAAATGATGGCAAACAGCACAAAACCACAGGACAAACGAATAAACAGGTTTAATCCATAACGCAATACATTAGAGTAGGTCATTTAAAATTCATTATTTCAGTAATAATCGCTTCAAAGCTTTCCACTATTAATGCTAATGACGATTGACAATTAACACATCAATTATTCACGGGATTGACAACTGCTTAAATATTTAAACCCTAAATAAATAACACTATGACTAATTTAATGTATAAAGCGTATTTGCATATTTCATAATCGCCTAATTTAATGTTCTAAACAAAGTGAATAAAGTGGGAGAGCCGCGCTGTTGTCATGACTCAGCATGAATGGGCAGGCTCGTCAACAGGCAAGGTAGTAAGTACCACTTTCTCACAGGAGATTCACGTGTAGATATAGCATTGTTATCGCGTTGTGTCAGATGAGTGTGTTTTTTTTTATTTATTGCCATGAATGACAATACGCGCGTGCCGTTCGCCTGATGGTAAATGATACGACCGCTCATGGACAGTAGCAATGCTTGGCATTCCACTGCGCTCAACACCTTGAGACATAAGATGTTAAGTCTCAATATATCCAGTAGTTATTCTGGCTATAATGTCCCTCAATCCGAAACACAACAGTGAATTTACACTGCTATTTGGCGGGAGAGATAGACATTGCAGTGGTACCTAGGCGGCCTCTCACATATGAGAGACTTACCACAAAAGACATGTGATTGTCGGATGCCCAATGCCGAATACAAAGGGTGTTGAGCATTGGGCATCCCTCTTTCCATGCTATTTTTCTTCCTGCTCCCCTCCAGATTTGATAGACCAGAAACACATGCACGATCCAAGCGTAATGGATTTTCATGGGCGGCAGTGATCACTTACCATTGGAGGACCTGTTTGCTCGTTTGTCGCACCTAGGCAATAAAGAAAAAGTTATGCAGTAATATAAAACTCCCATTCATTTGGGATATTGCACAACTTGCTTCTAACTCAGATGTACAAACGAAAAAAAAAAAACGAGGAAATATATAAAACCAGAACAAACCAATCCGGAACACTCCGATGTTTCATCCCAATATTTCCGATCGTAGGAACGAGCGATATACCAAAAACAAAGAGCATTTTACTTCACTCGCCTATAGGCATTTTCAGGCTAAGTAAGAACAGATGCGAATCCATTCAGTTATCAAGTTTGTTTTGGCTTCTGGGTATTTGTTTGTTGTAAGCGATTGGTATTGGTATCTTTGTAAATTGCTTATAAAATTTATGATTTCATACCCTGCCAATTATTTTTTATTTCATACACTGGTGCAAGTGGGTGGTGGAAACGGACCAGATGCGGGTCGCGGTCGCGGGTTCAAATCCCAAGGCATATCTCTGACTTTTCGGAGTCATACATATGTATTTGATAGTCAATCATCATGCATTATAAGTGAAGAAAAACATCTTGAGGAACCTGCATACCATAGCGATTTGTAAGAATTTATATGGTATATGGAATTTAATTATATGATATTATATGGTATGTAAACTCCGCTAAACCGCACTAGGCCAGCGAGGTGGACTACATGGCCTTACCTCTTCTAATCGTAATCTCGATTGTGAAGGAGGCTCGTGCCCTGCAGTGGGACGTATATGGGCTGATACAGAATTCAGACTGCTGTACTAAGTGCTTAGAACCCCGTTATATTGACCCACAAAAGTGTCTTCCGAATACAATTAAGCCAGCATAATTATCTCAACTGACTCGGTGGCATAGTTGTTCTACGGCACTATTACGATGCTGAGGTCACGACTTCGAATCCCTGGTCGGTCATTGTTATTGGATTTTACTATTTATTATCAGCCCGGAGTAAGGAATTTGTACACGAAATGACGATAGAATTGCGCCCTCTGTCCTACGATATGGGACAGAAAACACAAGGCGAAAAGTGGGTGTCCTAGCACCTCTGCCTACCTCTTCTGGAAAAAAGCGTGAGTTTATGTTTGTATGTATATATTTGCGAGACACAGCCATACCTCGTCGGTGGATACTCTATTTGAAGAATATACTGCTTTTGCCTTGCCAGTACATTATAAAATCCATTTACACACTCAAGATCTGAGTGAAGACATCAAAAGGGACAAATTAGTACCCAGCCACGGGAAAAATGCATCTTTACTTATATTAGACTTTTCACTGAGTAACCATTAAACTGTTCTCGCTCTGACGTTAATAATGATAAATTGCTATAAATTCCTTTGATACCCGAAATTATATTTAGCTATTATCCTTTTAAAACGAGTTTGAGTGAAATTAAATATACCTAAACTATTTATTTTTAATTTTCTTTTCAATTAATTTATGTATGTTGCACAACCTGTTCCAATATTAGCCAATAGGAAGGCATAAAAAGGTGGCCCGGCACCACCATTTTTATCTACGTTTTTGAAGTACCAGCGCTCCCTCTATATATATATATATATACTCTAAGCACAAAAACTATCTGATCAATAAAGGTATTGTGAGTAATGTGGTCTATTTAAAAGGTCCGTTTCATATAATAAAAGAAAAAAGCTTTATAAAATAAGTAAATAAAAAAATAGAGAAACTCATATTCCACTCCTGACAACTGTGTTCGTAACAAGCAACGTGCGACGCCACGTTTCAAAATTGTCAGAATGTGTGTTGTTGTTACCAGAATTTATAACTTTGCTTCTAAGCTTTGCTAGGATTTAGAGCAATATTGATACTACAATGTGTATTAGTACTTACTATATTTATTTCTTTATATATCTTTTTATTATTTGTGTAAATCCTATTGTTATATCCAATATACAATTTAAATACCGGAATGCGCGTCTAGAATCGGACAATATTTTTTTATCAACTGCATAAACCATCAAATTCAAGATGATAAAGCTCATAAAAATCTTTGTGAATCAAAGATATTATATCTACCTTAATATATATAATACTGTAATGTATTTGCCCTTCGAAGGAAGAGTTTTTTTTGAAGTGAAAACTTCTTTAGCGGCGTTGAGCACTTTTCTGTAATGGGTATAAAATCTTAAACTCGCGTCAGGACACGTGACCTGATCGAAAAAGCGTAGGACGGCAATGACGTTTTACAAACATCTTAGTAGGACGGATGGAGAGTAGACAGCTATCCCCTCTCTACAGCGCGGCGAAAATGTATGCCTGGGCCTACTGTTTCGTTTTTTTTTTTCAGTTTCACCCACTTTTTCCAAAATTGTCCCATAGACCCCCCCCGGCCTTCCCCCACCCTTATTCCGAATTAGTGCCTATTAGCCTCCCCACGAAACCACCCCCCCCCTCCCCTACCCCCACCCCGAAAATTTACCTCACCCCCCCAATCCTATCTCGGCCAACATAGGTCGTAGACCCACCGAGTTTGGTATCCTCGGAACCGTCTTGGTGAGGGCTACAAATTGACCCCGCCAGAAATCCCAAATTACGCAAAAAATTACCCCCCCAAAAAAAAATATTTTACCTCCAAAAAATTAATTTAAGTTAGCCTCCCCACGAAACCTTCCTCCCCCCCCCCTCCCTTACCCCCACCCCGAAAATTTACCTCACCCCCCAATCCTATCTCGGCCAATATAGATCGTAGACCCACCGAGTTTGGTATCCTCGGAACCGTCTTGGTGAGGGCTACAAATTGACCCCGCCAGAAATCCCAAATTACTCAAAAAATTACCCCCCCAAAAAAAAATATTTTACCTCCAAAAAATTAATTTAAGTTAGCCTCCCCACGAAACCTTCCTCCCCCCCCCCCCTCCCTTACCCCCACCCCGAAAATTTACCTCACCCCCCCAATCCTATCTCGGCCAATATAGATCGTAGACCCACCGAGTTTGGTATCCTCGGAACCGTCTTGGTGAGGGCTACAAATTGACCCCGCCAGAAATCCCAAATTACGCAAAAAATTACCCCCCCAAAAAAAAATTTTTTAACTCCAAAAAATTAATTTAAGTTAGCCTCCCCACGATACCTTCCTCCCCCCCCCCCTCCCTTACCCCCACCCCGAAAATTTTGTTTTTTTTTTTTTTTTTTTTTTTTATTCACTCCCCTGAAACTTAACAGGGTCTTTTTTGCACTTTATATTTTTATCTCTTGGACAAGTCATCCGTCTGATATTATTATGAGGTTGCAGTTCTTACGTTTTTTTATATTTTTTTATTTACCCAGTGTTTTCACATAATTGTCTATTTTTTTTTCTTGTATATTTATTTATTCCTATTTTTATTTCTTTTTTTTTTGTTTATTATTAATGTTTCTTTTTTTATCTTTTCTTTCCTTTTTTTTTTATAATTTCGTTCATAATATCAGTTACAATTTTCGTGACTTATCCTTCGCCCTTTACATTAATTTTCTAAGCTAACATTGTGTGTAATTGATAACTTAAAAATAACTTATAATAACTTATAATAACTTATAATAACATTTAACATTTAACTTATAATAACATTTGATTTACAATTAGATACAAATTTGGTTAAGATTTCTACTCGTATATATTTAATTATTTAATTAGATTTAAATGAAATTTAATTTTAAATCCACTGATTCATATTACGTTTGGTGCAATTTTTCAGGTCATATTCATTTATACATTTTCACATTTAAATATCCCATTTTGCCGTGCTCCCATTTTCCCGGCATACTGTTTTCGTTACTTTTTTGCAGAAGACGATGAAAGCTTGTCTCGTGTCCGGGTTTGCCAGCAAACCCGGTAATGCAGACAGACTTAGGTCGCTGTCGGTCTCACACTCCAGCCGGTATCGCAGCGCGCAGAACCGCGGGCAGTCCAGGAGGACGTGGGCCACATCCTCCACAACTCCGGGCCCACAAGTACACCAAGGTGTTTCGCGAAGCCCGAACCTGTGGAGGTACTGCCCAAATCCCCCGTGCCCCGTCAGCGTTTGCGTCATGAGGGCCGATTGCTGAGTTTTCTTTGCGTATTCGTGTGCGGAGGTCGCATCAGGAAGGAAGTTTGCTATATGTTTGCTATTTGTGAGTGCTGCATACTCATGGCTCCACTTCGCGACGCTCTCCCTCCTGATTGCACCCTTCGCACACGATACCGATATTTGGTCATAGTCGGGGGCCGTCCTCCTTCCTAGCGCCGCTTTCTTGGCTAGCACATCGGCACGCTCGTTTCCGATCGTGCCGACATGGGCCCGGAGCCAGTGCAGGCGCACATCCACACCCACGGCAGCCAAATCTCGGATGTTCCGCTGTATCCTGAAAGCGACGGGGTTGGTGGTGTTTATTTGTTTTAGCAGGTCTAAAGAAGACCTGCTATCACTAAGGATGTTTATAGTCTGTTCATTTAGTACCCAGCCCAACTCCGTCGCCTTCAGGAGGGCGAACATTTCAGCCTGGAACACGGTGCAGAACGATTCCAGTTTGAAGGACTTTGTTCGGACCTCTGCACCGCCCCTCCAGACCGAAAGCGCGGCTCCAACTTTGCCTTCGATTTTGCTACCGTCGGTGTAGATGCACGTTCCAGACGCCCCTAACTCGGCCACCTCGGCTCCAGCGCATCGATCCATGCTGGTGTATGAGACCGGCCGCCACTCAGCGGGGTGCGGCATCTCGGCAGGCGATACCCTGCCCTCCATACACCTACCCGGAAATTCAGCGATAGACCCACCAAGTTTCGCATCGCGCAGGGCTATGATCTCACGGACTCGGTAGTCTATCGGCAGCAGACCCGCGATCGCAATGGAGGCCACATGAGAGACCGTCCGGTATGCTCTAATTATTTTTTTTGCGAACCTACCTTGGGTTGCCCTCATGAGCCTTTCCACGTATCGCAACTCTACCGCCGATCCCCAGGCGCTCGCCGCGTACAACATTATGGGTTCGATGACTGCTCTGTAGATTGTGCGGACGATCTCCGGGTTCAGACCCCACGTGACCCTTGCCGTGCGTTCAAGTCTTTTGTAGATTTCCGCGGCTTTCCGACATGTCTCTTTCACGTGGGGTCCAAAGCCCAGGCGGTCGTCCAGCACAACCCCGAGCAGCCTGAACCTTTTGACCATCTCAATCTGATGCCCGGCCATGTGCACGACCGGGGCCCTTATCCTGAGTCTTTTAGTGACCATCATTGCGTTGGTTTTTTCCGCCGAGAATTTTAGTTTGTTTTTGAAGCCCCAGTCGTGCACATGGGCGAGCACCCGATTGGCGGTTTCCTGGGCCTTACCGACATCTTTATCGGATATGGCCAGGACTATGTCATCGGCGAACGCCTGGCAGTAGACCCCGAGTCCCCAGACCTCTCTTATCAGGGGGTCCAGCACTAGGTTCCACATAGTTGGGCCCGCTATTGAGCCTTGCACGCAACCTCTTGTGGTGGGTTTTTCGTAGATCGCCCCCGCATACAGGATCTCCACTGTCCTGTCCCGCAGGTAAGAGCGTACCAAGCCATACAAATTTCGCGGGCATCCCCTCCCAACCATGCTCAGCTTTATGGCTGGCCACCAGGCGTTATCAAAGGCGCCCTCTATGTCTAGGGATATTACGATTGTAATTTTCTTGTTGTTGTTTTCCTTTTTTAAGTGAGCTACAAGATCATAGAGAGCGTCCTCGGTCCCGCGCTGGGGCATAAAACCATATTGCATATGGTGCATGGTTGGCAGGAGATGCCAGCGGAGCCTGCCCACCAGCATCTTTTCCAATATTTTACCCAGGATTGATAGTAATCCTATTGGCCTGTAGGAGCGTGGGTGGGCAGCGTCCTTTTTGTTTGGCTTAGGTAAGACACAGACAGCGGCACGTTTCCATGGAGCGGGAAAACACGATAGGCGGAGTGCTGCGTTTGCGAGGGCTAGAAAGCAGCCCTCGTCTGCGCCGATTGCCTTTGCGCATACGTTGGCTGGAAGATGGTCCGGTCCCGGGGCTTTCTTTGGCGAGAAAGTAGATGCTGCCCAAGTCAGCTCGGCTGCCGTGAAGCTTGGGTCATCTGGTCCGCATCGTTCCAGAACGTCCCTCGCCTCGACCGACGATCTGACCGCCGCTTGTTCCGGGGAGTCGTTTTGCGGATCGTCGTCCGGAAACAGTTGTTCCGCCAGCAGGCGAGCCGACTCGGCCGGCGTACATGTCTGGCCATCTCCAGCTCGCAAAAGGCAATCGGGTTTGCGTCTCTCTGTTGTACGCAGGACTCGGTAGACTCCGTCCCACATGCTCTCCCGCTCCGCAGTCGTGCAGAATTCCTTCCAGCTGGCGGTTTGGGCGGCCGCGGCCGCCAGTTTGTAGTCCTGTAATGCCGTCAGGTATTGTTGGACTACGTGTTGCCTGCGTCTCGGAGCCGCGCACCGGATTCGTCTCCTCTTGGTGTTTACGTCTTTCTTTTTGGCTTGTAGCTCTGCGTTCCACCAAGGGGGATCCGGCCGGGAACGCGGCGCCGAGAGCTTTGGCAATGTAGAATCGCAGGCCGCCGTCACCGCCTCTGTATAGGCCACCGCTGCGTCCTCTACGCCTCCCCGCGACTGGAGGGCGTCCATGAATTCCACGTTGAGGTTTCGCGATCTCAGCTCTCCAGATAGGGTGTCTTGGAAGGCTTCCCAATCGGCGTTTTTCGTGCGGTACTTTCGGGTTCTGGATCGCGGAGGAGCAGGCAGTGTCCGCGCCGAGAGGCGAGTGACGAGCGTTTTATGCTGTGCTGACGTTATTGAGGGGTCAATGAGCCAGTCCGTGACGCGCGGAAGCAGAGCCGAGCCGCATGCAGTCACGTCTACATGACTGCAGCACGCTCGGCCCCGTCTCCACGCCTCAAAGGTCGGCTCATTTCCCTCGTTTAATACTGTTAAATCATGTCGGTCGAAACAGTCCGCCAGCAGTTCGCCACGCTCGTCATCGCGATCACTCCCCCACCACCGATTCCACGCATTGAAGTCACCTCCGACCACCAACCGCCCGGACCCAATCTTGGACATGGCCACTTCAAGCTCGCTGAGCTGCGATCTAAAAGTGGCCAGGGTGTATGTGTCACTCCCGGGCGGGAAGTACGCGGAGATAACTCCAATCGGACCTTCGTCGGTGTCGAGGATCGCGCAGGCCATGGTTTCCGACTGCAGTGCAGGATCCAACGTTAGGCGCAGTGCATCATTTAGCACGACGATGGCAGCTTTGTTGGGCCCGAATCGTACAGTCGGGTGTGCTTGCACTACCCGTCCGCGCGCCAACGCAGCCAGCTCACCTCTTGCGCCAACGTACGGCTCCTGCACCAGGATGATGGCCGCACCCAGGCGCACTCCTGCGCTCATAACTTCTGCAGTCGCCAATCTGGCGCGGTCCAGGTTCGCCTGCATTATTATGAGTTCCCGACAGCTGTCCGCGGCGCCTTCAGCAGTACGTCACTCGCGATCTCGCTATGGCGTCCCACTTCTGGCGCACCGGGCAGCCTTCGGAAAATGCGGTATGGTCATCCGCCTGGTCACGGCCGCCCTCCCGTTTACAATTGGTGCACCTTGGCCTCTCACCCCTAGCGCGGGCCGGACAGTCACCCGCATGTGCTTCGCCGCAGAAGGAACAAATTCTTTCCGCGGCTTTGCAAAACTTGCGGGTGTGCCCGTATCCCAGGCACTGCGAACATTGGACCAGTGGGGATCTATCCCTCACTGGCCTTCGCTGGAGCCCCGAAAATTTACCTCACCCCCCCAATCCTATCTCGGCCAATATAGATCGTAGACCCACCGAGTTTGGTATCGTTGGAACCGGCTCGGTGAGCTCTACAGATTGGCCCCAACCAAATCCCCAAATTTCTCCCTCTCTCCCCTAAAATATTTGTCCAGGCATAACTCCGTCATTTCTTAAAGTAAACCCCCCGTGTTTGGAGTCAGAGGAATCGTCTTGACGAGCTCGACAATCGAGAGCAGGCAAAATACGATTTTTCTTATTTTTACTATGGGATCAGGCTGGGGCAGCAGTCTAAAATTATATGTAATTTGCAATCTGTACCCACGGTCTTCCCCCGGTATTTTTGAAGTGAAAACTTCTTTAGCGGCGTTGAGCACTTTTTCTGTAATGGGTATAAAATCTTAAACTCGCGTCAGGACACGTGACCTGATCGAAAAAGCGTAAGACGGATGGAGAGTAGACAGTTGTCAGTTAGCTGTCAGTTTATAAAGCTTTGATGAATTGCCAATGATTTTGAGTGGAGATTTCAACATAAACTTCGCAGACGATAAAAATCAACTATTAATTGAATTTTTAAATAATGAATTTGGTTTAACTATGTCGAATGATCGCAATCTTAGCACAACGAAATACAAAACTACTATTGATGCGGTCTTTATTAGACATTTAAATAGGTTCGAATCAAAACTGTTCGTTTCTTACTTCAGCTACCATAAACCTATCGTATCAGTTTTAGAGATTGGCGATGATAGTTCTGGTAATGATGATGGTGAAAAAGACGTTGAAATTATGGATGAAAGTTGATTTTTCGGAGAGATAAACTTTTTAATGTAAAATAATTGTAATAGTTTTAAAGTGTTAAATTTTTAATGTAATATAAATTGTCATGTTTGTGTACGATAGCGCAATAAATGAATATTGTATTCTACCACATAAATGATAGTACTTTTATACTGATAAAGCAATTGGTGCAAAATTATTCCCTAACCATTCCAAAATATCAAACATGCTCAACGTTAATAATCAAGTTTTCACTTCTGCCGGCACTCCCGGAGTGCAACCCGTCTTTTTTTTTTAATTTTTATTCTCGGTAAAGCTCCTTTAGCCTTCCTTCCGATACTCGGGGGTGGATCGGAAGGGGCATGTCGAGGTCTCCGGCCTTCCAGCCTGGGACGCGGGGACAGTAGTCCGCACTGCGCAGATGTTGTATCCAGGCTGGGTCCCTACCGAGATCTAAGAAGATCTTTTGCCGGCATACCGACTAAAACCTCTCGGTGGCCGTCACGCGCTTAATGGATGACAGGCGAATGGCGCCCATTTAACTCGCCGTGCCACCCGATGCACTGCCAAATATGGCTCCTCCCAGCTTGGGGGGGGCGCAGATGCCCCCACTTTCCCTACTTCGGACGCCCATGGTGAGATGCGCGTCCGCGACAGATACGAGGCCACACGTTCTGCCGCCCATCTCGGAGCCACTCCTGACATGAGCGCTCAGCCCCCGCTGTGTGCTTAGCGACCCCGATGACCCCTATTAGGCGCCTTTTACGACAGGCAGGGGATAACGTGGTGGAATTCTGACGCCCATTGACCACTGGGCGGGAAGGAAGAGATTACGTTAACCGTGTAGAAGGCATTGAACCCTGAAACGCGGGTTACGCAACCCTCGCATCCAATACAGAAATCTTACGTGATGTGAAACACAATATCTGTTCGATATAACAAAACTGTAAGATCTGACTGACAAGGAATTTAGTACTGGGATGAGCACATTTAGGGGATTATTTTTGGAATGATCAACGTGAAAAATCATGTCAATTCTTATGCATGATTTTGTAAATTTTAAATGTATAGGCAATAGTTATTTTTGTAGCAACTAGGACACTCGGGCTGGGGCGAGACTATTGCCATACCGAGCATTCCTTACCCCGGTCTAATAATAAATAGAAAAATCCAATATTCCTTTTCCCGACCCTAGTAGTATAGTATTCAAACTCGAGACCTAAGTTTTTTTTTATCACTATTTAGGTGAAATTTATTAAATGAGAGACGTTAAAATTTATTAAAGCACGTTTTTACTATAATCTTTTTAAAACTCCAAATGTACTGAAGGTCTTATCACTAGTTTTAGATCAATGCTTTAGTTATGACAAGCAAAGTAATAAAAAATTAAATCTAGTTTACATTTTTGAAGTGCCGTATTAAATTCAGCTTTTAATCGACTGAGTAGCTTATGCCACCTAAACATACATTCTGTACCTACGTAGTAGATACAAAATAAATGATTAATGTACTTTCTACGAGTAATCAACAAGTATCAAGTAACGGTAAACAAAACGTCTTGTTGCCTACTTGTTGTGCCTTAATTTAAAAGAACAAGGAAATACAAGGAAGACAGATTGCCACTTGTAAAATAAATTAACATTAAAACACACAAGTTTAATGATACTTAGTTCATTGCTATAAAACTGTTAGTGACGCATTTTCAAATCCTACATGAAAAATGACTTATGCTCAAAATATCTCTAGATCTAAGGTGCTTTTAACCCATTATGTGTCATGTCAAGTTTATTATTAGTTATTTTCTTGTCACTGTTATGTAATGTTTGTCAATAATTGTGTCAATAAATGTTTACCAGAAAAAAATAATTTATACCTAATGTTTTAAATTATTGTAATCATAATGTTAATGTTACATAGAAAATAAATAAACACTTTGATTCTTATTTTTATGACGAACTATTAAAGCCTAAATGCTAGTTCCTTTTTTAATGGTAAGTCCATCATAAACTTTTTGTTTACTTCGATATAAATATATTGTGAAGAGGAGCGATTAATGGTATCCACAAAATACCCAGCTTATCTACGTGCCAAGATGTGACAGGGGACGAGCCTGTTAATATCAAACCCAAATTGCCCATCCAAATATTTCAAATCGAAAAATAGTAGTTTTACGAATCTAATAAAAACACTCGCAGTTCAAACTACAACTAATAAATAAATAAATACACCCAACAGTCACGTACATAATCCTGACCCCTCACTAAGATCGAGTCTTGTGTCGTGGGTATCAGGAACTACGAGAGACTTCGGTCTCACAAACACCCAGACCCGAAACAAATACCTGTGGTTCACACAATTATTTTTTTCGGTGCGGGGATCGAACCCGCGGCCTCTCGTTTCACAGCCGGTGTCTAACCAACTGCGCTACGGAGGCTGTCATATGCTGTCTACGCAACTATAGATATCTCACATTCACAAGAATCTTCTATAACATATACGATGGAAAACTATTCCTCAATCAAGATAATTGGTAGACTGCCAAGTAAAAAAGGTAACTCTACCTTAACTAGTTTTTTCACGCGTGGCGAAGTTCGTCGGGACTCTTCAGATACCAGACATTTTCTGGAAGATAACATGCCTTTGTTTTCTATTCAGAGTACATTAATGACAACCAAAAAAATACCGTAAGATTTAAAATATAATACAGGAGAAATCAAGGATTTACTGATTTTGGCGAATACCACGAGTATTCGCCATCGTGATAATGATAAATAATATTATATTAATGTATTGGGCAACTAACAATAAAAATGTACTAAGAAGAGATAAAATACACATTGTCATCATAAACCTATTTAAACATAAAGAATTGTGCGACATGACCATCGTTCTTGGACCCTAAAATATTTAATGTCAAAGACTTTGTTCACTACATTAACAACTTCACATTCATCGGACATTTTGATATTTTGATTGATATAGTCTTCCCTTCTTTAATGCTATAAAATACTTTCTGGTGGTAGGTCTCTAATATGTGAGAGGCCACCTGGTTAGGTACCACCGCAATATCTATTTCTCCAGCCAAACAAGACTTTAAATGCACTGTTGTGTTTTGGGATTGAAGGACATTGTAGCTAGACTCCTGAGTAACTTCTAGATATATTGAGACTTTACATCTTATATCTCATGATGGCGAGCGCAATGGAATGCCAAGCATTGCTTTTTAATCCAAGGTGTTTGGTTTTGCTAGAGTCCATGAGTGGTTGTATCGCTTACCATCAGGCGTACGGCATGCTTGTCTCACCATTCATTGCAATATAAATAAAAATGATTCTAGCTCCTTTATTTTATGTGAAAAAATATTAACATTTATTCTCAGAAACAAAAATAAAAAACTGTTAAATGGAACTGTCAACGCGTTGATTCTCCATTGTTAACGTCCTTTACGTCAGCGGAGATGGCACGGATAAAATATTCACATCTCTTGTTATTTCTTGACAATATTTCTAAAGATAAGGATTTTATGCTTGCAGAGTAGTAGAGATATGACAACGTTTATTGAATACATATAAAATGTAGATACTTAATGCTTATAAAGATAACAAATATTAAAATAAATTTAAATGTTTCACTGTTGAATGTACCTACATATTTCTTGTAGAGAGTCTTCTAAAACGCACAGGGTTACTTTGATCTGAGTACCCAATTTGTAACAGGAGTATCAACTATCAGGGTCATAAATATAGTACATTATAAAATATATTTTTTAAAAGTTGTTATCCTCTCAAAACAGAATACTCAGACAATACGCACGACGATAATAAAATAAACTACTCACGAATTTGACCATTGATTTAGATATTATTTGTATAATGTAAATAAATGACTAATTACGTGTAAATTCGATTATTTTCCAGCATGTGTTATTCTTTTGACTTCAATACGGAAATATAGTAAGATTGAAAAATATTTCACAATTTTAAAGTATTTTAATTGATTCCTGACGGTCGAGTTTGGGCTTCATAAATATTGCTATGAAATAGAAAAACATAAATTATCTAAACCGATTGAATACAAAAAGTAAATACCTAATAAAATTAAACAATCAAGTAATTCGTGCACAGATAAATGAATGCACACAAAACATCAAATTTGACTTACTTCATCCAACAAAAGAATAAGGTCCCAAACAAACAAATTTCTCCAAATTTACTGGTACAATATAAACAATACTAGATATCTAAATAGTTCATTGTTATTTTTGCAGCGAATAAACTACGGTGCCATTAATTCAAAATGATGATACAGCAATAAAAGCTTCCTACGCAAACATTTTTTGCGGGTATCTGGGGACAATTTTTTTTTTAATAATGTCTATTCAAGATGTTCGTTCGAACAGAACGAAAACTACTGAAGACTTATTTTTATTAAGCACTGCACGGTGTTCGTCACCCTGACCTGACCTTAAGTATTAAACCTTTTGCCCTGTTATTAATCGCTATAATGTCCTCCAAACCGTACAAAAGCTGCACTCTCATAGCAGATATAGATGAGAGGTACTCAGTACGTACTCATTATGTTTCGTGAGCCCCATGTTATTGAAGGAAAATGTAAAAGAAATAATTTTTCTTCAATTTCACTAAGTTTCTCTTTTCAGGCATAGGAAATCTACTGCTGAACATATATACTGGATCAGCCTATATACGTCCCACTGCAGGGTACGGGCCTCCTCTACAATCGCGAGTTCGAACTGCTGAACATATGCATCCCCTAAATATTTCCATAGCAATTATATAAGATGCTTTCATTCCAGCATCTTCCTTAGTTGTTATAACTACTACAAATCAAACCTATTTGTTTCAGCTCTGGACTCCGCTGAACATAATCCTGTTTAACCTGGTGTGCTCCGATTTCTCCGTGTCAGTGCTGGGAAATCCGTTCACGTTGATCTCAGCGCTTTTTCATCGATGGATCTTCGGGAAGACTATGTGCGTCCTCTACGGATTCTTCATGGCTCTTCTAGGTAAGTTATATTTTATTTTCTTCAACTTGATTATATACATCATCGTTATAATCATCGCCGTTACCGCAATCACCATTATTATCAACATCATATAACAATATTTTTACTACGAATATTGTCACAGCGTCATTTCATGTGAGCAGAAGAGTAGAGCTACGCCCGTTTTGAAAAATAAAGTATAATTTTGATATAAATTCCAATAAAATAACGTTACAATCCCAAAAATATGATTATTTCTTCGTGTTCATTCGCATAGACAGACAGATCAGAAATCGATATATAATAGATATTAAACCTGAGCAACAAAACTATTTTTTTAAATTTAGTTTGATCGACTAAGACAAAAAGTGGTTAAAATGACAAACTGGACTTCCTATGGCTGAAGAGAGAGTGAAAATAAGACAAAACATAAGATAACTTAAATAGATTTTCAAACTGTTTATGAAATATGTTCAAGATTTATGGCCGCAATGAGCAAAACTATAGTACACACAATGTACAGTCAGCAACATAAGTCGTTGAACACTTCACATTTTTTGATAACCTTTTTATGAATTAAAATTTGTTCGTACTAAAGTAAACGTAAAGTCATCTATGCCGAGAAGTGCCATACGATATTGAAAATAATTATTATTTTGGATGATAAGACAATTCCAAATCTCGTGAGTATTCAGCGACTTATGTTGCTGACTGTACATTACTGTATTCTCAGTTGGTTGAGTTTAATAAGGGTTCGGTTACAATGTTACTAGGCTAGAAGAGATACGGCTGACCCGTTGAGGGTATCAGGGTAATGGCTCCGCACTTAAGCCTAGATCGACTTGAAGTGACTGTGGCTGCAAAACGGGTAACGCGAATTTGCAAGGTACTAGTAGAGTGAAAGAAGCTATCAAAGTTGACACACATATTATTGCCCATACAGAAATATTTATGAAATATCACAATACCATGCCAAACACAAGTCACATGTCGTCTAATACCTATGACATAATTAGATGGACAGTCAATAAATTATTTTCAGTCTTACAAAAATAAATGAAGAACAGTACATCCACACTATTGAGTTGAGTCCTTTGATTAATTTAGGAATTAACCAACTTAACCTCGGAAGTGTCACTCTCTTACAGAAAACGACAATGCTTCTGTATTTAGTTCGGTACATGAAATTATGCAGCTATGCGCGTTGACATCCTTAACATTATTAACAGTTTCTTTCATAATACGAGTATACAAAATTTCAAAGCCAGTCCTAAAAATTGGTCACTTCAACACGGATCATGTCTAATCCCATCACCCTTATAAAACTTTGAGCCCTTTCCCTACATTCGCACAGGAAACTTATTTCGTAATTGGGGATCTTTCTCAAAGTTTGCGGATTCATCCTGCGCTATTAGGGCGCAGAATTTTTAAGTTTTTTTCTTATAACCCCGGATATCCCTCGTGACGGGATGAAATTTGCATCCAAATTTAATACAAACTTAACGCTTCGATTAAAAGAGGATTTTTATCAAAGTTGATGTAAATGAATATTTTTTAATAAAATATGGCTGTATTCAAGTTGGCTCGATTCTACGTATATCCTGGGGCTCTACTATATAAATCCGAAACAGCAATACGAACATTTACAGAGTAGGTACATTCGTATCGTCATAAACTTCGTTCGTCCGAAGTTTCGAACTTCGTATCGGATGAATATAGTAGGGCCACTATACACGACCACTGTCTCTATACACACACCTATACCTACAGAAGGCAATATAAAACCAAAGGGGAGGTCTATTGGTAGCAGTAGAATTCCTGTGACCAAAGAAAATGAATATCTACCTCAACATAATCCTTGGCGTGTCCCCAATCCCTCTTACTGTCGAGGTTCCCGAGCTCCAGACACGGCAGTAGTCCCAGGGTGATCTTGGCCACTGCCCTGGTGATCTTCCTGGTGACGAAGTTCTCACCACGGCGCGGGCTCTCGTGGTTGAAAAGCAGTCCGTTGCATGCGAACATTCCGTACGCCTCGCGGTAGTTTATCACTATCCAATACCCGTAGAGTTTGGCGCATGCTGCAGGCATGCAGGCATTGCAGGATTGCCGATATATTCGAATCATTCATTCTTCGATACGAAGATTCGAATTTCGTGTTACAGAGTAGGTTTCGTAACGAAAAACGTCACGAAGATTCGAATTTCGGATTTATATAGTAGGGCCCCTGATATACACAATTATAATTGACCGTATACTTTGGTGAAATAAAACTATGTGGTCGAATATAATCTAATATATAAAATTCTCGTGTCACAGTTTTCGTTGCCATACTCCTCCGAAACGGCTGGACCGATTTTGATGAATTTTTTTGTGCTTATCCGGTATCTATGAGAATCGGCCAACATCTATTTTTCATCCTCCTAAATGTTAGGGGTAGTCCACCCCTAATTTTTTTATTTTTATTTTTTAGACAACATTTTTAATTTCTATTTTTTTATGATACAACATACAAAAATACATATAATCCTCAATTTTCACCCTTCTACGATCAACCCTTATTTTTTAATAGCCATTTTAGTAATTTAATCATTTTTCCTCTCCGGTCGAAAACTGATCAATCGTCATTTAATTAGTTATCCCCGCCAGATGTCTACAGGTGTCACTTCTGACCCAGTAAACAGCACGGAGTAGGGATGAGAACGAAGCCGGTCTCCTGTTTCTCTCACACAAAAACACTTCTCTCACTCCCTACACAGTTGTCGGCCATGAGCCATCATTATTGTTTATGCATCAAGTGTAGTAGTAACGTTGACAATTATTATTTTGTTATCTCAGTGTAACTCTCATATTAACTATTAATCATTCCTATTTTATATATAAGATGTATATGGATGTGTATGGAGAGAAGGGACATAAAGTAAAATAGAATCGAAAGTACGGGAGAGGGCTGGGATAGATGACAGATTTGTTAGGACGAATTGTAATTGCACGTTATAAAACGGGATGGATAATAAAGAGAAGGGAGGGGACGGATTGGGAAGAGACTGAACAGGCGGATGAGACGGGATTGAGCCGGACAGTAGGATAGCTACGTTAAGTTTAGGCATACAAGAGTTTATACGAAAAACAACATGTATTTGGTGTGGAGTGGAATCAAAAAATATTTGCACCCAGGCGAAGCTGGGTCGGGCCGCTAGTAACATTATAAAAAGGAGATTATATAGGAAGGATAAAAAAACTTTTTAAGTAGGTATCATGTAATAAATCTTCTCTTGGGTAATATTTCCATTAAAATTGATCAGGTGCAATGAATAATCGGGATAATTTCGGAGTGACCGGAGATGACCAGATCTTTTGCTATAAATACGAAACTTTCCAACAGATTTACATTCTCGCATAATGTTCGGTATTCGTTTTGAAATATAAAGCACGTAAAAACATACTTATGATCGGAGATACAATCTTTCATTTACAAAGATACGTATCTGTTATATCCGCCTTGAGGTTCGAATTCTGTTAGCTACATTAATCAAAAGTTTGTTGACCATTAAAATAACTGATTACTGACGAAAAATAGATAAACTTTATTTTCCACTTATATCATTCTTATTTAGAAAACTAGAAAGGATTGCAAATACTCGTACATTATACAGATCTATGTGGAAATCTATGGGGCAGGCCTATGTTCAGAGTGGACTACCTGTGGCATAAGAGAGGCAGGCATAAGAGAGAGAGAGAGAGAGAGAGAGAGAAAGGTTAAGAGTACGTTATACAAAGCAGAAATTTTCGTTGAAGTAAGTCAGCTTGCTAATACTGGATATACACAAGGTGAATTTTCCAGATTATTACAGAATGCCGATATTTACATTAGTTTTACTATCGTCTATATCTGTCCTTAAATTATAAAAAGAAAAGATATGATTGTTTACTTTGAATAGGCTCTGAAACTACTTGACCAGTTAAACATTTTTTCACCATTACAATCCTATGTTATTCTTGATGAACATAGGCGATATAATATTTTCAAAAAAGTGTATCTGATATGGGCTTAGTGTTTTATAAAATAACGAGATTGTTAAACGTCTCGTACATAAAAAGGTAAACCTGAGTCTAGACAGAATATTGTAAAATAATAGAAAGTCAAAAATAACATTGTTGTGTCAACCACAAATTCAGACGAAATTGTTTATCAAGTTATTCTGCTGTCGTTTTAACTTTGTAGTTAAAAACCCAGACATACTAAACTTTTTGCTTAAAATTAATTTACTTATACATTGTAATAGGTAGATGCTGTTTTATTGTATTAAAACATTTATTTAAGCAAGTATTTCGATATTAAGTAATAACTTAAAGTATCGACTGCGTTTAGGTACCTGTATCACAGAATACTAATAGAAGTCAAGCTTGTGCATGTACTTCACTTTTATTGCCACACTCACACTACGCTCGGCGTTCGCGCAAGGGTTGTTAACACTGGCTTATGCGAAAACACGTATCGTGTTAATAGCACTCGTATAGTTTGATTGAATTTTTAAATAAAATATATAAAACACAATTATACAATAAATAAATGTTAATTTTATTTATGAACTCGCTGAGAATCTGTATGTCATTATTCTAAGTTTTTTTTTATTGTTTTTGTATAATATATGTTTTTTTAAATGAAATTTATATTCAATTATTATAATCTGGTGTTTTATATACAATTGTAATAACTTTTATTCATTTGCTCCATCTTTGCACAAAACATCTCACTATTTGCGTGCCCGAAGCGGGTGACACTCGCGCTCGCAGTGGTCTCGACTGGTTTGAAATATCGTGTCGGTGAACGCTGTCTATGTGTGCGTTGATTTAGCGCGCTTTGTATGGAGCTTGACTTCTGTTAGTTTAGTATTCTGTGCCTGTATACAATTAACAAAAAAATCTTTAGCATTGGAGTTAAATGGGAAAATGGGGTAATTTGAGAACAAAAACATGCTTTCCAACTACATGTACAATTCTAGTGTGTTCAACGCTTATATTTTTCAAACTCCAAAGCGGGTATTTTTAGTGCAATGAATGGCAAGACGAACATGCCGTTCGCCTGATAGTAACCGATACGACATCTCAAGGACAGTAGCAAAACCAAAAACACATTGAATTACAAAGCAATGCTTGGCACTCCACTGCGCTCGCCATCCTAAGACAAGATTTTAAGTTTCAATATGTCCAGTAGTTACTCTGGCTACAATGTCCTTCAAATGGAAACACAACAGTGCATTTACACTGCTGTTTGTCGGGAGAAATAGGCATTTCGGTGGTACCTACCCAAATGGCCTCTTACATATGATAGACCAAGCACCAGTAAAGGTTAGGTTTAGGTTCAGATATTAAACTTCCATGGTAACATTAGAGGAAAGGTTATTGCCCCGAATTTTTCTTACGTAATTGTCTTCCTTCACAGTCACAAAAATCCTTGAGAGCGTTTCAGTCTCACTGACCTCTGTAGATCAGATTTTACGACAGACAGGGGAGACCGGGGTTCTAAAGACTATTCCGTTTTATATGCGGTGCAGTCAGTCCCTCTTAGTAAAGCAGCAACTTAAGTAGAAAATATTTCAAATTGAGAAATGTTAAAAAGACAAAAATATATAAATATCTCCAGACAAGACAACGTAATTTTAAAAATTTTAAATCTAGTAGAATAATTTCATTGTATACTAATAATTTTAATAAAGCAGTGCTTTTCTTTTGTAAGATTTTTATTAGAACAACAAGTGAAAATTTATTGCAAGTGACCGTAGATTGGCCAAAAAAACAACAAATTTCAAAACAATTTTTGATCTCCAAAGTAACATCTCTGCAAAGATTATAACCACCACCACTTTGGAAATTACTGTTAGCATTACGATCTGACTGACCTCTGTAGTTCACGTTATACGATAGCCAGGGGAGACCGGCACTTTACAGGTCACACGGTTTTAAATGGAACGCAGCCCGTATGATAAGTTGCTTTTATATTAAAGCAGCAATGTAACTCGAGATCATGGGGTTACATTGCTTCAGGTAAACTCTAGTAAATGTAATCTATAATGAATCATATTTTTTTTACTAAAGAATAATTACAACAAGGCATGATTAATTAACAAAGGCAATTAAAAACAACACAGTTTGTATTTTCATATTACCAATGACTAGCAACCCATCCCAGCTTATCAACATTTCACCTTGTCTGTTCCATCCAACGATATGATAGGAGGACATTTCTGACGAGAACAATCATTGCATGTAATTTTTGTTCGTTTGTAATAAAGTCTTAAACGGTCTAATGTCTAAAACGGTGAAGGAAAACATCGTGAGGAAACCTGCATACCATAGCCAATTTATAAAAATTTCTATGGTATGTAAGTCCGCCAACCCCCACTAGGCCAGCGTGGTGGACTATATGGCCTGACCACTCTCAATCGTACTGTCGATTGTAGAGGAGGCCCGTGCCCTGCAGTGGGCTGATACAGAATAAAGAGTTGAAACATACACTATCATAGAACGGTATCGATTTTCAATGTAACTTTTCAAGCCATGGATATTTAAACCCCTTTAGAAAAAATATAGCCAAGGTCAGTCATCTTATATTCCTCCAACAGTGAAAGATTTTTTTGAATCGGATTTATCTTTTCGGAGATTATCGGTACCAACTTTACTTCTTCATAATGTAGATGTCTTTGGAAAATGTCCAAAGATTTCCCTGCAACAAGAAGATTGGAGGTACGCTTACAAACTCTGCAAAGTATATTGTAAGATGTTATTTTCAATTCCAAATTATTCCCGTTGGCCGGTTTTCGATTTTGTAACAATCATTTGGTCCTATACAAACTTTCAACCTCTATTAACTCTGAAAAGGCAGAGTTTCTATACCTGCTGACACAGGGATTGTATTGTCTAAAGTCTAAACGAATTGAACTGAACATTCTGGGTTTGACCTCATAACTTCATTGTTCTCAAACTACGTACACTAGACTTAGAGTTCTTCGCTTTATCGTTCCGAACTGTGTCGACTTAGTTGTCTTCTTACAGGATTTTGTACCTACATACATAAACTCCGGTCTTTTTCCCAAACACCTACGTTTTGCCTTGTCTGTTATGATATAGGGCGAGCTTATCGCCATATCGGGCACAAATTCCTGACTCCAGGCTGATAATGAATAGAAAAATCCAATTTCACTTTGCCCAACCCGGGATTCGAACTCGAGACTACGGCATTGTAACCGTACCTTAATACAAATGCGCCACCGAAGCAGCTAGTATTTGTATTACATCTTAAATATGGAGTTAATAACAATCAATAATCCAACCCCTTATATAATTCTCTTTAAAGGGGGACCCTCTTTACAAATAAGAAACATTAGTGTTTAGAGACAGCAAAAATATTTACAGTTATCAAATGTTCTGTTCCTTTCGAACTTCATTTGAATTCAGTTTGAACGAAAAAGACAAAATAGCTTAACACTTAAATAGGTTTGTGAACTATCTGAATAGGCGGTAAAAAACTTGAGCTAAAACTTTAGACCAAAGTCTACTACGCTGGCCTAGTTGGCGGACATCTCATAAAAAATCTTGCAAATCTTTATAACATTCGAAATGCATAAAATAGTTTTCATTCACAGTATTCCTTGTTCGTCATAACATTTATCAAAGAAAGCATGTTATCTATAATTGAAATTCATCATACTAAGTTTAACTTAAAATCTCAGAACAATTTCTTCTTCCTCGACCTGGCGTTATTCCAGCCGGTGCTAGGAGAATTTATTCCTTAAACTTATGCTTAAAGTATATAAAAACCAATCCAGATAAAATTTGCGGTCGACAGCCCTTAAGGGCCCGATAGTGTGAATAAGGGCGTCATTGAACACAGTTCACGTATTAAATTGCCGAACAAGCGTTGACGATACGAGCTCGTTATTATGTATCCCTCTTGTAAACGTTGCCTTTTTTCTTTGGCAAGTGAGCAAGTGTTTATGCGGCTGTTTACTAGATCTTTCGCTAGCTAAATATAAGTTTTACACTGTCAAAACAGCGACAAATATGAGGCGGCAATCCAATGCTTTTGGAAATAATATGTCAGCCTGCCCAGATGCTTTTTCGCATAGACGTAACGGTGGACTTAAGAAAGTCGACGCTCAACCCAATGTGTCATTTCGATTATTTCCGGATCACTGGTAGGTATGAAACACGACAAAATGCACTCTGTATAACGAACACCTAACCTCTCTATATGGTTGTTGCCATAAATGTAGGTATGAATATACCATAACATACAATGTTTATAGAAAATAGAGCTACGTCATAAAATATCTAAAATAAATAAACAAATTGCGTGGTGGCCTATTGGTAAGGGACCAGACACGGCTTCCAACATATGCACGGTCGTCGCGGGTTCAAATGCCAGGGCACACGTCTCTGACTTTTCGGAGGCAATGTGTATTTATAGTCAATGACCATGCACTAAAAAGGCGAAAGAAAACATCGCGAGGAAACCTGCGTACCATAGCGATTTGTAAAAAAAACTATGGTATATTTAATCCGCTAATCGACACTAGGACAGCGTGGTGGCCTATAAGAACCAACCACTCTCAATCGTATATTCAGTTGAAGAGGAAGCAGTGTTCTGCAGTTTGACGTATATGGGCTGATACAAATAAACAAATTGTCTATCTATGAGTTTATTATAGATATAATAAAATATAGAACAATGCTATTGGCATTGTACGCGAAAATTAATAAATATCAGTAGAAAACGTTTTTATCCAGCAATTTCGAATTCATTAGATCTGAGATTAAATACGTTTCGCGAGTTCATCGCCCGTCTCAAAATTATTACGTAAGCTTTCACAAGAACACCCGTCAATCTTGGAGATTTTATGTTCCTGTCGGCAAAAATATCCTTCTTTATGTTTACTTCCAAATTGTAGTAAATATAATTTAGGCATTCAAAGACTAAGTGGCTTGAGCAATTTAACTTCAGGCATTTTCTTTTGAAATATGGAATAATTGTTGAAGTAAAATAAATATTATACTTAAAATTAGGCCAACGTTTTAATCTTCATTGAATGCACAGTTATTTTATGCTAAATACATTCACATCTACAAAGCAAGCAAGAAATTGTAATTAACATCGCTGGAGATAAAAATTATTTTATTTTTTGTGAAAACAAAAGACAATTTCCAGGGGTTTATCGTGGAAAAGCGCTCTTTCTATTATAATAATTTAAGATTAATTTCTACGATTCCACCAAGGACAGATAAGGATATACAAAAACATAATATTTTAATTGCTTTGTTTGGGTTACAGAAACCGTTTTGTAAGGGGAAAGGGTAGAATTAACGTCTTCATATTTTTTCTTTATATCTACGAATGGCGAAATGAACATGCCATTCGTGTGATAGATACTAAATGATAAGACCGCTCATGGTCAGTAGCAAACCCAAACAACACTATGAATCACAAAGCAATGCTTGGCATTCCACTGCGCTCGCCATCCTGAGAAATAAGATGTTAAGTCAGATACAGTCCAGTAGTTACTCTTAATTCTGCCAAACCGGAACACAACAGAGCATTTACCCCGCTGTTTGGCGGGAGAAATAGACATTGCGATGGTACCTACCCAGACGGCGTCTCACCTATCTACTGCAAGTAGAACTTAATACTTCAACATAACCAACTCTTGGATCGTAGTTACGATTCCGGCATTTCAAAATTACACAGGATAGGAAACAGAAAAACCGAATAAATCAAACGAAAAAACTCAAATTTGTAGTGCACAACCTAGGAACCAAACCTTGGAGCTCAAGGACCTTTATAGTCATGCCATTACACCAACAAAGACTAGAAAATTTATATTTACAAAACGAATGAACAAAGAGCACATTTTCTTTCCAAAGTTCAAAATGACCTAACTTCTCCCCTTTCTTAAGTAATTGTAACTTCATTATGCTAACATTCAAATAAGCCCAGACTTTACACTACGCCTAGTTGACACAAATTAAACTATTAGTTAAATAGATTGTTAATCGTCCCCATTTAACTAAATAAAGTTAAAATCCTGTCCTACTGCGTAATACTAGTTTAAACTGTTGCAAGGTTAGATTGTTACGTAATTATAAAGAGCCTTTTATAAATATTAAATAGTTTAATTAATCTACTTTTAGTTAATATACGATAAAGATATTTCATTAGTACATTCAGAAAACATTCAGTATCAGCCCATATACGTCCCATTGCACTAGCCTTCTCTACACTGCTCCATGACTGCATACCATATAAACTTACAAATTACTTTGACATGTAGATTTCCTCACGATGTTTCCCTTCACCGTTACAGTGGGTGGTTTGACTATCAATACACATAACACGGAGAAGTCAAGACGTGAGCCCTGGGATTTGAACCCGCGCTTACCGTGAAGATGTTGGCAGACGCGTCTGGTTCGTTTTACCAGCAGGCCACCACACACTGAATGTACAAAATACATTGACCTACAAAATTGGATGAAGTGAAGTGGAAACAACCTTTTTCGGACACAACTGCGGGGTATAAATAAAAATTTAGAAAGGATTATTATCATAAAATAATTTTAAGTGGTTATTAACACTTATTAGTTTTAGAAGAGTGAGATTACTAAAATATTAAAATATATATCCCTATAATTAAAATTTAATTGGTAAAGGTCGCGGGACGTCGCTGCAGGCTGCCTCCAACAGGTCTCTGTGGAAATTATTGGGGGAGGCCTATGTTCAGCAGTGGACTTCCTTTGGCTGATGGATGGATGGATGATAATTAAAATTTAAGGTGAACTTTTGTTGGATTGGTCCAGGTCATCCGGCTGCACTCAAAAAAATGGGCAAAGACTGCCACTCAATGGATGCTTAAGGATGGCAAGAGACGAAGAGACGACCTCGGAAAAGGTGGCGTGATGACCTCGAACAATTTAACAGGATTTGGATATCAGCAACTGATTGGGATAAGTCGAAGGAATTTACGGTATCTTTGCCCAGAAGTGAGACATATATATTGCTCAACTTGCAAATCCATTTCGCCATCTTACGTTCCAACATACTGCAGCTAATATTAAAAAGCGAGATGGGTATTATGACAGAGTAGGTTAAAAATAGATATTGTTTAAACTTTAATTATATTGCTCAACTTGCGAATCCATTTCGCCATCTTACACTCCAACATACTGCAGCTAATCTTACAAAGCGCGTAATGTATTATAATATTATACGTTTTAACTCCTTCGTGAAATCCCCACAAACTCACGTTATTCGCCGGGTTACTCCTACTCGCTACTAATACGAGTACATTACAGTCTGCAGAAAGGACTGAAAATGACAGCCGCTGTTCGCTCGGTTGCCTCTCTGAAAATTACGCGGCGCACCAAGAATTTGCTTAAGAAAATACCCACCTATTTTTTTATGAAAAATAGAAGGATATGTAGTTTCTAGAAATAATAAATATTGATGGTCATACTTTGTTACAAGAAAACAAATACATAGTTTTATAATGATTTCTTAGGACGAATGTTACACAGAGTCAGCTTCAAAACCACGAAAATGCAAAGTATGAAATGTCGCGCCAGAAAGTTAAAAAAAGGAAAATAAACAAATTAATTAAAAAAATAGCATCTACTTAACTTTATTTACTTATTCAGGACAACCAGACTACTAAAATAAAAGAACAAATATGGCAATAAAAGTAACAAATTTTAAAATCACAACACAGTACAATAACAACTGAATTAAAATTATGAAAAAATAAAAACGTAACAATAATAGGTGAGCTAAACGCTGTTACCTATTAAACTAAGGTAAAATAGTATTCATTCCTTGATCTTAAATAATATTTATGTTATGGTGTCGTTCAATTTAGAATAAACAAACCAATAAAAATCTTACAGGTATTTTCTTTTAAGATAAAAAAATATATTTAATCTATAAATATTTATTTCTCGTTTCCTCAAAGTTAAACATACAAATATTCCACTAAAACATATTTTAATATTACCAGAATTTGCTCATTTTACAGGAACGAATGTGCCATCCCGATCTGTAAGGCTCTCACGAAAATCAACGTGAAGTAGAATCCTTAGTAGAACGCTTCATTAGACCAGTAAAATAGCCTACGGATCAATTTACACCTCCCGGCTTTTCTCTATATACATCGGCACATGTTAGTAACACGAGCCAAACAATGACGCCACCGACAGGGTTGTTGACTCAAGTTACGAGTACAAATTCGAGTGGTTATTTTTACACATGATTACACAGTACTGGTGGTCTCTCATATGTGAGGGGTCGTCTCGGTTGGTTCCACCGCATTGTCTATTTATCCCGTCAAACAGTAGTGTAAATGCACTGTTGTGTTACGGATTCAAGGGTATTCTAACCAGAGTAACTAGACATCTTGATACTTAACATCTCTCATCTCAGGATAACGAGCACATTGTAAGATCAAGCACTGTTTGTAATTCACGGTGTTGTTTGGTTTTGCTCCTGTCCATGAGCGATCGTATCGTTTGCCACCAGACGAACGGTATGCTCGTCTCGCCATTCATTGCAATAAAAAAAAAGTATTTTAACTTAATATAACATTTTAGTAACCTATCATAAATCAAATAAAAATATTTTAAATTGTGTTATTCATCAATTATTATCACGTGACTGAAAACAGCGATTGGAGCACGCTGACGTCAGTTCAATCAAGTAAGTTCTAAGTTTTACCCATTAACTATTCTCCATATTTTGTCACAACAACGATTATATTTTACGATTTTAATCATAATGAGTCTTGATTAAATAAAGGAAGTAGTTATATTATATGAATTGAATCAAACGCGGTTCTTTTGATAAAATCCATGATTTGGTCAACGGCCCTGCCGGTAACGTAGATCTAACATGACAGTTTGGAGCGTTTTATCAACAAAGCACTCCGTTTTATTGTGAATTTTGCAAAATATATTTCTTATTTTTTTCCGTATTTTCTAAAATGAAATTATTTTATTGTTTTTGTTCTTATACATCATCATCATCATCATATCAGCCACAGGAAGTCCACTGCTGAACATAGGCCTCCCCCAAGGATCTCCACAATGACCTGTTGGAAGCGGCCTGCATCCAGCGACTTCCTGCGACCTTAGTCAGATCGTCCGTCTTATACATATTAATAAATAATCATGAAATATGTAATAATAATATCAATGTTTAACCATCACATCTTCCACGGAAGATTAAGCCTAATCCTGATAGAGGGGATGTCAGCAAGGCGGATTGTAACACTACAAGCCAAAAATTCTTCTGAAAAGTGATGTCACATTGACCCCATTTTAGTATAAATCTAAGAGCAAAAGGAGATACTAATAAAGAAATACTACATAACTTCAGCCGTATAAGTATAATATACGAATATAAAACGCATTCGCAGATTTCTTGAGCAGTTTGACGGCACATTCAAATACCCCAAGGCAATGCGCGACACACGTAATAAAATACAACTGGGGCAGCCCGACTTATTTTACAAATACTAAGGTGAATACAATGAAATTTTATTTCTTTTTACATTTTTTTATTATTAATTATGACATAACATGAGGGCAGATGAGAGTAAGATTTCTAAAATTAAAAACATAAGTAAGGCAAGTATTTTATTTTCACGATTAATGGTATAGGTACAGAATAAAAATATCAACAAAAAAATTATGTAACACGGTTCAAAACGTGAAAATTGGACGTTACCGATTTTACTTCATAAATATTATTTTATATGAACCTCTTCTACATAAGCCATACGGGGTAATATTAATATCTGATCTTTAATTTAAACCATATTCCTAACCACCCGAGGCAACATTTTACTATATTAAAAAAATGTATATTATAGTTTCCAAGGTTTTTAATCAACCCCTAGCTTCGTACGAGTCTTTTTACGGCTCAGGCAAATTCCGAAACCGAACTGAAGTTCAGCTAAGCGCATACTCACATTCATACGTGGTGGTCAAAAATTGTAAAACTAACATCACGATTGTTGAAAAAATCATCTCGGATTTTCTTCGTTGGTAGAATCTCACCTGGGGTGATGAGAAACATGTGGGTTACATTAAATAAAACATGTCAATATCACTGTGTATACAGATTTTCTTAAATTGATACAACCGTATCTCTGTATCTGTATCCGCCCATATAGGTTCTACAGTAGGGCACGGGCCTCCTCTACAATCGAGAGTACGATTGAGAGTGGTTACGCCACAATGTAGTCCACGACACTGGCCTAGTGCGGGTTGGCGGACTTACATACCATAGATATGTATACATTCTTATACATATGTCGCTATGGTATGCAGGTTTCCTAATGATATTTTCCTTCATCGTTCATGATTCCGAAAAGTCAGAGGTGTGCAGTAGGTTTTGAACCCACTGTGAACATGTTGGTAGCCGCGTCTGGTCCGTTTACCATCTTGCCACTACTCACGTTTACATAAAAGCACCACAAAACCCACGCAAATGTAATGCGACTTCTCACGAGACACCAGTGTGACTCTATTGAGATTTAAACTTCATTTCATTACTGCCTCGGTGGCGTAGTTGGTTATACTGTATCACCCCATATACGTCCCACTGCAGGGCACGGGCCTACTCTACAATCGAAAATACGATTGAGAGTGGTTAGGCCATATAGTCCTCCACGCTGGCCTAGTGCGGGTTGGCAGACTTACATACCATAGAAATTCTTATGAATCGCTATGGTATGCAGGTTTCCTCACGATGTTTTCCTTCACCGTTTTAGTGCGTGGTGATTGACTATCAATACACACATGACTCCGAAAAGTCAGAGGTGCGCCCTGGGATTTGAACCCGCGACCACCGTGAACATGTTGGCAGCCGCGTCTAGTCCGTTTACCAACAGGCCACCACGCACTTGGTTATACGCAGTTGGTTATACGCCGGCTGTGAAATGTGAGACCGCGGGTTCGAACCCGGCACCAAGTCAAATATTTGTGTGATCCACAGGTATTTGTTTCGGTCTGGTTGTTTCCGAGACCGAAAATTCTCTCGTGAATGAAAATGAAAATATTTTCATTATTTTCATAATTTACTGAACCCATTAAAATGTACAACATGGTTTAGATTCAGTCATTTTTTATCAACCACCGGGTTCGACAAGCTGTTTTCACTAGAGAAGAACGGGCAAGAAACTCTAGTGTTGCTCTTTTCGAAACCAGTTTACAATGTAGTGATTATTACAAAATTTACAAGTTGGTTAAAATCAGAGCAGCTCATTAATAATTTGTTGTAAAACAATAAATATTTTTGATACGAATATGTTTATGTTTAATAGTTCCTGATAACCGCGACAAAAGACTCGATCTGAGTTATGTGACTGTTGGGTGTATTGTCGTCAAACGTAGTGAACTCAACAGTAATATTGTCATCCCACAATAAAAGACGACACACACGTGTAACATTTTATAAATAACTCACATATACTATTTCAACATTGTGATTACCTTAATGAAAACGGCAACGCAACTGTAATCACATTGTTTCATTAAGCTTCTATAAATAAAACGAACCTGTCTGAAATAAAACATATTATATTTTAATGAAACTTTTTCATTCTGTTACTCTAAATACTTATGAATATTTTTATATTCATAATTATTTAGAGTAACAGATAAGAAGAGTATATTATTATTATTTATCGCTTAATTGTCTCGCCGTATCTTCTTATATTGTACATTTTGTTGGAATATAGATTTATTGAATCGTGCATAGGCCGTGAGCTATCAAGACCTGAGATCCCATCCAAGATGCATAATCTAGATTTGTTTTCGATTAGGAACCGTCATATTTCCGATAGTAGAATGCTTTGATGGCGCAGTTATATTATGATTATAACGTTGAGATCTCGGGTTCGAATCTCGAGTTGGGCAAAGTGATATTGGATTTTTTAATTCAGTATTAGCCTGGAGTCAACAATTTATACCCAATATGGTTATAGGCTCACTATCACATCACAGCGAAACTCAAAGCTAGCGATAGGCTTCCCCAATATGTTGACGAAACACAAGTCGAAACTTGGGTGTCATGGTCGTACATCTACCAACCCCTTCTCGAAAAGAGCGCGAGTTTATGTATATATAAATCTATCCCATGACCTAGAAAGCTTGAAAGTAATCGAAACCGCGTCGTCGGGACGTTAAAAATATAAAAATTAAACCAAATCCGTGAAAAGTCCGTAAATAATAGTTTTATATCAATTACACGAGCGCAGTGGATTGCCAAGTATTGCATGTAATTCAAGGTGTTGTCTGGTTTTGCTACTGTCTATAAGCGGTCGTATCGCTAACCATCAGGTGAACAGCATGCTTGTCTCGCCAGTCATTGCAATAAAAAAAGAAAGAAAATACATAGTGTGTTAGTTAAGAAGTTTCCTAGACAAAGCAATTAATTACAGGATGCGTACAACGTAAAGGCAACTTAAATCGATAGCTCCAGCTCAGCACTTGATGAATGGTGTTATGACTTAGCACCGCGGACGTAAGAAACTCGAAATTTTAATCATTCCAAAAAGTTACTTTTAATAGCTTTTTCATAGACTATTTGACACGGCCTTGTTAAAAAAGGAAAAGAAAAATGATGAACGTTTTTTGACAATATAATCATTTATCAGCCTCCATCCCGCATTCGGTCAGACACCAGCCTTGAAACTAAAGGCCACGGCTTCGATCCCCGAACGGAAACATGCATATGTTTTTTTCACAGGCATTTGTTGCGAGTTTGGGTGTTTTTGACAGTCAAAATGTCTCTCTATTTCCTGGTAACCACGGTACAAGACTTGATCTTAGCGCGGGTTCAGGACTCAGTATGAGATTGTTGTTGTATTCATTTATATATTCATCCAATCGTTAATAAAATAATGAACACCATAATTATTAAGGCAAAAACCTTATTTTATTAAGGACAGTGTAGGCAAGCGTAGCATTTGATGGCAAATCGACTAAGCAGGAAATCACTGAAAAATTATAATCGTTCCTTTGAAGTTTGAAAATTAGGAATTGGTAATGTTAGATACCGTCAAATCTCCACACTCTTATAACATGTTTTTGTTCAACCCTAGTCGCTGTTTAACTAATTAGGGACAAAGTTGCTGAAAAAAAAAAGAATATTTTGGAGTACAGTGCAAAATTTCAGTAAAGTAACACTAGCAATTTTACAAAGCGTCAGGTTGCATTTTTAGCTTGCTAAAATATTAAACAATACTTGGAACCATTGTGAACCTAGCAAACGTTTTGAAATAATATTTCCCAAAAATAGGTTTTATTTTGAACAACATTTAATTATTTTTTAATTATTTTGGCCTGCGCTACATTACGCTATTTATCAAAAGAGATTGAGATAAATGTTTACGAGTATATATTATTTTTTATGAACCATTTTTTTATGAGGCTTAGTAAAAAACTGGTGTTAGGTCTGTACGTGAGAGGCTGCCGGAGTATGTACCACCGCAATGTCTATTTCTCCCATCAAAGAACAGTGTAAACGCACTGTTATGTCCCGGTTTGAAGGACATTGTAGCCAGAGTAACTACTGGAAATATTGAGACTTTACATTTCATGTCTCAGGGTGGTAAGCGCAGTAAAATGCATTACTTTTGTACTTGAGCGGTCGTATCACTTACCATCAGGCGAATGGCATACCCGCCTCGCTAATCATAGCAACAATAAAATACAGCATTTCAAATTGTGTTCGGTCTTGAGATTTGGTCTCTTATTTTATTTGTGAGCTTATTTCTACACATGATAAAATTGATCAAGCAAATGTAGGCACGCTCGCTGAATATTTATTCCAAACTCCACGAAAGAACACAATTCTTTCTTTGCTAAACTTGGTAAGTTCGTGTTATGTGTACTGGATTTCACTATTTTATTTATTCTGTCTAGTATTTACCGAAGAGGGTTGAATTTAAGCAGGACCTAACCTCAACAACCTATAGAGCGCAGTCAATCCACTTAGTGAGATTTTCGTTCATTGGCTTCGATCAAATATATACTAGATACAGAGTCCGGAATAAAACCACACGCCAAAAGTGGCCGAGGTTGCTTATACATTTAGGTTGCTTATATGTATTTATACATTTGAATTTCGAACTACGAGATGTAGCAACAAGTCCTAAATTATAATCAACTTCTGGTAACAATAAACCTTACTCCTTCATATTAAGATATAATATTATGTTTTTGACAATACTAAAATCAAATAAGAGCACACGCTTATTTGTGCTCTTGCCATTGTTTAGGCCGTTACTTATAATCTAGTGTATATTTGATCAAAGTTCATTGGATTGTGGTTAAATTTATGTTCTATATTCGAATGAGCACTCCTCGTGTCACCCAACAAGATGGGTATCCCATTAGCGTATTCTGTGCCATTTGTCGTATATGGAAGATGGAATAAATTGATGTAAAAAGGAGCTTAGGTGTGACAGTAGCCGAATTTAGATTGATGATGATGGCATATCTGCCTGTCTTTTTAAATACACATACGGAAATATAATGGTTGGTAGTTAAATGCAAAACAAAAATGATTTCTTGAACTGAATCTACGATATTTAAAACCATTCATATAAACATATACTGACACCTTTCTCCCAGAAGTTGTTGGCAGGAAGGCAACCAGGACACCCACGTTTCGCCTTGTATTTCCGTCCCAGGATGTGATATATATAACTCCGGGCTGATATTGAATAGAAATATCCGATATCATGTTGCCCGACCCGGGATTAGAACCTGAGACCACAGCTTAGCAATCATACTGTAGTTAACTTTGCCACCGAGGCAATCCTCAAGTAATTATTACGGAGACCGAGGTATTTGTGAAATCATATCTAGAAGGCGTTTTACATTAGGACAACGCAGTAAATAAATACACACAAAAATCACATACATAGTCCTGATCGTGTCGTGGGTATCAGGAATTATGAGACACTTTTCGGTCTCAAAAACACCTAGATCTGAGATGTCTCGGTACGGGGATCGAACCCGCGAACTCTGCTACACTGCTGCTGTTGCTGACCACAGCTGGCATCTAACGTTTTGCACCTCGGAGGCTGTCAGTGGCTTGCTATGGCTGTAAAATTGTCGAAAATATATCTAAATCAAATTGTTCCAGGCATAACATCAATAACAACACTGACGGTGATATCATTCGAGCGGTACTTGATGGTGACGAGGCCGCTGAGTTCACGACACTTGAGCTCGAAGGGCGCCTGCCTGTCCATAGTGTTTATATGGACCTACTCCCTGGCCTTGACCACTCCGCCGTTGATGGGATGGGGGAACTACGTCAATGAGGCTGCTAATATCAGGTATGTTGTATAATAATATATATTTTTTTATTGGATATACGAGGTTATTAAAATGGTTCACGGAGGAAGGAGGGGCACTTATAACCTGACCCCTTGCGTCAGGAAGTACACGACTCTTATTTACTTTCATACCATGCATCAGGATTGAGCAAAGTGCAAATCCATAGTCTCTGCCTACCCATGGGATACAGCCATGACGTTTATGTATGTCATCATCATCAGCCTATACTGTTGTCCAAAGCTGAACATGGCCTCCTCAAACTATGTATGCGTATGTGTTTAAGTGTGTATTGTAAAATCACTTCAAAACATTTTTTAGATAGAAGCGGATTCGCAAAAGATTCACCTCAAAAAAATCATAATATTTTTTTAAGATTTTCTGAGGTATCTGAATTTTACCAGCTATAACAGGCCGGCGTGGTGAGATTATGATTTAAGCTCTCTTAATTACGCTATCGGTTGTAGGAAAATCTTGTGCGTAATATTGAGCGCACAAGTAAAATTTATATCAATGGCACATGGGCTGATTAATGGCATGAAAAAGCGCTTCCCATAAATATCTATAATAGGTAATTAAGCGATTTCCACGATTCGTATTAAAGTGACGTAATTCGAAATGATAATATAGCATATACCCAGACTGCGACAGAAAACGAAGCCAAGTGTGGCTTTAGTGACTTGAAACACAATGCAACTAAAAATGTTCCCAATTAAGTGAGAATGACGTCGTGTTTGGATCAAACGTAAAAATATTTTCCCAAAATAATAATATCAAACATACTATTATTAAATACGTTATGGTACACATGGGCTTAAATAACTATTTTGGCAAAACTATGTGTTTACCACCCAAATATGATGATACTAAAAAATAATTTTTTGCGAAAAAAATTACATACATGCATAAACTCACGTCTTTTTCCCAGAAGGGGTAGGCAGAGGTGCCAGAGCACTCACATTTCGCCTTGTATGTTCCGTCCCCCGATTTGATAGGTGGCGAGCATATCGCCATATCGTGCACAAATTCCTGACTCTGGGCTGATAATGAATATAAAAATCCAATATCACTTTGCCCAACCCGGGATTCGAAACCGAGACCTCAGCTTTGTAGCCGTATCGTAGTACAACTACGCCACCGAGGCAATAAAAAAATATTATATATTTTTGGTATGTGTGCATGCGATTTGCATCGCATGAAATTTTATAATTACAACTTCAGCTGTTTATTTAATGACTATTAATACAAGATAATATCGTTCTTTGTTCATATTTAAGTTAAAAACTATTAATATAAAATGATGCCACATTTATTATTCAAATAACCTTTTCAATATTATCTAGTCCATTTGAAACTAATTTCGGATGCGGTCACGAAGCTTTCGTGTGCAAATTGCAGATGTGACATTAATCGTACCTCTTTGAACATGCATTCTCCATATTTGACTTTGTGAATAGAGAATAGAAGCTTAGGAGGTATAATGAAGATATTAACAATACAATATGTTACTTGGTCGTTAATTGCTCTTAAAGCAACATCAAAGCTTTAATTATGTCTGCTATGTCCTATATTGGTATTGTATTGCAATTACTAATAAGATTTATTTAATTGTCTTATTATTCATTTCCCATGGTTATAAAACGTATTTTTATCATAATTTATGTCTAGAAAGATATTTTGTGTTATTAGGTACACTCAAAAATCTAGAAAAAGATCACCACAAAATTCCAAATTTCCTTAAAATATTCAAATAACTAATACTTTAACATTGTCTTCAAATAAAGGGTTCTTGTTAATTACATCGACTAAAAGTATCAAAGCTTTTGCCCTCAGGACAAACGAAAGAAAATTAAACGGTGTAATTATATTTTTATCGCGATGAGGGCGAGACCATCAAGCCATTCGCCTGATGATAAGCGATACGACCGCTCTTGAACTGTAGGAAAACCAAGCAAAATTATAAATTACAAAGCATGCATAATACAAAGCATATAATGGATGGCAATCTCAATATATCCAGTAGTATATCAGTATATTTAATTATTTATAAACATGCGAAAAAATTCTCGGGATAAAAACGCCTTATTTTTTTCCTACGAGCTTAAAGTGATATACAGTGCAGTCAGAGATTGAATCTCAAGTAATATTACATATGTACATGTTTTGCGTATATTTGTCATAAAGAACGCTGCGTGCCAATTTCCTTGTTTTGATCCCATCTCGGTGTTGAGCCTGTTGTATATAATTTTCATTAATAAGATAAAAATTGTAATCTTCATCTAGAGCAAGTGAAAATCCACTGTTAAATATGGGTCTTTTTAGCAGGATCAGCCATCAAGCCATCACGATTATCAATACATTTTGGCGCGGATCTCATACCATTGAAATTCTTGTGCAGAACACTTGGGTATACCGAGTGATATACCATATTAGAATTAATTGAACCCACATGTTTCTCATTAACCCCGGTAACGGAATTTGATGTTAAAATCGCGATTTTTGCTGAATATATAGTGGCCAAAAGCCTTGAAAAATAAAATTGCATCTTTTGACAAAAAAGTCAGTCAATTATTTTTCAATATAACTCAGCATAAGTTTATGCGTGAAAGTTTCATTATACTGTTAAATTATCAATATTTACGACTTACAACAAATCAATTCTACTCCCCTTGGTATCCCAGAAATTGGTGAACGTGTTTAAATTATCTTTAGATTGTCCCTTACTATTTGAGAAATGGGTCAACGTATCTAAAATTTCTCTCAGATTGTTTTGTCCATAGTCGGCAATAACTATTTTATTATCAACAAGCGTTTCCTAGTTTACCAGTTCATAATAAATTGCGAAATATACTTCAACCTTCGTCTCTAAGAGCACAAACATCTAGATTCATTGTAACATGCAATACAAATCGATTAAATACAATATCGTGTATTTGAAGTAGTCTTAAACCGATTACAGGTCGGTGCAGATTTTGATCCGATTATAGCTCGATTCACTCGATACAAGGCAAACGCTTTGAAAATTCCTGTTGCAATTTATTAAATAGAAGTACATAGTTTAACCTATTTCTCGTTGGCAACATCGAGCTCGAACTTCAGTTTCTTTACTTCAAACTTCAAAAATAAGTAGCTACATTTAAACTCTCATGGATTTGCCTTGTGAGTTTATAAAAATATCCTTTACTAGTCCTCTGTTGGAATTCTAGTGGTAGTGATACTACTTAAAAAATAAATCGACAAAATAACGAGGAATATTGATAAATAATGTGTATATTGGACCATATTTTTATAAGTTACATTTTGTTATTTCATGAAAAATATACAATAAAGGGTATATAAATAATTGCATTGGCTGGATTAAAACGATGGTTGTGTCACAATCCTCTATAATTCCCATGATGTATGTCAAAATTGCAATAGCTAGCAGTATCGCACCGTGGAGACCCATACATGTGAATAAATATAAGAAAAACAAATATTCCACTGAGGCACGTTTTCTTCGTATCTACTCAAACAAACGACAACAAAGCTAATATATTAAAACACATCTCGAACGTAGATCAAGCATTGTCTCTAATAAATTCAATATTATTAGATACAAACATACACAGAATGACGTCACTGTTCCTCATATACCATACGAGTATTGACCTAAATACAATCCTTTGTTGGAAATTAGTTTTCTCTGTGACACGGAGAGTTTAACTTTTAATCAATTTCATTGACTTCATGAGACTTAATGACTAAATCCTTTGAAAATATTGTGTAGAACTTTCCATTTTCATGAAGATTTTATCTTTTAGTTCCTTTGCTTAATAAAATATGCAAATCATAACCATATTATTTTATAATCGTGTTAAAACGTGTGAAGTAAATCGTAGTGGACTGCTTAAAGTCGTTGACCATTAATCAGGAAACTAAAACGTCCGAAATAAGTAATTAGAAATTGTACCTGCAAATTCCATTTCACCGAGTCTGATCCCAACTATGTAATAGCTGACGAAAAGCTGAAATAATTCCGAAACCAGATAATGGCTCAGAATATTTTCACAGCCACTCGCCAACGTCTAGTGGGGAAAGCACTCAGAAACTTGTTATCATAATGTTTTATTCTTCCTTTTTGCACTCAAATATAATTTCGCTCAGAGCTGTGAACGACAATCTAAAATATAACTATGTTTTTGTTTTAATTAATTATGTCAGCTAACAATTGATTTTAAAATTTAATAAATTGTGAATGTAGAGGTCCTGCTACCTGCTCTTGACATTCCAATTTCATTTTATAGTTAAATACCATCCCGATCATATAATATATCTAGGATAGTGTATATATAATATGTGATATGCACGAATGTGGCGGTTAATCGTACTAAACTAACCAGCTTGAGATGCCAATCCTAACACTTTAATAAGTATTTGATTTGTTCTGGGTATTGTGACATCCACCGGAAAGTCACTTGTAGTTTGTGAAACGAAATATACAATATTTGTATCCTCATTTGGGGCAAGAGCTATTTATGTGGCTGCTATACAGTATCTACCAAGACTGCCACAGAAAACGAAGCCGGGTAGTAGTTCTAGTGACTAAAGACACAATGCAAATAAAATTTTCCCAACAAAACACGATTAATTTTTTGTGATGTTTTAAATACCGTTTGGTTATTTGCGTAGTAAATAGATAGTTTTTGAAAAAAATATAATTTAATTTACCACAAACTTACCATCCAAATACGACGATAAAATTTCGTCACATTTACTTGCAAAGTTTTTTTTGTTACATTGTGTCTAAAGTCATAAAAACTACCACCTGACTTCATTTTCAATCGCAGTCTTGATACATCCTGTATATTCCTATTTCCCTTCCTAACTTCAATAACAATATATGTTCTACATACATCAATTCCGATGATCAATGCGAGAGAAATTTCGCGCTCTATTACTTACCGTTAATGGGGTGTAAGTCGTATATAACAGTCATATCTCCTATAGGCCCGTTTGCAGCTAAATCATATGCTTCAGTAGGCAATCGGGTGAACGCAATGTCAAAGATAATGTATAAAGGGGGACCAGCAGTCCTTACATACATTATGAATGCTAGAATTGCTATTTCGGTCTATTAGTTACACATTTAAGGCCTTATTCATGGACTGATTTAAAATCTATTTTAGCTATCAAATTTTCTGTCTTCTTCGTTCAAATGGAATTCAACAGTTCAATTCACGTTGGGACAAAACATTCGATAACTATATTAGGAAAGTGTCTATTATTAAGGCTGTTAGACGATAGCCTCTGTGGCTCAGTTGAGTAAAACCCCAGCTGGGAATTAGATGGCCGCGGATTGAACTTCAATTTCTCGCACGAGACATGTTTGTGGGATCCATATTTGTTTCGTTTCTAGATGGTATTTGGCCAAAAAGTTCATGTAGCTTCTGTTACCCACAAGAAAAATTTATTCATAGCACAATTATGTTTATCAGATATAAGTAGGTAGGGATTATTTCACCTTTCTTTGACAGATTTACACGGACAAAGAACCCATCAGATACCAAGTTCTTTGTATGCACTTAAGCTTACTACGAGTATATCTATATTGACAGTAGAGACATCTATATAGATAGCGAATTTCTAGTAAATGGGATACGTCGTATTGTGTCACCACAGGGATTCATTCTGTCCTGTAATTCCGTTCACTATTGCATTGAATTTGTAGACATTGTTTGATATTGTTATCTGTGGACATTTCGTTTTAAGATTATCTACATACCTCTGAATTATTTTTCTTATAAGACAAGTAGTATTAAGCGTTTACCTATTTTTTTATTGCTATGAGTAGCGAGACGAGCTGGTCGTTCGCCTGATGGTAGGCGATACGGCCGCTCATGAACAATACCAAAACCAACCAACACTTTGAATTACAAAGCAATGCTTGGCATTCCACTGCGCTCGCCATCCTGGGATATATTGTCAAGTCTCAATATGTCCAGTAGTTACACTGGCTACAATGTCCTTCAATCCACATTCTTCAAACACAACAGTGCATTTAAACTGCTGTTTGCCTGGTGGGCTTAGCTGAGTTGCTTAGTTAACGTTTCCGATATCTGATTTAGTACATTTAGCCTATAGCAAGAGGAGGATAGTTTAGTTAAGTAAGTACTAGATTGCCAAATCAGCGGTTTTTTTATGCCCAGAGCACGCAAAGACTGCCCAAATGCATAAACTAATTTCACCCATATATTTCTTTGAAAATATATATAATAATATACATTTGCAATTTCAAATGAGTCTCAAATGTATGGCGATGAAAATTTCTAAGTCAAAGTTATGGGTAGTTAGTTTGTGCTAATGGGCTTAAAAGGTCTACCCTATATTATCAAACGCAATGACTATGCATAATTGTTATAAAAATATATTTTTGTCCCCATGCGATACATAACATACCAGCTGATTTCGTTATTTCTTTACACCTGACATAAAAAAACATAGGATCATAATAATTTAAAAGAAAATTACATGTGAAAATAACAACGCAATTTGCAAAAATGGTGATTTGAGAAAATAACAATACCCCGCTTATCTTGGTTGTTACCAGAGAGATAATCTGAAGTAATTCACACGGTTGTTATATTCAGGAAAGATAAAAGATATCATATAACATTGATAATCACGTGTTCCTCAAAAACATATTTTTTATCCGGGATATTGTATTTTATGCCATCAGCAATCCTGTTAAATCTCGTCTTCATTGTTTTCTCTGTAGTTAAATAAACAAACAGTTCGTTCAGTAAGTTCGTTCTTCTGATAGTAATTGCCTCGCCTTCTTGGAAACTTGATAAAGCCACCCCAACTTCAATCATGGACGAGATAATCGTCGGTATTTCGTAAAACATTTTAGGCATGACTAAGTATATCTATTACTCTAATTCACTTTATGAAAACACTAATATATCTGTCACAGAAAACCCAGTGCTGAACATATTCCTCCTCGAAGAACTATCACTAGTTTATTTTAGTTTCCACAGAATCTCAATCTCGATATTTAATTTTCGATTATAGAGGAATACTATGCTTAACAGTGGTGAATAATGGAAATAAAGAATGTCTATTTTATCCTTGGCGCAATCATGGTATTTTATTCAGAAACAATCGAGGTAATCATATAAAAAGAAATACTAGATGTACAAATAATACCAGAACAAAATATAAGCAAATACTGGTAAGCAAAGCCAGCAAAGGTAGCTCTTATTCAGCTCATACTGGATATATCAAGAGTGCTACCGAAAACGAAGCCGGGTGGTAGTTTTAGTGACTACAAACACAATGTAACTAAAAATTTCGCAAAGAAACGCGACAATTTTTTTTATTATTTTTTAAATATCGTCGAGTTTGGGTTACCACCCATCCATAATATTTTTTGCTAAAATTATGATTTAAACTTTTAAAGCATACCATAGCATCTTTAAAAACGGTGTACACTATTATTTAAGAAAAATCTATGTATTTACCACCCTAATACGACTATAGAAAAAAAATAACAAAAAAAAATCGTCCCAAGTTTTTGTACAATTTTGTTGCATTGTGTCTGAAATCACTAAAACTACCACCCAGCTTCGTTTTCGGTAACAGTCTTGATATGCCCTGTATGTTGCAGTATCATCTGAGCAGCAATGCAACGCTAAATCCCCATTTGCCCGGGGAGAGATCCCTGTCTCGAAAATACGATATTGCACGGATATAAAAATGTTACACCGTATAAACCTCTGTCCAACACGATAATCTGGTGTCCTACGATAATGGCAGGCGAGAAACTCTCAAAATAAATAGTGCTTTATTTTGGACGAAAGACCTAGAGAACTTGCTGCTGTTCAGTCGAATGTAGACATTTAGTCATTTCAATTATCACGTAACTCAATACAGTATAGTAATATTTTCAATGAGAGACCTAGAGGACATGCAGCTATTCAGCCGGATGTTCAGTCATTTCAGGGTTTATTATCGGGAAACTAGTACTAGTACAGTAATAAACAGAGTGTTTCTTCAACAGTTGTTCGGTGAACTGGCACGAGCAGTCGAGGAACACGCTAACCTACATCTTGTTTCTGTTCGCGATGGGCCAGATCCTGCCCTTCTCCGTCATCACATTCAGCTACGTCAACATCATCAGAACCCTCAAGAAGGTAAGCTTCTAAATTAAAGCTTATTATTTACTTACTTGACAGCCTCCGACAGTCTAAGTGTCTTTGAGACAGAAAAGTCTCTCGTTGTTCCTAATACCCACGATACAAGACACGATCTTAATGTGAAGTCAGAAGTTAATCTGACTGTTGGGAGTATTTATATATTTATTTTATTTGGTTGTAGTATACGTGTCTTGTGTACTAATCTTTTTTTTTTGTCTCGCGGGGAAAATCCCTTTACGGACCATCCCACCCCCAAAGGGGCGGGGTGGTGTCGGACTCACCGGTGCGCCTTCCGAGCCGAGTGGATGCTGGGTCGGGTCCCTATCGTAGTCTGCGCACCGAAATAAATAATAATAATAATAATAATTAGCCTTTATTGTGCTTTGACTGTTTACATTACAAAAAAATATATAAAAAAAAAACAAAAAAAATAAAAAAAACTATTGTACAATCATAGCCCCATCTTGGGTATAGGCCTCCTCCAACTGTCTCCATGTTTGTCTCGTTGTTGCTGATTTCATCCAATCTCTGCCCGCTGTCTTTTGTATGTCATCAGCCCACCGATCTTTAGGTCTACCTCTTGCTCTTTTACCACCACATGGGCCTTTCCAGCTCGTGACCAGTTTTGTCCATCTTCCGTCTGTGAGACGTGCTATATGACCAGCCCATTTCCACTTCAGGCGCTGAGCATGCTTTCCGGCATCTATTATTTTTGTTTTTTGTCTTATGTCGCTACTCTTCTGTTTGTCTAATAGTTTAATTCCTAATAAGCTTCTCTCCATAGCGCGCTGACATGATCTTATTTTTGTTTTTGTTGTCTTATTAAAGACCCATGTTTGGGCTCCGTAAGTCAGGCATGGTAACAGACACGAATCCATCACTTTTTTCTTTAAATTAATTGGGAGTTTTGATTTTAAGATTTCCTTATAGCTCCAGTACTTTCTCCAGGTCATATTTATTCTCCTGTCTAACTCATCTATATGCCTTGTTTTCATGAATGAGATTTGTTTCCCCAAATATATATAATTAGTGACATACTCTATGGGCGCTTGGTTGACTATTATAGGATGCTGTGTGCTGTTTGTAGCAACTTTTGTTTTTTCTGTATTTAATTGTAAGCCTATACTAGCGCTTACATTGCTTAGTTCTCTTAGCATGTCTTGTAGCTGTTGTGATGTTTCTGAAAAAAGTATTATGTCATCCGCAAATCTCAAGTTACTGAGGAATTTGCCGTCTATGTTTATTCCTTTTCGGTGCCAGGTTAGATCTTTCATAATATTTTGCAAAACAGAAATGAAAAGTTTTGGCGACAATGGGTCCCCTTGCTTCACACCCCTGCGAATATGTATTTTTGGTCCGAGTCTGTCCAGTTTCACGCGACTTGTGCTTTTGCTGTATATATCCTTTATGATGTTTATATATTTAATTGGAATATTTTGTCGATCTAGTGCTTGCCAAATGCTCTCGTGTGTTATTGAGTCAAAAGCTTTTGCGTAGTCAACATAGGCAAGATATAGAGGTCTCTTGTATTCTTGGTATTTTTCTATGATTTGCTCTAGAGTGTGGATGTGATCAATAGTGGAAAAACTCGATCTAAATCCAGCTTGTTCTTTTGGTTGACTCTTTTCTATAATTGGCTCTAATCTTTTTTCCAGACACGACGCAAACAGCTTATATAATGTTGGAAGGAGACTGATTGGTCGGTAGTTGTTTATGTCCACAGGATCGCCTTTCTTATATAGTAGGATAATTCGGGATTCAGTCCATTTGTTGGGTATTTTTTGTATGTCTAGGATTTTATTAAACAGTATAGTAAGGGGACCAATCAGCATGTGTTTTCCAATTTTTATGGCTTCGTTGGGTATGTTGTCTGGCCCTGGAGATTTTTCTTCTTTTAATTTTGTTATTTTTTTCATGATTTCTTTGGTATTAAAAGGCTCGACCAAGAGACTATTTTCCCATTTCTGCCTATATTTTTTCACTTCTTTTCTCTTGTTTGCGGAGTCTTTGTCATCGTAAAGATCTTTATAAAACCTGGAAGCCACTTCTACTAAGTCCTTCCTAGTTTGTAATGTTTTTGACGGATATTGTGCTTTTAACGACGGAATCCAATTTTTTTCTAAGTTTAATTGTTTAAAAGCTCTTTTTTGACTTCCGGTTTCGGTTAATTTTTTTTCAATTACTTGCATTCTGTGATTTTGGTAATCTTTTCTCAGTGATTTGTTGGTAGATTTGTAGAGTGTTGCGAGTTTTTGTTTGTCCTTCTTGTCTTTTAATGGTTTGTTTTTTAACATGGAACGTTGCTTGATTAGTTGTTTTGTTTCTTCAGATATTATATTCTTCCTAGGTCTTTCAGATGCGAGATTTGTTAAACTATGTTGTATGGCTGATTCTATTTTGTTATAAAAGGACTCTAAGTTATCATTTTCATGCCAGAGAATATGTTCTACTTTGGTTTTTAAGTTGGAAATATATTTTTCTTGGGTTTGCTGGTTTGAAAGGTTTGTTTCTGTTTTAGTGAAAGTTGCACGACATTTCTTTTGTTTTTCCAGTCTAATAGTTGCTCTCACTAATCTGTGGTCGCTAAGAAAAGTACTATTTGTTATAACTTCTATGTTCATGAACAACTTTGGGCAATTACTTAAGATATAATCAATTTGGTTCTTATTTTTCTTATCAGGTGTAGTCCATGTCCATAGGTTTTTTACGTTTTTTTTAAATATTGTATTGATTACTGTTAAATTATTTCCCATAGCATATTGTATTAGTCTATCGCCTCTTTTATTTCTTGATCCATAGCAGTATGGTCCTACGATTGTATTTTCTCCAGGTTTTCCTATACCTATTTTTGCGTTGAGGTCTCCCATAAGTATTTGTTTCCCAATAGCATGGTATCTTGCTCTATCTATTTGGTCGTAAAATATATTTATATCTTCTTCTGTTGCCTCGGTGGTAGGGGCATAGACTTGAATTAACGATAACTTTAGCTTCCCAAATTTAAGGTTAAGCAGACAGACTCTCTCTGATATTCCTGTGTAGTTTTCTATGTTATTTTTATATTTCTTTTTTATTAAAAAGCCTACTCCGTGGTGTCCTTTAGTTTCGCCTGTGTAGCAAAATATATAATTTTCGTCTTCTGTTATGTTGTTCCCATATCTTCGTACTTCGGACAATCCTAAAATATCGTGTTTGATTCTGTTAAGGGAGTATTTTAATAAACTCATTTGTTGTGGTTGTAATAAAGATCTTACATTGTATGTACCGATATATAATCGTTGAGTTGTTGGAGGGTTATAGTCGTCATCTCCCGCGGTGACCAGCCGTGTTGGGAGACGGAAACGGAAAGAGGAGGGCGTTATTTGCTATTCTGTGTTTTGTGTAGAGGCTTGTGCCTGGAAACAACTTTTCTCTGAGTACGTAAACATAGGTTTTTTTAAAATGAAGTTTTCCATTTTGTTAGTTTTATTTATCTTTGTTGCTTGTTTTGGATTTGCTTTCATGGTACTGCTATTGGATATTGTAATTGTTTCTGGTGACTCAGATAGATTTCGTTTTTTGTTATATGTGTCTTGCGGTGCATTATGTTTTTCGTTGTTCACTATTATAAGTTTATCATATTTAATTATTGCTTTCCTTCCTTGTTCTCTCTCTTTCTCAACTTCAATTTGCAGAGCTTTCCTCTTGTTTAATACTTCCAGGGGAAAATCCTCCTTTATGTAATAGGGTGTTGATTCCATTTTTTTCTTATTTTGTAGTATTTGTATTTTTAGTCTCATTGTTAACGTTGTCACAATGATAGGTCTTATTTTCTCTCCTTTTTTCCCGAGCCTTCTTACTTGTTCCAAAGAATTATTCTCGCATTTTATGTTCAAAGTATTATCTATGATCTGCAGTACCTTTTTCTCAAGCTCTTGATAACTCTTTTCTCCTTCTTCAACTCCGAACAAAAGTAGATTCTTCCGTCTCATAAATCTCTCGAAGTTGTCAATTATACGTTTGTGGTTTTCCAGTTTTTGCTCGATTTGTTCATTTTTAATTTCTAGGCTTTTAAACTTCTCATTTATATTATTATTAATTGTATCTTTTATATCTTCCTTCATTTCGCGCATATCTGCCTTCTGTTGTTTTATTTCCTCTTGCATTTTTATTAGCATATTTTTTATTTCCTCCATTTTTCTGTAGCACGCCCTCTATCGGCAACTACTTGGTTTATATTGATAACGTTAGATGGCGCTAGTTACTCAAGAGTTATCTTTGGCACTATACGGCGTTAGTGACGTAGGGTGACTATTTGTCACTAGATGGCGTTAAAACACAAAGTATAATTTATATATTTTTTAAAATGTTTTTTTTTTTTTTTTTTTTTTTTTTTTTTTACTTCTTAGAATGTTTGTACTACGCACTTCGGTTATTAAACACTTGGGCACTAATATTTTAAGTTCACAAATGTTCGTTTTGGCTGTCCAAGTCCCTAAAGTTCACTTATTGTTGTAGTCTTTTCGTCACAAGTTAAAAGAATTCACATCGCTTTAATTACTTCACTTTTTAGTTTAAACTGTTAATTCACTGTTTTTTTACTTTGTTTGATTGTTTTTAGGCACCAACTTTGTCTTTAATTATTTTTTAATACACTTTGTTTACGCAGCTGAATTAGTAAACGCACTTTCAACTACCCTCCTCTTACTTCTTTCTGCGCACCGAAATACCGACTAAAAACCCCGCGTCGGCCACCATCGGTGCACTTCAGAGACGGCCCCGGGATTCCGTGCGACAGACGCGCCAGGACCGCCTCTCCGTGCACTGCCGCTTAGCGACGCGGCTTTGGACGCGTGTTGCGTCACGTCTCGGAGGCCGCCAAGATAGGGACGGCGACCCCATGTGGCCTCTGCGGCGCCGGGTTAGATGTTGTCCCGGCGCCTCCTACGTCTCCTGTGGCGACGAGCGGGACCGGTCTGCTCCCGATCCCGCTCGGCGCTCTCCTTTTGCGACATGACAGGTTCGCAGAAGGAGAGCATGGCCCGCCACGAACTCCGGCTGCCGACCATGGCGGCGACCACGGCCGGCAGCGAAAGGTCGCTTCCCACGAACGTGATAAGAGTGCTGCGCTCCTCGTCCCAGGCTGGGCACTCCTCCAGCGTGTGCTGGGCTTAGTCCTCACGGCAGTTGCCACAATGGTGGCACACGGCGGACTCCTCCGCTCCAGCTATGCGACACAGGTACGCACCGAAGCAGCCGGGCCCGGTGAGCACCTGCGTCAGCCGGTATGTCGGCGCACCGTGGCGCCTGTCCAGCCACTGTTCGTGGACAGGTCGCACTGCCGCGACAGTCCTCGTACCAGCACTAGGGTTCTCCAGCCTGGAACGCCACTCCTCCACGGCGGTCCTGCGGAGGGAGGCCAACATGGCCTCGACCTCACGGGGGACCATCCTCTGCCCACGCCCGGACGCATCCTCTCGCCGGAAGAAAGCCGACGAGAGGGTTTTAGCGTCCAGCACCCAGGGCAGAGTTCCCACCAATACGCAGGCCGCCTCGTGCGAGACCGTGCGGTAGCCCCTGATTATTCGCTGCGCCACCATGCGCTGCAGACGGTGCAGCAGGCGGACGCAGCGAGCCCTCAGTGACTCGGCCCAAACGGGACACCCGTAGAGGGCCATGGACCGCACGAACCCAGCATAAAGGTTTCGGCAAGGGATGCCAGGACCATCAGTGTTGGGCAGCAGGCGCCCCAGTGCGCCCGCCGCCCACACCAGCTTCGGCGACAACTCCTCAAAATGCGCGCGGAAATCCCATCGACTGTCGAGGACGAGACCGAGGTATTTCAACCTCGAGCCGACGGGAATCCGCACGCTCTCCAGAGTGATGTGGGCCCCAGGCGGAGGCCCACACCGAGGACCGTGGAAACACACGGCCTCGGTCTTGTTGAGGGCCACCGTGAGGCCTAGTCGCCGAATCCTGCCCACCACCAGTCCAGTACCGAACGAGGCGAGCAGGGCGGACCTCTGGAATGTCCTGGCCTTCGCTGTCACCAGTGTGTCGTGCACGTAGCAGACGACAGCGACGCCCCGAAGGTTGGTACCACGTAGCACCCAGTCGTAGCCGATGTTCCACAGGAGCGGCCCAAGAACCGAGCCCTGTGGAACACCGCACGTCACTTCCCTGCGGTGCCACCCGTCGGCGCCCGGATACACCACGTACCTGTAAGACAGGTACGAGTGCACCAGATGCCAAAGGAACCTCGTGGTACTGCAGTGCTTCTTCGATGCAGGCCCAAGGCATGGTGTTGAACGCGTTGGCGATGTCGAGAGACACCGCCACCACGACCCTACCCAGGGACACCGCACGCTCCGCTTGTGCCTTCACCCGCAGAATCGCGTGGACCGTCGACCAGCCCCGCCGGAACCCGAACTGGCAGTCTGCCAAATCCGGGCCCGTACCCTCCAAATGCTCGACGAGGCGCGCGTGGACTACGCGCTCGAAGAGCTTCCACACCTCGTCGAGCAACACGATCGGTTGGTAGGCCGAAGGCGAATCTGCGGGTCGCCCTCCTTGCGGAGCAGGGCAAGCTTGCCCGTCTTCCACCGCGACGGGAAGATGCCCTGCTCAAGGCACGCGGAGAAAAGGCCGCGGAGCCTCGTACCCAGCGACTCGACAGCCAGCACCCAGACACGACCGGGCACCCCATCGAGCCTCGGGGCCGCTCTTGCTCCGCAGCCGAAGCACTGCCGCCTCTAGCTCTTGCGGCGAAACCTCCGGGATATCCCTTACCGAAACCAACGACGATGGCGCCGGTGGACGTGGCGCCATCGGTGGAGGAGTGAACTCCTCGGTGGCCGGAAACCGCCGGATGCCGGTTCAACTACCGGCCGCTGCTGCGATCGGACAGTGGCCATCAGTTCCGCGATCATTTTGCCCTGGGTGGTGAGGGCCGCCTCCAGCGCCGTCACTTTTTCGCGGAGTTCGGCCTTCTCCGCCTCGACCCTGGAGAGCTCCGCTGATGGCGGCTCCTGCGCTATCTCGAGTAGCTCCAACATGTTGTCTTTGATTTCTTTGACATACGTGCCCTTGAGGTTTTTGGCCGTCCTAGCAACGTGCTGGAGCCGCTCTGCTATCTTCGTTAGCGCAGCACTGTGTGTGGCTGGGGGAGGATCCCTTGGCGCAGGTTTGGTCCTAAGATTTGCCTCCTTGGCCTTCCGCAGCTCGATATCGTCCGCCTCCAGCATCTCGGCCTCTGTGACGCTTTTGGCCTCCAGTGCAGCCTCGTATTCCCTTTGCGCCTTGGCGAGGGCGTCATCCTTTGTGCCCACGTTCGATGGAGCAAGTGGGCGCCTCTTCAGCTTTTTGGTGGCAGTGCGGGAGTCGGACTCGACCGCACTACCTCCATCGCTGGCTCTGGGCCGCTTCTCTGCAGGGCGAGAGCCCCGCCGTTTGCTTCTTCTTTTCGGCTGCGAAGAATCGCTGCACGCCCCGGACTCCGAGTCGAAGTCACGGTGTGCCGCGGTCTTCTCCGCTGGAGGTCCCATCGCCGAACCTGGGCGACTGGTCGCCAGAGAAGTGTCCGAGTCTGGCAGCCTATCTACCACAACGGAACAAGTTTTAGGGGTTTTAAAAGTGTCATTCATTTTGTTCCCACGAGTATGGGGGAAGTGAAGGTCCGCCCAGGCAGTGCCCCCTGTACCTGGGTAAGCCTAGCCCGCCAGAGGGTCGGCCGGTACTCTGGCGGGGGTCGCACTAGAGACTGAACTGCCCACCAGCCATGCATCCCCTCGCGGTGCGCCGCCGCTTGGGATTCGGGGTACTTTTTATAGAGGCATCCTCCCTCGCGGTCCGGGTGGTTAAGCCAAGACCCTCGGTCCGACAGGAGTGCGAGACATGACCACAAACCTCACAGCCGAATTACGATGTGCGACGGCGACCGTGGGAGGGACACTACCACAGACCGCCCGGCGGCGGGGTAAGCGCACACCGGACCCGCCGAAACCTCCGGGACAGAACCGGAGGGCGACCCAAATGGAGGGTCCCGCCTGTAACGACAGATAGAGGTGGCCGCCACAAAAAACAGCGACCGCCAAACCCCCTGCCCTCTCCGTCGGATATTCGCCGTCGGCCATAGTAGTTGCAGAACTGCAACTACGATGACCCACGTTGCCCAGGGACCACATGGAGGTTCCCGACATAGCACCCCTTGTGTCCTAATCTGTATTAAGTCAGGATATACTCTTTTTAAATTGTAAAATAGGTCCGTGATCAATATAATGTCAACCTCACTGTTTTTTTTTTTTTGACTGTCTTAATTTAAACTACCACTCGGGAAACTGAAAGCAATTTACAAATTCACGTGATGTTTGACTCATTCTGCGAAAATTAAAATATGTTCAATATAAATAAATTAAAGATAATGAAATGGAACATGTGATATCCTTTGTTGGGTCGCTGCTTGTATAATGTTCACTTATAAACGGTTTGTGTTAAACTAACTTATTTTTGCACAAACACGATTTTCCTGGAAAGCGTTCCACATCTTTCAAAATATTCATGATAATAACTAGCTATTATCATTTCAAGGCCAAAACTACGTGGGACAATGTTCCCTGCGATCAATTACTTGATATATGTGTCACCGTAAAGCGCAAACAAATTTTAACTGCGCCGTTTGGTTGAAACAATTCACAGCAGTATAAAGGTGAACGAAAACATCGTGAGGAAGCCTGCATACCATAGCGATTAAGTCCGCCAACCCGCACAAGGCCAGCTTGGTGGACTATCACCCGAATACTGGAACGCCATTCAAATAATAAGTTGCTGTTAACAGCGCACGGCCCACTTAGCCAGTACATTTAATCGGGATTAACGTAGTTAAGCGCCATTTATATTTAGGTTGCGTTCCAGTATTTGGGCGTATATGTACTAACCATTCTCACTCGTACTCTTGATTGTAGACGAGGTCCGTGATCTGCAGTGGGACGTATTTGGGCTGATACCGAAGTTTCGATCCGTAGTCGAGACAATTTTACTGGTCAATTTACATAAAAGAGGCTGTGCCGCCCTGGCCCCCACCACTGAACTCCTGTAAGCCAGGATCAACAGGGTAATTTTAATAACACCGAGCAATGAAGCTCAGCGAGTCTCCTGGAAAGTTTGAATTTTCTTTAAGACTCAACGAAATTAATCAAAGAGTTTAGTAGAAGTTGGAATATTTTTGACCACACTTATTTCACATTCTCCGTCGCACTTCGTTCCAAGAATACTTTGCTACAGGATCGATACATCCAAATTAAATGAGGCCCGATTTTTCAACAGTCTGATAACCCGACCAATAAGAAAATAACAAAACTTAAAATTAAATTAAATATTAAAGCAACTATTATTTTTAAATAGTTCGTGTAATTTGTTTGATGAATTTTGATAATTAAAAATCAGCCCTGAACCGAATAATATTAATCTAAAACTTAATTGAATGTTTATCGTGTTTCTTTTATTCATATTTGACGTTAAAATATTTAAGCTGGTATCGAAAATTACAGAAATGTGTTCGGCATTTTTATTTCAAAAGCGTCAAATAGAAACGATTAACTTCCCAAAAGCTTCTTCACTAAAAGCTGTAAGTTTCGTGTAAAAACTAATTTAGGTTTTTTGAGCAATTCTAAAAAGCCCAGGCTATCTTTAAATGATTTTATTTGTGAGAAAGCAGCTTTTAACGATAGGTCAATTTGTTACATCTACTTTTAGTTTTTGTGTAATTTCAGTGCTGTGGTTTTGACAGTAAAGTGTTTTTATTGCTAAAACATCATTTTTATTATTTATCTTTTTTATTCCTATTCAGATATGGTTTCTACAGAATGTTTTTCTGTATACATACATACATACATAAACTCACGCCTTGTTCCCAGAAGGGGTAGGCAGAGGTGCCAAGGCACCCACATTTCGCCTTGTATGTTCCGTCCCACAATGTGATAGGTGGCGAGCCTATCACCATATCGGGCACAAATTCCTGACTCTGGGCTGATACTGAATAGAAAAATCCAATATCACTTTGCCCAACCCGGGATTCGAACCCGAGACCTCAGCTTTGCAACCGTACCGTAGTACAACTACGCCACCGAGGCAGTCTGTGTTTTTCTGTATAAAATATATGTTATCGTGATTATTTTTTTTTATGGGAGTAAAATAATATCTGTAATTTGTATTGTAGTCCGCCACGACGACGAATGTCTGTCGACGAATAACTGGTGGTAGGTCTCTCATATGTGAGAGGCTGCCTGGGTGGGTACCACCGCAATGTCTATTTCTCCCGTCAAACAGCAGTTTAAATGCACTGGTGTGTTTCGGATTGAAGGACATTGTAGCCAGAGTAACTACTGGACATATTGAGACTTAACATCTTGTGTCTCAGGATGGCGAGCGCAGTGGAATGCCAAACATTGCTTTGTAATTCAAGGTGTTGTTTGGTTTTGCTACTGTTCATGAGCGGTCGCATCGTTTACCATCAGGCGAACGGCATGCTCGTCTCGCCATTCACTGCAATAAAAAATAATAAATAAATATGTTCGAACATCGCACATAAAACTGTACGAGAATGCCTAAATACTTTATAAAATGTTCGAATTTTGAATCGTCGTAATATTAGACTAAGTTCGAAGTATATGATAGGTTTCATACAGAATAGTATTGATTTTTAGAAGTGGGCAACTCTTATCTTATATTTTGACGGTCTATGTCCGAACATTCGATATTCGTGTAGTATAGAGTAACCCCGTGTTGCGGGCTGTTAGTATTTAATAATTTCCTACTGTAAACCACATTTATCATTCAAACAACGCAAGACCCTCTCAAGATATCTTTATCAAAACATTTACAGCCAAGACAAAGGCATCGCGTTAATAATTAATTACATTTCGAATTGGGGATGATAGAAACTTGAAAATTAAATGAGGAACCGTAAGGAGGAAAATTAATAACTCTTATAAATTATACTACGGATTTTAGAATTATACAAATTTCGCAAGAGATAGAAAATACACTATTCGTTTAAGATTCTTGCTTATAAGGAACGGATTCATCTTTGGCAGTCTCCGTGGCGCAGTTGGTTAGACAAAGGTTGTGTAACGTGAGGCCGCGGGTTCGATCCCCGCACCGAGCCAAAAATTTGTGTTATCAACAGATATTTATTTCGGTACTGGGTGTTTGTGACCGAAAAATCTCTCGTAGTTTCTGATACCCACGACAAAAGACTCGATCTTAGTGTGGGGTCAGGACTATTTACATATATGACTGTTGGATATATTTATTTATCATTTATTTATTTACATTGTCTTTTACACATTTTGAATTTGACTTAAAAATATTTTATGGCCTTAGTCCCAAGAAGGTACCTATACTTATAAAACAGAGATTTTTTTATATTGGTCATAAAATCATCATTATCTCAGCCACAGGAAGTCCACTGCTGAACATAGGCCTCCCCCAAGGATCTCCACATCGACCTGTTGGAAGCGGCCTGCATCCAGCGACTCCCTGCAACTTTAGCCATATTAGTCAAATACTTTGTTCTTATATTATGATTGCTGAGCTACGTACAGCATAATTCTTACAGAACATGAACATGATAAATCTAACGGTATTGTTCTAAATGTATAAAACAAAATGATTAATCTAGATATAAAAGCCACAACATTCAAAGGTGTAATAAATTTAAATAATAAAACAAAACAAATGTCCATGACTTAATTAAAAAGTAAACTAAGTTGATAGCTAAGATAAATTAGATCTAAACTTCTTGTCAGGCGTCAAGAAGTTTAGAAACACAATTAAACCATAGTTAAAAAGCTTAATATACAATTAATGGTTTATTTACAAAAAAAATATATAGAGTATTTTTTCAATCTCTACTGCATTGATACAAATTAGATTACATTTGATATTTGAATATGGGAAAAAATACAAGTATAATGTTATAGTTTATCATTCTACCTGTTTCATACCTATTTACCCCTGCTCACCTAGTCATCCCATTATACGGTATTTAACGATACAACAGCTTACTTAACACTATTTACCACATTATAACATTATTTAAGTATATTACATTTTTAAAAAACGGTTTGGTCATATATTTTTTACAATCTGATTAAATTGTATCTATCTTCCAATAATTTTTTTTACTGGTGGTAGGTCTCTCATATGTGAGAGGCTATCAGGGTTGATACCACCGCAATGTCTATTTCTCCCGTGAAACAACACTGCTTAAATGCACTGTTGTGTTTCGGATTGAAGGACATTGTAGCCAGAGCAACTACTGGACATATTGAGACTTAACATCTTATGTCTCAGGATTGCGAGCGCAGTGGAATGTTGCTACTGTTTATGAGCGGTCGTATCGCTTACCATCAGGCGAACAGCTTGCTCGTCTCGCCATTCACTGCAATAAAAAAAATAAAAAAAAACTCTAGAAAAAAATTATGAGAAAATAAAGTAATTAAGCTTTAACTTGCAATAAATAAACGTCCAAATATGCAGTGCTCCCTTGATGTAATCTAATTAAATTATCTCAAGCAGTTAAACTTTGCGCACAATTTCCCAATTCGAATATCGGTTTAGTGTTTATTACCGCCCGGGCTTTCGCATGAACGTCCTTTGTTCTCGATAAATACGAGTACACAATTATTTTTGATTGCGGATTTTTGCTTTATATCGGTGTTTTATATTACAATTTACAACGCCGGAAGAATAAATGGGAGATTGTGGTTTTTGCCTCGTTCAGAAATTAATTTGATGGTTGCGCGGTTGTGTTAATTTTATTTTCATAACAAAATATTTATTTAAAATGTCATTCAGATAATGGCTGGCTTTGTATTAAAATTTGATTTGAGAGAGAGAGATCAAATTTTAATATTTATTCATATCTGGATAGGATAGGGTTGAAAATAGCCTAAAGATACCTAAGACCATTGGACATTATATTTAGAGCCAAATTTTCAATCGCAATTTTATCTAGGCACGCGGTAGCGCGTCAAGCCAAGTTCAGGTTAACAAACAGCACGATTTGTAATTTAACACAAACCATTTGGGCCTCTTTTCGCCCCCTTATAACTCAAAAATAGACAACACACGAAATCTACACGAGCTAATAAATAGTCATTTACATTGATTATCCAGCAACAGTCACGAACAAACCGAATTATCTACGCCCTCAGCACTACATACCTACATAGTTTACAAATAATAAATAATTTCTACAAACTTGTCAGGCTTCCACAATTTGCTCACTTTATGTGTGCAATTAAATAAAAGAACATTGTAAAAGGACGTTTTGAGGACTGAAGATATCTCGTTCGAGCGATCATGAAATAAAGAGATCTCTTTAGGCATGAGTCCGGTGAACAAATTAAAAAAACTTGAGAGGTGTCAGCGGACACCCGGATGGAACGAAGTTCCTTTCGATTAATTAGTGAAGGAATTGTAAGAAAATTTTATTTCTTAAGTTATAAAAATAGTTTTTTTATTATTATTAACAAATATAATGTAACATAAACTTAATCAGTAGGCTATATTGTAGCAATAATTGGTAAATATACATAGTCAAATCTAGGGTTGATGATTGACAGCAGGGTAACAAACTAAAATTGTAAATAATAAAAGTTATAAAAATAATACCTTTCATTATTAACAAATATAATGTTATATAAACTTAATCAGTAAGCTACATTTTAGTAATAATTGGCAAATATACATAGTCAAATGAAGGGTTGATGATTGACAGCAGGATAACAAACTAAAATTGTAAATAATAATAAATTTATTAAGGAGGATCGAAAATCAATGTATTACGGTTTTATTATGTAATTTTAATTAAATGTCACCATCAAAAGAATCATTTGGGTACCACCATCATTATATTTTTTTTTCACATATTTATGCAATTTATGTTTCTTTTGTACCAATTTGATTTATGACATTTGATAAAAATTAGAAATTGTCGCAACGTTTCCCACTTAATTTTGGGTTTCAGCGTATTCTTAGTTTTTACTATAGCCTTTAACATATTAATATGTATTTGGATATTTTATTGCCTCTATTAGAGTTAAATAAAATGTATGACATCATTTTCAAATAAAGAAATAAAAATGATTGTCAAATGTTTTACAGTGTCGTTACAACTTTTCGTGAGATTTTTTTCCGTCTAGCCCCCTTTCACAACGCGCGATAAGGAACTTCGTTCCAATTAAAAGTCTATTTTAAAATATACAGACGGGAGTATTTAAATAAATAAGATTACTAAACCCACTTGTTGTAAATTTCTTGATTTCTTTATAGTAAATAATATTACATAAGGACGTCGCCCTGCCTTCCTCTACAATGAAGATCTTATTTTCAGACTTTTTTACACATTTATTTTTTGTTGTTCACTCTAAAACGTCTAACGAACTTCGAGTATTTACGGTGCAAGGAAGAAGGTGGGCGATAATTCTACGTTTAAAGCTACTCGAAAGTGTAGATAACTACACAAACAAAAATCTTAAAACCAAATTTAATATATGAAGGGGCAGGATGGCCTTCATCAGAACTCATCTTCTACGATATAATTATGTAGGCAGGTTGATAGGTGAACAGCGAAATCACAGGTTCTTGTTACAGAGTTTAATCACGAAAGAACAACAAAACAACACCAACTTAGTTAGAACACTAAAGAAGAACAACAGACTTTAACTTATTTTCATAGCGATTCGTCACAAACGTGGTCCGAGGGCTCCGTCGTCTTGAATCCGTGTCTCCAGGCGACGGCCCTCAACACCATCGACAATGACGCTCCGCTAGGCTGACTCTGACAGCTAAAAGTCAGTCAACCTGATGTATGAAATTGACGGAAGCGCCGTCACGGCCGGACTGACTCTCGACCGTCCTCGGGCGATTCTCTGAAACAATATGTTGCAAGCGTACATAGTCCGTTCGGCATCCTGACGGACGACTAATCATTACAATTACGACAATACGCGATGATTAACTGCTTAAAATAAGGTGTGTGTCTCGCTACTAATAAGCCGGATAACACAGCCTTCTCATCCAGCAGCATATACGTTAACTATTCGCAATTGGGGCTATTAGACAAGTCAATCCCTTGGTGGATGTGACTCGGACGACAATATTCGTCTTAGCATGATCTGCAAAACATCCAGAACAAGTCAGCCTACATAAAGGGCTCTGACTCGGACGACACATTTCGTCTTAACATGATCTGCAAAACATCCAGAACAAGTCAGCCTACGTAAAGGGCTCTGACTCGGACGACACATTTCGTCTTAACATGATCTGCAAAACATCCAGAACAAGTCAGCCTACGTAAAGGGCTCTGACTCGGACGACACATTTCGTCTTAACATGATCTGCAAAACATCCAGAACAAGTCAGCCTACGTAAAGGGCTCTGACTCGGACGACACATTTCGTCTCATAGTACAAAAGCACAGAGACAAGCCAATCTTATAACTGACTCGGACGACATATTTCGTCTGACCATTTGGAAGGAAAGTAGTTCTTCTATTCCGTACTCACGTTGGACTATGAATCGTCCCGTTCTGTATGAATTTCGGTATCGTGCAAAATTTCCCAAGTCCCAGGACCTGAGCATGTACTAAGAGTGTCTAAGTCTATAGTCCTTGAATCGGCGGAAACAGTAATTGGGCATAAGGTCAAGGTATCAAGCGTAATCATTGTCATGACTTGAATTAATTATACTTCCTTCATCTTCCGACGCCGTCGCGGCCTCTCCACAATTTACAAGACCAGTGGCTATTTCGATTAAACTGATATGTCCCTGCCTAAATGTTGCAGCTCGTTATGGACATGATTAATTAGTGTCCAAATAAGAGACCGAATTATAGGTAGCCATGAAACTGCTTTGTTACGAGTAATCTTTCTGTAAAGTATGGCATTTCTAACATCATATTATGTTTGACTGCCAACCCGCACTAGGCCAGCGTGGTGGACTATATGGCCTAACCACTCTCAATCGTATTCTCGATTGTAGAGTAGGCCCGTGCCCTGCAGTGGGACGTATATGGGCTGATACAGTGATTATGTTTGACTAACCGTTTCGCAAAAGCTATTGCTCTGATGTTTCGCGATAAGATCCTGAACTGATAACCAGCCCTTATGAAGCTCAACATAACTTAAGTAAATATTGCGTTTCTAATTATTTGTATTTGAATGTCGATAAGTGTAGTGTTATAACGTTTTCACGTAAAACAAAAACAATTTTATATGATTATAAATTATTTGATACAATACTTAAACGAAATACAGAAGTAAGGGACCTCGGAGTCCAACTAGACTGTAAGCTCTTGTTTGATATACATATTAATAAAATTGCAGAAAAAGCTTACAAAATGCTTGGTTTTATGTTTAGACAAAGCATGGAATTTAAACGTCCAGAGACATTTCTATTATTGTTTAATGCACTGGTCAGATCTCAACTGGAGTATGCCTCGACAGTCTGGAATCCACAGTATGGAATCCATATCCATACTTTAGAAAGTGTCCAAAATAAATTTTTGAAAAGATTATCTTATAAATTTCCTACCGCTGACATCAAAATCGTATCACTACAAAGACGCAGAGAGAATAGAGATCAGTTTTTCCTATATAAAATAATTAATGGGTTAATAGATTCTCCTTATCTTTTAAGTAAGATATTTTTCAATTGTCCTCGTATTAACGCTCGTTACAAAAATACATTCTCTTCTCCCAATTGTCTTAAAAAATATTCAAAGAATCGCTTTATTGTAAGAGCATGTCATAGCTACGACAAAACATATAACCATATTGATATATTTAATAAAAACAAGTCGTTTTATATTGCTTCTATCAGAAAATCAACTGGTTCTCCCATCCACTAATATATATATATTTTTTTTCTCTCGTTTTGTAATTTTTGGTTTGTATTATTGTTATTATTCCTTCTGTTTTTTGCTCATAGGATAAGAAATATGTTTTTTTTAATGTTTAATTAAGTTATTATTATTGTTTGACTTATGATTACTATATTATTTAGGTTCACTCCATGTTTTGTTTTTCAGTGGAAACTTTATTGGCTTTATTGTAATATACTGTGTAACGTTTATTTGTAATATTTATGCTGTATGTTTTCCTTAATAAATAAAATAAAATAAAAAATAAAATAATTGACAATTTTAGGCTAAGTCTTTATAAGAGTGTAAAGGGCAGCAGAATCTAACAGGGGATTTCGGGACAGATAGTCAGCGTGCTCCACCTTACTTCCTTCGCGGTACGCAATATCGAGTCGTAGGCTTGTAAATAAGCCCACCATCGGTAAACGCGGGGTGTTAGGTCTTTCATCGATTTCGAAGCCTTGAGCGAGTTACAATTGGTAACTACTATAAATCGCCTACCATAAAGGTAATGGCGAAAATACTCTACAGCTCTAACGACAGCTAAAGTTTCTAACTCGTATGAATGATAACGAGTCTTCGTGTCAGCTGTTCGGCAGCTATAATATTCTGCAACGTGCGGAAGATTATTTTTCTTTTGCAAAAGGATTTCTCCATATACTTCTGAGCTAGCATCGGTATGTAACTCCACTGGAAGTTCTGGATCGAAAATAGTTAGTACCGGTTCAGACATGAGAATGCCTATAATTTTGTGCCGTATCTTTTCGTGTAGGTGGTCCAAGTGATTCGTCCTTTAAGTTTTGTAAAAATAAATAAATAATAAATACCACCCAACAGTCATATACATAGTCCCGACCCTAAATCAAGAACGAGTCCTGGATCGTGGGTATCAGAAACCACGAGAAACTTTTCGGTCTCATAAACACCCAGACCCGAAAGAAATATTTGTGGGCCGCACAAAGATTTCTCTCTGTGCGGGGATCGAACCCGCGGCCTCTCGTTTCACAGGCGGCATTCTACCGACTGCGCCACGAAGGCTTTCATAAGAGATAATCTACTCTAAACGAGTAGATTGCAAGGTGATCGTTATCAATTTTTACACCAACCCTTGATCAAAGATATCCCTACCAATAATTATAGACTCAGATATATTATTGTCAGAAACTACGTGAAAGAGTAAACCAATCATACAATCACCAACTGTAACATCGGTTTTAATTTGAGTCGTACACTGTATATCATCACCTCCAATACCGCTAAAATAAACAAGATTCTTACACACAGTACCCAAGAGTTTATCACAATAACTATTTTTCACGAGAGAACAGGACGATCCGCTTTCAAATAGAAAAGGTACCGACTCACCGGATGATGTTGCTAAGATACCCCTTGCAGGACAGTGTTCACAATGGTAGACTTCCTTGACCGCAGCTTTACCACCGTTATTTCTATCTGGACAGTTGTCACATGTCCCTTTTGACCACATGTGTAGCATGTTATGGTTGTCATCTTCTTCAATGGACGGGAAGAGTTGGGAGTGTCTTGAGGCTTGACTGATCCCAACTCGTCACGACGTTTTCGGCATTCCGGCAAACCGCTTCGGTTCAGGTTCGTTAGCTTCGACACCGTCTGAACACCGCTTAAGAGATACACCTCCCAGGATTCGAAACAATTGAGTGCGAGTTGTGATATTGTGTGCAACCAATTCGCGTCTTATCAAACTCCTTCTGACAAAGCACGGAAATAACGAAACCAGTCTATACTTCTACAGGCATCACAGCCTTAAGTATTCGTTCAATAAGGTTCCATAAACGCAGAACAACTTCTGAAGCTGTCTCCTTAGCTCCTATTTGGAATCGCAATATTTCGTCAAAGTAGTCCTGAAGAAGCTTCGGTTTTGAGAATTTAGCCAACAGCGTTTGTTGACAACGCTCCAGGACATTTCATTTAAGTTTAGCTTAGTGATATAAGCAGCCGCTCGCCCTTTTAGAGAAGCAGTAAGGGCCATGACCAAGTCTATTCCTTCTAAGCGCTTAGTTTGAACAATTGCTTCGAGAATATTGCACCAACCGTCTATGTCACAGTCAGGTTCGTCTGAATTAAAAGGCAAAAATTGTATTGCTTTGTTAGCACTCAGAGTTGGCGTTAACTGGGCTGCGAAAACACGAGATAAAGGCATTTCCATATCACTTAGTAATTTTTCTGCATCCGATTTTGTTGTTTCTCGCTCGACTCTAGCTCCATTCGATCCCACTTCTGATGAAGGGGCAGGATGGCCTTCATCAGAACTCATCTTCTACGATATAATTATGTAGGCAGGTTGATAGGTGAACAGCGAAATCACAGGTTCTTGTTACAGAGTTTAATCACGAAAGAACAACAAAACAACACCAACTTAGTTAGAACACTAAAGAAGAACAACAGACTTTAACTTATTTTCATAGCGATTCGTCACAAAACGTGGTCCGAGGGCTCCGTCGTCTTGAATCCGTGTCTCCAGGCGACGGCCCTCAACACCATCGACAATGACGCTCCGCTAGGCTGACTCTGACAGCTAAAAGTCAGTCAACCTGATGTATGAAATTGACGGAAGCGCCGTCATATAAATAATAAACAAAGTCAAATACATAGTCTTGACCCCACACTAAGATCAAGGGCCCTACTATATTCATCGAACGAACGAACGAACGAACGAAGGACCCTACTATATTCAACGAAACGAAGTTCGAAACTTCGGATGATCAAAGTTTATATACGATACGAATGTACCTACATAAAAACTTATGGTCGTTATTGATTTATGGTCGTAACCATAGACTTATAGTTACGGTGTACGTTATATATATACATTCGTATCGTATAAAAAACTTCGTTTGTCCGAAGTTTCGAACTTCGTTTCGTTGAATATAGTAGGGTCCCAAGTCTTCTGTGGGTATCAGAAACTACGAGAGACTTTTCGGTCTCACAAACACCCAGACCAGAAATAAATATTTGATATAGATAAATATTTATGCGCCGCACAAACATTTATATTGATGCGGGGATCGAACCCGCGGCCTGTCGTTTCACAGGCGACGTCTAACCGCCTGTGCCACGGAGACTGATAATATACCCACATTGAAGATTTAGTGCCAATGTTATTCCTTGCTCACTGGATTTTCAATAACGGGTGTGTAGACGTAAGTCTCCAAAATACCTACATTAGGTTTTTTTTTATTGCGATGAATGGCGAAATGCCTATTACCAGTAAAAGGTCTAATGAATTTGACAGCCTCCGTGCCGCAGTTTGTTAGACGCCGATTGTGAAATCTGAGGCTGCAAATTGGATCCCCGCAAAATGACAAATACTTATGTGATACACAGGTATTTGCTTGTGTGTTTGTGAGACCAGTCCCTCGAAGTTTCTGATAACCACGATACAAGAATCGATAGTAGTTAGTACAGTGTATGTGACTGTTGGGTGTATTTTTTTAATAAAGAATTACACCCAACAGGCACATACATAGTCCTGACCCTACGAGACCCTGAACTACGAGCGACTTTCTTACAAACACCCAGACCTCAGACAAATACTTGTCTCTGTGCGGGGATCGAATCCGCGACGTCTCGTTTCAGGCGGAGTCTAACTAACTGCGCCCCAGAAGCTGTCAAATTTATTTTTTAATGTATTTTTTAATGCTATTTATTTATGTAATTCTCTTATTTTCAGAACTCGCAGCGTCTAGGCCGTGTGAGCCGAGCCGAAGCGCGAGCTACAGCCATGGTGTTCATCATGATCATAGCCTTCACGGTCGCATGGACTCCGTACTCCTTGTTCGCGCTTATGGAACAGTTTGCGACGGAGGGGATAGTAAGTTTTTTTTTTTGTATTGGATTGTATGGCGAGACGAGCATGGTATTTGCCTAATGGTAAGCGATACGACCGCTCATAAATAGTAGCAAAAACAACACCTTGAGATACAAAGCAATATTAGGCAATGCACTGCGCTCGCCAGCCTGTGGATGATGTCAAGTCTCAATAAGTATTGTAAAAACTGAATAATAGCTGAACTGAAAAGTGATAGATGGCCTGTTGGTAAACTAGACGCGGCTGCCAACATGTTCACAGTGGTGGGGTGTTCGAATCCCAGGCCACACCTCTGAGTTTTCGGAGTCATGTGTGTATTGATAGTCAATCACCACGCACTATAAAGGTGTTAACATCGTGAAGAAACCTGCATACCATAGCGATTTATAAGAATTTCTATGGTATGTAAAGTCCGTCAACACGCACTAGGCCAGCGTGGTGGACTATATGGCCTAACCACTCTCAATCGTACTCTCGTTGTGGAGGAGGTCCGTGCGCTGCAGTGAGTCTTATATGGGCTGATACAGTAACTGAACTGAAACCACTGAAAACCAGTGTAACATTATGCTGAGTGGCCACCTAAGTGCCACAGCGATTTTTTATTTTTTTATTCCAATGAAAAGCGAGACGAGCATGCCGTTCACCTGATGGTAAGCAATACGACAGCTCATAAACAGTAGCAGAACCAAACAACACCTCGAATCACAAAGCAATTCTGAGACATAAGATGTTAAGTCTCAATATATCCAGTAGTTACTCTGGCTACAATGTCCTTCAATCCGAAACACAACAGTGCCTCTACACTGGTGTTTGATGGAAGAAATAGACAATGCGGTGGTACCCACCCAGGCGTCCTCTCACATATGAGAGACCAGTAAAATGCGACCCATTACACCGGAAACATACTACTGAAACGCCACCCAACCCAACGCAACACGTGTTGAACACGTGATGCACTATGTTTCCGGCCTATTTATATCGAATGGCATGGGACCGCCGCCTGATGCCAATCGATACTCTGTCTAGATTTTGCTTAGCATTAAGTGCTTCAGTCACCATGTTGTGCCAGAATAATAAAAATAAAACAAAAAATATGGACACCTCATCAATGAAATCTCCTAAAGTTACCTTGCACTTGTTTTTCTCCTCATTGTACTAAATATTTTTATGTTTTTTCCACGAATCGTGTTATTAAATATACTTTTTATTGGGCTAGACGTGTGCCGCATTTCGAGACCTATTTATATCCTTTTTGGTAAATCGCGTTGGGAAAATTTAGGAACTTTTAACTCGATCCGATTTATCTCATGATACCTAATAAATGGATAGATTAAAACTTTATTAAGAGGTATGGCGTTATACAGGGTATATCAAGACTGCTACCGAAAACGAAGCCCGGTGGTAGTTTAAGCGACTTCAGACACAATGCAATAGAAAAAGTTGCAAAAAAACGTGTAATTTTTTTTATTTTTTTCCTATGACCATATTTGGGTGGTAAATGCATTTTTTCCTAAAATAATAGTGTATACCCTTTTGTTTATAAATAATCTAAGATAAAAAAGAGTTTAAATTATTATTTTGACAAAAACTATGGATTTACCACCCAAAAATGACGATATTTAAAAAATCATAAAAAATAACTGTCGTGTTTCTTTGCGAAATTTTTAGTTGCATTGTGTTTGTAGTCACTAAAACTACCACCCGGCTTCGTTTTCGGTAGCAGTCTTGAGATACCCGGTATATGTATTTCGTAGCATGGTGAAATAAACATGCTATTTACCTACTGGTAAACGACATAACCGCTCATGGATTGGCAGTAGCAAAGCCAAACAACACCATGAATTCCACTGCGCTCGCCATCCTGAGAAGTGTTTAGTCTCATGTTGTCCAGTAGGTACTCTAGCAACGAAAATCTTACTCCTTAAATCTTTTTGGCTTAGATACATAATTTATGTACCTAATTCATCTATATTTTTTTATTATGTAAATTTATATTTGAATTATGGATCTATTTAACAGCGTAACAATAAAATTTGAAGAACCCTGCATAATTGAGTGACTTTGCGGAAGGGTTGAATTTATGTAAAAGAACCCATAATATGGCTGAATTTCTAACAAATACAAAATCATACGACGCGATACCTACATAACCATTCGATAAAGATATTTAAGAGAAGACAGTAGTGAAGTTGTACAAATTCAACCAAGTTTCAAACGTAGAAGATAAATAAAATTCTCTCTATTAAGTAATTATCGAAAAAGAATTCGTTTGACCTTTGCTCAGCAGAAAAATGTTTCAAATACTCTAATTTTCTAATACAAGGCTTGTAGTTACCAAACTTGTTTTAGTTTTACGTGTAACAAAAGGAACGGATGACAATTGTTTGAGGAAAAAGAGAGGGTTAACGATCGAACCTGCGCAAGGGTCAAAGATTTCATTAACACGTCCGAGAATAGTTTTTTAACCCTCACACTGTCTTTATTTTCAATCGCGGTACTTATTAACATTCCGGCATCGTAATGTTGAAGATAGCTGGGGAAATCTAATAGCTAGAGTTTCACGCGCGGACACACAGGCAAAGTCGAAAAGGCCATGACGAAAATCTTAAGGGTTTACGCGAAAGCTGTATGGAGGGTTAGAATTCCCCGCGCGCGGATCGTATACCGCTTTGACCCAACCGTTGACATTTTTCCCATTTTCAAGTAATTTGGGGTTTGATTTATCGTCATTTAATTATTTACAGGAATGTTAGCTGCTTTTAGATTAAATATTTATGAGGGGTAAAGTAATAATGCAAGTTGTTTAAGATTTTCTCCCTGTTTTATTGAGCATTTTTATCGCCGATTTAAAGACGTCTTAAAAACAAATAGGATTAAAAGTTGACCCTCGTAAAAACCTCATTCAGAGAAGTGATACAAAACAGAAGTCTAGGGAATACGTACCTTCCTAAGTTCATGGTGTGTGTGCGCTTGATATTTATTTTAATTCCGATGGCACTGCTTTTATATCTACCTACCTACATATATTATGTAACATATTTGCGAACTAACAATCATCTTTTGCCCCGCGAAATTGTTTTTGGCGTAATGTGCTAAATATTATATAATGTGATCACTATCTGCCTTAAGGGCAATGTAAAATAGGTCAATACTTACAAAAACAGCAATCTATTTTTGATGCAATAATTATACCTTAAAGAGTAATGCGAAAATAAATTATATTTTACCTAATTTCCCTCACCAATACATACTCGTAACTCACTTCGTTCATTAAGGCATAAAAATTTAGAATCTTCTATAAATATTAAATATCTCACACACAAAATCAACAATTTCCTTAACTTCCTAATAGGACAATTTTGTTACAGGTGTCTCCAGGTGCCGGCGTGATCCCAGCATTAGTGGCAAAGAGCTCGATATGCTACGACCCACTTATTTACGTGGGGATGAATACACAAGTGAGTTACATAAATTGTTCGTAATTAATTAGATTCCGTTCATTTCCATCGGGTTGAAAGCACGGCTCATTGGAGCTACGCGAAGGAGTCTTAAACCACGACGTGAACTAATGAGCCTTTAGAATTTAAGACGCACGTGTATTCATGTTTGAGTAATTTTGGAAGCCTTAGACACAGCGCTGAATATTGTAAAGTTATAGATTTAATTCATAATGACATGAAATTGTATGAAGTATAATACCTTATGTGAATAGCACAAAGATATCAAAGACGCAAATATATATTTAATTAACTAGTTATAATTTTGCACATCCTTACTTCACTTAAGTAACTTATACCATAAGATATTTTTATAATATGTTGCCTGGTACTAGTCTGAATGAATTTAGCGCCCACCAACTCTATCAATGTCTAGTAAAGAGTGTCCTTTGTTGATTATATATATATATATATATATGTTTGTTGCAGTTTCGTCAATCAATAAAAAGAATTTTCGGCATCCACAGCAAGTCTAAGAACTCACAAACTGAGAAGGGCTACAATAACACAGTGATGTCTCCGGGACATAAAATGTCGAGCTTCAACAACACTACACGGTTCAACTCGGAAACCAACTCCTCAACGATGCCCAAAACTCCTAAAGAAAAGAAAAGCATAAGTTGTGACGACAGTTTAGAGTCTAACAATGAATACCAAAGACCTTACAATAGGAATCCAGAATTATGTACCATACAGGAATATAAGACGACTTCAGATACAGAAAGATCGGGCGAATCATTATGCGACGATACAAGTAGTAATAAGAAGTTGGACTTGTTCGGTGAATCTTGCAAAGCGTTGAATGAACCTGTCCTCACTTTTATGGATTCCGATAAATTACTCTTTAGCAAAATTTCTAAGAACCAACACGAAGAGAACGTTGAACAAGTTGCGGAACTGAAATCCTACGGCAACAAAGCATTTGAAGCACACCCTACTGACGAAGCAACAAAAGACACATTCGAAGTGGACAATGAATACCAAACGTTCAGGAAACACAAAATGATCAGGCAGAGTTTCTCGCTAGACTTCACGCACTACTCGGACGAAAACAAAAAGAGGAAACTCTCAATAGAAACCAAATTGGAAAATTTTATTCAACCGAGAGGTTTTATTAAAGACACAATTAGCAAACTTTTCGATCAGGAGTCCAAACAAGTTCAGGATAGTTTCAAAAGTTATTTGTGCGATAAAAACGAAATGGGCAACGACGATTTGTAGTTTCAACTTGAGGGAACAATGTCAAATTACTGAGCAGATATTGCGGCCATTTGTAATCCGCATGGATGCCGTGGGTCGAAAAACGCTGCCCAATGTGGCCAGTAAGTACGTAAGAAAATGAAAGACGGCTTAAATCAAAGATCTGTGATATAGATACGAGTGCCAAGGTAAAATTAAGAGATTTATTTTTGGGAAAGGTAAAAGTTAGAAGTAAATTCCATATTCTAACGTTAAGGTGCGAGAGGAGTCAACTCATATTGTTGGGTAATTACATTTATCTTGGTTGCCTGCCTAATTGTAATGTTAAGGAAGTCACGAATTGCATCAGACTTGTTTGATTTCTAATGTAAATATTAATGAACAAGGGTGCTGCTTGGAACGAGTTTTAGTAGAAATTGCATTTATCTGGACTTAAAGGAATGATTTCTTTGTTTATAAAAGATAGATAATATTCCAAACTTAATTGCGTGTAATTAGGATTAGTCATAATTTGTCTTCAATTTAAGTGTTTAAAGAAGGCCGCCCTGATTTATTTCTGAGCAGGGTTGCCAACAACCTTCCGTTTAAATAAACTAGACTTAAAATTCCGAGCTTTATCATAATATATGTATATAATGATCATAATCATCCGTATTATTTAAATAAATTTATATGAATTGGAGAAGTCAATTAGTTCCGGTTTAAGGTAGGATTGTTATTAAATATATTTGTTATCATTCGGCGAATATATTGATATATATATTGTTATATATTCTGAATTTTAATGAAATTGTTCTCGTACATCATTCGTTATTATATTCTGAGAATGAACCTATTTCTAGTTGGAATATTACTACGGGAAAACTTATGGTCAAGTATTTATTCAATTTTAATTGTTTATATTTTTTTTCTGTAATAAAATGGTTACCTAATGATAAGCGATCATCGTCCTCCGTGAATAAAGGACCTTAATTGTTAATCTCTCCATTAACTTGAGTAAGCGTTCTCGAAAACTCTGCTACGCAAGTAAAAATAACTAAAACCCAATTTTCAATTAGAATGCATGCAAAAAACAATATGCTCATAGTAATAGTCCATACACATTCCACTGGTTTCTTTAAAGGTTGAAATTGGCTTAGTCTAAGCTGGCTTAAATAAAATTTACAAAAACGTCTTAAAAATTATTTCGTTAAAAAATGTGTTTGTGTATATTGTATTTTATTATCGACAATAAGAATTTACTAGTTAAATTTAATGTAAATTTGATATTTATATAAATATTTCGTTAGTTTTGAAAAATTGAAACTTATTTAAATATATTTAAAAGATATGTCCTTATAGACGATACGCACCAACCTACACGAAGGGTTCATCGTTTTTCATACGTATACATAATTGTTAATTTCTTTTATAGAGAAATGTCACGGTTCCATTGCTTCAGCGAATGGTTAAGATAGATATTTTGAAGTCATTTTCCTTTGTCTTAAACTTTCACTACTTGAATTGTGTGCAGTCTATTCAATATATACGTATAAATATGAACGCTTTCGTCTGCTATTAATAATTCCGTTTTGTACGTTTTATATTAAATTTACACTCAATTTATATATTGTATATTAATTTATATTTAAAATTTATATTATACTATTCCACATCTCCATATGGGTAAGTTTAAATTAAAATGGAATCTCATAGTCAGTATTACGATATCTTAAAAGATCAATGTCTATTTACAATAGTAGAAATATGTGTACCAAAGAGAATTTACCATAGATAATAGAGTAAAAATTGTTTATAACGACTTTGTTTTCTCCTATGACGTCAATCTTCTTGGTAGGTAAAACCTTGGCATGATTTGACTCCTGAATTATCTATCATGGCCCAATATCTAGTTTCCTTAATGTAACCTTCCTTTCTATATGCCATATTTTTAATAAACTACACCAAATTATTATAGTTTTTCTTGGTTAATTTCATTGAAGTAACTTCTTCTTCTTCTTATTCTTGTTGTTCTTCTCTCTTGTTCTTGTTCTTCTTCTTCTTCTTAACACAACCTATTTGGCTACTAAATCTCGCCAATCTTCAGTGATCAGTTTTGATTTTGGTTGCAAGATTTTCCAATTAAAATACGAGTATAATGTAATATAATTTTGACTAAAATCCCAACGGCTGGAAATTCTAAATTGAGTGTTCAAGTTAATAGATGAATACTGATCTCCGGGCACCAAGAAATAAGATAGTATATTCCTATATGGAATTCCAAAACTACTCTTTACTATAATTAATAACAGAAAAGTATAAGAAAAGGTTAGAAAAGACCTAGCACTGAGCTCCATATTTTATAACTATCGTCCATTTCTTCCACAAATAACTTCAACATTCAACAAAGTCGTTATAAATGGTTTCCCCAGTACCTAATTGACGTCTTTCTAAGATAAGAAATTGGACTGTAACGAACATAAGAAGCGAAATCTTGTGGCTAATTGGATTTTAAAAAATATAGCCAGCAAAAAATATCCTTAAAATATAGTTCTGTCAGATAATTTCACTACATTTGTCTATCGCCAGACTATCTTTTTGTAATGCCAGTCATTTTTATTGGTGGTATCGACTGGCTAATGGCACAAGTTGTACCTTTTTCACCACACATTACTTTTTGAAAGCGGATACAAAAGCAAATGTAAGGACTTTCAAGGTGGATAAGATTGCCATAAATATTAGTGTAAGAATAAGAATAATTTATAATATTTACGGATATGTTTTATCAAAGTGATATTGGATTTTTCTGTTCATTGTTATCCTGGAGTCAGGAATTTGTTGGGACGGTACACACAACATGAAATGTGGGTGCCCCGGTAGTACCCCTTCTGGGAAAAAGGCGTGAGTTTATGTATGTATTTACAATTGTCACAGTCACAACATTTCGCCTTTCCTATGCTCGATACAACTTTGCAAATTTATGGAACAATGAATAATTTGCACGACTAGATGTGTCCGTGTACTAGTTTGTACTTCGTCAGTATTCAGTGTATGTTTATTAGCTGTATACAGAAAATTATTTATAGATTTTGTGATTGAATGTATTTTAAATATATTAAAGATTTGTCTTTAATGTTTACGTTTTTATTATTGTCACCTTCTTGTCGACTACCTACATTGTATCTGATATAATAAATTGTGTAATATTCAACTATATTCGCCTAGAATAGCATGAATTCATATTAGCATGAATTCAGCCTCACCTCAGAACCTAACCTTAAGCTAACAAGGTGCATGGATCATTGTGATAAGTATATACCTTCAAAACTGGATGGGACATCAGAACGGGAACAAAAGTTTGCATTTTCAAAACTAATTTCCCAATTACACGGAAAGAGTATCTCACGAAAATCGTAAGCCATTATCGCTTGACATAATCGCCATAGATTACCATGTTCTGAAAAAATTACACGATGCATCTTTTTATATCCTTAAGATAATCGTATCTTTGAGGCGAAAAACTCTCTGCGTGTAAATGGGGCTCTAGTATAATTATAAGTTTTATGCCGAACAACAGTTCCTAAAACGATAGAAAAATATCACGTTGAATTACTTAATTCCTCCGTGAAAGAACATAATCAAAGACTTTTGATCGACTTTTGAGTCGACTTCTACTCGCCTCCGTTGCTCATACTTCCAGGCAACACTATATCTCTACGGCGACACAGATTTTCAGTTGACTGACTAAATAAATAAACTCTAGTTTTATTGTTAATGAATGGCGAGACATGCATTCCTTTCGCCTTGTGGTAAACGATACAGCAGCGTATCAAAACCAAACAACACCATGAATTAATAAAAAGCAATGCTACGCATTCCAGTGTGCTCGCCATCCTGAGACATAAGATCTTAAGTCCCAATATGTCCAATGGTTACTCTGGCAATAGTCTCCTTGAAACCGGAACATAACAGAGCATTAACACTGCTCTTTAGCGGGAGAAATAGATATTACGATAATCTTTAATTCCAATTTTTAGGCTGAATGGAACTCCATTGTTAGAGTAAACATTGACTTAACGATACATTACGAGGAAGTTTCACATTCTCCGGGGATATTATTTTAGTCATGCATCCGTAAAACATTTCCCGGGGGATAGCACATTCGCATTCATTTCAAGTAGAAAGCCTTGGGTATGGCCGGTCATCTGAAGGGTAATAAATATAATTTTGTGGTCATTTAACTTATCATGCATCCATACTGGTGTAACAGTTTTCGTGGCGCCAGCTGTGAAGAAGCCGTAGGTTCAAGCGAGACAAATATATGTAAGGCCCACAAATATTTGTGAGACCGAAATGTCTCTCGTAGCTTCTGATACCCACGACACTAGATTCAATCTTAGTTTAAAACCAAGACTATGTATACTTGGGTGTATTTATTTAAATTTATTTAATATACTTAATTAGATTGTGCCTTGTGGTAGAATATTCATCAACATGAAATTGTAATTGCACCGAGCTTCAAGTAATCATACAGAACACCGCATCTGTGAGGCGACACACAGAACTAATTATACCGAGCTTCTATTATGTAAGAAATAAGCGTTATGAATCAGAATTACCTGTGCTTTTGACTACCCGGCTGCGAGAATGAGACCAGTTAGGTAATGGTATAACCAAGTTTACCAAGGTGATGCACTTGCACGATATCAGGTAAATGGAAAGCTATAAACAAATCAAATTAAGAAAAAAAGAAATTATTTGTCACACAAGACAACAAACACTCACTTAAGATTGAAGACGTTAATATGTACATAAAAAAAAAAAACAAAGCAATAAAAGGACGAGAATGAGAATTAGTATGAAATAAGCAGTAAAATTGTGAAATACAGGTCGCCGCATGACTTTTCGTTTCATATTTATATGCAATAATGACCTATTAATGACATTTCGGAGACTTGAAGTTCTGTGTGCTAGGCTTGAATCTATAACATTATACATTCGAGCAAGTTCTTTGGAATCTTCTATTAGCAGATACTACCATCTTCACAACGTGGTATAACATTGACAAAGAAACAACAATTTGTTTCAAAAAATCTGATTTTTTGACGTAACATTGTGAACACGTATTGTGTATTATTGAATAAATCATAGCTGACTCCAACACCGCAGAGCATAATGCCGCGTCATACATTATGAACACAGGGATCCTTCAAAATATGTCGTGTATAAGATATTCAGGTGTTCTCAGTGATTTCTACTGAAGGCAGTACCAGCATATATTTGACAGAGTTATGCTTGTATCGTACATAACATTTATTATGACATTCAAGTCTTAGCTTCTAGTAAAACAGGTAAGACAGCTGTGAAACGAGAGGACAGAGGTTTGTTTCCCACAGCAAGGCAAATATGCGAACAACGATAGTTGGCTCTAGATGTTTGTATTTATTATATCATAATTGGTAACACTTACAATACAATTCTCGTACTGGTTATATATCTTCGAAGCTCCGAAAGAAAGTTATAGAGGTCGATAAAATTTATCGACCAACATTCGGAATGGCGTGTTTTGCATTATTTATTAGAAGCCATAAGACACGAGTTATTGCGAACAGAATATATCGGAGACTCTGGCGACAGATTTGGAATGTAAATGATTTCACCTTCCTTACTAAATGTACGTACGTAATAGGTAGGCAGTGCCATCCGCGATTTAGAAGCTATATTAGGGTATTTTTCTATTTCAACCTCAGGAAATGTAATTCTAGGTAAATAATTCTTCAAAGCATAACCCCAGCCTAGCCTATTGAAAGTGGCCTCCAGAGACTCCTTGCATCGTTTATTACATCGACTTTGTACCATATAGGCTACCACAATTTTTATGGGCGGAGAATATCTATTGCCGTTATAAATCTTGTTATAACAATTAAATAACCAGCAGAATATAATTAGGTATACACTATTTCATAAATCCTAACAAAAATAAAAACCACTTAAAATAAGAAGAATGAGAAGAAAATATTATGCATAAGAAAGCGTTCGTGCACATTATAATATGAAGTAACGTATCTAAAACAGCTTGTTAAACTCCAAAATAATAAATAAATAAAAATTGCTTATAGGCACTTATATTGTGAAAATAAAGGACTTACAAAAATTGACAAAAATCCAAACTACATACAAAATGTGGAAGCCTACGGCTGGAAGAATTTCAAGGCTGCTAATTCCAAAACTAAAAGCATTCATTACATCTTTACCGTCGAAAACAGGAAGCAGTAACTTCAGAACTATTTGCTATAAAGCTTAGTACTAGCTTAAATGCTTGCCATATAACCGACAAACGTATTCATGCAACAGCCAAGCGTGAATTGGAATTGTGTTGAGGTTTCTTTATCATCAGATTAACATTTTGTTTATGAGTTCACTTGCTGAGCGTTTCATTTAATACTTAATATCAAATGCATATTATGTGTTCTAGATTTTAAAGTTCAATCAATCAATATTAATTTTATATAAAGCTCCAAATAATACGCCGGTAATGCAATCATATCTCCTTAATTCTTTTCCAACATGAGGTACATGTACATAAAACTTGCATATTTAAATGTCTACTATGTCTACTCTTGAACAATCACAGCGTTATTCTCGTCCGAATCAAATTTATAAATTAAATAATAAGCATGAATAAATATAATAATAAGCACCCCGTCAGATTTAAAACTTGAAGTTAATTATTGTCGATGCATTGAAGTAAAAATGTAATTACACCCTAGTTAAAGTAGGCCAACACACCAGTAAATAATAAGTAATTACATTTATTTTCTGTGCAGTCGTGTAAAAGAAAACAGTTTCGACATTACACATTTCAATATCATAATATTTTTTGCAAAGAAAATCATTGTTTAACTGAGGGTAGTTTGATGTTTCTTTTCTAGGTGAGTCGTACAGTTAGCTCAGTCTCGTGGACGCTTCCGAGCGAACAACACTTGCTCTGCTGCTTTGCTCGATTTATCGCGTAGATTCAGTCGGTTCATGGACAATATAGTGAAAGTGTTGTGAAGTGATAAGTGAGTGATATAAGCGTCTCGTTGACAGAGGTCGTCGGTCGCGATTGTCTTCGGGAGCTGAATATGGGTGAGTGCAATTTCTGTTGATGTATTGTTATTTTTTTCTTCGTCTTCAATCTGCGGGTGGCTACGAGACCGGCAATCAGGTTAGTGGAGTAGTTGATTATTAGAGCTGTTTTTTTTGTTTTTAATTGACACTTTTGTGTGTTTTGTTTCATTGTAGCGAACATGTACGACATTGTTGTATGTGATAAACTTTTTTACACTCAAATGCTCGCCTGTGTTTAGACCAAGAAAGAGAGCCAAAACATATAATCAATCTTGTATATTTTATAGAAAGGTCCATATTGAATAATTTATTAGTATTTCCGCATTATAAAATATTCTGCGATTCGATTATTTCTATTTTTATTTTATTATTTTTCCTGCTATTTCAAATATTGACCCCATTGAGATAATATACTAGAGGGGACACTGCAAACAAAATGTTTGTAACAAAATGTAGGGTACGTTCTATTTCTGTCTCTGTCACGCCTACGAAGTAACATATCTTCCCTCTCACTTAAATGTGTACCCTTGTGCACGCGCCAAATGCACAAATTTTGTTACCGATGTCCGCTCTAGTATAATACCTCAATGATTGACCCCTACAAATGTAACTCAGATAGGTATACAAACGGACATCGCAGCCTCGGTAATAGGGTTCTGTCGGTAGTATTCGTACGGAGCCCCGAAAAAGGGCGATTTTTACGACCAACCCAAAAATGTTATCTCAAACGAAAGGGAAGTGGGATGTAAAACCGTCAGACGGAAACTGGACACGGCCATAATAAAATCTTTATTCCCACGTATTTTATTACGTCGCGTCGGTAGTAGTTGGTCATTGAGGTATTATACTAGAGCGTAGGACGTCCACCCACAATATGGTCCGACGACCTGATAAAGGTCGCGGGACGTCGCTGGATGCAGGCTGCCTCTAACAGGTCTCTGTGGAAATCATTGGGGAGGCCTATGTTCAGCAGTGGACTTCCTTTGGCTGATAGATGGATGATGGATGGACATCGGGAACAAAATTTCTGCGTATTGAGCGTGCACACGGGAACCCAGTGATGCGAGAGAGAAGATGATGTTATAGTAGGCGTGACAGAAACAGAAATAGAAATAGAATTCATTCATTTTGTTACAAACATTTTGTTTGCAGTGTCCTCTCTAGTATACTATAGTTCTCAATGTTCTTGGTACATATTTCGCCTCGAGTCGGTTGTGTTCCTTGTGTGTACTTCAAATGCAAAAGGCATCATACGATTCCCTTTAATCGTTTTTATTGTACAATTGAATTGTAGAGAAAAGTTGCCTTTGTTGTTACTTTGTAACATTTTTTTTTCTATAAATAATTTAAAGTCTGTTCCACTAAGCGCTCAAAACGCTCACGCTACGTGTATACAGATAGGATATTGATAATTGTGAGAGCACTTTTAGAAATAAATATGGCGCGTAACGGAAAAACGATAAATATTTTTTACATTGCTATAAAATTTCTCCCATACGTCGATAAAGAAATTTCCCTTTAATAAAAAAAACGCGTATTGTTCTGACTTTAAACTATTCAAATGCGATAATCAAATTTCGTGGTATGTATTTTAGTTTCAGACTTCGTTCTAAATCTAGATTGGTTTGTGTGTTAGCTTAGCTTCCCAATATCGATAGAACAAACCCAATTCGTTTTATAATGAACTAGCATCGTAGCGTTTCCATATGGAAAACTAATAAGTTGGAAACAGTCGAACTTGTGCAATTTATATTTACGTTAATATTTGTTCGACGATTGAATACTTTGTTAGTTCGAGGATTGCGTTATGTGGAGGTTTTATTGTAGGTAAATATGCACTATTTTAGTATCTTAATATTTATCACATGTTTACACAGTTCCCACCGCTGCACTGTGCAGTGTGAATAGACCTTCCTTCAAATCAAGTCGAGCGCCAAACCTCTCAAATCTTTCGTGAATTTTTAAGCTCTATTCCAAGTAATTGTTTTCCTATATTTACCGACCTTATAAAAATAAGCAGTAATTCAAATAAGATATTGCATGTGTAAATAGTTTTTACAATCAAAGATATTCGTAGGCGGTTTCTTAGGGAAGGCCATAATACCAGTAACGTATATTACCAGACTACCGACATAGAAAATTACTTAAATATTCTTTTATTCATTACATTTATTAAGTTAGCCCTGTTGCAGAACTTTCAATTGGTTCAGTTGTTACTCTTTTACCCAAAGATTTCCCCTGTGCGCTTGTGGAAAATCAAACAAAATACCATAACTCAAACTAGGTTTCTTTTCAATTTCTCCGTTGAAACATCTGGTTGATTTAGTGTGGCGCAATTTATTATGTATCCACAAATGCATTGAACTATATTGAGGGGATTAATATGCAAGTTTGAGCACTTACTATAATATATTGGAAAAACACCGATCCTTAGAAAATAATGTTATTCGTAAACAGTTTTAACCCATACAATTTATCGAATATTTTATTCCTTTTTAAAGATTTTTGCGTGCCTGGCCTGTTGGTAAACGGACTAGGCGCAGCTGCTAACATGTTCACGGTGGTCACAGGTTCGAATCCCAGGGCACACCTCTGACTTTTCGGACTCATGCGTGTATTGATAGTCACTACGCACTAAAACGGTGAAGGAAAACATCATGAAGAAAACTGCATACCATTACCTGCATGCGATAAGAATTTCTATTTCGCACTAGGCCAGAGTGACTGACTATATGGCCTAACCAGTCAATCGTACTCTCAATTGTAGAGGAGGCCCGTGCTCTGCATTGAGACGTGTATAGGCTGATACAAAAGACTTTTGAATTAAGTTTGAGCGAAGAAATAATAAAATAGGTTTTAAAACTGTCTAAATTGCCGAAAATTATACTTTCGAAAGCCCATAAATAAGAAGATGGTATTAGTAGTCGATGTACAATGAGGTCCTAGACACAAAATATTCTGTGTCCATGACTTTATTTCAAGGTTGAGCAATCCTCTCGACGTTTTTAAAACTTCATAATTTGGCAGAACTAAATGTTTTGCCCGCTGGATAGATTCGGTCTTCACTGCATATTACGACAATAGTTGGATGATATCTTATTAATTGGCTAGTGAACGCCAATCGTGAACTTATCAGCTTATAATATTGCATACTTATGTAGGAACAAAAAAACACACACACAAAATGTAAAACTATATTGAATCAAAATGTTCATTTAAAATTACAAAATGTGTATGATGGTAGCTGAATTGCCCGCAGTCCGGTCAGATAATTAAAATAGTAACAGTACCCGTTGCAGCGATTGTTAGAACTTCATTAAATATTCCTCTAACGAACACCCGCCAAATATTCAATTTTACAGACTTATTCCGACCTTTGGGGATCATTATTCCGCATTTTACGTTTAGTATTCATTTATTTAATTGGCATCTATAAAATGCATAATATGTTTTACAAAAATATGATAATGTTATATTTACAAAATATAAAAAGAAATTCCATCGTAAGATTTTTTACAAAAGATAGGGTGACAGAAAATGTCAGGTGTGGGGTTCGAACCCACGCTCCCTCTCGGGAACCAGAGCTTAAATCTGGCGCCTTAGACCACTCGGCCAACCTGACTGTACGTGGCCTGCCGAATAACTTTATTAGATACTCACCCTACTATATGTTATGAGTAGATATTTAACAATGAAAAACCTAAGTAAGCTAATCTTTGTGTCCTCGACTGGGTAGGCGGATGTGTCTCATGCCAATTGTTCGTTTAGCTCTGTCTATAAAATATTTAGAAACAAATTCACAAAATTAGACAAAATAGGTATTGCAATAATACTAATTTTACGTTTTAACTTAACTTCTAAATTTTTTACTTCCCATAATATCGAAATCCGATACTTTGGTAAATAAAAATGCAAAAATTCAACCAAATCCACGATTAAATCCAAATTACCTATATAAATTAGTTATATTTCAATGAGTAACGGTCGCGTAAATCCAATAAACAATTATTGAAATAACTATAAGTTAATTCATATTAATATTTTATGTAGTCTATTAATGTTTAATAAAAATGAATTCTTCTTCACTTTTACATTTTTATTAATTTTCTTTTCACTATTTTTCCCTACATACTGTGACCACCCATTTCTTCCGTGCTTCCGTTTATTCCAGTTCATCTTAAGGTTGTCTGGAAGAAATCGCCGACAATGATAAGACCCCCGTTTGTTACACATATATTAGCGAAATCTTGTTTTTTTTTTCAGAATTTTGTGTGGTGTACAATAATGTTAACAGTAGCTATTTATTGTTATTTATTTAATAATAAATAAATAATAAAACACATACTGTTTTTTTTTTAAACGGCGCATCTGTGATTGTAATGCATGGTAATTCAAATCAATCATTATAGAGAGTTTCAGAGTGTTTTGTTGTTATGCTTGACGGATGACGCAATGATGCCGGCCCTTTGCGTATTTCCACGGCGGATTTTCCATTGCGCGTTCATTCCCGTTCGATTCTTCTATACCGCGTACAAACAACTAGGACGAATATATTGAGGTTTGTTCTTGTCTCGATATGACTGCTTAGCATAATCTCGGAACATTTTGATAATATGTCGTTGCAACCTGTCTAAATTCAGAGGTAGCACAAAGATGCATAGGTGGATGATAATTATTAAATTTTAATCTGTTGTAATCATTGACATAAATATGTGTATATGGATAGGGCGGAAACCGCGTAAAGTATACCGACGTATGTGGTGCCCGCGCCCCAGTGTATCTCTAGTGCAGCATTACTAACGTGACCATTTATTTTTTGTGCCAGAGTGGGACATCAGTGGAATTAAATAATAATAATAAGTTAATATATTTTTTAGTGTTTTACAAGTTTTTATTACTGAATAACATAAAATAATAATAAAAATCGCATTTTTGTATTTGTCGGCTGAACAATTTGTTTCAAACCATCGAGTTTAGTTTTTAGATGTGTGAAAATCAGTACGTTATTTATTTATATTAATTTTTGTAATAAAAATAAATTTCATTACTGATACTCGCCTGTGTTTTATCACTTGTCCATATTTTGATAATATGAGAAAAAACTCTTTCGATAGGTGAGTTACTTTCAGACAGATACATAACGTTCTCAAAAATAGTTGTGGAAAAGTTTATTAAGTCAGGATGTTTTTATGAAAGCGTTGGTAGATATAATATGGCCCCACAGTTTTCAGTAGTAGTTCGGTAAAGCATTTCGAACGAGAAATACATTTTAAATTATTGTTTGGTCTGTTTGCAAGAGTGGGACGATGTCGGCCTTGCTGGGGACACCGGGACAGACTTCCTGAAAGCGGGACTGTCCCGCCCAAAGCGGGACGTATGGTCACGTTAAGCATTACTGAAGTTAGTCATCGCTCGCAACGATTTTGAAAATACTTGCTTGTATTATGACAAAAAGTTTAATAAAAATGAAGATCTTTTTATCACAGTTTAAATGAAATGAAAAAAAAACTATATAATTAATTTAATATTTATTTTAAGGCGATTTTCACAATCCATAGTTTTAACTCAATAGTTGTAATATTATTTTTTATTAGGTTCACTTGTTATATTTTATGTTATTGTTTTTGTTTATTTTATGTGTAGTGTATTTAGATTATTACAGTATGATGCCGCCTTTGTGTTAAAATTTGTTTATTAGCTATATAAGTGTATTATAGTGTAAATAATAAATAAATTAATTAATGGACCCAACAGTCACATACATAGTCACACGCATTAAAATCAATTAAGTCTTATGTCGTGGGTATCAGAAAAACGTGATACTTTTTCACTCTCACAAACGCCCAGACCCGGGACAAATAAATGTGAATCTCGTGAATGTCTCGGAGTGGGGATCGAAACCGCATCCTCCCGTTTCACAGTCGGCTTTTAACCAACTGCGTCACCGTATCCGTCGGATATACATACAAATAAATAAAACACCATAAATTATTATTGATATCCGGGTTATAAATTGATATAATATTATGTTTGCTATTTAATTGTCTGAAATGTAGTCAACTGACTGAAGACTGTTCGCCTAACAACTAAAGGAGACTGCCTATTCATAGCATCGGTAAAAATATCGTAGACCTCGAAGCCGATACTGCTTGAAATTCTTTATAGCATTTTTATTATTGAATTTATTGCACATACAAAGAAATACAAATAAAAACGAGACTCACAAACAAAAAAGTATGTATCAAAATATAAGTATCTAAATATAGAATTAGCAAGTTGAAGTGGCAGTGAGCCGGACACATGGCGCGTAGAACCGATGGCCGTTGGGGCCGAAACTTAAAATAAAAATAATAACTTACGTAAAACAAGACTGCAAAGAATAAATTCAAAATTGAAAGTTTATGAAAAACACACCTTTCATAAAATGAAACGTTTTATAAGTTACATTTTATTAAAAAATATACTTTCCTTGCTTTAATATTTAATGTCGTAGGGAAAGATTTCTTGGAGCTATTTAAGTTGGAAGCTTCTTTCCAAGTTTTCACATAAAATGACACATGGTGCCGCGTCACATACTCCTGTTACTCATGTAATTACGGTTCTTTAATATGATAGAAACTTTCTTATGGTAAAATATTGAATATTTTTATGTAGGGGTTGCGAGCGGTAGCACGTTCTTATACCGATGTATAAAAGAGAGGATACTAATCCAAAGAATATTTAGACTATGTATCACTATAGGGCCAAATTAAAACTCGATAAAATAAGAGGAGTATTGCCGAAGAGAGGCCAGTCTCTGCAGACATCAACCATGGATTGATTTGGTATAGAATGCCCAAACCATTAATTCTAAAAAACTAAATATTATCTTGCACTAAAAAAAATAACTATATTTAGAAGAAATCACTCTAATAATGAATATCTCTATTCATATAAACACCGATATCTTCCACAAAGTAACAATAACGTAATCATAAAAACAAATAATTATTCAACCATAATATTTTCTAAGTCCGTAATCTATTTGCAAAAGCCACAAGAAGCTATCAGGGGTTACTCTATGAAAAAATACGAACTTCGAATTTTCGGATGTTCGACGTAGGGAGAAAGATATAAGTTTTCCACTTCTAAAAATCAATTCTATTCTCTATTAAACTTATTATTTTCTCCGAAATATGTCTATGGTTACGTCGTGCGTAGTGAAATTTTACGTACGGCGTCTGAACATTCGAAATTCGTATCGTTTCATAGAGTTACCCCCAAAAGCGAAGTTAGCTGAGTGGGCGGTAGAACTACCCACGTGTTCACCAACCATAACCAAGACTTGAAATGTGCGTCACTCAAATTATACAACAGATAACAGAACCTAAATAACTAAACTGTGATTTTATTGGAAAGTTGGCCTAGTTTCAAATTTTGATGGCTATTGACAGGATCTGTTATGAAAGCCTCCAGGGGTTGGCCGAACCACCGGCTGTGAAATTGGGAGCCGCGGGGTATCTCATACAAACCACTGACACGATACCTAATATCATGACCTAAAATTATAGTGCCGAGTATATCGCAGACTACTACCGAAAACAAAGCCAGCCATGGTTGTTTTAATGACTTCAGACGCCTTGCAACCAAATTTATATTTCACAAAAATGAACGAAGATTTTTTGTGTATTTTTTTCCTATTGCCGTGTTTCAGTGGTAAATAAATATGTTTTCCTAAAATAATAACGTACACCCTTTTATTTTTCAATACGCTGTGTTACCTACTACGCAGGGGTTTAAATTATTGTTTAGACCAAAACCACAGCATTATTTAAACGCATTTTTAAAACTTATTTTAGTTATCGTATGTTTTATCTCCTTTGTTTAAACCTAATTCAAGTCAATCATATTATTTTAGAACAAACTATGTATTGACCAACTAAGCACAGTGGTACTTAAAAAAAATACAAAAACAATTGTCGCTTACTTTTGCAAAATTTTTATTAGCATCGCTTCTGAAGTCTCTAAAACTACCACCTTCAGTCAGGCTTCATTTTCGGTCGCAGTCTCAATAAATAGGTATTTGTGAAATTTATTTACTGCTTTTTATATTACGTGCTAAGGCTGAAAAATAACTCATCGTTTTTGATACCCCACGACACTTGAACTGGAGTGAGACGAGTCATAGCTATGTCTGTGGATGTTGGATATCTTTCCATATTTAATTTTATCATTTGTTTTGTTATTTTATGTAATAACTCATTGTAAACCATTAACGAGCCAAAAAAATAATAATTGAGGAACAGATTTATGTATATATAAGTTATTTATCGGTAATGCTAGCGGTGGTCTTATCGTTCACAACGGCGAACGATTCCAGACATACTTTAGATGAAATAAACCAATTTAATTATGAGTTAACAGACTATTAAAACTGTTAAAAACCTTCAAATATACATACATGCATACAAATAATCGTGACGCCTGTATCCCATAGGGGTAGGTAGAGACTATAGAAGGCCACTTTGCTCGATCTTGACATAATACTTTAGCTTTATCCAGTTTCATCAACCTTCATGCATTCTCGTCAGTTCAAGGTACTTTTGACCTGACCCTTGTTATGGGTATCTCTGATTTGGATTGTAAGTTCGGTTAGGTCGACTCCTACGGACCCTTCCATCCACATTCGCCTTGTAAATTTGCTTTGTTATTCTCCTTTCATCCATCCTCTCTACATGGCCAAACCATCGTAACATTCCTTTATAAATTCTTGTCTCTTTTTCAAATATACGTCTAGAATATAAAATTCAAAATGTTCCTCTGGGTGTATATCAATTCGTTTTGTGCTGTTCAAAACGTTCACGTTTGCTCAGCTGAACTTTTGATCCTAGTGGATAAACTAAAACGGCGGTGGCTGAAGTTAAACTGCGCTCAAAACTTTATATATTATCCCTGTTTCCGGTTTCAGTGTTCCTGTAAACTTGTTAGTACCCGGACGGATATTTGATAGGACTTAGAAATGGTAAAGGGTATTTAATAGTATATAGCATGCGTAGAGTTGTTAGAACTTCGCTCAATAACTATTTTAAACTAGATTTCGTTGGCGTGATTAACTGGACTTTACAACATATTTCATAAACTTGAAAATTGATAAGATGCTACCTTAAACCTTATTTCACCCCCATTTCTCCCCTCGAATAGAGAAAAACCTAAAGCCGCGAATGATATTTATTTGTGATATTTGTCCCGTCAAGTTACATCCCACCCTGCCCCATCTCATTCTAACTTAGGCATGTAATCCTGTCCCATGACGTCACCCTTGAGTTTAAAAACCGGTGGGTGTTAGGGTAAGGAAAGCCGCTTCGAGGTGCTGAATTAATATTTGGTTTAATGCTTCGAAGTTGTTAAAAAATATTAAGCCAACAACCTACACCATCGAGAGTTATTCGAAACATTTAATTAAAAGACCGAGGATTCTTTCTTCTTAGTTTAGGTAAGGCGTGAGCACATAGTACACCAGAAAATCCAGACGACTGATCTATTACGCGATTAAAATAATTTGTATCAATTTGTTTTATACCCTACGTCAGATTATCAGAAACTGATTAACTTAAGCATGAAGTGATTTCCAGGTTTTTTCTTATTGTAGGTATTATGGATTAAAATAAATAACACCCAACAGCCACACACATAGTCCTGACCCCTTACTAAAATCGAGCCTTGTGTCGTGGGTATCAGGAACTACGAGAGACTTTTCGAACTCACAAAAACCCAGACCCGAATATTTGTGGGCCGCACAAACATTTCTCTCGGTGCGGGGATCGAACCCGTGGCCTCTCGTTTCACAGGCGTCGTCTAACCGTCAGCGCTACGGAGGCTGTCAAAAAGGAATGTAATTAATTCTACCATATAAACTGTTTTAAGTCTCTCAGACTTTGATAGAGTGCTCGAGTAACACTAATTAACTGGGTTTGTACGAGTGTAAAGGTCAATTTGAATTATAATATTATTTTTCAAAATGGACTCATATTAAAAAGTACTCTCGAGCAAAGAGCAAACATGAGAATTGTATTAAGAGGGGTGCTTGAATCGTACCATATCACTGTTGATAGTTTCTGCCTAACGCTGTCCCATTTATAGACGGTATATTTGTGACATTAAAAATCTACTATATTTGTACTTAATTTATTTTTAGTCAAAATTGTCACCAAAAGTTTCGTTATTCCTTGCTAGCCAACAAACCACTCCAAAACTCGTGTATCAGCACAAAATAGCCTAACGCTCCTTTATTGAACACTGTATTTGTGACATTAAAATCAAAATTTTCACATATTTTTTTAAGTCATCAGAAACTTCGTTATTCCGTGCTAGCCAACAAACCACTCCAAAACTCTTGTATCGGCACAAAAGAGCCTCGGGTTACTAATACAGACACAAGAGGCTCGACGTAAAACAGAGATTAATTCCCGTTGAAGTGCCGTGAACGTAAGGTCGTCAAAAAGTCATTACGCGACGTGGCGAAGTTACTATCAACACTTTTGCAATAACTCATTCACTGGCCCCACTGTCTTGTAGAAATAATTAAAAAGGGAACAAAAATGCGAAGAAAGTTCGTGTTTTCAGGGAGTTTTTTTACTTTCAAGTTTTTTTTTTTTTTTTTTTCATTAAAACTTAATCGGTGTAAAATGTAGCTTAGCATGTAGCCCCATTTGCACGGGATGTTATCGTATCGAAACTTATTTCTTTCTCTCTTTATTGAAAATCCTCAGCCCTATGTAGGTACTAATATAATACAACTGGTAAATATTATAAATATTAAAATAATCCTAAGAATATAACAACTTGCATCGTGAAAAAGGTTCACACGATAATCTATATTACGTTTATGTTATGCGATAATAGTATACTGTTCTCGCCACGACAAACTCTCCACGTGTAAATGGCGCTTAATAAAAAGAAATATATGTATATGTTATGGGCCAAGTGATTAATGCGAGCAGTATTCATAATGCCCGGGCAGTATGAATATTGCCGAGCCATATCGGGCCAAGTGATTAATTACAATCTAAACTCATCTATTTATCACATTGCCCGGGCATTATGAATATGGCTACATGATGACTGGGCAATGTGATTAATAGGTGATTTTTTACGTGGTGCGCTGCCGCATTGTCGCATGTGCGATAGACCCATAAATTAGAAAGGTTGAATTGATCTGCTTATGTTTAGTTGTTTTTTAACGTCCGAAATATTATCTTCAGAAGAAAATTTGTGTACCCACTTTATGGATCAGTTAGGTCGACTGTGCCCCAAAACCGAATCGGAACACCCCGACTTCACGTAGTCTTTTGGCTACCGACCCTAGAGTGTATATAAAAAGCCGGAGGCGCGGAGGGAGAGCAGCCTTCGCCCGCTGTAACGAAGGTTAGGCAACCGTGCGAGCCGCCGCGGCTGAGGATGGTCGCCGGAGGCGACCAGCAAGCCGAAGTTGCGGAGGTGAGCATGGGTGCCTATCTTTTGTTACGCAAGGGCGAAGGGGCTGAACTTCCCGTAGCGCCGGAGACGATGCAGAAGCTAATTTGTATTGACAACAAGTGTTTTAAGTTAAGGTTGCTATAATAGATATTTCCCAGGAATAGTGCGTTACCTTTTCATGGAAGTGGTACCAGGGGAGGTGCGACACTCCCCGTTCCCCTCCACTCCTCCCACCCCACCCCATCGTGCTGCTCTATTTTAAATTCTACCACTTTGGTTCATTGTTTTGATTTTGATTCGCTTTACATCACTCTGCCCAATAGGCACTTAGCATTATTCATAATGCCCGGGCAATGTGATAAATTGATTGATTATAATCACATTGCCCGCTCTTATTGGGCATTATTCATATTGCCCGGGCATTATGAATAATGCTCGATTAATCACTTGGCCCATAACATATATTTGCGATATCATCGACAAAAATCTGCTGCTTAGAAAAAATACTGGAGTTATCTCTTAAGCACACATACAGTCCTAAAATAAACGCTTAACAATGTTATACTCTAAAATAAACGCTTGGTAAAATATAACAATAGTGCGTGGTGGCCTGTTGGTAAAACGGACTAGTCGCGGCTGCCCACATGTTTACGGTGGTCGCGGGTTCGAATCCCAGGGCACACCTCTGACTTTTCGGAGTCATGTGTGTATTGATAGTCAATCACCACGCACTAAAACGGTGAAGGAAAACATCGTGAGGAAACCTGCATACCATAGCGATTTATAAGAATTTATATGGTATGTAAGTCCGCCAACCCGCACTAGGCCAGCGTGGTGGACTATATGGCCTAACCACTCTCAATCGTACCCTCGATTGTAGAGTAGGCCCGTGCCCTGCAGTGGGACGTGTATGGGCTGATACAGATACAGAAAATATAACAATATCGCACTGAAGGCTTTCCAAATATTCTTTTCAATTTTTATATCAACCACAGCGGTGGCTATTTTCAAATTCAAATACACAACGTGAGTCAATAACGATAAAACTATCAGAATATTCGTTGCCATGAGCAACATAAACTAATAAAAAGGAAAGACTTGATTGTTTGTTTGCATTGAATAGACTCTGATACTAGTGGACCGATTTGAAAAATTCTTTCATTATTTGTATCCTATGTTATTTCTGATGAACATAGGCGCTAGAATACTTTCATAAAAGTGTATCAGTATTCTGACAGAGCCCGGCCTGGCTGCTAATAGTTGATATTAGCTTCGTTTATTAACTTCATGATTTTAATAAGACGTTAAACCTTACACATGTAAGCGTTAATATTTTACGTACGTAGATTCGCGCTTTTTTTCTAGAAGGGGTAGGGTAGAGATACTAGGCGAACCCATCGCCATATCTGGCACAAAATCCTGACTCAGGGCTGTTAATGAATACAAAAATAACATCAATATCAATTTTACCCGGGATTCGAACAAGAGACCTCAGCATTGCAATCGAACCTAATACAATTGCGCTACCGAAGCAGTGTATTTGCGGCAATAAATCTAATGGAATGATATCAGTATATGTATATTTTTGTGTGCGAATCCGTGGTTCACAACTCTCACATGTTGTCACTAGACTAGCGTGACGATAAATATCTAAACAAGATTCCGGCGAATTGAAAACATACTCCTTTTTTTAAGTCGGTTAGAAATACATGTGTAGGTTCTTAAAAAAAGAACTTCACACTTTACTCTCTTCGCATATTGTCACAATATGTTTGTTTATGCGTGAACGTGCTTAAGAAAGTGCCAGGATTTTGGTAAAATACGACCCAATATATTATTTATAAAGTCTAGACACCCTAGATGGTAAGAATATGAATGAATTCATGAATAAATTCTTTAAACACTACGTTTCACAAACCACATATATTTTATTTTATAGTGGTTGAAAGGAAATCACCCGTTTACCTGTCTTCTGACAGTCTCCGTGGCGCAGTTTGTTAGACGTTAGCTGTGAACCGAGAGGCCGCGGGTTCGATCCCCGCACTGAGACAAATGTTTGTGTGAAGTACAAATATTTGTTTCGGGTCTGGGTGTTTGTGAAACCGAAACGTCTCGCGTTCCTAATACCTACGACACAAGACTCGATTTTAGTGTGGGATCGGGACTATGCATTGACTGTTGTCGTATTCTCCTCTGCTCCTGAGTTGGATTCCTAATTATCATAATTATGCAGCTCTGGTGATGACATGGGAGCAAGCTTACTTCGACTCCTCCAGAAATATTGTCAACAATTTTGAAGATCGTACTGTCGCGATATTCCGTTGCTATGTTATGTCATTTAATTTTTATTTTGTATTCTAGTATTATTTTTATATTACTTTTACTGCGACTGCCTCGGTGGCGTAGTCGTTTTACGGTACGATTACAAAGTTAAGGTCTAAGGTTTAAATCCGGGATCGGGCAGTGATGTTGGATTTTTCTTTTCGTTATCAGCCCGTAGTCAGCAAATTATGCTCGATACGCAATAGCCTCGCCCCCTATCACATCGTGAGCTGGAACATACAAGGCAAAATGTGGGTATCCTGGTAGGACTTCTGACAACCTCTTCTAGGGAAAAGACTTGAGTTTATGTATGTATTTATTTACACTAGTCATATTTAAAAGTATTTGAGCTCAGATTTATTAGCTTAATCGTTCACTCAACCTTCCTTAAAGTTATTCTGAATCTAAATTCATCAAAACTTAAGTTATATTAATGTGCAAGAAAGTAAACATCAAGTTTAGCAATTTGCATAAAGAAAACGAAAAATAAAAGCCAATCGTTTGTGCTGTTCAATTTAAAATTCAAAATGAGACATAAAATTGAGTGCTAATTTTCTTTCGCATCTATGAAATTTAAATTTATATTTGCATGAATGCATAACAAATACTGTTTAGTTTTCAACTAGTATTTTCATAGTTAATATTTTAAAATATTCAACAAAATGTGTAATCTATTTTCATTTCTTTCGACGTGACTCCTGTTTAGCTTAATGTTGTTTGTGTTAATTTATTTCTCACAATAGGGTTGAATGAGATTTATTGTATAAAATACAATTTAAAAAAATGAAAAGCTTTTAGATTTTCTGCGCTAAATTTATGTCCTGGAAGGGTAGGCAGAGGGTCAACGTATTTATTATTATTCAATTGAGCAGCGAGACGAGTATGCTATTCGCCTAAAGGTCAAGGTAGGTAAGGTAAGGTCAATATGATCGCTCATGGACAGTAAAGAAACCCAATAACACCATGCTTGGCACTCTACTGCGCTCGCCATACTGGGACGTAAGATATTAAGCCTCAATATGTCCAGTGGTTACTCTGGCTACAATGGCCATCTAACCGAAATACAACAGTGTATTTACACTGCTGTTTGGCGTGAGAAAACGATGTTGTGTTAGTACCTACCCAGGCAGCCTCTCACATATGAGAGACCTACCACCATTAAAACCTAGCTTATATCACATTATAATGTATTACTTTAATAATAATGTATTACTTATGAGCAGAATATATCCTCTGTTTCAATTAATTAGTACCTATATTCGGCCTGCATTCCACTTTACGCAAGGCATAATGTCACCTTGCTGATATAATAAATTAAAAAAAAACAGTTAGTTTATACATACGTCCCTCTATTTCGCACGGGTCTCCACTAATATTGAATTAGGTTTAAAAATCTAGATAAAAAGTAGTGTCTGTATACCCGCAATAAATCTTGATTTATCCAGACAAGGTCTTTTGACTGTTTGCCGATATCGAATTTGCTTTTTCTAAGAAATCAATCTTAATTTACAAAACAGAACTAGACTTGTGCGATTGACGAAATATGAAATGAAAAAGCGAAAACTTTAGCAAAAAATAAGGTTACCTTGAAATCCTACGTGACTGGACGACGAAAGAAGTTAACCGTTTTCTATTTTTGATCTATCGTATGTACATATTGTAGAAATATTATGTTTTAGGTACTAGAGGTGTTAGAGATCAGTCGCATCAACCTGCAATAAATGGTGGTCTTGGCTTTATATGTATCTAATGGTTAGTGCAATTTAGTTCAAATGGGTTCCATCCATCCAAATGTCTACGAGAGAAAACCTATCGTCGATAGAGATAAGGATTAGGGCCAATTCGATACCAGATGGACCTATGTGATTAGAACAAGGTTAACTAGTGATGGTTTCTCATATACCACCACCACTGGTCTACCATCACAATGTATTTTTCCCCCATTCATCAGAGTGCATGCACTGTTGTTCCAATTTGAAGGACATTGTAGCCAGAGTAACTCTGGACATAATGAGGCGTAACATCTTCTGTCTTATAGCAAGCGCGGTGGAATGCCAATCATTGATATGTAATTCATAGTGTTTGGTCATGCTACTGTCCCATGAGCAGTCGCATCGCTTACCATCAGAGGAATGGCATGCCCGTCTCGCCATTCAAAGCAATAAAAAACTTGCAACGCGACACATGGATGGGTCTCTGTGCCTTTTACATATTTGTGATCAATAGTCGCTGTAGATACTGATAGACCAGGAGCCAGTGACAGATTCTCATGACCAAGTTCCTCCCAATCGAAAATTCGTGAAATGCATTAGGGACTTAATACTATGAATACTCCCGACCGTCAGCTGCGACTCCGTGGGTGGGGCGGGCACTGGCAGCCTCCCACGCATGGAGAAAAAAAAAGTTTTTTCAGTCATTTCCTCCCATTTGAAATTTTGTCAGTTTATAGTTAACCTAGTATTTTGAAGGAAAAACAAAGTCAGCTGGCCATAACATGGTGGATTATACGTCAGCTGACTGCTTGAACATGAAAAAAAAATATATTTATTCAATGATTTCCTCTCAACTAAAAATTTACTTGGTGATCGTTTATATACTACTATGAATGAAAATTAATGTCAGCTGGCTGTATCTCAGTGGAAAGTTTGTCAGCTGGTACCTTGAAATGTGTAACGCAGCAGCATCTATCACCTACTGAATCTTATCAGCTGACGACTTTTCCCTTGACTTATAGCTAGCTGATTTCTTTCATTATTTACCAGAGTATGTTAACAATCCTCTTATAAATTTTCGTCCGGGAGGAAATAACATTTCTTAAGTTATTCGTCAGTGTGCTTGATTTGACTGTTTTGATAACAAATATGAAAGTTTGATAATGGAGGAAATGTTGGTAAGACTAAATTGATTAATGAATAATTAATATTGTAGCATATTTTTTAATTAATTAACTTTTCTTTTCATGAGTTGCTTAAAAATAACAATGAAAATCAATCATTTTCATTCTCGCTTTGGCTTGAGTCGCTTTCATCTCTCTCTGATTCATAGGGAAATTAATAACTTATACTAATAAAAAACGATTAATTTAGTTTTTATTTTAAAAATATACGAAATAAAAACTAATCCGTGGTTTATTTAGTTTAGTTACAATTAAAATCACCTTAACTAACTTAATTTACTTTTCTAAAGACATCGTAGACCATCCTTCTCTCTTGTCTTCTTAAAGTTGGCCGCCGAGCCATGTTATTCGCAGAAAAACAAATTACGTGTAGGTGTAGGAGTACGAAAAGAGACTATGCACATGCGCGCCGGTGTTTGAGCTGCATTCCCCGCGTGGCACCTCATACCGCACTTCAGTTGGGACTCGAACATTAGTCACTGCGCATTCAATGTTATAGTTCAACTTATGCGCCGGGGACTTTACGCAGTTATGGGTAAAACATCCCCTCCAAGTGTACCTTTTGCTATAACATCGCCTCTGGAGAATATACTTCTAATCCAAAATCTAGCTGCATTATATAAAGAAAAAATAATTTAAGAAATGTTATTTCCTCCCGGACGTAAATTTATAAGAGGATTGTTAAGAGCGTTTATACCCTGCACGCGCTTTTTGGCTTAAAAACAGGACTTTTCAAATGAGTTAATAGCCACCAATAAACAATATAAAGGAAAAATAATTATTACTAATTTTAGAAAAGGTTGTCATCTAGGGATTTTGGTGGAAAACATTATAGATTGATGGATAATTTGTGAGTACTATAAGGATTACTGAACACAAGTTTCGTTATTTAGGCTTTAAATGGCAATTTAGAAGCTTAAGATATCCGAAACCACTAAATATAAGATGAAAATAAAAATATTATCAGACTAATAAGACCCTTATGGAGGGATTTTGCTGAGAAAAATAATAGTTTTGTGTTTAGTTCCTGAAAAATAAAAATTTAAACAATGCGAAATTATTCAGAAACTCTCGTCAAGAACATATTTTTTTTCACCAACTTATCGTACATAATTTTTTAAAACAATTGCATATTATAATAGAAGAACATCTTATCAATAAATTACCATTTTTATATTTCAACAAAATTAGTTTTCATGTTTTCTACAAATATTTTAAAAACCACTATAAAACACGCTGTCCGACGTGGATCAAAACAGACCGCCGCAAGGCCTTCTAGAGGGAGGACGTATCGCTCGTCGCTCCGGCCTGGCTGCAGTCGATTATGCCGCGCGTAGTAAAAATAGCCACGCGCGGAATGCGATTACCACATCTTAGTACTTTGGTAGTAAAATATTCAATTATTTTTATTACCTACAATGATTTTGTAGTGAGTATAAATTATGTTTCAGGTAATATAATGGGAAGTAATTCCGAGGCTAAATTATGTTATTATATGTATTGTAATATAAAATTAAATATATTTCGTAATTGTAAGGAGTTGTAAGGCCCCAACACTATTTATGAGTTCGAACACGAAATGATTAATAAAACGTCCGTAGTGTCTACTGATTGAACACTGATTTGAATGCAACTTAACAATGTAATAATAACGAAAATATGATTAGTATCCAAAATTTGTATTATTCTTTGCTTGCACAGTAATATTTGTCTACTTATAATGCAAATAAAATATTTTTATGATATTATATTACAGTTACATTTCAATTGAATATTTGAAGCGCACGGATCAAAGTTGTTTGAGCCGATTGTATAGCGAGCCGACGCGGCAGCTCTACGCACACAGCTTAGGTCGCTTATGTGTGCGTGAAATGAACGAAGAAATACCTATAGTTGACTTTGCGCGCAAGGTGTATACGCTCTTAACATACTCTGGTAAATAATGAAAGAAATCAGCTAGCTATAAGTCAAGGGAAAAGTCGTCAGCTGATAAGATTCAGTAGGTGATAGATGCTGCTGCGTTACACATTTCAAGGTACCAGCTGACAAACTTTCCACTGAGATACAGCAAGCTGACATTAATTTTCATTCATAGTAGTATATAAACGATCACCAAGTAAATTTTTAGTTGAGAGGAAATCACTGAGACTGCCTCGGTGGCGTAGTTGTACTACGGTACGGTTACAAAGCTGAGGTCTCGGGTTCGAATCCCGGGTTGGGCAAAGTGATATTGGATTTTTCTATTCAGTATCAGCCCAGAGTCAGGAATTTGTGCCCGATATGGCGATAGGCTCGCCACCTATCACATTGTGGGACGGAACATACAAGGTGAAATGTGGGTGCCCTGGCACCTCTGCCTACCCCTTCTGGGAACAAGGCGTGAGTTTATGTATGTATGTATGTATGAGAGGAAATCATTGAATAAATATATTTTTTTATTTCATGTTCAAGCAGTCAGCTGACGTATAATCCACCATGTTATGGCCAGCTGACTTTGTTTTTCCTTCAAAATACTAGGTTAACTAAATATAATCTGACAAAATTTCAAATGGGAGGAAATGACTGAAAAAACTTTTTTTTTCTCCATGCGTGGGAGGCTGCCACTGCCCGCCCCACCCACGGAGTCGCAGCTGACGGTCGCGGGTATTCATAGTATAAGTCCCTAATGCATTTTACGAAGTTTCGCTCGAGAGGAAATAATTGACCGAAATTGTAGCTGGCTCCTGGACCATAACTTAAGAAATGTTATTTCCTCCCGGACGAAAATTTATAAGAGGATTGTTAACATACTCTGGTAAATAATGAAAGAAATCAGCTAGCTATAAGTCAAGGGAAAAGTCGTCAGCTGATAAGATTCAGTAGGTGATAGATGCTGCTGCGTTACACATTTCAAGGTACCAGCTGACAAACTTTCCACTGAGATACAGCCAGCTGACATTAATTTTCATTCATAGTAGTATATAAACGATCACCAAGTAAATTTTTAGTTGAGAGGAAATCATTGAATAAATATATTTTTTTTTCATGTTCAAGCAGTCAGCTGACGTATAATCCACCATGTTATGGCCAGCTGACTTTGTTTTTCCTTCAAAATACTAGGTTAACTATAAACTGACAAAATTTCAAATGGGAGGAAATGACTGAAAAAACTTTTTTTTTCTCCATGCGTGGGAGGCTGCCACTGCCCGCCCCACCCACGGAGTCGCAGCTGACGGTCGCGGGTATTCATAGTATAAGTCCCTAATGCATTTTACGAAGTTTCGCTCGAGAGGAAATAATTGACCGAAATTGTACCTGGCTCCAGGACCATGAATTGAATACCTACACTCAAACTAGCGGTGTATTAGATTTTGTGATTATATTCCCTATTTTCACCAACTGCCTCGGTGGCGTAGTTGTACTACTGTATGATGACAATTCTATGGTCTCGGGTTTGATTCCCGGGTCTAGTAAAGTGATATTGGATTTTTCTATTTATTACCAGCACGGAGTCAGTAATTTGTGTCCGATATAATGATAGGCTCGCACATCATATCGTGTGACGAAAAATACAAGGCGAAACGTGGTTGTCTTGTTACCTCTGCCTACCCCTTCTGGGAAAAAGGTGTGAATTTTTATATGGATATATGTATTTTCATAAAAACTTCTGATCGCCCTAGGTTCGTTAGTGCGTTAATGTACACATTCATATACACAAACACACCCTCAGAACAAAGATCGATTAGTAGTACAAATATTTGTCCGCGCGGAAATTAAACCAGTCTTTGGCTTGGTCAAATTGACTGCCAAATTTCAGGAAATTATGAAATCATATTTAGGATAGATACCTTTATACCTATTTGAAGACAGCTTTTCTGAAAAACAAACTAAAGCTTTTCAAAAGTAACTAACACGCTTGTATTTAATGAATAGGCAATCATTGATTGAAGCCTAGATTCAGCAATGAATTTCCTGCGGCTAAAGAGAAAGAGAGGTAATAATTGTCAGATGTAAATATACATATTAAACTATCCATATATATAATAATTGTTCATCAGGATTTTATTGTCTGTATCAGCCCATATACGTCCCACTGCAGGGCACGGGCCTACTATACAATCGTAAGTACGATTGAGAGTGGTTAGGCCATATAGTCCACCACGCTGGCCTAGTGCGGGTTGGCGGACTTACATACCTACCATAGAATTTTTTTTATTAATCGCTATGGTATGCAGGTTTCCTCACGATGTTTTCCTTCACCGTTTTAGTGCGTGGTGATTGACTGTCAATACACACATGGCTTCGAAAAGTCAGAGGTGTGCCCTGGGATTCCAACCCGCGACCACCGTGAACATGTTGGCAGTCGCGTCTAGTCCGTTTACCAACAGGCCACCACGCACTTTTTAGGATTATTATTTTAGGATTTTATTGTGGCGTGATTGATTTTAAAATATCTTTATGTGGGAAAACAGCGTTCTCTCAAAAAAAAATGCAAAGTAAAGCGTAGTTATTAAAGCAATAATTAGGAAAAATAAAGATAACACAGGTTTCCCAAATAGCTGCAGATTTTCCTTAAATATGTTTAGGGCACTTAATATGAATCATGGGCATTTGAAGCGCCATACAAAAATAAAGTGACCATTAAGGTTCTCAAACATTTTGGAACGCAGACTGCTGTGTTAATAATGATGTTGTTTTATACATATCCGCATTCGTCAGACGATAACAATACTGAGGTCTCGGTTTCGAATCCCGGGTCGGGCAAAGTAATATTCGATTTGTCTATTCATTATCAGCCCTGAGTCAGGAATTTGTGCCCCATATGGCGAGAAGATTGCCGCCTACCACACAACGGATACCAAAATAAAAGGTAAAACGGAGGTGTACTGGTTGCTGTTTTACCTACTCCTAAGAAGACTCGAATTTATGAATTGATGTATTATAATTTGTTTATTGTTAATAATGTATAGTCACCGCCGTACCAATATACATATACAATTTTACCGCTGTAAACAACAGCAATTGGATGGTGTCTTTCGCCAATCTATAAGAATATGTTGGCTTACTCAAAATCATATGTTGTTTAGGTTCTACACAAGCTAAACAGAAACGTCAAACACCTTTCAGGGTCACTATGACTGCTTACATCGATTTTTAATGGTAGTATGCAAGAAGCTTATAGTAGTATGTATCTCATATGTGAGTGGTCGCCTGGGTAACCGTAATGTCTATTCCTCCCGCCAAACAGCAGCGTAAATACACTGTTGTGTTCCGGTTTGAAGGACATTTTAGCTAAAGTAACCACTGGATGTAACAGAGACTTTGCATCATGTCATGTCAATATAATCATCAACTTGTCAGAATGGCAAGCGCAGTGTAAAACCAAGCATTGCTTTGTAATTTACATTATTGTTTGGTTTCGCCATCTGAGAATTTGCCACTATCCATGAGCGGTCGTATTGCTTACCATCATGCGAATGGCACGCTTTTCGCACCATTCATTGCTATAAAATCATATACAGAGGTTGCCCTCAGTATATGATTTCATTAGATATATTAGATATCGATATCTGGACAGATAAATTATGTTCTCGTCACTTATTTTCAGTGTAATCAATCTTGCACATAGCCTTTTTTATCAAACGATTACAGCCGACTTTAACCGTTTTGGAATAAAACTCTTTGGTAATAATGTGAAAACAAAATGTAACGTTTTCAAACGTTTCATTGATTTCACACAGATAGCAAATATATCCTTATAACAACAAATATAACAAGAAGGAAATTCCTTTAAACATAATTATTCGAGAGAATTTAGTATTTTGGCCTATTTATTGCACAACCAAATAGTTGTAAATTAGGTAGCCGCATAACAAGTAGTTAATATTTCTATTGAAGCAATAAAATGTTAAGAAGTACGTAACGCTTGAAATTCTTATTTAAGATTATCGACAGTCGTAAACAATTTACTAGTATATAGATAGAGATAAATAATAGATTAATAGAAAAATAAAGTTGTGAAAATCTGCGAGTTTACAATTGATCGCATAAAACTAATAAATTGCCGTAAAATAAAAAAAATCAATTGAGCACTGCTAATAAATTTTGCGAAAAATTTAAAATTAGATACTCACTTTTTTCCGTTTATGTACTGATTTTTTTTTATTGAATAATGATGTGCCACAAATTAAACATAATTCAATGGATCGAAAAACGTTTTTAATTTTTCTACCTGGAATGAGTTGCTGGAAATTCGCACCGATGAAAACTAATATTGTGATTAAAAATCTAATTCTGAAACCACCCATTGGCCCTGTTGTTTTGCTCAATATGTGAAGGAGCAAACGGGATTCAATGTTGTTTATCAAATGTTGCTTTATTTCTCAACTTCGGAGCGGCACAGAATAATAATGGATTTTACCCACAGTAAAATAAGTTTGTCAAAACTCGTATTCCTATGTTTGAGTATAAGCTACTAGCTAGCAAGTACATAATAATATAAAGTACATAATATTTTCTTTCCTCTCGATTTTTTAGTGTTAGAAAAACAAATTCTAACTAATTGTAGCATTTCAAATCACTTGCCCTGTTTAATAGATTTTCCGCAAGGCCGCGTTTTATAGTAGGGCGCAATTGTATCTTATTGTGACAATAAAATGTGCTTATTTACGCCATGGATAATAATATAATCCTCTACCGACAACCGGGAGCATAAATTGACGTGGATATTTACTCATCATTTAATGTTACTTTTGGTCTTTATATTTTTATGATCTTATTCATAGACTATTTTAAAACCTATTAGCGGCCCGGCCCGGCTCTGCCCGGGTGCATATACTGTTTTGACTCCAGTCCACATCAGAAGCATAATATTATACAGGGTATTATATCAAGACTGCTACCGAAAACGAAGCCGGGTGGTAGTTTAAGCGACTTCAGACACAATGCAACAGAAAAAGTTGCAAAACAAAGCGACAATTTTTTTTTGTTTTTTTTTTTTCCTATGGCCATATTTGGGTGGTAAATACATTTTTCCTAAAACAATAATGTATACCCTTTTATTTACAAATACTCTAAGGTATAAAAGAGTTTAAATTATTATTTTAGCAAAAACTATGGATTTATCACCCAAAAATAACGATATTTAAAAAATCATAAAAAATAATTGTCGCGTTTCTATACGAATTTTTTAGTTGCATTGTATTTGTAGCTACTAAAACTACCACCTGGCTTCGTTTTCGGTAGCAGTCTTGAGATACCCAGTATAACACTCATGTGCTTTCCAAACATATACGTACATTCAGTAAAAAGTTCAAAAAGCTTCGCTGCTAATTGCTTCTAACGACGACATCTCAAAAACTATTCATCATTCATTGCATTAAATGCCTTGGCTAACTAACATATTCATTTGGATAAGAATTAATACTGAACTAAAGAAAATCTCTTCCGAAATCAGATCTACTCGACTTGACCAACCGTATTGGACTTTGTCTCTCGATTGTGTGTGAAGTGTACGATACTCAGCGATACAGGGGCCCTACTGTGTAAATCCGAAACGAAGTTCGAAACTTCGGACGATCGAAGTTTATATTATACGATACGAATGTACCTACTCTGTAAAAGTTCGAATTTGTATAACGTAAATCGTAACCATAAGTCTATGGTCACGACCATGAGTCAATAACGACCATAAGTATATATGTAGGTACATTCGTATCATATATAAACTTCGATCGTCCGAAGTTTCGAACTTCGTTTCGGATTTATAGAGTAGAGCCCCAGTTTTAAGGTTTTATTATATCGAGATAATATCGAAGCCTCTCGCGCCGATGTCAAATGACTCTCGACCTACTTCCACGTGCCTATGCAATATTATTGCCCCTATTTATACCGATTTCGTTCATATTTTGCAAATCAGCTGCTGCATTTTGCTCGTAAATAGTCTCGTAGTTTCTGATGCCCACGACACAATACTTAATTGATCTTAATGTGAAGTCAGCACTATGTATGTGACTGTTGGATGTATTTATTTATTACTAGCGTTCGGCCCCGGCTTCGCCCGGGTGCAGATAGTTTTTAATTCCAGTCCACATCAACATATTATTTCGTGTATCCACTAACTATATTTCCCGTCCCGTTATGCCCCATTTCATTCAGTCTAATGAGCAAAGCATTCAATCCTGTCCCCTCCTATACCGTGCGAACTATTATAATTTGAAAGAGTAGAAAATATGTATATTTGGTTTCCTGACTAACCCCAAGGGAACACTGCATTTTTTGGGATAAAAAGTAGCCTATATGTTAAACCAGGGTGTCAGCTATCACTATACCAAATTTCATCAAAATCTGTTAAGCCGTTTTTGCGTGAAAGAGTAGCAAACATCCATACAAACATACTCACAAATTTTCACCTTTGTTAATATTAGGAAGGAATCAAGGATTATTATGTAAAACTTACTTTTTTAACCAACTTCAAAAAAAGGAGGAGGTTCTCAATTCGACTGTATGTTGCTTTTTTTTTATTTTTTTTATCTTTGCAAAAAATGGTAGGCGTTACAACCCCCCATGAACAGTAGCAAAACCAAACACCTTGAATGACAAAACAATGCTTGATATTCCACTGCGTTCGCCAACCTGAGACATAAGATGTAAAGTCTCAATATGACCAGTAGTTACTCTGGCTACAATGGACTTCAATTCGAAATACAACAGTGCATTTACACAGCTGTTTCGCGAGAGAAATAGACATTGAGGTGGTACTAAACCAGTGAATATATTGGGACTTTAACGCCACTTTTAATGTTATTTTAAATCGGACTATCGACCTCTAGTTTCACCACTGGCCTTTTAAGTTTTTGCAAAAACACAAAATAATTATTATGAAATCAATTTTAACTCGAGTGCCTCGGTGGTGCAGTTCGAGGTGGTGGGTTCGAATCCCGGGTAGGGCAAGTATTGGATTTTTTATTCTCATCAGCTTGGAGTCATGAATTTGGACTTGTTAAGAGGACGGGTAACGCCAATGACCTTGCTCGAACGGGCGGCACCAAATTTCATGCACCGGCGCACGCCGGCTCACGACGTGCGAGCGAGCGCGCTGCTTTATACCTATTCATTCATTATTTCGCTGCGGACAAAACGATATATTCGTAGTGTTATTTCACTCGATGTTCCCATCGAGTACAGTTAGGACTGTAGTGTATGATTAATTCACTTACAAACGTCACAGCTATCGTGGCAGAATTGCACGAACGCTGACTGTTAAACGAGAAGACGCGGGTTCGGTCCCCGCACTTGTAGTTCAATTTTTGTGTTTACTTATTTCATCTATACCAATATTACATTTTAGATTTTTAATATTTTTATTTTTGTTTTTCTTTTGTAATATTACAAAGAGGATAGATACATTTATATTTTTGGATTTTTATTTACAATGAAACTCAAAAATTACTGGACCAATTTAAAAAAATATTTCGATTTTCTAATGGTCTAATCCGGGATTAACAGAACTATATATTTACCTGAAGAGGTTGAAATAAGGGTTTAAATGGAAAATAAAAATGTTCAAAAAAAATTATCTCGAATGGTTTTTATTTTTCATTTATAATAATATAATAAATAATAATAATAAAATGTTTTATTAAAACTTTCCTTAACCTAGATAACAAACAAAATAATTTTTACTTATGCCAGAAGTGCTTAGGCTAAGATATAACATTAAATGAGAAACGGCTGGTGCTTAAACTAGGACAGCCCTGTACAATAAGCACCAGCTACCATCTTTATGTTGCAGGGCCTAATTGTATTGGGTATAAAACAGGTATTTTGGTAGTAATTCTAATTAGTTATAATTAAAGGCTAGTAATACTATATAAACTGCAGTTAAACAAAACAAAGAATAAAATAAAATAAATTAAAAGAAGTAAAACAAATTTGCCATTTGGGTCCTCGTAATATAATGCACAGATCATGCATGCACGCATTTTTATTTTATATACGTGTCGGGGGGTGCATTTCTGTGTGCATGCATACATGATATATGTGCATAAGTGTAGTGTGTGTGTATGTGTGTGTGTGTGTGTGTGTGAGTGTGTGTGAGTGAGTGTGTGTGCGTCTTCATGTTAGGCTAGAGGATGCAGAAAATATTCTGTGTCATCATAACATTGATTAAGAAGCCATTTACTAATTGATTCCTTTAAGGTATATTTAGTAGAATGTATACTATTTCAACCCTTATTTCAACTCCTTTAGCCAAACATACAGCCAATGTTACTCCAGGATAATGTTGGATTCGAATGGTGAAAGAATTTTAAGATTAAGTCGGTCGGTTAAGTAATTTTTGTGTTTATTCATAATAAACAAATATCGAAATATTCAAAAATCTAAAATACAAAAATGTAAAAATACACATGTTACAAAAATGCAAAAAATTAAATGTTTCTTTTATAAAATATTATAGGTTAGACATATAGATGAATTTATAAACAAAAACAATCGTATCGATGCGGGGATCGAACCTGCGGCCACAACAATCATCTAGCGATCGGTCAAACCTTCGGGCCAACAATACTTACTTCTCGGTGACTAAATTACCGGTAACTATCTATTATATTAGTGCCTATTTTGGTGTTTAAATGTTACCTACTATTTCAAATATGATCGGAACATAACAATTCATTTATTTATATGTTGGGTAGGTCTCTCATAAGTTGCATGAAATTCAATTGAAATATTAAAACATCGCACGATACTTATATTTTGCTATGTAGGTACAATATTATGATCGTTAACTTTAACAAAATAAATATACTATTATAGTACAGTTACTTTCTACTAAGAACATAAATAATAATTTTATAAAATATGGTAGAATATTTTTTTCAAAAAAATATCTTCAATGATTTTTATTTTCCATTTTAACTCATGTCAACCCCTTTAGGCAAATATACAGCCTATGTTACTCCAGGATAATGTTGGAATCGGATGGTGAAAGAATTTTAAGATCGGTTGAGTAATTTCTGGTTTATACATAATAAACAAAAATCGTAATATTCAAAAATCAAAAATACAAAAATGTTAAATAAAAATGTTACAAAAATGCAAGAAATAAAATGTTTCCTATATAAAATATTGGGTTAGATAGTAGATAAATGAATTTATAAATAAAAACATTTGTTTCGATGCGGGATCGAACCCGCGGCCACACGTTTTTATTTGGCATCCAAGCAACAGCGCCACAGTTGCAGTGACGTAGTATAGTAATTTACTACGGTTAGACCGGCCGTAACCGTTCTCAATGAATGTGTCGAGCGAAATAGCAATATTAAATTTACGTAGATATTGCGAAGACAAGCGACATAGGTCCGTTTAGCACGGCGGTTCGTCCCGCAATGATTTGTTGGGCGACAGCGGGGACGTGCTCGCGATTTAGAGTATCGATAATGTGAAAAATTCGTTAAAAATAAATGAGACAGAAATTAGAAAAAATAAAAAGAAGGTCCCATCCGCCTTGCATTTCTTAACATCTTGATGATAATAAAATAATCCTAGTGCTCGTAGTTTAAGAGAAAAAACGTTGTAAATGCGAAAATAGAGGTCACTTTGCAATTTTATTTCAAGTACTTTTAATACACTTTTAAGAATTCTGAAAAGAAGGGCCCAAGCTCCATATAGTGTAGATCAACATATATTTTTTTTGAACACCTAATAATAAAGATCACCAAGAAAAAACGTTGTGTAAAAGGCCATTTCACATAGACCCCGCTCTTAAGGCGATAAGCTTGCCGCAATCACATCGTGTGAATTTATTTATTTATTTTTAAATTAAAATATATCGTATAAAGTGCTTTATTTTTACATTTCCACAGTAATTCCATACCTTATGCCACAACACAAATATTTTTGAATGGGATGTCATTGCGTAAATGAAAAACAGATACCGTTTGAAAGATTTTAATTTAAATATTGTTTATAGATATAATGTCCATATACTATATGCCTTAGAAATACTGAACAAAACAATATACATTTACAAATGACCAGTTCGCTAACACGTCTCCCAACGTCGGTAACCAATTAGGCAAAATTAAAATTATATTTACACTCAAACTGAATAAATTAGATTATAAAATGTAAAATTTATCAAAAAGTTTTTTCTATTCCATGCGATATATATTATACTCGTTACAAATGTCCAAAACGGTATATGTAAAGTCGCTATCAATTCCTAATCTATAGTTTTTATAAATGTCGAGTGGTCAATTCCGATATTTCATTGAAAATTGGTAAACTCGGTATCGTTGGAAGCCATTTTTATATTGTCGTGGACTCGCAATGGAATTCGTGATAACAATGTCGAATGAAACGTAATCCTATGCGAATGTCTTGTTTTGGAATCATCCTGTATACAAGGTATATTCAGACTGCGACCGGATACGAGGTTAGGTGGTAGTTTTACTTATTTGAGACACAACACTACAAAAAAATCGCAACAAAAAAGCTATTTATTTTTGTAAAATTTTAAGTATCATAGTGTTTGGGTAGTGTACATAGTTTTTGGTGAGATAATTATTTAAAACCATAGAATTGCGTCATTAAGAATGAAAATAGGCGTACGTTCTAAGTATTAATAGACATATAAGTATTAATACGTTATAGGTTTTAAAAAAATCCTCGCTTTTTTATGTTTCATAAATATATATAACCGGACATATTTTTCGTCTTCTCTGATCCTATATTTCATAAGACCCTTTTCAGTACTCCTTGACCACATGTTTGATTAGTAGAATTTGTGAATGAAAGGCCATTGCGAGAGCACGACAATCACATCTAAGCAAGACGCTGACTATCAGTACATACTTGGGATATGTCGAAAATGATTTGAAATGTAACAAGCCGTCATTTCACGATTCAACGTGGTCGCATTGCATTCGTAATTGGATATTTTAGGAGTTTTTGTAAAATAGAAGAATGACTAAAAAAGACCAAGTGTATCCTTAGAAAAGTTCTTCTAAGTAATGTCGATTCGGAAATAATTTAAAGAATATCGATAGTTTCCAACGTTGAAAACGCATCATGACGGCTTCACAACAGAACAATAAGTCAACAGGTATTCTATATTTTATAAAAATTACTTACGCGTTAGTCTATGGTTACTCAAATCACACAACGCTTATCGATACAATTTTAATCTAAATTAATAAATTGTCTATGGAATAACATGCACAGTCTTTGACTACATCAGTCGATAGTACGGAATAAATGGTTTAGCATTTCGACACTTGTAAATTGCGATGAAATTGTATAACCCTCATAAATTTTTTATAGGAAATAATTGGAATTATTATATAATATAGTCATATAATATCCAAATGTAGATAGAGAAATTTTAGATCAAAATAATATTTTCGAAGCACCCTCTATATACGACATTTTCGTCAGATATTTTTAGTCAATTCGTGACTCAAGTTTTATATTTACATTAATACTCGTCAATCGTTGGGATGCATGGTTACGGTTGTCGACAAAAATGTCGATATTATCGATAAAGACAGCTCGATAACCAGCCGTGCAACAGGGTACACTCACGCACCGATCTTACAACCTAATAAAAAAACATTAAAATTTATGTTCAAAAATTAGGCACCATACGTTTGTGATCGAAGCGAAATGCCCACAAATAAAATCATCAAAAAATGGCAGCGGAGAGTTCGTTGTCATTAAATAAATCAAGTTTATTATTACACGTATCGATAAACTTAAACTTCACCGAACACTGAGAAAAGAAAATACGAAAAGCAAACGGCATTCACGTCACTTTTAAGTCTCGATTCTTCTTATATTCTCCATAAATTTCTATAAATTACACTAAACACCGAAATAACGACGCATCGATATAAACTATCGATATCTATTTTGACGATTGCTTTCGGTTCGTCAACTCTACTTTGAAAGCTTTTATCATGCTTCTAACACTGTATATATTCACTGTACGACGTAATAGTTCTTTATCATTCTTTAAGATTCCCCTCTGTGGATACAAGGTCTAAGTTAGCCCGTCACGTCCATTAGCATACTCGGGCCTCCTCTAAGTTGAGGGTTTAAGCCATCCCAATGTTGGCTTGATCAATGTTCCTTCTTAAGCTTAGTTCAGTAGACAATCTACTACACGAGGCCTTAAAAGCAGTTCTGTGTCCTAAGTATTTTCCAGACATCGATCTTAAAACCTAGATTTCCACAATCTACTTTTAAAAGCTTTCATCTAATTAATTCACTGTAGTAACATTAAGGTTCAGTTCTTCTGTCTCTCTCTAGAGTCCTCGCGGCAGACTCCTCTGGGGGGTGAATCCCTCCCTTTCTGGTTGATTTTGGAGGTTTTCCGTGACCTTTTGAACTTGGCCACGTCGTCACCGAACACGTCACCGGTCCTTAAAGCTGAGATGAGGTCGTCGAACTCTCCCTTCTGCCCGTTGGTGAGTGTTCCGTCGCGAGAACTGTCGTTTGAGTGTCCGTTGCAGTCGCCATTGGCTTTTCCAAGCGACTTGCCCACGGAGCCGAGGAGGCTTGACTGCTTGCGCTCCATTGTACGTTTCTTAAGCTGCGAAAGAAACAATAAGTGCTTTAAAATAAATAATATTATGTATATCGGGAACTAGAAGCTGCAATTGAGCACCGGCCAAGATCTTCCTCCAAATAGCGCGCGGTACGGCACAACGCGGCGATGCGACGCTGATGGATCGTTTTCGACTTGTATGAGTTAATCTGGAACATGTCACGAAGCATCGCCGTACCCACCGTCACGCTTCGTGCAGCCGCTCATAACATGTTCTATATTAACCGGTATAATACAACTTCAAACGATCCGTCAGCATTGCGCCAAAGTCCCATTACCGTCCCGTACCGGTAATTTGGTGAGGTCATATCTCTGTTTCGTCTCCTGGCGGCGTCACACTCGGCGCGTGCCTCCACGAGTTGCGTGAGCAAGTGCTAGTGTATGTGAGTGTACCTCTTGTTCGTGCCTGGTGCGTCGTTCCTCCTCGTCCCTGCGTCTCCTGGCGGCGTCACACTCGGCGCGTGCCTCCACGAGTTGCGTGAGCAAGTGCTAGTGTATGTGAGTGTACCTCTTGTTCGTGCCTGGTGCGTCGTTCCTCCTCGTCCCTGCGTCTCCTGGCGGCGTCACACTCGGCGCGTGAGCAAGTGCTAGTGTATGTGAGTGTACCTCTTGTTCGTGCCTGGTGCGTCGTTCCTCCTCGTCCCTGCGTCTCCTGGCGGCGTCACACTCGGCGCGTGAGTAAGTGCTAGTGTATGTGAGTGTACCTCTTGTTCGTGCCTGGTGCGTCGTTCCTCCTCGTCCCTGCGTCTCCTGGCGGCGTCACACTCGGCGCGTGCCTCCACGAGTTGCGTGAGCAAGTGCTAGTGTATGTGAGTGTACCTCTTGTTCGTGCCTGGTGCGTCGTTCCTCCTCGTCCCTGCGTCTCCTGGCGGCGTCACACTCGGCGCGTGAGTAAGTGCTAGTGTATGTGAGTGTACCTCTTGTTCGTGCCTGGTGCGTCGTTCCTCCTCGTCCCTGCGTCTCCTGGCGGCGTCACACTCGGCGCGTGAGCAAGTGCTAGTGTATGTGAGTGTACCTCTTGTTCGTGCCTGGTGCGTCGTTCCTCCTCGTCCCTGCGTCTCCTGGCGGCGTCACACTCGGCGCGTGAGCAAGTGCTAGTGTATGTGAGTGTACCTCTTGTTCGTGCCTGGTGCGTCGTTCCTCCTCGTCCCTGCGTCTCCTGGCGGCGTCACACTCGGCGCGTGCCTCCACGAGTTGCGTGAGCAAGTGCTAGTGTATGTGAGTGTACCTCTTGTTCGTGCCTGGTGCGTCGTTCCTCCTCGTCCCTGCGTCTCCTGGCGGCGTCACACTCGGCGCGTGAGCAAGTGCTAGTGTATGTGAGTGTACCTCTTGTTCGTGCCTGGTGCGTCGTTCCTCCTCGTCCCTGCGTCTCCTGGCGGCGTCACACTCGGCGCGTGAGTAAGTGCTAGTGTATGTGAGTGTACCTCTTGTTCGTGCCTGGTGCGTCGTTCCTCCTCGTCCCTGCGTCTCCTGGCGGCGTCACACTCGGCGCGTGCCTCCACGAGTTGCGTGAGCAAGTGCTAGTGTATGTGAGTGTACCTCTTGTTCGTGCCTGGTGCGTCGTTCCTCCTCGTCCCTGCGTCTCCTGGCGGCGTCACACTCGGCGCGTGAGTAAGTGCTAGTGTATGTGAGTGTACCTCTTGTTCGTGCCTGGTGCGTCGTTCCTCCTCGTCCCTGCGTCTCCTGGCGGCGTCACACTCGGCGCGTGAGCAAGTGCTAGTGTATGTGAGTGTACCTCTTGTTCGTGCCTGGTGCGTCGTTCCTCCTCGTCCCTGCGTCTCCTGGCGGCGTCACACTCGGCGCGTGAGCAAGTGCTAGTGTATGTGAGTGTACCTCTTGTTCGTGCCTGGTGCGTCGTTCCTCCTCGTCCCTGCGTCTCCTGGCGGCGTCACACTCGGCGCGTGAGCAAGTGCTAGTGTATGTGAGTGTACCTCTTGTTCGTCCCTGCGTCTCCTGGCGGCGTCACACTCGGCGCGTGCCTCCACGAGTTGCGTGAGCAAGTGCTAGTGTATGTGAGTGTACCTCTTGTTCGTGCCTGGTGCGTCGTTCCTCCTCGTCCCTGCGTCTCCTGGCGGCGTCACACTCGGCGCGTGAGCAAGTGCTAGTGTATGTGAGTGTACCTCTTGTTCGTGCCTGGTGCGTCGTTCCTCCTCGTCCCTGCGTCTCCTGGCGGCGTCACACTCGGCGCGTGCCTCCACGAGTTGCGTGAGCAAGTGCTAGTGTATGTGAGTGTACCTCTTGTTCGTGCCTGGTGCGTCGTTCCTCCTCGTCCCTGCGTCTCCTGGCGGCGTCACACTCGGCGCGTGAGCAAGTGCTAGTGTATGTGAGTGTACCTCTTGTTCGTGCCTGGTGCGTCGTTCCTCCTCGTCCCTGCGTCTCCTGGCGGCGTCACACTCGGCGCGTGAGCAAGTGCTAGTGTATGTGAGTGTACCTCTTGTTCGTGCCTGGTGCGTCGTTCCTCCTCGTCCCTGCGTCTCCTGGCGGCGTCACACTCGGCGCGTGCCTCCACGAGTTGCGTGAGCAAGTGCTAGTGTATGTGAGTGTACCTCTTGTTCGTGCCTGGTGCGTCGTTCCTCCTCGTCCCTGCGTCTCCTGGCGGCGTCACACTCGGCGCGTGAGTAAGTGCTAGTGTATGTGAGTGTACCTCTTGTTCGTGCCTGGTGCGTCGTTCCTCCTCGTCCCTGCGTCTCCTGGCGGCGTCACACTCGGCGCGTGAGCAAGTGCTAGTGTATGTGAGTGTACCTCTTGTTCGTGCCTGGTGCGTCGTTCCTCCTCGTCCCTGCGTCTCCTGGCGGCGTCACACTCGGCGCGTGAGCAAGTGCTAGTGTATGTGAGTGTACCTCTTGTTCGTGCCTGGTGCGTCGTTCCTCCTCGTCCCTGCGTCTCCTGGCGGCGTCACACTCGGCGCGTGAGTAAGTGCTAGTGTATGTGAGTGTACCTCTTGTTCGTGCCTGGTGCGTCGTTCCTCCTCGTCCCTGCGTCTCCTGGCGGCGTCACACTCGGCGCGTGCCTCCACGAGTTGCGTGAGCAAGTGCTAGTGTATGTGAGTGTACCTCTTGTTCGTGCCTGGTGCGTCGTTCCTCCTCGTCCCTGCGTCTCCTGGCGGCGTCACACTCGGCGCGTGAGTAAGTGCTAGTGTATGTGAGTGTACCTCTTGTTCGTGCCTGGTGCGTCGTTCCTCCTCGTCCCTGCGTCTCCTGGCGGCGTCACACTCGGCGCGTGAGCAAGTGCTAGTGTATGTGAGTGTACCTCTTGTTCGTGCCTGGTGCGTCGTTCCTCCTCGTCCCTGCGTCTCCTGGCGGCGTCACACTCGGCGCGTGAGCAAGTGCTAGTGTATGTGAGTGTACCTCTTGTTCGTGCCTGGTGCGTCGTTCCTCCTCGTCCCTGCGTCTCCTGGCGGCGTCACACTCGGCGCGTGAGCAAGTGCTAGTGTATGTGAGTGTACCTCTTGTTCGTCCCTGCGTCTCCTGGCGGCGTCACACTCGGCGCGTGCCTCCACGAGTTGCGTGAGCAAGTGCTAGTGTATGTGAGTGTACCTCTTGTTCGTGCCTGGTGCGTCGTTCCTCCTCGTCCCTGCGTCTCCTGGCGGCGTCACACTCGGCGCGTGAGCAAGTGCTAGTGTATGTGAGTGTACCTCTTGTTCGTGCCTGGTGCGTCGTTCCTCCTCGTCCCTGCGTCTCCTGGCGGCGTCACACTCGGCGCGTGCCTCCACGAGTTGCGTGAGCAAGTGCTAGTGTATGTGAGTGTACCTCTTGTTCGTGCCTGGTGCGTCGTTCCTCCTCGTCCCTGCGTCTCCTGGCGGCGTCACACTCGGCGCGTGCCTCCACGAGTTGCGTGAGCAAGTGCTAGTGTATGTGAGTGTACCTCTTGTTCGTGCCTGGTGCGTCGTTCCTCCTCGTCCCTGCGTCTCCTGGCGGCGTCACACTCGGCGCGTGCCTCCACGAGTTGCGTGAGCAAGTGCTAGTGTATGTGAGTGTACCTCTTGTTCGTGCCTGGTGCGTCGTTCCTCCTCGTCCCTGCGTCTCCTGGCGGCGTCACACTCGGCGCGTGCCTCCACGAGTTGCGTGAGCAAGTGCTAGTGTATGTGAGTGTACCTCTTGTTCGTGCCTGGTGCGTCGTTCCTCCTCGTCCCTGCGTCTCCTGGCGGCGTCACACTCGGCGCGTGCCTCCACGAGTTGCGTGAGCAAGTGCTAGTGTATGTGAGTGTACCTCTTGTTCGTGCCTGGTGCGTCGTTCCTCCTCGTCCCTGCGTCTCCTGGCGGCGTCACACTCGGCGCGTGAGCAAGTGCTAGTGTATGTGAGTGTACCTCTTGTTCGTGCCTGGTGCGTCGTTCCTCCTCGTCCCTGCGTCTCCTGGCGGCGTCACACTCGGCGCGTGAGCAAGTGCTAGTGTATGTGAGTGTACCTCTTGTTCGTGCCTGGTGCGTCGTTCCTCCTCGTCCCTGCGTCTCCTGGCGGCGTCACACTCGGCGCGTGAGTAAGTGCTAGTGTATGTGAGTGTACCTCTTGTTCGTGCCTGGTGCGTCGTTCCTCCTCGTCCCTGCGTCTCCTGGCGGCGTCACACTCGGCGCGGGCCTCCACGAGTTGCGTGAGCAAGTGCTAGTGTATGTGAGTGTACCTCTTGTTCGTGCCTGGTGCGTCGTTCCTCCTCGTCCCTGCGTCTCCTGGCGGCGTCACACTCGGCGCGTGCCTCCACGAGTTGCGTGAGCAAGTGCTAGTGTATGTGAGTGTACCTCTTGTTCGTGCCTGGTGCGTCGTTCCTCCTCGTCCCTGCGTCTCCTGGCGGCGTCACACTCGGCGCGTGAGCAAGTGCTAGTGTATGTGAGTGTACCTCTTGTTCGTGCCTGGTGCGTCGTTCCTCCTCGTCCCTGCGTCTCCTGGCGGCGTCACACTCGGCGCGTGAGTAAGTGCTAGTGTATGTGAGTGTACCTCTTGTTCGTGCCTGGTGCGTCGCTCCTCCTCGTCCCTGCGTCTCCTGGCGGCGTCACACTCTGCGCGTGCCTCCACGAGTTGCGTGAGGAAGGTGTCCATGGCGCCGAACAGTTGCTCGGGCGAGGTGCTCGCTTCTTCACCGAACGCATGCGCACACGCCTCCAGCCGGCTCTTCATGTCCTGCAACACGTATGTGAGATATTTTATTACACATCAGGTCTTGCCAAACAGCCGGCGTGATGGGACTGCGACGCGACCTTTATAGGTCATTTGGAGTTGTAGTATATTATTGATAATTAGTGGTGGTGAAGTTTATTTGAAAGTCATAATTGGATCTGTATCAGCCCATATGCGTCCATATAATAATAATTTTATTGAAGTCGCCAATGAACACTCAGGTGATCATAATCGCAGGTGACCATAGACGATAATTACTATATCTTATGATCACCCAGTTGATCAAACTGGAATAGACCTTATTGATATGCAACACATCACAGAGAGCTATCCCGCATTCATCGAGATAAACGCCTCTATCCCATACCAACCACTACACCTATCCCATCGCACCCTGCCTTATTCTATTCCCCTCACCAATCACACGTACCTGAAACAGATCCTCGAGCTGCGTGAACGTGCAGACAGCGTGCGCGTGGAAGTCCCTCATGACTGGCACGAAGCAGTCCGGCTGCTCGGAGTTGGCGGGTGGAGGCAGGGTGGCGTGGTACTCGAGCTCGCGCGCCACCTCGCGCAGGCCGGCGCGCAGCGCGCCCACGTCCTTGTCGAGCTGCTCCACGCACACCTTGGCGGCGGCGCGGACGTGCGGCAGGTCCTCTTCGATTAGGAGCACGTCTTTGAACTGTAAATGAAGGTTAGTCGTGTGAATATTTGGAAATTTTGGTAATTTTGGAGGTGGTAGAAGGTCAATTGGAGGAGGATCAAAGTGATTTCAGTGGTGGGATGAATGTAAGGGCATATTTGTGTTATTATTGATCAAGAGGAAAACCACCTAGTTAGTGCATACCGTGCTCTAAGGACCTCGAGGCCTGATCCCTATCTATTGGCTGGTATAAGGCCGCGCTCACAAAGTTTGCGAGTAACAAGTGGCATCGACCGCGCTCACGAGCCTCAATCACACCCCCAACCCCATGCCATCGCACATTTCTTAGGCCAATTTGTGCGAAGTAATAATGGTATTTCAGTCAATATAGAAGACAGAATTGTACCTGTGTCTCGAGGATCTCGACGAGGTAGTGCAGCAGCGTGGTATTGCGCGTGACGCTGGACTTGGTGTCCGCCAGCTTGTTGAGTGATGTCAGCCGGAATCCGGACGCGTTGCCGCGAGCGCCCCTGCACACGCACATACATTTTATAGTCATAGGCTCAAACGAGTACCAGGCGCACAGGAAGACAGTGGAGAAAGAGGCAAGATACATCGAAATTACAGATACGGATAAAGCGGCGTGATGCCCCATTTTTTCAAAGGTTTTTATATTGTTTCTGGTATTATTAACCTAATCGCAAAATAAAGCATCCACTGTAAAATTTAAGAACAGGGACTACCAAAACCCCGCTGCAATCTTGATCAGTTCACAGTGGAGTAATACACAACTAAAAAATAATATAAGATTTTGTAACATATAGTAAGAAATTTTGTACTAATCATCATTACATCGAGAAGACCGAAGTATATATCTTTCTGTTTTTCACTCGTTAATAGGTTCTTTGTGGTTTTTCCATATGATTAAAAGCCGAAATCTTTTTTTTTATAAGGTCTCTTTAATTCTAAAGATCATATATTTCCAGACTCAATACCTGTTCATATAGTTCCCGAGCGCGAGCACGATCTCGAGCAGCGTGCGCAGTCTCCTGGAGCGCGGCAGCTCGCGCGCGGCTCGCAGCACGGCGCATGCGCGCGCGCGGGCCTCGGCCGCCGCGCCGCTGAACTTCTTCTTGAAGAGAAGAGCACGCACGCGCTGCGACCAGTGCGGGATCCTGCAACACGACATATAGGTACTGCAAGGCACACCTCGACATAGCAATCAGGACCAGGGACTACGAGAGACTTTTCAGTTTAACAAACAACCGTAAGAAATATTTCTGGGCCGCACAAACATTTATCTCGACCTCACGTTTCACAGGCGACGTTTAACCGACTGCGCCACAAAGCCTCTCCAACGACTGCTGTAATTACGACGCTCCCTATCTACCATCCGAGCCTCTGACGAAATACAACAAATACTAAAACCTACTACAGTACCCTTCATTTCCAACAGTGATATAACCATATAAATAAAATTTAACTAAGTGACACTCTCTAAGTCCTAAGAGTAGCCCATGTAGGTATAGGACGAGATATCGATAAAAAAGATCAATACTTATTGAAATTCGTCTTCTTCCCTCTCTAGCGTGAAAGTAACTAAAACCCGAAACCCTAATCGACCCCGAACATAACCCATATCCCTCCAACAAAACACCACTCACTTGGATATCTCGTACAGGAACCGATCAGCGCGTGCCATGCTGTCCAGCTCATCTTGGTGCTCTTCCAACAGCGCCGCCTCCTCAGCACTAGGCGTGAACTTCAGCAACTGCTCCACCATGTCGATGGGCAGCTGTTCAGCTGTATCCATGCGGAGGATCGCTCTGGAATTGGTAAATATATCCTTCAATCGTAACTCTTAATACCATGAGTTCGATAGACCAAGACAATAATTTACTGATGGTAATGAAAAACGCCTGATGGTAAGCGATGCGACCGCTCATGAACAGAAGCAAAACCAAACACCTTGAATTATAAAGCAATGCTTGGCATTTCACTGCGCTCGCCATCCTGAGACACTAGATGTTAAATCTCAATTTGTCCAGTAATTACTCTAGCTACAATGTCCTTCAATCCGAAATACAACAGTACATTTCAACTGCTGTTTGACGGGAGAAATAGACAGTGTGGTGGTACCCACCCAGGCAGCCTCTCACATATGAGAGACGTACCGCCAGTAAATAGCATTATACATGGGTATACCGTATATGTATATGAAATGCATGGTGTGAATATGATTAAAGGCCAAGTTGGTTGATGGCATTGATCTTCGGAATTGGCATCTACTGGCGACAAGAATCACTAATAAATTTATTTGATCACAAACGAAAACTGAAATTCCTTACGTAGTTTAACGTGCTAAACCCAATTCAAGAATATTTATTTCTATACGATATTTTAATTTTACTCTTCAAAAATTCCTCAACATCCGCATGATTATATAATCTTACAGCGCAAATGTGTAGAGTTGTAGACAGAATAACTACGTACTTATTTTCTAGAAGTTTTGGTCATAAAAATAAACTTTTCCCAAAGACTCTATTAATAAAGCCTTTACCATAAATATATGGAGCCTGTTTGTATCCTCACCTGCAGATCTCCTCGTCAGTCATCTTGAGCTTGGACAGTAGGATGGTGCAGTTCTGCGCTCGTCTTCCGTCGATCACCGTCAGGATCTTGGTGCGCGGCTTCTGACCCAACTGCCGCAGGTCTTCCACTGAACCCTCGTTCTGGAAACAGGAGAACGAGCATTGGATTAAAGGAATAATATGTTACTCTGTCCTTGTGATTTTGCAAGTACTTTACAGCCTAAAAATATTATTAAAGACGAACATACGACTCGTAGTTTTAATTTTAGTTAACCGCCCTCTAAAGTGACGTCCATTCACTGGACTGACCTAATTAGAACACTATCATAAAATGCAAAAGGAGTGCCACAAGCCACAAAAGTGGAGAAACCTCTGAGAGGACGACGGAGAGCGGGTGACGTAGGCAACTCTCCATTTACCAGCATCATGGCAACCACCGCCAACAGTGCCTGAATGAGAAGAATGCGACACTCCCCCTAATTACATTTCTATCCAACTAGAACATCGAAACTTCACAATAAAAATTCATCACCACCAAAAAAACAATGTGTAGAAATCCTTACCTGAACTCCATTCTTCTGATAAGCGCAGAACATCTTGTCAATGGTGTGCAGATCCATAGTATTGTACAGCTTGGTGTCATCTAACTCCTGCCATATAGTTCCATGTAGCTTGGTGTCGGGCAGTTTGCTCCAGTTGAAGCTCTTGAGTGGGTTGCCGGGGGTGGGCACGTTCTTCTTAGGTTTAGGGGCGGCGGGGGCGAGGGGTGCCATGGGGGCGAGTGGCGCGGGGGGCGGCGCCGGTGCCGGGGGCGCTGCGGGGGGTAAGGGAGGGGGGCATAAAGCTGGCGGTGGGGGCGGGGGCGGTACTGAGCACGTTTCGATCACTGCGCTCTTTAAGTTGCTGACCTGTGGATTATGCGTACATTGAAATATGAACTCTAATATTACAAATATAAGATAAAATTTTGAAAGTAATAAGATTTTAATAGGAAAACATAAACAACAAATACATTTTAGGTCTCAGAATTACCAGAACAAAACAAATATTTTTTATGTTATTTCATTCTCAGCCAACTGCACTGCAGAGGCTATGAAATCAAAAATAATAAAAAATGAATCTCTAAACCTTCTTAGGACTTAACTAAGTTACACCTATTGGCTACCAAACGAATTATAATATATTTAATTGAGAAATGTACATACCTTAGCATCATCAGGTATGCTACCCTCGCTGACTAGTTTCTCGAACCTTGCTCGTTCCGCTCTCTCTTGATTCAGCTGTATTCAGAACGTAATATAAGCAATGGCAATTTGAGCACAGATGGTATATACATTAACTCGAAATTGAAATGTTTGCCAGACACAAAATCTCAGACGTAACAAGACAAATATGTATGTGTATCAGCCCATATAAGTCCCACAGTAAGGTACGGGCCTCCTCTACAATCAAGAGGGGTAAGGCCGTATAATCCGCCACGCTGGCCTAGTGCGGGTTGGTGGAATTTACATACCATAGAAAATTATACAAATTGCTATGGTATGCAGGTTTCCTCACGGTGTTTTCCTTCATCATTATGGTGCGAGGTGACTGACTATCAACACACACATACAAATAAACACAATAAAACAAATATTTCTTAGCCAAGAGATAAAAAATGTGCGATGGAAACATAAAACATTTATCATGAACACATGAAATAGCATTTAAGATGTGCAGAAACATAAAAAGCGTAACATAATGCCTTTTCTGATGTTATAATAATGCCCTATCTTAAACACAAGTATTATGATATTAAGTAGGCATATCGAGGCAGCGGGCTAGGCAATGGCCAAAACCTTATGGTGTGATGAAAATAATGACCTTACCTTAATTAAAATGTATGGACTAGTCAGGCCTAAATACCTATTTATCAATCTATGTTTATTATTTTGTGTGTAAATGAAATGAAGGCTTTATTCAAACACGATATATAGAACTCCTGCTTATGAAAAAAAAAACTGACGAATAATTAAGAAAACCCTTTAAAAAAAGGACGATGTCGTATAGTGGGCCGATACCCTTAGGCTAACGACTTGCTTGACCAATCTTATCCCATAACGCTTGTCAATCAGGTATCTTAAAATTCGCAAATGCAAATGGATTTATACATATTTGTGACTACGATCATAAATATTGAATTCAAAATTATTAAGTGCAAAACACCGTCAAAAAGTCCTCCATTCAATCTTACACCTTTCATTTCTATCCATCTTGGTTGTGACATCTACCCTCAAATATGAGCCTCAATACATCCTGATATCTGCCGTATGAATTACCTAGGGACAGCGGTGCTCAACCTTTTTTGAATACGGGCCACAAGCACGTTTTAGGCATGCTGTCGCGACTCAATGTAACATCGCGGTGGGTTTGTCTAGTTATCTATTTTTTAATGGTCGAGCGGAGAGTTCCTATAATTGCTGCGAAATTTAAAATGGTTTACGACAAGTCCCATAGACCACAGGTTGAGTACAGCTGCTATGAAATGATTCAAAAGCGTTTGTTAAAATGGACCTGCTGTTCAAGCTGGTGAGCCCTGCAAGCCGAAGCCCTGGCCCGTTCGGTGCACTCCATGTGGGCGGCGGTCTCTTTCTCCAGCCGCTCCTTGAGCCTCCCCACCACTCCCTCCAACTCCTCGCGCTCTTGGATCTGCTGGTCCACTTGCTTTTCCTGTTAGTACAAGCCGGGGTCAGTGGCACAAGTCTGTATGTGCCTTGGATGCTTCGTTAGGTTTGTCATGGTGGGTTAGTGTGAGTTGGTTTTGTAATGTTTTTTTTTTTTGTGGGGGTGAATGTGGAATAAGTTATTGATATGTTAGCCAAAATAATTATGGTTGAATTATTCGGCATATTACTATTTTTTAATAAGTTCAGTTTTTCAGCACATCGAATTTTCGAATTTAACAAACAGTGCTTTCATTTCTTAATTATCAAATCGATTAAAATATATTAAACTACGCCTCTATTTATTTAACTGCATCAATTCATCACTGAAATTCGATAAAAGAATAGTAATAGTTTAAAATATATTTACGACATTTTCAACGACTTAAAAAGGCAGCATCATTACTCCTGCAAGCACTTTTTACTATATGAAAGATATAACATGAATTTCGAAAAGAGATTTAAAATACTTTTAAATATATTTAGGACATTTTCAACGGCTTAAAAATGCAGCAGTATTACTCCTGCAATCTCTATTTTACCAATATAAGATATAATTCAAAGTACCTCAATGAGAATGCGTATGACAAGTTATCAAACGTGTGCTCAGTGTTAACTGTCACCAACAGCCGTTACAAACTGGTGGACCTACCTTCTTGGCGAGTTCAGTAGCAAGGTCAATATTCTCCCTCTCCAGGTTCTCTGCTTTCGTTCTAGCAGCTACTAATTCTTCCTCTTTCGCCAGTAGATGGACTATCTCACCCACATTGATCTCTAGAGGCGCTACATCTGGGTCGTAAATCTGCAAGTTTGTTTATATTTTTTTTTATTTTGCACTGTTTATTCAGTGGTCATTGTAAAACAACTTAGTCCAGCAAACGACAACATTTGGTGTTAAAAATCAGCATGACACTATGTAATAAGCGGTTCGTTTTAGTAGTAGTCTTGAAGAAATGCAAGGCTGTGAAGTCGTTTCTAGTGTTATATGGTTGCAAAATAAATAAATAAATAAATAGGGTTCTTCAATCTTTCTCTCAAATTACATTTTATTAAACTGACCAAAAATAATATCTGTACTGGATTTCAAATTAGACTGTAGATTAAATTAGACGTATGAACCATCACATATTCAAATATTTGACCAAATATTGGTTGTATTGTTTACCTTGGTGGTATCAGTGTTGGTGCCACGTTCGCTACCACGGTCGCTACCATGGTCGCTGCTGGCGCGACTGCCGGCCGCTGGCTGCTGCAGTACCAGTTGCTGAACCACGCGGTCCAACAACAACCAGTGTTGCGACTGAGGGTTGTACTCCACTAGAATAGATTTAAATACATTCTTGAAAATTGTACAATCATATATTTTATGGCTCTGGTACCTCATATTTTATACATCAGTTAATATCAAAATTGATCCAGGAGAACAGGATCTCTTGTCACAAGAACACTTACATTTTTATTCACAAGTTCAACTTTTCATGTATCACGAAAATGTGACCACAGTACAATGGTTAGCAAAGCGAGATAAACCTAAGGCTTTTACAACTGAAATATGCAATGGTAAATACATATGCAGCCAAGTAGATTGTCGATGTCAAATAGTGAGGGGTTAATCAGTTAGCAGTTGATGCCTTTATTATAGCCTGGATATAATCATGAAAATATGTATATCTGATACAAATTATCAAAGCTCTACGAGAATAAAGATTCCAAAATATGTGCGTTTTCTCAAAACCTTAACTAATTCCTTCGACCACCTAAACCTGGACTTAAAACGTGAACTACCTAAAACCAAAAATTACAATAAGTAAACAAATAGCTAAAGTACTCACACGGCAGAAGCAGCAGATGCTGCAGCAAGGACAACATATGAGGATATGCAGCAGTGTGGCTGATCTTCCTCCTCAGCAGTTCAAACATACTGGTAGCACTCTTGGTGTCCACGTGTTCCCTGTCGAACCGACGAGCTAACTCCCTCTCGTCTTCATTGCGAACCATCTCGAAGAACTCGATGTGACGGTCCAGCGTTTCGTTCTCGTATTTGCGTAGTTTTTCTATCACTGCAAATAATTGATTGTTTTTTTTAATTTATGAGATAGCATATTCAAGGTATCATTTGGTTTTGCTATTGGTAGATCAGAATATCGTAAGAAAATCTGCATACCTGAGAGTCCTACAGAAGATTTTATATTAGAAAGTTTCCTGACTAAAACATAATCTAAAATTCTAAAAATATCTAATAAAAATGTACTTTGCATGGTTTTATATTATTATGGCTTTAAAAATTAACAATATAAATAAAACCTAATAAAGTTTAAATTCAAATTTATTTTTATTTATTTATTTAATCTTTATTGTACACTGATTTGTTATAACTATAAGAGATACTAAAAAATACAAAAGTACAAAAGGCGGTCTTATCGCTCTAAGCGATCTCTGCCAGACAACCTTTGGATGGATATAAGAGAAGGAGATTGAGAGGGCAGTGTAAGAATAAAGAATAAAAGCTCAAAACGAAAAGAAAAAAATAATAATAAATAAAATATAATTCATTAAATAAAATATAATTAAAATATAATTAATAAAATTTAATTCATTTATTACCTGGTTGAATCCCCAACATCAACAGCTCGTATCTCAAATGCAGTCTAAACTCGAGGCTCTCCTCGCCTGGTCCGTAGTTGAGCACTGCGTTCACAAACGACATGATGGCAGTCTTCAAGCCCAGGTCATCGCGGTAGGCCCCGGTACTCCTGTCCAACTCGTTCACAATGCCTTGGAAGCGGGCCCGTTCGCCTGCGTATTTTTGGTAATGCACCATTGCTTCTAGCACCTACAGTGGAACATGTAATTATAAATAATATGACAGATATTGTAAATTTTGTAGACTAGTTACTTATTGCTTGAAAAGTTAAATCCTCCGCTACGTACCAAACTATCAGCTGCAGTAAAATTTACAATAAACAATTAAATAATAAATACTGCTATTAAACACATGTATCGGATTACACAATTTAATCGTTAATTACCTGAAGACGATCACCTACTAAAGAATGTAAACTTCATTTTAAAATCTCCAATAGCGGACGAAAGCATTGCAATCAATGTGCAGTTACAACGGCACAGTTTTTAGGAACATTCAGAAACAGTAAGTAGCGGCAATCATCGCGGCGCCTACATTTACAATAACACAGAATGCAACAAATTATACAGTGATGTCAAAACTCAATGTCTCAGTCGTTAGAAAACAAGTTGACAACGTGCTAGGGATCAAATATTTTGATACGATGATTTTTCTAGCCGACACATTAATTCCAACTGCTTAATTCGCTACGCTACAAATGTATATTTTTCTGTTTTCATTCATCCGCAAATAATGGCATGAAGACCTGAAAATAATCTATGTAAAGTTGCTGGATTCAAGTCGCTTTCTTTAGATCTTACTTATTTATAGCAACGAACAACTATTGCTAATGAAGATGATGACCAATTACAAATACTTTACAGAAGAACAAGAACTTTTCACCTCTAAGTAACCAAATTACTAATCCTTTTTGTACTTAAAAACATATTCAATTGACTTCATCGTTCTCAACTACTACCGCATCTACCGCTTCAATCATCCCTACATCTTAATTTACACTACATACAAAATGCATGCTAACCTTCATAGGTCCTGGTATAAGACAGACTGCTCCGATAACCTCTAGGGCTGCCATCTTTTAGCTTATGATCCAATTATATCTTTATCTTACTTTACACAACAAATAAAATTCATGCCAACCTTCTTATGTCCTGGTACAAGATACACTGCGCAGAGTTTCTCTAGGGCTGCCACCTTTGTCATCATAGGTATCTCTCATTCCAATTGATTCCTACGCCTTAATTTATACTACAAACACAATTCATGCCAACCTTCTTATGTCCTCCTGGTACGAGACAGACAGCTCCGAGGATCTCTAAGGCTGCCACCTTGGTCTTAACGTTCTCGGTGTCAAGCGACTGTGCGATCAGATCGATGCTCGTGGGGTGTGCCAGTACGTGCGCCCGACCGGTCTGCGAAACCAAGCGCTTGCTTAAGAAATTTTCAGCAGGAAGAATAAGCGACAGTATTAAAGTACTATTCTACTGTTTAAGACCCTGTTGAAATCATGCTGTTTACAGAATGTAACTGTGAATAAAAATTGAAACAATTTATGAATAAAATCATAATTTTGTACAAAATTATACAGCTTTACATTACCAAGAAACAAATCGGTATCGGTGTGAACAAAATATTAATAATTTCTTTTTGGAGCACTGGTAAACATTGCAACTAACATTATGTTCTCTGATTAGTAACAATTATTGTATTATTTTGCATATACTAAGTGGTGTTCAATAATGTGTAGTCCATCCATCAATCGCCATATACGATTGTCAAATTGTGTAAACAAAGAATATCAACTGCTTGTCTACACCTTTCAACACTAACTACAATATCTTCATCAACTTCAAAAGCACCATCTACCCTTTTTCTGACAGACTATACTTCGGTACTATCTTCAATACTTACAGAATTGTTCATGAGAGCCTTAATAGCGGCGATGAGGTTATGCCTGGTGGCGGCGTCGTCGCGAGGCGCTCGCTGCAGGGCATCCAGTAGGGAACCGAGCCCGCCTTGCTTGATGAAGCGAAGGACGAAGCTGTGAGCCCTTGTTCTGAGAGCCGTCTTCAACCCATCGACTAATCCGCATGCTTCTACTGGTAATGTGCTGTCTGACGAGGAGAATGCCTGAAAAAAAAGAACACCAATTAAGTTCGAGGATATGTATGCTTTTATTTAAAAACAAACATCTTTGCTCTAATCGTCTGATGAATAATCGTCTGAACAGTTTAAAGTGAAATTATATCATAGGTTTTTCAAATTACCAATTAATAAACAAACTTAAATATTTATATACATACATACATAAACTCACGCCTTTTTCCCAGAAGGGGTAGGCAGAGGTGCCAGGGCACCCACATTTCGCCTTGTATGTTCCGTCCCACAATGTGATAGGTGGCGAGCCTATCGCCATATCGGGCACAAATTCCTGACTCTGGGCTGATACTGAATAGAAAAATCCAATATCACTTTGCCCAACCCGGGATTCGAACCCGAGACCTCAGCTTTGTAACCGTACCATAGTATAACTACGCCACCGCGGTAGTCACTTAAATATTTGTAATATCAATATGAATGTTAGCGACCTCTTATTACTTTATTGTGATGTAATACTTATACACTGTGCACTCCTCTCACATAATAAGGAATGGAGTCTAGCATGACGCCCACCAACAAGGTGAACGAACGACCTAGCTTAGGTTGTAGAAAGCCGCTGGATGCAAGCAGCTTCCAATAAGTCTATGTGGAAATCCTTGGTCGAGTTCTATGTTCAGCAGTGGCCTTCCTGTGGCTAAGACGATAATGATGATGATGAGGAAGTTTCTGGGTTCTGATACATGTTAAGCTATTGATAAAATACTCACATCAGCGATCTCGTTAAGCGCCTTGATGTACTCCTCGACCTGTGGCGCGGTAGCGAGGTGCGGCGCGGCGCCGGGCGGCGGTCGCCGGCTGCAGTAGATCTGCCACTTCTTAGCAGCTGGTAGCGCCATCATCGCAGCCTTGTTGGCCGCTGTCAGGTCCAGCTCTTCCTGCAACAACAAGAGACTTAATTAGTGTATGTGCTAAATACGATACGAACATGCCGTTCGCCTGATGGTAAGCAATACGAGCGCTCAATCTCAATATGTCCAGTAGTTATTCTGGCCATATTGTCCTTCAACCCGATACACAATAGTACATTCAAACTGCTGTTTGGCGGGAGAAACAGACAGTGCGGTGGTATCCACCCAGGCGACCCATCACATATGAGAAACCTACGACCAGTGAATATATTGTGACTAACGCTAAACACAATGCAACTAAAAATTGCATGAAAATACACATAATACCTATATATATATTTTGTTTTAAATATCATCTGGTTTTGAGTAGTATATCCCTATCGTACCATGGAGTCTTTAAAAATAAAATGGTGCACATTATTATTTTAGGAAAACCCAAACCACCCAAACACGACGACAGACGATAATTATTCTATTTTGATCGAGTATGTTCAATAAATGAATAGTTCAAAGAAGAAGACTTCTCAAAATATTTAAACGTGCCTCACGTTAAAGTATAATAAAAGATTACCAATTTCTGAAAACTTTACAATACGTGAGGCTTGTAGATGAAAACATTGGAAAACTAAGGAAAAATTAAAATTAAATAAAGAATTAAGACCTCCAGCGGAAAATATTTATGTAATACAAAAATGTTTATTAAGTCCGCAGTCGTTTTTTGCCCTAATCATCATACCAAAATCTTAACTAATTTGAGGCAATCAATGCATTTCTATGCAACTACCAATGCAAATGATTTCACAGAAAATCTCAAAATAAACCTAAACATCTACTTGAAGATTCTAGAACGATCCATGTTTAGTAGAAAATTCCAACAGCATTTTAAACCATCCCAAAATGCACCAAACGGGTTCCACTCCTTAACTATAACCACTTCGTTTTTGATAGGTATTGAACTCAACTTGATTGCTGTTTATTAACCCGATAAAGAAAGCATCAAAATCAAAAACATTTAGGTATTAAAAATAAAACATCCTATTACGACTAGAATATATATCGCTGCTTTAATTTGATAACGACATATCTCAAAAATGAACTTTTTTCAGGAGAGCAGTTTAAATAAAGCAAAATAATTAATTATTTATATATTTTATTTTAATAACCTATTACGACTAGAATATATATCGCTGCTTTAATTTGATAACGACATATCTCAAAAATGAACTTTTTTCAGGAGAGCAGTTTAAATAAAGCAAAATAATTAATTATTTATATATTTTATTTTAATAACCTATTACGACTAGAATATATATCGCTGCTTTAATTTGATAACGACATATCTCAAAAATGAACTTTTTTCAGGAGAGCAGTTTAAATAAAGCAAAATAATTAATTATTTATATATTTTATTTTAATAACCTATTACGACTAGAATATATATCGCTGCTTTAATTTGATAACGACATATCTCAAAAATGAACTTTTTTCAGGAGAGCAGTTTAAATAAAGCAAAATAATTAATTATTTATATATTTTATTTTAATAATGACAACTCTTTGAAAGTTGCTTAAATCAACGTATAATCTATCAAAAATATGAGTTTTATTCACATAGTATTTTAGATTAATTTGTGTTTAATGGTAACATTATAAAAATACACATTTCGTTATGTGCCACTATCAAATTAAAGCAGCGATATATTGTATAAGAATTTATAAAAACAAAAAAATTACATTATTATTACTCGTACCTCAAACTTAGCGATTTTAAAATATTATGTGACTATTTTTACTAACATAAAACAAATGTATTCTACAACGGATATGATGTTTTTCTATTTATATTCAAATTGTGGAATTTAATCATTTTTATTGCAATAAATGGCGCGACGAGCATGCCATTTGACTAACGGTGAGGGATAAGACCGCTTATGGACAGTACCAAACACAATGAACAAAGAAATGCTTGGTATTCCACTACGCTCGCCATTCTAAGACATGTTAAGTCTCAATATGTCCACAGTCTCTATCACCTTGCTTCTTTGCCGTGGTGTTCGTAAAAATGACATCCCAAGGGCAACATTTACAAACATGAGGAAGCGAACAATCCATGTAATGTGTACGACATGTGTTACGTCTATCAAACTCTAATGTATTATTTAAGTACTTCCACGTCCCGACCGCCGATTTTGACAGTTGACGTTTGTCAAATTCAATTTGTCAGCCTAATGTAAATAGAAATAGGGTATATTTTAAAAATTTGAAATTTGACATTGACAGTGGACGTGCAAGTACTTAACATGACGCCTACGAGGTCACCTTGACATTACGGATAAAATGTATCAAAAACCAGTTACAGATGACACTGTGTGTATTTTCCTTTCACATCTGATAATGATAGAAGAAGAAGAGAGAATTATAACCCCCCCCCCCCCCCGGCCCTCCGCCCTTCGTGAACAAGAAGATATTTTACGAAGAGATAAATAAATAAATAAATACACCCAACTGACACATAGTCGTTACCCGAAACTAAGATCGCGAAATAGGATGCTGGATGAGGATAAAGGAATTTCGTAATCAAATACAACAAACAGAAGAGTGTCAATAACTCAAACGAAATAAGTTTAAAATATATATTTTTTTGCTACCACGTCTATCTAAAATCTTACCATCACATTTGCATACACAGATAGACAAACAAACATATATCAAACTTCTAACACAGAACATATCCCATAAATCTTCTATTCGCAACACTATCTATACTAAGCTAAATAATCACTTCCCACATCAAACAGATTCATTATCCAATATGCATAATCCTCTTACTTTCAACAAAGAAAAAATATTACATCAATATTAGTGTTAGCAGTAAAAAACAAAAGCTTAGCTTCACTTTCATTCAAACCTCTAGAACGTAGACATAGCAATTTCGTAATTGTTAGCAATTACTAATGCGTATGTTTCAAACGCCGCGCCGGCATAATTATGGTTAAAACGCACACAAGGTAAGCGATTGACAGAAGCGAACTAGGTTGTAAACGGGAGTCAAAAATTACTTGCATGCCAACCGTTGCATTGTACTAATAGGCTTCTATTCTATGTTTATTTTTACAATACTTTATGTGATTTAATTTAATAATTTATTTATACTACCTAAGTAGGTAAATTATTAGTATTTCAAGTGTAATCTAATCCTTATGTCTAAGGATGGCGAGCGTAATGGAATGCCAAGCATCGCTTTGTAATTGAAGATGCTGTTTCGTTTTACTACTGTTCATGAGCAGCCTTATCGCTTAAATGCAGGCGAATGGTATGTACTCTATTCTCTATAAACGAAGGATAAATATTCAGTATTGAAATACAATTCGGCCTTTAGAATTAATAAACACGGGCCAGAAACTCCCAAAAATCTTTAATAACTAGACATCTGTAATAATCTTTGCAAGTACTCAACGTATCTATGCTATCAAAACACCGCCCATTTACGCACCGGAAGCGTTTTTGGGCGTGCCCGCAAGGCTCACAATGTTTCTTTTTTGCAAGCGTGCAAATATAAAGTGCTATTTTTCTTGCAAAACTATTTGCTCTCGTGGGTAGGTATTGTCTAAGAAGATTTCATAATATGTGAAATTTAAAAAGTGCTTTGCGCATTGTTCGATTATTTCGTAATTTTACAATTACTACATTGTTTGCAACGCTTTGTTATGCATAGCGTTTCGTATGTGAAGTGGTATGGCCAATGGTCATAATGAAAATGCAAGACTTAATTAAATTTCTCTTCACTTATACGTGGCTATCAATTGTGAAAAGCTAAGCAAAAAATAAATCTACCTTTGAAAGTATACTTTTATGCCACCAAAACATTTTAAATCAAATTTTATTCTTAATTAAGTATCAAAATTTAATAAATGTAGATCATTTAGAGAACAGGAGTTCTTGCCACAAAAAAAAAAACCGTATCACACTGTATCAGCCCATATACGTCTTACTGCAGGGCACGGGCCTCCTCTACAATCGACAGTGCGATTGAGAGTGGTTAGGCCATATAGTCCACCACGCTGGCCTAGTGCGGGTTGGCAATTCTCAATAGCATCTTGATCAGATAAATCAGATCGGCTAAATTGCCCTTATGATTCGATATAATTTAAAAAAAAAACATCCAATAAGGTACTTACAAGTCTATCCTTCTTAAATGTCCACTTTCCAATATACACATATCAATGTTTCGACGCAATTAACACTTAGGACGTTTACTGTATGAAAGTTTTCACTACAATGATAAAGACACTGAAGCTTCCCTTCTAGATACCGTCGGAAATACAATAAAAACAACCTTATGGGTTAAAATCTTTTTTTTTCCATATGTGTTTTAAAGACTGATTAGACGTAAAAAATATTTAAAAATATGTAGCTAAATAATTAATATAATACGGCAAATAAATAACTTAACTTATAAAAATTCTGTAAACTGTAATTTATATTGTTCAAATAATTCTACCGACATATTGCAACTTGCACAAATATTTTTACCGGCATTAAATGATTCTAGCAACTCGCATTTTATTTTCATAAAAATTGCCTCGAGGCCTGTTATAGTGAGCGCACGTGTTTTTGTTCCTTTCATTAATATTTTTTTGTTGTAATATTTAATCGTGTTGCATCTTATCTTATCTGCGGGCGGGCCAGCCGGCGTTGCCGGTCGGTATCTGCTTCTATTATATCGTGCTAATGACTGAATTGAATCGAAACAATGTTGAAATCATTACAAATATGAGTGACGATGAGTTGGAGGATTGCACAAATATGGATTTAGATGACATAATACTAGAAGATAATACGAATACGGAAACACCGGGAAAGAAAAGGACTAGGGATGAAAACTCGTCTGAAGAGGGATGGAATACAGTGACCAAAAGGCGTAATAAAGTAACATATAGCCGAACTGATAAAAATGAGACAAATACAGAAGAAAAGATCCAGGTATGTGTGACTTGTAAAGACCCCTTGCCAAAACAATTTGCGTTGGCACGATTATTTAAAACAAATAATATTCCTGGTGACAATATTTACCGCGTTAAGTATGTACATCAATATAAAATACTGATAACATTTAAGAAAGAAAGTGACGCTGATGAATTCATGAAGTGTAAGGCTTTCACGGACATGGATTGGAGGTGCCAAAAAACGTCGGAAGTAGGAATTTCGTACGGACTTATTAAATCTGTGGAGTTGGGCATATCGGACGAAGAATTCCAGGCGAATGTGTCAAGCAGTGCGGACATAATAAATTTTAAAAGATTGAATAAGAGATGTGCCGAGACTATAGATGGAAATGGCTGGACCCCGAGTGAAACGATTCGAGTGGGATTTAAAGGATCATCCCTACCAAGTTATGTTTACATTTATGGATTGAGAGTTCCAGTGGAGCCGTATATATTTCCGGTGACACAATGCGCTAAGTGTTGGAAATATGGACACCCAACAAAATTGTGTCCGTTCAAAAAAATCGTTTGCCCGAAATGTACCGAGAGACACGAAAATTGCACAGTTACATCTTTTATTTGTGTAAATTGTAAAGGCGGTCACATGGCGTTTGAGAAGATATGTCCAGTCTTTAAAAAAGAAAAAAAGATCCGCGAGTTAATGGCACATTTTAACTGTACCTACAGGAAAGCCTGTAGGTACTGTTGTTCTCGACACAAAGATCGGCTTCACATGCGTACAAAAAATAATCCCAATGACCCTATAGCTAAACTTATATACAATCGCTACCGAAATTATTATATAGATATAATTAGAAAAGTTAAAGCAGACTATGACAATAAGAAACTAATGGACAGTAAAAATAACAAAAAGCAATTATGGAAAGCTATAAGAGACATATGCCATATATCCCCTAGTAAAAAAGACTCCATTGAATTACTCTCCGTACCAGGAACAGTTAATTGGAAACAATCACTTAATGCATGCAATAATCATTTCTGTTGTGTTGGTTATAATTTAGCAAACAGAATACTAGAATCCTTAGATATAACTGAGGACGCTCTTGCAGCTAAAGCAAACATACTGAAATCACCTGCTTCATCTTTCTTCCTACAACCTACAGATAGTGATGAAATTAATACTTTAATTAATAATTTATCTAATGACAAAGCTCCTGGTCTTGATTCAATTAATAATGTCTTAGTCAAATTTATCAAAAATGTCATACTTGAACCACTAACAAATATTTTTAATTTAAGTATATCGTCGGGTACCTTCCCTACCATCTGGAAAACTGCAGTTGTTGCTCCAATTCATAAAGCTGGAACAAAGGATTCTCCTGATAACTACCGTCCAATTTCTCTTCTAGGAGTATTTTCAAAACTACTAGAGAAAATCATAAGTAAGAGACTCGTAAAGTATCTTGAGGATAATAATCTGATATCTGAAAAACAGTACGGTTTCCGCCAAGGTAGGTCCACCAATGATGCTGTTACTAAACTCACAACTTCAGTTGCCTTCCATCTTGATAGATCTGAAAAATGCATTGGTGTTTTCCTAGATTTATCAAAGGCCTTCGACACTGTCTCTGTCCCTATACTCTTAAAAAAGTTGGAAAGCAAGGGTATCAGAGGAATTCCTCTAATGTGGTTTAAAAGTTATCTATTGGGACGAAGGCAGTGTGTTAAGGTCTCTGATCATCTGAGTGACTTTCAATCTATTACTTTTGGTGTTCCACAAGGCAGCATATTAGGACCTACCCTATTTAACATTTATATGGATGACTTACACAATCTAGCACTCAATGATACAGAAATAATATGTTATGCAGACGATACTACTATAATTTTCCACGGAAGTTCTTGGGAAAATGTCCTTAACAACGCTGAGAGTGGCATGGCTGCAATTTCCAGATGGCTAAGTAATAATCTTCTTACTTTAAATATAAATAAAACCAACTACATGTGTTTCCATAAAACATCACATACAGCACCCCCACAATCCATAAAGCTTAAAATACACATATGCAGCATCATGTCTGGCACTTGCTCGTGTGAAATGTTAGGTCGTTCAGAAGTTGTAAGATATCTAGGAGTATTGATAGACCATAAGTTGAATTTTCAGCAGCATATTACCGCGGTTTCAAATAGAGTCAGAAAGACAATAAGTGTAATGAGACGTCTTCGTGATGTAGCCAATATTAATACATTAAAATCAACTTATTTTGCATTAACACAATCTTTAATCACTTACTGTTTACCTGTATGGGGTGGTGCCGCCAAAACACGCATGTTAGAATTAGAACGCGCACATAGATCAGTTCTCAAAACCATGTTTAAGAAACCGCGACTATACCCAACCACTAAACTCTATGAAGAACAAAAATTGTTAAGTGTACGTAAGCTCTTCATACTGGCCACCACATTAATTGTACATAAGAAAGTCTTACTCTCCGCTGACTACTCTGACTTGGTCAAACAGAGAGTTTTTAAGGTTCCATTGCCCTATGTTAAAACCACTTTTTCCAAACGCTTTAACCCGTTTATATCCGCATATGTATACAATAACCTCATAAAGTTATATGACTTTAAACACCTTTCCATGCGAGAGACTAAAAATAAGTTGCAAAGCCTGCTTTTAAGTTTAACATATGATGATGGAGAAAATATCATTAGTAAATTGTCTTGATCTTATTAATCCTTGAAAAGAATAATTTCGTTAAATTGTAACAATCCATGCATATGAAAGTATATTAGTTGAGAGTAAATTCAAATTTAACATTTATTTATTTTTGTTTGTCATTAGTATTTTATTTACGTTATTATTTTTATTTGTCAATGTGTTGATCTCTTTGATTTATAACGCTTGTTATTGTTATGATTGTTTAATTTTTATATTTTATTAAATGTCTAATCTACGTGCTGTGCAACATGATGCTGGTGTTTGTATGTTTGGTGCCCCCGATCCAGGCATGCCTAGTGGGGGACCATGGTTAAAATGTTTAAATGTTAAATTGTAAACCTATTCTAAGATTGTAAAAAAGTAATTGTAATTGTAATAAAGGAAATAAATAAATAAAATAAAAAAAAAAAAAAAAATAAGCACTTTCAATTTACGTTCCACCGTCACCTGAAAATAATCCGCGAGTATTTCCTGAATCAACACATGTTAGGGAACAAGTTTTGATCAATAACGCGTCAAATATCGGGATATCACCACTCTCAAGGGAGACTAACAACTGTGCAGGTGCAAGACTGGAGATGTCAGACTCAACCCCCACGCAACCCGTACATTCTAAGCCCGTACCCAAACGCAATATACAGAAAAAAAATCGTCGACCATCAACCCCGGTATCCGAGTCAATGTGGTATATGGAGAATGAATCTGATTACTCTGAAAACCAACATTCAATCAATTTTGATAATACAAATAAATCACATAAATATTCCCACAATCTAACATTTTGGCAATTGATTAAAAAAATTAATGATATCGTTAAAAGTGAAGAGTCCTTACAAATTAAAATCCAGCAAATAGTTTCCTTATTTGCTGAGTGGTTGATACATAAGATTTTAAGTAGTATAACTATTGATGCATTATTCGATAAACTTGTTAAAAATGGCTAATCATGATATATCTTTGAATATAATACAATGGAATTGCCAAAGTATACGACCCAAAACCAGTTCACTCGAATTGTATCTTAGTCGGGAAAGAATTCACATAGCCGTACTGAGCGAAACTTGGTTGTTGCCCGATAGTAATTTTAGAATTGGCGGCTATAACGTATATCGGATGGACAGAGGTGATGGTTATGGCGGTGTGGCCATTTTAACGCATTCTTCTGTGAAATCTGTAGTGTGTGCAACACAAAGTCGAAACCCTGGTATCGAATTGTTGCATATTAGAATTATGAATAGTGAGCATATTGAAAACATTATCTCCATTTATTGCCCCTCTTCAGTACATACCTTCCAAAATGACTGGGACGAGATATTTTCCTTTGTAAACAGAAAAACTATCATTATGGGCGATTTTAACGCGCACCACTCCAACTGGTCTTATAAAACAGATCGACGAGGTTCAGAGTTACATGATTCCATGTTGGATCATAATTTCGTTCATCTAAATGATGGTAGTTTCACTAGATTACGAATGGTTAACGGAGTTTTACAGCAATCAAGTCCAGACATTTCATTTATCTCTTCGGACATATCTTTGGCATTTTTATGGAAAGTTAGTAATGAATCACTTGGTAGCGACCATTTAATTATTAATTTACGATGCGTGTTTAAAATAGCTCGTCAATTCCATAGGAAAAGAAATTATAAAAAATCCGATTGGCCCTTATATTCTACTTTTATTGACGACCAGTTACAAAACTGTATTATCCCCACTGGCCTTCAAGATATGTACGATTTTTTTTATAATACCATCCAAGAAGCAGCAGAAAAATGTATTCCCTACACTAAAATTCCACAGCATGCATCTACTAAGTTTAATCCTAAACCGTACTGGTCTACAGAACTCTCGAAAGCGATTGCAGAACGTCGGCTAGCTCTTGCAAATCTAAGACGGTGCCCGAATCCTAGAAACTTAGATTATTATAAAGAGAAAATAAATATTGCACAGAAACTCATTCGTCAGGCTAAATGTCGATCATTCCAATTATTTTGTACATCGATAAACGAAACCTCAAATGCATCCGAAATGTGGGAAAAAATGAGATGGCTGAAAGGTCGGCAGTTTTCCAGCCACTGTGTAGATAAAAATGGAGCAGAAAATTTGCTTAGAGAGCTCACACCAGACTTTGTTTGTCACTCCCAGCCTAGTTTTATATCCAACAATATTCAGTTAGAGTCAGAAATATCACTACCAGAATTAAATAATTGCATTAAAAAAACTGATACTGCACCTGGACCTGACCAAGTTTCCTTCTCGATGATTAGACGTCTACCACTTTCCGGCAAACTGCTTTTACTCAAAATATATAATAAATGTTTATCTTTTGGATTTGTACCGGCACAATGGCGTCAAATACAAATAATCCCAATTCCTAAACACAGTGGCTCAACATTAACCTTCCGGCCCATCTCGTTGATTTCATGTGTGTGCAAAATTTTCCATGCTATTCTATGCAAACGCATAGAATGGTTTTTTGAATCACAACAATTGTTTCCCGAAAATATGGTAGGCTTTCGGAAGTCACGTTCGTGTCTGGATAATTTAACGCAATTGGTGTCCGAGATCCAACTTGGCTTCTCCAAAAATTTAACTACTGCAGCATGCTTTCTAGATATCCAAAGCGCATATAATAATGTAGATGTTCCTAGTCTTCTAAAGAGCTTAGATTACTTTAGTGTAGGGTCCAAAATTTGCATTTATCTATGGTCGTTTTTAACAAATCGATACTTACGTGTGTCAAATGCTGATTGTGATATAGTTAGAGTTACCAGTCGTGGATTAGCTCAAGGGGATCCACTATCTCCACTTTTATTTAATATACTTACCTTACATATATGCAAAAACATATATCAAGTTAAAATGTCCCAGTATGCAGATGACTTTGTGTTGTACTTTACAGATTCGAACTTAGATATAATATTTAACAAATTGCAATCAGGTTTACATTGTATTAATAATATGCTTAATAGAATCGGTTTAACTATTTCCAAAACTAAGACTAATATTTGTGTTTTTAAGAAAGGTTGCTTTAGAAGAACAGTTGATTTTATTTTTGATAATACTCCAATAAAAGTTGTTAATCAAGTTAAATACTTAGGTCTGTGGCTGGATAGTTCATTAAGATGGGGCAAACACATAAACGAAACTTCTAAAAAGGTTACGAAATTAATTAATTTACTTAAAATTTTATCGGGCCCGGGGTGGGGTGTCCATCAAAAGTTTTTAAGACGTTTATATATTTCCTTAATCCGCAGCAGGATTGATTATAGTAGCTTTTTATTTGATAATAGTTGTCATACTAATCTCTTGAAATTAGACAGGGTACAGAACCAAGCATTACGTGTTATTGGTGGATTTATAAGAAGTACCCCGATTCACGTAATGGAAAGCGAATTGTGCCTTCCACCGCTTAACATTCGTAGGAGATATCTAGGTTGTAAATTTCTTTTAAAATCAAAATCAATTCGCAGTAGTATAACGATTACAATGTTAGAACGTCTTTCAATGTCGACAAATTCTAATTACTGGTCGAATAAAAAACTTCCTTTATTAGTTGATATTTTTTCTCATTTTCATTCATTACCGATTCATTCGAGTTTTCAACTCGAATATTTTTCTCTAGTTAACTGGATGAGCAAATTTGATATGTCCCAGATATTATTCGATTCTATACCCACAATTTATCAAGCTAAACGTCGTTATAACACATTGGATTTAAAACTTTTGTGTACATCTTATCTTGAGGATCAGTACACCGACTATTATAAAATCTTCACAGACGGTTCCAAAGACTCATATTCAGGAGGCGCGGCCTTTTTGGACCCCTTACAGCAATGCTATATGAAGCTCAAAATCGATTCAGATATATCTATTATGCACATAGAACTGATTGCGATAGCAGAAGCCTTGTCGTATATCCAATCAGTAAGCGGTGATAAGTTTGTCATTCTGACAGACTCTAAATCTGCGATACAGCATTTGGCTCGGCTCACCTCGCATGTGCGAGGTATTCCGATTGCCTACGAAATATATAAATCGATTTTACAGCTACAGACACACAAAACAATATGCATTCAATGGATTCCGTCTCATATCCAATTGGAACATAATGATAAGGTGGACACGTTAGCGAAACAAGCGAGTGTTGATGGAATCCCGTTAAATATTATTCCAATTTACTCAGAATACTTTGGGGAGGCTAAAAAATATTGTTTCAAATTTTGGCAAGAATATTTTGATGAACGATCGAAGGAAAAAGGTATCTGGTATAGGACTATTCAGCCACTTATATCCAGTTCTCCGTGGATTGATTGTAATTTAAACAAAAATTGTATCACTATAGCACTAAGATTACGGTCCGGACACACTCCTTCTAATAAGTTCTCATTTTTGATGAAAAAAATTTCGTCTCCAAACTGTGATGTTTGTCGAGTAGTTGACGATTTGTATCATATTTTGATGGAGTGTGTCCGAAACGAAGATGTTAGAATTAATATATTTGGCAAGAATCAATCTTACGATATGGGTGTTTGTAACACTATCCTAGCCAGTCCACTTTCTGACAGTGCTATGAAATTGTATAAATTAGTTTTAAGGCGTTCTTAATATTATTTAGCTTTTTTTGTATTAGGTGATATGGTCGCTTAGCGACAAAGCCTATAAAATAAATGAAAAAAAAAAAAAAAAAATTTCATAAAAATATTCTATTATTCTAGATTGTTTTTCCAGAAAATACATAATAAGACGAGTTGTGTAATACTACCTTAATAATACCTTATAAACTCTAGGAAATATTTCAGTGCTTTCCGGCGGTTTTGTCATTATTACTGACATTTAAATTTAATAATAATTTAATCTGTGGTGCTTTACAGTTGGCTTCTCCGGTTGTATATCTTTATTCGAGGTGATTTACCTCTTTAGTTCATTATTTTGTCACCCGCTTCTTTATAGAGGGAAGTGATCAATATTTTCAACTAATCCTCATAATTTAACTTTATATTAATTTCGTTGGAAATCAAAGACAAGTTAGACATTCCCTGAGACTCGTTAAGCTTCAGTTGTTAGTTAGAGTTGCAGTGGTGGGTGTGATGGCGGGCAAAATTAGGCGAGCATAAATAAATTTCGTGTACAGTAGAAGAACTTGTCTATAGAATGTAATAAATTGACTATATCCATGTAAATAATCTGTATCAGCCCATATACGTCCAACTGCAGGGCACGAGCCTCCTCTACAATCGATCGTACTTCATATAGTCCACCACACTGGTCTAGCGCGGGTTGGCAGAATTTACATACCATAGATTTTCTAAATCGCTATGGTATGCAGGTTTCCTCGCGATGTTTTCCTTCACCATTTTTAGTGCGTGGTGATGAACTATCAAGACACACATCACACACGCGTCCGAAAAGTCAGAGGTGTGCCCTGGGATTCGAACTCGCGACCACCGTAAATATGTTGGCAGGTGCGTCTGACTGCGTGTAAAAGTTCGTGGTGGCCTGTTGGTAAATGTAAATAATTCCATTGAATACGTTATATAACACAAAGAGACATGCTGATGTCAGATACAAATCAACATTGCTATGGTCAATAAATATTTGCCGCGCCCGCCACCTCTAAAGGAAAGTTGACGCATCTCTTTGTAAATTCTGCGTCGGAATAACACGAGACTGTGAACTGATATGCCTTTTTTTTTTTTCAAATGTTATATCATCGTTGATGACTCACTGGATATAATGGATACAGGTACTGATGGCAAATAAGGGTTTTTTAAAAGCTGTTTATGTCTTAATAGTGGTCAAAGACTTCATGGTATTACTAGTGAAACATATAGACTACAAGAAATAGTCGATTTATACACCCTAGACACGTTTAAACAGACGTTTGGTAATTATGTTTAGTAGAAATAGTAAAATTTATTTGCGGCAAGGCAATCAAATAAATATTACACATTTACGCGTTAAGTCAGAAGATGGCGTTAGGTTGATTTATTAAACATATTAAATATTTTAATAACCTACTCACCGCTCTCTTACTGCCTACAGAACCCGTGGTTAAATCCAAATTCGGCCAGCACTTATGAAATACTACTGAGAATCACATACGTGACGATCCCGTCGGAATACCGTCACATAAGTGTCGGGACACGGCGAAGGCAATTGCCGTAATTGGTGCCAGTAATTAGACATGTAATTGCGCATTTGAGTCGCCTATGTGTCTGAGAATGTTAAGTTTGCGTTCGAGAAAAGTGCTTGTACTCGTAAAATATGTTTGGAGCAGGCTTTAGGTCATGTCATAGAATAACTTGTAAATAGGCTTGGCTTACAAGCCGACTGTAATGAGAGGTCGCGAATTCGATCGCCGTATCGAGACAAATGTTGGAATGACCTGAATGGACATTGGAAATTCTTAGTGGTGAGAGACCGATAAGCGTTTATTTTTTTTATTGCAATGAATGGCGAGACGAGCATGACGTTCGCCTGATGGTAAGCGAAAAGACCGCTCGTGAAAAATAGCAAAACCAAACAACACCTTGATTTACAAAGCAATACTTGGCATTCCACTGCGCTCGTCATCTTGAGACATATTGTTAAGTCTATTCACACATTTGTTTGACGGGAGAAGTAGACATTGCGGTGGTACCTAACCAGGCGACAACTCACATATGAGAGACCTACCACCAGTAATACCCACCACTCAATAGTATGGCTTCTACTTCTTTACTATACCGTCAGGGCTATGTATGTAACTGTTTTATATTTATATATTTAACTTATCATTAACAATAAAACAACATCGAAAAAGGGAAACCGTACACACAATCCAACGTAACCCCTACAAAGGCTCTCACTACCGGTCGACAAGCCTCGTTCATTAAACCGCAGGCGCCAACGTGCCAATGATTTGCGGCGACCGCTCGCGTTATTTATGTAACAACCAGTATCGAAGACCTCCGGGCGGTAAGAACATCGCGAGTATATGAGGAAAGTCATGAGGAGATATCGACAGTATACTAGCTGGATGGTGTTACCATTTACAGACAAATGGTAATGGTCGTCAATTTAATTTTTTTATATGTTCTAAAATTATTGTAAAAGCTGTTTATCTTCCTAGGTACCAGGGGCGTGCACTCCTTGTAGGCAGAAATGCAGTGCTTTACTTGCCATTCACAGATATTTTATTATAACGTTCGTACGTTTTAGATGACTTTAATTTATAGTAAATAAATGAATAAACAAAATACAATAACTTAAAAACGCCTAATATTTTATAAATTGCACCTATTTGCAATCACGCAAACATTGTGGTTGCCACGCGAAAAGCAAGAGGCGCTGCAAAGCAAATTAATGTACCTAATCAACCAAGTCATGCCGCCGCGTCCCGCATTACATTTGTTTGCATGTATGTAGTAATTTTGGTGTCCGTGCACAGTCGCAAACGCACACACCCATGAATATTGAAAGCCGCGACTCCTGCGGCAGGCCTCGGGAGTTCGGCAGTTGTCGGGAGTAATCGTAAATGTTCGTTGCCTATAATCCGAGTAAAATTAATAGGCTGGAATCTAATAAATCACCTATGCACATTATGCATTTTTGGTTAGTAAGGTTTTATTTGTTTAAATAGAAATGTTTTGTGTTTCGCGGGGGCCATTTTGCTTTTTTTATGAGTTTTTGCATTGTCTACTATTTTATACTAGTATGTTTGTAAAAAAAATAGATTTCTTAACGGATTTTTCATTTTAACATTTGAAAGTGTGTACATTTAACAGTTTATTACTAAGTTTCGATATTAATTGTAGTCATTTGCTTTTACTAGTGTGTTTGTTTATTTTTTTAAATGTTATTTGATTGCGAGGTTTGTGTTAAAAATGTATGTTTATCAAATGAATGAATGAGGTGGCCGAAATCATGCGTTTATTTACATCGGGATAGGTATAGTAATCTCAACTAACCGGAACCTTGAATATGTGAAAATTTAAAGCTGACTAGGTGAGTTTTTTTTATTTTACTTGTTAGAATTTCTTCCGCCGCGACGATCGATCGCTGTCTTACAGTAATAGTAGTACATCTAAGACTAGTTATGTTGGCATGGTTTCCGACTTAGAGATCCGTCGCGTGGCTGTGGCTATGCTAAAAAACTATAAAAGAAAAAGTTTTTGTGACCGAGTACTCCGCCGCATACCCAGTGTCATAAGGGTGCAGGAGGATAAGTAATTGTTGTAAACACCCCACGCTTTGTAACAATAAAATATATGTATTTTACTCCATTTTCTTATCTTAAATTCAGTATCAATTATTTTTACTTTTTTAGTTGTATATCTTATTAAAGCGTGTATTTTAGTTTTTTTTAACTATTATTTAATTGTTTTGACTAAAAACATCCGTCTACGGCTGTATTTCCAATCAATAACGCCATCTGTTGGTCAGTAGTTAGACGGCTGTATTTCCAATCAATAACGCCATCTGTTGGTCAGTAGTAACATTTGACACTTGAAGAATACAATGTTAACGCCATCTAGCGAGGAATAGTGCAAAAGAATATCATGAAAATTAAATAAATTATACATATTTTGCAAATTGAAAAATGGAATAATTTTATCAAATTAGTGTATTGTCATCGGTCCTCAATAAATCTACAAAGTTTGAACGAAATCTGGCCGTTTAAAGTGGGTCAAAATCGCGCCCAAAGAAGTCGGTTACAAACAAACATACAAACATACTAACAAACATACAAACATACAGGTGAAGCTAATAAAAAGCGTGTAAAAAGGTATAAAATGAAAATTAATAACATTGTAAATCGCGAACGGTTAATGGTACAAAAAAAAATATTGAACAAAAAAGATGGGAAATTTAATTATCTACAAGAAAGGTCCTTAACATGATGGGCCTAAAGTGGACGGTTCCGGAGATATGGCTTCAAACGCGTTTTCCAAAATGGCGGCTCTAGCGTACGCCATTTTTGTAAGTATTTTGAGTTTTTAACTTAGTGGGGTCATATGCCACCTCTTCATGAAAAAAAAACTCCTGGCAAATTATGCATTGCGGACAAGAGTAACCCGTTGCTTCGTTGCCTGTACTATACAGATCTGCCCGAGTTTTGTTGAAGATTTATTAATTTAGTTATTAACATTTATTTATGTTTATTTAAGTTATCAATTTAAATGGATAAAATTTGATATCACAAATATAAGAAAAAAAAATATTCAAAATAAATTTAAAAGATAAATTAAGCAAGAAACCAACAATTGTCATGATTAAAACAGTTTTTGTACCTTTACTAATGTCTTACACAAGTTTTCTTTCCTCTACAAAAACCAAAACAAAACTCAACCCAAACATCACAAACACAACACACAATAATTACTAACGAAAACCCGTTAAATCTCAACACAATATTTTCCATATAATAAAACATCTCGCGGCGTGCAATTTTCAATTTCTCCATTTGCCACGGCCGTCCCATAACGGTACAGCGGGTCTAGGCTCTCACGTACGGCACAGGGCGGGGTAGAAAGCTCATTCAAGCATTACCGTACACTGTAACTTCAACATTATGAGATGTAAGTCCCGGCGTTAATGGGCGATCACTTCCGCGACATCGAGTCAACAGTTTGAGGTCATAGGTTCGAATGGTGTAGGAAATGCGCGTGCTGTGCGGTCCGAGTGTATCATGGATATCATTGCTGACTGTGAAAGGATTGTAACGTGTATTTTACTTCAAATTACATAGTTTTAGTAGCATTAATACATATCACAACCATCAATTTGTTACGCGTGCAGCTGTTATTGTCCGAAAAATATTTTAAACGGAATATTAAATTTAAAAAAAATGCGTTGCAAGGTTCTACTCGAACAAACATGCATACATTCTTTATTATAAGTTTTTAAAATACGGCGATTTACAGATGTACTATCTATATATGTCTGCTAGTAAGTTCATCCAGTAGATATTGAAAGTTAAGATATCCATCTGAATCTGATCCCAATCCCACCACACGGAATCGCCTTCGTCACCTTCTAGGAAATATTACCAATAAATCGACAATCTACACACCAATGCCTCCACCACCTGTACAACAAAACTTGCAACTTCAACTAATCGTGCTTAGTATAACACAGCAGTTTTTAATTCAAATGAACGCTTTTCCAGTGCCCCAAGCAGGAACATTTGACTCTATAGTATAGTAATCGTATTAGTAAAATTTTGTATGGGAATTTGAACAGCGCCATTGTGAGCGTATTTGGAACTAAATTATGGCAGCGGGAATCGTTTACGACACTATAGTATGGTAATCGTATAGTCTAGCGATAGTTGAATGTATGAAAAGTGGTAGCAGGAATAATTTTTGACGTATAGTATCGCCGATTTACTATCGAGAAATACGATTGTTTTGTCACCGTAATTTTTACCGTGAGAACATTATCGGGAGTATATTTTTGCATTTCTACACATCGAATTAAGGAAAAATGTGTTAATTACGGTCATGCTTAGTGTCTCCCGATGCCGTAGTGTTATTGTGTGTAATTATCTACTCCATATTTCGCTAATAATATGAAATTCAATGCTGCGATATGAAGTTACAATGATTGTGATACCTAACTCAAATATGAAGATTATTTCTTAGACTGTAGACTGTTTGGAATCGGAGAAACGAACTTGGGAATCTTGTGAACAAGTATGAGGATATAGAAAGTCTGGAATTTTGTTGTAGTTAAATACATACCTAACCTAAAACTGTAAAAAACTTATAAATAAAATATTTACATGGACCTTTGATTTTAGTTTTGCGTACCTACTTAATCATTTTATGTCATAAGCTTATTTCAATGTATAGTCGAGAAAGCTCTTAGGGCAGAGAAGTGTGAGCATTTAATATGTGAAAATAGTTGCCGAGGAACTTAACGAGCAAAAATATAGAGAATACTTTCATGAAGCTCTCCTCCTTAAAAATGTAGAAGGATTTTATAAAACATATATCTATAACCTATATAATATGAGAGTTATTAATTTGCATTAAATTAAAAGTGAAAACCGCTAATGTGTGACAACTAACCAAAAAAAAAATTGCTACGTTCGGAAATCTAAATGCAAAATTAATTGGAGTCATTTTTGTATATTGCGGAATAAAAGCAATAAATATGTATTTGCTTAATAATTTATTTCCATAACCTTTCTACGCGACTTTAATGCATGTTTTATATTTTTTTGTTATTCTATAATAATAATTAATTAATTTACCCACGTAGTGAATGACAATTCCGCACGAATCATTCAATAATATTCGTTCATTACCTTAGGTTATCTGTCACTATCGTAACGTAATAGTATCGAGTTCACGAGAGTATAGTTAAACGATTCATGCTACCGATATGGAGTAGTAATAGTATAGTAATCGTTGTCACGATACTATTACTATACGATACTTCAAAATATTCCTGCTTGGGGTACAGTAGTTAATGAAGCTGTCAGTATTGCGCTGGGTTCGGTACAGCCACTTTCAACATCCTCGGAGCCACCACATGTGAGTGGATATTACAAGATGCATGTGATATGGTATCTATTAGCAGTGTTGACGCGAACCTGCTTTCTCTTGTTATAACCCTTCTTAAACCAACGTTGTACGTTGTATTAGAGAATCGAAATGGAATCTCAATATTGGTAGTCGACTATTGACAATAGGTGGAATTGATTCTCTACGTCCATATGTAAACGAAGAACCAAAAACAAACGAAACAGACCATACTGCCCAATCTCAGACTTTAATATTATTGACAAACACTGGGACACGAAATAACAAGCGGAAACGTACTACTGAAACGCCACGCCACCCGACCCGACACGATAAGTGATGAATGAAATTAAATCTATTAAGTAAGTATCTAAGTATTTTCTATGACTAGAACCACACTACAAACACACCACGCAACGTAGCATCGCGAGTTTGTAGTGTGGTTCTGGAAGAAAATAGTTTCACTAGTTAAAAGCGTTTCAATAGTATGCTACCGGCTTAAAGCGCCGTCAAGAGAGATAACACCAGTGCCGACATTTCAACATGCTTTTCCATAAAAAAACGAAAATTTACCAAACTTCAAACTCACATTTCTGCAGCGCTCTCTGTCCATACATGATACACATGCTATATGTAAATCACGTCCTTAACAAATAAACAAACAATTAACTCGAGCGTTAATGACACCAAGGCATTCAGTGTAAGGCGGTCAATGAGAACGGGTCCACAGGTCACAAATCATCTACGACCTGCGCGGGCAATGCAAACCGATGTTCACAGCTCCAGCAAATTAATGTAATTATACACTATTATTATTAATTATGATTTTCTAACTACTTTGCCGGCCTTTGGTTAACCATGTAAGTTGCCTTCTGTGTATAATTAACCGATGTATTAGAATTGAGGATAATTAGCAGTCTTAAAATGACATTTCAAAAATAAAGTAATTTGTTTGATGCATGATAAATGTATGCATGCATTAATGATAGAGTTAATCCAATTAGGCAAATATAAAATGTTTATCCCCATTATTGTATGACCCCACACTAAAATCAAGTCTTGTGTCGTGGGTATCAGGAACTACGACACACTTTTTGGTCTCACACACGCCCAGACCCGAAAGAAATATTTGTGGGCCGCACAAACATTTCTCTCGGAGCGGAGATCGAATCCGCGGCCTCTCGTTTCACAGGCAATACTGCCAAATCAGTCAACGTAATAAAAATCCATAAAAGGAAGATATCTAGATTTCGCAACTAAAGCAGCTGTATATGGTCATATTTCAATTTATTTAATTCTAGCGACCACTAAGTGACGCATGGTCAAGGCAACATCTGGCAAATTCCTATTTCAAGACTGCCATGTCCGCTCTCTCTGCCACACCTTCAAAACCTACAAGGCAGAAACGCTCATGAATGTTATTCAAATCATTATAGAAATATGATATGTTTTCGCCAAGGAAACGCGTAATCTCAATCATAACTTAGTTTTACCTCAGACTGTAAGTACATCTCACATAATAAAAATAAACTGCTGTGTTTATTATTAGACATCATTGAATCGATATCTATGAAGAAGTTGCTTTAGAATTGTTTTAATTACTATAATTTACATTAAGAAAATTAACATAATTATCATTAATAAATTTAAATAAATCATCTTCATAACTCTGTTCATCACATATTCTTATCTCCTTTAATATCAATAAATTAACAGCTTTAATGAAATTCGAACCATGCAAACAATATGAAGTGCGTGGTGGCCTGTTGGTAAACGGACTAGACGCGACTGCCAACATGTTCACGGTGGTCGCGGGTTCGAATCCCAGGGCACACCTCTGACTTTTCGGAGTCATGTGTGTATTGATAGTCAATCACCACGCACTAAAACGGTGAAGGAAAACATCGTGAGGAAACCTGCATACCATAGCGATTTATTAAAAATTGTATGGTATGTAAGTCCGCCAACCCGCACTAGGCCAGCGTGGTGGACTATATGGCCTAACCACTCTCAATCGTACTTACGATTGTAGAGTAGGCCCGTGCCCTGCAGTGGGACGTATATGGGCTGATACAGACAGAAACAATATGTATCAGCCCATATATGTTCCACTGCAGGTCACGGGCCTTCTCTACAATCGACTACCAATTGAGAGTGGTTAGGCCATATAGTCCACCACGCTGGTCTAGTGCGGGTTGGCGGACTTACATGCAGCCACAATATGTATTAGATACAATTACTTGCTTCTTCAGGTACCACACTACTTTCTTTGATATACGATAAGCCAAACTCTTCATTCAAAACGTCTTTTTAACCCTCAAATGACCCACTTCGCAAGAGCGCTTCAACTAGTGACCTGTACAAAACACTTCGCCTTAAACTCCCGCTCTTAGTCCCATAGTTCAATTAACTGTTTCGCAACGACTTCGGAACTGCGAGCAAACACAAAGCGATTGCTTGACTCCGGAATCCCTATTAAGGCAGGAACTGTGAAACTAATAAACAGACCACAAATGAATCGTTAGGTGAAGAATTAATTTGCGCATTGATAGTTTACACCACCGTTGAATTCCGAAGGCGATTTGACTTAAGAGCTAAACGAGAGAAGTTATTTTTATAGAGTTTGGGTTTATTAAGAGATTATGGTTTTTTTCATTTAAAAGAGGATAATTGACAAGATGATAGAAGTAAGAGCACATTTGAACCATGATACGAAAAGCACTAAGTTAAAATGTGTAGGAACTTTTGTAAACACATTTGAGGATTTCTACAATTTCAGCTGATTAAGTAAAAATTGTAGAAGCCCTTAACGTTATATACATTGAATTCCAAGATATCGATATTATCATATGATAAATCACGATCAGTGGTTTCTCAATCGCTGATATTTATATCGAACATAGTATCAACATGTATCATGTATGTTCACAACACACAGGACAAAAGCGAGCGTTCGCAAATGGGTGCGGTCACCGCACTCCTTAGTTCCGAAACAAATACTTCATATTTACACAAACATTCATATATGTGCATAAATTCATTCATAAATGAGGTATTTATCAGATTTTATGTATTGCGTCCACCCACGCGTACATCGGTTTATTACAACACATGAGGGAGTTTTGGGGTTGATAATAATAAAAAACCCTCTTCAAGCAACGCAGCCGTCATTATTAGCCACATTATAGTACAGGTTCCCCAGAACAAATTTCATAATTGATTACTAACAAGTTGATTTTTCGTGAGTAGCTTCCTTTCGACTAGACGCCCAACTTTTTCCTTACAGTAACTTTGGGAAATGGTAGCTTAGTAGGGTAGCAAGGATAAAACATGTCGATTTGACGAATTTTTAAAATTTATTGGTAACCGAATTTTTCTTTGTTAATTATCGAGATAATTATCTAAATAACGTGAAAAACTATTTGTCCTACAAAATATAAGGTTTTATCACAACAGTCCCCCCTCTCCAACATGTATCATAAACAAGGTCATGGAAAATAATTACTAACCAGCTGATTTTTTTTTTTATTGGTTAACAAATATTTGTATAGTTTACTACCCACAATGTCCTACAAATTGTGTGGTATGTCATCTTGGTCCTACGCTCAAAAGATGTAGTACTAATACATAATGTAAAAATAATTACTATCAAGCTGAATTTTCGAGAATAGCTTCATCTCAATGAGACGCCCAAGTAATTCTTATACGAAAATTCTCGATTGTGGTTTATAACTAAGATAATAGGGATGAAATATGTTGACTTGACGAATTAAAAAATTTTATTACTAACCGATTATTTTTTTGTTAATTATCGAGGTAATAATCTAATTAACGTAAAAAAATATTTGTCCTACAAAATATAAGGTTTTATCACAACAGTCCCCCCTCACCAACATGTATGATAAATCAGGTCATGAAAAATAATTACTAACCAGCTGTTTTTTTTTATTGTTTAGCTAACATTTGCATAGTTTACCACCCACATTGTCCTACAAATTGCGTGGTACGTTATTCCAGTCCTCCAGTTACAAAGTTGAAATTCATGAAATAAAAAAAAATATTTTGTATATTTTGCTATTGTAGCTAAGGCACACTGCTTTCCTTGCTCACAAACGCATCCGCACAGCATGGTTTACTGTGGACCACAGACGACTAAAAATACAGACGGCCAACACACAGTTACATTGTTTTTGGCTTCGTATTCAGTAGCACCCTTGATATACCCGGTATATATTTAGATGCGTTTCGCACCGGAGCTGGAAATAGGTATTTTACCGAAATAACTATTTTGTCGACCTTTTAGAACTTGTCTTAAGTGACAAACACTAAGCATGGATTCACGCACTAATAAGGAGAGGTGAAGCGCGCGGGGCGGGGTAACTTTGGGGCACCGAGGTATTGGTGCATAGGTTGTGCAAACAAAACATTGCGCGTCGTTTTAACCACAGAATACTAAACTAACAGAAGTCAAGCTTCATACAAAGCGCGCTTAATCAACGCCCACATAGACAGCGTTCACCGACATGATATTCCAAACCAGTCGAGACCACTGCGAGAGCGAGTTTCAACTTTTGCGCGAACGCCGAGCGTAGTATGGCAACAAAAGTGAAGTACATACACAAGGTTGACTTCTGTTAGTATTCTGTGGTTTTAACTAGACGTAATTATTGGTCGCTATAAGCAGTTGGTCGCTTAAACCGGGGTCGCACTAAACGGTGATATTTTCTCAGTACCATACTATGAAACCTAACTTGAGTAAACATTATCGTCGTTAAAACCGATTAGTCATTATAAGCGAAGTCGTTGTGTACGAGTACTAGTGTAAGTATAAATGAATATTTCATTTTATTTTGAATACTCAAAAATTACAAATTTTGTAGGACTAATATAACATACCTTTATTTTTGTAGGACATTGTTTTATTTGGATGAAAAATATATTAGCCTATCACGTGATATATTTGTCCTACAGTTACTAATAAAAAAAAAAGTCTTGCGGTATTGACAACTTTTGAGCGTAGGACCAAGATGACATACCACACAATTTGTAGGACATTGTGGGTAGTAAACTATACAAATATTAGTTAACCAATAAAAAAAAAATCAGCTGGTTAGTAATTATTTTCCATGACCTTGTTTATGATACATGTTGGAGAGGGGGGACTGTTGTGATAAAACCTTATATTTTGTAGGACAAATAGTTTTTCACGTTATTTAGATAATTATCTCGATAATTAACAAAGAAAAATTCGGTTACTAATAAATTTTAAAAATTCCTCAAATCGACATGTTTTATCCTTGCTACCCTACTAAGCTACCATTTCCCAAAGTTACTGTAAGGAAAAAGTTGGGCGTCTAGTCGAAAGGAAGCTACTCACGAAAAATCAACTTGTTAGTAATCAATTATGAAATTTGTTCTGGGGAACCTGTACCATTATTGTTAAAATTCTCTAAATTTCCTTGATTAATACAAAGGAGATAACTTGGCCTTTTAATAAACATACTTTTTTCAGATTCAGATATAAAATTTCAATTTGATTCATTCAAAATCTTTATCAATAATACACATGATAAGTATTCAGTAAAGCGATCTCGGCGATGGTACGCCGTACGGCCGGCGCGGCGGGTCGCGCTCACTCACAAAGGATCGTGACATCTCGTGACTTGCCGAAGGTTACTTGCAAATTAGCTCTGTGACCACTCGCCAGCGAAGCCGTAAAGTGTATCAACTTCATAACGTCCGTGTGCTTTAATTGTAATTATTCAGTCATTAAAAATATCATGGAATTATTTACCCGCAGAAGCTTTGGATTTGATGGCATGTTTGCGCATTTCCTCAATTACATATGAAGCATGTTAGTGAAAACAAATTACTTAACCTAACCTAATAAAGGTTGTAGGAAGTAGCTAGATGCAAGGCACTTAATAGGTGATGAATTTAAAGGTATGTATTATCAAAGCCACTTTAATAAAAACTAGCAGTGTAATCGTAAATTTAATATGCAATACGATGTTTTAAAATTCGAAGGCACACAGATAGGTACAGGGTCCTTGCAATATAACGTGGAAGATCACTTTAGGGATTAAAATACAAATTATTGCGATCAGTACAACGTAGTTTAGCAAACTATCCAATAACACAATAAACCTCACAAATTTTATCATCATGACATCATTAACAATCTTTACACCGTAAGTGTCACACAAATTATACAAATCACAGCCATCATAATTACAAGCGAACGGGCACGAAGACAAAAGCATTAGCTCACTGTGAAATGACGCAAGCCGTATCTAGATCGGTATTCAAAGTCAAATGTAAATACATTCAAGACCTTTCAATTGATCTTAGGAATCCCGTTCGAGTGCAAAGTGTCCACCTCCTATTGTGAGCAAATGTGGATTGTAAGCCATCTCGGTTTTTATACAAACATTCCTTTTATGATGTTTTATATCTTGGAAGTTAATATGTACTTGTTTACTTAAGAATGTTGTTTCATTTTCAACGCTACATCATTCGGTAACTTCAGTTACATTATTTGTTATTAACAAGAGCCTTCATACATCAGCCCGAATTATTTTTGCTGACGACCAGTCATCAGTAACACCTAAGCGGCGTAATAGATTTTATGCAAATCATAATGTGACCTTCAACTTAGCCACATTATTTCAAGGAAGATTTACCGAACCTCTTAAAAATTCAATTAAAATAGAGAAACAAGTTCTGAGGACTTATCATAAGATTTCGAACAAATCATGATTTGCAATTGAAATACGCATGTAACTATGATATTTCAAATAACGTAGAAAACGGTAATGATGATGATGGTGCCAAATAAATACATGAACAAAAGATATATCTTTTTGAAGATGTCAGCGACATCAACACACACAGCTCAATACAATGGGCGTGAAAATGCTAAAAATAACAATGAGTGATGACTCGATGAAAATAAGTTATAAATCAATTCGTCTTGAGGTTGCTTAATATGAATGTATTCAGAGCGAAAGATTAGTTGCAAGACCCTCATGATAAACAACATAATAGTTCTGATAACAGACATTCCCAAATTCAATCATGTATTTTTATACGAGTTTTTCTTGTAACAAAACTGTACAAAAGTACGGTAAATCATTCCATAAATCGTTTAATACACGAATAATCTAAAGATATTATTGTGATCACTTGTTTTATATCCATGCTTATAACAATTTGCACTCAGTCGCTTGTTCATCCTTCCTTACATCTCAATCATCTTCTGTCACCGCCTGGCCGCGACAGACCGCCTGGGTAGGTACCACCGCAATGTCTATTTCTCCCGCCTAATAGCAGGGTAAATACAATGTTCTGTTTCGGATTTAAGACATTGTAGCCATTGTAACTATTGGACACATTGATACTTAGCAACTTCTTTATCATCGTAATTTGGTTTTGCTTCTGTTTATCAGCAGTAGTATCGCTTACCATCAGGCGAACGGCAGGCTCGTCTTGTCATTAATAGCAATAAAAAAATATCAAAGGTTTCTCGTAAACTTAATCTCTAACTCCGCACCCACTAAACTATTATCTCACTCTATACTTGCAGATGCCAATCAGACTGGGAGCAGGGGTCGGGAGAAAGCCGACTAGTTTGTATACGATGGAACTTGCTTAGTCAGCGGCGACGAATCAATGGAACTACCATGTACAACTGGTGAAAACGAAAGTTGTTTTGCGTTTAAAAATACGCGTGATTCGGCCGTTTTAATGTGCTACGTTCGTTTTCGAAATTCTGATTTGTTTATTTGAATAGGCGAAGGTGTGGTATTTGTTGGTAACTTGAAAGCTGATTGTTGATACAATTACTTGCCCTGTAATTAATGAGGGTGAGTAAAATCTAATTATTCCATCTAAATATTGTACCTACTCCTGGCCCGCCCGGGTGAAACTTGTTAAAATGGCGGCAAAAAGTTTCAATTCCGACTTTCAGTTTAGAATATTGGAGCAAAGGAATCCTCCGATATCAATTTCTCACGAAAAACGAATCAAATTTTCTCGTATTCGCTTGATTTTTTACTACTATTTCCCTCCTATAGGTATCCTACCTATATCTAACCTTATAGCATTCCTCGATAAATGATCTGTATCAGCCCATATACGTCCCACTGCAGGGCACGAGCCTCCTCTACATTCGACAGTACGATTAAGAGTGGTTAGGCCATATAGTCCACCACGCTGGCCTAGTGCGGGTAGTGGATAAATGACCTATCCAAAACAAAAATATTTTTTTCAATTCGAACAATAGTTTCTGAGATACGAGGTAAGAAACAAACACTTTTCAGATTTATATATGTATTACACATTTTGTTAGCATTGACATCTGTAATAAACGACACACACGATAGCGCAGTGGACGAACAGTGTGAAAATATAAATTAATGTTTTATTAATTGACATTACTAGGCCAATCATCAACAATGAAAACAGAAGATAAGATGAAAGTCGATGTCATCCTAATGAGTGCTGACGTCATAGTAATTACAGCATAATACAAAATTAAGAGAAGCTGGAATGATTTTTACAAAGGTAATTAAAGCTTTTGACATTCGTGATTTTTAATAAATGTCACATAAAAACTGAACGTACATTTTTTATTGTCTTTATAGACGTGAGCGGCTACAGCTGCTCTAGGGCCTTTGCAGTGCCTGGAGACCAACACAATAAAGTCGCTGCCTATCTTGATAAAAGAACTCTCTTTAAGCTTACATGGTCAAGAACATACACGTTCTCTAAATCAATATCAACATTTAACAAGAACATGATTAATCCAACTAGCCACGGCTATCTCGCGACGCTCCCTTCAGATCGGCACGAACTAGTTCCGATAGTAATTTCCTTTTTCCTTTTCTTTGCCGTCAGCTGTCAGCCGGACGTCAGGCGTCCCGCGTCAGTATCGGCGAAAGTGACGTGCGATATCGAAGCCAGTTGCATCACGGAGTGTTGACTATCTTCCATCAGCTCATTACAATTGAAATTGGACTTGAAATTATCGAATAAAGATCGCTGACTGATAAATATTGAACGTTATGCTTGATTTGAGATGGCAAACTATGTAACACTTATAACGAATGCAAACAATAGATATACTTTCGACAAAGCGTTGGCGTTAAACCACGTTCGCCACGGAAGCTGTCAATTAAAATGATGTTCAGCGGCAAATACAGCCAAATATTGCCGCCGGCATATTAAGTAACAGGCATAAGAGATCAATATTAGATGTAAAGATAAGCGAACTCATTCAAATAAGTTCACAAACCAGTTTGTATTATAAATTTTCGCTCTGATTACCCGATCATGAGTAACAAATTATAATCAGTCAAATGTTACGCTAATACGAATATGTAACTTGAATTATAGTATTATTAAATTTACATTTTATTACTTAATCGTTCGAACCGAAAATTACGAAATTATTTATGCTTATAAACATTTAAAGCGCTCGTTAAGAGAACTAATGAGAATTGGATATTAAAATTTATTAGTTCTAAACTGGCGGCCCAGCTCGGCTTCACCCAAATACATATTAGTATTAAATTGAATAAATACAAAACTAATAAGAATTATGAAATCTAACTTATGTAACACTCTTTTTGTATAGGCTAACTTTGACACTATGTTTAAAACAAAATTTTGGCTTCTTCGCTAAATAAATAACTATTGCTCGGATGTATATCTTTTAATGAGACAAATTTTTACAACATGGTTATTATCTATACCACGTAGTATCTTCGATAAATCGTACATGGTAAAAGCAAAAGCAACATCCTGCTAAATCAATAGCAATTAGCATAGCACTGACTATCGAGAACCGGTCGCAATAATAGCAATTTGCACCGCGACAGATAAACAAAACGCTTCCTACACCAATTCGAACCTGTATTGTTACAATTTGGACATAACAGTAGTAAATTTATATAGTTTAAGAGACTTTTACGTTGTTTAAGGTATTGTACAAACTCCAAACCCACTACTGTCACATAGCATAGTATGGATTTCTCTATCCATTATCTTGGATCATTAGTACTTTGTTGCGATATATTATCACTGTATATTTTTATGTTTATTGTATACAATAAAGAATTAATAAATCAAAATAATAATACTCAAACATTGAAGAGACGACATTGGCACAATGTCGAACCAAGTCTAGCACCCATTTGGCTATAGATTTAAAAGCTTAGAAACCGTATGTAAGTTGTTAAAGTCTAGGCTTACAAGCATTACTAAAGGATAATCTCCTACACGTGACGTTTGTCTAGACTATTCACTAAACACGCAGATTAGGTTATGTAAACAAGCCGCTAATTGTTTATTTTACGACCACACGTTCGATTAGTAAATTGACCATTTAAAATTATATTTGCGGTGAGTTAGTTTTATTGTGTAAACATACATGCGTGATTCATATTTTCAAGTATATCACACATACTTTTAAGTGAAAGACCTACGACGTATAAACACTATACATATGTAGATGCGTTACTTTTTGCAATTTTGGTTATTCACTAAAACCACAACGATCTCCTAAATAAGACATTATATCATAAAAACATTCTTACATAGTGATGGGCAAATAATTTTACAATACAGCCACGAAATTGTTACAGTAAATCCTTACTTTTAAAGTTGCAGTAAATTTTCAGTCCCTTAAAGAATTTGTCTGATACCAATTCAAACATCAAAAGCTCATACAAAGTGGTTACGACAACCTAGGATAAAGTTCCCTGATTACATCGGCTTTTTAGAGACTGTCCCACCCTCACACCCACCACATTGATTACATCGGCTGTCAAAATATTTCATTTTACTCATAACAGTATAGGGAATACTTTTACTCCAAAGATATTAAAAAAACATAAGTAATCCAATAGAAATTAAGAAATCCAACCACTCTCAATCGTACTCTCGATTGTAGAGGAGGCCCGTGCCCTGCAGTGGGACGTTTATGGGCTGATACAAAAAAAATCCAATAGAATCCAAACAGCTTAAACTACAGCTCTTTGCACCAGATACAAAATGACAAACCCCCCGTCGCGTAATGAACATCGCTCGGCTTAAGACATTCGTTACAGGCTAAGACTTTAAGGATCTTAAGACATTCTATCCAGACTTAAGACTATCCAGCAGTAAATTAGACAGTATTGTTACGATTCACTGCAGAGTCGACCGAGTTCATTCAACTCTCGCGCCTACAATTATTTGTGCTGTTACGAAATATAACAGTGTTTGTATGTTTGCGGTTGTAAAACTTTGTAATACAGGCATAGATTTGAAAGAATGTCCTGTATAATTGGGAAGACATCTCGTGATCCTACGTGTTAGCTAAGTTTAAGAGCGAACCTACAAAATTTGCTTTCTACAAAAATTTAATTTGAAATATCAAAATACAATGTAGAAGAACGATATATAAAATTCGAATATTTGCTCTAGCGCTCAAAAAAACAAATTTAACATCAGCTTTACTTTTAACAGTTCAAGCGCAAAGATTTTGAGTATAGTAATGTAATTATTTTAAATAAAAAGATTACCCCCTTACTATTTACATATTGTTACGGTGATAGCTTGGGCAAATACCATGTATATAACTATTACAAGCATACGCAATAACTGATTAAACTTGAACTGTAAATAAATCACAATAGCAACATACAAGAGGTCTTAATAAATTGGTGTAATCCACAGAGCGATTGAAGCTTCGTTTTCCACGCATACAAGTAAAAGCGAGTATTGTTACACCCATTATAATGAAGATGGAGCGTTGCGTAAGGCGACACGTACATTAGCAACTCGTGACGAAATCCGAATTGTGGGAACTGCAGCATCAGACTTGCCTCTTTTATTATGAAAACTGGAAATGTTTTGAGACTTTTATATTGTTATTAAAATTCCTTTTGTTAATTAATAGCGTCTTGTGTGACATCGGGTTATTGTCTCACGGTTTTGTTGAAGCGAGTAAAAAAATATAAGAAACCCTCCTTCAATTGATGGTGTGAAACGGCCCATTTGCAGGTTGGCGTATTTTACATACCATATAAATTCTTACAAACCGCTAAGAAAAACATCGTGAAGAAACCTGCTTACATTTCCTCACGATATTGATCTTCACTGTTACAGTGCGTGGTGATAGATTACCAATACTCATGACATGTAGACATGACATGGCTCCGAAAAGTCAGAGGTGTACCCTGGGATTCGAACCCGCGACCACCGTAACCGCCACCACGCACTTACAATTTTATTCGCTTTTTTTTAAATATGGCATTTAACAGTCGACTATAATATAATATAGTCGTATATAATATTATATACGATCTATTATAACTTGGAACTGGTAGCTGTTTCTCTACAACTCGAAGCATACGTACACATACGACTCGTGCGCAAACCATACTAGAAACTATTGAAGTCACTTATCGGCCAATTAGCATTCAACTTTCATACCCTTAATTAGCGGAACCGATCCAGACTTAGAGCATCCTCAATTAACATCTTTACATCCGACGATAGAAAACCTCTCGGCGTATATGTATAGATTCCGAAGCTAATTATATGACTTTTTATTTAGGTCGGCAAAGCTATACGAGTACTGAGAACGAAAAAATGTGAAAAAGGCGGTTATCACACAAACTCGCAGCAGCCAAAAATTACGATATGGAAGACATTATAACTAACACCACAAACGCATTGGTAGCTTAATTTATATAGCATTGACATCTACGGTTAATTTCCTAAAGGTAATATTGCCAATATGCCCAACCTCTTCATAGAAATCCGTTTTATCGATCGACCGCCAATTGTCGCGTCTTCATTTCATTTCTTTGGGTCAATTACTAAACTCCTCTTATTGTCAATACTCCAGCTACACTAAAAAGAAGTAAAGCAGCGGTACATACCACCAGCTCAGCGAACTTGGCGTCCAGCTCGTCCTGGGGCGGCATGGGGTGGGTCGGCGTGACGGCCTGCAGCGCCAGCCCGCCTTCGCCGCCCACCACACAGTATGTGATCTCAGGGGGCTCGTCATTCTGCAACAAGACACAGGAGTTAGTCAAATTGTTACTAGTATCGTCGAGTGAGGGAAGTTCCCAAACAAATAAAAAAGGAATAAGTTGTCACTCAACTTATAAATAACGTCACTATTATTGAGAAAATTATTAAGTAGTAGGCAATTAAAATGGCAGGTAATATCTAGCAGTTGTAGGTATCGGTTATTGTATTTTCAATTTTATGACGTAGACAGATTTAGATTTCACGAAGATAGATTCACAACACCTAGGATAGAATATTTCAGGGTTAGGAGAAACAACAGGAATAACAAATATTAGTTCAACGTCATAACCTCTATAAATGAGCAATAACAAAATAGACTACAATACTTAATTGATATAAATATACTAATTCTACTAGCTGACGACGAATATTCCAACAAAATAGAAGACAAAAACAATACACCACAACAAATAGCATGTAAAATATAATTTCTTTATTCAGCCACAAAAGGTAAAGACGAGAACAGTTATGCCACATCAAGGGGCATGTCAACACGTCCAACAAAGTGACGAGTTTAATAAAGCAATTATACAAGCATGGGAAAAGCTATCTGCCAATCGTACAATACCATTTCGTACCGAATCTTCCGCATACATTATTCATACGTCACCGCCGTAAACGAAACACATAAATCAACTTGGTGAATAATTTCGACTTGTGTTCTGATAAAGTCGTTTTCGTGTGCTGTACATATTTGAAAGTAAATGCCTAAGGCTGTTTTTGACATAACAGGTTTCCAGACTAGTATTTTATGTGTGTAACATTCATATTATGAATATATGCATTAATTCAATAATAATCACGAGAATTTATATCCTAATAGTAATTTCCAAAACTATCCTCATTAACCTCCTATTTCCACAGCTACTCGTCGGATGCGACCGACCAACTTTTAATATCTACGTTGTGAGTGGTTATCAAAATTAGCGTTCGAAGAAATTCCTAAAAGGTATTGAAAATCTTACAATTGAACATGTATGCATGTTCACCTTAAACCTTTCAAAGCACAGAGATAAAACTTGTCCGCACATCAATCTCCAAACAACATTCATTTGAATTGCAAAGGTAAAAGTATTGCAAGGAAGGCCTGTTCCTTCCTTAAAGGGGCGGTTCGAGGCAATGTCGACGAGGAAACAAGAAGGAAGGGCAAAAAACAACTCGCGTTCACAATCGGAACGCTACACGCGCGCCGATTCCGATAATTGAAGTGTAATTTGTAATTATATACGTGTTTCGACCAGTGGATTACATGCCCATCGCATAAGCGGTAGAAAATAGCATTTCCTTAACATTTAGCTCAATTTACTACGGAGTTAATCATTTCATGGAATTAACAAACTTTGTAATGTGACGTTACATGCGCGATGATTATTTTACAGTCTTGTTTATAACTTTTTAGAATATACTCGAATACAAGCAACGCAGATAAAATCTAAAAGCAAAGAGTGAATGCAATTATTGAGTTTTGATGAACAAAAGAAGATGAACAATGGGTATAAATATTTGTATCATTATCTCATACAACAATAGTCTTCAACATTTTGTTTAAATACGTCCTTTACGACATTCTCCAGCATGCACTACATGAAAATTCACACAAAATTTACTGCATGACCTCATCATCAAGGAGTGAAAGCCACGACAAAGTAACTTCCTCATTAAGTTCCATATTTCCTTAAATTTTAAGTTAACACGAAAGTAGCATTTGTTATCAACATTTCTCACTTTCAAATCTGAAAAATCAAGATGAAAGTCCTTGGAGAATTCGTTGAGCTCGTCTCTCAGCAACACCGCTGCAATTTAAAAACAGATAAAAATCACACATGTTTGTAAAGTGAAGCTGGCGGTCAAACGTGTGAGTCAATGTTGAACTTTGTCGGCGCCTGCGATGCAATAGGGAATATGCATGTCATTTTTTTATATTTTTAATCAATTCTGTATGTTATTACATTATCGGAAAAAAATATAAGTCTTTGAAAATATCAATCAAAAGAGTACAAAAAAATAATCAAAACTGCTATCAGTTTCGAAGCATTCAAACGCCATGTTGGCGCGAACTCGCTGTGACGTCAAAGGTTGCGTTATGGACAACGTAGTATTTGGATTAAGTTTCTTTCATGAATTGCTACAGAACTGTATTTCGCGACAAAATAATCCATTTTATTTAATAGTATAAAGAAAGCACAAAATAACTCATAAACAAACGTAAAATAACAAGCTAAAACTTCATGAGAACGCAACCATTGTCGTCACTTTCCTTTTCAAGCAATAGATCGCGTTTCGGAAAAAATGCGCGGCAAATTTGAAATGTCATTTTTTAAGTATTTATTTTACCGATTTAGAGTTGATAAATTAAAAAAATATCTTTAAGGTATAATTCTATATTAATAAAGATTACAAAAAAAATATTTTGACTTAGTTTAAAGTCTGGTGCATGTTCCCTATTCTGTGAACTCGTGGCGTTGTCTCGAACTCATTGAGTACAAATAGGGCTGACAAAAAACGAACAACTTGATGTGAGTCATAAGAAAAGTTTGTCTGGGTTCTCTTAGCAACTACATATATGTAAATATTATTAAAATCCATAATAAATAATATTAATAAATAATAATCACTTAACTGACTAATATTACGTGGTGTTTAAATCAAGTAATTTCAAATTTACGATCGCACGATACGTTAATTACCACATAATAATAGCTTACAATTGTGTAAAATAACATCAAAACACATTCTAGATACTCACAATCGAGCATTTAGGAAAAACCAGTTAGCGAATCACGTCATCTGCTATATTCGCACAAATATTATTGTACTAAAATGTGTGACAATAAAATCGAAAACACAACAGAAGCCATAAAACCATAAAGAGAGCGACTCTCCACACATTAGCATTGACAATAGAAAGTAAAATAATCTCACAACAAACAGAGATATGGTAGAAGATGCAGAAGCAAACAAAACTTATCATAATGCTGATGCAAAGCAAACGATCGGATCGAGGTCACGAGCAGACGAACAAATATTTACCAACAGAACAATGGAACGTGTTTGTAATGTACAATAATGAATGAACAATTTAATTGAGAGCTCAGAACTAAACTATAATACTAATAAAGCTGTTGATATGAAATTGAATAGCGATAGTCTAGTTGAGGGCTTAGATGGTCTAAACAGTGCTTATACAAGCTTCGGGAACAAACATTTGGCTTTTACATTGTACCTGCACAGTAAGTTACCGCACGCCTAAAAGGATAAGGAAAACAAAGTGTAAAAACCTGCATAACTGAGATATATTCACAAGAATCACAAAAGAATGCAAGGTTTACCAACTCGTAAAAAAATGTTATTTCACCCAAGAATATGTGAATTTGATATCGCATAAAATATTCAGTAATTAGCATAATCTTTTCAAGACCAAATTTAATAACACAGATAAATACAAATTTGCGAAAGTTTAAATTAGTAAGAAAAATATAAATATGCCGGCGTATGTGCTGAAATTGTTTGATACACTAACCATTACACTACACATAGCAATAAATATAAGATCACTGTATAAGTTTGAAGTATAAAAACAAGCTTAGAAGACCTTATTAAATACGAACCGCTTATTACTTTCACAAACATGGCCTTAAACTTTATACCCAGCGCAAAATTCACATATTTTATCTAAGTTGTAAATCAGCAAGCTTTTTCTCAAACGTGAGTCTTTTTAATAGAAAATCTGTGAACTTTTTAACCTAAATCTGAAGCTAAAATTTAGCGAAAGTCACCTTCAAATATTATTATAGGTTTAATTTATTTAGATTACTTTTTTTTAGTCACAAGCCAAAATAACTGTACCGAAGCAAATATTATAACAAAGTCAGTCCAATTGAGATAGCGTATCGATTAGCCTCTTTAAAACCAAACATGTGACTAATTTTCAAACAAGTCATATCGGTATGTTTAATTGTGAATTATATAGCCGCTATTTGGACAGGAAGGGTATCCTACTAAAGAAAAATCAAGACAAAAAAACATTAATCAGTTATTCGTCAACAAACCCATCTGCAACAATAATTAAAAGATATTCCAGATATTCTTAATGTGTCTCGTATCATATTAAACCGTCGTCACCTAACAACCCTGGAAGCTCACACCCCAGTAATAAGGCGATGACATCACCGCTTCAAGCACTGCGGCTTGAAACAAATTCGTATCAAGGAAGCTGTTACACGCGTGTAATACATTTTTATGAAGTTATTAATGTATGGAGGAAACAGATTTATCCAAATTTTTTTCAGGACCTAACCAGCGGTAACATAATTATGTAGTTGAAAGGTAGTCGGGCTGCCAAAGTGGAGGTGGGGACTTCGAACTTTGAGCACACACCGCATACTTTTGGCAGTAATGCACTTAATTCTTATTAATTTCTTGCTTTCTTTAACATCTAGCAGCTCGGGTTCACGTGGGTACATATACTTTTTTGAACATATTCATCAGGAATTATGTAGGATTCTAATAGTGAAAGAATTTTTCAAATCGATCCTGTAGTTTCAGAGCCTATTCAATGCCCACAATAAAACCTTTCCACTTTATAATATTAAGTATAAATGAATGAACATTATATTGAGGTATTCTAAATATCTAACAGTTCTCTATGATTTTAAAGTAACTAGTGGTCGCCTAGTGGTCGAAATTCGACCAAATCAAGAAGAGAAAAAGTTTTTACCTGTATGATGATGTTGTTATTCTGATAATTCGTGCACATTTAAATGTATGTATCTCTCAAAATCACTTATTTCCCCTGAAGTATATGCAATTACTAAAATCGTAAACTACAATAATTGCTTTGAACCAGCAATAGTAAATTATATATATTTTTTGTACCTGAATGTTGTTATTGTAGATTGCTGCTACAGAACTTTCTTTATGCATATAATGATAGTCCGTGCACATTTAAATGTATCATACTGCTACACAATTTGTATAAGCGCTCAGTATTTCACGTAGTATTCGTTAAATAAATCTTTTCTCTTTGACATTCAACAAAAACACAGTAAACATTTTTTTCTGATTGACATTCAACTACGTCTATAATAAACCAAAGAAACAATTTGACCAAAGAGTAATATATACGTGTACAAATACTTGTGTATGCGTGTGTCAAATGCATGCTGGTTTATTTATTGATTTAATGTACTTTTTATGCATTATTATTAAAATCTTGTTTATATTACATTTAATAATATTAGGCTTAATATTAATATTATTGCCTCATTCAAAATTAATATTCTCTTTTAATATTAATATTATTACCTCATTAGGCAAATAAAACCTTTTATATGTCTATGTCAGAAGAACAAAATGAAAAAGAAAAGAAACAATTTGACACCAGAGTATGTATACTTATGTATGGATGTGTGTGTGAAATGCATGAAAGTGTGTGTAATGTTTTATTTTTTGATTTAATGTACTTTATAAGCATTATTATTGAAAAATATTAGCATTCTCCACTTCTCCTACACATAAACTATAAGTGTGCGAAATTTTATGCTCCTGCGTCCGCGCAATTTTCGTAAAAAGGGATTCAAAGTTTTTGCATCACGTATTAATATATACATACATAATCGTCACGCCTGTATCCCATAGGGGTAGGCAGAGACTATAGACCGCCACTTTGCTCGATCCTGGCATACTACTTTCGCTTCATCCGTATCATCCGTATCATCGTATTAATATATAGATAACGTTATTAAATATAATGCACAATTAAACGAGCATTCCTAAAAGTTGTCATTTTTCTGTAATTCACAAATTACGTGACACGTTAACCAAGATCACAGAGATGATGTCGCTATTATTATGAACTGGTTCGAAATTACCCCCGAAAAAACATTCGAAGAATTTCAACTGTATACGCCGACAAACGTTAACTTTAAAAAGCTTTTGAAGATTGTAATTAAAATTGTTCCAAGAACATAAATATTTGCGTTTTTCTTTTTAATCAGCCCTGTGATTGTACTTTTCCATTGAAGGGCATGGGTCAGTTCTTGATTATGTATTAATAGCTAATTACCGCTATAGCGTTTAAAATCGTGAAGAATTTCTACATACTTGAAATTTCTCTAAATATTTTGACTAGTATGCATCTGCCAATCTTGGGTAGTAAAAAAACTGCGTCCTGGACTAAAGCCTCAACAATTGACTGCGCCAAGTAATTAAAATCCTGAACTTACACAAGTTCTGACACTACTAACATTTATTATTCATTTATTTATTTTACTTTTGAGTTTATAAACGGTTATATTTACAAAAAAAATCTTCACATCAATCTATCCTACGTAACTGTACCAAATGTCGATGCGGGCAACGTCCAGCGCGCTAGTCTAATGAGGGTCGACGGACTATCAGACGAGCTAACGCTACACCTCAGATCGGACAAAAAGTAATAAACTTAAAGTAAGATACATTTTCAAGTGAAAATCTGCCTTTTGAAGTAGTTCCAAAGATATGCACTAAAATTCAAATTGGTTACGATATAGCAGATAAATAAGACACAGTAAAATTAAAACATTCTAGATCAATATTACTTCATACACTTTCCCCTATTTGATAGTAAGTACTCTGTACATAATACACAAGCACAGGCTGGACTTTAATCTATTGACTTAGCCTATTCGATACCTTAATGCCATAAGATGATGGTACATTTTTAAAAACCATATTTTAAGATACCAAACAAAAATGTAATCATTTACTCACATTTACTATAACCGAGCACCTACGTTTCAACGCCAAGCCGAACCGCTTATTCCGTCTCGTCAACATCTTAATCATGATGACACAACATTCCACAATTACACAACACAAATCACCGTTCACTGATCACCAATACAATCACATACAAAGATCCATTACCAAACAACACAAATCCAAAAATTACAATATGAAAGGTTCACCATAGCGCAATATAAACCAAAAAACAATTAAAGAAGTTGAAAATATTACTGACATGTCTCAATCGATATGAGGGCATCTCGCGTCTGCACAGTAATTAGTTGTACGTTGTACGTCTCACTCTAATTGTATTAACGAGTAAATAGCTTAAGCAAAGGTTTCCACAACTTATCAGTACTTGTTATTGATTATTAGTTGGGTTGCGGGGCGAGCATTATGGACTTTCTTTTAACGGTAGTCATGATTGAACTCACTTCTGCTTAAGAGTTTTAGTCATTAATTCTTATAATAAATCAATGTTTTCTCTTAAAGCATAGCATCATAATGAGTCATCAGTACTATCAGCCCATTTGCGTCTCACCGTAAGGCATGAATTGAGAGGAGTCAGGTCATATAATTCTCCACGCTAGCCTAGTGCGGGGTGGCACAACTCGTAAACGCAATCAAATAAGTAAAATGAATGATGATATATAGTCAGCAACTGCGTTGCTACACATTTACAAGATTCCGAATTGTCATATACAAAATAATATATTTTTTAATTATCTTATAGCACTTCTAGACAAATATAACTTTATTAGATTATATTTTACGACTCTCAGAGAAGTAATTATAAATTTTAATTAATAAAAGGGTTATCAAAAAATGTGAAGTGTGAAGCGACTTATGTTGCTGACCTTACAATTTGAATATCTGATAGCCGAGGCTTGAGAAATGTACGATTGGTCATCCGATAGCAAAATAAGTTGACGTAATGATAGAAGTCGGTGGTTAAAGCTGGATAACACCACAGCAAAACCAAGGCATGTCTCAAATCCGTATTTCTTTTTGTTTAATAAGATTCAACAGCCTATAGCTAATGATGGAATCTACAGAATCTAAAGACAATTCATTTTAATAATCCTCAATCTTAGGAATAACGTGTACATTATGATAACAACACCATCTCCTAAAGTTTAATTTATTACTTAAAACCACATCTAGAACGGATGTATGCACTATTACTAAGAGTTTCATGCAATCTCTTCAAAATGGCTTGTTACTCATCACACATCACACAAATGTCGTAAAGACCCCGTCCATTATTTACGTCACGACAATTTCATGGTATTTAACCTCTCCGTCCCCATATAGGTATGGTTGTATCATCAGAGCAATCGGCATGTCTTTTTTCTCTTTTTATTGATTTTTATTGTTTCTACATCAATTGAAAAGTTCATTAATCGTTTATAAGATGGGTCATTTAACAAACTACGTAATAAAAACCATTTTTTTTTAATTTCCGGTAACTCATTTTGCATTTGTAAAAACTTATAAATTGTATCTTCTCCTATCGTCATTATTATAAGAATATATCATCATCATCTCAGCCCCAGGAAGCCCACTGCTGAACATAAGCCTCCCCCAAGGATCTCCACAATGACCTGTTGGAAGCGGCCTGCATCCAGCGACTTCCCTAACTTTTCCTCCAGGCAAGCGAAATGTCGGACGTCCGCCAACAAGTTGGACGGACGATCTAGCTAAAGAATATATCAGCTAGGTGAGAAATTTTTATGACAATTACTTTGTTACGTTAGCCAAGTTTAAAATAACATACAATACGCACAAAGTTTGAAATCCAACCTAGCTGTTCATAAATAACTTCTTATTGTATAAAACTTCCCGAATTACCGTTTTCTTTTTTATATCTTAAAATACACTGTTGTTATATGTATAAAAATCAAAATATCTATTCTTGTAACTTGTAGCGCCATCTATTGTCATTTGTAGAACAACAATGTCTATGATCGTTTTGTTTCTTATTTCAAATAAATTAGTCGCTTTTGTTTTCCCATTGAAACACGTTGTTTTATTTGAGGTTATGGGCCCAGACCCATATTCCTCCAGTTATTCGCGAAGTATCATAATTATTGTCAGCATAATCAGTTTTGATGGACAATAGAATTATTGTGAATCGTGATTGGACAGTATTACAGTGAAGTAATAAAACAGAACAATTGTATCATCATGGCGTCTGGCAGTTCGAGCTATTTAGTTAATGTACCTAAATTAAAAGGCCGTGAAAACTACAGTGACTGGTGTTTCGCTGCAGAAAATTTTCTGGTATTAGAAGGCATGGTAAAATGTATAAAACCAGAGCCGGGAACAATACTAGAAGATGCAGATGATGCTAGAACGAAAGCTAAGTTGATTTTAACAATCGATCCATCGGTCTATGTTCACATCAAAAACGTCAGAACATCGAAGGAGTTGTGGGAAAAGTTGAGATCATTATTTGATGACTCGGGATTTACCAGAAAAATCAGTCTATTGAGAAATCTAATTTCTATTCGACTGGAAAGCTGCACATCGATGACGTCATATGTAACTCAGATCGTGGAAGCGGGTCAAAAGCTAGCAGGAACGGGATTTGACATCAGCGACGAGTGGATTGGTTCGATCATGCTGGCAGGATTATCTGAAAAATATATGCCCATGATAATGGCCATAGAACATTCTGGCATGACTATATCAACTGACGCCATTAAATCAAAATTAATTGACATGGAACCGGATGATATCGGTTTGAATAATGCATTGGCATGTTTCCGTTACCAACGTGACAAAACAAAGATGCCCAGAAAAGATGGCGCGAGTGCGCAAAAGTCATTTGTCAAAGATAAACATAAACAACATGTCAAGTGTTATGGCTGTGGTGAAACAGGACATTATCGCACTCAGTGCAAAAATCCAAAGAAAAAGAATTTAGAAGAAAATCATAAGAAATATACGAATGCATTTAGTGCAGTATTTTTTAATGGATCGTTTCATAAAAGTGACTGGTACGTCGACTCGGGTGCAAGTTCACATTTGACAACAAACCAGCATTGGGTTACAGACGTGCAATATTCTGGATTTACCAAAGAAATTATGGTCGCTAATCAGAATAAAATACCAGTTTTATGTTGCGGAAATGTGAAAATCACGACTTCAACTGCAAAGTGTGACTTTGAGGTTATAGTTGAAAATGTGTTGTGTGTCCCCAGTCTATCTACGAACCTTTTATCTGTCAGCCAACTAATAAAACAAGGAAATAAAGTGAACTTTACGAGCGATGGGTGTGAAATTTATAACAAGAAGAACACCATGGTAGCTTCTGCTTCTCTTACAAATGGAGTATACAAGCTAAATACACCCACTTGTTTATTGGCTGCAGTGATGGAGTCTCCAGAGCTTTGGCATCGTAGGCTGGGACACATTAACAGTCAGTACATGAACTACATGCCGGAAGCTGTAGAAGGAGTCATATTGAACAAGAGAGCTGATATCAACAAAACAAATTGTATAGTGTGCTGTGAGGGCAAGCAAAGTCGATTGCCTTTTCCTTCTGAAGGCAACAGAAGTACCGAGCTATTGCATATAGTACACAGTGATATCTGCGGGCCCATGGAAAATGTTTCCCTTGGAGGATCAAGGTATTTTCTTCTCTTTGTAGACGATTATAGTCGTATGACATATGCTTACTTTTTAAAGAACAAGAGTGAAACTCTTCAGTGTTTTAAAGATTACAAATCAAAAGTCGAGAACCAAACATCAAAGAAAATTAAGGTTCTTCGCAGTGATAATGGCAGAGAGTTTTGTAATAATGATTTTGACAATTATTTAAAGAAAATGGGAATAATACACCAAAAGTCTAACCCATATACTCCCGAACAAAATGGGCTTTGTGAACGCATGAACAGGACTGTTATTGAGAAAGCCAGATGTCTTTTGTTTGAAGCTAAGTTAGATAAGAAATTTTGGGCGGAAGCCGTTAATACTGCCGTTTTCTTACAGAATCGCATAGTCAAAACTGGACTGAATAACCGTACTCCGTATGAACTATGGACCAATAAAAAGCCTAATCTTAGTCACATTAGAGTTTTTGGCAGCACAGTTATGAGACATATCCCCAAAGAGAAAAGACACAAACTGGACAAGAAATCTGAGAAATGTATTCTGGTGGGTTATCCTGATGACGTTAAAGGATACAGGGTATATAACCCCGTCACTCACACAATAACAACCAGTAGAGATGTGATTATTATTGAAGATAATAAAATACATCAAGAAAATTTGATTGTTGTACAGGAAGAAGACAAGAAGCCAGAAACAAGCTCAGAAAGTCAGATTTTAGTGGGGGATAATAATGAGTCCAGTCACAGTGATTCTTTTATTTCTATGGAAAATGCAGATTTAAATGATGTAACATATCTACCAAGTGAAGAGTCTATAACTGATGAAAGTTGTGTAAATGATGAGTCAACTACACCTGGTGAAAATTTTGAAGATCTCATTCCAGCGACTTTACCACCAAGAACAAGGAAGAAGCCTGATAGATATGGTTTTATGTGCACTGAAAATAATGAGGCTAATCTTGAGGAACTAACACTAGAAGAAGCACTACAAGGACCAGAAAAGGAGCAGTGGGAGCAAGCTGTTAAGGACGAGCTTCAAAGCTTCAAGGACAATGATGCCTGGGAAATAGTGGACATTCCAAGTGGTGCTAGTGTTGTGAAGTGTAAATGGGTTCTTAAAAAGAAACATGAAAGTGATAACAGTGTACGTTATAGGGCGAGACTGGTGGCTAAAGGGTGTTCCCAAAAATATGGTGTTGATTATGAGGACACTTTTTCCCCAGTAGTAAGACACACAACATTAAGGTTATTGTTTGCCTTATCAGTTCAATTGAATTTATCTACAGTTCATCTTGATGTTAAAACAGCTTTTTTGAATGGTGACCTGGATGAAACTATATATATGCAGAAACCTTCTGGTCTTGTTTGTTCAGATGAAAATAAAGTTCTGAAATTAAAAAAGGCTATATATGGTCTCAAACAGGCCTCTAGATCTTGGCACAAGAAAGTAGATAATTGTATGATTGCAAATGGTTATAATAAATCTAAATTAGAGCCTTGCTTATACACCAAAATTGTATGTTCTAAGCGAACTGTTGTAGCACTATATGTTGATGATTTTTTTATTTTTTCAAATGATGAAAAAGAATTAATGAGTCTGAAAGAAATGTTATGTAATAATTTTAAAATTAAAGACTTAGGATGTATAAAACAATGTCTTGGTATGTCAGTTAATTATAATAAAACTAATGATGTTGTTACTCTGTGTCAGGAGAAATATATTGATCAGTTACTAACTTAGAGTAATTACCTCTAGAGAGATTCACGCTGTAACCGCACATGAGACATCAATAGCTATATCTAGCAACACAAGAAAATAAGCGCCATATTGTGGCCTTAATTTAAAATAGACCCTATTACAATGAAATTAGGTTGCTTTATTGCTTGAACGACGTCGCTTTGTCTGGCGAAATTCTTTTTTCGCCCATCGACAAAACGCGGCACGTCACATGAAATAGAACATTATTTTGCATCTCATTCTGACATAAAGAAATTCGTATCGGTGTGTCTCATTTTTGCGATGTACAGTACATTTAGGCTCTCTCTAGAGGTAATTACTCTAAGGTTACTAATGAAATTTCATATGACGGACTGTAAAACGTCAGATACTCCAATGGAGGCCAAGTTAACTGTTAAGAAAGCTGAAGTTTGTAAAACTCAAATTCCATATCAGCAGCTTATAGGTAGTTTAATGTACCTAGCAGTTCTAACACGTCCTGACATAGCATATTCAGTGTCATATTTGAGTCAATTTAATAATTGTTATAATGAAGAACATTGGATGTATGTAAAAAGAATATTAAGATATTTAAAGAAAACTAGAAATGTCGGGTTAAAGTTTTGTAAGAGTGGAAATGCCCATATAAAAGGTTTTGTAGATGCTGATTGGGCTAATGATCCCGTTGACAGGAAGTCTTACTCAGGTTTTTGTTTCTCTTTGTCAGGATCTCTTATATCTTGGAATTGTTCTAAGCAAAAGTGCATTACTCTTTCTAGTACAGAAGCTGAGTATGTAGCAATTTCAGAGTCTTGCAAAGAAGCTGTATATCTTAGGAATTTACAGTATGAAATTACCAATCATATGTATCAAATTACTTTATACAATGATAATCAAAGTGCACATAAATTGACAGCTAACCCTGTTTTCCATAATAGAACCAAGCACATTGAAGTTAGGTATCACTATTGTAGAGAAATGGTAAATAATAAAACTGTATTGATTAAATATTTATGTACTGAAGACATGCCAGCAGATATGCTAACAAAAAGTTTAAACTCTGTAAAACTGTTTAAGTTCATGAAGTTGTTAGGGATCGTTGAAGTGTAACATTTTATATTTGTTTGTTAAAATTATAAAAGATATTTTGAGTGGGGGTGTTGTTATATGTATAAAAATCAAAATATCTATTCTTGTAACTTGTAGCGCCATCTATTGTCATTTGTAGAACAACAATGTCTATGATCGTTTTGTTTCTTATTTCAAATAAATTAGTCGCTTTTGTTTTCCCATTGAAACACGTTGTTTTATTTGATACACAAATACAAAATGATGTAATTCACAATTAGCAATAAAAATAAAACAACTAAGACAATTAAAAATATTCTTCAAAATTAATTTGCGTTTCCCATTTTTTTTGTCCTCTGACAACAATGGAGATAAATATTAAACATATAACATGTACGTCAAATGCAATCCATTGAATGATGTGAACGACTCGTCACAATACAATGAGCCAATGTGTTTTTTTTTATTGCTATTTTTGGCGAGACGAGCATGCCGTTCGCCTGATGGTAAGCGTTACAACCGCTCATTAACAGAAGCATAACCAAACAAGACCTTGAATTACAAAGCAATGCTTGGCATTCCACTGCTCTCGCCATCCTGAGACATTTACATTCAACCATTTTTTAAACAGTTCTTCGTCGATCTATGACCGATATCCTTAACGCAGAACAAAATATATGGTTTGGGGAACTGACTTGTGTTAGTTGTCAGTTACTAGCTAAAGGCACAATAATCATAAGATGTGACTACTATCAATACCATGAAATCTCGAAAACCGCCAACGCACCAAGATTTCCTAGATATTACAAGCGTTCAAGGAAAATCATTTTACATTCATTGTTTTCGCTACTATAGAATCTGAAGAATCTTCTAGAAGTTAAGACATAAGCCGAGTCTCAAGCAAAAGTCAATCCTAAATAATCCGACCATATTTTGTTATTACACAATACATTTAGAAACTAATACAGTTGGAAGGGCGTTCTCGAAAGGTCAAACCTCAGACGCCTAATTTATGTTATGTTAAAATTGAAATTTATCTTTGGATGATCCAACGATATCGGATTCAATTGAAATTTACGAGTCAAGGTGAAATTTCGTCAATGGGTTAGTTAGAAGTGTTCTAGTTCTTTGTGTCGGGCATTTGAGAAGTCTTTGTGAACTTATGTTTAAGAAAGGCTGAGATGACGTCACAAAACGTTGAACACTATGATGAATTCGGAAAGACAGACAGATATGCATGAGACTAAGCAATGTAAAATATTTGTAATATACGTAATAGAAAAAGTTTTTTGGTTCATTCAATAATAGCACGCCATTATGACTCTCAAATTAATTACATGATACGGTAGCAAAAATGCATTAAATACGATATTTTACTCGGTTGAACATAAAATACTTTCTGAATATAATAACTCGTATCAGTACTTTAAATATCACAGCATTTAACCCCGATATAACAAAAAAAAATACTCAAATATCGAACATGCCTCATATTTTTCAGCTAGCACAAATAACTGAACAATTAAAATTCATAGCATACAAAAAAAAGTAAATATGAAAAAACGTAGACCGATTAATCAAACAATGATTAAATGGTTGCCATTGTTCCTCAGTATGTTGACGTGAATCGTCCATTCATCTTTCAATTGGTCGTTCATTGTTTAAAGTTCAATCGTTCTCATATAGGTCAAGAATCAAGATATAAATTCACTAGACCAACATTTAATCTGTATAAAGATAATCTTTCTCGCACGATTTGTGTTAAATGTTATTCGATTCCAGAATATTTGAAAGCTATTAATCACTTCATATTATTATTATTACTTCTTTAGCATATAAAATATACGATTTTTGTTACACGATAACACTTTTCTTCCCATTGGCCTCCAACACATCTATGATCCGGATGATGGATATACACATATTAATTGGCGGCAGTAATTACATACCATCAGGTGACCTATATGTTCGTTTGTTTGACCTATTGTATAAAATAATTAAGCGTTAAAGAAACAAATCAATTCATATATAATGTCAAGAATCTACAAGAAATGGTAGAGCTATAAGCCCAGATTCTACCAATATGTTTTATCAAAAACATTTTTTTTGGATTTCAGTAAGGTTTGCCCCTCAAAATAATAAACTACTTATCTGGTTACCAGTTAAACAAGTGTAAAAAACAAAAAGGAAATAGTAAATATTACTGAAAAAAAATAAGCATCCTTTATTGAAGACCTAAGGCATAAATAAATAAATTGTATAGAAAATAAACAACCCAGAGAAATCAATGGCGAGATGACAACGCGTCTTCAACCGCACATCATTCACGTGCGTCCGTATGAAAGTTAATTTCTATCGAATTAACAATTCAAGTTTAAGGTGAAATGAGAAATATATTAAAAGCGATACTAAGAATTTTCATATAAATGTCGCGAAACGGCGGATTAGTATTTCAATGTTGTTTTAGAAATGCTTTGTCAGTTTATAAAATACGAGCATAAATGTGCGGTTATGATATCTGTATTGATTTTTATTTATTTTATCGAAATCTGTAATCAATAAACCAATAATTGTGGAGGGAGAGTTAGCATCTTACATCTCTTCAGTAACATGAAAATTAGTTGATAATCTATACATATAAATAAAATTGAAGTGTCTGTTTGTAAAGTGAAAATAAAAAAAAATTACCAACTACATATCGTTATATACACGATACCTGAGCCGAAAATGATATTTAATTTTTTTTTAGTCTGTCTGTCTGTCTGTTTGTTCCGGCTAATCTCTGAAATGGCTGGACCGATTTTGACGGGACTTTTTTTGACAGGTAGCTGATATAACAAGTAGTAACTTAGGGTACATTTATTTCAGAAAAAATATTTTATTGTAGAAAAATAAAGTAATGTTGTAATGCCCGCGCGCAGCTCACGCGCATGCCACCACTGGGCCGTTACGTCGGGCGCCTCCCACCACTTCTCCCACCAACGAATCAATATCACATCTACAAAATATTGTATATAAAGAAATTTTTCAATAAAGCTAATACAAAAAACTGAAAATAAATGTGTATCGGGAGTTTACCGCCGCTCGCTAAGAGATGGCCCCACCGTAGAATTAGATCGCGGTATGGTTTCGTTACAAAGGTTGATAATTAAAATAAAAATGCAAAAACAAAAAAAAAAAATCCACGCGGACGAAGTCGCGGGCACAGCTAGTATAACATATATTTGGGATCTGTGGGTTGTGATAATATCGACTTCAGACATAATTATATCTTCGTGTGGGATCTGGGGGTTACTCTATGATGAAATCTAAATGTATAAGGAACATAAAAATACATGATAGGACCCGAAAATTCCCGATTCGTAGTCCACGACCTTGGCCTTTTCAAAGCAATAAATATCTACTCATAAATTAAAAATACGCCAATGTATTAAAAATCTATAAAGATACAAAAGAAAGCTTTACTTTTCACACCAAATAGAAATTAAATTTATGCTAATTCGATTAACCTATGAACCGACCTCAAAAATATATTTTTTAATCAACACCTCCACAGAAAATAAATATGTATATGTATATCTCCGTATAATATGTGGGCCATACGTTTCAGTACTGGGTACAGTTTGCAGAAATGCCACGAATGCCTCCATTACAAGAATTTTAGATTCAAATACAAAAAGCCGTTATCAACCATTCATTGTTTTGTCACCAGCTTTTCTACGAAGGGAAGTGGGCAAATTCTCTATGGAGAAAGGTCGACAAAAATATTTCCAAATACTCCTGTGAATTTAACTTCATGATTGATTTCGTTGAGGGTCAAAGACAAGTTAGACATTCCCGGAGGCTCGCCGAGCATCAGTGCTCGGTGTCATTATAATACGTGCCTGTGGATCCTGGCTTACAGGAGTTGTTGTGAGGTCGGGACAGTCTCCTGACGCAGTAGTAAACCAGTATGGTGAACTTAGGGCTAACCCATCGCATTTTTAAAAAGCGAGGAATGTTATTAAGCTCTCTTTGTAGTACCCGGAGAAAACCGGCAGTGTAAGCCAGTGTTACCGTAACACTAAACAATTTAAAATTAGATTCGGTAGAACCCGAAAAACGCTGCCACAAGCTTACAAAGTTAAAGGCTATGTGAAAATATCAACTACCATAAGCGAGGGCGTTAGATTCGAAGGCATACCTAAAAGGTTTGGTATCAGACAGGTGAGACCTGCCCCCAGGAATGAGAAAAGGCCAACTTTCCTTTAATAGAAATAATCTAACACGCCAATGAATTTCCTTTTACGAAATCTCACGTACACGGCGAATAATGCACAGATGATTCGTAATAGCTGTAATGCCAGTTTTATTGCTTTTAAATCGTTTCCAACGAGAATGTCGATGTCGTACGCTAGATGCAGCTTGCTTAAGCGTTGCGGTAAATCTTATGAAGGCGCGGGAGAATTAATGTGATTCAGGTTACGGTTGTATTGTGAGATGCTTTAGTTTAGCTCGTCTCTGCAAGGGGTAAAAGTTCACCGAGAGGTAATGGCAAAGGCAGTGCACCGTATGAAATTATATTTTATTTTTATGAAACTATCCAGACCGTGACCGAAAACAATGTCAAGCGGTTGTTTTGGTGGCACAATGCAACCAAAAGTTTTGCATAAAAAAGTGAAGTTTTTTTTATAGTTTTTATCATCCTATTGTCGTATTTGGTGGATAATACAGTTTTATTTGAAAACACTCCATGGTACACAAGTGTTTAACTTAAGGGTGTTGCTAAATCATCCTTTGACACCAAGTAATCATAGTCCTTGATGCGTAGAGAGCAGGTGAAAGTGTCACGCGAACTAAGATCCTGGACACCGGACACGACACTCCGGTGTCGCGTTACCACCCGTGGACATTCGATACGTTCCGGAATAATTGCTAGCGCGCCCTTTTTGCAATCATTGGTAAGTAGTTTGCATACCTTGGTGATTTTCTAACGTGGTTTCTATGCTCATATTATATTCACAGCAAAGGGAACAGTGGGATTTTATTTCTAAGTAACACCGATCACGTGCCGAATAGGATATTTATGATTATTTATTTCCTCTTCTTCTTCAGTTTTCTATCAACATATACCGTGAAAATTCTTGCGGGAAATGCACATTAGGGAAATGTGATGAATAGTGATGTCAAATAAATTGACGTTTAAGTAAATTGATTTTCGTGTTTTTTGCAGAATACTTCGCTTACATTTTACCACGAACTGTACATCTCATCATCATCAGCCCGTAGAAATGCACTCCTGCATATGGTACTTCCGTCCTGAATACAGTACGTTACAGGAAATGATTAGTCTAGTCTTGGTAAACGTAGCGTGGGACGCCCACTGGGCCAGACAGAGGGAAGACTTTTACAAAAGAGCCGGCAGTGACTGGATGCATAAGGCAGTAGGCCGGGCTCTGTGGTGTACCTTGAGAGATGGCTCTGTCCAGTAGTCAACTACAACGGGCTGATGTTGATGATTAAACCTAGTAAATGTTTTTTCACTAAATTTCCACGCTAAGACGAACCAACTCTACGATTGTATGTTAGCCAAATAAAATACTCCTAAATGTGAACTATCTTATAGTGCTTATAATATTCATAGATCAGTCAAAAGGATAGAGTATTCTTTACAGTATTATTTGGCATCAGTCAAAATGACACCCTGACTTAAATTCAATTTAAATTCTAACTTACACAAAAAAAACATCTTCCAAATCCAAATCATCATACAAAAACAATATTCCTAATATCCAAAAGCAACCAGAGTACATACCTGTAAACAGGGGCACAGGGGCCACCTCCGTCGCAGCGCGTGTGGCATCTTCTTGCGCGGGGGGTCCGGCTCGGCGGGGGGCTCGCCGCACGCCCAGCGCACGAGGCGCGCGCGCGCCGCCTCCGCCACCTCCACGCCGCGCGACCACGACGGCAGACCCTGGGGGCGAGGGAGAATAAACTTTAATATACACCACATAAGAAGTTAATAGTGCATCTGGAGAAATCCAGTGTTCTGGACGCAGATGAAGGAAAAGAGAGGTGAAGGATAAGTGACGCCAAGGGCAGATACTGAAGATAAGAGAAAATAACTCTTAGTATATTCCACATAAGAGTGTATCATAACATAAAAGTGTATCATATTTAGTCGCCTTTAAATAAAACATTTTATTAATCATCGTGAAAATCAGCTGGAAAGTGCAAAAAAGTCCAGGGATAATAAACCATGCGTAACTAATTGTTTAAAACTTTTTATTGGTAATCAATAAAATGGAATAGTGAATACCACCGCTTTAAGATTTTTTTTAAAACCTAATAAAAAGAATCCATATAATGTAATAAAATAATCCAGTCATCTACGCCTAACGGTGTATTGCAATATTTGCAATACAAGCTAATTTTAGAGTAGTTAATGATCTGTTTCACTTGAAATAATTACTTGGCAATAATGTAAAATACCTGTGATGTGAAATACAGATGAAATATGGACAACGCTGAATATTTTCATGACAGCTAATTACATTACGTTCGTCTGATTGATTTACTGACTGCAAAAATTAATGAACCAACTGTTTAATAATTTTCCTTACCTAATCCTTAACTAAAACAGCCGAAATAACATAAAAAATATATTTTTTAAAGTACAATGTCCCTTCAGTTCCTTTATGAATCAATTATCATTTTCTTCCATCATGAACTTCCTTTCCATTCTTTCTTTGCATCATCAAGATATCTCTTAGCAATAGTATTAGCAAAAACAAAACAAAACAATACAAAAAAATAATCTCAGTCAAGGACAGTAGCGTAACAGATTCACTCGTGTTAAGCACGTGTGCTCTATGATGACGTGACGTAACGGTACACACTGCTCATCTCGCAACGGTACTGACAGTGAGAGTGAAATGATATGACACGTTCACAATGTCAGCTAAACACGGTACATAAATGCTATGATTCTTATTTGAAATAAAGGTGATGATGGTGATGTTGGTATGATAGCTGAAGATAGTCTGGAGGAGTAACATAATTTTGATTGAATAGGGTTATATGACAAAACAAAATTAAATCGATGTGGCAGGGAAGCTGAAGATAATAAAGTAGAGGTTGAAAATTTAGATTATCTATATATTAATACGTGATGCAAAAACTTTGGATCCCTTTTTACGAAAATTGCGCGGACGCAGGAGCATAAAATTTGGCACACTTATAGTTTATGTGTAGGAGAAGTGGAGAATGCTAATATTTTCCAATAATAATGCTTATAAAGTACATTAAATCAAAAAATAAAACATTACACACACTGCCATGCATTTCACGCACACATCCATATACAAGTATACATACTCTGGTGTCAAATTGTTTCTTTTCTTATTCATATTATTCTTCTGACATAGACATATCAAAAATAGGTTTTATTTGCCTAATGAGGTAATAATATTAATATTAAAAGAGAATATTAATTTTAAATGAGGCAATAATATTAATCCTAATTAATATTTAATATTAAATGTAATATAAAACAAGATTTTAATAATAATGCATAAAAAGTACATTAAATCAATAAATAAACCAGCATGCATTTGACACACGCATACACAAGTATTTGTACACGTATACATACTCTTTGGTCAAATTGTTTCTTTGGTTTATTATAGACATATGTAGTTGAATGTCAATCAGAAAAAATTGTTTATTGTGGTTTTGTTGAATGTCAAACAGAAAATATTTATTTGATGAATACTACGTGAAATACTGAGCGCTTATACAAATTGTGTAGCAGTAAGATACATTTAAATGTACACGGACTATCATTATATGCATAAAGAAAGTTCTGTAGCAGCAATCTGCAATAACAACATTCAGGTACAAAAATGTGCACGAATTATCAGAATAACAACATCATCATACAGGTAAAAACTTTTTCTCTTCTTGATTTGGTCGAATTTCGATCACTAGGCGACCACTAGTATTAGTAAATACGTGTTACATACCACAATAAAATAACAACGCTTAAGATCGAATAATATATGGTTGGGATAAGGATAATCATAATGAATATATTTATACAAGTGAAAATGAAGCAAAAGTAAGAACAACAGATATGAGTCAAAGATCTCGTGCGATCAGATGATATTAACGGTTCGCCCATAAAATACGAAATCCATTCATTTTACAACAAGAAATATAGCTGCCAATTGGTACAATAAAATTGATGTTGCTATAAAAATTAAATATTATTCTCCAAAGCAAATTTTATATCTCAACAAAATTGATATAAATTTATTTGCAAGAATAAAACACCTCGTAAAAGCTAAGAAAAACAACGGATACGAAAGGAGATTTAAAAACCACCAAATCCAGTATAATTTAAATTATTTAAATAATATTGTTAGAGCACACATGGTCACGAATGTAAATCAACGCAGAATAGCTAAAAGCGAAACCGTTTTGGCAACAACTTTCATCCGGTACAATGACATAACCCATAAACAACATTATTATACATTCGAATTAGAATTCTTATGATAAACAGTAGAAACCTATCACCATTGTGCTATTATGATGCTAATGTGCAATCATTGATATCATCCGACTTTAATCTCTAATGAGATCTGTAGTGTTCACTTTCTTTCCAAGTTTCACTGCGAGTAACCACTAACCATCAATCTGCAGTTGATTACTTTTATTTTATTACCAGTGGATCTTCTAATCACGGGTATGTTGTGGTTTTCCTTTTTCAAAAGCAGAGCCTGTTCTAAGGTATTTCTCTAATTGATTACTAGCTTTGATGAATTACTAATGATCTAGCTAGAACAAGACTGCGTTCAAGTTTAGAAGGGCTTTGGGATAATTATTTTAATTTATTTATTGGATATCAAAATATCTTAATGTAAGAAAATGTCATTGGTGATCAATCATCTACAAACTTTTAACAAATATTCATTAATAAAATCTAATACTAGATTTTAATGCATACATTTTATATTCCAGTTCCAATTCCAGTAGGGTATTCTGAAAGAGCCTGATTACCAGCATTTGATTAACAAAAGCAATTGCTACTAATGGCGATCACCATATATATTTTTAACTCATCTAATCTTGCAAAACAAAAACTTAAAACAAACAAAAATCTACGGCCTTAACCACACCTCAGTGATCTGAACAAAGAACGGCATAGAAGCCCCACAAAAAACACACCTTATTGCGTAAACTGCATGTTCATTAGCATGTTAACCTTTTGATAAGGTAACGTAATTAGCGTCTCCGCGTGAACGTCTCTTATATTCAAATTAGCTGACATAATTGGTCATTTGATGGACAAACTTCAAGAGTCAAGACAATATAAGTTGTTGAAGTGACGCGCGATATTGAATAGCTGAATAATATTAAAAAAATACCTTCGGAACCTGAATAGATTCTTTTGAGTTGCCTAAAATTTGAAACCTGTACCATTTTCCCCGTTCAATACACCCTTATCCCCATCCTCGAATAATTTACACAAAATTACTTAATCTCAAGATCTGAAAGATATAAGGTTCGAGATAAACGATTATCTAACATAACTGAGATCGTAAATTCAATCAGCAGAGCATGGCATTTTATATTTTCATAAAATTTGCCTATTCAATAAACGCAATTTAAGGACCTTAATCATAACTGCTATCACCAAGCATCAATGTACAGAATTTTTATTTAAAAACGGAATTTTTATTGGCTTTTTCTATATTTTCGCCAGATGGGATACAATGGTATTAGTGTTGCCCAAATGCAAGAACAAGACGAGACTTAGCCAGTCTTGGTCTTGGTCTTGCGCCAATACACCTGATCTTGGTCTTGGTCTTGGTCTTGCGCTCCCAGTCTTGGTCTTGGTCTTGGTCTTGCAGCAAGAGTCTTGCAAATCTTGCAATTACCTATTAGTCTATTACTATTTATTAAAGTTTACTTTAAATCTTAGAAAAACGTATTAGAATTGGAACATTGTGAGCTTGAATTAACATAGCCATAGTAAAGATCAAGCAGATTAATAAATAACTGAAGATTTGATAAGAAATTCGAAAAATCAACTGACCTATATGTCGTTTTCCATGGAAGTAACTGTTTCTTAATAAACATTTATGATTTATAAGCTTACATTTACTAAAACATGTAAAAAAACAAATTAATTAAGTACAATAACTTGACTGTATTTTAAAGAACAATACTTATCTGTCTAGAAAGAGATTGAACCCTCAACTTATAAGAAATTTAATAAAAGAGTTTTTTTTTTTTTTTATTCATTTTCATTCTAAGCACTCTGAAACTTATTTATTCTTTGGAACACCTGTAGGTACTCTTAAAATTCGAAATTATTTTGCATGAGTATACCTACGCCCTATGGCGGCAATCAAATTACAAATAGTGTCAAATGTTATGATTTCGGCGTGGCGACGATTGTTTTAGATTTCAAAAGAAGCCGCCGGCGCGTGTATCATAACCATGTACTTCCGAAAAGCGGCAAATTTCTTTGAGAAGTAAGTACAAAACCTTTGATGCCGCATTATCAAAGTGCCGATGGTTAAAACATAACTATGCATGCACTCAGTTTGATTTTAATAGATATTTTTTTATCCGCTATGTTTATGGTATTAGTCGTAATGCGCATAGGTCCAGCTTTTCATATTCTTTGATACAGTTTTTTGCGTCTCATAGAATTCCTAAGCGTACCTACCTATACACCGAACTGTTACACCTAACTACTCAGTGAAATAGCGCTAAGTCCTAGCTGCAAGACGCAAGAGTCTTGCAGGCTATGTCTTGTTCTTGCTCAAGTATTGCACGGTCAGTCTTGGTCTTGGTCTTGCTAAAAATACGCGGTCTTGTTCTTGGTCTTGGTCTTGCAAAAACGCAAGAACAAGACCAAGACTGCAAGACCAAGACTGAATTTGGGCAACACTAAATGGTATACGTACATCTATACATATACTCAAGCCTTATTGCCGGAAGGGGTAGGCGGGAATACTCCCAGGATAACTAATTTTCACCTCGTTTTATTCCGTTCAGTTCCATCCCATAATATAATATCTCCCTCTATCACATTATGGGATGACCTCGTCGCTAAATGGCAATAATCGAAAAAATCCAAGTAACTGTCCAACCTGGGATTCAAACCCGAGACGTAAGCATTGTAATCTTACCCCAGCATAACTGCGCCACCAGGACAGTCGGTAAAATGGTATATTCTTAAATATAGAACAGGTATTTTGCACTTAGCAAACTATGGCTATAAACGTGTTATTACCCGGTATGTAGCTCTCACCAAGGCAGTGCTCAGTAATGAACGTGACAAGATAGCTGGTAAGCAAATAAGATATACTATCTGGAAATGTCACGGACATCAAGCGTCAGTCGCAGACGACGTACACGAGATGAATGATGCTAAATCTAACACACGGCGCATTCCAGGGCTGTTGGCTAAAGGAAAGACTACGTACTACTATTACAGGAATATTATGTAGCTTATTAATAAAACGATTATTCAGTGTAAAGTCAATAAAATTTAATTTATAAGAAAAAAGTATACCAGGTAATGATCAAAAGAGCTATTGAATATTTTTGACTAAATCTTGATAAAACTGATGAAAAGATATATTTAGTATCAACTACAAATCAAATATGGTATAATGAAAGACCAAAGAAATCTCCAAAAAAAATTGCAGATATCCTGACTTCATCCCATTAACGTGCCTCAACTACGGAGTGCTAAGACAATATTTAGTAGCGTCACTGTGTATGCCAACAAAATTAAATCGTGTTTCAGGAAATTTGACGCTAATATTACGATAGCATCTTCCAACCAAACAACGAAATACAAGACATTAAATTAAATACAAAAACACTTAAAAACATTAACATTCAACCAATCATTTATCCACTTGCGCTCTAAATCCTTATCGCAAATTTTAATTCATGCACAGCAATCAATGAGATGATAGTGGGCCACATTACGACACCGCTTACCGCCAGGTCCAATGTTCACGTGAACTTTGCAACCGACATTTGGCGAACTATTGGCAACCGATCGCTATCCATGATAAACAACAAATGTGATGTTTCCACAGCTTCGCGGTTTGAATTAAGTTGTTGGTTGCATGTGAGATTTTGATGACGCACGTGAACATATTAAGCAACAAAAGTATTAGAACCCAGAACTGATGTGAATGAAAAAATAATCTGGTGGTAGTTCTTTCATAATGCCTATTTTTCCTGTGTGTGTTTCACCGGAAAACAGCAGTGTAAATACACTGTTGTGTTCCGGTTTGAAGGACATTGTAGCCGTAATGCCTGAAAAGGTTGATGAAGATGCATCAAGAGAACATTTTACACAGAACCGACCTTATGATAATCTAAAACTAAGATAGAACCTGAAGTATGCCCATACTGTTCCCAACAGGCAATCATAAATCTAATTAATTTTTACTTGATTTCAATTACTCCGTTATCACTTTGATTATAGCAAGCGGTTAAAGTAAACCAATTTCCTTATCTACAGCAACCGATATAAGTGTCACTGCAGCCCTCAGACCAATATCTAACCGTAGTGAAATCAACTACTAAGAAATAAAGACTGATTGGTTTAATAAGGGCATTAAAATAGCGTTAAACCAAATACACCCAGCACTAACTTGAGATATTAAATTTACGAATCCATACAAATTTAACAGCGTTCAAGTAAATGGAGTTATTTGATATTCACATCGTCGACAAATTCCACCGTTATTGTTGGCGACAAAATCTATCGAAGCGATTTGAACGCTCAATTCCACATTAAGAAGTTTAGAGCGGGAGAATATTGTTAATTTTTAGCTTGCCATCACCACATGAAAATAGAACACCAACAATCATCAGCCAAAGGAAAATATCTGCTCACCTAAAATTAAATAACAGATATTGTGAAGATAAATCTTATAGAATGCAATTTTTAGAAAACGATTAAAACACCACGCTGACGTCATTCTTTGACCGGACAAACGTTTTTTGTGAGAATGTGTAACAAAAAGAAAAACCTAATCTCTGTTATTATGTGAGTAACGTGTAGGTATTGAGCAACTAGAAACATTCCTCTTTGTTTTAAATAAACAAGTTAACCGTCTATTTTATCTACGCGAAGGAAGTCATAAATAAAACCATTACAATAAAAACACAATTTTATTTATAAATAACGTGAAAACGAAACATTAGAAACTATTTAAGACATAAAAATAAATAATAAACAATATTCTGAATTAATAATAATGATCACTGTTAGAGACTTAAGTGATAGAAACACAGTGTAAACTTAAATACAGCCAATGCCAATTTAGAACAGGTAGTAAGTACCACTGGCTCATAGATTATTAATTTATAGGTGGGATTTTGGCGTCACTTTATGTTCTATCAACAACACAGTCGTAGGCACAATAATTTTTACTCTAACCCACACTCCACCTTTGCCCTCTCCTTTATAGTATATAGTAGAATCCTATAAAATACATATGTTTTATCAGGTAAAATAATTGTGTATATCTATCCAGAAATATCGGAAAAATATGAAATGAACTATTCCAGAAAACTCAATCCCGACAACCACAACTACAGTCCTCCCAAATTCAATACATCTGATGAAACTCCACCTGCCAGTAGCGTCACAGACAAAACGTACAAAATTGTAACAACAGGTGCATCGAAACGCAAGCCACCACTTTCGTGCGACCGTGAACCGCAGTGTGTCACCGTGCCGGCATCTGCACAGCGCTCACGTACCGATGACTCGGATGTGCGGGTTGTGGGTGAAAGTGATCATTTGTGGAACGCACTTGCCCGCTCGGATATCCTTGACTCCTTTGTTGTAAATAGTAAACATGTTTTTAATTTCATCACGTCGCGGTCTCTCGTTCTTATCGGTAATGCAAATTTTTCGGTGAAAACTGGATTGTGAGAAAGTAATTTGGCATTTGTGTTTCTGTTTGCGTCTGGTGTTGGTTCATTTCTCCTTGATGCTGTTTTACATTATCTTCAGAAACCATCTCAAATTAGATTGCAACCAGAACAATACCCTACTAAGTTACTGTGGTAAAATAATTAAAATAATTTATTTGACATTGTCGGTTATTAATTTCTTAAATTAGTTATCCAAATAGAGACACTAATATTTTTTTGGTTTAGATTTAATTAGTTAAATTTCTGTCAATAGACCAAGACCTAATTGTCTTCTAAGTACCACAAAAACAATGAACTAAAACCTTCGTTGAAATGGCACACAAGAGCCACTTGCCGCCTACAACAAGCCTACAGGAGGAACAGTAATTGGACATGAGTGGAGAGCTTGTTCTGCATAATAGTCCTCCACTCGACACAACAAAGCACACATTGACCTCAAATTGGAAATTACTAATGGCACTAACGATGTTTAACATCATCATCAAACATGCGTTTATATAAATCTAATTCAGCTATAGTGAAGGGTCACTATGCGTTATTGTTAATTTGTTTAGAGTAGTCAAACATAGCGTAAATTAAGAGAATGGAATTTGAAAAAAAAACTGTGATGCGAATGTCAATTCAGTTTAAGGATATGGTGATGACTACAACAAATGTCTGTTAGAAGCCATTCAAATTACAATGAATTCCATAAGGTCCATAAACTAAGAACTATCTAATGGTTACTTTGTATAAATATTTATTTTTTCACATAAATTACTTACTCTTTACACATATTTCAGGATAAAAAAACTTCATAGCTAATTATAGCCACACTTAAACCAAGACACAATAAAGACATCATAATCAATTCATGTTCCCCACCACAAAACCATTTCGCGAAGCATTTACAAAATTAATTGATGACATTCATTAATTAGCTCGGTTAATGAATCCGCAAGTTCGACGCGGGAAACCTTGACACCATCGACATTTGCGATCGTGGCAATTACCGGGGACTTTAATGCCTTTATTAGTTAAACATCGCATCAATCATGAAAACCAGACGTTTTACAGCCTACTGACAGTTTGGAAGATTGGATTTAAGTTTAGGTTCATAGATGTCAGGAACGAGAATTGGAGTTCCGTTTTCTGCTGGTGTAGAATTTTTTACTTTTGCAGATTTATGTTTGGAACAGACTGTCGATTGTTAAGAAAGTAAATTAAGTAAGGATAAGTAATATCCTATGAAAATCTTACTTGTAGTAGTGGTTGATGTCGTTGTCAAGATTCTCGTAGGAAGAATGATGTTTATATGACCTCAAAATATTTGTTTAGGGTCTAGGAAAAATGGAAACCAAAACATCTATCGTTGGCACGAAGCTATGTATTACCACTATATCCATCTATGTACTATGATGCAATAAGTACGTAGTGAACCTATACCTACGACCATACAAAAATGATTACCATTTTTATAATAAAAAAATGTAAACTATGTTATGTTTATGACTTGGCATTTGACTTGCTCATCACATTTCCTCTCGGTGTGAGAGCGTTGACTAGTGAAATGTGATGGTTTAGAAACTAAAAAATAACTCAAATAATGGCGGTTTTACGAGCCGCAATGCAATTACCTCTGGGTTATTGGAGTCGATGACATTGCTTGTCCGTTTTAATTAAACTCTGCAGTCTAGTAAAGTAATGCAAACTATTATAAGATAGTTCTCGTAAAATGTTACTATCGAGGCATCTATACATTGGATTGCTCAGATTGGAGGATGATGTTCAGGTCGTCCCAAGGCTTTTTCTCTTTTCTAAAGAAAAGACCTCTGAGAAATTGAGGCAAGAAGAAATAGGACTAGGAAAAAGCGCCTTTGAGAACTAGGAAGGTTCCGGCTAGGGCGATGCCAGGATTCATCTTCCTACCTAACTGACTCCATTTCACGTGATCTCCATAATCCTAATGTGTAAGACCATTGGTAGCCATATCTTTTTCAAAGCCTGAACTTTGCTATGTTGAGTTTCAAGCAATTTTTACTAAAGAAATGTCATTAAAAATATGCTTGCTCCATTATTATAAATTACAATACTTTATTATTTTATGGACACAAAGTACCTTATAATTACAAAAATATTAGCATGTTCATTGTACTTAGCACGGCACGGCGTAATGTAATGCAATAAATATTCAATAATTGCATGTTTCATAAAAAGTTACTTTTACCGGTTCCTAGGAAACTATAACTATTATTGCATTCCATTTCGCTGTATTCCACTTTAATTTTAATATAATGTATTTAATCATCATCATCATCAGCTCTTCCGCTGCTGGATATAGATCTCTCTGATGGCAAGCCACTAGGCTCGTTTTCATTCCATCGTCTTGTTTCTTATCAATAGGCGTTAAATCATTATTTACACAGCTTAACGTCTATATAAATAAGTTTATATAAAAAATGAAGGCCTTACTCCCGTAGAGCACAACCAACCATCTTAATTAATTTAAGTTTTATTCTTCCCGACCATGGTAACAGCAACGAAATATACAGGTAAACGTTTTGCATATCTGTTTACCTCCTGTGTATATAGTTTTTTAACGCTAAATCAAACTTTATCATCATCATTGGATGCAAATCCTACAATTCCACATACCGGATCACCAACACCATTGTTTTATCAATTCCCGGCAGTACCTCCATCACATTATGTTCACGTAAAGCCAACACCACGGCAGTTTTCTTGTAAATTATTTGATGTTTTGAGCTTGCACGTCCGCGACGCCCGCGCCATGAATTATTCAGGTGTATGTGACATCGTTTGCTTTCAATAAGGGCGTCTGGCGTGGCAGCACCAATCACAATTTATATACGCTGTTTGCGATCCGTTCCACTACGCCATTTGGATCACGGATCTTTGTGTTTCGATGCATTCTCAGAATTGCTAACGTCAAAAATTTTATTACATCTGTCCCTCGTATTATGATAAATGACATATTCAAAAACTACAGACTTTAATGATTGGTTGGACTGAACCTTTGTTACGCGTTCTTGGAAACAATCGTATTTGGCTTTGATTGCTGTTGATTATACTGAAAAATGATCAATGATAACTCCTTTTCCATTACTGTGCATAATCAAAATCAGTTTCTACCTCTCAGTTCACATTAGTGTCCCTTCTAAGGACGAGCCTCATGTGCCCTCCACCCCTTATTGAAGTAAATTAAATAATTTGCAATGAATAGATATTTATTGCAGATCTGAGTATTCAGGCAAGTAAAATTTCGCTCTCGCAAAAAAACTACTTTCTTACACCTTTTTTGAAGGACGTACCATACTCATATCTCTTAAAACGCGCGACAAAGGCAAACGAACTCATTACACAGCATAGCCAATCGAGTCGCAGTTTAGTCATAAAATTTGAACACACGACGAATAAAGTATGTAATATCGAACATAAGTAAAGTTAAGTGGTGCGCGAGTAATACGATGTCGCAATTTGGCTTTGAACGGTTTGGCATGTGAACAGCGTTGGCAGGGGCGCGGGCGCCGCGTTATGTAATATGTATTGATAATATTCATTATTCTCTACATTCATATTGATAGCTTGTCAGCCGGTTTTCTTGTTTTTGGTTAAACGTTTTTGCATATAATCGACTGTTGGTATATATTTGCAAGATCCTGGTATACACTTCTGTTGACATCGAAATGAGGTTGTTATCGTCAATTGACTGGAACACTAGCTAAGACGACAGATTTTAAAGCTTTGCAATGCACTAGAATATTAAAAAGGTAAAAGCACAGATTTTCATCATGTTTTGTTTTCTCAAACTAACTTCCTCATTCAGCAAAGCAACAGTACAATAAATCTTTAATCATTTTCCATGACAAAACATTCAAAATACATAACATACATACATACAAGTAAGATCAATAACCATGAAATAGAAATCCATCAGCATTGACCACGTACGAAGCAGCCATCACTTTGCCTGGGGCCCTACTCTGAAAATCCGAAACGAAGTTCGAATCTTCGGACGATCGAAGTTTATATACGATATGAATGTACCTACATATACTTATGGTCGTTATTGACTTATAGTCGTAACCATAGACTCATGATTACGATGTACGTTATACGAATTCGAACATTTACAGAGTACCTACTCTGTAAATATTCGTATACGTGCATTCGTATCATCATAAACTTCGATCGTCCGAAGATTCGAACTTCGTTTCGGATTAACAGAGTAGGGCCCCTATACCGGCGCATGCGCAACTTGACCGCCTTAGTCATCAGTAGTTTATTACTTTTATTGCCAGTTTCTTTTGTCCAAAGGTCACGAGGTGAACGACGATTGGTTCGAAAGTTAGAAAATAAACTCGCGATACTTACCATCGGTTGGTGTTTTATTGTGGCGATGGAAAGTTGGGCTTATTAAGGACGATCGGTGTAAACGTACGTGTTTAATGTGGCTTGTATTTATTGATTACATTGACGGAGTTACAAAGCTGAGTTCTCGGGTTCAATTCCCGGATCGGGCAAAATTATATTGGTTTTATCTTTTCATTATCAGCCCGGAAACAGGGATTTGTGCCCGAAATGGCAATACGCTCATCCATTATCACATCATTGGAAAGAACATACAAAGCGGAACATATCGACGCAGGAAAGCGATTTTGTCGTATCTCGAAACAAACAACCTCGAAACTAGAATTCTTAGGAATACCATTTCTTTAATAATATCATTTTAAAATAAAACCTTACATTTTCACGAGGAAATTCAATGCGGTATTTTTTTATTGAAAATAATATACAAAACGCATATAAGCATTTTTTCGCTTTCCTGCGTCGATATGTACCTTGTGGGAAAAAAGCATAATATGTATGTATGTATGTATTAAATTTAATTGACTAAGTAAGTACTCCACAAAATGTTAGAATCCTCTGTCGTACGTTGTAAACATAGACTAACCTAGAGGTGAATGAAAAATATCATGCAGAATCGTATCCAACCTACTTCGGACGTCGAACGTTGGATCATTCAATCTTCGTTTCGAATCATAACCCCCCCAGGATCCAGGACTCAGAACCCGAAATGCCAACATACATACATAGTTTCTTATGACGAGTTTTCCATCACCGAGTACAAAGTCAGGTAGAAACGAACTTGTCCGGGTAGAAGCTGGAGCGCTCTTGATTCGGGTTCCCGGGGCCGTTCCAATTGCGCTGAAGAGGGCAACGCGAGGTTTTGGTTGGTATGCCTATCGGTGAACCCAACATAATCGCTCCACTTTCCCCCGAGGTAGGGTGTTACAGGTAACCAGGTTTCCCGGCGTCAACAAAAAAAACAGGTGGAAACGAACTGCCGCTTGTCCGTAATCCAAGTTTAAGTAAAATTGGTGATTCAAACAAGCATGGAAGCAACAAATTGATTATCAATTGCGACATCTATTATTTGTCTTGCTTATGTACGACTGTGAAGGCACAGTATAATTTATCACGGGAAAACGATCGTCTCCCTTGACATTATTATAATCCTCTGTAACCATTAGCTCATACCACCAAGGTTGTATGAATTTCTCAGCACTAAGATTTTGTAAGGAATATTGCCGAGAACCTATCAAGACTGGGATTGTTGGCAATAACTTGGGAAGGCCTACGTCCAGCAGTGGACGGCGATATGTTGAATATAATTATACGTATATTTTTACTAGAACATGTCCAAGCCGTACTCGAACGCATTTTACGAAGACAGCGTGTCGCCGTTGACTCGACGGCTGTTACGCAAGAGGCCTGGGGTTCGACCCCGGCACCTATTTATTTTCGGTTCTGGATGTTTGTGAGACTGAAAGTCTTTCGTATTTAAGTCACGATTAACTATGCGTTGGGTTTATTTACTTAGTTGCATCATAAATCCACCTTCAAAATCACCGACAACAAATATAAATAGTCTAAAAATAACACATAACATTAACCTCTGCACCAAGTTTACAAGCACAACACTTCGGAATGTTTATTATATATTGCATAATGCATAATCGAGGTCGCAACTAGTGATGTAATCGGAGTTTATCGACAAGTCCGGCTCGCACTTCCGATCCACGTAACATCTCTTACGTTGCACATAACTCATTACTAGACGATATATCGGTACATTGATTAATCGATAATGATTAATTTGCGGAATTAGAAAGGTAAGGCGCCCAAGCTCGGAACTGCGAGATTGTTTTGTTGCGAAGAAATGTAATTTTTTTTAATAAAAAGTACAAACTCATTTAAATAGAATGCAACGATGAATAAATTCCAAGCATATATTGTACATAAATGTAAAATGTAATAGAAATACTTATAAATGGCGACAATTAGGATGCTGTTTAGTGGCGCCATCTGCTTAAATTTACAGAAAGAAATCAAAAAATAATTGAATACCATCTGTATTCAAAAATGGAGAGATACACGAACTGTTGACGATAATAATTAAAAATGTGTGTCGATAATTTAAAAAACCTGTGAAGAACCAGTAACTTAAAGCCAACCGTTAGATTTTTCCAGTTTCTTATGCTTACTTTATGTAACAATGTAAAAAAATAATAACTACGGATTCCAGGAAGACTGGTTAAACAAATAAACGCCAGTTTTCGGGTTTTGAATCATTTTGTTGCATAAACTCAAAAATGTAGTAGCGTAACGGTTACGTTGGCTTTAGAACAATGAATAGTGAAAATGTGCGTAGAGAATATTAAATTTCAAAAAATAATTATTGCTTTTAATGAATCATCATAAACAAAACTAACAACAAAAATATGTCGTATTTGACTATAACAAGTCTTGTCTCGCGCATCAAAACAACTACCCCTCGATTCTCAGCCGATTTCAAGCCAGTTAGCCAAAATGTACACCAAAAAGTCATAGCACTTATTTAGCACTGCTCATCTCATTGCAGGAAAAAGCGTTATTTTTTCACGCTGGACATGCGCACTGAACCGTTGACTAACGTTGTTTTTAAATGTTTTCGAAGAATATTTCTGTTTTTGTCGCGTTCTACATCGTTCGTGTATATTTTCAAACGATTTTTGGAAGATATAACAGTTGGGAAATGTCTTCCGTGATTAATCTTCAGAAATGGAACATACGATGTTTCATATCCCGTTTGACTCAGACTGGTATATTTGTGCGAATTATATGTAAGATACCAATCTGCATTAGGCCAGTGAGATGGACTATATAGCAGAATCTCTCCATCGATTTAGAGGAGGCCCGTACCATGCAGTGAGAAGTATTATGGGCTGATTCACACATAATATGCAAGTTACCTTTGACTGTTAGATACTCTTGCCCACTTTAAACAGGTGCAAATTAATCACGTTGTCATGGCAATCTATAAAGTGTAAACACACTTCGATCAATCATCTCCTGATAGTAATTTCTGACAATGTTCAAATAATTTACATATCAATCAACAATTATGAATTATTGTCTTCTACCTGCCTTCAAACAATACAACAGATTTCTCAAAATCAACAACAATGATTAAATTCAATAAACAGATAATTAAATTGCCTAAAAAAGACACAACATTAATTTAATTTCGCTACAATCGATTTGATATTGAAGATGAGTAGCACTTTGCTGAGGTCAATCTGTAAACACAATTGACCCGACGTGTTGAGGTCAATTGTGTGGTATATACAACACCATACAGAAAGGAAAACATTGAGAATGTTGTCTTTGAATACACATTAATTTTCAATGGCGTATGATAGTCTGGTGTTTGTTCAACGTTGACAATGAAGAGGTATTACCTCGAAGAATTTTATTAATAGAAGAAGGAAATAGAATAAGCTCGACCGGCGAGAGATCTTTATATTGTGTTCAATAACAACTATGTTGTCCAGTTGGCTTGATCATCTTATGAGAAAGAAATACTGAAAGAAAAATTGGTAAATTAAAGCAGAGCAACAATATTTGATAAGGGCTATAACCGGTAAAGCAAGATGAAACTGAGGACGATCGAGGCAAAATGAATTTATCACAATATTTTTTTCGCCACATTTTAATATACCGTACACCAATCAAGCCATACCTGTAAACATTGCTTCATTAACATTGTTTCCGACATAAAAACGTACCGTATCCATTTAACGAGCTTTTGACAATAAACCGCATTTAATGGGTTATTTCGCTCGGGCAATTTTCCTTTGAGCCTAAATTGTTTCTAAACTCGGAACTCGGGTTGTTTTGCAACGTTGCAATAGTACAAATGTTTGTTGGCAAATACGTGAAATTAACCTTTCCAGAACAATCCAAGCGCATGTAGAAGTGGATAAACCACGCCTAATACGAACTTTTGGTTTTAATTCCATTTGAAACATTAGGACATTGTTAAATTGTTGCAGCTTAATAATCTTCCAAATCTGAGTAGATGTGAAGTGCTTTGACGAAGCTTATTAGTACATATGTATATGTCCCAAGGTAGCGTACGGGCCTTTTCTACAATGGACGGTACGATTTACAGCGTCGCGGCACAGAATACTAAACTAACAGAAGTCAAGCTTCATACAAAGCGCGCTAAATCAACACACACATAGACAGCGTTTACCGACACGATATTCGAAACCAGTCGAGACCACTGCGAGAGCGAGTTTCAACTTTTGCGCGAACGCCGAGCGTAGTGTGAGTGTGGCAACAAAAGTGAAGTACATACACAAGCTTGACTTCTGTTAGTATTCTGTGGTCGCGGTCTGTTGATAACGGGTCAAACAGATACACAGATACACAACACTTTATTGAACACCACATAATATAAAATAACAAAAAAAAATTAATAATAGAAAAACTTACAAATAGTGAACAACTGGCGGTCTTATCGCTAATAGCGATCTCTTCCAGACAACCATATAGCAATAGAATAGAACATTAAAGAAAAAATAATAGTGGGTGTTTATTGTGTGTGCGTAACTTATAACAATAATGATTAGGAGGAAAATATATATGTAAAGAAATAACATTTCTTTAATTCCTTGTTTATTATTGATAAAACAGGAATAGATTTATTTAAGTATTAAAGAGATGGCGTTATGTGAGTACATGGACGTCACATCGCAATTTTAGCAACATTAATAAATAATTTTAAATATGGAAGCAGTCAAATACGAGTGTCAAATAAATAATTAGAGAAAGGAATCGACAAATTAATTATATTACTTTAAATGTCGTTTCTTTGGTTTTCAGGTATAGTTTATAATTGAAATAACAATATGATTTGTAATATTTTGTCATACAATAATCTATGTAACCATATGTTAAAATAAAATCTTTGGTTTTCAGAGCAACACATTTATTTGATTTGTGGATTCGTATACAATTTATCAGAATTGCATCATATATATATAAAAAAAAACAAAGCATATAAATACATACACATATATGATACAAATATTAAACTTATACATACGTTATAGCATGTTATATAACACAAGATCGATAAAATAAAACCCAGACTAGGAACTATGTATGAGATAATTTGGAAAGAAAATAATTTTTTAATTTATTTTTGAAGACATTCAGCGAAGGCGCCTGTCGAATTGTCAATGGCAGCGCGTTCCACAAGCGAACAGCCTGAACGGTAAAAGATCCGTCAAATAAAACACTGCCGTGTTTAGGAGTCTTTAATTTCAGATTCTCTGACGATCTTAAAGCACGAGAATGAGAGCAATGAAGGTAATCAAAACGTTCTTTAAGATAATGGGGAGAACTAGGGTTAAATAAAATGTTAAAAAGAAGACAAAGAATATGAGTATTCCGGCGAAGGCGGATAGGGAGCCACTTGAGCTTAGAGCGAAATGCAGATATGTGGTCATATTTGCGCAAACCAAATATAAACCGTATACAAAAGTTTTGGAGCCGCTCAAGTTTATCAAGTTGAACTTAGGTTAGGTCAAGATAGCAGACGTCTGCGTAATCTAGCACAGAAAGAAGTAGAGATTGTGCGAGCGAAATTTTGGTGGCAATGGGTAGGAAATTTCGAAGTCGCTTCAGAGTTGCGGCTGACGCAAACATCTTCCGACTCGTAGCAGCTAGCTGTGGGCCCCAAGATAAAGTTCGATCGAAAGGCAAAAGGCGGCCATCAACATGTTTTACATGTTATTATATGTAATTTTACTTTTAGTTGCCATTATTCTTTCATATTTCATAACTATTTATGTATTATTAGAAAAATAACCCCACACTATCGTGACTGCATTTTACCTACAACCAAACCTAGCCCAATCTGTAAGTCAAACGAATGTTTATCGGTAATTAGATCTATCTACAAGTACTCATCAGCTGCGCAAAATGGCAGTCGCCTACTATTACTAAAACCGACTTCAAAACAAAAATCCACTAAAAACCAAAAATAAATAAAATAATAACTACCACTCCAAAGCAAAAAAATAAAAAACCAAACATATAGATATTTAAATTAATATAAGGCATAGGTCCTATATGTTTGGTACTGGGCGGCCCGCCTTCAATATGTTACGCATATATTTTGATTTGTTGGCTAGTCAAGTCATTAAGCAAATTAATCAACATGCACGAGCTCCATGAAATAAATATTATTTTTTTGCTTTGGAGTGGTAGTTATTATTTTATTTATTTTTGGTTTTTAGTGGATTTTTGTTTTGAAGTCGGTTTTTATTTTTTTTATTAAAAATTTTAGTTATTTTTATCTTTTTAGTGTTGATAGGCAATTAAATGAAAAAGATTTGGTCTCCACAAGGAATATGTTCTTTCCGATGACAATAAAATCGCTAAAATCGGCTAAAAGCTGCCAAAGATATTGGAATATTCACATGTTTATTATTTGTCCCTCAACCACTGTAGCCTAGCTTTTATACTGAACTCAATGCAAAAAGAACCGTTGAAATCCTATTAAATTTTGAGTAGTTCTACTCTCCAGGTCCGAACATGATAATAAGATCTTAATGTTGTGTTCCTGGGATCAACCTGTTAATACGTTCTTTCCAGTGAAAAAGAAATCACTAAAATCGGTTAAAAGCTGCTAAAGATATTAGTATTTACGTGTATTTTAATTTTATCACATCCACCCCCCCCCCCCCCCTTCACCCATACCCCTTTTTCCCTCCTTCAATGTAGCTTAACTTTTATAATGAACTTAATGCAAAAATAACCATTGGAATCCTACTAAATTTTGAAGAGTTCTACTCTCCAGGTCCGAACATAATCATCATATCTTCATGTCGTATTCCTGGGATCAACCTGTCAATACGTTTTTTCCAATGAAAAAGAAATCACTAAAATCGCTTAAAAGCTGCCGAAGATATTAGAATTTACGTGTATTTTAATTTTATCACCCACCCCCCCCCCTCACCCCCACCCCTTTTTCCCTCTCTTACTGTATCTTAACTTTTCTAATGAACGTAATGCAAAAAGAACCATTGCAATTCTCCTTAATTTTAAGGAGTTCCCCTCTCCAGGTCCGAAGATATTCATCAGATCTTCACCATATTTTTATGGGACCAAACGACAAGCACCAGCTTCCAATCAAAGAAAGAATGGTCGAAATCGGTTCACACAGTACAGAGAAACGAGGTAACAAACATTAAAAAAAAAATTAAAAAAAAAAGCAACATACAGTCGAATTGAGAACCTCCTCCTTTTTTTGAAGTCGGTTAAAAAACAGAAAACCTACCACAAAAGTAGCACCTACTGTTTCAACTTTATTCCGAAACCAAACACCATCTACATGAAAAGTGTTAAATAACGATTGTTACAACCACAGCACAATGTGCAACAACATAAATTTTCCTTCAAGGAGACAGGCTTTGCAGCAAAGGAATAGTTCCGAGAAAAGGCTCGCGCTGTGACATTCTGTTCCATTGTTGGCCAGTATAATTTAAGCGGCATTTAGTATCAGATTGTAAACAATGTGATAACATCTATGCGGAATACTAATGCTACAAATGATGGAATGGTATTTACCGCAGAAGTATTTAACTATATATTATATTGCTCGGAGCAAGAATAATAAAAATGTGAAGCCATTGTCCAAAAGAACGCCACAGAATGTCTTACTTTAGTTTGGGAAAAATATTTGCAAGTGGCTTATCTTCTGCCAGCGACCCCGACTGCCTTTTACATTATCATCAAAGTTTACCTATACCAACTGGGTATAGGCAAAGTGTATCTAAACTGTAATCAATATTTTTTGGAATTACAAGTTTAATCATATCTTTTTTCATTTCAACATTCAATATCCATTTTCGTCGTATTCGTATCCAATATCATCACAATTGAAATTGAAGTAATCTAGGTCTTGTCCCTCGGGAAGAATATACAAAGAATGACATAAACCTACTTCCCATCCATTCCTTAATGGATAAATTGTGTCATCAGTGGAAAGCCGATCACCGTTCGACAGTCGGCAAACTATAAAACAATACTGCCGATATAGGAATAGAAAGTGAACTGTTTTTCGTCAGGTGAATTACAATGAGTATGAAACCCGTTCGTGGCGTTATGAAGAGTGTTACGCACGTCGGAAACTACAGTGATAACATAAGAAATGTGGATATGGAGTTACTCAACGACACGATATGTAGAACTGGAAATTTACACCAGCTGTAAGGTGAAAATTCTGTTATCAAGCTGATGATAGGTCTCTCATATGTGACAGACCGCCTGGGTAGGTACCACCGCAATATGCATTTCTCTCGCCAAACAGCAGTGTTAATGCACTTTTGTGTTTCGGTTTGAAGGGCATTGTAGCCAGATAAATACTGGACATTATGAGACTTAACATCTTATGTTGGAATGCCAAGCATTATTTTGTAAATTCATAGTGTTGATGAGCGGACGTATCGCTTAACATCAGGCGAACGGCAAGCTCAACTCACCATTCTTCGTAATAAAAAATATATAAATAATCAAGAAACAATCATATGTTTAGCAGAGGATATTACATGGTTAAAGATGATTTATACATCACAAAATGACACCCATGATCCATATATTTGTACAATGCACAGGCTTGTAAGCAAAACAATGCACATAAAAAAACAAAGTGTAGATCTATTAAAAGGCAATAAAAGATGTGAAAAACAGTCCACGTAATTACGAATGAAGTAATCGGACCAGTTTATGAACAGTTACATGAGTACTGAAATCACGCTAGACTAAACACTGCCTCATTTTCCTACGTTGACCTGGTTGCCAAATAGCAAATGAAAACTGAAACGCGCATTGTGCGAGTCACGACTGTTGAATGCACTAAATCATATGCAACTGTGTGTTGTGTTTACTAATGTTTACAGACATCCCGTCAAGCTTCAGTGTAAATACACTGTTGTATTCCAGATAAGGGAGATTGTAGCCGGAGTAACTACTGGACATATTGAGGCTTAACATCTACAGGATGGCGAGCGCAGTGGAACGTCAAGCATCGCTTTATAATTAATGGTAATTCTTGTTGTTGCTACACACTCCTCTGAAACGCAAACCATGCCACTTGCCGTAAAAGAGCGGTCATGAAACGCCGATGCACATTGCATATTGTACCGCACGAGCTAATGACAGTGCATAATTGATTCGAGTGTTACGGTCCCCCAACACGTCATATTGCGATATTTTTTTCGCCGGTGTGTCCCAATTCGGAGGAAGCGTCGTGTGCAACCTAACAATAAGTGGAAGTTTCATGTCATGGGCGACGTTACGTCATAATTATGTGTATTTTGAAATGGAAAATGATGTGACTGGTTAGTTACAAAATTCAGAACTCTTCTTTCAATATTTCAATAGTAGCCAGCAAGTACATGGGGCATCAATGGAAGTGAATGCTCTTAGTCATAGAGGTTCTTCAATTAGCTATTCGTGACAGTGCGCCTAAGTTCTAGGAGATAAACTTATTAAAATATTAAGCGAAAAAGCTAGAATCACTTCTACGATGATTAGCATAAGTGATAGTTGATGATGCACTTTGGAAAACAACATCATGGGCGGATATAATGCTCGTCAGTAAAATTTCTTTCTTTAGTAAAATCTCTTATCCTTTGCAAAGTTTTCCAAAGCATCAATACATAATGTAAGAATAGTAAAATGGAACTACGAGCAACATCTAACTCACAATAACGCATAGTATAACCCATCATCATCAGACCATACGCGTCCACTGCTGGACATAGGCCTCTGCTATGGCACGCCACTGCGCTCGATCTTCAGCCTATGGTCTCCCACCGCTACCAGCCATCAAAGGAATATCGTCGCTCTTCCTGATTGCAGGGTGTCCTACATTACTACGCTTCCCGAGGCTGGTCACCACTCAAGAACACCTGTACCCCAGTCCCCAATGTTACATTTTAACCCGCAACTATTTGATATTTTGCAATTATAATTACTAGTGGTCGCCTAGTGATCGAAATTCGACCAAATCAAGAAGAGAAAAAGTTTTTACCTGTATGATGATGTTGTTATTGTGATAATTCGTGCACATTTTTTGTACCTGAATGTTGTTATTGCAGATTGCTGCTACAGAACTTTCTTTATGCATATAATGATAGTCCGTGTACATTTAAATGTATTTCACGTAGTATTCGTCAAATAAATCTTTTCTGTTTGATATTCAACAAAACCACAGTAAACATTTTTTTCTGATTGACATTCAACTACATATGTCTATAATAAAGCAAAGAAACAATTTGACCAAAGAGTATGTATACGTGTACAAATACTTGTGTATGCGTGTGTCAAATGCATGCTGGTTTATTTATTGATTTAATGTACTTTTTATGCATTATTATTAAAATCTTGTTTTATATTACATTTAATATTAGGCTTAATATTAATATTATTGCCTCATTTAAAATTAATATTCTCTTTTAATATTAATATTATTACCTCATTAGGCAAATAAAACCTTTTTTTTGATATGTCTATGTCAGAAGAACAAAATGAAAAAGAAAAGAAACAATTTGACACCAGAGTATGTATACTTGTGTATGGATGTGTGTGTGAAATGCATGGCAGTGTGTGTAATGTTTTATTTTTTGATTTAATGTACTTTATAAGCATTATTATTGAAAAATATTAGCATTCTCCACTTCTCCTACACATAAACTATAAGTGTGCCAAATTTTATGCTCCTGCGTCCGCGCAATTTTCGTAAAAAGGGATCCAAAGTTTTTGCATCACGTATTAATATATAGATTGTAAGTACAGTTTTAAATCCAATCAATGTCCAGTTAAAGCATCCACTAATATAATCATTACGCACATAAACGCATTACTGCACCGTTACTAGCTAAGTAAACGAGCCCGCACGTGTTATCTACTTAACTGCTTAATGCTTACTTAATATAAACTTAACTGTCGAATTAAAGTTAAAAACTTGCATTAGCGCACCGAAGGTTACTCGCGGGCCGTGGTTAAGTGAAGCGTTAATTATGATATTGCCCATAACTAGATGTTAATGGCATGTTGTAATGTGCTTTTAAATTCATATAAATATAAGACTTGCGTTTAGGTTGAGGCCAAGTATATAGTGGATATGAGAATACAATCAACAGTTTGTCTATAAGTAATTGTTATCATTAAAATTGAGAGCAGTCTAGGCTAGATATCAATCTATTTTATGCCCATTACTAAGCTAATGTAAGAATTTTAAACCACTTCTAAGATTCGACGTGGCTTAAAAACTGTTGGTACTGTCTAAATAGATTCGACGAAGAGACATTTGAGATTTTATCCATACCAGATGACTGCTGATACGTATCCTGAGTCCATATCACTCTAGTGAAACGATACAATTCAAGGTAAAATTGACAATCAAATCCGCATTCGATCTTAATAACTACCTACTTACAAAACCAATTTATATTGAGTGATTACAGGGCAAATCCATTCGTCAATGCGCTAACTAATAAACAATTACATGCGAACAATAAAACTTTCACTGCGTAAGTCCCGACAGACGGGTAATCTGTTTCATCACGACATTACACAACGGCTGGACAAAGAAAACAAATTACAATAAATCTAAACGAGTCCGAACGATACTCCAACAATAGATTTATTCAGCAGTTAATTCTGCTTTTAAACTCATTGCTATGTTCATGTCAATCAATGGAATCTTAATTCTGTTCAACTTTCCGATGCCACGGATTTTTTTGCTGTTCTTATAATTGAAATTGACAGCAACAATTTAAGTTATTGTTGTATGATTACCGACCGGAATAGACGAGCGTTTCTTTTACGTTTTATGTAGGTTTTTTATGCGCCATGTGGATGTAATAACATGATGACCAAACATCCGCTTATAGATATTATCAATTCTAGAGGCACTTGCATAATTATACCATCTTCAACAATTTAGCAAACTCTTCTAAACAGATCTCTTCACGCTCCGAATTCAAACATTCCATTTGCCACCAATTTAAAACAATCAATCGGAAGGTAAAACTCAATAGCAATTAGCAACCGCTGTATCCGGAACACGCATGGAAACAATGTGGCTTAGAAACATCGAGAGTACAGACGTCGCGACGTCCCGCACGGACGAGCTGGTTGTCACGCGCAGCTGTTGCGTGCGACCGACGCGCCGCAACGCTGCTGTTGTTACATAAAAAGAAGTTATCGGAATGCACGTACTGGTAATGATTGAGCTAGTTCACACTCTGACAAATATTGGAACCGATTTGAGCTTTTACTGTAATTTCAATTGTTGTAATGCTAAAAAAACTAGAGGATTCGTCAACCTACGTGAAGCTGAGTAATTTCAAAAGCTTATGAACAACGGCAATATAGCTATTGACGAACCTACTAATACATTTCATGAACAATGCCTTAGCAAATTCCGAAAAGCGTACTAAAATTGGTTGTAATCAAATGATTTTGTTATAATTACCGAACATTGCACTTGGTTTTCCCAAGAGAATTAGACGGTGCCAGTGGATCTCACTTAATCCACCATCAAAAACTCAATAGACCACTGCAGTATGCAGATGTTCATGCCACAACACCCCACATCAAGCCATCACGCGAACTTACAAAACCTTTCTCGATTTACCCAACCCTTTACCGGAACGCACTTACGTTTCAAAACCTAACACGCAAATTGCGTCGGGGTACAATTTCACAAGCCACCGCGTCTACAAATCTCGCAACTGCAAGAAGATTCGCGTCGAGACGTTGCATATGTAGGATATGTCGAACAACTAGAATTTGTTCAAGCAAAAATTCAAGATGCGGAAACACTGCGCTTAGACCGGCAATCATGCCGTGTGTGACTTCAACCTATTGTTACTTTTAGTTGCCATTTCATAATGTGAGAAGAGCTTAGGTAGGTCGTCAGAAAATTCTAATTCTAAGCTTAGAATTGCTCTTGAAACGTTCAATTGTCCAATCACCTCACTTGGGGTAACGTTACGTAATTGTCTAAGACCTAATCCCCTGACGTCAAGGCGCAAGACAAATCATACAACCTCCTGATTACTGTTGCTTCTAACCCAAATACATATTGGACAGCTCATTTTCGGAATCTAGATTTTACTGCTCGCAATTTTATCATAGTGGCTTAAAACAAGTCCTGGGAAGTAGGATAATTCTAAATCATTCAATAATTGTCTATGAACCTAATGAAAGTTCGTGATAGGCACCCGGTACAGCAAGGTAATTAGAGTGCGTATGAGGAACGGTAAAGGTCGGTCGTGACATCAGATCGAGTCGAAACATATGTTTCTCGACAACACACGTCAACCGTGGATGCTGGACGTACACCCACGTAATCAGTATTGTGATGTCACGATCGCCGAAGCTATGTCTACTTGGGTAACATGGAAACTTTAATTAATAGGGAATTTGGAGTAGTAGTTAATCATAAATATAGAGTAAATTTGCATCAATGGTGATAAGTCAATTAAACTCATGATAATGGTATATATTAAAGATACATCAGATTTTTTTTATCATCCATGCGATTACAAAAAGGACAGTATAAATAGGGGGTTGAAAAAGATAACGATCACTTTCCGACAAACACACAACATACAAAATACAAGAAAACTTCAACTATAAGACGGATTTTTTTGATGATAACGAAACAACCTTTCGAATATATGCAAACTTGCTAAATGTAAGCGAATAATAAAAAAATACAGCTTTCAAATTAAAAGACCTTGTGTTGGAAATAAAAAACACTGATAACCTCAAAATGTGTACTATCATAATAATTGCATACTTCAATCTCCAACAAAACAAATGTCTAAAAAATCTGACAGAATGCAAACACTGCGAGTATTGCGTCGATCTGTACTTGAATATTCAGAATAGATTGCTTATCTTTATCTCCTTTATCTGGGAGTTTACAACATGTGAAAATTGCATATACAGATGTTTAGTAATTAATTAAAATGTAATGTATTTTATATGTTTTAATGTTTCTTTTTATAAATGTTTGTGTATTATGAAGTATTTAAATATAAATAAATAATATAAATAAATGAAGTAACATACATCCATTCGAAGTTTTGGCAATCAGCATCGTCGAATACAGACCACTGCTGTGTTGTGACTGGAAGTTAAGATCAAAGTCCTTCAGTTTTTCAGCTTAGAGATTGGTGCAGTAGAAAAGCTTATTCATGACTAATAAAGCGTATATTCTATTAAGCTGGCCAAAAAATAATGAAGTCATAGTACATTGATACTGCAGCTTTACTTCAACTTTTCTGCTGCCATTACTTTCCTAAAGAAGAGCCGAACACGCATTACCGAATGATTTTCTATATATAATCAGTATTGTGCCTATACTTAGCACCCCATCTATCCATATTCTATAAGAAATATATCCTATAAGAACTCTCGATCCTATCGCAGCAATATCTCAGCCTAACAATCACTTTGGATCTAACAAATTTACATACCATAGTAACACCTGTAATGCTATAATAACGTCCGATAGACGTATTGAAACAGTAAACTTTCAATTTACCTCACCGTGTACAAGAGCCCTCAGGTGGGTTTGATTTATAAGCTGCTGTAATGACCCCAGACTGGCTTGCATAACCGCATTGTTATGTACGCACCGCTTTGTATGCTGCTGGTGGACAGACAGACCTTTTGTATAGTTCCTAGTTGATGAAGACGGAATTTTGATATCACTAATTGACTTGGAATTATCAATGAACGGTTAAGTTGGACAGAAGATTTAGGATATGAATGGTCGTGTTTTAGTTGGACTACCAAATTTTTTTTTATTACTAAATCGACCCCTCTTAGGCAAAATCAGAAACTGTAAATGGATGCATGGTGTGCATTGAGATATTATACTAGAGGGGACACTGCAAACAAAAAGTTTGTAAAAAATGAAGGGTACATTCTATTTCTGTCTTTGTCACGCCTACGAAGTAACATATCTTCCCTCTCGCTTCAATGTGTACCCTTGCGCACGCACCATACGCAAAGATTTTGTTCCCGATGTCCGCTCTAGTATAATACCTCAGTGATGGTGTGTTACTTTATAATTCAAACCTTAAATAATGCCTATTTATTGGCTTATGAATAACGTTGCTCATATCATAAAACATAAATATAAAAAAGTCTAACAACTAAAATAAAATCCCCTTTTAAACACACATTTTTGCTTGAAGTAAATCTTTTATGAGTATTTTTGGTGAATAACACATTTCTCTTTGGCATAAAGTATGAAATACTAGCTATTGTTTCCGGCGGCGCGGCGTCGCATGATTCTTCATTTTTACACCCCGAGGACTTCAATTCTCGCGGAAGGATAATTATCTTTTGTATAATAATCACCCAAATACACTAGCTTCTTAATTAAAACGGAGAATACAATTATTCTCATCAAAGAACTACCTTTGTTATGCTTACATTACTTCTACCTACCTTCCGTTTACTCACACCAAGGTGAAATATATAGCTCACAATTTTAAAACCTTACCTTATCTATCATCAACTCTTTCAGAAAATATCTAGTCTGTCTTGTCTATGTCTTCGGAATCGACAAACTCGCACTAAGTGGATTGACTGATTTAGAAAGCACCAAGAAGAACACAGCACGAAATATAATTGCGTTATATAGTCTTTTTTATTCCGATGAATGGTGAGATGAGCATACCATTCGTCTGATGATATAAATTACAAAGCAATGCTTAGCATTCCACTGCGCTCGTCATACTGAGACGTAAGAAGTCTCATCAAGTCCAGTACCTACACCGGCTACAATATTTTTCAAACCGGAACAAAACAATGCATTGACACTGCTGTTTAGCAAGAGAAAAAAACATTGCGGTGTTGCCTACTTAGGTGCTCTCTCACAGACGAGAGATCTCCCACCAGTAAAGTCTGTCCCTTTTACAAAACTTCCAAGTTCACAATACTCCAACAGCGTGTACTAGACATAAATTGTGATTGATGTCGTGTCCTATTAAGTTAGCTATCCGACAATCTCCGAGGGCCCAGTACGTGATAAATTCTCTTGCGCGCGCCGTGTTTTTGTCACATTCCATCAATAATGTTCAATTCATGAGGTGTTATTATTATCTGTATGGTATTTAGAAGTATGTGGACACGTGTGTGCTTGTACGGTTTATTAATGTCAATTGCTTTTGTTTAGTTATTGGTAGTTAATATAAAGCTTAGTCGTTTACATTTCAAATTATATATTTTGAAAATGAATACCAAACATATTTGCCTAATTCTTAGAAAGGCCCTAAATGTAGGACACTGATATCAATAAATCGATCCTATAATTATTCCATATGAAAACTTCTACCAAATAAAATAACAATAAAAGCCAAGTCTAACTGCAATATACGTAGTAAAAGTGATAGACACCAAACCGCGCTTGGTTGGTTAAACCATAACACCCATATTAAACTATTAATGAACGCAAATAGATAAGCAGACTAATATAAAACTTATTTTTTATAACCGCAAACGACCAAGCGGCTCATCTAAGCGATTACCACAAACTGTGATTAACCACAACATAAACTTAAGGTTAGTTGCTTTTCAGGGCGAAGGGTGAAGACCCTTCGTAAAGAGTATGACTGTTTGACCTTCAACAATCGCACCCAGCGGATAAATCGCATATATTAAGATGGGGACATTCTAATTGTAGATAAAATGAAAACTGCACTCACTTTGATATACGGTGAAATTTATTGCAACGCAATAAAATGTGGTCTATTCTAAACGGACAATTAGGACAATTTAGAAGATTTATAACAACAAAAAACTGAATAGAAAATCCAGTTGGAACAAAGTAACCTTCCAAGTCACCTTTAATATCCTAACATTGCACTAAACTTTCAACCAAAAGTAACCTTTCAAAGAATTTACGCCAACAGTTGAAAACGATCAGTTTCTAAAACCGATTGGCTCGGATTCGGCTATCTAAGCAAATGCCACATGAACAATCATAAGGCCGATGATCCCAGACGCAGAACTATAAAATTATCAACGCATTTCACAATATCTTATAGAGCATGGTTGGAATATTTTACGCATCGTCAACTAATCAGCTTGTTTACTTCGGATTAGAGAAATGATGGATTCTCGATCGGTGGCAATTGTGATATTAGTCGTGTAATTGTCTTTGTATAAAATTTCCTTTTGAAAGCCATTTAAAAGAAAGGCAAGAAGCTATTGACGTGGAATGAAGGTGAAATTGGAATTTTCTTTCTATAATCAATATTTTTCCTACTTGACCATTTTTTTCATCAACGATCAAGAAGCGTCGGTTTAAAATTTCTATTGATGAGCAAATCAAAAGCTTTATATTCATAAATAGGCTATTGTAGGCTGATAATTAAGACCATCACATTGCTAATTAATTTAGCAACCCAACCCAGGGCTCTACAACTCAAAACCTTACGTTTAAGGCCAATTAGAGGCTCTCTGATCTATGTATTACAATCCTAAGCATCAATTAACATTAGCTCTCAATGCCGCGGTGCACTTTCGCGGTGAATCTATCATACAATCTTAACGATGCATCCTGGTTGAGGCCTTGCACCTTATCACGATTCACATTATACACAATTAGCAATCAGCTTAATTGTACACATTCATTTATTTACATTCTTCATGTTACCGACTAATTTGTAGTGGTTTCGTAATGTCCATTTAAAAATGTTTAGTTTTAATCGCAATAATTTGTAGTGGTCATTTAACTGATAAACTAAAATTTGAGATATCCTGCCATTAGTCGTGTAACTCGTGATTAATTTAAACCAAATCTAAATTCATTTAAATTCACCTAAAATCCAATGAGCTTTTTGAATGTATATGGATTATGTTTTTTATGCATACATACGACCGAGTCTGAAATCCAATTAACAATGCTCATTGTATCGTCTACTACACAAAGGTGGCAGTAAACTATTTGGCTTTAACTGTCATATTTTCCAACATGGCGCTGTAGAAACCATTGGTTAGAATCTTTGATCAACAGTAACTTTATAGATGAGGGTGATGCTAATTACTCTGTCCACATATTACTCGTATTATTAGTGTATAATAATGCAACACTGATTACAATCCCCTATATAAAACAATCTACACCACCGATATTCATTACACAAATTGTTCCGTTTACCTTGAATTGCCGTTTGGTGTATATTAAATTTAAATTTAAATAATTATCATAAAGAACAAACAACAAAAGCTATTTATTTAACCAACTTCTTTAATTTACTTGTTAACCTTGATTACATAAAAGGGCCAGTAGGAAATAAATAATTCAGCAAGAATTTTGAGAATTGAAAATACAAAGGGGTATGAAGGGGTACCTATCACTACATGGGAGTTTTAAAACACGGTAATAAAAAGACACAATTTTATTATAACTGAACAGAGCAGTACTTACTAAATATTATGTTCAACAAATTACCGCTCGTCATCTTGCAAATATAATTCATTAAATCATTTAAATTTTCCAATTTGAAGCCGATAACCAATGCCGAATATCTGGTATCTACTCAAATTCAAACAGTTAGAGTGGTTACTAGTTATCTCATTGACATGACTGCATAAACCTCCACACCTAACGATCATGAAGATGGGGTCAAAGATATAATCAGAACACCTTATCCGGCGATAAACAAATGCACTTATATGTTACACAAGGCAGTAAAGTGTAAGAATGACCATAATTTACTATTGTAAATGACATGTCGATGGTACCACGCACAATTGAACATCAAGAGCATGCATTAATCAGTTGTTTTTCTTTGTTTTTAATTACGCTCTCATTACGTCACTTGTATTACTTAACAAAATGTAAACAGCCAGTATTTTCGCGACTGTTATGTGTTCTTTTTTTTAATTGAGAATTTTTTGGTCATACTTTATTCTTTTTTTGAACATATTTGAATTCGTGACCATTGTCTGCATTTATTTATTTCCAATATTTATAACCCAGTTATTGAGTTGCATCATTATACTTCCGAAGAACTCTGGCGTCGCCCAAGGCTCTAAAACCGCATGTCCGACTAAACCACATCCCAAGTATTATCCGAGATGTATTTATTAATATTGCAGTTTTACTACCCAATCACATATAGAATGTGTTTTTATATATAATTAGCATTTTCACATAAAAATATTAGAAAATGGAATGAAAGAGCACAGTCTATAGAACAATCAATGAGTCTAGTTCTGCCTCTAATATATGCAAATTCGCTGCATCTATTGCTGAGTTATTTGTACCAGAAATGTTGAATATTTAAAAATTGTTCTATGAATTTCATATTCAGAATTACATTAAAATTAGTCTTTTACCCTTAATTATAGAATAATATAATAACAACTGTTCATACACAACTAAACAAAACTATTTAATAATTATTACCACCTAATTAATTAAAACCAATTAATAATAGCACTGCGATTGATCAACCGCGACTAGTGACAGCAATTTGTAAACACACAGACAACGGTAAACAAACACAAGACAATTAAAAACTAACTATTTACTGTTAACAATGACATTCATTGTGTAGTTGCAAAATATGTATACAAGAATACGAAACATTATTTGGAACCTTGCGTGACCTTGATAACATTGATTTCGATATTAATGATGAAGAAAGACAATTAATATGTCCATTGACAAGACTCAAAAAAAAAACTAATATTGTAGTTAATTGCAATAATTAATTGTAGATATAGCCCACCAGATTGTGCACAAAACAAATTCAACCTATCTTTTGAATATAATATGTCACAAGAAGCATTCAACGTCATCGATAGTTTGAACACAATATTTTTAACAGTATCCAATGCAATAAAAATCACTTAAAATTTAAAGAGTAGAGGTATCACGTATATTGAATGATGGACAAAATGACCATACCTTTAAACTATCAAATCAAGTAAAAGGCATTAGAAGTTAAGCCTTCACTAACATTCTTATCACAATACCGACAAGATTGAAATTCCTACAGATTTAGTTTCTTTATAAAAGTAATAATACTCACCACATTGATCTTCCCGAGGATATGGTTGATTTGTTCCTTGCTGCACATCGTGACTCGCATTTATGTATCTTTCCTTTAATACTTTCACTAAATCACATTTTATTTATCACTCGAGTTTATGCTTCTAGCTTAATTTTGGAAACTGGAAATTGAAACACTTTGTCACTTTTTGAGGCATTTGTAGGTTACGGAAACGTTTTTTATAATCTTTTTTTGTAAGCTTTTCATGGTATTTACATGGTATTTAAAGTACGATAAGGTGAGGTCAATAATTTACAAACAATACAAAAATCCCCAAAGGAATACGCAGTCCTCCTTCAAAAGCATTTAAAACATGTAAAGCCAATAATAGCCCATGACGTCATAAGGGCCGAGCCTATCGAAACACCCAATAACTAACTTGATGTATCACAAACAAACAAAGAATTACTCATGTCCAACATTCTTAACACGATAGCAGTAATCAGTAACCCACGATTACGTGTCAAATACTCGTGTCCAACTCTTTTGACATAGCCCGACATGCCATCAAAATGGAAATTCAAGTTCGTGTTGCTTTTGAAGTTGAAATGTCAAGTCAATCGTCCGATGAAAGCACTGCACTTTGGTAGAAGCACGCCCCACACTAATTGGAAAATATCATTAAACGTGCGTGTGAAAATATAATTAAAAACTCAACTCCAAGTGAAACTTTTGACTGGTTTCCTGTCATTTTTTACGTTTGGGAATGTAATTTGTTTTTTCAGGAATACTTTTCCACGAATCTTTTAATTGCTTTACCTGCCCTTATTTTCCATTAAGTTGCAAATGGAATTAAGTTTATAATTCTTTAATCATTTCGTCGACATATAAAGAGCTTCTATAGAACGTAAGTTAATTACAATCACTTGCTTAAAAGTAAATAATATTACATATTCTTAAACCAGGGCATTTAACAACAAAAAGATTCCAAAGACCACGATTCACTAGTGCGGTATAGTATAATTCTAATTAAACATAAGACATAAGAGCATCTTCAAATCACCCGTCACACTTCCAAGATCCGACTGTTAAATAGCGTAGATACTGACACATACATTGAACCCTTTGCGTTTCCCAATCAAAACAAACAATTGCGGAACCAGCAATGCATTACAATAGTAATTAACAAACAGACGCGCATGCTCTACTAGGCCTAAAACGCGACTATGCTAATGAAAACGATTACGATCAAATAAGTCAACCGATACGTTTTAATAATTACGTGCATAATGGAAATTTTCGACACAACTTGCAGTGTCTTGCACGCGAAGCGTTGATCAATACAGACCAGTGTCAATAAGTGCACTGTATGAGCACCTATTATAGTAATTATTTCACCATGGTCAATACCGATAATTAGATAGGCGAAACAAATTAAAAAGGTCGGAATTTGCGCAACTTACAGCAACTGCTTAACTGGGGCAACGCAATCAGTGATATTCAAAACTAAAATTGTAAACTCATGGTAAATATTAATATAGGGTCATGTAATCGATATTTTGCTAACATCATATTACGCTAGTTGAACGTGCAACTAGTGATTACAGTTATCACGTATTTGGTCTAAGTAAAAAAATTAATAGCCTGAAAATTCAACATCATTCTAATATATTTTGGAGTCAATAATAAATGCGTATGGCCGAATCGATAGGTAAGGAAATTTTATAAAGATATTTTAAAGATAATTCTTAAAATTAATTACGTACTTAAAATTAAATTAGAAACAAAATGTTTCCGCACAACGAGCGTGAAATGTTGCAATAATGATAAATATATAAACATTTTACTGCCAATTAATAGTAGTAGCAAATCGATAAAATGAAACGTAATCAAAGTAACATGTTTTTAATTATGCATTCATAAAAACAAGGCCGTCCGTTTAATTGAGAGGTAGTCGAGATTCCTATCCAATACTATTAAAGACACGCGTCCCTTCACTACAACATACTCAAGTTAATTAATTACATTATCGATACCAATAACCGACGTTTTAGATAATTATCTTTTTTCCAAAGTAAATATTGTTCAACTAAAGCATCTAAAACAATGCACTTCTTAAGTCAAACTTAAAGTAGGTTGAAACAAAACAGTACTCGAACAAATTTTTGAGTGTGCTCGATAGACTTTACGGGCTTAAAGCAGTACATTTACAAAAACGCTTAACTGGTGAAATTATAATTCTGCTTCATTTTCACCGTGTTTAAGAGCAAAACTCAGTTCACACTTTTCTAAATTATCAACACTATGATGAAGAAAGCAGATCATTAGCAAATGCACGTCACGGCAGAAGCCTCTCGCACTACATCATAAAAGATAGAGCACATCGCATTAAGTCATCTAATTAACGACCCTCCAACCAACGCCCCGGAACAATCAAATGCAAATACGTCCAAAAATGCGGAAACAGTGAAATCTTCGACAGAGTACACCTTGGCGGTATAATTTCACGAAATTCCTGCATAATATCAGTAACCTTACACTTCTCTGCATTAGTTGACGCGGTGTCTTTATCAAAACGTGGAATGCCGTTTTATTTACATAATTTATTGACAATTTGTATAACCTCCTAAGACCTGGGATTTTGAAATATATTTTCAAATAAAAACCGAAATGGCTTCCTGTAGGACAAATTGGCAGCCCTTTTTTAGACCTTACCATATTTAACTTACAGGTAGTACTATGACCGAACGTTCTATCAATAAAACATTATCGTTTTATGTAAATACACATCAACTTTGTACTTTTACAAGGACATTTGGGCATAATTTTGTCACATAAATAGTAATTACCAGGACTTACAGATGATCGCTATTTTGTTCTTTAGAAAGTCACCCAGGACTTAGGAGGATAAATATAACAATGATTTCTAATTCGTTTGTTAGTTTATCACAACCATATGTAGATATTTTCAAAATGCTTTGTATGCCTGCGAGGTTTTCAAAACTTTCTTCTCAAATATAACGCATTGTTTACGCTTACTCTGGATTTTCTTAGTAAACGAGTAATTTCGTAATTTTCTCAACGAGTTTCTTAGTCTTCGGAGAACTCATTTCATTCTCTATACGTCCAATGGCTAATGACAGCTTGTAAGGAAATTGTTCTAAGTAAACTGTATGGTTGTAATTGATTTTATCTACGTATAATTTTATATAATGTACGGTTTTACTGAGAGAGTTCATTACGCAATTTCTTGTCTACAGCTAAAATACATTATAAAGCATCTAATACAATATAAATCGAATTAAAAACTTTTTGCTTAATGCGTTAACATCATCAAGATAATCTTTTATTTCAAAACCATAACCCAAGCTATTCAGATCTGTAGTCTCAACCTTGGTATTTCAATAACTCGATTAAAAAGGAGCCAACAATAACACGTTGAATTCAATGTAGTGTGATGGATTAAAAATCAATCAATCCATACAATATAGAACTGTTTAAGAATACAGATGAACTTTGATTACAACTGACCACCGGCGGCGACCGCACAATGCGAAAGGTCAAGGTGAAACGAGAGGACATCCGCGGGTATCACGATGCATCGGCGACCATGGGCTCAACAATGGTATTTATAGCAACAGGAAAGAGTACAAAGCTATTGAATTTAGATACAATGAGGAAATTTTATAGTATCTATCAACAAACGAAGCCCAAGACTTAGTTGCTATTGATGTGTTTAGTACTCCTGTTACCAGACGATTGATTTTATTTTATTTTTGTGCAGATGATATGAGTAAAGCCGTTAAATACCATATGATAATTAATATTATACTCTTCACTGTTCTTAATTTCAAATTATATTGTTAAAGCAAAATGTCGCAGGTATTTGTAAGAGATGACATCATTTGTAGATGTCCTTCTAGCGTTAGACCTAGACATAAAATCTAATGTTATTGTCGCAGTCGTAAATATAATGATTATATCTTACCTAATTTAGCTTCAACTGACACCTTTATCGGTTACATCTAAGATACTCGTCGTGGCCGTACGATAAGAATGCGCCACTTAACATGAATTTAAGTGTTACTATAGTTCTTGCAGATTGTACAATGATTTTAGGAAAATACGAGTTATTTCTTCAATGCTAACTCCTAAAAGAAGTAAAAGAAGGCTTGGCTGAAAGGATACATTATTTTTTTTGTAAGGTAATAAAATATCTCCTGAAACCTCAATCACCCTAAAAAAAATTGCTATGAATGGCGAGACGTTCATTGCGTTTGCTTGATGGTAAGCGATATGACTACTCATGAACAGTACCAAAATCAAGCAACACCTTGAATTACAAAGCAGTGCTTAGCATTCCACTGCGCTCGCCATCCTGGGTCATAAGACACAATTTTGAATGAGCTAGCTGATACCGCTCATCGTATACTTTACTTGAAACTGTAATAACCAGGTAATGAAGTTATTAAATGTATTAAAAAGTAAAAAAAGGTGTATATTGCATCGCGTCATTGCTTTTAATGGAATCTTAACTATCAACAACTCAAGAATCCGTGAGAAAGTAAATATTTCACACGCTCAAATCTCATCACGCTGATGACGAATCCGAATCAAATAATAACAGAACGGCCCCCTTTGTACTTTGCCAGGTTAAATTAAATATACACATTGGACTTGATGTGCTACGGTCAATTGTAGGACTCGATCATCTCTGGGCATTATACAAGAAATAAAGATATTTTCAAATTACGCTGTAATGTAAGTTGGTTGATTTAGATATTTGATGTAGATTTGAGATCGCGTAAACTTACCGCGCGCTTGATCGCGTAATTCAGTATCAGTGTTAACAGGAATTTTAAATTAAACTTGAATGGAGTAAGTAAATTTTGTAATAGCATCACTATAAAAGGAGGACCTTTTAATTTTTACATTATTTAAAAATCTATTTAATTAGATCTATAAATGGTTCCAGATCATCAATCAATACAAGTTCGGATATTTCAATAATCTTTGACATTTCGGATCCCATTTATTTAGCTGCTACACAAGTTTTCTTCATGATTATAATTATTTTTATTTCCATAATGACATCGGTCATACCAAAATAGCTAACATTAAAATAATCACAAGCGGAAGCAATACAGAAACCAAAAAGAAATAGTCCGGTCATCACAAGCGTATATAATCGAAGTTGCACAATTTTCGAATTAATATAGTTTTTTATTGTTCGTTACGTGGCGGGACCGGTCGGGCGCGGCGAGCCGATCGTTTTTCACTTTTTTGCCCACATTCCAATGAAAACGAGAGTGTTGTCGAAAGGATTAATATGAAGTGTCACGATTTCGTACTGATGTGGGTATTTTATGTTTTGTTATGAATTAAATTAAAGGTTCGTTTCGTCATTAACTCATAAAACAGTAATTTAATAAATCTGTCTCTGTTATCTATTGTATTTTCCTTCATGTGAATAAAAGGGTTTCCTACTAGGTAGTGTAAGATATTCAAGTTACTTAATATAAATTTACTAAAATCATGTTTATATATAAACTGCTTACCATCATCTAACCGATGCTAAACATTCATATGGAGTAGCTACGAAAATGTATGGGGTTAGAACTTACAAACAAACAGTAATATAAATATTTATGCAAATACCATATTTTAAATTACATATACATGCAAGTGTAGCTAATAATTTAGTCTTTACACATAATAACATGTTTCAATAAGACAATTAAGTATTTCGTGTGGTTTAACGTGATTATAGTGAATTGAGAATGTCGAAACCGCAAAGTTATTGTCCAATGTAGATCCCTTGGCACGACTTTTGTGGTACTAGCTCGGCGTTGCATGCTGAAGCATATTCTTTTGTATAAAAAAAATTATAAGTTGCATATTCATGAAATCCTTAGACTATTCTAATAAAAAAGTTTTAGGTTTATATTTATCAATTTAAATTATTATAACTTTTTGAATAGTCATGCGTGGGCGACGCAAATACTGCGGCTTTTTTTTGCCTACTATAATTATTTTGCGGTTGTTTCTGTCATAATTATTTAATACATTTTACGTCAATATTTTTTAACTACATAAGATAATAAAAAAGGCATAATTAACTGAGACACTATACCCCGTGTTTATTTTTAAACAGACAGCTTTATAAATATCGGACAAGTTCATTGACGGACACGTACGTTCATTAAAACTAAACACGTGTAATTTCTACAAAATAAACTGTAACTAATATAATTTATTTTAACTTGTAATTTCTTCGTATAACATTACATTGCAAAACAAAAACAAACACCTTGAATTACAAAGCAATGCTTGGCATTCCACTGCGCTCGTGAGTCATAAGATGTAAAGTCTCAACATGTCCAGTAGTGACTCTGCTTGCAATATCCTTCTTACCGAAACACATCAGTGCACTTACACTGCTGTCTGGCGGGAGAAACAGACATTGCGGTGGTACCTATCCAGGCGACCTCTCACATATGACAGACCTACCACCAGTACATTCAAGGGATTATTAGTACAAGGGAACTCTGTAATTGATGGTGTTGTTTGGTTCTGCTACTGTGCTTGATTGATCGTATAGCTTACCATCGGACGAAAGGCATGCTCGTCTCTACATTTAACGTAATTTAAAAAAAAAACTCTTAGTTTCCGACACCCATGACACTAGACCCTCATGACTGAGGTCAGGTCTACGTGACTGTGGGTGTATCATTATTAAACGCGCAGTAAAGTGGAAATTTCTATAGTCACATCTAAGCACGGCTCGTAAACCCGACGACCGGTGGTTCATTATGCGTTTTGTTAAACTTGTTGGTGCTTACTTTCACTGCTTGACACGATTCGCGACGTTGTGCCACTTCGCCACTATTCTTCAATATACTGGTTAATAGTATTTTTTGAGAGAATTAATGGATATCACAATATTTACATAATTTAATTTAGGGATACATTACAAAATTAATAATTATAAAATTAAAACATTACCTAATCTGTTATTTGTGTGTTCGGCTGTGAATAAGTATATTGTATATGGCTTTGCCTTTATGCATTGTTCTATATGTATTGGTTATTAGTATTTGACTCGTAATTTTAAAATTTGCATATTATTTACAACTTGCACCTTTTACTTTGATATTAGGTACATCAACAACTAATTACGATGATTTAAATTATTGGATCTAATTGGAAACATTTCCCAAATTTACTAACAGTATCATTGTGAAACTGTTACATTTTGTTTATTACTCTAATATTTGGAATTTATTAATGTATTAAAACTCTTTTTGTTTTTCCCGAAGAGACCTAACAAATGGTGTATAAAAAATATTTCGACTCTCCACAATTTCAATACTTTTACATCACCAGTGCAAAAGCTGTATAAAACAATTCACTGGCAATAAAATTGGAACTGACCGGTCACAGTTCATAATTGCGCGCCTGGGGCCGATTTAATTACATTTGTTCCGAGTCTAATTCGTCGAGGCACTTCGTTACAATCGAATTAGACCCGATTTTAGCGAATACCAAAGGATTCTGACACAATCAACGAGTGTTATTCGCAAAAATATTGAAGATTTTACTAGATTCCAACAATTTTACAACATTGACTGGGACTGCTGGGTTCATCCAATTCTACTCCATTCTTAATTATTAATCTCGCTAAAATATAGTTTTTTAAGCTTTGTATAGATTGCAAGACTGAAAATAGTACACATGTCTCGAAAACATAACGAAAACATTTATTTCCTTTTTTTAATGTAGCAAAATGTTACAATAATTAGTTTTCCTTTCAAACATACCTATTTTTATCCAAAATACAATATTAAATTCTAAACTATGATAAATGAAGAAAAACCCCATCCTATACGCCCTATTAATACAACGTACGCAATGGCTTTTTTTATTGACTTCACGCAACAAAAGTAATAAAATAAAGTACTATATTACCGAATACCAATCAATTAGCAAAATAACCATATTATTGCCGGTGCAAAACCACCGAAGAAATTGATTCGAAATCAATCTGAAATTACGAAAATTCGACCACAGTCATGTTCAATTCGCAACTGTAGTTTTCGCAAATGTTTCCTCATGTCTACCAGCGATTTCTATTCGGCATTTCTTTATTAGACAGCGGCTAAGGCCAACAAAACTTTTCCCATTATCTACAATTTATATGTATATATTTTATTATGCGTTTGCCTCCACAGCCTCCGTGGCGCAGTTGGTTAGACGCCGCCTGTGAAACGAGAGGCCGCGGGTTCGATCCCCGCACCGAGAGAAATGTTTGTGTGGCCCACAAATATTTCTTCCGGGTCTGGGTGTTTGTGAGACCGTAAAGTCTCTCGTAGTTCCTGATACCCACGACACAAGACTCGATCTTAGTGTGGGGTCAGGACTATGTATGTGACTGTTGGGTGTTATTTATTATTATTATTATTTATTATTGTTGTGAATGGTCAGACGAGCATGCCATTCGCCTGATAGTAAGCGATACGTCCACTCAAAGACAGAAACAATACCAAACACCATGAATTACAAAGTAATGCTTGGCATTCCACTACGGTCGCCATCTTGAGACATAAGATGTAAAGTCTAAATTTTTTCAGTAGTTACTCTGGCTACAATGTCCTTTAAACCGGAACACAACAGGGCCTTTACACTACTGTACGGCGGGAAAAATAATTATCTGTGACAAATCTCCACTTGCTTGGGTTAATCGTTATGTGATTGCTTTTAATTATATAAGGAGTTGTCATTCTGTAATCTTTATATATTTTATATGGTGGTTAAGTACGCCAACCCACTATAAGTTAGAGGATATACGGTCTAAGCCCTCTCAAGCTCCCACTATAAGTTAGGGTGGGGAAATACGGTCTAAGTCCTCTCAAGCTCAACCAACTCTCAATTCTAAAGGAGCCCCATGAAATAATGGATTGACACGATACAGTATACACAGTACAATGCGCTGACAACATCTAGCTTCTTGCAAAATTACCGACTTTTACATTTTTAAGATATAATTTCCAACAACACAACCTTGGCAATCGATACCCGACGTTTTAAGAATTGCCAATACAAATGTAAAGCGTAAACGCTTCAGTATGCAAGTTGGCAACATTGTGAGCGATTTCCAGCGGCGCAGGTGAAGTAACACACTGTATGTAGGATTGTGGACCAACTAATACGGCCTTGATACACAAGGCAGCATTTTATAAACAAAAAAAAGCAAATTTAGTAATAAAAATGGAATTACAGTTGCTTGCCGGCCTATGTTGCAGGGTAGGCATTGTGACTGTCCGAACGAAACATCATTGTTTGTAGAATAAAAATATTTTTTCAAATTGCTTCATGCGGCTTCCAGTAATCAGTCTACATACACAAAAAATGATTCGGACGAATTAAGAACCCCTCCTTTTTTGAAGTCAGTTAAAAATAGACTTGTTGATTGTTGTTCAAAATCAAAACAATAAACTATTTAACCGGTAAACATCATTCTCAACCACAGCCTCTTTAATCCTACTCCGTTCAGCGTGAGAACATAAAACGCCATCACAGTGCTAACAAAAAATAAACAAACTACGCGCAAACAAAAATCCGCGTAAACAAAACAGGGGTACGTATTACTACTCCCATCAAAGGCAAAACTAGCAAAAGGCATTAGCGAGCCGGGCAATTTTCTCACACAACTCGTGTTAACACGGCCCTTGTGTTAGGGAGCGGGGGGAGAGGCCACCATTTGCATTCATGCAAGTGTAAGCCCACTTTCCTGTGGATCGTTTAAGACTAAACAATAAAACACAACCAACAAGAAAAGTAAAGTAGCCTAACTTGCAGCAAACTTACTAAAACAGTTGAAGAAATATTAATTTATTTTTATTTAACACTTTACTGTACACCAATTAAATTATAAGAGAACTAGCGGCCCGGCCCGGCTTCGCCTGGGTGCAAATATAGATTCCAGTCCATATTTTATTTCAAATCAACATGACAGCCGTTGTCTAAACTGCTTATCCAATTTCAATCCCATCCTGTACCTATTCTTCTGTCCCATTTTATCCACCTTATATTCTATTCTATCCCATCTCTCCAGATTTAGATCATTATTTTGCTACGGAGATATAATAACACTGTTACTACTCCGACTACATTCATTGAAATCAATTAAAAGATACCATAGCTGACCCGACCACGCTAAGCTATGGCTTAGTTATTATATGATTAATATTATATTGAATTATTTAGCATAGCAAAAAAGCCCGACCCCCCTTTGCCTGGATGCAGAATTTTTTTTATTTTACTTCACACCAAATACATGTTATTTTTCGTATAAGCTCTTGTATACCTAAACATGACATAGCTATCGTACTGTCCTGCTCAATTCCGTCCCATCCCGTCTATTCCCCGTCACTTCCCGATACGTCCCGTCCTTTCTCTTCATTATCCATCCCGTCTTATACCGTGCATTTACATTTCGTCCTATCAAATCTGTCAGCTAACCCAGTCATCTCCCGTACGTCCCACTCCATTATATCCCGTTTCTCCATAGCCAAATAGTGTTCCTTATAATTTTTTGACATTATACACTTTTAAAGCGATTTTGACTATCCATGCAATATTCCATCCCTTATTTCACCCCCACTATGCTGTTTTTTTCCATAAATATTACGCCATTACTTTTGTTAGTAATAAAGAAATGAAATATTAATTTTCATACAAATAACTTCAGTGGTTTCGATTTTCTTCGACATAACATTTCAGAATGTATAATATTTCTATCAGTGAATTTTAGCGAAGGAAAAGACACTGTAAAATTCGTGATAAAAGTAAACATAATAACACATAACACACACAAACACAAACGTACACTATTAGCACTTTCTCACACTGACACCCACAATTAATGTAATTACAATTATATTTAACTGGTTTCTCAAGACACAGGCAACGCCTAATTTGAAAACCCCTGCAATATTCTCCATATGTAAAATTGTTATTTTAATAAAGATTTTCCATTTTCAAGTGATATTCTATCTTGAAAAGAAGTAAATCTTCTTACGTGTGAATAGTATTTATTTAATTGTCTCTATTTATGTAGCTTGATATATTCTCCTTAGTTCACACAAAATACATTTCTGAATGCATTATTTGACAACCTATTTAAACGTCAATCCGTTTAATTAATGTCATTAATTTACATCTTTAAAATCTAAAATACGCCTTTAATCGAATATTGTGGATATATGTTGTCGATTCGAAATCTTTATTTAAATAAGTTTTTTAATTTGAGGGAAGAGTTTACCGTATCGACGGGATGAACATTAAATGTTTGACAGTTACAAACCCAAGAACATTTTGTATAAGAAAATGTTAATAAGCTAATAGAAACTCGGGAAACCGGGAACGTGATAAAAAGTATACTATGTCCTTCTCCTGGTTCTAAGCTACCTCCCCACCAATTTTCAGCCAAGTCAGTTCAGCCGTTCTTGAGTTATAAGTGGTGTAACTAACACGACTTTCTTTTATATATATAGATATATAACAGAAGAAAAAAATGGTCTAGTGGCAGTCTTATTTTTTGAAGCAATTTCAGCCAGACAACCATGGGAAGGATATGAGAAAAAGCTAAAATTGGGACAGCTTCAGGTATACGAATAATGTAACAATCATTTAATGTATTTACATGTAGATTCTTGCATTAGAAATATTTATTAATGAGAATTTTCGGATTACAAAATCGAACATAGGACTTAAGATGCTTATGCAAACATACTATATGACAAAATTAATATGCGCAGCAGAGGATGTCAAAATATAACAGATAAGAAGAGTCGATGACATGTGTTAGGAAAATATCCGTGATTACGAATGATCGATCGTGATAACTAGAATATGAATGACGAATTAAAGTGATGCATAACAAAGATTTTCTAAGCTAATATTATAAACAGGTAAAATTTTTTGCATTTGAATAGGCTCTGAAACGAATTGAGCTATTTGAAAACTTATTTCACCATTAGAATCGTACATTATACCTGTAGAAGAAAGGCGAAAGAATATCACTACATAGTATAAAACAAAATCGCTTTCTCTGTCCCTATGTCCCTTTGTATGCTTAAATCTCTAAAACTACGCAACGGATTTTGATGCGGTTTTTTAATATATAGAGTACTTCAAGAGGAAGGTTTATGTGTATAATACGTGCATATTATTGTAGAGAAATCTATATGCACCCGGGCGAAGCTGGGCCGGGCCGCTAGTTTATAATAAAGTGTATCTGTACAAGGCCCGACCCGGATAAGGCTACAGTACTATATACATATTTTTAAAGGCAGGATGATTTTGATCTCTCCTATTGCTGCTAAAACAATTATTATTTTTTTTGGCAGTTTGATCGACGCAACAAGCATTGCTTGCATTTGCATAATTCAATGTTCTTTGGTTTTGCTACTGTTTCTGAGTGGTCGTATCGCTTACCATCAAGCGAACGGCATGTTCGTCTCACTCATACCAATAAAAAAAATCTTGTTACTTTAATTAACCTCAGGTGTAGTGCAGTTTCTTTATCGAGCCAAACAACATCGTGTTAGGGGAAGACAGGGGTAGTCAACCGTGGGTAGGTACTCAGCTAAGTGCTCGGTCGTGTAAAATGATCCGTCTCACATGCGTCGCGCCGGCAGACTCGTGTCGCAAGCTCACAACTAGCGGATGCCTTTGGAAAGGTTGGGGTCTGTAGTGAATGGCCGCCCTACGAGTTACGACGCGTCTATTGTCAGCGCAAACTCGATGAATTATCGAGTGGGTTATATTATAGGGTGTAGCATGTTGATAATTATAGAGATAGGTCTATGTTTCAGGAAAATGTTTGGAACCTTAAACGCATTGAGCCCATAGAATATGTCTAGTTTTCGATTTGAATAGTCTTTCATTTACATGAGAACCTACTACTAACAGACGATAAATGTTAGGTGATTTGTATTAGAATTATCTAGTCTTCTAACTTATTATCATATACGGATGTAATGAAAAAAATATAATTTATTCAATTATCACACGAATGCATACTTACAATTAAATAATTAAACGCAAAATAACAAAAACACTTCTTAAAGTGTTTAATTTAAATTAATTTTGTATAATGTATTCAGTTTAGTATAAAACAGCTTATTATTAGACTCAATCTCGGTTCACGTCATCAACGCACAGTCAATAATCTGATTCCGTGATCTTTGACCTAGTAAACCTACAAGGATATACTTAACTACCTACAACTAAACAGCTAGAAAATATATTTATATATACGACAAAGTGACTAAAATGCAACGGACTACAAAGACAATAAAAATATTCACCGACGTAAACTGGTCATCTTGCACAGGTCATCGCAATTTTGCCAGATTTAATCCGGATAGACAGGTGAACCCGAAGCGCGACACACTTCACACTTTTGTATCTCGTCTTTACCATATAGGTCCCACTGTAGGGCACGCCGCACGGGCCACCTTTATAATCGAGATTACGAAGATTACGATTGAGAGGGGTTGAGCCGTAAACAAAAAACTTCATACTAAAAAAAACGAATTGATACCCACTTTCATGTCGCAAAACATAAATATAAGCAACGTAGCACCTACCATTTTCCACCAAAACTGCGTGCACTATTCTAGTCAAAATTATGAACTCTACATGGAACACTGTAACACACAGACGGTACTAACAGTGAATAATCGATACACAGAACACAATAATTACAAATAGAACACTACCAGCTAACAACATGCAAATGAGGGTACTTTGTATTCCGTTGCGTGGAAAAAAAATGATAAGTGACGTGTAATAGGTTCCGCAGATATTTGTTCAATCACTCAAACATTTGCAATGAGATTAGATAACATTTTTTTTACATCATTTTGAATTTGAAATCAAATATTTATTTTACGTTTTTCAAATAACCTTCGTATGATGTTAATCATTTATAAAATAAATCCGAAAATACGCAAATTTTATATTGAATGTTTAATTACATACATATTGTTAAAAAATAATATAAATTTAAGCATGCTTACTACATACTATACACTTACACTTATATGCATTAATTTCTGCATTTTAAATAGTAAAGTGGAAAAGTAAAATCCACATCGCACCTACATCTATTTCGATAACGCGGAATCAATCCGTAATGCAGCGACATTCAAGATGTGACATTGAGAAAAAAAAACTTGTTTTACCGGAGAAACTGCACAAATAATGTGTAAAAGACACACGTCATTATAATTCTTGTAATTTTATATATGTATTATGGATTAAGTAAAGGAAAAAATCATTTATACATAAATTATATTTTTTTCCTTATCACCCTACAAACAATTTATTTTCACTGCTCTTCAAATAAAAACATTCAAAATACCCTACAAACCTAGGAAAAAAAAACAAAAACAATTTTGACTCAAATTCAACAACCAAAAAAAATGTTTGCAAAAAAACCGTACCATCCGCAAAAAAAAAACATCACCGCATCTCACACACAGTTTAAAAAAAATGCCTCAAAATGTGACAAAAACACAAACAAAAACACAGCACTCGAGAGTTCACTTTTCGAAAAAAATCCGCGCGTTTTCTGCCCAAAGCGTCGATTCTACCGAATGGATCGTTTAGGCGCGAGAGTGGACATCGCGCGTGGTCCGGTGTTAAGACGTTCGGTGCACGTGCAACGTGGTAGCTTCGCGCAAGGTGACTGGTGAGAACTGAGAACTGTGGCGCGCGCGCAAGCCGCACGTAAGTAGGATAGGCACGGTAGACGGGGTTTTGGTAAACAAATACTGTGTTTGTATGTGTTTTTTTTTTATTAATTTAAGATAACGGTTAAGGCACATGTAGTTTACAGCCTTATACGGCTTTATCCCTACAATTTTGGAACCTATTAGTTATCGTATTTATCGTCCCTTTCGAACGAATTTTCAATTTAGTTTTAGTGAAGAAGCCAAAATATTATCTTTAATTCAAATAGGTTATAAAATTGACTGTGAATAAGGCCTTAGGTATGACTTTAGAAAAAAAATTTTTTTTTAGTTATACCAATAAACAAAAACATTAATTTTCAAATCAACTGTTTCTTGCAGAGCGTCTCTAGTTTTTGAATTATTCTACAACTGTTTTTAATAAAGCAATTCCGTTTTTAGCTCATCAATAATAATATATTTAATAAGTCACTAATATAATAATTTCGACCTGTAATTCTCACCTCAATCGAAGACAACAAAAACCAAGCAAAGGCCAGTCAAACACTCAACTTGAAACCTTTACATTCGCCGGTACATAACCAGCCCATTGATCGGAAGTAGGCAGCAATGTCACGGTATGCCAGAGAAAATAATAGAAAACTATCATTACGCACGGCCCTCCGTATGCCGGCAGCAAGGTTCGTCTATTTTTATTTGCGTATGCCGCTTGCATGCCGATTGGTGGTCGCCTACCTGCAACGAAAGAAAAATCGGTCACACATACAATTACACGGATGGCTGGCACCTGACGAGCTGTGTCTTGCGCTTTACTGTACAGTATTTACGTATGATGACATGATTTTAGATACTTTTGGCTCAGTTGCATCAAGTCGCTGGATTATGTATATATCAACGCCATACAACATCGTCACATATACAATTTGTTTATTTATTTAAAGCTTTATTGTACACCAGATAAAACAAAAAGTAAACATAGAAAAGAAAAAAAATACAATTGGAGGTCTTATCGCAAAAGGCAATTTCTGAAAGACAACTATTTGGTGGATGTTCGAGAAAAGGATGAAAGTTGGGCTGGCGTCAGGACTGGTGTACGAATAAAATAGATATTATAGTAATAGCACTTGTATACAATGTTGACATTGTTCAAGTTATGGTGAAAATTACTTGTTACAGTCAAAGTTACTACTTCATTCAATTGGGGCTTCGTTAGCATTGGTTATAAAGTCGAAAAGACGTCCCACTTATAAAGTAGCAAATAATTTCTTATGGCACATTTGTTGAAACTATGTCCTTTAGGTGTAATAGTAGCACTCTGAAAGTAGGAAACGGTTGAGTGACCACACAGGATGTCAGAAATAAAGGTACCATGCAGGCTTATTTTTGTTCTTTTTTCATGGGTTTCAATTAAAGATGAGGGACATTCTAACTCAGGTTACCGTTATGTCAATCTGATATTAAGATGTAGATTAAAGACTTTACATAAGAGGAATCTACTAAATATTAAAGAAAAACAGACAAGGAAGGAAGTATGTGAAGATTTGAAGGTTAATTTAAATGCAATCTAAGTTAATGTAAATACTCGTTCGGTTTGTATTAAGTAAATGGCAGGCTGGGATAATCCGCGGCTAGACCAACTGACAGGCGAGTAAAGGTCGGAGGGCGGAATCAAGAAACCGTATATTCCGGTAAAACGAAACGCGGCAAAGGTATAAAGTACCTTTATTATATGTAGATAAATACAGGTATTCTCAGAGAATTATGTTGTGAACATTAAGAACAAAGATCAGAGCGATTACAATTTGGAGATTTATTTTATTTTATTTCTATGAATAGTGAGACGAGCATGCTATTTGTCCAATGGTAAGCGATACGACCGTTCATAGACAGTAGCAAAACCAAATAACAACATGAATTACAAAGCAATGCTTGACGATAGAGATGATGAGATCATAAGATGTTAAGTCCCAATATGTCCACTAGTTCCTCTAGCTATAATTTACTTCAAACCGGAACACTACAGTACATTTACACTGCTGTTTGGCGGGAGAAATAGACATTGCGAGGGTAAAATTTTAATTGTCATTCTATCTATGCAATAGCAAATAACATCAAATGGAGTCGCTTTGACGACCCTTAATAAATAGCGACGAAACGACGTGAAATTAAACCTCAGAAAACTCAAATAGTATCGAAAGTAATGGAAGCAATAAATTCATATTGCGCAAAATGTGAAATTTTCTCTTTAGTGATAAAGATTACGATGTTATTTAAGACTCGATGATAAGGGAGAGGAGGCACTTTCAATCAAGATAACTGATAACGATTCTCCCGACGCTGATAACGGCCATGGTCGCTTCACATGCCAGCAGAAAAAAACATAACATGTCTCTTCACAATGCAATTTCTCAAATTAAATCAAGGGCAAAGGTAAATTATTAAATTATATGTATGTGACTGTTGGGTGTTATTTATTATTATTATTTCTTGGTAAAGATATTTATCTTCTCGGTTCATGCAAACCGGTTTTAATTAGTACCCACGGGCCTAGGCCAAGTGAGTCTAATTGGAAGTTAGGTTTTGTAGTTCACTACTTTCAATGTTTAATTGTTCTCTATTATATGAATGTGTCGTATTGAGTGGGTCTGTGTTGAGGAATTTTCTAGTAATTCTACAAGTGTTTAAAATGACTGCTTTTTGAAGTTGAGTGTATAAAGTGGACGGAAGATCTAATGTTTTTATTGATTCATGCAGCTGTTTCGGTATTACTCCTGTAGTTGAGATAATTATAGGCACTATTTTCACTTTATCAATTTTCCACATTCGGGCTATTTCATGAAAGTAATGGAAGCAATAAATTCATATTGCGCAAAATGTGAAATTTTCTCTTCAGTGATAAAGATTACGATGTTATTTAAGACTCGATGATAAGGGAGAGGAGGCACTTTCAATCAAGATAACTGATAACGATTCTCCCGACGCTGATAACGGCCATGGTCGCTTCACATGCCAGCAGAAAAAAACATAACATGTCTCTTCACAATGCAATTTCTCAAATTAAATCAAGGGCAAAGGTAAATTATTAAATTATATGTATGTGACTGTTGGGTGTTATTTATTATTATTATTTCTTGGTAAAGATATTTATCTTCTCGGTTCATGCAAACCGGTTTTAATTAGTACCCACGGGCCTAGGCCAAGTGAGTCTAATTGGAAGTTAGGTTTTGTAGTTCACTACTTTCAATGTTTAATTGTTCTCTATTATATGAATGTGTCGTATTGAGTGGGTCTGTGTTGAGGAATTTTCTAGTAATTCTACAAGTGTTTAAAATGACTGCTTTTTGAAGTTGAGTGTATAAAGTGGACGGAAGATCTAATGTTTTTATTGATTCATGCAGCTGTTTCGGTATTACTCCTGTAGTTGAGATAATTATAGGCACTATTTTCACTTTATCAATTTTCCACATTCGGGCTATTTCATGTGATAGTTCGGTATATTTAGACAATTTTTCTGTAAAGGTTGCTTGGAGATTATGGGTATTTGGAACTGCAATATCAACTAAATGGGCAATTTTTTCGGTCTTGTTAATAATTGTGATATCAGGTCTATTGTAATGCACTGTTCTATCTGTTAAGATGGCTCTATCATAATATAGTTTGTGTGTATTGTTTTCTAAAATAGTCAATGGAATATATTTATAGTACGGGGTCGAAGGTGTGGTCGGAGCTATTAATTTATACTTTTGCGCAAGTTTTTGGTGGATTATCTTAGCTATCTGGTCGTGTCTGTATTTGTAGTCGGTCTGGACTATTGTTTTACAAGCACCTGTTATGTGTTGGATGGTTTCCGATTGACTATTACATCGTCTGCATAAATCTGTGGGTATTGGTGATTTCACGATATACTTCATGTAATTACGGGTTTCAATAATTTGGTCCTGTATCGCTAACATGAAGCCCTCTGTCTCGGGGAAGAGTTCGCCGCGAGTGAGCCATGCGTTCGACGCCTCGAAGTCGACATTAGACCTGCACAAATCTTGGCGATGTCTCCCGTGGAGTGACTTTTGGGCCCATGAAGCGATTTTGTCTTTATTTCCAATAACGTTAGTGTTTTGCATGGTTTTATTACTTAGGTTCAAAGGAGTCATTTTTTTATCTGCATCTACTATGGCTTTATGTAGTAAACAGTGCTCTGCTTTATCGTGGAAAAAATGTCGCAACGAAGAGATTTGCCTATTGTGAAGATTTTGAATACCTATTAGACCTCTGCCACCCTTATTATTATTGGTTCAGTGGTAGCATGTATGTTGGAGCCATGAACTATGAGGTTCTAAGTTCCATACTCAGATCGAGCAATCCACTGTGCGTATGATTTTAAATTTGAGGAACGATTGATATTATCTGGCTTTGAGTGGAGGTGTTTATAGTCGGTGTATATGTTATGGGCCAAGTGATTAATCGGGCATTATTCATAATGTCCGGGCAATATGAATAATGCCCAATAAGAGCGGGCAATGTGATTATAACCAATCAATTTATCACATTTCCCGGGCATTATGAATAATGCTAAGTGCCTTATGGGCAGAGTGATGTAAAGCTAATCAAAATCAAAACAATGAGCCGAAATGGTAGAATTTACAATAGGGCAGCACGAGGGGGTGGGGTGGGAGGATTGGAAGGGGAGGGGGAGTGTCGCACCTCCCCTGGTATCAGTTCTATGAAAAGGTAACGCAGTATTCCTGAGAAATATCTATTATAGCAACCTAACCCTTAAAACACTTGTTGTCAATACAAATTAACTTCTGCATCATCTCCGACGCTACGGGAAGTTCAGCCCCTTTGCCCTTGCGTAACAAAAGATAGGCACCCATCCTTCGTTACAGCGGGCGAGGGCTGCTCTCCCTCCGCGCCTCCGGCTTTTTATATACACTCTTGGGTCGGTAGCCAAAAGACTACGTGAAGTCGGGGTGTTCCGAGTCGGTTTTGGGGCACAGTCGACCTAACTGATCCATAAAGTGGGTACACTAATTTGCTTCTGAAGATAATGTTTCGGACGTTAAAAAACAACTAAACATAAGCAGATCAATTCAACCTTTCTAATTTATGGGCCTATCGCAGATGCGACAATGCGGCAGCGCACCACGTAAAAATTCACCTATTAATCACATTGCCCGATCCTCATGTAGCCATATTCATAATGCCCGGGCAATGTGATAAATAGGTGAGTATAGATTGTAATTAATCACTTGGCCCCATATGGCTCGGCAATATTCATACTGCCAGGGCATTATGAATACTGCCAGCATTAATCACTTGGCCCATAACCTATATAATCACACCGGCTACAAACTAATAGAAGAATCCCCTATATCACATTTTGATACTAAATGGACTTAGCTTACTTTAGTGACATCTCTTCTTACCTCTTTAGAAGAACGCGAAAGATTCTATGTAGTTATTTCATACTTTAAATAACCGAGTAAAATAGTAATATATAAAACATATCCGATTCTCGCCAATACCGTATATTATGTAAACAGAAAGTGGCCAAAACTAAATCATTCATGTGTACGCTTTAAACCAACACATAATTACGAAATTAATCAAACCTGCACTATTTAAAGGCGGATTTTATTAGCAATAACATTAATGTTCATTACTATAATTATATATTTTATAGATCTAATAAGCCGGCACATTCCACATGCTTGGGGGGGAGGGTTTACTATACACTCCGACAAGAAGTTCGAATGTTTGGACATTGCACGTCTACCTATAAGATAAAAATTTATCCACTTCTACAATCAATACTATTCACTATGAAATTTATCATTCCCTTCGATCTTAGTCTAAAATTACGACATACTCGTACGACACAGGATTCGAATATTTTGTAAAGTATTTAGGAATATTCGTACAGTTTTACGTGCGATGTTCGAATATTCGTCCTCGTGTTGGAGTAGGCTTTCCCAAGTCTTTGGACAAGCATATTTCATTTTTATCTACGACCTTACCTAGAAATGAGCTTAAATGCATGTATGCAGGTAGGAGGACATCGTAGCAAGAGTCACGTTTTTAAATATTGAAACTTAACATCTTATGTCTCAGGACGATGAGCGCAGTGGAATGTCAGGCATTGCTACCGTGCATGAACGGTCGTATCACTAACCATCAGCTGGAAGGCATGCTCTTCACGCCAGTCATAGCAATAAAATAAAATTATAGTTTAAAAAACTAAAAAAACACGCTTGCATAAAAGGTCCAACTAAAAAATAATTGATAATGAGTTTAAGATTCATTTCAGAATTTTCATTTTCATTCATTCAGAAACATTATCTACTGCTGTCTTATCACAGAAAGACAGCTGCTCACAAATCACCAATATTTAAATTTTATTTATTTTTTAAAAAAAATCTTTTACTAATCTGGATAAGATAATGTCATACACTTTTTAATTATTACGTTGTAATCGGTCCTGGAGTAGTATGCAAAGTTTGAATTAAATCTGATCGTTCAAAGTAGGGCAAAATCGAGCTCAAAGGAATCGGTTACATACAAACATACAGGTGAAGCTAATAAAAACGTGTTAAAAAGGTATGCAACATCATGAAACACATCCAAAACGTATAAGATTCGAATAAGATATTAATTCCAAAAATAAGTTTTAAGCTCAACAATATTCAACATAACATTCCAAAAATTGCCGATCTAAATGACACAGAAACATTATTTTAATTCACTCGTTGCGCTGATTCTATCATGTGGACAGCAGAAGCTATCAACTATAATGTGCTAATTTATTATACTTATTAATTTACCAGCAACTTTCATGGTATTTTGATTACAGTTTATGCGTTCAGTCCAATTTATCAGTATATCTTGTACATTCAACTCATTTTGTAAATAGGTGAATGGTTCTTTGTTTTCAATCTTATCTATCGCCAGTCGCTACTGTGTCATGAACAATAATAATTATATTCTCAGTAGAAAGGTGTTTTTATCTGCATGTACTAATTATATCGAATTATGAGTAACTAATCGATTACTATCTTTTAAAACACATATCCAAATATTATTTCAATGTTCAGTTTTATCTTCATCAAGATCTTTGGTTACAAGAAATACACTTTTAAAGATTTGTAGGCTATCTTTGGCTGTAGAAGATGATGATGTTATAATTTCAACCTAATTCCTAAAGTGGACAATGGCAAAAACTCTTTCTGTATTAGTATCAGCCCATATACGTCCCACTGCAGGGCACGGGTCTCCTCTACAATCGAAAGTGGTTGGGAGTGGTTAGGCCATAAAGTCCACCTCGCTGGCCTATTGCGGGTTGGAGGTCTTTACATACCATAATTTCTTTTTGTAGGCCCTAACCACCGTTATACTGCGTGGTGATTGAGTAGCAAAACATAAATCTCTCTGAAGAGAGGTGTACCCTGGTATTCGAACTCGCGACCACGGTAAACATGTTGGCAGTCGCCTATGATCCGGTTATCAACTAGTCACCACGTACTTTACAAACTCCTCAAAATATATATTAAAAAAATGTTTAGAAGCAATAAACGTACATAATATGAAAACACTGATAATTTTCAGAGCGCAGGATAAAAGCTAACTACAAAACAAGAGACCGAAGTTTTGATGCCCGTGCCTTGGCAATTAATTGTGCTTCAAAAGACAGTATATTGCTATGTCGGTTAAATATACTATGTGACCATTGCCTACACTAAACTTGCAAACAAAGAAGAACAATTCACGCTTTCTCTCATACAAACGCGAAATAACACTACCGAATATTTAAAAGGCAACAATTAAGTGTAGAGAGTGCAAATTATCGGGTGCGGGTACGATCGCCGATCGTGACTGATTTGATCAGCTCAGTACATTGACAGCACACTTGATATGTTAGTACGATTGCGGGCCAAGCTATAGGAGACAGACTGCAATATTTCCAATGCATATTCCATATCTTATTTATTAATCATCTGGGTAATAGTCGCCCATAATCACCTATTAAATATTGCAGTACAGTATCATTTCCATAGACATGTATTCCACACTAATCATCATATTTTTTAGCAAAAAGAAATCTTAATGAAATTAGGCCTCACTTAAGGATTTCCACATTGACATGTTAGCTACAAACCGGTACATTATTTATTAGAATCTCCAACGAAGATAGCACATTACGTTTATATTTAAATAGATATGTATTTTCAGTGTGTATGTCAGTTCATATGTGTCTTACGTCCATTTTCAATAAAAAGAGAGTAAAGTTTAAACGGAGTTCGTTTATAAAAAAAAATTAGACAATATTACAATTATTTCTAAACATTATAATAATATAACGCGTTCCACATATCCCTGCGATTACACAACAACACAATACACCTACAATAAATATTAGGAACACGATATTAAGTCTATCTGTATGCCTAATGCCTCTCAATCGAAATCACGTAGAAATGTCCCATGCAGTGCGCTATTATCAGCTGATACAGGACAGTACGTATATCTAAAATCTGAATTCCCTACAAGCTATTTAAGCAATTATGATCTAATGCATTGCATTATATTTTTCTTTATTCTCAATGTCCTACACGCTATATTCCTTTGCCAAGCACCACGGTTCATAGCGTGACCTTCCACACCCGTGGCACAGATTGTATTTCACACCAGCACTGATATTCGTTTCCCGCGCTATGTTACTTTGTTTTCTCATTAAAACATCGCTCAGCCATTACTCTAGCTGTCAATCACCGTCACTATACTTAAGGTAAGCATCCATTTGGGAAAGCCCTTGAGTCTTCTATGGGTCCAAGTTCGCCCTTGGCATAGAAGGACTGGGTACAGTCTTATAGTCTTGGACTCCAAGAATGTTAACTAAATAAAAATAGCAAGAATCATCTAATAATAATAATGATTGAATTAGTGGGCAATTCTCAATTAAAACAACAAATCGCTACAACGGAAACTAAATCATTGATCTTTGGCGCTAGAGGTTACGTTGAAACCCAAAGCGTATTTTTTTAAATGCAAATATGTGTGTTCAAAAGAGTACTATCCTTGTAAAGGGCAATGATTTGAACAGAATTCAATACGGAATGGGAGCACATGCTGAGCTGAGTAACAGATATAGGCTAATACGTAAACCAATCCGCACAGCTACGTCACATGCACAACTGATTCGCGTCATGCTCGGCCACGCTCCGCTCCGATTCATCAGTTTCATACAATGTAGCATGACAACCTGCCTATTGGGTGGTTAGCTTTAGCCGACCGAAAGCTTGTGACCCACTTACACCTACTTTAAGGGAATTTATCACTACATTAGTTTGGTTACCCAATATTTAGTTTTATCACTAATTATGTTCTTTATGAGAACTATGAATCATCTGTTTTATTTTAGTTACAAAAGTATTTTTATAGCTTACATAGCTGAAGAGTATCAATTAGCGATGAAGGGCCAGATTTCTGAATAATTCTGAATCAAAAGTATAATACTTAAATTGATAGCTAGTAAAACAGACCTCCTTCTTCTTCAAATAAATAAATACGACCAATAATCACATACATAGTCCTCACTCCACAAATCAAATGCCCAAAAATTGCAACTGCACAGCCGAATTATAACAAAATACGTAAATAAGCTTCCTAGCAAAAATAATCCTAACCAAAAGTATTTCCCTCAACGTATACCTATCTTTATCTTTCCACACACTCATCTCCATGGAACCTCATTGTTTGCTGGTAGCAAGCCCGCCTTACACTCAGCCTGGCTAGAACAATACATATTGTGGACGAGATCATACATCGCATGGGAAAAAACATCGTGGAATGCGCAACTTGTGATTCAAACTATACTACTGATGCGTGAGGATGTTAATATAGTTCATGGACCTTATACATAATAAGTAAAATTAAACAAAATAATAAAATATTAAATATTGATCAATCAGATCAGACAGCAATGTCAAAAGACAGTACATTCGATCCCCCATCCCAAAATCGAAGAAAATAGCCGGTAGTTTTCACTACATCGCCTTATAATCTTTTTTTTCTTTTTATTCTGTCCTGGCATAGTGGCGACATTGCACCTGATGGTAAGCGCAAATGCCGCCCAGGCTGAGTATCCATTGGCATCGGACGGCAGTCCCATGCCAATGAAAACAATTATGCCGGCCTGCTAAGGTGCCTCTTCACACACCAATTCGCCCGACCCGGGAATCGAACCCGATACCTCAGCTTTCCAACCATAACGTAGTAAAACTGCGCTACTGAAGCAGAAAAAAAAAACAATATTAACTAAATAATCATGCACAGCAATGGCAGCTATCTACCGAACCATAGACACTACAAATAAAACCAAAATGCAAATACAGCATAACTTCGTACTAGCTCGACACTCGCGCAAATATCACGAGCAGCTAAACTTAATCAAGCAATAAACTGCGTTGTTTATGACGTCCAACACCGGGAGAAAGCTTAACAAGCAGACAGATTTACCTTATGTGTAACATGTTCTCTATTTATAGTAGAAATCGTGACTTCTGAACTTCATCGATTATGTTTTTATAGTATTTTAATGTTTACTTAAAAACCGATTGAGATTTTATTGATGGGTATTGGCTGTTGAATTCTCATGATATTTAAATGAATAAGCATTTTTTTATTGTTAATTAAAAATACAATGGATTATCAAACTTTATCCGTCAGTAATCGCTGCTATACTAACTGGCAGAAAACTTCCGGATAATCTAAGTCAAGATGTATCGCCTAATATTGAATACTAATTCCTAATTAGTAATTAGGAATTAGTCTTTACTGTTTATTTCTTCTTATAACATAATATAATCCTTCCTATATCCCACGTTATGCCAGCGTTAAAACCTAAACCCCAAGAACCCTTGCCTAAAGTGCCTGTCTCAAGCAGTGCGACGTTTACGAACCGACATTATATTTTAAAATCAGTTCCAAGTATTTATGAATAACCAAATACGTTACGGAATCGTATAATTAAACAATTATTACTTCAATAAAAACCAAATAAAAAAGTAATAAATGTATAGATATTCTACGAGTAATATTAAAGTTTTACAATGTAAATCAAGCAGGTAACAATGTCGTCAGCGTATTTATAAATGATAATTTTACTTTCAAAGCGCAACGCTATAAAATGAAGCTGTTTATTTCTCGTAATCTTTACAGCTCCTTTTACAGCTCGGTACATTTCCATAATAATGCGGTCTAGGTTTATTTTTATGGCGAAAACCTGCAATCCACCAGCATTAAATATCTGTATCAGCCCATATACATACGTCTTCCTGCAGGGTACAGACCTAGTCTAAAATCGAGAGTACAATTGAGCGAAAGGAGCATTAAATATAACGGAATACAATTAACAATGAGATATTCGATCAAACTCAACCTACGACTAAAATCCTATTTTTTTTTTGTTAGTATTTCTTAGGTCTTCATTGGTCCCCTGTAGAATGAACAAATACAAATATTAAATATTGCTTCAGGTCAATCCGAAAAACAAAAAGAGAAATACATTTTATCAATACAAACTTTTCCATCCTATTACGTAACTTCAAGTACCACGTTTCGCATCTTAATGCAACATGTCAGAACCATCGCGGAGTTGAGAATGTAACTACGAGAAACTTCAACTCGAAGTATTAGCGCTACATACAATAAAATACATTTTTATTATGATATTAGAAGTGGATGGAAGTCATATAAAAACTATAAAAACGCGAAACATGCAATTATCGTAGGTGTTATGCCCATTGCTTGACGATGGAACGTGGGTGGCGGAAACTTAGTCAATTAAAATTTAGTTTGACTACTAGCAAAATAATAAATCCTAATTAATTAACATAAAGTAATAAAATACATAAGTCGCTGGATGCAGGCCGCTTCCAACAGGTCGATGTGGAGATCCTTGTAGGCTTATGTTCAGTAGTGGACTTCCTGTGGCTGATGAAAGAGAGATAGAAAACAAAATACATCTTAATTAAATATCGAATAACAAATTACTCAAGGCGAACAATGCTTAAAAAGAAGGACTCAAACTAATCCTTTATTTTTCCATCTCATCTCCGAGAACAATAGTCCTTCCAATTTTAACACCAGTATTTTGCAAACAATGGAACGTTTATAAGTCTGCCAGTAGAGTAATGAAAATTCCGGATTACCACAAAACAATCACAAATGCTAGTCTGTTGACCCGACTTCGCTCGTATTGCAAATGAATAATATTTGCTTGGGGTGAGTCGTATATTTACTGGACTGCTATATCTAACAGAGTAAGGGTCTTTAAGTAACTCCTTCAGAGGCTTAAGGCGTCTTAGCCTGGTCAAGGTGCACCCTCTTAACTAACGAAGAACTCTGGCGACTAACCGATTGCGGAGTACCATCACAGAGATAGCGTAGCCAAATAAAATAAATAAATACATCCAACAGTCACTTAGGTGACATAGGTACATAGTCCTGACCCCACACTAAGATCGAGTCTTGTGTGGTGGGTATCAGGAACTACGAGAGAATTTTCGGTCTCACAAACACCCAGACCAGAAACAAACACCTGTGGATCACAATATTTGTCTCAGTGTCAATCAAACCCGAGGCCTTACGTTTCACAGCCGGCGTCTAACCAACTGTGCCACGGAGGCTGTCAACAGAAACCTACACGATGAGTTTCCCGGTTGTTTCCTATAATTAGTAGTGGCCTTCCTGCATTTAAAGAACATGACGCCGAATCCGACAGACGACAGACAGACGACTGATCTATCAATACGTACGGATTAAACAGCCGTTTCCAACTGATAATTCGAATAAAGTTAATTTCCCTCGGCATCAACAGATTACTATCTCGAGCTGTTACACGAGGCTTTTAGTCAAACATGCAAATAGCCAGAGGACGGAAATATCACACGAGAACTAGACCCGACCCACGCGACTCCACGGTTATCGATTTGCTTTCTCCACCAAGTACCTCTTTATCGATATCTTGAATCTAATCGAATGTTTCAATCGACCATTATCCGGACAAATTGCGTTCACTGCGATATTGAAATAAATGTGTTTTCATTTTTCATTAGTCTGGAACATAACAGCCTCTGTAGCGCAATATGGAGCAAGGTGCGTACTCAGAGACACTGTTTTTTTTTAATATAATTAATATCAGTGTTAGTTTTGTCTTTGTTTTCTGTCCTGATGTTAAACCATAAATCTCTCGTAATTTCAATTTGTTAGAGTTCAGGTGGTATTAGGGTCCCAAATTATCATTGCTGAAAATTCGGCGCCATATTTTTTTACTGCAACGAATGACGAGACGATCTTTTCAGTCGCCCCATAGACAGTTCACAGTAACAAAACCAAACCATGAATTACAAAGCAACGCTTTTCATTCCACTATGTATGTCATCCAGAGACATGAGATGTTAAGACTCATAATATGTCCAGTAGTTACTCTAGCTATAATGTCCTTTAAATCAGAACACAACTCATACATTGTTTGTCGAGAGAAAAAGATATTTCGGTGGTAACTACCCAGGCGGCCTCTCACATATGAAAGACCTACCACCATTAAAAATTTTCACCAAATCAAAACTCAACTCTTGCAACCACCTTGCATTAAAACCAAGACGACAGCATTTGTAGATCAACCGCCTCAAATACAGCACTTATTTTATCGTATCATTGGCATGATTAATCCACATAATGAATGGAATACGAGCATCAATAGCTTGGAGAAATCATACAAATCGCATAGTGGCGCTCAGTGGTGCCATTTCAAACGAAGCCCAGATACACGCAAAGGCGCGCCCGTGATTTCGACACCATACTTATTGTACACCATTGTTGATACGCGCGTATAGACTTACTAGAAGAGACTTAATAATGTAGAATGTTTTATTAAAAGTATTGTTATCTTCCAACAGGTCAATGTGGAGATCTTAGGGGGAGGCCTATGTTCAGCAGTGGACTTCCTTTGGCTGACATAATGTTGATGATGATGATGATGATGATGATTGTTATCTAATGTACTATTGGTATAAAAATATATAAGATTATATACTACTAAAGATCCTTTTACCTTCCCGTTCCCCCCCCGATTTGATGTACCGGCAAAACATCTATAACCCAAATGTTGTGGATGTTTATGAGCGGCAGTGATCACTTACCCTCTGGTGATCGGTTTGATGTTTGCCGGTCCTATGCAACAAAAAAAGCAACGCGATTGACTAAGGTCAAAACCCCTCTGTATCATATAGATTTATGCGAAGTAGTGGAAATCTGTTAACATCACATCTTCTTACGTGAGACAGTTCTGCCTCTGTTAAGCCGACCCATTGATGCCGTTGCTATAACGAGCTTTAGTGACTTTACATGCTAACGTATTTATATGGCTAAAGTAAGTATTTAAATCAATAAACAGCTATATTTATATACTTTTAGAACTTGATATAAGTTCGGCCTTTTCAGCAGCTACTATTATAGTTACAATGCAACAATATTACACGAAAAAAATCCAACACCAAACCACATCTAGCAAACCATCAACAGCGGCAGACACAATGCTGCATTATTATAGTCGGCTGCATGGACAAGGCGTGAAACCCATGGGTGATCGCTGTTAACCTGATTGCCGCTTATAAGGTGCACCGAGCGACGCCCAACGCCAGAGCTATTAGTGCGAGAAAGTATTAGAACTAACCTAATCATTGATAGCTGTGAAAGTTATAAAAATCACCTTTACTCTGCAAGGGTTCGGGAAAGCAAGCCCTTTGCGCCCAAATATAAGACATGAAGTGATATTACAGCCGGCACAAATTCTAGTTCCAGGCGGCTTATATGAAAATAAAATCGAAGTACATAAATTTAAGTGTTGATCTGGAAATCAAACCAAACACTTGATTATTCGCAGTCCATACACGCCTCCATGAGACCAATAATGCGACTGGTAATATTTTACTAGTAGACGAACCGTTTTCAGCCTTTACCTTTTTATAACGACCTATATTATATTTCTCAGCAGATCCCATTTTCTTGAGTCTGACATCACATATCTTCGAAGTACTTGGATAACTCTTAAGCATATATTTCCCCACAATGCAATCGCCAGTAAAGCAATCGAAGTCACGTAACTACGAAAGTCACTAGATTTTGTTTAGATCGGTGTGGTCTTGGTCGCAAACCCCGGTTTTGCTGATAATTAATGAAGCAACTAAGCGATCACTCACTTATTACTTACAGCCCAGGTACATCGCGTCTATAAAGTTTTATTACCGTGTTAGCTGGAACGCCGCGTCGCATCCCGCGGGATGTCTCCGTGATGTAAGACACTGCGATCGATAATACTTACTTGACCTACATTATTATCGCTCGACTCGGGATGCCGTATCTTTTATCAAATAGTTTTATATACAGAACTAATAATGATAGATATTAGCAGAGGTTTTAGCAAGCGACAGCATATTTCATAGTCCTAATTTCAAGGTGTTGATCGTGTAAGTAATAACAAACGTAAATAAGACCTCCAATCTAAGAAAAGGGTTTAAGCTTTCAATTTCCAAATATATAGGTACATTATTCGAGGACCTATATTATTGGAAACGGTCTGAATTTAGAAATATTTTTAAACTATTGCTCCACCTTCTGGATTAACATAAGATGGTGCGTTTGCCAGTACTTGTCCTCCACTTACCGCCACATTTCACTCCTTGCCAAAACATCATATTTACAGCTCTAATCTCCCTTACGAAAAAGTATCAACATCTACAAAAGCAAGACACAAACACAAAGCTATACCAAATCATTTGAAGCATTCGTGTTGTGTCAAAGGTGTAAACTCGCTAAGGATCCACACTCCAGCAGTGCAGGGCCATTGACGTCGGTCTAGTAGGAAGGGTGGCAATTAGCTCGAAGCCACTCGTGCGAGGAACACCTGCGCCAGACACTACCGGCTGAGAGGTGGGAAAATTCAGGCTTTAATTACACTGGAAAATGACTGTAACTTGACGCTAGAGGAAAAATTAATAAATACAACGCAGGCAAGAGGTACTACAAACTGTCAGACTCTGTAGCCATACAAACGTTTGCTTGGAAATCCATTAGTAGTTATAAGCGCGATCACAATTATTTTGAATTGAGAATCGCTTATTTTAAGGCATCATAAAAATATTACGAATAAACTTCATAACTGAGATTCTCTGTGAATCGAATTTCCATACATTATTAAAATGTTCAGTCTCTCGCAAACTGGTAAGCTTTACAATCCTTTCTTCGGTAATAACCAATCTGCGTGAAACAAAACGAAATCTGAAAGCGCTCGGCGCGAGACCATTCAATTCCACACTCTTCGGTGACCCGCCGATTGTTTCCGACGACAATAAACATTTCCAGGAATCCAACGCTTGGGAAACGATATAAAACTGGCCAAACATAATCATAACATAAATTGGAACGCACGAAAACCATTACGTTTCGTCCGATTGTTGAAGTACCTACAGCGTTGGCTGAGTTTTTGTCATGTTCACGATTTAAGGAGAAAAATCTCGGTTTTTGCCATCAATAACACTATTGTGAAATTTAATTAAATTTTGAAATTGAAGTTTCCAATTCCGAATGAAGTAAGATGCGGTAGTGCCGGTTCAAATATGAATGCTATATTTTCATGGACGTAAAATTTTTCCTACGTTGGCGCGGATAGAACAAACAATAAAAAAAATACTAAAGAAAGTTAATCAGTGCCTATTAATAGAAATAATACTAACTTGAACAATTATAATAAGAAGTTACCATCAAGCTATGAACCAAAAAAATAGGTATGCACATATTCTCCGCATCGACCTCGTAAAGGTTACGACCACACAGCGGAGTTCATAACGCATTGCGGCTGTTTTAACACTTTCAGATTTTTTACGATTAGTTCATAAGGATTACACACGGCACAGAGGCATAAATATGAAAGCAGTGGATTTATCGCGGATACAATTGTGTGGGTATGTGTATCCTTGTCCCCTGAGTGTCCAACATTGCCTTGTTAAATGGAAATATAACTAAGATTTTAATTGTTCTCCTAGCATTATCAATTTAAATTGTATACCACCAGATGAGTAATCAGCGTCTTTTACATTTGTTGGCAAAAACCTGAATAGTACCTATTAAACTACATTCATAATATTTTATTAGACTACATAATTTTAGTACTGGATTATATTTGACTAGCGTCCCTCGGCCCAGCTTCGCCCGGGTACAAATAGATTTCTGTACAATATAATAATATGTACGTATTATATATATAAACCTTCCTCTTAAATGACTCTATCTATTAAAAACCGCATCAAAATCCTTTGCGTAGTTTTAAAGATTTAAGCATACAAAGGGATATAGGGACATAGGGACAGAGAAAGCGACTTTGTTTTATACTATGTAGTGATTAGGCTAGCCAGTGGTTAATGCAAAATCCTTACTTGAATGTTGACAGAGATTTTGGTGGAACAATTCGAAATTCCTATATTTAATTTTATAACCGTATGATTGAATATCCAAACATATTTGGCTAACATCGGACGTCCATAGTCAGAAAGTCGAATGATAAACATGGGACAAAATGGCGGAGTTTGAGTAGGTAAAACAACTCATGAAGATATATTTACAAAGGAGTAGAGTATGTAGGTAAATGTTCTAACTTGTATAATAAACACATGTTTCGCTAATGGAAACCTTTTCCAAACGATTAAATGCTACCGAGACATAAGCATTTCTGAAGACTTTGACGTCAATAGCAATCCGATCTCAGTTCGATACAAAGATATAATAATGATTGCGTTAAACTATAACCTCAGACCGCAGGAAACACCCTTAGTTTACGCCTAGAATTCTAGCCTTTTATATAGGTTAATTCCTAGAGAATAAGGTGTTTGAAGTCGCATTTACATATGGCATAACTTATTCTTTATATTTCTTTATTGAATTCATTTGTTTTTCGTGGTTCGTAAAAGGACCTTATGTTGCAACTTGTGTGAAATTATTTTTGATAAAATCATTTTCTAATCTAGTTCTGATAAAAGGCAAGCGTCGTAACGCAACGTATCACATTAAACGGATATTTTTTAACAATACATCAGCATTGCCGATTGGTAAATTCGAGCGATCTAAACAATGCAGAATAGTGGACGCACTATAATGAATTGCTATACAAAGAATAATATGATCCGTTTAATGAGATGCGCTCGATAATTACTATGTTGCCTTTAGACAACATCTTAAAAAGTATGTCCTTTCTTCTCTATTGTTTTTTTAATAAGAAGTAATAGTATTATCTAGCCAAAAAAATATTAAATTTTGCGTGATCGCCTAATATTTATTTCAAGTCTGAAACACGAAACAATATCTCTCATTTATGAGTATGAGTACAAGAGACCAACACGACTATTGGTTACTACTAATAAATTAAAGTTATACCATGTAAAATAGATGTATTTGACATTTGTGATGTAGTTGCACGATCTACGTATGTACTATGTACTATGTACTATGTGCTGAGGTCATAGGTTCGGTTCCCACGTCACAGAGGTGATATATGTGAGCTTGTATGTTTGCCCATGCAAGGTAAACTGGGAAGCAGTTGATACAGCGCGGCGTTCCGTGTGTGGTTTTTGGGTGTGGCTTGGTAATACTTGAAACATTTTTTATGCCTTGACAAAAGTTATTTATGTAGGCCTCAGGTCATGTGATATCGGTAATGATCTGAATGACAATTAATTACTTAGTTAACAAAAAAATATTAAAATCTTTTGTTTTATTAGCCAATCGTTCAGCTGAGCCGGAAGTTTACTCATAATTAATATATTATAACTATAAGAATACCAGTGTTTAATAATAAAATGATGTTATAATTAAACGATTCTCAGCATATAACTATATATTTATGTAATCGTTTTATGTTTTCAATGAATTAAGCGCTAACGAACGTGAAAGTCAGTATGTTTTATTTTCATCCAACATCGTTGCTTTTTACAAACTTTCCTTCGAACAAACTTATTGTTGTATCAGTGAAAGTGAAATATAAAACTTAATTCAATGTGTAATATTTTAAGCCATTGGATGTCTAAATTCGTTCGCAGAGTTTGGCTTTCTTTACCAAACCCAATATATTCTGACCCCCGTTTGAAGATAACTTGAGTTTAATGGTGGGTCTTTTTATATTGGTACTGTAACTCCTGAACTAATTGTTTTGAAATGCATTAACATGTCAAAGCGGACACAAAGTTATTTGTTTAGTGGTTTCAATGACTAATCCACGTTTCTTTATGTGCCACAGTATTAGTATTGGGCAACTGATGTTGACTTTTATTGGAGACAACTTATAACCCATTCGTTATATAAATACCAAAATTTTATAAATAAAATAGTTGTTCGAGCTTCAATAGAAGAAAAAGAAAAGGGACGTGGGGTTAAGAGAAAATAGCATGACAATATCAATGGTACTCTTGATTGTAGAGGCCCGTGCCCTGCGTTAGAATGTATATGGGCTGATACAGTACAGTATAGTACAGTATTATTGCATTGATTTAGAATCCAAGAGCTATTGAACTCCATAAAAGATCGACCTAGATTTGTTGTTAGCTGTTTTTTTTTATTACTATGAATGACGAGAAGAGCGTCCCGTTCGCCTGATGGTAAACGACTGCTCATGAACACTAGAGAAACCAAAAAAATCATCTTGAATTAAAAAGCAACGCTTGGCATTCCACTGCGCTCGCCATCCTGAGACATAATTTGTAAAGTCTCAATATGTCCAGCAGTTACTCTGTCTACAATGTCCATGTCCATGCCAACGAGTTATATATTTATTTAACTAAATACAATCTGACAACTATTAGAAATAAATAGATACAGAGCTTGTATTAAATCTGGATATCAAATCCTGAAGGAAGATTTGGAAGACCTTTGACCAGAATATCTATGCGTGACAATAAGACAAATATGCTAAGTCCAGTTGTATCAATTGATTTCATCATGGCATTCCTACACCGTGCCTCAGTTAGCCCCACGATATACGTCTGTTGTTAGCTCTATTATGACTCATCGTTCCCTACAAACGATTTTGTTTCCCTACACAGCAGCTGTCGGATCATCGAAAAGGGCAGATCTTTATTTATACCCACCGAAATAGCACGCGGAAGGGAAAGTTTGGACCGGTATCTAATATCTACTGGGTTTAAAGGGATTTTGTTAGTCGGTCGATACGGCTATTGTGGGATAAAATGTACGTGCCTACTGTGAATGCTTTGGAGACGCAGTTGTACAGTGCGATTACAAAGCTGAGGTCTCGGGTTCGAATTCCGGATCGAACAAAGTGATATTGGATTTTTCTATTTATAATCAGCCCGTAGTTAAGAGTTTGTGCCCGATAATGGCACGGGCACACAAGGAGAATCGTGCGTGTCCTGGCAGCATCTCTACCTACCCCTTCTGGGAAAAGGCATGAGTTTATGTACATATGTATGTATGTACTGTTTTTTTACAGTCTTTATATTACCTCACGACTAGTAAAATGGTGGACTCTGGACTACAGGTTTGGAATTTGATACCCACGTTAAGCAATGTAGATAATGCCTCTCATATATCGAAGAAGCTCTTTTTGGGAGCCTAAAGCCGACATATAGCCATTATTATCTGATGACGTAAGACCCTACATTATAATTAAAATAACATTACGAAACACAAACAAAAGTGTTACATATTTATCATGCAAAAACTATTGCAACTTCCTCATATTTCCGGTTTCCTAACACAAATGTTTCCTAAAATTTGTAAATGTTTGTTATATTAATTATCACTAGTTTCAGAGTTCATTTGCATTCAATATCTACATCCGCAATGATTGAATTAACAAAATTAAAACAAATTATTTCGTAACCGCGGATCGGTGAAGGGGAACATGTCATATTGATAACAAAATTAAAATGTATCTGTAATTTAATTGACGGCGAATACATTTATTACTGGAAGCGTTTAAATAATTGTCATAATGTATATATTATGTTGATCCAACGAAACGTTTTATTTTGATGTGCGAAAGACAGCTTGAAAACAAATTTCTCACTTATATGATATAAGATCCAGATGTACACGAAATGGCACAAGAACTGTAATTTTACCATTTGTATGTTTGTTAGGCCTTACACTAGATTTAGCAGAGACAAAAATTCAGTCAGTCTCAATAACACAAACCTATTTAATTTTTGAAAGCCAAGGATCAAAGCTCAAGTGTTATTACGCATTGTTGATTTCCTCCAAATGTTGCAGGGAAATTGTATACCCAGCATACAAACACAATCTAAAGTCTAAATTATTCAGAAAACAAACTTTCAGCTTAACATAATCCCTCTCCAAAGCACAGATCTCATCTACGGTTGAAAAACGTACAGGATCGGATAAAAATCAGATAAAAACAACATTAAAAAAACATTTAATTGCACTGCATAAATCCTACTTCCTACTAATATTAAAGTTTGTGTTTGTTACCTCTTCACGCTCAAACCACTGAACCAATTTTTATGAAATTTGGTATGAAGATAGCTGACACCCTTGATTAACATATATACTACTTTTTATCCCAAAATAATTGCAGTATGCCTGTGGGTATGTACACATAATTTGAAATATATTCGATACTCTTTCAAACTCAAATGAATTGGTAAGTACAAAGTACGGCAGTGACATTGACTTTAAATATTTAAGACATTTATCACGCGAAATAGCTCCTGTGTTTCTAAAGAGGACCGGAAAGTGGACTCCAAAAATATTTGCCTCAGGGCGAAGCTAGTAAGACTACTAGTATGTATTTAGTAGTATTTGATAAAACACACCGACCCACACCATTACGCAATCGCGAATTGTAACAGATAATACGAGAGAACCGTACGAACGTCGGAAGTCAATGCACACCTAATGTCACTGTCACTCATTGACGTCACCAACTGTCATTGATGACGTATGCCGCACGTGACCGTTCCTACTGCACCTGGGACGCAGTTGCAGCTGCTACAATTTATACAGGAGCCAATTAAGGGTATTAAATCTGCCGCATGTCAGCGGTGTGGATAACTCAATTACGGCCTGTTTATACGCTATCAATTATGTCTGGCAGGGCAGTTTATTCTACGTAGTTTTTGTAGTAAATTACACGCTTTTACTTATTGAATATGTCACATTAAAAACTAAATTATGGGTAGGCTCCTTGTCGTTTAGAGTTAATTGTGATATATACGATAGGATATTCATTATAAGATGGAAGACTTAAGAGGTATGTATATATACTTACTACTGTAATTTAATTTTCGGAATTATCTGTTGAAGTGTTATTAAATCACGACACATATTGGCGTAGTTGGTGGCGACACATATTGATGTAGGTTAACGAAAGTCCCCGAATTTTAATCCCGCACCGAGACATATGTTGAAGTGTTTTTTTCGGGTCTGATTTATAAAATACCGAAATACCATAATTTCTGATACGTACGACATAATAATTGTATTCGTGACGTCTTGTATATGGCTGTCGAATCTACTATTCCACTTACGAATCGCTACCCAAATCTAGTACAAAACTAGAGTCACAACGATCATCAAACAATCCATTGCGAACATTCACAAATGCCATATTCACGTCTCGTTCAAAGTCGCAAACAAATCGCGGTTCTTGGTGCGTGCGCACTAAAACCTCAAGTCAAGGGTAGGGCCGGCGGAATGTCGCGAAAGCTGTCCCGCTCCCGATCATATTCATTTATTTTATATACCCATTTAACATGCAATGCCGATAATTTATGGCCCGTATCCCGCAGGAAAGGAAACCAGGGTTATCCAATCGGATATCCCTAATGAAATTCATTAGGAATTTACCAGAACATGTAAGGTCGCAGTTGAACAAGACTCCTCTACAATCAGGATCTATTCGGGAGAGCCTAGCTATAAATATTAGACTAGAGTCCTCACCGGCCTATAGTGGTTCGGCGCTCTTTACGTATGTATTTAAATGTCTGTGTATATTTTTATAATAATGTAATACGTTTCAAAAACTTATATTATTGGTTACATCACAATATTAATTTACTGCGTAATATGATATTACCGATTAAACAATTTATTATGTCTACAATACAAATTATACTGTTTTGATTCACAAATTACATGAAATATGAGCGGAAATATCTGCAATGCGGATGCAATTTCAATTTAAAATACAGGATCCTCTTTCAAATTTAAAAATATTGTAATTACGGCCAGGACTATCCGTATATTGTTACTCTACTTTTCAAAGTTCTCCTGTTGAATTTCGTCCTACTTCTGTCAACTGCAAACGAGGTATCTTTGTGATTCTGGCAGTTCATATCACAAAGTAAACAGATGCAAATAGTTTATAAATATTTGTGTTTAATCATAAACAGCGTATAACAAAAATGTACCACAATAAGACATGTAAATGCAAATTTAAATACACTAAAATATATGCTTGTGCATTTTTACTTTTAATTAATATTTTTACTCATTAGTATATATTACTCGTTTAAGTAAATAAATAAGATCCTATTACTGATCAGGAACACAATAACTTTATCTCCATAGCATTACCCTACAAGATATTCTAACTTCCTGACTCATCAAATGGAAATCAATTACACACTCAATAATCTCTTAACTACGAGATTCAATGTTACATTGCATAGGACACCCACATAACCTCGCCAGTAACTTGGTAAAGGTTAAAGTCGTAAAATAGATAATGGAAAAGCAGGAAAGATTTTCACATGGCCTTATGGATGGTTGTGTAACGTGTATACCCTTTGACTTTATGCACAATATGTTGCTGGATTCAGGATTTCCACGGGTCGTCAGAAATGATTGGTAAACTAACAAAATAATTTATAATGGCTTATGATAATACAAGCAATTTTTTTCAGGTTATTCGTTCTATCCATTCGCGACCAACACTAATCTACAATGTATTTTTTTTTTGCAGATGATTAAAATATTTCGACCTAGAATTAAGTACAATATGGTTAATATGATAAAATTAAGAAGTAACCTTATAAGTAATGTATTTCTTCTCAATTAAAATCTAAACCGAGTTTTTCGCTACTTTTTCATTCAAGTAATGGCGAGACAAGCACACTATTAGCATGATCGTAAAAAATACGACCGCTCCTGGACAGAAACAAAACCAAACATTATTAATTACAAAGCATTGCTCGGTAACATATTGTATTTGGTAATTATTTCCAAATATTTCAACTCAAAAATGTATCCCAATCGACATGCAACAAACGAAGCACAAGACTAATTGACAGGGCACACGAGGCGCCGGTCAATACACGTCGCGCGCTGAGAACACGCGACAGATCCGATCTCGCGGAATTAATTCATGCGACAACGCCAATAAACTCGCTGTACATACAATGTGCTGGTTGCATAACAATTTTCCTACAAAGTTGGGTAATTTCAGCTTGCCTTGAAAGAAGCAATTATAGAGATCGAGAGATAATCATATTATTATCTCTACTATACCTAACATTGATCAATTCTATCTGGACATCAAAAATCACGCGCTATATACTTCTTATGCAGTGTAGGATAGAAAAAAAGTAAGAAGAAACTTCCAGTTTTAAATAAACTTCAAGAAGTTAAATGCAACGATGATCATATTTGTAAGTTTGGACAACCAATCGATTGTTTTTAAAATGACAAAATAACAATTATTTCGTATCAACAATATAAATTAAACCACACCACCGCATACCGCGGAAGTTGTCACAACACCTCTATACAAATTAAATTACAATCAAAAGTGGGAAGAGCAAACCAAAATACCTTGTTTAAAACAATGGATTTCACGATTATTTTCCAAACAATAACGATTCATCATACATTGGATTCAGAATGTAAAGTTTGTATAGTAAATATCGAGCCACATAAGGCTACAGAGTCGTTTTCTCGATGTGATGACGATGACAATGCGGTGCAATGCAGCAGTCATGGTGTTATTGCCAGCCACGACCGCACATAACATCATCGACGCACTTGACGGATCATAGAATAAGTAATACAGAAACAGAATGCCGTTAGTAGTTTAGAATGCCGTTAAGCTAAAGGGATAATTAATCAACGAACTGATTACTTGAGAGGGATAAGAAAAACCGAGAATCATGTTAAATGCTAAACAGTTGGAGATTCCTTAAACAAATGTAAAGGATTACGACGATAAGGACACCTATTGAAGTAATAGTGAACATTGAAAAACCGAAAACAAATTGATTATACTTGGGTTCAACATCGGTATTAAGAATGATCTGTTCTTAAATTTCAATACAAATCAATTACACGTGCCATGCATCATACGTGTTCTTCTATCTATATAAACCTGTAATTACAAAGATAAACATGAGTGCCATCGAAATGTTTGAATCAAATGATATTTATTGATGTAACTGATATAACGTGTTTTCGTTTTATATAACGTAGATGCTAAATGTTGCTTCAATGCACTGTCCTCTCTGAACATCGTGCGTAGACTCTATGCCTAGATCGGCTCTATGAACGCTTGCGGTCGGTTTAAGGAAATGATTAATATTAATAAGGTGTTCGGACGCGTTGTGCGGGCGAGTGCGGCGCGGCGGGTTTTCCTTGTTAATCTGCAGGAAACGCTTTTGTTGTCTTATATAACTTAATTCTTATATAAAATTCGAGATCATTAATCATGAATTATCTATTATCAATTATTATTACGAGCCTGTAGCGTTCCACGGCAGGGCAAAGGCCTCTTTTCCCACCTTCCATGCATCTCGGTCAAGGTCCCAAAGGCTTGCATCCCGATCAAGGGCTTTATAGTAAATATTTTTTTAAACCATATTAACTAATAAAATATTTAAAACAATGTTGGATTGCCTTAAGAAATCATTTTAAAATTAAATAAAATTTCGAGCTTGACCACGTGACTAAAACGCACGCCATTGGTTGCATTTAGAGTGACGTCACTTTCTTGTTGTCAGTCGATTTTTAGAACATTTCATGAGTGTTTTCCTTTGTTTTCGCAGTAATTTCTGAAATATTGATCCAATTGCGCCGCTAAGGGCACAATGCGAACTTTATCTCTAATAATTGTACGATGGAAACTAAAATATAAAAGCTGACAGTGGAAACTTCGCAAAAATAGACGCGATAGTGGTCGGACTATTTTTTTAAACAAACCTTACTTTTACGCTGCTCAATTAAATGATTAATGTCAAACCTTATAAACATACCTATGTAAATATCACTATTAGTTATATTATAAGCTAAAGCATTTTCGAGTGGTAGGTCTCACATCTGTGAGAGGCTGCCTGGGTGGGTACCACCGCAATGTCTATTTCTCCCGTCAAACAGCAGTTTAAATGCACTGTTGTGTTTCGGATTGAAGGACATTGTAGCCAGAGTAACTACTGGACATATTGAGACTTAACATCTTATGTCTCAGGATGGCGAGCGCAGTGGAATGCCAAGCATTGCTTTGTATTTCAAGGTATTGTTTGGTTTTGCTACTGTTCAGGAGCGGTCGTATCGCTTACCATCAGGCGAACGGCACGTTTGTCTCGCCTTTCAATACAATAAAAAAAATACTAAGCTAACAATGTATGAAAAATACAAGAAATTATTGTATTCCACTATTATATCATATAATCATTCCATTATTGTAAGAGCGAGTTTTAACCACTTTACCCGAATCTTGGTGTTCTTTGTAATGCTCACGAACATTTTATCCGGTGTTTTAGTAGATGTTTTTGAGACTACACACCTGTATTAAAGGATGGGAATAATTTTCGCATCTTTTGAGGGAGCGGCTCTGTAGTATTTACAAATGAAACAGCAACGACAACGATTCAAAGTGTAATGAATTTTCAAAAATGAGACTTATAACGAAGCGCCTGCAGGAATTATCATAATATAGGTATGCTTACATATTTAATTGATATTAATAATATACTAGAGCGTAATTATCGTAAAGAATTAACTTAAACTATAAAATTAATGGAAGACATGCCGCAACAACACCATTTATAAGGCATTTTTAGCTGTAACCTGATCAATGTTATTCTTGATATTGAATCAAAATGTTTGCTTTGCAAGCAAGTGACATAATAATATCACGTGACCCGCATATATGGCGTCCATCGCGTTTTGGCGGTCTTATTTATCATTCAAACTTTAATCATGATTTTTATTGAAAATATAGCAGTTCACAAAGAAATAATCAAATTGCAAGTGTATTATGGTAAAATGAACAATTTGAGATACTTTCCAAAAAACAGTCAAATACCCTATTAGTACGCGCAATCATGTAGGTGTCAATCATACAGATCGCTATAAGAATAACTTGACTGCGTAGGTATTAAATAAAATGATCTTATTTATTAAATCTCGATATCATTACTTTGAACAAAATATTATGTTCGTACTCATCCTTACCATAACTTTAATACTAATAATGCATGTGCATCTAGCTGGATCTTCTTAAATACATACCTGGAAAGAAACAAAAAGTGTATAAATTATCATATAAAAGATTTACAAATTGTATAAAGTTTTACTAATTGATACCCATTCGCTTCAAGGTTGACGGAACATAGTCGACAAAGAACAAATTATGTTAATTGGTGAACGATTATTGCCTCGATAATTTTAATAATTCTTATCATTACAATCGCAAATGTAAATAATTGATCATATTTTGTAGATTTTTAATGTTAACTTTAAGAATATTAAAGGCCTTACTTACAGACAGTTTTAAAAACTTAGAGTATTCTGTCCCTTTCGAAATCAGTTTGAACGAAGAAGACAAAACATTAGACAACTAAAATAGGTTTTTAAACTGTCTCATGTCGTTAATGTTAAGAGAACGTGGTGCAACTTGGCATAAAATTCACTAGAAACGTCGGGCGGGGCCGCTAGTTTTCAATATTAAGATATTTATACATTTTACTATGCCATAAAACGCAATTATGTTCATTAAACTCCATGCATAATGGCATCTATTCACTTCCTTTGACTATTTAAGCTAAATCATTATGAGCAAGGCGCTTGTAGGAAGGCTGCACGCACTATTTGCTACGCTTTAATTACAAACAAACGAACTAACTTTCACGACCGGGTTTAATAGAAATTATTTCTATATCAAAATTCAGGTCAAAGATAAGAAAATATGCAGTTATATTAAGTCTTAGTCTGGATGGCGACCACTACATATAAGTTGCGAAACCCGCCATAGTAACTCGCGCTAATATTTCGATACCTGGTATAAGCCAGAGATCATACGATTTGTAGCCGGGCTAATTGATTTCACCAGAAGATAAATCATCTTTCACGAGTTGTTATAACATCTGGTTAGTACATTGGGTGCAGTGTTCTCATTTAACCAGGTCAATATATGCAAATAGCAATACTGCAACTATTGAGGATGCCGAAGACCGGACGAAATGGAGGAGACTCAGCAGAAAGTTGGACCCTGAAACCGGCCGGGATAACGCCTAAGCAGAATGAATTAACAATACTGCAACTTGTTGACAGTTTTAATGATCAGGATCAAAATACTTAGAATATAGTGATTTATTTTTACAATATTATCATCGTTCAGCCACAGGAAGTCCCCTGCTGAACATAGGCCTTCCCAACGATCTCTACATAGGTCGGTACAGGTTGGAAGTTGCCTGCATCCAGCTACTTTCTGCGGCCTTAGCCATGTAGTCTTTGTAGGCGGGCGTCCGATATTTCGCTTGTCTGTTCGTGGCCTCCACACACAAAATCAATTGAATCATTATGTTTAAATATGAATTCCGTTTCACACAAATCGCATCACAATAAAGTACATACTAGTATTAATTGTATATGGTTTCGATATACTTTTTCATGAATTTCACTTTTCAACAAATTGTTCAAATCTCAGTATTAAGACATTTTTCACTGACGCACAAAGTGAAAGCACTATAAGAATTGAATTGATAAACGGCTTTATTATGGGTAACAAAAATATACATTATGTTAAAAGCATTGGATATCGGCAAGAATAATTCGTTCGTTGAATCGACAAAGAAAAATGTTGGACATTCGTTCTATTTCCATTTGTTGATAACTCTTTAGACTGTATTATTTAGTTTTTACGAACGATTTTTTTAATACCGCGATTATCTAACAACATTTGTGGTTGTGCTTTTCGTCTTTATTGTAACATAAATTTGTCGAACGATATTCTTAAAAGAATCGCATAATAATTTTAGTCTCCATATTAAATTTAGGGAATACAACCTCATGGTTGTCTACGCTAATAGATCAACATTTACCAACATCTCAGGCAACTTCTCAAAACAGAATCAGAACTTTTACATCCGATGCCAATAATCACTCGACAAAATTAGATTGAAGTCAATCTAGATTGTTTTCTACTTTTCGATTTGTCATTTACCATGTTGCCATAGATTTTTCACTACTGAGATTGATTATTGGTAATATAGTGTCAGAAAAAAGATTGAGCTGTCAATCTCAAACGGCAAATTTGGGATTGGGATTGTTTATTGGCAGCGGCTGTTAGACGACAAAGATGAACTCACAACAGCTTAACGGAAAACATGAATAGAATTAATCGAAGCACGAGCAAAAATGTCATCTAAACTGAGACTTAGCTCGACAAGCTAAACAAATGAGCTGATCAACACGAGATAAAAGCATTCCACATCGTCGGGACGCCACTGCGGGAATAGATCGATTCGTTCCTAGCTGACGACAGACTGATGTGCCAGCATATTTCTTTTTGCATTATTGGCGAGTGTGATTAATGTAACAGCCAGTGTTTGTTGAATTATTTATTTAGTTTAGTAAATAATTTAGATACTGTAATAAAACCTAACAATAGGTGACTTTAATTATTTAACTCTCATGCTTTTAAAATATGGTTTTATAAAACATTTGAGATGGTTGGGAATGCAGTTACTGGACATAATCCTAAAATTTCTACTAAAACTAAATAGCTTCAGTGTTACAGTCCAGGCTCAAAACATGTTCAAAAATATTGTGATATCAAGTCTTTGACACAGTAAGCTTATACAATCTGACAAACGAAATATTAAGACATAAATTCGCTGACTCTAAAATACTTATTTTAATACACATGTCAATTGATGATATAACTCTCATAAATCCAATAACAAAGATCATTTGATCGCAGCTGAGATAAGCTGTTTTGAACGCCAACTCAAAAAGAGCGGTACCATTGAAATGTCCATTTGGTATCAGCTTTAAAGTACAATCTGACATGAGCGAAATAAAATACATTAATATACGAATAATGTCGACAGAATTATACAATGAAACTGAAACTAACACTTGTACATCTAATTATAAAATGCTAAGTAAACGAAGTACCAGTATGAAAACCATACTTGTAATTACTTAGGTATTGTATGTGCACTGTGAATAGTGCATTCATAATTCAATACATTTTGAAGGGCATCATCACCATTCATAAATTTTAAGAGGGCAATTTGTTTGATTAACAGATCAAAGGGGTACTACACTAAAAGTTAAGAAAACATTGCTATAATTAAAAAATATATAACTATACAAACTAAAAATATAAACGTAACTGAAGACACGTCAAGCAACATCTCACAGAATCTTCATAACCCACAAAACAGCGTAGAATCGACACCAACAGCTGATGTAGCCGTACAAATCAAATGCCAATACTCGGACACTGATTAACAATAATGACTTAATTGTGTAGTCTAAAGTGACTGCTGGGCATACTCGCACGAAGATCCACTACTTTCTCCGAACACATCGCTTTTGTCACGAACGTACATAATAGCCATTAATGATAGTGCGATGTCTGACGTCGATTGTTCAGATGGTAGTTTAAGTTTTAGAGGTAATTTTGATATTTTTAGATGGTGTTACAACAATATGACATTGCAGCTGACTGTTAATGCAATAGTGTAAATAGAATATCAATCGGGTCTTTGGATACAATCAGGATGGACGGAACCGCTATTTTGCCAGATGGTTTAAAATTAATGTTGCTGGCAATAGCTCGTTCCAAAAATTTGCTTATATGCTACACAAAATATATCAGATTTTTCCTTCAAAATCAACATGATTTCATTCAACATAATTGTTTTTTATTTGTTTTCCCGAAACGAAACTACAAAACCTTACAACACTCCTAAGCTAACAATTTACCAATTCCACGCAAAAGTCGTAAACCACTGACCCATCGCACGTAAACATAAACCCAAATTTCTAACCCGATGACCTCTGGTCCAGTGGTGGTCGGGTCAAGGCTGTCGACACAAGTGAAAGAGCAAACAACTTCCCATCGCCGGTGCTTACGCTTTCGACAATTAACAATTTAAAAAATACAATTAGTTGAACAATGGCACCCGGGCTGCTAAAAGCGCACTCATGTTTTAGCAGACGTCGGGAAAGCGGAGGATAATTAGTTCACACGTTAACCTTGCTAGGGGAGAATGGTCCTTATTAACTTGATCATGTAAGAGTTATTTTCGTTCATAATTCACGCGGTCATTACTTATCTCGTTAGGCCTTTTTGCAAAATTTTAATTAAACAGCTGAAGATTGAATATTGGACTGTCCGAGTAAATTGAAAATATTAATTTGTTTTCATCATGTTTAACGATATTGCCACTGGCGAAAGAGACGTTGGTAAATTACTATATTGGGGAATACAATATTTTTACTGCGCTTGAAAGTTAAAATCCTCGAAGGAATCTTTTCAACTTAGATTCATAATTTTTTTTATTCTTTACACACATACTTATATATCACACCAAAGTATTATAATGAAATCAAAAAGATATGACTAACAATTTTAAGATCGATCTAAGTATTACAGCTATATGAAATCATAGCCTAGACAATTCTTAAACAATTAACCAAGACTAGGAAATATTTCTAATAAACAGTATTGCTAAACAAACCACAAACCGAGTGGCATTTAAATAACAAAGCACAAAAACATCAAAACGTCACTGGCTAATCATGCGAGACTCGTAAACCCGAATCGAAAAGGAAACACCGAGCATGTAAAGTGTGTAAATGTATCAACAATGCAATTAACCTCAAACGCGGCCAATCAGCAAACTAAAGCCAGTAGTTATTACGAATTGAATAATCGTGCGACGATCAAGTTTGATATGCATGACGCAACCGTTGCAAAAGAAGTCGGGGATTACGTTCGGAGTGTCATCAAAAAGATCGTAAGGGCGACAGGGAGCCAATTTGCAATGCTAATTAGATTAATTAAATTGATTCGCGGCTGCTTCTGGTTCTGAGATGTGGTCAACGAATGTCAATGATGTAAATATTTTTGATATTCATATTGGTAAATTTAATTAACTTACAAAGTACAATCGTATTCAGATTAATGAGAGTGTACAACTTTCAAGGAATGTAGTCAAAAAACAAGGCTTGTATGGTGTTGTTAAATTCAAAATTCGTATAGGCTTAAGTTCTCGAAAACAATAAGAAGGTACCGTTGTGGGCTAGACGCGCCATCTGCCCGTTGAGACAATATTTCTATTTAATAACATTATTTTTCTGCCAAGCCGGGAACACTCTTCATTAATGAATATTAGAATTTTATGATGCGCATCGTCTTGCCAATTCTAATAGCGTAATACAGAGATCTTGTTTGCAAGTTACAACTACGCTTCACGTGACATTTACGCAAAGATAAAAAATATATACAAAAATGCACTCATTTACCAGGGCTACTCTACGATCGGAAACGAAACCCGAATGTTCGAACGTCGCATTGTAAGTAAAACTGTACGAATGTGCCTAGGTTCTCCACAAAATGCTTGAATCTATTGTGCGTCGTAGCGGTAAATTAAGTTCGGAGTGATTGATATGTCTCATAGTGAATAACATTGATTTAAAATAGACTTATAACTTACTTCAGACGTCGAACGTCCGAATATTCCAGTGCGTTTTTGGTCACAGAGTAACACCCCAAGCAGGGCCAAGCAAGAAAAGTTCAAACCCATATCTGCCAGCGCGGCGTGGTAAAGGCAGGTATGATTCCTCTTATTTTGAGGCCCACCAGTGGTTTTGATGTGGGTTAATATATACACATATATACAAAAGTAAATAAGTACCTGTAACATATGATTAAAATCGAAATTTATTCGACTATCAATGTTCTCTAACACCTAAAATTCCACACAGATATTGACATTCTAAACAGTTAATCGTAAATTCATTGCCTATTAATTAAAGTATAAAATTTGTAAACACCTCATAGCATAATGCGCGAAATTGCAAATTAAATAACAGTAAAATACAAATTCACGTTTTATAATGCTGAACTAACTGACCTGAATACGCAAAAAATCAATTATATGGACACAATTATCATTCGTTGTACTGGGCACTGTTAGAATAAACAAAATGCGATGCGAATTAATGTAACTTTATGTTATTTAGTGTTAAATATTTTAGTATAATATAATACATGTTTAAAAAGAAAGGTAATCACCACGCCATATAAAAGTGAAGGAAAAAAAACATTGTGAGGAAATCTGCAAACCATAGCAATTCATAATAATTATATGGTATGTAAAGACCGCCAACACGCACTAGGCCAGTGTGGTGGACTGTAGAGGATTGTAGAGGAGGTTCCTGTACTACAGTGGGGCGTATACATGCTGAGACAAAAAATAATACACAAAATAGTTTTGTAAAAAATAGGGGGCCACTAATATAATCAATATTACTCAGTTAACTAATGAGAAAAAGTGAAATTTTTTTATGGTATCACACTTGTCATAAAGAGGTGACCGAAAAAGGTCATTTGAGGTCGTCAAGCTGCATTGGAGGTGCATAGTATCCTGACTCGATCATGTGAGCTCGCTAGAGTGCATATGACTCCGACAACAAAGTGATCACATGTTTATTGCTAACGCCTGTAAATACCGCCTTACACAAATCTAGCAAGGACTTAATGAGAGGCCAGAGGTGCATATAATAAATAAATAAATAATACTCAACAGTCATATACATAGTCGTGACCTCATACTAAGATCGAGTCTTGTGTCGTGGGTATCAGGAACTACGAGAGACTTTCCGTCTCACAAACACCTAGACACGAAAAAAATATTTGTGGGCCGCACAAACATTTCTCTCGGTGCGGGGCTCTCGAACCCGCGGCTTCTCCTTTCACAAGCGGCGTCTAAAAGCCTGGGCGACAGAGGTTGTGACCACATCTTAATTGCGTACGGTTGCAACTATACATCACCAATCTAGGACTTAATGAACATCACACCACGCCTTATAAGGTTTGAATGTATTAAAGCCCAAACTCTATAAATTATGTTTGCTCCTGTCTCCAGTAGTGGAACTTACATAACTTAATATACATGTAGACAGTAGATAGAACAGTGATCAATCACAAATTTTATAATAATAAATAAACTTATCTTAATTTATTCCGTCACACTAAATTATTCATTATGCATTAAAATGTAACTTGTAATCTGCATAAATAGTTTTGTCGGTGGGCCGCGGACTGCAATTTGGGCGTTACTTTGTATCTCGAAGATAGAGGGCAAGATAAACAACAAAATTGGTTCAGTTTGTTAAATTTCAATATTTTATTGCGTGTAATTGTCACTTGACATCGAATGAAGCATGCTTTGCGGTTATGTAAATACGCTAAATGAATTCGACGACAACGATTTTTTTTCTTGGATTTGTAATATGAAAGTGTCATAATTTTTATTTTAATATTTACTTCAACAATAATACGACAAAGATTTAATATATAGAAATCGTAAAAATAACGAATGTTACAAAATATATGGAACATCAACAAAAATGTTTAATATAAAAAATACAATTATCCGTGAATACCATTAAGTTTCAATAATTAATTTAATAAAAACACACTAAAAATCCACCAAATCGTTGTTATTGTCTGTGACGAATTAGTTTTGCTCACACTCATAATTAAATTGAAAAGCAATCAAGATTGACACAAACGCCAATATTGCGTAATACATAAAATATTCTATCAATTTGGCAAGTTCAATTATTTAACGGAACTGAAATTATGTAACAACAACAAAAACGTATCGAATTTCCTACACGTTGAAAACATTTGAAAGCCATCACCTAGCGCATCACCTAATAACGTGTGTTGTAAAATGCAGTCTCGGCCCCGGGCGAACCAAAACATGTTCAAAAAACTTGACATTCTGAAAAATAGAAGCGCTTAATTTGAAGAGGCTAGATGCCTAGGGTGACATCGCCTAGTCGCTGGATAGAAATCACTGTTTAATTAAAGGTGGTTCATTGGTATCTACACAAATGTATCGCTTTTGAGCATCAATCTGTGTATATCAGTTTTTGTACAGAGCCACGCATGTCAGTTAAATGATCAAAGAACATTGCCAGACGAATTATATCCGAAGCCTCACTTACCATCAGATCGACTGTCATAACTTTATTATATTAGTATATCAGTGTTTTCGTTAAGTAATATTTTACATTCAGTAATACGGTTACATGACATTGACAATGTAATTTTGCGAGCACTGCTGAATTTATTCCCCATTTCCACCTGTTGGAAGTGGCCTGGATCTAGTGACTTCCTGCAACCTTAACTTTGTGTCGGACAAGGCGCAAACTAACTTTATTTATATAGGACAGAGTAAACTTCCCGTTGCTAATTCTATTTTGGGACAAACTCACGCAAAGTTAGAACAAGGAGAGTTTGTATGTTTACGAACAATTGTGTAAGTTTTACTAATGTTCATAATACTACTGACACTTTTCCGCAAATGTCTCTAAATACAGTTAACACTTCTGTCCAGCCTTTGTGATGTCTAGGCGTTAATTTATATATTTACTTACATAAGCACATAATACTAACTTTATATTCCGCAAATAACAACAAATGCTAGACCCCACGTTTTTAATTGAGCATATATTTACAAAGCCTCTCACTTGTACATGAAATCTTCTATTCCCTACTTTAACAGCTCCTTTATTTCCCGCCAGGTTAGCTCCAATAAGACAAATTGGTCACAGTCTTACTTCCACAGGATATTTTCGTGTCGCCCAGCTGTGTCGCAGACTCGTCAACAACATTTGGAGCCGTCGATGTGACAGCACGTGCTTGTAAATGTTCATAAATCTGTCAACAGACGCACTGTCGCGGTCCTAAACCGTACCATAGCTCATTTTGAATGTCAATTATACTTGATTTTTAAACATGTTCAAATAGTGTGAGCATTTTGTAGTCAAGTTGTAGAATTTTGCTTATAGGTTAAACTTTAATACAAATTGGGTAGTGCTTAGTAATATTAGACACTATGTATGTATCAACTCATATAGGTCCCACTGCTGGGCACGAGCCTCCACTACAATCGAAAGTACGATTGACAGTGGTTAGGCCAAATAGTCCACCACGCTGGTCTAGTGCCCGACTTACATACCATAGAAATTCTTATAAATCGCTATAGTATGCAGGTTTCCTCACCTATATCAGATTAAACTTGGAAACTTCAGAATACTATTCATATCAAATGCGTCTTACATTCCAGCAGGTCCTAGTTGATCAGTGCAAATCTATGCTTAATTCTTTATTATGAGACATTACAGCACCGATACAAATGTACGCATAAGCACGTAGCAGATTGAATTCACCATTACACGAATCTGTACCGCAATATTTACCGTATAATGATAGATAATAGTAAAGACACGGTCATCAATTGGCACTAACTACTGGCGCTAAAATTAACTCGATCGCACAGATCGAATTCACTGCTGCGGAATTTATCGATTGCCACGAGACAAACTATTAACTGTTTCAAACTGTAGTTAAAAATGTTAGGTTTAGTATGAATATAATGAGTTCTGTCTAGTGACTGGGTCTAATTTCCATTACAGGCCCTAAGGATAGTCTTAGGTGGGTAAAAAAATCGCATAAATTCCGATCAGGACATGTGGCATATTTATCACAACCTATATGTAGTGCAAAAGTCAATAAGAACACCAAAACCATCTGCGCTGTTAAATTGTACCACACCTATCATACTCAAACATCAATCAGATTCGATCCTCGCACCAAGACGAATGTTTGTTAGACCCACAAATATATGAGTGTTTCTGAAACCGAAAAGACTCTCGTAGTTTCTGATACCCACGACACAAAACTCAATTAATCACAATTTGGGGTTAGGACTATGTGATAGTTTATTTATTTTATTTAATCAGAGATTACAGAAAATAGCACTTTCAACATTTTAACTCATACACACTCATATACACTCCATAACCATTTCCAATTGTTGTATACTAATACGTTAATTATTAGGTACTACGTCAATCAAACAAGCAGGTTACAATAACACCAATTTATTCCGTCACGTTGTCAGGCGTTCCTTTTGTGCATACAAACATAGCACCCACCAATAGTTTACTGACCGAGTGCAACCTCAAAGTACTGAACGAGTCTGGGCGCGGTCTTCCAATCGATACGTTCAATACTCCGCCGAACTCATCGCTGACGTCACTACAACCCACGCCCGGCTCAATGGGACGGAAGCTTAAGCACCGCATTTGCATATCTGCTGTTACATTAATTGGAATATTGCCGGCTTATGCAGATAACAGGTGAGATAAAAAATTTGGAATAAAGGATGAACCTGATCGTTTTTTAATCAGGCGATTTAACGAGCAAGTTTATTTTAGGTAAAGCATATCCTAATCCATATCGTACAATAATGATTAATCCTCGTGACACGCTAACACAAGGGATTCAATGTACAAGCATTCATTTTATGTTGCATGACTCTTTTCAACAAGTTTCGTATCTGGGTGATTTGGTACCGAAAAGTCTCGGTGTTTTGGATACCCACGACAGAAGACCATATCATACATAACAGCTAAAATAGGATGTATTCCAAACTGTATGTGTGACTGATTTGTCTATTCATTTATCACCTACATACTAAAATTACCATTACTAAAATTGTATGAACACAAACCTAACGTTTTCAATTAACCGCATTAACAATTAACATTTAGAATGCATTAGCGCGCATTGATATGAATGAAATACTGAGACAGGGATCCTATTATAGCAGAACGGAGCCATTATACAGCCTATAAATTATTGAAACGGCTTAATAATATGGATATGAAATGACGAAACCGCACCGAACGCCGATTGTGGCGAGTAAACTAGTTGTTAGTCGTGTAATGCTACTATTTTGATTATAATGGCAGAGGACAACAATTTGAAGGGAATTAGGGCCGAGGGATTGCTGGGTAATGGCTTTGGGAATGGTATTGTTTATTTGGAATTACTGTTGGAATATAGTTAAGGATAAAAGATTTTTGGGTAGAAAATGGTCATATCAAAACAGTTGAAGTTTCTGAAACATATGCGGCGGCAGGCGTTATTTTTGTCATAGTCCTCGTCATATGCGGCTAATATTACTAAAGGTGAGCATTTATTGAAATCTATTTATTCGAAGTGTAGCCCGCCAGACTAGATCAATTAACCAGATTTAAATGAACCAGAAAACTGTCACAGACACTACTCAAAAACTAACTAATAAAATTATAAAAAGTCCAAATATCACCAATCCCATAACCATAAATCATAAACGCCATTACAAAAACATACAACTTCCTCTTACATATATTATTATAGATACATAATATTAAATACATAATTGCTACGTAATACACATATGATAGTAAGCAATAAGTATACAGATGTTAGTATTAGATAAACGTGAAGCGGTCCGCATTCATAAAGTTTTTTGTCCGACCACCCGCTAGCCTTGCGGAGTAACTCCGCAATGTCGGAGACCTATTACGTATTGTCAGACGCTATTACACTTCGTTTGCTACCTAAACAATATTACAAAATACAAAGCCAACTTTAAATGCGTCTACAAAGGATTATGGTGGACTATATGGCCTAACCACTCTCAATTGTACTCTAGAGTTAAAAGCAGAGTCGTGCCTTGCAATGGAACGTATATGGTCAGATACAGAATAAAGGATTATAATTTTGTTATCAATAGGAAATTTAATTAATAATTACCTGGTTAGTAAAATGCTGCTACTCATTAATGGTAATTTGGCGGTTTCTGAAGCATATTTACTGGATTGACCGAAACTTCAATACTATGAACTCTTTACTCATACATATACAAACAGAGTGTTACATAAAGATCTCTCTTCGCATCATGTAACGTTAAATGTTTGTGTTCCCAAAAAGAATATAATTTATACTCTTTATATCAATACCTGCCTATTTAGCCTGAAGGCGTGATATCATGAATTCGAATGTACCTATACGTAAATCTATTGTTACTACTTACTACTACCTAAGATGACAGTGCCAATTGCTATTAAATATATTGTATCGTATTCACTTTTACATGACACGTAATTGGTTCGTTACTTTGAATGGCATCCCGGCCGCACGCCCAGTTGTTTATCTCTGTCTTTGGCGATTTATGTAACATACAGTAAACTTATGAGAGTTAATTAGCGATATTAAGGTAAGAACTATCGCATTGAGGAAAATAAACCCAGATTCCATGAAACGAAAGCATAGTACATTTTTTTAAATTTTTTTTCATTTATAGTGGGCAAACGAGCATGCTTTTCATCTGGTCGTAGGTAATCACCGCCACCCATTAATATCTGCTAACGTAATTATCTAAAACTTTTACAAAAGGGTCTAACAGTGAACTTTAAAAAAAAATGTACATATTATACTTACACATAACTTCACTAGCTAATTGATATACCTGTTCTGCAGAATTAATTCAAGCGCAAACAAAAACGAACATTCTGCTGTTTGCGAACACTTTTTACTCTTCTTTTTCAGGAGTAGTAATTAATTAACCTACGGAGACAAAACGAAGCATGAAGATTTCCAGCTTAACCACGTTTATTAAAACAAACAAGATGATAAATAACAAAATGATTAAAGCAATTACAACGAGGCGATGGCAAGAATTTATCTCGCTTGCCTGCCCATGATTAATGTTAAGACGTACAACTTAGCTGCACTTACTTCAATATCGAGACAATTTGACATATACAAGAATATGATTAATGTAATCATTAACATACATCGCGTCATAGGCATTAGAGCAGTATCATAGGATCGTGAGATTATGTGTTTGATTCCCAGGCTAGTCAATTTACTAAGTGTGAATTGCTCCGTTTGAAAATCCATGCACGAAGTAACAATAAAAAAATATATTAAATATGTTATTTGTAAACTAATATTTTTTTCCATACTTCTGACATTCATTTTTATCGTATAACAATTTTAACACTCCGAAATTATTTATGTACAACAGAAACACTTTCCCCGTCGTTTCGACAAACGAAAGCAAAAACGATCAACGATATCGATAAAGATAAGCTCGTTTATCGTTCAGTCTGTACACGAACAATAAAGTGACAATGAAAGTTGAATGCCTGATGAATCACATGGTATTGAACCTTCAAATATCGATATAATGCCGTAGCCTTGATCTCAACATTTCTATAGCACCAGTCATCTCTAGAATTAAGTATGACGAGACGGGTCTTTGTAAAGCTCGCTGATTGACAGAAGATCGATCGGTGTACATCTTGAATTTAGAATACACGTAAACCTTTTGACTAAGCCATATTTGGTTAAGCTATAAACAAACCTCAATCGTAATCTCCTTTGTACAGAAGCCCCATGCCCTGCAGTGGGACGTATAAGGGTTGATACAGTACTATATAGTACATCCTTACCAAGAGGAGGTATACCTTTACCCAGAAGTGAGATGATAAAGGTTTAAAAAAAACATCCTTTACCTTATCTTGACGCCCTTATACTCGACCGGGTAGGCAGAGGTGACACTAATGCTAAGACCAATTTTTGATCTTACTTCCGTTCCAAATAGGACAGAGACTCACTTCATGGGCTACGCTATAAAATATTTCAATGCAAAAACTCGAGTGAATGACCTTTTATAACACATCATTGTTAATTTTTACATACCTAATTTAATAACACTATTCAGTTGTCCCAATCCTATGAACTCTAAACTTGGCAATATGCTCGTGAACCAACCTGATGACCTCACAGTCCACATCCGCGTATCACATCCATTATAATGAACATAATATGCAAACGATTGGCAACGAAGAAAACCGGGTCGTCTTATGCAGCAGGCGTATATGTTGGCACCACTCATTAACACTTTGTTGTGTAATATTATTCAATAGATTGACAGCGCGGACTGGCCGATAGGCGGGGGAAAGTGATATAGCAGTATACACTGTTTATACAAATAAATATTGGGAACTCTTAGTTCCATTGATCATTTTGGGAATAGTGTGTATAAATTTTAGTTTGAATAATTTCAGATACTTCAGGACTGCAAATTGGGCTAGGAATAGCGATAAGCTCCATCATAGCTGAGGACAAAAATAAGCGGAACAAACTTTCGATGGCATCAGTGACACTCCTGTCTGCACTATATTGGCCCTGTCAGGGTTCAAAGGTGAACTCAAGATATTATATATGTATGGGTAGTTCTACGATAAGAGGTTTCGAGCCCATAGAAGATGCGGCCAGGGAGAAAATTTGGATTTTTTTCATGAAAATGTTAAATTATGCTAATTAACCCATTGATTAACCTTTCCACCCAATGGCAGGTTACTTCACATATATTTTATTACTTTTTAGAAGGCCAGGGTAAATATCGAGGCCAGGGGAGAGATTCAAGCAATGAAATAATGAATTAAATTAATAAAATCAACTTTTATTAAACATTACACTTAACTTTTAATCGGAACATCTTTTTTATTAGACTGTGGCGGTTGCAATACGCCAAAATAGATTTATTTTTTTTATTTTTCTTTAAGATTTATCCCCACCGATCCTCATTCGGGTAGACCTATAAAAGGGTCGGTTTATTCGGATGTAAGAACAGTCTGCCATCTCTCGTCACGAGCACATCTCTCTACGAGGCGCATAGTTATAATTTTACTCTGTCTCTGAATGTATTAAGTATTAAATTATAAAATATACTATTGTTAGTTCCTGGAAGTGAGTGCTTATTCTAATACCTACACTTATAACCTCCAAAAGACTATTAGTTATTGGTCCTACCAGCATGATTACTCTTGGATGATCCCAGCCACAATTCGTGATGTGCATTGAAATCCCCCAAGACCACCATTTCAGCCGACGGGAACTGCGCCTGCGCGTCATCAATCGCCTTGTTATGATACCTGAACAGCCGAGTCGTCTCCTCGTCCCGGTTGTGTGAACTGTAAAGCCACACGTAGATACGGCTCAGGGAACCAAAATCCACATGCACCCACAGAGCGGAGAAGGAGGGGTCCTCCATGCAGCCCAGATGGCGACAGCAGACGTCCGATCGAACAAACAAGCATACCCCGGCTTTAGGCTTGAAGTTTTCTTCAAGCGAATAACCGGGGTACAGCAAGTAAGAATTGTCGGTCGAACAACGAATCTGCGTCTCCGTCAGGAAGAGCAAAGCAGGCCGGGCCTTCTCGAGATGGTGGTGGCCCGCATTGAGGTTCATATGGAGTCCGCGGATGTTAGTGAACTCCATAGTGAACGCGGTGGTGGGGTAAAGCACCGCTGAAGAACCTGCTCTGTTTGGTTGCACTGTCATGGTAGAAAGGATGGGATTGGTGAAGAGGCAACGAGGAGCTTAAGTTCACTATGGCGGTCTCTACGCTTCGTGGACGGTGGTCGCTACCCGGGCACACACCTACACCTACACATAAGTTCTACCACCACTAAAGTTCAATATACCGTTTAAATCTGACTTCAGTACAATCTAACTATGTTTAAATTACTTTGTGACTACATTATATGATATGTTTTATCTCCTCTGGCTAGTAAGTCTCTCCCTGACATTTATCTGGGCAGGGGAAATACGCCAGGGGAAAGATGTTTTCATGTTAAATTCAAATTTTGTAATCGATGTATAACATTTTTGGCTTAATTAAATATCCCACTTGAATTAGTACAGTATTATTGAATAAATGTAATATTACATAAATGAATTAAATCATTAATGTAACTTTTATGACTTGCCAGGGGAGAGACACAATGACTTTGCGAGACCACTACACCGCACGTACGCGTCGCGACAACTAGCAAAATGGCGGCCTCTAACGGCTCGCTTGTTATTTGTGGCTAACTTCACGTCGTTAGATGTCCTTGAGAGGAATTTGCAATACTTCCGTCTTATTTTTATATTGGTAGTAGTGGAACAAAATTTGCCAGGGTAAAGATACAAAAAATACGGGACAAAATTTAAGTTCAGAAAATATACACAAGAAACATACTTTGTTGGATTTTTTCTTCAAATTATTATAGTATATTTATTCAAATGCATACTTACCATGCTTTAGCTTAGAAAGCGATACAAACAAATTAGGTACGGCAGTAACTTTGACTAAAATTGGCAAAGGGACAGGCCAGGGTAGATACTTTTTTGGACTTTGTTGGCAATTTCAGAAAAAAATATAATATTTTAGCATTTAATTGTGACTCTATTCATTGAAGTACATTAAAATGGTGTAATTGATTGAAAATGATTGGACAATATGGAATAAAAAACCTATTTAATATTGATTGCCGTTCAAGTTACCTCTTATCGTAGAATCACCCGTATAATATAAAACATCCTTGTATTTTTTTAATTTCGATGTGTGGCGAGACGAGCATGCGTTTTGCCTGATGGTAAGCGATACGACCTATCATGGACCAAATAAAACCCAACAAGCATCGAATTACAAAGCAATGCTTAGCATTCCACTGCGCTCGCCATCCTGAGACATAACATGTTAAGTCTCAAATGTTCAGTGGCTACAATGTCCTTCTAACCGAAACACAACAGAGCATTTACACTGCTGTTTGGCGGCTACTGTTGTATATTCTTATTAGATCGCTTCAGATGATTGCCTAGTTTATTTTTTTTTATCATAAAAATACTTTAGCCTTAATAACCGTGATTCTGTTGTTCGAGATAATTAACACCGCGTTATGTAATATTATTCAATAGCTCAGATTGACACGACCGACCGACACGCGGGAGAAAGTGATGTTGTTCAATTCACAATAACATAAATATGAATTTATACTTTATGTGTTGATTAGTGCGCAGTTTTGAATTATTGCAATTATTTTTTACTTTCGTACATATAATATGACTTGCATATTGTGTAGTATTATATTAGCAGTAATCATTTATTTATGTAATTTAGAGTCACCAAAAGAAGATACATTATTCACTACAAATATATATGGCCTAACCACTCTCAATCGGTAGTCGATTGTAGAGGAGGCCCGTGCCCTGCAGTGGGACGTATATGGGCTAATACAGACAGATATATTCCTCCATAAACGGGCAACTACAGCATACAATTAACGACTTGCATGATCATAATTCATAATATCAGTTAATGTTGGATATATTGTACAAAAGGGAAACAGCCAACTCGCATTAGGCCAGCGTAGAGGACTATATGGCCTTATCCCTCTCAATCGTACTCTCGGTTGTAGAGGAGGCCCGTGCCCGTAAGTGGCTACAGGCTAATAATGATGATAATGTGAATAAAAGAATTGGAGTCAGGACGCTCGATAAATACATTTCATTAAAATAGTAAAAAAACTAGTCTTTCGTATGTAACTACAATAATTTTACAACTGTAATTACATGAGGAAATCCGAAAGAATTGTATACGCAATTGTTATTGGGAAAAATATGTAATATACATATGTTTATAAATAGAATATAAACCACGAATAAACAGGTAAATGTCGCGTACATACAAATTGTATGTCGAGTTCAATGTCATTTGTGGTATTTTATAACATACTTACTGTATTCAAATAAGTCTGTAATATAATTACTATGGTTATGTTTGAATCATTGTTTAATTAAGCAAATGGGACATTTTCACTCGTTTCGCATTACTTTAATCATCTTCTAAAATAATTTCAATACTAACTCTAAACTTAAGCGTCCTAACTAATTATATCAATCTTTACTATCATACATTTTAGTCTAACATTGGACCCAAGCCTAAAACCCACCATAAATACTACATTAACAGTGATTGAATAAGACATCACAATAAGGAAACAGGGCATTTCCGTCGCAGACAGTCGTTAATCCCCGTCAACCCCTGTTTATCAGTTCCACCCCAGGGAAGCGAACCCCACACCGTTTCCCTGGCTACGTGAAAACAGAAATGTATAATTGAATGCCGATATAGCTTCCTACTTTTGTAGAGATTGTGGATTTTGATGAATGACTCGTAATAAAGTTGGGGTAGGTATTTTGTAGATATGGGGAATAAAGTTAGCATTGGAAGTGTTTGCTTAGTTTTATACCATATATATGGAACAGCTAAATACATACACGGATAGAACAACGTGTTGCATAAGGAAAATAGAATTGAAAACATGAAAATGTAGCGGCAACTGTGTCGACACGAATCAATGATAAATTCAGATGAAAAACCAATGTATGCAATTATTCGCCGAAGAGTTCTACCTGTGGTACACAGATTTTTCGATCACAACGCTTAGCTCACACAAACATTCCATATCAAATTACATTATAGTTTAAGCTTTTCCAATTTAAGTAAATTACCAATACCTAAACGAACTTCATTTTAAAAATAATTTTATTTCAAATCTTTTCAATTCCTCATGTTTTCACTTTGCAGCACTTCATCGTGAGTATCGTTTAAGGATAATATCAAAACGTCCAAACCACATCATTATGCATTCATTTGGAGGTATGATTACGATCGAACACTCTAGACTAGAGCGAACAATACGAATGTCGCCATATCCGCACTTGACACAAGCTTCAGAGTGCAGGCGTAGGGCGTACATAACTAGAAATTATAAATACAGGTTCGGGCCAAGCCATATGAGACTTATGAAAGATGAAAATGCGTCATATTTTTTAAATACCTAGGGCAATTATATAAATATTTATACAAAGTCCTGCCCACACACTAAGATCTTGTCTTGTGTCGTGGGTATCCAAAACTATGTGAGATTTTTCGATCTCACAAACACTCAGACCCAATACAAATATTTGTGGGCCGCACAAACATTTCTCTCGGTGCGGGGATCGAACCCGTGGCCTCTCGTTTCACATGCGGCATCTAACCGGCTGCGCCACGGAAGCTGTCGATTAAGAGACTTATGAGTGGGGCCCTGATTGCACTTAAAGTAGTGTTATTACGGCCTGTATATCATCGATACAAACACTATCATGCGATACGTCATATGAACATGAACAGTAGCAAAATCAAACAACACCTTGAATCACAAAGCATTGCTTCGCATTCCCCTATGCTCGCCATCCAACTACAGAAGATGTTAAGTAGTTACTCTGGCTACAATACACAACAATGCATTTACATTGCTCTTAAGCGGGAGAAATATACATTACAGTGGTACCTACCTAGATGGCCTCTCACAAGTGTGAGACCTACCACCAGTGAGTTAAGTACATTTAACAACTCATTCGTTTCAAAATATTTCTATAATTGTAACAATATCGGAAGCTTGTATCACTCCGCCGTCTCTTATCAATGAGTCTGGGAGCTTATCAGAGAAATCCCGAAAGCGTCGGTGCGTGGGTGTCGCGATGACCTTGAGCTGGCAAATCGATATCGACCGTTACTCGCCATATTGAATAGACCATTGTTTCAAATATACAGATGTGGATTTGACTGTTTCAGATTGCCAAATATTTTAATACGGGGGAAAAATATTCATGCATGTCCAATAAGATGTTTTTTTTACATGATGTGGTACCTTGTTGTAGGGCATATATATGGATAAAATGTTGCTTACGTATCGCGAAATTGGTTGAATTTTCATATTAAAAAAAAAAGATATAAAAACTGATTTGCAGCTTTCGTGCTCACATTCGCGATAAAATATGCAAAATATAGTTTTATTTCAATGTGTAGCATTCGCGTAAATCTTAGAAAACCATTATCCTCATTTCGTCAAAATGAATTTAAATAACACACCCGACCGAAACCAACATCATAAGTTGGCAGCTGCGCCTTTTTACCAGCTTACTTCGCAATCTACACATAAATTCTCCAAAAAAGTGTCCCAATTCCTCTCCTGTTTAAAACCGAGTCAATTTGCATGTATGTGTTATGGGCCAAGTGATTAATTTGGCATTATTCATAATGCCCGGGCAATATGAATAATGCCCAATAAAAGCGGGCAATGTGATTATAATCAATCGATTTATCACATTGCCCGGGCATTATGAATAATGCCATGTGTCTATTGGGCAGAGTGATGTAAAGCGAATCAAAATGAACCGAAGTGGTAGAATGTAGAATAGGGCAGCACGAGGGGGTGGGTTGAGAGGAGTGGAGGTGAAGGGGGAGTATCGCACCTCCCCTGGTACTACTCCCATGAAAAGGTGACGCACCATTCCTGAGAAATATCTATTATAGCAACCTAACCCTTAAAACACTTGTTGTCAATACAAATTAGCTTCTGCATCGTCTCCGGCGCTACGGGAAGTTCAGCCCCTTCGCCCTTGCGTAACAAAAGATAGGCACCCATGCTCACCTTCGCAGCTTCGGCTTGCTGGTCGCCTCCGGCGACCAGCCTCAGCCGCTACGGCTCCCACGGTTGCCTATCCTTCGTTACAGCGGGCGGGGGCTGCTCTCCCTCCGCGCCTCCGGCTTTTTATATACACTCTAGGGTCGGTAGCCAAAAGACTACGTGAAGTCGGGGTGTTCCGCGTCGGTTTTGGGGCACAGTCGACCTAACTGATCCATAAAGTGGGTACACTAATTTTCTTCTGAAGATAATATTTCGGACGTTAAAAAACAACTAAACATAAGCAGATCAATTCAACCTTTCTAATTTATGGATCTATCGCAGATGCGACAATGCGGCAGCGCACCACGTAAAAAATCACCTATTAATCACACTGCCCGATCATCATGTAGCCATATTCATAATGCCCGGGCAATGTGATAAATAGGTGAGTTTAGATTGTAATTAATCACTTGGCCCGATACGGCTCTGCTATATTCATACTGCCCGGGCATTATGAATACTGCTCGCATTAATCACTTGGCCCATAACATATGCATTACAAGTTGCAACGTGAATCTGGCTTGAAAAAGCAAACATCATTTCTGCATTTTTTGCAGTCTGACTCGTGTTCAAAAGTTTATTAACGCTTCAAACATATGAAATATCGCCTACGCGTCGTCAAAACACACTTTGAGTACACAAAACCGGCAATGCAATACAGACTTCATTCGTTATGCAAGTTTGGTGAACTTGGAATGAAAATTACGTAACCTATTCGACATGAAGTTAGAATCACAATACGATTCCATAAAATTGTGTTAATTTAAATCTCTGATGCTTAATACATGCTTGGAGTAGAGTTCAAAAAGCATCAGCATTTCTAATTAAATCTCATATTTTAGCCTAAAAAAATCAATTTATATAATGGTAAACATTTTGACAAGCATAGCGATCATATCGCTTACTCGTAAAAGAATGATACTATATGAACTTAGATAAATTATATTCTTGCACATAGACGACATTTTACCTTGGATCTTGGTTTTTTATTTACCCATATAAGACCCAATCCCAAGTAGAAACCGAATTAAATATTATGCAAGTAACCTGTCTATCAATTATCTAAATACTTAAAAACATAAAATATATTCATAACATAACTCACCAATAACTAGTCAAACACCGAACAAAAACAATAATGTATTCAAATGCTTAAATAATAAACCTCAAACAATTCCTAAACGGTAATTTAATTATAGAATTATAAACACTAAAGTACAAACAGCAAGGCTAGGCAATTCACAATAATTACGTTGCAACTAAAAATTAAACAAGATATACCCAAGTTAATTCACAATACGCCGGCCTTCGTACCCAACCTCATTGTTTGACATTACATTTGACATTTGCAATATACTTAAACGCAACTGTTTCTTGGAATATTCTGAAAGAAATAATCCAAAAGTGGATCAAAAGGTCAGTGTGGAGTTTTGAGAATTTTTAAAACCATAGAACATGAATAACTATGAACTAAAGAGCTTGAATGCCAATCTTGGAATTCCCGCCTAGATCCTATCTTCCTAACGACGATTAAAACAGGATATTGTGTATGTAAGGAATGAGTAAATTGAAAAAATATAATTACGTAATAAGAGTAGGTAATTCAGAGTTTTATCAAATAGTTATAATTATCATCATCAGAACCTGAGGCGCAGAAAGTCCACTGCTGAAGAAATAAGTTTCCTAATCATTTACAGAGCTACTCTTAGTGGTCTGCGATCTGGTTTAATGGCGAATTTGTTTAAAATAGTATTTCTGAGATTCTGTTAATTATTCCTTGAGTATTTAGAGTTAAGATAAACTTGGCGATAACATAAAAGTAACAAATAAGTTAAAAGCTCCTTTTTAAGACGGTTAAAAAATAAATAGTGCTGGTGGCACGATGTTTGAATGCGCTCCAACAGTAACCACCGTAAACAATGGTGGAATACCCGTTATAGTCATCCATGCAAATATGTCAGATTTCAACTTCAGTCTTCAAGTCCGGTTAGAAGTTACAAGCAAGCCAACAAAATTATGCCTTATAGCGCGCCATCTTACGGCTCCCGCGGGCCCCATATCGCTCCCGTCCGCACCACGAGCTCCCGTACCATACCGTGCCTATGGGTTGCGCCCGCGCTTACACCCCGTCGCCCTTCGTGAGTGTCGAGTCGGTTGTTGTCCGGGATGTGCTCTTCTGCGGTTGTCGATGTAGTAGTGTGTTACTTAGTTTCCGACAATATAGTTTATTCGCGAAGATGGTCTTTTAATCCATTTAGTTCCTATCCCGTGACCGGCACTCCTCAGCAAAAATAGGTATTACGTACCCCGATAGCCTATGTATCTTCCTTCGGTGAACGGTGGATTTGGACAGCAATGCGCTATCAAGTGCATCACAGTTTTGTTGTCACGTTCCGTTCGTGAGATTGCTGGATGCGCAACAAAAGGGTATTGGTTCCTTTTACCCTCCTTTTTGCTTCTAACTCTTCTCCCGATTGGAGGCGCCGGCAATACACTCATAGTGCAAACGTTGTGGATTATTGCTATGAATGACGAGACGAGAATGCCATTCGCCTGATGGTAAGCGATACGACCACTCATGGACAGCAGCAATGCTTGGCTTTCCACTGCGCTCATCATCCTGAGACATAAGATGTTAAGTCTCAATATGTCGAGTAGTTACCATTACTCTGGCGTCACTTACCATCAGATGACCTGTTTGCTCGTCTGCTCGTATGCCGAGGCTTATGCAATAAAATAAAACTTTCCATGAAAACGAAAGTATTCTCACAATAAAATGCCTATTGCATTAAACTCAATTGCATTAGAAACAAGGAAATGCACTAAAATCACGTAGATTTCGCCAATAAATCAGCCTAAAACTCAAGGAACTTACGAATCTTTGGAGAAAGGAGACCACGTGCATACGAACATAGAATAACAATCGAAATAATATCCTCGAACGATGGGTAAGAGCATCGCATAGTGATGGCACGAATATAATCGCGCTATCGATGTGTAAATATTACTGACAAACATCGATAAGGTAGAGATAACGCTATCGACCAACAATAGATCGATATCGAGTTATGGTTAGTGAAAGTTGTTTTGAATTTTGTATTTGGAGTGTACAATAACAGGAAATGAAATATCCCTTCCGGTCCCTTCAAGAACTATTACAACAAGTTGTATAAACGCAGATAAAATTAAATATTCTTATGGTTGATCCCCGCATCTAGATGTTTAAATATTCCATTGAAAAATCAAGATGTTTTAAACCTCGTCTCGAAGATTCAGATCGAAGTTAGTACAAGTATGAGTATTTAATTGTAATTATTCATGTATTTAAAGGGAATTTATATTGTGGGACAATACAAGCTTCAAAATATGATAAGAATAATATTTTATTAAAAAAAAAAATCGTCTCGACATCATCACCGCACTAATTTGGCACCCGTTGGCTTGTTGAATGCAAAGCGGCGGGCATCGAAGGCCGCGGGGTACGTGCTCAGTGTATGGGGGTCACGGGCCGCGACGCGGATGTGCCGCCCGATGCACGGATTCGAACACCTGGCCCTGCACTCGACCACCCTTACACTAATATTTAGTTGTCACGTATGAATGGACACTTCGTCGCTTTAATACTTAATGCGTTATATAGATATTTTTTGTCGGTCAATTTATTTGAGCAATTATTTAATCACTGAGGCAAATTGGTCCTATGCTTAAAATAATATGATCCGTACCTACATAATTCACGAGTTCGTCTGAATATTTTTTTTTGGTATCATTTAAGCGGTCTTCCTTATTAAATTATGAAATGCAAAGAAAACTACAAAAAATATTATCTGTACATTCCTTGCGTTTTACCCGATCAAGAATAGCCTTCAACCGTCCGATAATAAAAATGAGTTATAAATATTATTAAAATAATCAAAGATATAAAATACGTACCTATTTAATATATAAAATGACGTCACATTGCGTCCGATATCGTCCGTACTACATATTAATATTCCACGCGTGTACATTTTGACACCGATGTAGGAAAAGTCTGATGTCACGCGAGATAGGCTTATTTACATATCTGCATTATTAATATCAAAACGAGTAGCTATTCAACATTGCCGGAAGTGTTTAGAACCAGATTTAAGAGCGTATAAAAATACAAAGTTGTAAAGTTGTAAAATTGTAAGTGACGCCTGCAGTTGTTAGTGTATTAGATATAAGAAACAATGTAATTAACATTGGATGTCCTTAAATAAAAAATAAATAAAAGGGGAAGATGCTGCAATATTTTTATGCAAAACGTACACTATGTAAGTAAGTTTTAAATGTCGTTTTTCTGAAAATAAAAAACATCATTTATTGCTTTCATACATTATTGCATTTCTCGATATGTTTCTGTGATTACATCGTTATAAATATTACATAATACAACATATAAATTTATCATAAACTAAACGCGAAAGAGTAGGCCCAGGTCGTGCTGACTGGGATGGGGGTACCGAGCCTCTTCTAACTTCCTATTTCCTAAGGTATTAAGCATAAGATTTAGCGGTGGCCTACGCAGCGAAATGTTACGTTTAGAAGAAAATCTCTATTTTGCCTTAAGTGAATTTAGTACAAAAGTTTGTTCTGTGTTAGACATTACATTTGTGTTACGAATTTACAGCCATCCATTTACCTCAAATCAACCCTCCTATAAAATGCTTAAATACCTGGCAACTCATTTTTTCGAGATGGGCACCGAATCCAAGCCTTTACAATTTATAGTTAGTACCTGCTATGACTTAACCGAGGCAGCTAAAATATACTTCATCCATGATCAGAAATTGGCGAGAGGTGGGCGGAGAATAGAGACAGCTGGAGAACTCTCGTTTCGGCTAAGACTCAGTCTTTGAGCCAGCAGTGTTACTTTAGTTCATGGCTGGGTCTACTAAAAGGCTTTTTGGGCTGCAGCCCAGAGCCCCGTGGATACAAAAGGTTCATTGTTCATTTTAACGACATTACAAAACTAAAAACAGCGCTTACTCATTAGGAATATATGGGTAAATATTAAAATAAATAGGGTAAAAGCCGGATAGTTGCCACACTTTTTAAAAAGCTCCTTTAAAAAATGTGTACCAATACATTTTTTATTCAAAGTGTATTCTCAAACATAGTTCATTAATCTTCTAACATACCCTATCTATAAAAATCATCATCATCCATCCATCAGCCAAAGGAAGTCCACTGCTGAACATAGGCCTCCCCCAATGATTTCCACAGAGATGCTCCTATCTAGTGGTCATGGCCTGCCCTAGTATAGGTGCTACGAGTACGCGACCTCGGCCCCCGAGCTACTGCAGTCACCTTAACTTCCCGTCCGTGACTGCAGTATCCACTCCCTCAGGCCATACCTTTCCTATAACATCCTCTACCCACAAATCCTATTTCCTTTCCCCGGTTAATGGCGGGCAGCAGCGTCATTAACGCCAGTCCCCTACTGCGCTCGCCAACCCGCCTGCCAAGCGTGGCGAGTAATGGCAAATACCCCCTTAATGGCGACACATATTGAGACCAGGCCCCCAGTCCCCGGCAGCCCCACTATTCCTGGCTATGGTAGCAGTCATGGTTACGGTGGGGCAGGGGGTGCTAAGAATCCCCGGGTTGGCCCCGGCTACCACCCCCGACGACGACTGGCCCTGGTAACACACAACATTCGCACATTGAGGACAGACGAGAAGATTGTCGAACTGGAAGAAGAATTGAGCAGGTTACACTGGGATATTCTGGGGTTATCGGAAGTCCGAAGAATCGGGGAGGATACGATAACCCTGAAGTCTGGTAACCTGCTCTTCTACCGGGGGGACGACCAACAGTCCCGAGGAGGTGTCGGATTTCTCGTCCACAGGTCTCTCATCAACAACATCGTATCCATCGAAAGTGTGTCGAGCAGGGTAGTATACCTTATACTCAGAATATCCAAAAGATATTCGTTGAAGGTCATACAGGTATACGCGCCGACCTCGACACACCCAGATGAAGAAGTAGAGGAGATGTATGAGGACATAAGTCGGGCCATACATACTTCCAAAACCTACTTCAATGTTGTTATGGGAGACTTCAACGCAAAGTTGGGCAAGAGAAGCGATGCAGAGTTGAAAGTGGGGCAATTTGGACATGGGCAACGGAACCACAGGGGTCAGAAGCTGGCCGACTTTCTGGAGAAAGAGGGACTCTTTGCGATGAACTCTTTCTTCCAGAAGCCGCCTCACAGGAAATGGACCTGGCTGAGTCCTGACGGTTCTACGAGAAACGAGATAGATTTCATCTTGACGACGAATAGACGGATATTCAGAGATGTCTCTGTGATCAACAGGGTGAAAACCGGCAGTGATCACCGAATGGTTAGGGGCACACTGAATATCAATGTCCAATCGGAAAGGCGTCGCTTGATGAAATCTACGCTCCGACCTTCTCGCGCCCATATCCAAAACCCCGAGAGCTTTCAACTCGAGCTGACAAATCGCTTTGATTGTCTAGGAGAAAACCTTGCAGTGGACGAGCTAAACAGCGGTTTGGTAGAAGCTGTCCATACGGTGGGATCTAAGTATTTTAGACCTCGCCGTAGAGATAGACCACAAAAACTCTCGATCCACACTCTTGACCTCATGGCCGAACGTCGATCTTTAGCGCTGCAGTCTTCCGTTGACGCCGAAGCATATCGGCGGCTCAATAGACAAATCTGGAAGTCCTTGCGACACGATGTCCGTGCTCACAATACTGTGAGCATTAAGGAGACAATTGAGCGGAACGGAGGCTCCAAAGTGTTTGCAAGAGACTTGTCTATTGGGCAAAGCCAGTTGTCTAGGCTGAAGACGGAGGACGGCCGCGTGGTATCGACGAGGGCAGAGGTATTAAGGGACATCGAGAGGTTCTACGGACAGCTTTACACCTCGGTTGCCAAACCTGCTAATAGCTCGGCCGAAGACCCGAGAGCCGAGTTGATCCGACACTTTAGCGATGATATCCCGGACATCAGCCTGTGTGAGATTGAGATGGCCCTGAAGCAACTTAAAAACAACAAGGCGCCGGGCGAGGACGGAATAACTTCAGAGCTTCTGAAAGCGGGCGGAACGCCGATACTGAAAGTCCTTCAGAGGCTCTTCAATTCCGTTCTCCTCGAGGGCTCAACGCCAGAGGCATGGAGCAGGAGCGTGGTGGTACTGTTCTTCAAAAAAGGTGATAACACTTTGCTGAAGAATTACAGGCCCATCTCGCTCCTGAGCCATGTCTATAAGTTGTTTTCGAGGGTCATCACAAATCGTCTCGAACGCAGGTTTGATGACTTCCAGCCTCCCGAACAAGCCGGTTTCCGAAAAGGCTTTAGTACCATAGACCACATACATACGCTTCGGCAAGTTATACAGAAAACCGAGGAATATAACTTGCCGCTTTGTTTAGCGTTTGTGGACTATGAGAAAGCCTTTGATTCGATCGAGACTTGGGCTGTGCTACAGTCTCTCCAGCGGAGCCATATCGACTATCGGTACATCGAAGTGTTGAAGTGTATATACAACAACGCCACCATGTCGGTCCGAGTACAAGATCAGAGTACGAAGGCTATTCCACTACAGAGAGGCGTGAGACAGGGAGATGTCATATCTCCGAAACTGTTCACTGCCGCGCTGGAAAATGCCTTCAAGCTCTTACAGTGGAAAGGATTCGGCATCAACATCAACGGCGAGTATATTACTCACCTTCGGTTTGCCGACGATATTGTAGTCTTGGCAGAATCGCTGGAAGACCTTAGCACTATGCTCGAAGACCTCAATCGAGTCTCCCAACAGGTGGGTCTTAAAATGAACATGGACAAAACGAAGATCATGTCGAATGTCCATGTTGTGCCCACCCCCATCGGTGTTGGGGGCTCGACTCTTGAAGTTGTTGACGAATATAGGAGACTGTCCCGCCCTCACACCCACCACTGTAACTCCTGTGAGCCAGGATCAACAGTGGCACGCAAAGTAATGACACCGAGCATTGAAGCTCGGCGAGTCTCCGGGAATGTCTAACTTGTCTTTAACCCGCAACGAAATTAATCAGAAAGTTAAACTAATAGGAGGAGTTGGAAATAAATTATTGTCCACTTCCCTCCGTGCAAAGCGGGTGACAAAACATTGAACTGAAGAGGTAAATAACCTCGCAAAAAGACTTTCACAGCCGGAGAAGCCAGCTGTGAAGCACCACGGATCAAATTATTATTACATTTAAATGGGACCTATTATGTGAACTGTTATGCTTGATTCCAGTAATAGGTATGGCAAAAACGCCGGAAAGCACGGAAGTTCTTTCTAGTCTCTACAAGGTCCATGTAGTATACAACTCCAGATGATATTTGCATACTATCTAGCATGATTTTACGCTCATTATGCCAAAGACTACACTCCCAAAGTATATGATGCGCGGACTGCTCATACTCGCAATTAGGTGTTGAACATGAACACGCAGGCGACGCAACAAGCTTAAAAGAGTATAGTTTAGACTTAAAGTTACCATGGCCCGTGAGAAATTGTGATACGCAATAATCGACATCTAGCCACGTCTTTGTTAAACGATCACGTACGCAAGGAAAAAATTGGTATAGATGCCGGCCCTTCAAAGATACCTCCCATCTATTTTGCCATTCATCTAATAGTTCGCTATATACCACTGAAACCGGTTTAAATAATCTGTCAACTTTTAAAAGTTCACGTGCGGTGAAAAAACTTTTATCCATATTCTCTCTATTAGAGTAATACATCGCGGCGCGACGTTGCACCTCCAGGTCGACTGGAAGTACACCCGCTAGGACAGGCAAAGCTTCGGTACTAACAGTTCTATATGCCTTGCACAAGAATATCAACGCCAAACGTTGGCTCTGGAGCAGTTTTCTTCGCACAGCACCGATAGTAGCCCTATCAGCCCATACGGGAGATCCATAACAGATACATCCTAAGTAAGTTGCTCCGTAGATGATTTTTAGTGTATTGAAAGATAGCCCCCACGTTGATTTTGATATTCTTGTCAAAGCAAAAAAGTTCCTTTTCGACTTTTCCCCGACGTTCTTAATATGTTCAAGAAAGGAAAAATTCCTTTCTAAAATTAAACCAAGATAACAAACCGATTCCTTTTTTTTAACATTGATATTATTAAATTTAATTCGCGGCTGTGATTTTAAATTTCCTTTCAGAAGTAATTGGAAAGTTTTTTGTGGTGCAAAGGTTAAGCGATTTCGATGGCCCCAGTCACATATTAGTTTTAAACACGCGTCCGACATAATTTCTAATCCCGATCTACTATTTGACTCTATAAGCAAAAGGCCGTCGTCCGCATATCCGGTCAAAGAACACCCTGACGGCAAGGGAATTGCAAGAAAATCGTCGAACCCTAAATTCCACAAATAAGGACCTAAAACTGAACCTTGTGGACAGCCCATCGTAAGTGGTTTCGACACAGCATAGTGTCCAAGTTTAAGTTTTGTTGTTCCGTGCGAGAAATACGAGTAAATAAGTGAATATATATTTTTAAAGCAACCTCGTAATTTCAACTTAAGAAGCAGCATCGGCCACCAAGCGTTGTCGAAAGCACCGGATATGTCCAGGAAAATACCGAGTACATATTTGCGCGCCGATGTACTTACAGCTCTTCTAACCGATATTGCCGCGTCGATAGTTGACCTACCCGTTGTAAATCCGAACTGTTTTTCATGAAACTTTGGTCCACCCGGTAGCAATCGAGGGACGATAAGACGTTCTAAAAGTTTACCTAGAGACGGTAAGAGTGTAATAGGTCTATACGACTTAGGATCATGTGGAGATTTATCGCCACCCTTGGGTATTATACGAATGAAACCGGTACGCCATACCCGCGGAAAAACCCCTTCAGCAATACATCTGTTATAAACAGTGAGTAATGCATCGCCGGCCGATTTACACGCTTCTTTGATCATTTTATTAGTTATTTTATCGTCACCGGAAGCCTTGTTTAGGGGCAAAGCTCGTACAATTTCGCTAAATTCATCAAACGACGCGAGATTTGAATCGGAGGAGTTCGGTACCTCCAAGGCCCACATCCTAATCTGCTTATGGTATTCCGTATCATTTTCAATATTATCATCCGGAATTAACGATTGTAACAGAGCCTCCGTTGTCTCCTCAATACCAGTTGTGAAGTTGTTGTCAATTTTTAAATTCTCAATATAAGCCAAATTGATTGACCTATTCGCTTTAAATTCATGGTATAAAGGAGACCACGGACCCTCACTATCTAACCGGGCCACAATTTTACGTAACAAGTTACCTTTCGATTTTTGGACGGCCGCTTTATAATGTGATCTGGCAACTCTCAGTTTATTTAAAGCAGATGTAATTGCTTCCCCTTTGACACAACGTCTCTTAAGCCCGTTGAAACGCCTACGCGCTCTGCGAAAAGTCCGACGTAGTTGGACCAGTAAGTCATTCCACCAATCGCACCTCCGAGTGTTAGTGATGGAACCTCGACCGATGGTAATGTCTGCGCAATATGTAAAAGTGTCCGACATAATCTCAGCACAGGTTTCAGCTGATAGATCATTGCGAGTGAAGTCCCCAGCATGCCGAGCAAATAGCGAGCCAAATAAATCCCAGTTAGCACCTCTAGATTTATATCTAAAATTAAAATTATTCTGTATCGGACCCTGTGTCAATCTAGGCAAGAACTCGTACACAATCAGGCGATGGTCACTACACGACGCGTCCGGCAGGACGCGCCACCTATCAATACGGACGTCTCCACTAGAAAGTGTGACGTCAATAGAAGATTCGCCCGTAGGGCTACTGTAAGTAGGTGGTGCATCGGGGGTGTTGTGTATTTCGAGATTCATCTCTGCAATGAAATCTTCTACAGCGCAACGTCGCTCGGTATCAGTGGAGCGATATTTGCCATACCAAAGGACAGATGACGCATTAACGTCAGCACCTATAATAATTTTATGTCCTGCGAGGGACCGCAAGACATAGCGGAGGTGATGCAGATGAGGACCCACAGGATCTGAGTATTGAAAATAACAGCTCACAACATAAACCTTACAAATCGGACTAGACACCTCAGCGACAGCACAGTGTGACGTCATAAGATTACGCACTGAGGTAATGGTAAGATGTGAACCCGACACAAAAATACCAGCTCGTGAGTTGTTATCGAGTTGTACTACCTTACTACGTAATCGCGCATGTTGGTATTGCTCCTGAACTAGAACGATATTTAATTCATAATCATGAATTAACGTGTCTAATTCTGACGTCGCTACCCTATCGTTATGAAGGTTTAACTGACCGATTGTAAATTTATCCATATTTTTTAGTATTGGGTCGAAAGAAGTAATTGCTCGATTTTGTTTTTATATGTTGGGCACTCTTGAGACCCACAACGATGGTCATGTGGTTTTTTAAATCTTTTACAAGGCGCACACACTGACTTAAATTCCGGGTTCGATTTATGCGGGCAAGTCTTAGTTTCATGAGACTCAGCACAAATGGCGCACGTTGGTGTTTTAACTGTGCAAAATTTTTGAACGTGCCCGTAATATTGACAATTTAAGCAACGTACTACTTCTATGTCATCAATAAAACGGCAGGTGGCCCAATCAATGAAAAGTTTATCTTTTGTATTCATCAAATGTTTGCGAATCTCTGAGTCCAATCCTAATCCTATCCATTTACGACCGTTATCTAAAAGACGTCTGCGAGTTATTTTGACGGACTTTGAAAAGTCATCCTCCTTTATGGGCAATTCGTCCTTGATGTTTTGACGATATAATGCTGTTAAGAAAGCGCGGTCTTCCATGGAGGATGGCACGTCTTTAACTAAAATACGGGGGCGGCGACCCTTTGGTTTCTCAAGACGCAGCCCCGCCGATTTTATCGCGTCGACTGATTCCAATTTTTTTATTTGTTTGTCATTTGCAAGACGCAGAGCAACACCAGATTTAGCGGTTTTTTTAACCCCAACGATTTGGAACCCGTCGTCACTAGGATTAATTGCCTTAAAGAGCGCCTGTTTCGTCGCGGATGACGTCTGCAAATCAGCTGACCGTTCGCTCGTCGGGTAAGCTATTACGCACGGGGCAGGGGCGCGCGGCTGCACTACCGGAGCGGGTTTCGCTAAACGCAATTTTAAATTATCCGAATATGTACTAGTGGACACGTTAACGCGTTTGCATTGATCCAACTCGCGTTGCATATTAGCTATCTTGGTTTCATTACACGATGATTTTAGAGCCAGTAACGAAACAATTGAAGTTACGCGTTGTGTAATATCTAACACGGCCGACCTATTTGCAATATTCATGCGCGAGCCCTGGTCATTGACGAGTTCGTTTATCTTTGACAAATAACTCGATACTTCCAACACCATATCGCAATAGTCCGCGCGGCTCGCGTCGCTGCCGTTGTCTACAGACGAAGTATCTGCCGATTCTGATAATTGCAGACGTTTCGATTGAACGGGGGAAACAGATGTGGGCGAATTAACATCGCTAAATAAACGTTTGGCCGAACTGGGTGACCGAGGCGTGAGTCTACTTTGACCGAATGGATTTGGGCCCCGATCGGGCGGATCGTCATTTTGAACCGACATTTACTTATCAGAAATAAAATGCAAGTTATTCACAATATATATCGTAAACTAAAACGAACTAATTAACTTTAAACAAATCAGCTGACTGACCGGCCGGGCGATATTTTATTTCGGAATACCCACTTTAGAAAAATAAAAGTACTTACCGAGAAATAAATTTGAGTAAATCCACTAATAAACTATATAAAACTTTAAAAAACTTACAGATTGCTGCTGACAATACGATACCATACAACAATAAACAACTCACGAACCGATAATCGCCGTTAACACACAAAACACAATTAATAATGACGAGCACGTAAACACGTCACTACACTGTGCACCCGCGGGAGGGGAAGTGACGAATATGTCTATTTAGGACAAGTGGTCCGGTTAGGCAGGTCCAACTTCGAGAGAGAGGTCAATCGTCGAATCCAACTCGGTTGGGCAGCGTTCGGGAAACTACGCGACGTCTTCTCGTCCAAAATACCTCAGTGCCTTAAATCGAAAGTCTTCGATAGTTGTGTGTTGCCAGTGATGACTTACGGCACCGAGACGTGGCCTCTCACTATGGGCCTTATTAGGAAGCTCAAAGTCACTCAACGAGCTATGGAGAGGGCTATGCTCGGGGTTTCCCTACGAGATCGAATCAGAAATGAGGAGATCCGTAGGAGAACTAAAATAACCGACATAGCCCACCGGATTAGCAAGTTGAAGTGGCAATGGGCAGGGCACATAGCGCGGAGATCTGATGACCGATGGGGTCGGAAAGTGCTCGAATGGAGGCCACGTATCGGAAAGCGCAACGTAGGACGTCCACCCACAAGATGGTCCGACGACCTGATAAAGGTCGCGGGACGTCGCTGGATGCAGGCTGCCTCCAACAGGTCTCTGTGGAAATCTATAAAAAAATTATAAATATTATAAATTTTAAGTAAATCCATTTTAAAATGACCTCTAAAAAAGAGGATAGTTGCCTACTATAGCGGATACTAGCCTAACGTTAAAAATGGTTGGGGGGATACTTGCCCAATGTGAGGATAGATGCCCGTCTGTTTTGTTTTCAAATAAAAATGAACTTATATTCATTTAAATAATCAGTTTTTATTATTAAATACAATCTTTTATTAAGTATCAATTAAAGTTAAATTATAATTATAAAATTATAACAATAATAGACTCCAAAATAGTAAATAAGTGCCCAAAACAAAAATGTTATTATTTATTTTGAAAATAGAACAATAATCAAAATTAGAATTTTTTATTGCTTTGACTAGCGAGACGAGTATGCCGTTCGCCTGGTGGTAAGCGATGCGACCGCTCATGAACAGTAGCAAAACCAAACACCTTGAATTACAACGCAATGCTTGGCATTCCACTGCGCTCGCCATCCTGAGACATAAGATGTAAAGTCTCAATATGTCTAGTAGTTATTCTGGCTACAATGTTCTTCAATCTGAAGCACAACAGTGCTTTTAAACTGCTGTTTGGCGGGATAAATAGACATTGCGGTGGTACCCACCCAGATGGCCTCTTACATATGAGAGACCTACCACAAGTGCTATCTGATTCTGATTTACTGCTAGTAATATCTCTTGTAGTAATACCCAAGGGCAGGGTATTTTCCTAGAAATGTTAAAATACAATTAGATAAGTAGGCAAGTATGTAAACAGATTATTATATTTATAAGTTAAATATACAATTTTAAATCCTTGACATATCTTGGGTTACCAGCAGCTGGTTTCTTTTTTCATACCGTCTTCTTAAGGTTCGAGAGAATATGCCATAAATCCAGGTATATAAACGGATATTTCGTTGATACTTTTTTGTTTTTTATTTAATTCTTCGAACGCAAGTGTTAAACTATCTTCTGTCCAGTTGATGTGGCGCGGCACCACGCCTGGCTTTCGTTTATACTTGCGAGGCATTTTGCTGTTGAGTATTTATTTTATTTAACATAAACTTTAGTAAAACCAAATAAAAATCACCTAGAAAAAATAGTAAAAGCAAATGAAAAAAATAACTAAGAAAAAAAAACTGTCCTTGCTTGTTAAAAACGTATAGTTACAGATAGTTACCGCAGGGCAACAATCCGCAAAAGACATTAGGGCAACTATCCGATTTGATACGGATACTTGCCCTTTTTATTTACGAAATAAATAAAACATGTTTAACAATAAAACCTAATAAACAGTGCAATTTAAACTCTAATGCATTCAAAGAAATATATTTTTGACTGAAATCGCAATCAGTTATAAAAATATTTAACAGAGATTACTTACCAATATAATTCTGGCGCTCGTCAAAGTATCGCCGCGGAAGATTTTTTCATACACGGACAAAATAAGTGCGCCTACTTCAACTGCTTATGCGGCACCGAGGCCTGCGCTGGGGCCGCTTTTAATTATGATCAAAAAGAAACACTGTCAATACGTCTAACATAGAGCATTTGAAACTGAGGCATGTATCCGTCCGAGGCAACTATCCGGCTTTTACCCTACTTAACACGTTTTTTTGTCCTATTTTTCTTCCTTTACAGTAAACCTAGATCACTCTGCAAAAAAGTTTTGTGACGCAATAACAATAAGTTGAATAATTAGTAGGCTTCTGAGTCGTATTAGCCCAGGGCCCCACAAATTCAAGCTCCGCCCCTGCTTTAAACCATGATCACCATCAATTCCTATTTCCTATACCAAATCAGTAATTAACATCACTTGTTATCAATAATTACATAATGTTATGTAATTAACGTCTGCGGTTTGGAAAGTGATGTGTGATGGATGAGGCGCCGCGAAGGCAACCATTATCGCAACCTTTCACGTGTAGATCATCTTGTAATCTGAAAGGACAATGGCGAAATCGTATTTGCATGAATAACGCGTTTAGAAATGACATACTTGATAATAATAATATTATCATTTTTCATGAGTTTTCAGCATACTAACTATAGTTGTGTAACGATGTTTAAGTTTCACAATAAAATAAAAAGCTTTATTGACTATTATGTATGGCCGTCAGGTATTTTTCAGCAATGGCGTAAGGTCTTTTAAGCCGACCAAAAATATTTTTCATCGAATCTCGCAAAATCTGTTACAAAAAATAGCTTTATTTGGTAAAACAAGTGCGGTAAATATTTATTTCAAAGCCCTACTTCACCAAATAACATTTTTAAGAAAACAATAATATTTCAATTGGAAATGTCAAATAGAACATAACCTCAAAATCTATAAATTGAAAACGTTTAGTAAGTAATGTAGACTTTTTCAGCAGTATTTCTCAACACATTATTGCTTAGGAACGGCAGCGGAATTCATTTATATTTTTTTCACCAATAAACGCTCTAAATTTACATCAACTAAAATCATGTATGGAAATCTGCCATTGTCCTTTGATTACGGCTTTTGTTCATATTCAAAGGATTGCAATTACATACGTATATTCACTGATTTAAAAACTAAGGACAGGCCCCTCAGTACATTTGAAGTTTTAAAAAATTGGGAATGAAAATCGTGCTAAAATAAATATTTACTTAAGTAACTTAATTTAATAGATTTCGTCTGAATGGTAACAAAAAAATATTTTCTTCGTTTTTTAACACTTTCTGCCATAATACAAGCTAGCAAAAACGACGACTAATTTCAGTAACGCTCCAATAGAGATTCACTAGAGCGCGCGCATCACTTGCGTCGGAACACTACGCGCTTTCCGCCCTGTCCATATATTTATAAATAAATAACACCTAACAGTCATATACACAGTTCTGACCCCACACTAAGATCGAGTCTTGTGTCGTGAGTATCAGGAACTACGAGAGACTTTCCGGTCTCACAAACACCCAGACTCGGAAGAAATTTTGTGGACCGCACAAACGTTTCTCTCGGTGCGGGGATCGAACCCGCGACCTCTCGTTTCACAGGCGGCTTCTAACCAACAGCGCCATAGAGGCTGTCAAATTAAATCAATTTATTTCAATACTTAAACCCATAATAATAGAAAAACGTGTCATCGTTACGCTATACAAACTTTAATTCCCAAATTAATCTTCAACTTGGGTAAGATTCAAAGGGATTGTAACCAGGGTAATTACTGGACATATAGACACTTAACATCTTATATCTCAGGATGGGGAGCGCAGTGGAATACCAAGCATTGCTTCATAATTCATAGTATTGTTTGGTTTTGCTACTGTACATGAGCATATCGCTTACCATCATGTGAACGGTATGCTCGTCTCGCCATTCTTACAAATAAAAATAAAATGTAATACAGTATCGAATTCGGATTAGTAAATTAATTTATTATGTATGTATGTGTATAGACATATCTGAACCGATAGAGATAAAGAAAAAAATTTTAATAAGCCGAAAACGTATAAATATAAAACTAAGTTTTATATTTTGAATTTATAAAGGTCGACGAACTAAACTTGGCACTAACTCAGCATAATTTTTAATGTGTATGCCAGCTTTAACTGTATGCAATTTGTCTTTATAGCATTTTTTGCTTATACTACAATTATTTTATTTGTGAGCGTGGTTGTCAATTTAGATTAATAAATGAGATACCAAAGCTTCTGTATCTGAAACTCGAATGGATGGCACGGACTGTAGAGGACAGGACTGCATGCTTTTCGCCATGGGGAAGAAATAGATGGGACAGAACGGGATATAACGGGCCGGGACGGGACGTGACGGGACTGGACGGAAATAAGAATATAGTCCGCGCGGCAGCGGTCGTATTGAGTTTAAATATAAAACAGTTAGTACGCCAAATAATACGTTGTTAAAGTATAAAATAAACAAAACACATTTTATCATGACAAATCAATTAATCATCAATTATTTTTAAAATTTACTATAATCATAGTTTTTAGTGAACTTACACACATTCACACCTGACAAGGTAGCGGACAAATACTTTGCCTGTTGACCGCGATAAGGCGCTTTGCTCACTTTACTGAAGTGGCAAAGCTTACTGCCGGACTTCATTTAATAAAATATAAGAGATAAGAAACTATCATTACTCTACAAGTTTATATGTATATCACATACATAATGTAGGTATGTATAAGAAATTATTAAGTGTACTATTTTATAGTGAAGGTCCTTTTTATTTCAAAAAATATTATCTAAAATGTCTTAATCAATCATTCTGGTATAAAATAAAAGATTTAAATTTCACTATTACATCCAGAAGAGAAAATTTCATTTTCAACATCTACTCCAAATAATCTTATCTACGAGTACGGGACTCATAGGCTTTTTACAAACTCCATAATAGGACTAAACGACGTCAATTATCAAGGAAGTTTAAGACTACGCAAAAAAGGGGCCAAATAATTAGTTAAGTTACTGTTTGCACAAGCTCTCTTTTCATACAAGTATACTTGACTTCAAATAAAACAATATTTTTAATAATTATTATTAAAATAAATCTTTCCAGATTTCACCCAATAATTTACCTATTAAGCAAATAGAAATCACTCCACCTCTATTCAAAAACGAATGCCTTCATACAGCTTGATAGCTAACGCGAACAAATCTCCAAAAACTTTTCTCAAAACTAAATTAAACATAAATAAAAAGCACGAAAATGATAGCAATAGCGGCGAGTGCACACTGCACGTCATTACGCTCGCTTTGTTTATCGGACGTCCGGCAGCGGTACGGACGCGTTTCCTGCCGCTACGAAAACAAGGCGTGGAGCGCGGGGGCGCAAACGTGGCTCGAGACAAGGCGGGTGTAAAGGCGCATGCAGATTGACTGCGCAACACGTGCGACATGCGTGGGCGACGAAATGACGCTGCATGTTAAGTGACAATAGGTTTGCATGTCTTTTGGTGGTGAATTGTTAAACTACTTCAGTATTACCATCGAGCTTAATGAAATCAAAAAGGTCGTAGATATCTTAAGATTTTTTTTATAACTACCGGACTAATTTGGTACTTAAAGTGAATAATTACTATATAATATCAATATTAATAAGAAACAAATTAAGCAATATTTTATTAATGAGCACTACATGTGGTACTACATAGGAAAATAACTGAATGATAACACCGAATACTTAATGAAAGGAAACCGCAAGTTATAAAAAGAAACTAAAAATACACAATTCGATAAATACTATAAATATTTAAATTATGAAAGTAAAATAAAGTATTCCTTAAAATTGATCCGTTTCATTACAGTAAGCGATAATCACACACATCATATGAATACTAAAAAAACATACATGAACATTATAAAAACAACAGTCAATCTGCAAAATCGCACCTCACTTTATAACTCGACTTTAGAAAGTTAAGCCGGCGCAACTCGCTCAAGACTCAGGTAACGCCTTTCACAAGCGCCTTATCACATCGCAGACACATAAATGTTACTATCATTATACTATCAGGCGCTAAGAAAGTTGTGATAACGGCAGATTAGTCGTAAGTTTTCGTTTTCTATTTCTACTAAATCATTCTTAGATATAGTAACAACAGAATACTAAAATTTACTGTTATTTAATTAAATCGTGAAAAAATATTTTTATCATTGGTTGATTAAATATGCATAATAACAAAAATATAAACTTTATACTTCTATCAGTTACAATTACATTGTTTAATTACATTATAGCATTTTTCCTGTTTCATGCCGGGGAGTAGAGCGACACAAAAAAAGAAGTTATTATCATCACATTTTACATTTTATTCACAGAGCTGAAAACAAGAATAATAATTTTTATTTGATCTCAAGTTAATTTCCTTAAGAGCTGCGAGCCTGGGTCGCAATTACGTTTTTATTTATTGACAATATAATTTTTTCCTACACAAAAAAGTAGATTTTATCGAGGGAGGGAAGTCTTCATACTGATACTAAGTTTTATAATAAAATGGACATTCCCCCTTTAATATTAGAGGTTGTATTTTAAAAACAGACATATTCTTTACCCATTAAAACACCATTCAAACAAGCAATATACTCGACAAATAAACAGAACAAATAAAATCTCCCTGGCGCCTGAGCAATAGCGGTATCGTTAGTACAGACTTACAGAGTACACACTGGTCACAGGGGACAAAACAACCAAAACGTCGTATGTCCACCTCCTTATTCGTGCACGTATGACTAATGAAATATAAATCGTATTCCACTAACCCAACTTCACATTTTGAAACAGACGCAACTTCTCAAACATTTCTGAATTCAAAATAGCCTTTAAGCTTGAAGAAATAAGGAGCAAGTTGCTTAAAATGAAAGTGCAGCACGTGTGTTTCAATTGCCATATGGAAGTTACAGCTTCCTGCAAAGTCCCTCAGATATAGCACGTACGCAACGTAATAAGTTCAAACTCACGTGTTCTAAGAACTGTCCACCAGATTTATTTCGGCCACTAGTTCTCAAAATTACGTATTCAGAAACTGTTTTTCTTTTTTAAAGATGAATTTGGTAAGAATTTTTACACTAATATTATTATTTATTCCATTTTAACACAAACTCGATGTCGACAAAAGTTTCTAGTAATTTAATTTCATTATTTACCTTCAGCAACTATTAAAGTATATTTGTTATTGAACGCTTAACTATTTACACAAGAAAGAGCTATTTAACTAAAGCAGAAAATAGGTAGACTGCCTCGGTGGCGTAGTTGTACTCCGGTACGGTTACAAAGCTGAGGTCTCGGGTTCGAATCCCGGGTTGGGCAAAGTGATATTGGATTTTTCTATTCATTATACATTCATTATACAGCCTCCGTGGCGCAGTTGGTTAGACGCCGCCTGTGAAACGAGAGGCCGCAGGTTCGATCCCCGCACCGAGAGAAATATTTGTGCGGCCCACAAATATTTCTTCCGGGTCTGGGTGTTTGTGAGACCGAAAAGTCTTTCGTAGTTTCTGATACCCACGACACAAGACTCGATCTTAGTGTGGGGTCAGGACTATGTATGTGACTGTTGGGTGTTATTTATTTATTATCAGCCCAGAGTCAGGAATTTGTGCCCGATATGGCGATAGGCTCGCCACCTATCACATCATGGGACGGAACATACAAGGCGAAGTGTGGGTGCCCTGGCACCTCTGCCTACCCCTTCTGGGAGAGAGGAGTGAGTTGATGTATGTATGTAGAAAATAGGTTTGCTCCTTTGGATCTTTTTCAAAAACCGTAACAAAGCTTTTTGGCATCAAACTATCTTGGTATAGTGATGAGATTAATTCATTCAATTTAAAACCAAGTGAAGTATACACGCAGAGTTTGGGAACCATTGCATATTTGAAATAAAAAATACCACATAAATGACCAAACCAAAATCGCATTGAAAATAATTATGGAAAATTAAAGTATCATTAATGTGTTGCATTATAACATTATTTTCCTAAATACGAAATAGGGGGCTTTTTGCTATCAATTGTAGAACCACTGTCCACAGAAACATAAACACAGCGATGAATCGCAGTGAAGTCATCTGGTGCATTCTTGTCGTATTGCGTGGTGGTTATTAGTGGCTTAGAATAAGTAAAAGAGTACGGATAGCGCCCTACTCGGCTTAGTATAAACAGTGACTAACACTTAGTTATAATAGTATTTTGAAACTAGCGCCTCTGACCGCTATACGCGTTATGGCTGAAATTAAGTTATGCTTATTAATATCCTTTTATTGGCCATAAATAGAATGCTTTTAATATTTCTTGTGACGGAAATAGTTAAGCTCTTAGCGTCACAAATCATAAAGCAATTTACTTTTCGATGTGTAGGGTATTTTAGTGGTTTAAAATTAACTAACGATACCCACTCTTTAATTTATGAACAGTCCTCAACGGCAGTATCATAGTATACATATAAATATTTTAAAGGAACCATAAAAACGACATTTTAAATATTGAAATGCTATTTTTTTCGTAATAAAAATACTTCTAAAAGGATTGCAATTAGAGAAATTTCCAATAAGGCAACCAATTTTAAAAGGTTTCCTTTTCACGTTATTAAATGGATTTTTATTAAAACCCACCTATTAGAATGTTCCGTTGCTAGAGCATGGCATAATCACACAGACTCTTGTAGACTGTAGAAGGCAAAGACGCTAAGAAAGAAACATGCAATTTCGAATCATTCACCTATAAAGACTGCTCATAACCATACTCCCATGCTAATCGATCACAAGCAGATCTAATCTAAGCATCTGGCCCAGCACCGTCGTATTATCGCGGAGCACGGTATCGATCGCAAGCAGCTGCGGTTTACAATGCCCACCCCGCGCCGTCTATTGTTCTAATTCACTCCACAACGCTCTTGTATAACCTCATTGTTCGACAAACACCAATTGAAACATGAACTTGTGTTTTGGACAGTTTTGTTTGATGTAAAATATGGTCCATTCACTCATACAATTTTGAAAGCATAAACAGTAAATTTGCGATGTACGACATTCGTCAGTGAAAGTACGTGGGAAATTCGTAATAATTGGATGGTAATAAAGAACAACGATTACCTGAGGGTCGGATGACGAAATAATGACCAACAGCTTGCTGTCCAAATCTTTGAGAGGCGTATTCTAACCGCGGCCTCCTCTGGCTAAAGATAATGGTGAAAAATGAATATCGTATGGTTCATTTTCATTTAAGCATACAAATGATAGGCGGTATTTCTTAGTCCCTATTTGGATAGACATTGTTTTCTGTCTCTATGGAATCCACTGTGCCGGCAGCTAACGGTAAGCTCACTTATTTCGGACATACTGAATTAACAGATTTGGGTAAAGTAAATGTTTGGATTGACCATAGTTCATTCAGAGGCACATAACCTGCATGGCGTTTTGAACAGTTATCAGTGTAGATATACTGACTCAAAGGATTAGAAAAATAAGAGCGGTCATTCACTTAAGAATGAAATGATTCATATTACTATTGATATAAGCAAGATATTTTAGATGATACAAACCTATCATGTGTATGTTAATTTGATAAAAATACAAGTAAAATATATTTTTTTTTATATTATATTGTCGCAACGTGGTCGAAATGCGAGCAGATGTTTTATGAACATAAAAAGACACTGACCGGTTTGTAATAATACAAATTCAGCGAGATATAAAAATATCGATGATTCAGAATTCAGAACTGTGGTGTCGAAAAAGACGGACATGACAGCGGATATAGAGACGGCGCGGCGTGTGCATTGATTAAAAACACACGTAATGCTGCTTCCTGTGTAAAACTTCACAAAAAAAATATTTGCATCTCTATAGCCGTCCCTTTTGTTCTCAATATGAACGACAAAGACGGAGGGCGTGGTGGGTAAGGTGATCCGAATGTCGATGTGGAAATGAGACACTGCGGCGAGTGTCTCCTATAGGGCTTGCCGAACCGTGATGTACGAATACGATAGATTATACCGGAATATGAAAACGAAACTTTAAGAAAGTTAGATTACGTTTCACTTACATCCAAGAAAGCCTAGTTTTCTTTTTGAATAGATTCGAAGATTTCAAAAATCAGTTAAATTAAAATTGGAGATATGATTCTGTTTGTTCCGGACCAGAATCGCAAAAGTTTCTCGGAAATTGTTCAATTTAAGTTGCAGCTGCCGCGCAAATGCTCCGACGTTCTCTTCGGAGGCGTAACATTTCAAATCTGAACAAAAATCGCCTAAAACCTACACCAATCACATCATAAAAAACATCAAAAAATGCTTGAGACTCAACATTCCGGTACTACAATCGTGAATTTTCGCCCGGTGCTTTGAAAACGAACACTCCGCGTGCACGCACTACTCTGCGGTCTCCAATTACCCAGCCTTATGGAGGGAAACAATACGTCATCCACATTTCTGTAGGGTTTCTAAAAATCTCTTACTTGTATGGCTCTGCAGTCACGCAGACAACACTACCGTCGCACTTATAATTTGTGCAATGTGGGTATTTTCAAGAGGTAGGGTAGGGTTTAATATGCAGCTGTGCAAATGACATCGGAACACATTTCCACAGTGTTGATTAACTGATTATGTGATAGAGTTGACAGTGTTTTGTTTATTTCTTCATGCATAGCTTTATTTGTAATGGTGTTTCATACATATGATGATAATATTAAAGTTAGGATACAAAATCATCGAAACGATCACCGCTCGAAGATTTCCGCGATACAGGCTAATGCCTAGTGCGAAAATCGTTGGTAATCTCTCTTTTTGTACAAGAATTACAAAAAAAAATATTTAAGTTAAGTAAATTTTATATAATTTTAGTTACTTTCGATCTCAGATTTGTTTTAGTTAATTATAATTGATGTACAAATTTATTTGGCAATAAATACTTATTATTATTATTATTATTAAAAATTATTACTTACTTCTAAACCAACTTTTGACTACATATTTTTTTTAACCAGAATGTACAAAACCGCATATTCCACCTGAAACTTATATTTGCTGTAATTTGAAGTTCAAGGGCAGAACTTCTCAAATTAACCAATTAAGCACTTCATTTCTTCGAATGAACAATGTATTAATACTGAAGAACAATCTTCAAATCTCTATCGGCAGCTGGTACACAACTGCCATCGTTAATCATTCGACGAGTTCAATTGAAAATCAGTTAAAGTTCGTTAATCATGACTCGAGGTGGATTATCCAACACTTGAGCATTGCGTGTTTATTGTACCAATTAGCTAATGGTAGCCGTACGAGTGGATTGAATTACTAAGATTTATGGGAAACGCAACGACCGTGTGAATATCTAGATTAGGAACTTATTGGATATCAAGAATTTGAGTTTTAGCGTCAGATGTTGCGATTTGACCACGGCAAAGGTAAATATTTGTATCTTCATCATCTGCCCCTTGTAGTTCACTCCTGGACAAAGGCCTCTCCCAAGGTACACCACAAAGCCTGGTCTGCTGCTTTATACATCCAAATATTTGTATAGAGTTCAAATATCCTTGCGGCGATGTTTATGCATGTAAGTGTTTGTAAATAGGAAAATAATCCTTAGGGAAAAATAATTATTGACAAAAAAAAACTAAAACATAATATTATGAACGTGTGCTTTACAGAATATTACAGATGGAAGTACTGTTCTGAAAGCCAACTTCTATTTTGAATTCATGATCAATCTTTCCAAACAATTACACAAATGCCCGTACTTATTAGAATTGCTCACTTAAATAATTCAAAGTCGCAAGAACTTTATGTTCCACAATACAAAGTTGGTGTGTCGATATTAAATTCTGCTCTTACGATGAGAACGCAAAGTTCCACACGGGCAAAGCCAATTAAATATGCACTTGTTTCAAGTACAACATAATGGCGTCTTCAAGATGTTTTAACATTAGCAACTTCGTCTAGACATTGGTACTTTGAAATTATTTAAAGTCCCAAAGTATCCAGTAAATTATGTTAGAAATATTAAACAGATTGGCTTACTGCTTATACCAGCTTATTAAAGCATGTATAAATCCCAGTAAATATTATTCATCTATAAAATGTAATTTGCAGTTTGCACAATATGTTGATATCATTTTCAGCTACAGGAAATCCACTGTTGAACTTATTCCCGATTTATACAGTGTATTAATGTCATTATAGAAGCGACTATGTAAGAGTATTTTTTCAAGTATAACTTAAGAAGCTTCGCCAATGATATTCTTAGAATTAATAAATTATACTGATACACGTATCCAAAAAAAATGACCTTAATCCGATTTTCTTTTTTCCTAAAATACCCATTTTAAATAATTTGGAAAAGCCATGGGAATTTTAACTGATAAGATTCCCATTCATCAAGAACTTTCGCAAGACATTTTTAAGCATATGAATAAAATATTGGAGGTTTTAATACTGATTGGTCTCAATAGGCTTACTTTTCACGAAAAAGTATGTAAGTAATTTATTACCATTCAAAATAATTGTACAACCCATAATTAAGGACAGCGTACATAAATGCCCACATCGCGTCATAACCATACCCAGCACGGCCAGTGGCCACTGAACCTACTCATTTTTGAAGAAATTATTCACGTAACGACACCTCATTCAAATGGTAATCATTCGGAACAATGGCGTCTTTATAATTAAACGCGTCTTTACCACTTCTCATATGGGAATACATGTCTTCCGCCGAATTATAATACGTCTTCATAACTCATTCTTTCACGGATGATGTCATCAAGAAAGCAAAGGCACAACCAAATAAATCTCACTTCTGTAGTATCGTAACGTAATAACACATTCGCCATCAAAACCTGCAAAATATAAGCAAGGCTTGCTCCGTCTGAACTGGACACGAGTGAAAAAAGGAACATATCCATATGGATCGCAAAATATCTGAATTTAATCACGTTCGGGCGATTGTATACAATGGAACAAAAACGATTCCTTAGTAAAAACTCGTTCGGACCGAGATTCAGAGGCAGTCGGCACGACCGCTGAAGACTGGTCAGGCGAGGAATCCTATAATAAGACGATCAAATGTACACAACGCCTTAGGTCAACTCTAACTCAACATGATATAACACACAGAGATCACATCATCGTTCCGGACTAATTATGTAATATTACTAAGAAATATCTTACAACTTCTCGCATGAATGCCAGCGAAGGAAGACGAAATGCGATAATGTTCATTATTACCAAGATTTATACATCACTTTGGATTTATCTGATTTTATAAGGATCAACTTTTAAAGCTTCCCCAAAATATTAAAACAAACAAAGTAGATATAGACTAAGTAAGTTAATTAAATTGTTGCACAGACAGAAACAACTCTGCTAAAAGATGGTACAGCATAGCTCTTTAAGTTAGTTACAAGGTGCTTAAAATAAAAAGAAACCTAAAACATGTGTCAAACACATTTCAGGCCGGACTGTTCTATGTAAAGCCATTAAAATTCCTACCCCTATCCCGTGGCAAACGAAACAAATCTATTAATACAATTCTTTAGCAAAAAGGGTTCCAATAAAACAAACACCTAGTTTCTTAGAAACATCCACGTCTCAAATCGGGGAGAATGTGCAAGTTCTAAATATAGCCATGCCTTTTGACTGTGAGGGGAATTTGGGAGTTCAAAGACCTCGCGAACCGGCCCATCACGCGATAAAGTATTCCATTTTTATGAGGGAACCAGACCGAGGCGAAGTTCATGGGCGTGTATCGACGAGACATCGCGTGATAGACTGAAGCTGAATTGACCACTTCGACTGATGACATGGATAAAAATTAACCATGATTAGATGATGGTATTATATTAATCTGATAACATACGCCTATACTGAAGATAGCATAGATAAAACCACATTCAAAGTTATCTAAAAAGTTCGCTAAAAATATACGTACTTAGTTTTTTTTTGAATCGTAAAGCTCTGCTGCCAAAAATACTTAAAATGCTGCCTAAATACTATACTTAGCAAGGATTTTCAACACTAACCAAATATTTAGGTTGTTTTTAAATTGTGATATAGGTTGAACTTATAAAGTGGTTCCGTGCACTTGCCAGACAATCCTTTATATTACCAAATTATAGTTCAAATTCAATCTAAACCTCAAAATATCCCGCGCAAAACGCATAAAATCCAATTGGTCATGAATTATATCTCTCGTGGACGGTATTACGCAAGTGTCTCTAGTCAGTTGGCAATCTTCCAAGCCTATAAACGTCCTGGAAGCAACCTTAGATGCAGCTTCCTTATAGAGCTGCAGGCCAAACAAATTGTCAAACGGCGAATTCAATTTAGACACTATATTAACTTGCATGACTGCAATTGCGAGCCACGAGACTCCAATCTCGTTGATAATTTAATTCAGTTTGTTCAGCAGTGATAACATCAACTGTTTAATTAAAGGAGTAGTTTTACTTCTTAAGAGCCTACCTCGAAAAATATTCGCAGCATTTTGGGGCGTGGTTAACGAAAGTTGCCGCATCACGTCGCGGCACTGCGCTACTGGCGCACATTCCCCGATTAAATATTATCTACTGGTATTATTAACATTAGTAATAACAAATTAATGTAGACCTATGTATATTTATAATCCGTATGATTCTGACAATGTGCCTATATATTGTTTATCATACTTTTGTATTGATAAAAAAATCTATTACAATCTAAGTGTTAAAACACGAACTTTAAACTATTACTTTACGAAAACCTCGAAATAAATAAATAAATAAATAAATAAAACCTCAAAAACATTTACAATAATATCTGTATAAATACAAGATAGGTACCAATTGTTTTGCCGGTCACTCACTCTACTAGTGTGAAGCGCTAATCGCCTAGGCGCCCTTTGATAAATGCCGCCAAAGGCATTGCGCCTAGCGATGATTTATTTGTTTCTACTTCATTTGACCTGTGATTTGACCACTGACTTTCGCCTATAAAAGAATGTCATTCTTAGTTCTGCTGTTTTGTGATTTTTGACTTACGATACAACTGTAAATTTAACAAAAATGTGTGAAATAAATTTGAATTTTGTAATAACAACCAAACTAAACTGACTAGGTATTCCTGAAGTATGTACACAGAGTGGAAACGATAAGTAATTACATTAGATTATTGTTTAAATTCCACATAAAATAATTATTATTGATTTTCGAACTGTGCGGTCACACCGGTGCTCACGCTCTTATCATTACTGCTATGCGCTTGGCGCGAGAATGACGGCGATCACACCCGCCCGTTCCAGTTTGAACCTTCTTTACAACCAAATAGAGATAATTTTTGTTTAACAATGTTTCTTTTATTTACGCTAGACAAATTTTTCGGCGAAATTATTTGATATCAATTTCAATTATTTTGCATTCGTTATATAAAAAGCATTGTAAATATTAATTTTATAGTAATACTAGCGATCGGTCCCGGGTTCGCCCGGGTGCATACACGTTTTAAAATGGCGGTCAAAATGTTTAATTCTGACTATCAGTTTAGAATATCGACCAATCGGACCAAGAAAAACGAACAAAATATCCTCGTATTTGCTAGAAATATCACTACTGCTTTCCTCCTATAGGTCATAGCGTGATGATATATAGCCTATAGCCTTCCTCGATAAATGAACTACCCAAAACTGAAGAATCATTCAAATCGGACCAGTAGTTCCCGAGAGTAGCGCGTTCAAACAAACAAACAAACAAACAAACTCTGCAGCTTTATAATATTAGTATAGATATAGACTTTCAGTGACATATAAAATATATTCGTATAAAAAATATTCTAAATCTGGGGGCATGGCAATGCCCCCACCAAGTCGAGCTAAAAAGTGGCACAGTCGTACCATCCTTTTCTAGAAGCAATTCAGATCATTTTAAACCCCCCATAACTTCGTTGTGGTTAAAGCAAGAAACCTGAATTTTCAGTTACTAAGCAGGCATTGTGTAAACACGGTATGTTTAAAATTTCATTCAATTTGAACCACTAGTTTAAGAATTGTAACTAGTCAAACTTTCTTAATTTTGTCACTCACTAACTGACTGACCGATCATCAAAAGTCTAAGGCACTTCTAGCAGACATAGAACCTTTAAATTTAGAATATAATTAGTGTTTAGTGTCTTAAGTAGGGAAAAATTTAAACATTTCGTAATTTCTGCCTAGTGTTCTAGATACACCAACTGCGTGAATAACTTTGTAATCCCATATAAATGTATAGGATTACAAAGTTACATTTGCAGTTAATGAATAATTGTACCCGTATATAATGGAATAATAGTTCTAGATAGGTATCACTACATAGTATAAAACAAAGTCGCTTTCTCTGTCCCCTTGTGTGCTTAAATCTTTAAAACAACGCAACAGATTTTGATGCGGTTTTTTTAGTAGATAGAGTGATTCAATAGAAAGGTTTACGTGTATAATAACATCCATTAAATAGTGGAGAAATACTGTTATATTTGAGGTTTCTAATGTGATGTCGTTAATTATCAATTTTTTTTCCGCTTACATTGCAAACGCAGGCTGAACCCTACGAGATTTATCAAAATAATGTAGTAATTATTTGTACACATTGAAAAGGTCTACAGAAAACTCCGCGATGGTATATGTCCATCTCTTATGGATATCCCACAATAACAGTTTTTTGTCATTTACTTTTTACGACAAATACAGCATTAATCCTTATCCAATTAAAAAGCTTAAATACATTGTTGGTTTAATATAGATCTATATGGTCCTTTACAGCACAAGATTTAAATGAATATTTTCGAAGATATTACAGATTTAAAATTGCGGGACGTAGCGCTTGCGGCGGTACTGGCCGGCCAGGGCGGCAGTAGCGTGCCTGAGTAGAAAGGTTTATATGTATAATAATAAGACGTACATATTTTTGTACAGAAATCTATTTGTACCCGGGCGAAGCTGGGCCGGGCCGCTAGTCTATAAAGGGTATATCAAGACTGCTACCGAAAACTAAGCCGGGTGGTAGTTTAAGCGATTTCAGACAATGCAACAAAAAAAGTTGCAAAAAAGCGTCAATTTTTTTTTGTTATAAGTAATCTAATGTATAAAAGTGTTTAAATTATTATTTTAGCAAAAGCTATGGATTTACCACCCAAAAATGACGATATTTAAAAAATCATAAAACATAATTGTCGCATTTCTTTGCGAAATTTTTAGTTGCATTGTGTTTGTACTCACTAAAACTACCACCCGACTTTGTTTTCGGTAGCAGTCTTGAGATACCCAGTATATAAAAGGCATAACAGGAGAGGGTATTGAGAGGGAAAGGGTGTATGAAACTGTACAAAATTCCTCTAGAAAGACATAACGAAGAAAAACTTGCAAATAAATAGACTAAATAGCTCCAAAATATCAATTACCATGAAAGAAAGAATATTAATAATCAAATCCGTGATATTTGTGATAAATTGACACCTACAAAAATAAGAAAAAACCATAAGACAGAGGCTTTATGAAAAATTGTTGGTGATATTCTAGAAGTAAAAAGTACCGAAAAGAAAAAATGTAGGACTCTAAAAAAAGACGTGAGATCCCATCAAAAACATCCTGTAAAAAAATTCTGCCATCCAGCAGCATTATGTATGAATTGTACGATACATTATGGTTTCATGCGATGGCCAAGGCGATCCATTTATTTATAACGTAAAGAATTTTTAATATTTATATGATAATAGCTTACGTAATAGCTTTATACAGAAGGTCCCTTACGCAAGGACTAAATAAATTAATCGACTTGGTATCGGTATATGCATGTAGCATCTCACAATTTTTTTAGGTAGAAACCCTGAGCTGCGAGACTTGGAATTTTTTTACAGGATGTTTTTGATGGGATTGTGTCTTCATCTGTCTATTGATAGAGGTGCTCCCGAAAGGTAATATTTTTCTAATGGTATTATACTGGATGGTTTTGAAAAATATCACAATATTATGATGACCAGTTCATGACCAGACACAAAACAGTTCAAAATGGCGGCCTCAACTATCAATTCTGACTTACTCATTCAAATGAAGGAACCATTAGATATGAATTTAGTGAAACGGAATAATATGGTAAAAAGGTTTTTCTATTTAATTCACTATTAATATATTTATTGGGCAAAACCCGATTAAAAGTTATAAGTAAATTCAATTGATTATAAAAGTTGGTGCGACCTTGGTGGGAATATCGCGTAGCCTTCATATTATAGGAGCTAGCAACAAGAAATATTGTGATATCAGATGAAAATATTTTTGATGAAAAATAATGATAATATATACTGAAAGAACAACACAACGAGAAACGAATTTATTTTAACCGAATTAATTCGATGACAATGATCGCAATGTCCATATCATAGGGATTACGTTGGATCCCTTATTTTCATATTTCACGTATGTCGTGGATCTACATACATACATACATAAACTCACGCCTTTTTCCCAGAAGGGGTAGGCAGAGGTGCCAAGACCCACATTTCGCCATGTATGTTCCGTCCCACGATGTGATAGGTGGCGAGCCTATCGCCATATCGGGCACAAATTCCTGACTCTGGGCTGATAATGAATAGAAAAATCCAATATCACTTTGCCCTACCCGGGATTCGAACCCAAGACCTCACCTTTGTAACCGTACCTTAGTACAACTACGCCACTGAGGCAGTCTACCAGTCAAATATCGATTTGGAACCCTTCGGATAAATAACAAAAAAACAAAAATTAAAATGACCCGGACTCGAACCCGAGACTTCAGCGTCGTAATCATATTATGAGGCAAAAATGTATAAAATTTCACCCGAATAATAACAAAAAAATCAATCAAAATGCGGATCGAATATTCTTTTTTCTGAGAATATTTTCATTTTTTCGGAATGATGGTTCTTTCAAATATCGATTAGGAACAATTCGGATAAATAACAAAAAGCAAAAATTAAAATGACCTGGTTTCGAACCCGAGACTTCAGCGTCGTAATTATATTATGAGGCAAAAATGTATAAAATTTTACGCTCCCTTCGACTAATTTCGTTGAGCGCTTATACGTAAGTCAATGACCTTTCTTTTTTATTTTGGTAACTTAGCTAGTTAAAAATGAATATATACTGCTATTTATTTTTTAAATATATGTAAAAAAATTAAAATGTACAAACACAAAAGAGTACCACCTAAAATAATAAGATTTACGTAAATTTGAAATTACGTAAAATATAATCGGCGGGCTAGAATTTCGAAACGTCGAGCGCAGATCCGTCGTCCACCAAGGCCCGCGGCCGTCTGACGAGAACGCCCCCAAAGAGATAGCTTATATGGCCGTAACGTACAAGAATGGGATAGGATGGCCCATGCGCTTCTCAAAATAAAACAACATAAGCGCCAAACCATATTTTATTTTATTGTCATCGTACTATTTACTTTTTTCTTGTTTTTTTCTCGCGAAAAACTAATATTTAAAAGTATGTTTATGTCAAATTAATCTTGAGTTTCTACACGGGGTAAGTTAGGAGTTCTGAGTTCTTAAAAAACTTAACAACTGCTACTTTGGACTGTATTTTTGTTAAGGCAAAGTGGCGTAATCATGTATTTTTTTTCATAAAGTTGGTAATTATATCATCAATTAAAACATATCTGAAAATGGACTACCTAATCTTAGTAATTTATGATATGTAGGATTTTAAAAAAGCCAAATTTTTCGAGGTATCCCCTTAAGTGATAAGTGGTAGTCTGATAAGTAGTCACGCACAAAATTCTTGTTGCGAAAATCTCACGTAATTGTGGATGAACCATAAGCAATAAGAAAATGAGAATGTAAAATTTTCGATTATTATTATAAGTACGCTATTTCATTATTCTTAAGAGCGTTTATACCCTGCACGCGCTTTTTGGCTTAAAAACAGGACTTTTCAAATGAGTTAATAGCCACCAATAAACAATTTAAAGGAAAAATAATTATAACTTATTTTAGAAAAGGTTGTCATCTAGGGATTTTGGTAGAAAACATTATAGATTGATGGATAATTTGTGAGTACTATAAGGATTACTGAACACAAGTTTCGTTATTTAGGCTTTAAATGGCAATTTAGAAGCTTAAGATATCCGAAATTACTAAATATAAGATGAAAATAAAAATATTATCAGACTAATAAGACCCTCATGGAGGGATTTTGCTGAGAAAAATAATCTTTTTGTGTTTAGTTCCTGAAAAATAAAAATTGAAACAATGCGAAACTATTCAGAAACTCTCGTCAAGAACATATTTTTTTTCACCAACTTATCGTACATAATTTTTTATAGCAATTGCATATTATAATAGAAGAACATCTTATCAATAAATTGCCATTTTTATATTTCAACAAAATTAGTTTTCATGTTTTCTACAAATATTTTAAAAACCACTATAAAACACGCTGTCCGACGTGGATCAAATCAGACCGCCGCAAGGTCTTCTAAAGGGAGGACATATCGCTCGTCGCTCCGGCCTAGCTGCAGTCGATTTTGCCGTACGTAGTAAAAATAGCCACGCGCGGACTGCGATTACCACATCTTAGTACTTTGGTAGTAAGATATTTAATTATTTTTATTACCTACAATGATTTTGTAGTGAGTATAAATTATGTTTCAGGTAATATAATGGGATGTAATTCCAAGGCTAAATTATGTTATGTATTGTAATATAAAATTAAATATATTTCGTAATTGTAAGGGGTTGTAAGGCCCCTAACACTATTTAAGTGTTCGAACACGAAATGATTAATAAAACGTCCGTAGTGTCTACTGATTGAACACTGATTTGAATGCAACTTAACAATGTAATAATAACGAAAATATAATTAGTATCTAAATGTGTATTATTCTTTGATTGCACAGTAATATTAGTCTACTTATAATGCAAATAAAATATTTTTATGATATTATATTACAGTTACATTTCAATTGAATATTTGAAGCGCACGGATCAAAGTTGTTTGAGCCGTTTGCATAGCGAGCCGACGCGGCAGCTCTACGCACACAGCTTTGGTCGCTTATGTGTGCATGAAATTAACGAAGAAATACCTATAGTTGACTTTGCGCGCAAGGTGTATACGCTCTTAACAGTACCGCGCGACCCTTCCACAGCGTAAAAACCTCATGACCTTTCGTACGATCTACAAATTTTCCTCATTAAGAAGCGAGCTGGGAGCTGTAAGCTTATCAGTACAGGTCATAAACTTCATTGCCTAAGCCAATTAGTATAAAACCGCGTTAATTAACGAGACGCGTTATATCATCCTGTTCTATTCACCGGCTTCGGCCAGTTTTTATCCACGTTTCCCTCTGCTTTGAAATCGAATGCTATTTCCTCGGAAACCAGACCCCACAGTTGCATAAAAACGATATGTAATAATTAGAAATCCAAGCTACATAACTGTCGTATGAGTTCCTTGGAAAATGATGCGCAGTCATGAGATAATTCTTTATGGAAGTAGGAGTAAAAAATATGGACATAGTTTGTTTATTGGATGTGAACTGGGCACTTCACATTCAGTCCAGAGAATGTTCTGAGTTATAGTGTTATATTACAGTTGTTATAAATAATAATTTAGGACCTTTTGTTAATTAATAATCACGTTATCACGTATAGTTTGTCACAACCATGGAAAATATGACCATGCAATTTCAATTAACAGAGTTTCAACATCGATACACACGGAGCAAATCATGAAATAATGGTTCTGATTCAAATTAAACAATTACCGATGCGGCAGACGGCGAGACAGGCTATAATAATAACATGAACTCGTTGAACAATGATTCAAAGACCACACAGAGCGTTCGTAATACAACATGAATGGTACGCGCCGGGATCAGTGCGAGTATGTGCTAAAATAAATATTATCGATACACGTACAGCAACAACTGCTTCCTTAAACAGGGCAGAAACTATTGCTCACACCGTGTAAGATGTTGCATAACGTTATTGGATTAAGAAAGCCCAATGTAAACTTTCTTAGTTTAAAAGTTCTGGAGTGGAGACCACGAAGCGAAGTGTCTGACGCCCGCCAACAAGGTGGAAGGACGACTTCCAACTGGTCGATGTGACGTTCATTTGGGGAGACCTATGTTCAGCAGTGGACTTCCTGCGGCTGAAGAAAGTGTGTAAAGTTTGTGAATTTTAATGTCATCACAATCCAAATATATCAAATTTTACACCGTCCACTGGATTTCAGACAATAGCTGATGAAACTCAGTTGAATACGGTGGTTGTTAGAAGATGATATTTTTCTATTTAAGCAATGAATCTAAGCGCTCCAAAGCCGCAGGAAACGTCTAATTAAAAACGCAGGATGTTAGAGTTTGATTGGAAATTGAATTCATCTGTCGATTAACACTGTAAACTTCAGTTGGAGAAGTTGTAGTCAGGAATACGAATTGGAATTGTTCCTCTACAAAATAAGATTACAGATCACCTAAATACGAAAAATATTACTAATAATATGTTATTAATAAATTAAACAACCGAGTTAATCACGAGTTGAAAGCAGACGAGTCCAATGAATGCAATCAAGGATGCGACCGGTTGACATTTTTGCACGAATATTAATCGGAACCTGTTCTTTATTAAAAAAGCTTGCTCAACCTTCGACGATTGCCCAAGGTCTGCAGAGTGTGATAAACGTAAGACTAGAAAATGCAGATAAGCGTGGACACTGCCCGGGTTCGTGAGAACACCTGTTTAATACCACCGCCGACACGTCGCTTGGTTCAAGGCTGGGACCGTATCAATCTATATTCGTTCCCAGTCATGGAGTTTAGCACAATGATCGTGTTTTCTGAATTTCTATTGCCCGAATTTGCAAATTTTAAACACATACGCAATCGGGTTACATCCATTCAACTCAGACGCTAAGTGTTCGTGATTATATTCCGCACGCCGAAAATTTCGCGTGCAGTTTTTTACGATCTGGATAATATACGACTTTTGGTTTTTAAATTGCTGGGAATTACATTTCGGAATGTATTTAATACTCGGTTTGTAGTTAATGATTCATAATAAATAGTAAACTAAATTTTGGTTTTGCTATAATTTCACGTTTCTCTCCTTTACACTTAATAATATATTATCTAATACAACTACAATCTCAGTTTTTGCTGTGTACATATTTAGGATTTGTGATTTTATTGTGACTAGCTTTAACACATAATTTGTTCCACTTCACGTAGAAGTCGGATTTTTTCCGTCACAAGTCTCACAAATCTGTAGATACAATTTACAACATAAAATTGGTCACTGATCACAGTATACTGGAAATATTAGAAAACCTTCAAAATTATCTTATTCCATCATTAATGAATGTTGAGTAGGTGGAATGATTCATTTTGTAATAGGTAATTATGCGCAGAGTATACTCATTGTTCTACTACCTGTCATTACACTAACAGATGATAGTCACAACGTGTTTGCCTTTTAACGTATTCTATTATACATCGAGCAGAAGATTTGTCTTATGATTTTATGACCGACCGTCTGTACCTGACTCGAACGCTCACAGAGAACTATTTAACAACCTGAAAGGAGAATGCCTATTTTACTATGAAACAAAATATCGGTGCGAAGATGTTTGTGTCTCGAAGAAAATTATTTTTTTTGTAGGGAAAGAAATATTACTTAAGTATATTATATTGGTTTTGTGAACAAAATGTTAAAGTGATTATAATTGCTTTATTTTACAAATCTGTCCGCCGGGATAAAACAGAAACACATGTAAGATCAAATCTTAAAAAATGCTGTAATGAATTTTAAGCATCGGTATCGAGATCAACGATATTTTTACCGATACTATGAATTGGCATTTTCCTTTAAAATCTACAAGCATGTTCAATTGAATTCAAATAACTATATGTTATGACTCGTAAATACACGAAGAACAATTAGTGATATAATATTTACTCAAGCTTTGACTGAGCCCACATCATCTCGATGTGTACAATTTGCTAGAAAAAAAAACCAGTGCGTGTAGAACTATTTTTGTACTGGGATCCCCCACTGAGGAACCCCGAAAAAGTATGTCGAATTATTCATAACGCAAAACGTGGCTAAAACACGGATTAGTCACTGTATATGCTGACCTAAGTTCCGTTTTAGCAAAATATTTCATGAGGCAGGAAATATGTGGTGCAAATTGCGACAATGCTGAATAATTAATATTACAATTAGTTTCATACATCACATGGCTTCACATTACCGACTACATGTGCAATTATGTTCTGTTTATGTCATTATATTACGAAAACTAATCTAAATCGTTAATTTCCACTGTAGTAGGTACGTATTATATTGACAAAGATTTTTATAATATTTCCTTGAAATCGATGGATACAATACATGAAATTACAACAGACAAAAATATCTTCTCCTGTTTTCAAAATAATCTGTTCCGCTTCAATGAAGAGTGCACTTCATTAAAAAAATATGTTTTTAAGTCAGCGTGAACGGTTATGTCGCCGGCCGAGTCGCAAGGGGTGTTGGCCCTTTGGGAATCTCAACACAATAAACGGGATAGCATAGAATAAATCATTTTGCCGCTTGAATGTAACATTAATAATAAGAATTAAGATTATACGATTACATTTGCGAATGCTGAATAAGTAATGCAATAACATGTATAATTCATTTAAGCAGCGTAGCCGGCGTTCGTGAACGTTTTCGTCGCTGATTTAGGCAAATTACAATTTAAGAGCCTGATATTTAAAAAAAATAGACTCTTAAATGAAATGAATTTGGAAATGAAAATAGTTTTACTTTTTCACATACTCCACTTTACATCTTAAGAACCAAAGCCCTGGACGGAATGTACATAATTATGTACATTACTAATGAATATCAAGGATATGATACAAGTTTTTTTTTAGAAACTGTTGAATGAATTACTTTTAGATACATTCATTGAGGCTCGTAATAACGAAGGTAAAATAATCTAATATCGTGTTGGTCATGTCTTATGAGAAAAACTCGTCTTTCTATTTATTTACGATTCTTGCCAGCATCTTTTCCTGATTATCAGATTTTTGAACTTCTGGTAACTTTGAACACCTCATTTCTATTCATGTTTCATACTGCAATAAACGAAGTTTGTTAATAGTTTTTTTTTTTTTTGCTTTTAGTTCGTCCTAGTTTGGGTCTATTCCGAGCATCGCCTGTATTCTGTATTCTGTATCAGCCCATATTCGTCCCACTGCAGGGCACGGGCCTCCTCTACAATCAACAGTACGATTGAGAGTGGTTAGGCCATATAGTCCACCACGCTGGCCTAGTGCGGGTTGGCGGACTTACATACCATAGAAATTTTTGTAAATACCAATTTATTATTATTTCGACTTATCCGTACGCTGTGGCACCTGGGGATGAAACATTATTTTCTCGGCTACCTTATCCACATCAACAAACAGCACTGAATTATTATTGTCTATTGGTACTATACAAACATATTGCGATACATATTTTACCTGTTGTTATCGTAACACTAGCTAATTTTCCGCTAACTTGATGAATATTTTTGCAATGTTGGCTTCACCTACACCAAATATAATAATTAATTATTAATTTTCGAATATTCGTGCGTTCATTTCCACAAATAAATTAGTGTCGATTACTTACAAAATAATTGTGTAGGACTTTTCGATTTCCCGTTTACCTCATATCTATAATTGAAATGTAATTGCAGAAATGATCGAAATTTTCATACAATTAATGCATTTACAATAATCGAGTGCAATTGTAATTCCAATAAGATTAACAGAAAACCAGATTTATCTTACTGATGATTTTAATTAGGTCCATTGGGTACTTGTCCCAAAATGATCTACGTATTGTAAAAATAAGCAGTTTCTCAATATACCAGCTCTCATTCATATTCAACAAGAGAACACAATATTAATCAGGGGATTAAAACATATTATTGTTTCATACATACCTTGAGGAAACAATCGGTGCGGGCGAGGTGCCGGTATTCCAAATTAGTAAACACACACTCTCACAATCACAACACTGTCGTTAATAAAACAACATTTAAATCATATCACTGATACTTTTTTCATACAAATAAACAGCTGGTTGTGTTTTTTGCCGCGGGGTTGTCAGATGTGTCCTTGAGGCACGCCAAACGCCATGTTGTTTTGTGGACGGGCGCGTGGCGACTGCGCGCTGCCGCCCCTTGCGTGCGCGTGCGCGATGCGTCACCCCGGCAGTCCGGCCTCGCATCCCGCCCGGGCTCCAATATTGTTCCTTGTTCCCTATTTCTGAACACCCTACACAGATGTTTACATTGAACGATTGCGTTTCCGACGTGGATGCACACAAAAAATATACATTTGTTAAAACGTTATCGCTGGCCCCGGCTTGCGTGTTTTTGTAAAGTTAAAATGTTATCCCCTTCATGACACTTTTAAATATAAAATAGGATTGAAATCTACTTGTAAGCGCCAAAAATAGGCGAAATAATAATATGCAAAAAGTGCCTGTTGCAGTTACATAGCAAATTATCGTTTAATCCACATTAAGTTAATATAAGTATTCTGACCATCCCAAAAAAATACCATGATCTTAGTTGGTACATATTAATTTAACCATATGCATTACATAAATTTTTACCTCATTATAACTATTATTATTATATTTGACAGCCTCCGTGGCGCAGTCGGATAGACGCCGCCTGAAAACGAGAGGCCGCGGGTCCGTTCCCCGCACCGAGTGAAATGTTTGTGCGGCCCTCAAATATTTCTTTCGGGTCTGGGTGTTTGTGAGACCGAAAAGTCTCTCGTAGTTCCTGATACCCACGACACCAGACTCGATCTTAGTGTGGGGTCAGGACTATGTATGTGACTGTTGGGTGTTATTATTATTTATTGAAACGCAAAGATTTGGTATAGACAGGTACTGAATACGATGGAGATTTATTGTAGGTCCCTACATTTCCAGGATCATCCCCAATAGTTGTAGTGACCAAAAAGTCTCTCGCAGTTCCTGATACCCACGACACAAGAGTCGATCTTAGTGTGGGATCAGGGCTATGTGTGTGACTGTTGATTTAACTTCCCATAAAGTCCGACTGCCAGATTTTTATCACCTATAGGTAGTCACGGTCTGCAGGGAAAGTAGTTGGCGGAGATGCGCACACTCAAACAGAAATCATGAGATGCATTAGACCCCCTATGTCCACAAGACCCCTCATCAAGCGCCGAGCCCGTACTACAAGCTACTCTTGCTATTTCATGCTAAACAGAAAGCGAAAAAATTTGACATATGAACTTCAAACAGTCTCCATCGAGGTACTCATAAGAATGAGTAACGTAACGGTGTTGCATAAATGATTTTTGTATGTTGATGATAAACAGGTGCAACAGGTATTCCTTTGAATAGGAGATTTCCAGATTAACGGTAACACCCAACCAGTTCCCGGAGAAGCTCAACTAGGTATATAAAGTTGTTTCAGTCAAAACCTAAACATGAAAATATACTAGTCTAATGCTCAAAACACGTGTAAAACGTAATTTTGCGTTAAATTGATACATTAGCAAATATATTAATTTAAAGTTGGAATTTAACCTTGAAATAGTATACATATGCATCATAATCGCATTTTGCGTTAAATTAATACATTAGCAAATATAGTAATTTAAAGTTGGAATTTAACCTCCAAATAGTATAGAAATGTAATAAAAACATGTGTCTGAAACGGTCATTAAACTTATTGTGATGATGAAGACATTAATAATACAGCCATATGCAGTGAAACGAACAGTCGCAGCTAATAGTGTATCATAAATAAAAGATTTATTCATTGTTATTGGCTAGACGGGCCCACCCGAGAAGAGCGAGAGAGCCAAGGCGAGAAAGCGAAGATGTTGTACCCTTAAAAATTCTGTGTGTAAGTACCGACAATACACCCACGAATCGCCCACACAGAATCTATTATAACTATCTACTGATATTATGATCTGAGCAGTGAGCTTGTACTTTAATACATTATAGGTATCGAGCAATATGTATCTATAACATATTTTTTTGCCTCTATCCGGCACCATATGTGATATTATGCAATAGGTTTTTTAAAACTGTCTGCCTTGGTGAATGGTGAGGTAGTTGTACTACGGTATGATTACAAAGTTGAGGTCTCGGGTTTGAATTCCAGCTTGGGCGAAGTCAGAAAATTGTACCCGATATGGCAATAGGCTAGCTCCCTATAACATGTCGGGACGAAACACACAAGGCCAAACGTGGGTGTACTGTTTGCTACGAGCACCTTTGTCTACCCCTTCTAGGAAATAGGCGTGAGTTTATGTGTGTATTTTTTATGGGAAACTAAATTAAACACAAAGCAAAAACAAATAAAACTGATGAAAATAGGATATTTTCAAAAAAGTGTATCTTCACCCGGGCAGAGCCGAGCCGAGCCACTATCAAAAATATATCCAACAGTAGCGCTTATAATCCTGACCCTGCACTAAGGTTTATGTCTTATGCCGTGAGTATCAAAAAGTACGAGAAACTTTTCGTTCTGAGAACACCCACACTCAAAACTAATATTTGTAGGCCAAAGCCGTTTGTTTTGATGCGGGAATTCAACCTGCGGCTATCTACCAACAACGCTACAATACATATAAACATCGCATTGGCGAATTTGATGTTGCAGTGAGGTGTGGTGCGGCGCAAAGTGACGTAATAAACAGTAATGATATTTAAAAAGATTAAAGAGTCCGTGATGCAAGCTTAATTTTACCCAAGTAGTCAAACTTAAGAGTCACAGTTGCAAGTGATGGAGCCACGCTGCAGTCAAGATTGCTGTACAAATTACGAACGGGCCCAGCCAGCTAGAATGGTGTGGTAAAACCATACTATGTACCTACTCGTATACAACTATTCCACAGAAAACATAAGTGCAGCAATGTTATAGCATTTCGTTTGTGTTCGTGGCACAATTTGCTGGAGGTTGGATGGATGGCGACAACTGTACACACTGGTAAATAACCGATCATAATTACCCACGTCCACCTATATCCTGTTTCGGGTTCACAGGATAAACGGATAGAATCAGGCCGCCATAATTATATCAGCTGGTGAGAGATAATCTATACTAATATAAGTATAAAACTGAAGAGTTTGTTTGTTTGTTACCTCTAATCTGAGGATATAATGGTTCAAATTAAAAACAAAATGTGTTGGATAGGTCATTTATCGAGTAATGCTATAAGCTATACCGGGTATATCAAGAGTGCTACCGAAAACGAAGCCGGGTGGTAGTTTTAGTGACTAGAAACAGAATGCAACTAAAAATTTCGCAAAGAAACGCGACAATTATTTTTTATGATTTTTTAAAAATCGTCATGTTTGTGTGGTAAATCCATAGTTTTTGCCAAAATAATAATTTAAACTCTTGTATACCGTAGATTATTTATAAAGAAAAGGGTATACACTATTATTTTAGGAAAAAATGTTTTTACCACCAAAATATGGTCATAGGAAAAAAATAACAAAAAAAAAATTGACGCTTTTTTTTTGCAACTTTTTCTGTTGCCTTGTGTCTGAAGTCGCTTAAACTACCACCCGGCTTCGTTTTCGGTAGCAGTCTTGATATACCCTGTATATTACCACGCTATGACCTATAGGAGGGAAGCAGTATTGAAACATATAGCGAATAGGAGAAAATTTTATTTGGTTTTCGTGGTTCGATTGGTCGATATTCTAAATTAATAGTCGGAATTGAAAATCTTGGCCGCCATTTTGAAAAGTGTATCTGCACTCGGGCGGAGCCGGGCCGGACCGCTAGTATAATATAAATACACCTAATAATCACATTGTACGGTGACACGACTCACGGTGGTCGCGGGTTCGAATCCCAGGGCGCACCTCTGACTTTCCGAAGTCATGTGTGCATTGATAGTCAACTACCACGCACTTAAAAACGGGGAAGGAAAACATCGTGAGGAAACCTGCATTTCATGGCGATTTATAAAAAAGTCTATGGTATGTAAGTCCACCAACCCGCATTAGGCTAGCGTGGTGAACTATATGGCCTAACCACTCTCAATCGTACGCTCGATTGTAGAGTAGACCTCGTGCCCTGCAGTGGGACGTATATAGGCTGGTACAGTACAGTACAATAGTCACATACATAGTTCGGACTCTTGACCCCAGTTTAAGGTCGAGGCTTGTGCTAATTTTTTAACGCAAATCTTTATAGCCTGTACTTCCCCTTAATTTTTGACATTTGACGGCATCAACTTGACAGTTGACAATTGTCGAATGGGCAACGAAGGCTGGTCAGCTGTTTTTGTACCATATTGCTTTATTTTGTGCTTTATTTATTGAAATACACCATGCCAGAGGACAGGAAAGGCCAGTAAGTACTCAGATAATTAGTATTCGTATTACAATGTTAAATATATTACTTCTGGAATACTTCCAATTAATTGATTTCCACTTAATTGATGCGTTACAGTAATTCTTAATACCACTTTTCTTGTTTAGTAATTATGTGTCTTATAAATAGTGTCATAAACATGTTATTAGGCAAATCTTTTATTGAATGTTATCATAACATAACGTCGTGTTGTCTACTGGCCAGAAGATTTTTACACTTAAGTAGTATTGATCAAAGACATACATACATCAACAGTAAACTCATGCCTCACTTTAGTCAGAAGAGGCAGGCAAAGGTTCTACTGATAGCAATAGATAGACGTTTTGCCTTGTGTGTTCCCACGATGTGATAGGGGAGATATATATTATATTGGTAAAAAATACAATGTTACATTTCAGAAGGCGCAATGAACCCAAAGAACAAAGACGGCGAGGTCGTCGCCATGACCAGCAGGCGGAGAAAAAAGTAGAGAAGGTGGAACCACCCAAAGTAGTCCAAAAAGGTATTATATACATATTAAAAATCTTCCACCAAGTTGCTTGATACAGGTTGCTTCCATCAGAGCACTGTGGAAATATTTGAGAGATGCCTTCAATATAAAAAAATAAAGGTTCTGGAGTGGAGGCTATGTGCAGTCTAAAAAAGTGTTGGACATCTGCCTATAAAGTGGACAGACCACCCCTTTCAAGGTTGCAAGAAGTTGCTGGTTGCCTGCTGCTTCCAAGGGTTTGATAAGGGAGATCCTTGATGGAGGCCTATGATCAGCAGAGACTGAAAAAGAATTTGGTTAATTTACAAAGTACCTTTTTGACTTAAATAAGGACATATTATAGTGTTTCATATACATATTTATCCTTGGGTCATATTGACTTATTAGACGACAGTAATATTGAAATTTCAATTAATGGTTATGAGGTGAGTAAGTGTATCTTAAAAATATTCATGTTGGATGTCCCACAATTTGTGATGATTCTGCAATGCAAGTTAAATATTATTAAATTCTATTCATGAAAAATATTCAAAATAGATACAAACAAGATGAGCTTGTATTTACTCACTTTTTAGACTAAATGAACTGAGCAAATAACAATGAATTTTGCTTTAAAACTATTTATTTTGACTGCTTTATTAGTGCAGTTACATTTTAGCATATATGGCAGTATAAGCCTAAGCTCTCGGTTTCGAATGCCAAGTCAGGCAAACTGATCGTGGATTTTTCTATTCAATATCAGCCCGGAGACAGGAATTTATGTCCAATATGGTAATAAGCTCACCCTCTATCACATTGTGGATAATATAAGGCAAAATATGGATGTCCTGGTAGCACCTTTGCCTACCTCTTCTGGGTGGAAAAAGTTGTGAATTTATTTTACTTTTAAAATAAAAGCACAATTATTTATTTTATAAAATAAACAAATACTAATCTTTAATATCTGTAACTACTAACTTAAAAAAATGTTTAATCAAGGCCTTGCAAACAATTACAGCACCTGAACCTCAAAAACCAGAGGTAGAACCTCCAGGCCCCGAATTTTACAAGAATCTCAAGAGGGAAACTGACGAAATCCTCAAAATCACTGAGGAGGAAAATACTAAATACAAGAAAAAAGAAATACTCAGCAATTGGTCAAAATATGAGATGCCCATAGAAAGTTATGAAGAAATAGAAGAACAAGAAAACTTGGGTGCCGACTATGAGGTGAGAACATATTTATATTTATTAGAAATGATAAGATATTACATAAGTATTAGGAGTGGTCTATTGATATTCTCTTATTTTTAATATTACTCTACTTGTATAATATTGCTGTATAACTTGTCGTATGCCAATAATCTTATAATTGTTTCCATTTTACAGTCACTTATTCAAGCATCTTTGTCAGTTGGTGGCCATTTTCAATTCAAACATGAAAAAACTTGGGATACAGATACAGGTCCCACTCCTTACGACAAATACTTCGAAATTAACATGGATAATCTTAATTTAGCTGTATGCACAATACCTTTCATTGAAAGAAATTCTATTGATCCAACTATCTTTAACGAAACCGACATATTGAATATGAATAATAGAGCTACAAGGTTTAAACAGAAATATTTCAATGATAAGTCATATACAACACCAGAAATCGAGGCTCAAGAGAAAATCCTCAATAGTCTAAAACATGACAACAAAACAAGTAATTCTGAAATAGAAGTACAAGAGAAAATATTGGATAATTTGAAAGAAAACTTTATTAAAACTGACATAGATAATGAAAACGATGATAATTCTGATATTTTGAATGTGACTACTGGAAGCTTAGACAATACAGTGCAGTCTGTAAAAGAGATGAAATCAAACACAATTTCTTTTGATTTCAAAGAAGAACCTGTAATCGAAAAGTCGCCTAGTCCAGAACCTGTTACTAGAGTGGAAGAACCACCAAAAGAAACGATTTTGGTAAAGGAGATAAGTAAAGTTGAGGATGATATAATTGATCCTGAAGATGACATTATATTTGGGAAACCTGAAATTGCGCGACCCATCAAAACAGTCAAAGTTGAAGCTAAGAAGATAGCAGAAGTCAAACCAACTATTAAAGGTATTTATTTTGGAACACTTCAATCATCTACATTTGTGTGTTTTTTTTTTTTATTTTCTTTAGGTAGGCTTTCTAAACTTTTTATTGTCACTGAGTAAATTTGAGATAGTTATTTTAAATTAATTAGTAACGAATTTACCGACGAACGACGAACACGGAAATCGATGTAGATACTGGTACAAATACTGTATTGGCTAGGCAATACAGTATTTGTACCAGGCAAGGTTTTCGATATATATAATAGAAGTCATAAGTGATCACTGATTATAATATCTAGAAAGCCGTTTAGGTACAGACTGCCATAAAAATACTGAAATGTCTATAGAATTTGGAATAAGCAGTAAATTGGTGACACAAACTCAATTGGCTCAACTACTCAACAATATATGTGGCGTTTTTTGGTTGTTATATTCTTTGTAAGCGATCGTATCGCTTACCATAAGGCGAATTGCATACTCGTCTTGCCATTAATTGCAATAAAAAAAAACCAGGCACTGTGTTATATCTAGAAAACATTGGTCCAAGCAGGCAAACACATGCTAACTGCCAAATGTTTCTGTAACAAGTAAATACGATGGTCGAAGAACACACATCAAAGGCGATTTAGGCGAAAGGCCGTATGGGTAGTTACCATCACAATTTCTATTTCTCCCACCAAACAGTAGTCTAAATGCTGTTTCGGATTGAAGGACATTAGATATACCCAGAGTAATCACTGGACATATTGAGCTGTTCATGAGCGGCCATATCTCTTACCATCAGGCGACCTGCATGATAGTCTCGCTATTCATATCAATAAAAATAAGTTTCCAGTATGTTTAAGCTCATGCAGATTGTCGTAAAATCATTAGCTGTATTTTCGTGTAGTAGGTATAAGGTTGAAGAAATTTCACCACTTTTAAATTCTAACGTCACCGTACACTTTTACTGGCGATAGGTCTTTTTTTTTTTTTTTTTTTTTTATTTTTTTTTTTTTTTTTTTTTTATTTTTTTTTTTTTTTTTATAATGGCCTGGCATAGTGGCGGCATTGCACCTGATGGAAAGTGTCAATGCCGCCCAGGCAGAGTATCCATTGGCATCGGACGGCAGTCCCATGCCAATGGAAACAATTATGCCGGCCTGCTTAGGTGCCTCTTCACACCACGGCGGAAGGACCCGGGATTGTAGGAAGGAGGGAACACGTGCGCCGGCAAACAATTCCACAGCCTGACGGTGCGGCACAGAAACGAATTTGAGAACCGTTTGGTTCGCGCCGGGATGGTGTGGACCGTCAAGCTATGGCTTCGCAAGCCAGCACGCGTGGTTCTGGTTAGGAATGGAGAGGAGGGGAGCAAGTTGAACAATTCCTCAGAGCACTCACCGTGATACAGGCGGTAGAACACGCTTAGAGAGGCGACATCTCTCCGGAGTTGTAGCGACTCCAAGTTGCTCGTAACGTCTGCATCATTCACAATGCGGATGGCCCGCCGCTGCAATCCATCCAAGGCATCGAGCAGGTACTGGGCGGATCCATCCCAGAGGTGCGAGCAATACTCCATACCCGGCCGGACCTGCGCTTTATATAAGCGGCAAAGCTGACCGGGCGTGAAAAACCGACGCACTCTGTTCAGGACTCCAACCCTGCGTGATGTGGCAGATATTACGCCCTCGATGTGATTCCTTGGATTGAGATCACAGCGGATATCCATACCAAGGATACACAGGTCATTCCGCACTGAGAGGGGAGTACCCTGAAGAATGGGGAGGGGAGAGAACGGGGATTTTTTGCACGTGAACGCACACACCTGGGTTTTCCTGGCATTGAACTCAACCATATTCCTGGAACCCCATGTAGAAATGAGATCCAAGGTCCGGTTGAGCTCAATGACAAGATCTTCGCGTCCCTTCACAGTTTCGACACGGCAACCTGGAGGCCCGCAGTGGTATCGCCCATGAACCGTGCTGTCATCTGCATAGCAATGAATGTTGCCAAGCGACAACATGTCATTGATATGCAGAATAAACAAGGTGGGCGACAGCACCGAGCCCTGAGGAACTCCGGCATTTACCGACATGAGCGCCGAAGCGTGTCCGTCTACGACTACACGTATTCTACGCCCATGCAGAAAGCCGGAAATCCACGAACACAGGTTGCCGGGTAGACCGTATGCCGGAAGCTTGGACAGAAGACCACGGTGCCAGACCCTATCAAACGCCTTGGCAATGTCGAGGCTCACAGCAAGAGCCTCGCCACGCCGGTCTATCGCCTCACCCCAGCGATGCAGGACAAACGCTAGAAGATCACCCGTCGATCGATTATGACGGAATCCGTATTGTCGGTCACTGATCAACGAGTGATCCTCCAGGTAGCGGACCAATTGAGCGTTTATGATCCGCTCCATGACCTTACACATCACTGAGGTGATAGCGATAGGGCGGTAATTGGTAGGGTCCGATCGATCACCCTTTTTGGGGATTGGTTGCACATTGGCCTCCTTCCAAGATTCCGGCACAACACCTGTGCGGTAGGACGCTCGGTAGAGGCGAGTCAGTGCTGGAGACAACTCAGCTGCACAAGCCCTTAAAACCACCGCTGGTATCCCATCCGGACCACTGGCTTTCCGCACATCGAGAGACCGTAACTCACGCCGCACATCACACTGCCTGATGCGAATATCTGCCATTGAGAAACCGCAATCAGGCAGCGTAGGCAGCGACTGGGAACCACGGTCTTCGAGGCGGGAATTAGCCGCAAAGAGATTTGCCAGCAAGGCAGCCTTCTCTTGCGGCTTGTGGGCCAGCGACCCTTCTGGGTACCTCAGCGGCGGCAACGCTGGACGACAGAAGTTAGATTGGACGGCCCTGGCCAACCTCCAATAAGCACGACTGCTAGTTGGGTGATCGGCCAACGCACGCCCAATCCTGCTAACGCGCTGGGCATCCGCCCTAACGTAGGCCTTCTTGCAGGCCTTGGAGGCACGGTTATAGGCTTCTTTGAGGGAACTGATATTGGGATCCTTCATGGCGCGACCCCTGATCCAAGCGCGATACGCCGCCTGTTTGTCACCGACAGCATCGGCGCATGCACGATTGAACCAGGAGCGTCCACGGCCCTTACTGGCGATCTCAGAGGAAGGAATGTAATATTCCATTCCAAGTCTGATCTCGTCAGCAATAGCGTTGGCACTCGCTGAGGGATCTTTACCCTCAAAGCAGCGCTGCCTCCAAGAGATGGATGCAAAATATTCCCGCATACCATCCCAATCTGCCGACGAGTAATGCCAGACCCTTCGCCTAACCTGCACGGGACGTGGAGGTGATGCGATCGGTACTGACGACCCAACCAGGCAGTGATCGGAAGTGCCCAGAGGCGCACTAACGGTCACATGATACCCGGCTGGGTGACTCGCCAGCAGAAGGTCCAGCAAAGAAGGCGCATGACTCGCCACATCCGGGATCCTGGTGGGCTGGTTCACCAGTTGTGTCAAGTCATGAGTCAGAGCGAATGCATGGGCAGCTCTGCCAGCATGATCAGTCTTGGAGGAGCCCAGCCACAGTTCGTGATGAGCATTGAAATCCCCCAAGACCACCATTTCGGCCGACGGGAACTGCGCCTGCGCGTCATCAGCCGCCTGGCTAAGATACCTGAACAGCCGAGTCGTCTCATCGTCCCCGTTGTGAGACCTGTAAAGGCACACGTAGATGCGGCTCAGGGAACCTAGATCCACGTGCACCCACAGAGCGGAGAAGGAGGGGTCCTCCATGCAGTGCAAACGGCGACAGCAGATGTCCGACCGAACATACAAGCATACCCCGGCTTTAGGCTTGAAGTTTACTTCAAGCGAATAACCGGGATACAACAGGTAAGAATTATCGGTCGGACAACGAATCTGCGTCTCCGTTAGGAAGAGCAAAGCAGGCCGGGCCGTCTCAAGATGGTGGTGGACGGCATTGAGGTTTGTATGGAGTCCGCGGATGTTAGTGAACTCCATAGTGAACGCGGTGGTGGGGTTAAGCACCGCTGAAGGACCTGCTCTGTTTAGTTGCACTGTCATGGTAGAAAGGATGGGATTGGTGAAGAGGCAACGAGGATCTTAGGTTCGGGCACTAAGAAGGCCGAATGGGCACCGGCACGAAAGGGTCGGCAGGAAGCGAATTGATCCGCCGGACGGAAGGGCCCCCGTACCCTCCCGGGATGGGCCGCCGGGACCCCACTTCCGGTCACCAACCGGCACGACGTACCCACCCAAGATTATGCGCGGCATGGTGAGGCAGCCTCTCGAGGTGGTTAGCCCCGATTGGGCCCCTGTACTATACCGCGGGCGGCCAGCGGACAACCGTTTCTACGGGTCTCCCTGGCCGGCGGATCAACTCTCCTCCCTTCGACAGAGGACCGAAAATACCCACACGGTACAACCTCATGCCCGGACTTAAGATCCTCGAATAAACCGGAAAACCACTGGCTGATCCCGGAACGCGATCCCCTTACGGAGATCACTATGGCGGTCTTTACGCCTCATGGACGGTGGTCGCTACCCGGGCGGACACATAAGTCCTACCACCACTATGTCACTCATTTGGCACTACCCAGGGGTCACGTGTAGGGTATCTAGAGTCAAAGCCTACGGACGCGAGTGACGTTAACCCCCAAATCTTCTTTCATATAAGGGAGACCGCCTGGATAGTGATCTACTACAATGTCTATTTTTCCCGCCAAACAGCAATGGCAATGCAGTTTTTTATTGCGGTTTAAAGGAAATTAGAACCAGATTAACTACTGGACGTAATGAGACTTGTTATATTATGTCTCAGAATGGCGAGCGCAGTGGAATTGTGTGGTTTGGTTTTGCTACTGTCCGTGAGCGGTGGTACCTATCACTTACCATCACGCGAATGGCATGCTCGTCTCGCCATTCATAGCCATAATAAAAATAATGATAAATAATAGTTTTAAAAAAAAACTAAAAAATTACGCTTTTATAGAAAATCCAACTAAAACAAAGAAAGGCAGAAAAAGGTGTCCCAGCACCACCATTTTATCTACGTTTTTGAAGTACCAGCGCTCCCTCTATAATCTATATTATAGATACTCTAATTAACATAAATACGTCTGAAGCTAATAGCGTATTAAAATTGAAACTAATAGGTAAAATTCTTCACTCATACAAAATATTACTTATATTAAGTATTGGAATTCTTAATTTGGCTTTAGGTACATATTTTTCAATGCTTATAGTGCGTTAATGTTAATTATCTAAGGCTGTAAGTAAAATTAAAAACAACTCTAAATTAAAATGTATATTTATTTCAGTTGCTGAAAACGAACAGAAACAATCAAAACATCCTGTTATAGAATCACCAGAAGACTTAGAGAAATGGCTCGATGACTTCCTGGATGGTTGATGTTGGTCATTATTTGTCCACTGGAACCTATCAGATCATGACAAAATAACCACTATAGCTTAAAACAGTTATGTGATACGGTTATGTTAACTAATTTATTAAATAATGTACATTTCTATGTTTGCAATATTTACTAATTGAACGTAATTGGAATGTTGATATAAACAAGCATATTAATTCATGAAAACCGTTTAATTTCCCCCCCTCTAAGATTTTTGTCAGTAGATGTCATTAGTATTATTACCTTTAGACCCAGAAAGCGAACTGACAACATAGGCCTCCTCAAAACGTGGTAATTTTGTTTAAAAAATCATTATTGTTGCTATTTGGCAGTCTTTTAATTTTGTACAACTACGTACATGCTGTCTCGGATTCGAATCCCAAGTTGAGCAAAGTACCTAATATTGGTTTTTTCTATTCATTATTATCGGCCCGAAGTTAGGAATCTGTGCCCGATGTGGCGATAGGCTCACCCCCTAACACATTGTGAGGGGAATACAAAAAGCGCAACGTTAGTATCTTGGTTGCTACCAGGGTAACCTCTACGCCTACGCTTTTTGGAAAAAGGCATTATGGTCCAAGATCCCAGGGCCCCCAGACGTTACTTATTTTCTCATAAAAAAATAAATGGGATAAAGTAGTGTTAGTACGTACTTTGAATGTGTGCATACCTGCTAGCTTGTGTCGACGGCCAATTCATAGGTACCAGGTGCTAAAGGTAGATAAATACGGTACTGATTTTTCTTAAATTCTCAGTGCTGATTTTTACATATGTTTTAGATAATTTTGTTAAAAATTTATAATAATTATTGCCAGACACTTTCCATCGGCGCTTATCCTTAACAGACGCTTTAAAGCTTCAAAAAAAAAAACATATTTTTACTTATAATCTCACTCTTGATTTTTATATATGATCAGTACCGTCTTTACACTAAGGGCACACGGGGCCCGTGCCCAGGGCCCCCATCCTCAGGGGGGCCCCGAAAAAGAGCCAGTGTAAAAAAAAGACAAACCGAAAATTGTCCTCACACATTTACTCACACGTTTCACGACTCCTACAACATTATACGTATATTTACAAATTTGTAAGAAGTAATAATCATCTATATCAGTAGATTAGTGATAATATAACTCCACATCCTAAAAGAGATCCCTCCAAACTAAAAGTGAAATGCTATAAATTTGTTCTCTGTCACAAAAATAGTAATGATACTATATAGGTAGTATGTTTGCATCATAAAAACATTTGTATAACACCAAGGTAGGGGCCCCCGGTCCAAGGGGGCCCCGAGCTTGAAAGGCCTCAGGCCCGACGGGGTACTCGGCCCGAGATGCCGAAAGCAGAGAAAGAATGTAACATACACACGATACCCATAACGAAAATGACCTTAAATTTTTTTTTGTCCGTCCGATTTTGACGGGATTGTCATTGTCAGGTAGCTGATATAATAAGTAGTATAAGGATTAGCTTAGGCTACATTTATTTTAGAAAAATTGCAATGCCCAAGCACTCCCCATGGAATAAACGATAAAACACACAGAGAGATCCGAAGTCTCTCCGCAGTCCTAACGGTTTCAATTTGTCTGTGAGATCGGGATCATTGACTATTCGACAAGCTCGTCACTGCAAGGAGTCAAATTGATCGAGCTGGTATTTTAGGGCACCTGTCCAGAGGTGAGAGCAGTAGGTACTCCATGTGAGGCCAGATTTGCGCTTTGTAAAGCGTCAATCTATGACCCGACGTAAAGTACCGCTTGGCCCTGTTCAGAATTCCGAACTTCTTGCTCGCCAGTTTGGCTTTGTCCTCCAAATGACTCCTAAGCTCGACCTTGCTTAATATTTCGACGCCAAAGATCCCAATACTCTCGGATTCTAGGAGAGTAAGAGTAATTGTGGCGCCATGACAAAGGGGTCCTTCTTCGCAGTGAACACGCAAACTTGTGTCTTCGAAGGGTTAAATTGAACTAAGTTCAATTCACCGCATTCGGAGGCCCGCCCCAGAGAGCTCTCGACTTCAGATACAAGTTGAAACCGTCTTTCCATAATGAAATCCCGAGAGTGGCTCCGTTGGCCGATGTACCGCGCGTCACTCGTACTATCATCTGCATAACAATACATGCTATCAATAGACAAAATGTCATTAATATGCAGGATAAAGAGTGTCGGCGATAGCACCGAGCCTTGTGGAACACCAGCATTAATGGTCTTGGTCTCAGAGCAACAGCCGTCCACTACGACTTTTATGCTCAGACCATACAAAAAGCTGGCGATCCATTTGCAGAGCCCCTCAGGAATTCCATACGCAGGTAGCTTCGCCAGAAGGGCGCGATGCCACACTCGGTCGAACGCCTTCGAAATGTCAAGGCCGATCGCAATCGCCTCACCCCCACTCTCCAAAGCCTCCGCCCAACGGTGCGTGAGGTACACCAGAAGATCGCCAGCCGAGCGACCGTGACGGAAACTGTACTGGCGGTCACTAATCAGCTGGCGAACCTCAAGATACCTCAAGAGCTGAGTGGTTATAACTCGCTCCAAGACCTTGGAGAGTAGGGATGTGACAGCAATCGGCCTGTAACTTGAAGGGTCTCATCGGTCACCCTTTTTGGGGACAGGGTGTACATTGGCGACCTTCCACAGAGCCGGAACCCGGTTGGCTTTATAGGAAAGACGGTAAAGGCGCGTGAGCACGGGTGTTAACTCAGGGGCGCACCTTTTAAAAACCACTGCGGGGATACCATCTGGCCCACTCGACTTACGGACGTCAAGAAGCCTGAGCTCCCGTCTGACAGCACGCCGGATTATTTTTATGTCAGATGGGAGACTCTTACAACGCGGAATGTTCGCCGGTGTGGCTCCCCCGTCATCCAAAATCGAGTTTCAGGTAAAGAATTAGGTTAAGAGATCGGCCTTCTCCTTTGCACTGTGGGCCAAACTGTTATCGGACTTACGCAGTGGTGGGAGACTGGACAGGCAGAAATTAACCTCCACAGCCTTAGCGAGCGACCAAAAAGACCAACAAGATTGATACATAACTTCGATATGAAATGATCTTAGTAGATAAATGTTAGATTTTAATTCTCTTTATTTCTCAGAAGGGCCCCAAATTCTTTTGTGCCCAGGGCCCCATCATAGTTAAAGACGGCCCTGTATATGATACTTACGGAACTATTTGAACACCCCTGGTCAGCAGCCAGACCAATTGGAGGGGTCAAACATCCCCCCAGACACACATAAAGTGTCGCTATGTGTATGAGCGAATGAAGAGTTCAATCGCAAAAATGTGAAAAACTTTGATGCAAGTAACTTACCAGCATGCAAAAGTGAGCTTTTACAGCAGTTTGGACGAGCTAATTACATCACTTACCGAACAAAAATGCATAATGTGCATTTTGCGCAATTCATTACATTTCCGTCTACTATTTTTACTAGGATTATAGGCAACGAACATTACCGATTACTCCCGAAAACAGCCGAACGCTCATAGCCTGCCGCAGGAGTCGCGCCTTTCGATATGCATGGGTGTGTGCGTTTGCGACTGTGCACGGACACCAAAATTACTACACACACGCAAACAAATGTCATGCGGGACGCGGCGGCATTAGGTACTTGGTTGATTAGATAGATTATTTTACTTTGCAGCACCGCTTGTTTGTCGTATAGCAATCATAATGTTTGTGTGCTTGCAAATAGTTGCTATTTATAAAATATTAGGCGTTTTTAAGTTATTATATTTTGTTTATTTATTTATTTACTATTGATTAAAGTCATCTAAGACGTACGTACGTTATAATAAAATATCTGTGAATGGCAAGTAAAGCACTGCATTTCTGCCTACAAGGAGCGCACGCCCCTGCTGTATGTACCTATTTTGGAACAAAAAACATCATAGTAAAAGGTAACTTTTATTCAATAATTATTTGTACACCTAATACATCTTAGCTATATTCGGCGGAACAATACAAGGGAACCTATTTATATAAATAAATATCCAACTCACATTTGGTCAAGTCCCACACTAAAATTGAGTCTTGTGTCGTAGATAACTACGAGATTTTTCGCCCTCAGACACACCAAGAACAGAATCAAATGCCCGTGGTTCTCATAAATATTTGTCTCGGTGCGGGGATCGAACCCGCGGCTTCTCGTTTCGCAGCTGGCGTCTAGCCAACTACGCCACAGAGGCTGCTGTTGTTTCGTTTAAGATTCGCGTAAATTAGAAGAATATTTTCTTGATTCAACGAATTTCCTCGGGTCTTAGGTGATTTCTTGTAACTACTATGTTTTCTGTCTCCAATCTTGAGGTCAGCAGCGGCGTTGATGGTGTGATTCGCCAGAGTCTGCAGGCCTAGTCATTTTTTTTTTACTATATTTATAATAGACAGAGGTGCCGCGGCATTGTCCTAGGAGTCTGCCAGATGACCTATTAATTTGGCTATATAGGGTCGGTGGTGGAAAAACCAATGCCGGTGTATTTCGTTTATACACGTACATACAAAAGATAACTTATATAATATGCAAAATGGCGGTGACATAAGTATTTTTTTTTTTGGACCACATATAGGGTACCGCATCAGCAGCCCATACACCAAATTTTATTAATTTATCACCACCCGTTTAGCCACAGGATAGTTTTTTAGTTTTCAATATTTAACCACCTGCTGTAGCGATTTGGCTAGGTCATTGACACAAACGAATAATAAAGGTCAAGTGCAATAAAATACAAGGTCTTATTATTAGTTGCATAGAAATAATATCAATAATTGAATTTAGACCTAATATCCATGATAGTAAGACTCATAACTTCGCGACGTCGTGATGTCGAATAGGCAACGTCGCGTCGTTGATCAAAATGAGGCTAGGGTGGCAACGACTTCATCGATCATACAATATCAATATTATCGATATAATTCAAACTTTATTATTGAAAATTAAAGAATTCAAACTTTATTAATAAAAACCTTTATTTATCGACAATATTAAAAACAAATGTGATACATAAAATGAGATACACAACTCACATCTACATTTTATACTTACTTAAAATTGCTATGGGTCATGTGGCAACATCCGAGACATTATTCGGTATCATTCTGTATGGGTACTGTTGAGACGCATTTTTTCAAAAGCAGGCGCTATGGTGACAATGTAGAAACCCGCTGATTAGAATGAAACTTGGAAAATAACTTTTACTAAGTCTTTGTTTTTGTGTATTTATTTGTACTGAGGTCTTTTTGGCACGCTTAGAATATGTTCTGATAACTGTGTTAATAAATATGATATTCTTTGACATTTACTGCCCTAAAAGTATTTAAATATGAATTATGCGGATTTCATATTTCAATTGACGACATTTATTTACTCTCGATAAAAATATCGATGAATTATTTTATGCATCTCTAATCGTGCATCCTTCCCCACCGCGCCTGCTCCTGGGATTACCCGCGACTCCTGGGCAGTGTTGCAACGTAATTACACTAAAACTATTTGTGCTTCATTTAATGTAAAATACCAAAACAAAGTATACAGTAAGAATAAAACATACTGGAATATGACTAACAAGACAAATAGTAAAGTTATTTCTGACACTTACTAACTGTTTATCACTACAAAATAATGATATAGGGTCTTTTATTTCACCGAGCCATCCTTAAATTTTCAACCAAACCATAGATTCGATTTTAGTGTGGGGTCACGACTATGTATCTCCACTACTTTATGATGAATTTTAGAAAAGTGACACATACAGCGATTAACTTCTTTAGTCTTTTTACGGAATACTTGTAACTTTTAAGAATGTGTTTATTTTCGCTTTCTATGAAAAAAGTCCTGTAATAAACAGTATAATAATCTCCTCTATATTATATCCATCTACGATATTTTTACGAAACTTTTCTGTATTTTTTGAAATCTAACCTAGCAACACTGCGATCGACGGTCGAAGGTCTGGTGACACGGGCGGGGGCGGGGGCGGGGGCGGTGGTGTAAACTCGGGAGTCGGCACCCGCGCCACCTCGTCAGTGAGCCGTACTTGTTCTTTGCGAATGCGCGTGCGTTGCTCACAACACATTACGAATTACGATAGCATTTTATGTTCATGATGTCGCGATTTACAGCTGTGGAATACACTGATATGATTTGTTTGAAGGTCTATTTAGTGGCAGTAATATTTTACGCGACGTGCTATTTTCATCCCACTTCGCAAAAATAAGACTGAATTTGTGTACTAATTGTCAGTGGCATCGTCGCTCCCAACCCAATGAAGCAATTTTGACTCACATAATTTGTGTAAAAGGTGACTTGATTAAGAGCGTTTTCATTAATTATTCTACGAATACAATTATGCCTAAAAACTACAAAGGATTCATCGCGCCAAATCAATTTAAAGCCATTTGCGAAGCGGCGACGAAAAATGCGGCGTTGCCGCTCTTATGTCTGGGTCAACTGAGGGCAGTAGGTAACTTATAAAGCGTGTTGTATTTAAACCAATTTATTTTATTATTTAGTTTGTTTGAAAATATCATTTTTTCAATTTTAATGTGATTTAAAATCTAATAATTTTAATTTGTTTTAATTTACGTTATTTAATGACGTTGTAATTTAAAGCAATTAAAACACCGACACTTTGTATAATAATAGAATTAATACTACATTATTGAATTTATTTTCATAGTTGCGAAACAACGGAACTTTGCGTAGTGAGCTTGGTACCTATAAAATATGATAATTGTTATCATCGATACTAAAAATAAAACTAACGTTGGGAGTATGTACTAATCATGGTAATTTATTTCAGCTAATGCCTACTTTAATTTCGGAATACAATTAAGTTTCTTCTGACATAACCAGTACTTTTTTTCATTATTGTTGCTTCCTCAATTTCGCTTCTGTTTGATTACGCAGTAATAAGTGTTCTGAAGTAGATTATATTGTTTCGTGTTTACACCGTAATTGTATCTTGCATCTTGTGAATAAGCTGAAGAACCCAGGGAGTCTTGTTTGAGATGAGCTCGATACGATTCAGGCTTACAAACCTTTAGGGAGTAACTACATTTATTCAGTCCAATTCGCATCGCGATGGGAGGTTATGATTGTACATACTCATTTCCGCTTCTATCAGCAGTGTACAGCATCGTAAGTTGCGATAGCATGGTAACAGGTTAAATGATTTTATCTACCGCGTACAACGCTATATAACCGCGAAACAATTCCATACTCCATGTCGTACAAGTTGCAAATTAATAAAGAATAGAAGTTCGCGAATAGCGCTGTACGCAGCGGATCATCTATAAACACTGTCACCATACACAAGGTTATTATCGATAAGAATAGTTAGGCATGCTGCTGCTACAGCGAACTTCGGCTACTGTCTTTGGCATGCTTATAACACTGCCACACTCGTATATTTATCGCCATTTTAAGCTTCAAAAACTGAATAGATGCAGAAATCTTAACGGATTAGTACGAATCTCCATGCGAAATAGATGTCTTCTATGGACAAACACTGAATAAGTGTAGTTAAACCCTTATTTTAATCACACAAAAGGAAATTAGTTTACAAGTACGAGTGAACACTGACCAAGTCAGTGTAGCAGGAAATGTATGTAATACACAAATACCCGCAATCTCACTCAATTATTTCAAATAATTTGTCAGATCCATGTTGGAAATGTTGTCCATCTGACTTGAGAAGTTGTTCTGATTTTCATCCACATTTAGACCATCTTGTATCCTTCTTTAGTATATTTTTTAAAGCTGAAAATAATTTGCAGATAGGCACATTGTTACTCAAGACATTGACATAGTTTGTACATAACAATATATCACCACATAGTACTGATGACAGATTTGTGGTATAATCTACTGTGGTACTAGTCATCAACGACTGCTTTAGTCTGTTTAACTATATTAGTATTTTATATGAACTATTACCGTGTCAATAAAATGTGTCCGACGTTCTTAGTTATCTAAGTGTTAACGTTGTAATTGCGTTATTAAATTCACAGTCTTAAATTCTCAAGACAATCGGAGCGGATCAGGAATTGCTAGGAAAGTTAATCTAATTGAACATAATACCTCGGCCTAGGCGTTGTTAGGTATAATTTGGTAAGTTTTGGAGACTAGTTTATAATTTCATAGTTTTTAACAAGCGCGGACTTTTTGTTTTCTGGTTTGGTTGCTGATTTTTATTGTGCCTTGTCTGAGGTAATTATGTTTCTATTTCATAGAGAAGTTAGTATTAAATAAGATCATTTGTAAAATTCCAAGTTTATTGCCTTACGGGAAGTTAGATTAAAATAAAATTTTAAATGGAACAATGAAAACATATTAAAAGGTCAAAATGGTTGCCCTTAAAAGAATGAATCCCGCCCAACCACAATTCTTACACAGCATTTATTTATTTCCAAAGGTACCTACAGTACCCAAATAATTATGTTACTAAAATGCATTAAATCCACTTTGCGACTTTACATCATAACTATACAATTCCATTCAACACGATCATTACAATAGGTACTTCATTAAAAACGATATCGGTTGTTTTGGTTGAAATGATGACCACCGCCTCCTCTGCCGTCATAATCGTTGGATGGGTTCCATCTTCGATATTGCTGCGACGACGTACTTGAATCAGTTTGCTGAAAGCTCTTCGCTCGTGCCGCCAACTGAGATACTAACTGCGCTGGCGTTAGGTGTGCGATAGAAATGGGTCCACTATCCCCAACGCTGCCCGACGGGTTGAAAACTGCTTTGGAATTCAGCAAATCTTCTTCTTCAACTTGAGTATGCACAGTACTACTGATAAATTCAGAGTTTGTCGAAGTACCCATGTCGCAGGTATTCACGGAATTTCGAATTTCACACACATCACAATAGGGCGTAGTTGTTTGAACGCCAACACTTTTCACTTCTTTTATTGCCATTGATCCTAAAAAAGATTTATCGAGGCCTATCGTAGCGACGATATTATTAAGAAGCAATTTATTGTGTATATTCTTCTGAGTTACTGATGTGACTTCAAATTCCACCGGTGCTTGTCTTTTCAATGGTGAACAAAACTTTTGCGAAACACTTTGCGGTTCCGTACTACATTCGTCATTTTTTATCACCAAACGATGAGGTTTCATTAACTTGGACAACTTTTGAACAGCAAAGCTGCACCGACTCATCACTGTGAACACAAAATTTTCACACTATTCAAAACCAATCCTGTATAACACTTTAAAATGACATAATGAAGAAAAAAATCCTGTGTCAAAACTATCAAATCATTGAAGTAAAATTGTAGTGTAACAACATGTATTTGAAATCTGATTTGACGCACCTTTTTTAGTTTTGTTATCCGACGCATTGCTACTACCTGAGAAATGTTGAAAAGATTTTTTTTAGTTAAAAGAGAAAACAAAATAACATATTAAATATTATCATATCATTACATCCAAATGTTTCTCACCTTTGGTGTTTGGTGCAAGTTTTAAGAAATCTTCATGTGACAACTTGCCCTCTGCAACTAACTGAAAAGTCAATCACACAATTATACACTTTAAACAAAAAGTAAAACTATTGTATGAATAATAAAAATATAATTACTTGAGCTAGAGCTTCACATGATGCTTTCACAGTCTGTGCATGCAGCTGTGGTTGAGATACTGAAGGAACCGATGATGCTGCTGATGGATGTGGTACCATAGGCACTTGTGATGCCATAAAATTGGCTTGAGGGATATTTTGATCTAATATAACAGGAGGAACAGGATCAATAGGCATTGGGACAGGTTGGGGCATTGGGACAGGCTGAGGCATTGGCATAACTTGTGTACCTGGTTGGGACATTGACATATCCGGTGGACCCATCTGATGCAATAACATGTTTGGTTGACCTTGAGGAATTATTGGGATACCAGGTTGTCCTGGTTGACCCAAATAAGTGTTGTACTCTCCACTAGGAGGATACATGTATGGTGCATTCATGTTTGACATCTCTGGATTATATTGTTGCTGAATGAATTGTTGAGAAGTGTTTTGAACATTATAATGGGAATCCTGTCTTGAATCATATTTTGGACTACGCACTGGGCTCCAACGGACATTTCTGTCTGGGCTATGATCTTCCTTACTTGGACGATGTTTTGAGTACGATCTTGGACTGTATCGAGACCTGCTTCTTGACCTTTTTCTTGAACTACGTGAAGGACTCCGATGTGACCTTTGTCTTGAGTGTCTCCTTGGGCTACGTCTGGGGCTGTGGTGTGAATGTCGCGGTGAGCTCCGTCGAGGACTATATCTTGAGCTACGATAGGGACTGCGCTTTGATCTATGTGGGGGACTGTATCTTGGGCTATTCCTAGGGCTGTGGTGTGACTCACGCCATGTATGTGGGCTGTGCTTATACTGATGAGGTGGACTGTGTTGTTGATTTTTGTGCCATGTGTATTTATTAGGCACATATCTTTTGTGTGGGCTGTATCGCAAATTATATCTTGGATTATAATGTCTGTAACCATGGTTGAAATTATTCATATGCTTTGGACCAGATTGATATATTTTGCGCATGCCACGCCCTGAGCTATGAAAATCACCATGGTCTTCGTATTGTGCATATCGTGATGGACTATGCCACCTTGGTGAATCTGAAACTTCATGCTTTTTTGGACCTAAGGAGTGCTTGTTAGGATCTCCTTCATGTTCAGGGGTTGTCTTTAACTTCGAAGGCCGAACTTTGTCAAAAAAATCATCTAGCTCAGTTCCTGGAGGACGAAGATCGTCTTTTGACTCCAAGTGTTTGGCTAAATGTTCTTTGACTTTAGCTTCTTTGTCCCGAAGGATAGCTGCGTTAGTCTTCTCTAGATCGCGCCGTTGACTGCATGGATTAGAGTACCTGTTTATTCGGCCGGGGCTGACCGAGTGCCGCTGGTATTCCGGTTCGTCGTCATCTTTTTCATGTAAGCTATCGATCACTTTGAGACCATCCATAAATTCTTCCTTCTCAAAATCATCGAAGAAATTATTCGGTACATCCTCACCTGAATCTTCGTCCAAAACGGGACTCACTTCGTCTGCCATTTCAGAACACAAAAACCGAACTCGAAATGTGTGTTGAAACTACTTTAACACACGGAATCATATGTAACAACAATAACCGCACGCAATTATAATCGAATCAAACATTCCAAAAAATAATTCATCAAGCACCTAATTCATAAAAATAATTCGTTAGTGGAGTAAGAACAAAGTGCTAGGTATTTTATTTCTAGGATTTTCAATCACACTTTCAATTGACATTTTGAATCTGAACTAGAGATGTTAAAAAATAATCGATTTTTAATTTAATCGATTATTATTTTCTTATAATCGATTTTTTACAACCGATTTTTAAAATACTATTAATCGATTTTTTATATATCGATTATATAAATTATCCGTAAAAAATCGATTTTTATTAACAGTGCTATCTATGCGACGTATGAAAAAACTCGGAGTCAATTTATACTGTTTAATATTATTGCAATGCACATCATTTAATTTTTATTAAAATAAACGTTTAATGGTACTGAAAATTTGTATCAATAAATAAATTAGGTTTCCTTATTGAAAGTTTAATGGAACATTCACTTTGATTTTTAGTTTTGTATATGATATTTTTTTATTCATATCAATTTACTTGATTTTTATTTAAATAAATTGTTAATATGAATTTCTGAGGATTATTTTTGGAATATGAAAAGCATTTAGATTTTTAAATGATAGAAAATAATCGATTTTTCGCAAAATCGATTATTTTTAATAATAATCGATTTTTAACAAATCGATTAATATTCGACAATATTATTCAAATGGAGTCGACATTCGAGTTCCACCGTAAAGGACAGATATATTTTTATATTATCGTTTAGATCCGCTCTTACAGACAATAATAAAGCAGCGCACCATACCTTTTGTCTTATAATCACTTTCAACACATGGCGAACGGCATGGTCGTCTCGCCATTGATTGCAATAAAAAACACTATCATAAATCAACTAGGATCCATGATAGTACCTCTATGTCACTAAAAGCAACGGTGTACATTGCTGGCGCATTTCTTAATATTCAGCCTTCCTTTATGTTCAGCACGTAATAAATCTGCATATGATCCTTTTGCGAGTACATGGTCTTATGCGATTAAGCAACAAGCACTAGCGTGGAAATTAAATATCGTCCTTTTTTTATTGCAACGAATGACGAGACGAGCATACCGTTCGTATGGTAAGCGACACGCTACTACGCTCGCCATCCTAAGACATTAAAAGTCAGCTTTAATAGTTACCACAGCTACAATGTCTTCAAATCGAAACACAACAGTGCATTTACATTGCTGTTCAACGCGAGAAATAGACATTGTGGTACCTACCCTGGTGGCCTCTCAGTATGCTACCTAAACCTATTCAGCTAATATTATGTATTACTTACTTTTGCACTTTAAGTCATTGACGTAAAATATATGGACGGGGCGGAGAGTACGAAAAGTGTTGTCACGAAAGTGGTCCGCGGACCAATACAACCGGTGGTGACGTCACAGCGCACCGGTCTGTAAGTCGTCGACAAATGCCTAATTGTATCGTCGTGGTTGCAATAAAGATGACCGAAAGTTCACAAAAAAAAAGATAACATTTCTTATCATCGCTAAGTAAAAATTATATAACTTTATATCAGTATAACATTTATTTTAGCATTATTGAAAAACGATTTAATGGCCGCCATTGACGTAAAAATCCAACAGATGGCGCGATTTTTACGGGCATCTTTTTGAGGTACCCAATGTACTGAAGGGCCTATCCTTAGTTTTTAAATCAATGCTTTAAGTGCATAATTTTATCATAAGTTGGGAAAGATGAATTAGGTGGTTGCCAAGAAGCTTATACCCAAATGGAGATTGCATTCCGTATATAAAAGTGAAGCACAAAAATTTGACCTTGAATGACGTTGCTACTGCCTGCTATCCTTTTCTTTCGAGTGACAATGAATGAACAAAAAGTCATTTTCATTCATTGTCACTCTAAAGAAAAGGATAGCAGGCAGTAGCAACGTCATTCAAGGTCAAATTTTTGTGCTTCACTTTTATATACGGAATGCAATCTCCATTTGGATATAAGCTTCTTGGTGGTAGCACCAAAACATGTGTCAAAAAACTATTGATGTCTCATGTGCGGTTACAACGTGAGTCTCTCACGAGTTAATTAAAAAAAATCCTATCGGAGTACAGATAACAGTTAGGGATGTGACTTGGCTGGGGAGAAATCGATTTTTATATTAATCGATTTTTTTACCAAATAATAATCGACTTTCCATAAATCGATATTTACGAAAGAATCGATTTTATGATAAAATAATAAAACGACCCAACTCAATAATCAAAAGCGACTAGTCTGTATGAAATAATTATTTATTATATAAATACAATAGCTTTGAAAAGATGGGATTCTTTATAATTAAATCTTGTGTTATGTTAATAAATTACTGTTACCACAGAAAAGTAAATCTTGGTTATCCAACAAACAATCATCTCTATAAATACAACAGTCTTATTTGTTAATTAAAATTAAAATTAAAACTTACTAAATGTAAATAAACAAAAACAAACAGTAACGCAGAAATCATCTGTTTCGTAATTACTGCGACTATTGAAAAAAATCGAAAGTATGGTGTGTAATAGCGAAATAAAAAATCGATTAATAAAAATCGATTATTCTAAAAAAATAATCCATTTTTTAAATGATTCTAAATAATCGATTATATTTTCGCATCCCTAATAACAGTACCTACCTAGTGGGGTACCTACTACCTACCTACTCTGTGGTCAGAAAATTGTGCAGAAAATTAAACAAAATTTCGCTTTCGCGCGGATGTCACATTTTGTTTGTGTATACGGTTGAAATAGAAAAATGTAACTAACATCCATTTGTTGAAAGTATTGATAGTAACCTTCTATGGGATCGACGCAAAATGGAATGTACACAGAAGCTAGAATGTACGGAAGACTTGTACGAAACGTACACCCAAAGAATATGCCCACAAGAGGTTGGTGAATATATTTTAATGAATTTATACTTAACATAGTAATACTAATATACAATTTAGTATAAATATTTGGAAGTACATGTTGTAAGCCAATATTGTTTCATTATACTGGTTAATAAATGCATCAAAATTATTTCTTTATTTGTACACTTCTAATTAACAACCTGTCAAACAGCAGTTTGAATGCACTGTTGTGTTTCGGATTGAAGGAAATTGTAGCCAGATTAACTACTGGACATATTGAGACTTAACATCTTATGTCTCAGGATGGCGAGCGCAGTGGAATGCCAAGCATTGCTTTGTAAATCAAGGTGTTGTTTGGTTTTGCTACTGTACATGAGCGGTCGCATCGCTTACCATCAGGCGAACGGCATGCTAGTCTCGCCATTCACTGCAATAAAAATAAAACCTGAACGGAAATGTGGTTATCAGTCCAGTTATTCATTTAAAAAGTTAGTTATTTGTAATTTATATAGGAGACATTAATATTGATATTAGTAAAAACAGTACTGACAAAAGCAAGTTCATATATTTACATATGCAGGGTTTTCATGGTACCCTTCCTGCACATACACTGCTAATGCCCAAATACTGGAACACAACTTAAATATAAATGGTGCTTCACTACATTTATCCCGATAAAATGTACTGGCTAAGTGGGCCGTGCGCTGTTAAGAGCAACTTATTATTTCAATGGTGTTCCAGTATTCGGGTGTAAGTCATGGCTAAACTTGCCTAGACCATATCATAAAGGACCCTAATGAAAAATTTTTTTACTGTCACCCTTAGTAATTTAATTTTAAACTATATGAAACAAGTTAAAATTTCCAGCCTGAAGAGAATATTTAAACCATGGATAATGCTTGGTTTTCTAAAATGCACAAAAAATAGAGACAACTTTTATTAGAAACTAAAAAAAGATCCAAATAATTAAAATAATTTATCGGAGATATAGAAACTTTTGCACTCTATTGAATAGTAATGGGAATTATTATTACAAATTAATATCACCACCTTGTTATTTTTGAAGCTTTAGCATGCTCTGTATTTCTGCTAATCCTAATTGCCCTATAAAAACTGACAAGATATTATAATGATTTTTCACAACTAAAAGTACATACAAAAATTTGACTACTGTTTCTTGTCTTGTCTCGTGACATACTATTAAAAAAATGGAATCCCTAGGGATTTGGAGCATATGGTTAAAATTGTTTGAAGACTATTTATCTATATCAATAATAATTTACCCATTAGTCATGGAGTTCCACAAGGGAGTATATTAGGCCCAACTCTTCATCTCATTTATATTGTGGCGGTTGCAATACGCCAACTTAGATTTAGCTTTTAAATTAACACGCTTATTATTTGTAATTTGAACATTATTTAAACATGCATTTCATTGTAAGATATAACTGCAGATGTTTAACCATAAAACATCTGCGAGTCGTTTTATTACAGTAAGAATTTTTGTGTACCTTATTGTATAATATTCGTTAAAAAGATGCTGTTCTAAATTATTGTTTCCTAATTGTAATGTAATGGCCTGTTCATGCCGGGGCAATAAAACTGTATTATTATAGTTAAGTTCTTTAGTGGCGGCAATCCTTTGCAACCAATTTATGTTTTTTAGACAATAGTACACATGTTTTGTAAACCTTTCGGTTTGGACAATAGCCCAGATGTTGGGAAGACCTTAATTTTTTGTCGAAAGGATAGACCCTATTTTATGGTTTAAATATATTTTTTGTAAGATTTATCCCCACCGATCCTCATTCGGATAGTCCTTAAAAAGGGTCGGTTTATTTGGAAAAAAAACGGTCTGACATCTCTCGTTACGAGCACATCTCGCTCCGAGTCGCATAGTTATAATTTTACTCTGTCTGTGAATGTACTAAGTGTTAATTTACAAAATATACAATAGTTTGTTCCTGGAAGTGAGTGCTTATTCTAATACCTACACTTATAACCACCAAAATATAAATTATCTATGTAGATTAGATTTTTCACATGGCAAAATATTAAATTTTTCTGATATCTGAATACAAAAATCCAATATCACTGCCAACACAGGATTCGAACCTGAGACCTCAGCTTTGTTATCATGTTGTAGTACAATAACGCCACCGAGATATTAAGCCATAGTTACTTATTGTATATATTATAAACTCATTTGCAAAAAAAACGGGCACCTAAGCAATGAACCATTTCAAATGTTACTATTGGTTTGTTTGATAATTATAGGTAGTTTTACTTTCACAATTTTGTAAATTAATAAGCAAATAATCGTTTTCGTCAGTATTATCATAAAATTTATGGGTTTTAATGCTAAAGTTCACTAGTAGTGTATGCTCGCTAGTAGTGCATATGCTCGTGAAGTAAAAGTTATCAGATTTTTGTTTGTATTTTCTTTAATAAAGTAAAAGCAGATAAATGTTTAGTATCGAGTGTGACCCCCTCTAGCTGAAATCACAGCTTGAATTCATCTGGGTATACTAGCGAGGATATCCCGGATACTTGCTTGCGGAATACGTTCCCACTCCACGGTAATCACATTCTTCAGCTCTCTGATGGTCTGCGGAGCCGGTTGTACTGATCTCACGCGTCGTTTCAGAACGTCCCAGACATGCTCTATAGGATTGAGGTCGGGACTTCGAGCTGGCCAATCCAAACGACGAATGCCGACCTCTTGCACATACGCTTCCACATCGCCAGACCGGTGGGCGCGAGCGTTGTCGTCCATAAAAATTGAGTCTTCGCCTAAAGCGGCCAATGCGGGTTGTGCATGAGGAATTAGAACTTCCGTTATGTATCGATGTCCAGTCAGTGAGCTGCTTTCAATGAAGACTAACTCTGTACGATCCATTGAATTTATTCCTGCCCAAAACATAACAGAGCCCCCACCATAAGGTGTGATTTCTTCAAAACAAGCCTCTGCAAAGCGTTCTCCTCGTCTTCGTAGCACTCGTCGACGTCGATCTTCACCGAACAAAGATATCCTGGCTTCATCGGAGAACAATACCCTATTTCAGTCTTCTTGGGTCCATCACTCACAATTTCGAGCAAACCTAAGCCTGGCAACTCTGTGCTCACGGAGTAACTCAGGGCCGCGGGCCGGGCGATGACTGCGTATATTGGTCGCGAGAAGCCTCCTCCTGACCTGACCGTCCATAGACTAATATGCACATTTCTTACTTTTTCGAGGTTGTTCTTAAGGTCCACATACGAAGACTTGCGATTTCTCAATGCGCGACTCACAAGAAAACGATCATCCCGTGGTTGGGTACATGGTTTTCTTCCAGAACCAGGCTCAATCCTATAGAGCATGTCTGGGACGTTCTGAAACGACGCGTGAGATCAGTACAACCGGCTCCGCAGACCATCAGAGAGCTGAAGAATGTGATTACCGCGGAGTGGGAATGTATTCCGCAAGCAAGTATCCGGGATATCCTCGCTAGCATACCCAGACGAATTCAAGCTGTGATTTCAGCTAGAGGGGGTCACACTCGATACTAAACATTTATCTGCTTTTACTTTATTAAAGAAAATACAAACAAAAATCTGATAACTTTTACTTCACGAGCATATGCACTACTAGCGAGCATACACTACTAGTGAACTTTAGCATTAAAACCCATAAACTTTATGATAATACTGACGAAAACGATTATTTGCTTATTAATTTACAAAATTATGAAAGTAAAACTACCTATAATTATCAAACAAACCAATAGTAACATTTGAAATGGTTCATTGCTTAGGTGCCCGTTTTTTTTGCAAATGAGTTTATAAAATATTTAAAACTTAATGAGCAAACACTAGAAATTATCTAACTGTTTATCTTAGGAACTAAAGTGCCGGTATTATTCTAATATGACTGAATAGTTATGTTATCAGCAGATAACATATCTGAACTTTTAATCAATAAATCTAATCAACTGACTTATAAAATGCAAAAAGATTAAGTGAAATGGTAGTGCATTTATACAAATGCATAGATTGTTTTTGTGCTTAACAAATTGACTACAATTAACCTAAAAGGAAATCAAAAAGAATATTTAGTAAGTGATGCAAACCCTTTCTGGTCTAGCCAAAGCCAAATATAGGTTAAGAATAAAATGTGTGTCATTAGTTACTATTGCATGTTTCTCCACTATATATCATGGTTACTATCAAGGTTACTTTGAATATCTGACCATCAGAATATGGCATGGGCCAATCTCAGTTAAAAATAACTAGCATAAAATCCATTACATCTCCTTCGTTATCTATGATTGGTGTGCAGCAGTTTGCATTTTGCATCAATGCAATAAGAGCTTGTTACTATCAAAACATTAAACTCCCAATTTCGATAAAGTATTCTTTTAGGCCATTTTAAAATAAAATTGTTATTATTCATATTGTTTTAAAAAACCCAAAATCTTATTTTTAGGTTGGTTTCCTAGGCATATGTGGCGAAAAATATCCAATAAAAAAGGGACCTAACAAAATTGGAAGAGATCCGAAAACATGCAACATTGTTCTAAACCAAAAGGTGAGGCACTTCCTACCACAACAATTTGTAGAATATAATCATTTAGTTTCTAATATACATGAAATATATTCACTTCCTTCTTATTTTCAGACAATTTCAAAACAGCATGCAGTGATTAATATATTGAGCAACAGTAATTTCATGCTTATGGATCTGGATTCTGCTAACAAAACTAGAGTACTAGACGTGAGTAATACTTTATCAAACTGGGTGTGTGTAAGATAAACATATTACATACAGTCAGAATTAAAAACTGTAGTCTTCAGTGGTATTTACAGGTTCAATTATAAAATTAATGATTTTTTTTTATAAAATCGGAAATCTTTATCCCTTCGGAAATATATGAACTCACGCTTTTTTTCCAGAAAGGTTAGGCAGAGGTCCCCATGGTAGCAACCAGGTTGTGATAAGGGGCGAGCCTATCGCCATATATGACAGCCTCCGTGGCACAATTGGTTAGACGCCGCCTGTGAAACGAGAGGCCGCGGGTTCGATCCCCGCACCGAGAGAAATGTTTGTGTGGCCCACAAATATTTCTTCCGGGTCTGGGTGTTTGTGAGACCGAAAAGTCTCTCGTAGTTCCTGATACCCACGACACAAGACTCGATATTAGTGTGGGGTCAGGACTATGTATGTGACTGTTGGGTGTTATTTATTTATTTATTTATATCGGGCACAAATTCCTGACTATGGTCTAATGATTAATAGAAAAAATCAATATAACTTTTTTTGAAAGCCCACGTGGGGCGGTTGGTTAAACGCTGTCTATGAAACGAGAGGCCGCGTGTTCAGTCTCACGTAGCTCCTGATACTCACGATACACACAAGAACCGATCTATGTTTGGGGTCAGGATTGTTGGGTGGTGGGTTGCTTACTTTGCCCGACCTGGGATTCAAACCTGAGACCTCAGCTGTGATCTTACCGTTGTACATCTAGCCTACCGAAGCAGTCGTATAGTGTGGCACTCATAACATAAAGTGTAGATTATGTTAAGAAATATTAAATTAAATGAATTATTAAATGTTAAATGAATTATTTTTGCAGAAACTTCTCAAACCATACCTACCCCATCCTCTAAGGAATGGTGACACTGTACAATTTGGCGATGTGTTCGGTGTATTCCGGATTCACGATGACGATGAGGAGTTACCAATGACGCAAGCTATTGATATACCAGAAACGCCCGTTCATAACCCGCACATATCCAGGATAGCCAAAGCACCGATAACTATGGTTCCTGAATCACCAGATGTTAGTGACAGGGTATGTGTAATGAAAAAAGTATCCACTAAAAAATTAATTAATTATATTTTTTGTGTACTTACAGTAGTATGTCAGTATTACCAATTGCATAATTTATTCTTTGTTTCTTTCTTGTTTCTGTTTATGTATCTTTAATTACGCATAATAAAATAATATGTTGTTTGAATAATATGTAACTTTTTTTTTTAATAACTTTGCAGGATGATTCATTTGTCGCATCTTCTCAACATAAAGAAAAAAGAGAAAGTAACGATCTTATAAAACCATCTGCAATAGCTAAGGCTATACAACACATTGGGTCAAACAAAATAGACAATGTCTATTGGAACTCTTCAAACAAATCAAAGACTTTGAGTTTGACTCCAAATAATTCAATGTGCAATCTTAACACTTCTGAGAAATCTTCAACAAATGTTGTTAATAATAATGGTGATATTCATGATATGGAAACGCAAGAACTGTTTCCAAAGGAAATTCAAAGTGTAGACCAGATTCATGAGGCAGAGACACAAATTCCACAGGATGTTCCTTACCAATCTGTTGACATACCAGCAAAGGTTCAAGTAAGGAAGGTTAACACACAACAGGAAATGCAAATAAATCTCTTTGCAAATAACAAAGAAATTGATGAAAATATATATTCAGCGGAAACACAGTTGTACATAGTTGAGACCCCAAACGTGTCTGGTACACATAAAAAAGGAGGGCAAAGTACTCCAGAAAGCCCTAATAAATCAAAAGATATGATAAATTCGTCTAATGGGGCAGTTATACTTGACGAAATTGATACACAATCGTTTGATGAGCCTTTAGAACCTCAAAATCTTATACCAAAAGAAATAATTGCAAATAATAATAATAAGTCGACAATTGTCACAGTAACGAGTAAAAAAAATATCCTTGGCGATGGACAGAAATTACCCGATAAAAGAAATAAACGAGCAATATCCGATGCTTCTACCGATTGTGAAGATATGGATATAACAGATTGTCCTCATCAACGGCCGCAAGTCGTGAAGGGGAAAACTAACACTGGCGATGATGATGATGAAACTGATTGCGAAGACTTTCAAATAAGCATAGCAAGTGAGATAAAAAATATAAATGAATGTAACGAGGATATTGAAGATTTGCCGACACAAGTAATTAATTTCGATCAGAATGTTAAAAAGTCGACTACGCATAAAATTACCGAAGAAAATATAGACTTTGAAGATATGCCCACGCAAGTTATTCTTAATGACATGCCGACACCAGTCATCAAAAAAGACATTCCTACACAGGAAATTGATGACGACATCCTAACACAAGTTATTGATGAAGATGTACCAACGCAAATTATTGCTGAAGACCCACCCACGCAAATTATTGTTCGAGAATCAAAAGCAGAACAGTATTCTCAAGAAATAATTGGACCTTTTAGAATTCCTTCAAAAGCACCTCTTAAATCTAAACGGACAGATGCTCCTGCATCACCCCGCCATGTCCCGAAAAACAACGCAATTACTGTAGATGACGATGATAGGTATTATCAGTCAACTCAAGATGTTTTTAATGATTTATGCACTCAAGAGCAATATTCTCCTGAACTTATGCCCATAAATAATAATTCGTCAAGGAATAAGACTGGTGCAAATGATGAGAAACTTTGTGTAAGACACAGATCTAGTAGTAGTAGCCAAAACGATGAGGAAGTAAACAAATATGTTGACAATTTATCTTCACAACAAGTAAGAGAGGTAATTGGCACAGATTCAGTAAAAAAACTGAAGAGGATGCCCAGCGATAGTTCAGATGTAGAGCCGTCGTCTAAAGTATCTCTTAGATTTACAGACAGTGACTTGCCGAATAGTCAAGAAATAAAAAAGTATGTAAAGGTTAATTCTAAACCTATTCCATGTGTTATTTCAAGTGATTCAGAAACAGAAAACGACTCAGAAAAAAATATGCCTCCTGTGCTATATCGTAGAGAAATAAAAAGAAAAACAGATGTGAAATTGGATCTTAATAAGATGTTAAAATCTGAAGCGTTGCCATCCAGAATTATTACACGAGTGCGAAAACCTACTAGCGCTATAGCCCAAGTTAGTGACGAAAAATACAAAAAAGCTGTCTTTAATATGTTAAAGCCGAAACTTTTTACAGAACAAGAAGATGATATTGATGACGAAATTATTATTGAAAACTTATCACGTCTTAAAACAAAGCAAAAAGCAAAAACTGAAAAAGATCAAACAAAAGGAAGTTTAAATGAAAGCAATATAAAATCTTATTTTAAAGTATTGGACAAATCGAATTTAGGAGACAAGACAGTTTTTACGAAGCAAGAGAACCAAGTAGAAATATCTAAAACATCTAAATTTAGAACAAGTGAAACATCAAAGTCAGAAATTAGTTTAAATAACTCGAACACTACATCTAAAAATACAGACATTAAATTAGAAGCTAAAAGTAGTAGAAGTACCAGACCCCGAAGAAATAAGACACAAGATTGTAACGAAGTTGAAAAACCGTCAGGCACAAGCAGCAAGCAAGCAGAGAAACAAAAGAAATCATCAAAAACGACAAATAAGCTCACACCAAGATTGCAGGAAGTGGAAAAATCCAAAGCAAGCCTTGATTCTACTGCTGTTTCAAACACAAGCACGAGGAAAACAAGAAATAATACTAAAGTGAAAGTAGAAAAGAAATCGACATCACCTACAATCGACGTGAATGTTAATAAACCTAAACGTAATGGGAAACGTGACAAGAAAGCGCCAGAGAAAGTTACCGAAAAATCCGATTCAGATAATAAGGAAACTGAAATTAGAAGAAGCACACGACGGATACCTGTGAAAGATACAAAAGAAAACATTGCCACCGAAACAAAAACTAAGTCAGTAGGTAAAAAACGCACGTATGGTAAGAGTGTTGTATGTGATAGTTCTTTAGAATCTAGTGTTGGATCGTCCAAAAGTGTGAAAAGATCGGCTGGTGAAGGCGGTGAAGGGCCCAGTCCCAAGAGAACGAGATCTGATATTAATGCAAGTAGCTGCAGCATAAGACCACCGAAGACACAGTACGTGCTGTATTCCTGCTTATTGCCGACGGAAATACAGACTAAACTAGAAAAACTGGGTAAGTAAAATACTTCCTAATTGTCATTCTAATTGTTGTATTTTTTTCAAAGACCCTTAAATATTAGAAATCGCCCATATTCTTAACATCGTCCGCTCTAGTCATCTCGATAGAAATATCTTCATTGTGTTTTAGAGATAAGAGGTAGATGTAGATTGCCATTTGCTACTTGAATCCTGCGCTCATGTACCCTTGATTTAGATTCAATAAGGATGAATTAATGAACTTATCTTTAAAACGACGCTTCGATTATAAGACTGATTGAGATTTAAATTAATAAGGATTGATCAAACAAACTCAGTGTGCTTACACTACCACTGGAACATTTTTTAATTTCATTTTTATTGCATTGAATGGCCACACGAGCATGCCGTTCGCCTGATGGTAAGCGATGCGACCGCTCATGAACAGTAGCAAAACTAAATTGCAATGTAATGCTTGGTATTCCACTGCGCTCGTCATCCTGAGACACAGGAACTATTGGAGAGAGAGAAAGAGAGAGAGGACAATATATGGGATATGTGTAGGCGCGGTGACGGTGCAGGAGGTGTGTGAGTGCTCGGTGTTCATGGCGGCGCAGGTGCGTCGGTCACTGAAGCTGTTGTGTGCGGTGGGACTCGGCCGCCCCGTCGTGGGCGCCGCCTGGGTGCAGGCCTGCATGGACACCAAGACCATCGTCGGTGAGGACTTTACTCATATCTTCCATTTATTACTCTCTGACAGTTTCAAATTAATTACTCCCAATGTAAGGCAACGCTTAGACGTTGAAATAAAACTATTATTTACGGATTAAATCGCGGATTTGGTTTAATTTCATGGATGACTAATACCTCAATCCACCCCGTGACCACGAAAGCTGTAAAGTAATCAAAACGTCGGGAAGTCAAAAATGTAAAAAATAAACCAAATCCGCGATATAATCCGTAAATAATAGTTTTATTTCAATGAGTAACATAAGCGTAAACCTAAGAAATCATGACGCTTAGACGATTAACTCGTTGCCGACCTCTTCAAATTGGGGGGGAAATGGAAGGAAAAAGACGAGGAAGACACGGATATTGGGCCTCCGGCAATCTCACACGGATAGAAATATGACGCAACTGTCTCATATAGCCCTCAGAATTATATATCAGTAGTATCAACCTGATTGAGCTGGCCCATTACTTCTGTAGTTCAAGAAATTCTCTTTGCTAAATTTGAATTCTGTCAAGTTGTTATTCGCCCGGTCTTAAGCATGCTTATTGTAACACTTATCAATCTGATCTTTCCTAACAAGATCAAGCCAGTTTTTCCATCGGAAACGGAAGAAAAGCGATGGCTTTGCTGTCGTGTTGTGTTCGGTGAGATTGCCGAAGGCTTAATGTCTCATAACTCCTCCCGAATTTTCTGTTTAATTTTCCCTCAAGTGACTCCCCTGTAGATTGATTATCTGCCACATCATCAAGGCTTTATCACAAATTGACTAACTAAATAATATTCATTTCAGATCCATGGTTGTACATATTGAAGGATAAACAGGCAGAGAAGCGATACAATTTCGATTTAGAGAGAACTCTGAGAGGCAAACGAAACTATTTGAAAGGATACAGGGTGTCTTCTACGCCAAGCGTCATGCCTAACGCGAAGGAAATGAAACGTAAGTACTTTTGACATTAAAAGGGAAATTAAAGGGAAAAATATTTTGAAGTCAACTAAGAACGACAAAAGTCGATGTTCAACAGCAGATAAAATTTATATAGTTAAATAGATAAAGTCTGAAATGAAATATTATGTTTAAAATAAAAGGGATGTTTCCAATGTTACATTTTGAACAGTCTTTTATGATCACTGCAAAATATTCTTTATGTCACATTAACCTTCATTCAAAATTTGAAATGGATCAAAATCGGCTTTAAAATATTAAAATACCCTAAACATTTTTTTTCATGTCGAATGTCCATGTTGTGCCCACCCCCATCGGTGTTGGGGGCTCGACTCTTGAAGTTGTTGACGAATATGTCTATTTAGGACAAGTGGTCCGGTTAGGCAGGTCCAACTTCGAGAGAGAGGTCAATCGTCGAATCCAACTCGGTTGGGCAGCGTTCGGGAAACTACGCGACGTCTTCTCGTCCAAAATACCTCAGTGCCTTAAATCGAAAGTCTTCGATAGTTGTGTGTTGCCAGTGATGACTTACGGCACCGAGACGTGGCCTCTCACTATGGGCCTTATTAGGAAGCTCAATGTCACTCAACGAGCTATGGAGAGGGCTATGCTCGGGGTTTCCCTACGAGATCGAATCAGAAATGAGGAGATCCGTAGGAGAACTAAAATAACCGACATAGCCCACCGGATTAGCAAGTTGAAGTGGCAATGGGCAGGGCACATAGCGCGGAGATCTGATGACCGATGGGGTCGGAAAGTGCTCGAATGGAGGCCGCGAATCGGAAAGCGCAGCGTAGGACGTCCACCCACAAGATGGTCCGACGACCTGATAAAGGTCGCGGGACGTCGCTGGATGCAGGCTGCCTCCAACAGGTCTCTGTGGAAATCATTGGGGGAGGCCTATGTTCAGCAGTGGACTTCCTTTGGCTGATGGATGGAAACATATTTTTTAATTTCATCAACTCTAAATTGGTAAAATAAATACTTAAAAAATGACATTGCGTCGTATTTTTTTCCAAATGCTTGAAAAGGAAAGTGACGACAGCATACACGATCTTCTGAAGTTTTAGCTTGTTTGGTATAATATTATTATATGTTTGTTTATGAGTTATTTATTTTCTGGTTTATTTATATTATTTAAAAAAAATTGATTATTTTGTGAACAAATCCGTTCTGTAGGAATTTATGAAAGAAATTTAATCCAAATACTACGTTGTTGATATCGAGTACGCCGACGTCACAGAGTTCGCGCCAAAATGGCGTTCAAATGCTTCGAAACAGATAGCAGTTTTGATATTTTTTTGTACTTTTTTGGTTCATATTTTCAATGACATCTTTTTTCCAGTATTGCAATAACATAAAGAATCGATTGAATTCAAAATGTATGCTACATTTTGATTTCAAACATTTGTAAAAAATTACGCAGCAAATTTGAAATGTCATTTTTAAGTAATTATTATACCAATTCAGAGTTGATGGATTTAAAAAATATCTTCAAGGTAAATCTATACCAATAAAAATTACAAAAAATAAATATGAGAGGTGTCAAGGGACACCCGGATGGAACGAAGTTCCTTTCGATTAATTAGTGAAGGAATTGTAATAAAACTTAATTTCTTTAGGTTTCAATGATATTCTTTTATTATTAACAAATATAATGTAATATGAACTTAATCAGCAGGCTCAATTTTAGTAATCATTGGCAAAGATACATAGTCAAATGAAGGGTTGATGATTGATAGCAGGGTAACAAACTAAAATTGTAAAAAACGATTGTCAAATGTTTTAAAGTGTCGTTTACAACCTTTGGTCTTATTTTTTGTCGTCTAGCCCCCTTTCGCAAAGTGCGATAAGGAACTTCGTTCAAAAAAAAATATTACTTACTTATTTGGAGTCTAACGCATATTTCCTATTACAGTACATACATAAAGTTATTTATTTGTTGCAGAGATAGTGGAGTGTTCGGGCGGTTTGTGGGGCGAGGGCACGGGCGGCGCGCGCTGGGTGTGCGTGTCCGTGAGCGCCGACCGCGCCGCCTGGCCGCAGCTGCGGACCCGCGGTGCGGTACTAGTGTCGCCGGAGTTCATACTCACCGGGGTACTGCACCAGCGCGCTGATGTGCGGACATATGCGTACCAATAACTACCCGCGTAAAACCAAACTACCCACGTGGATACAAATGTGCAGTGAATGTGAAAGTGTAATGCTGTGTTGCCCACCAATAAATAACTACCCGCATAGACTATACTGTGAAAGTGAAAATGTAGTGCTGTGTCGCAAATATAGCGGTTTGTTGTGGCGGGGGGAGGTAAGGGAGGGTGTCGGGCGGATTGAGGAAGTTTGTTGAGGAGAGGGGTCGATCGATACATGCCTACCGATAAATAGATGCCTATCTACTGATGAGGCGTATAGTCCATATACAAATATACAGTGAAAGTGTAATGGACAAAGTGAACCTGTGATTAATAAGTTATGGCACGGTATTGACATTACAATTTGCGTTCCATGCCTGTGGTCTAATCTTTAATTACAAACCGTACAAACCTCTTGGCTACTTTAGCTATGCTATCAGAATTCATGTACAAAGCTTTTGAACACACCTGTGGAGCTAATTCCACCATATTTTTATTTCATCAAAAGCTAATGAACACACTGGCTTTCCAACCATCTAATTGTTTTTACAGTTACATAATTTTATTGTTTTAATTAATACAAACATAATGGATAGTGATTGAAACGAATAATTTGCTTTTCACAGATGATTTACGGATGTAAAATACATCAATATTTAAAAAGCTTACAATTTTACACATTGTATAGTGTTATATACACTTCAGTGTTTACATAATATCTTGTTCATGTTTTATATAAATATTTTTTTAATCATTAAAATACATCGTTTTGATTTGCATTAACCTGATAACCTTTAAACCTAGTTTAAAAAGGTTGTTAAACAAAAGAAGAATTTAACGCGCGGGTACAACTTGGCAAAAAAGAGTATGAGGCGGTAACAACTGGCATTTAAGAAAAAAAATACGGCATCACTATTAAAAATTTCTGGTATTTCAGGTATTTCTATACATTTTCCTACAGTTTTTGTTTGTTTTGTGATTTAAAATAAACAAAGACACTATTAACAATAAATAAAAATATCAAGTATTAAACATTTTCCGTCGTAGTATGCCATATTTGTTGCCATATTAATTCAATCTTAGCGCCCTCAATAAAAACATAAATTTTTTTGTAACGCGATGTTTTAGTGTAATTGTGCTATAATGTTATTATCCTCGAGCCATGAGCATTCAGTTCATTGGGAGTATCAATAAGATGGCCGTGAAAATCGCGCCATCTAGGTATTAGATTTTCTTAGAACTACTTACGTTGGTATAAAAATAATTAACTATTCAAATATGATCTTTTTTTTTAACAAACATTGTCATATTAAAAAAAAACATTTTTTAAATCGTAACGCTCTGCTGATGAGATGTACTGGAGCGCGCGCACCACTTACGTCGGAACACTTTACGCGCTCTTCGTTCTGTCCATTTTATTATGTCAAAAGGTTGCAGACATATTTTACGTAGTCTCCCTCGAATAAATCAATGATTGGCGCACATCTCAATGTAATGAAATAAAATTCTCGTATTTTGGATTAGGTCGTATGTATGTACTATATATATTAGTAGTGAGGCCATATTTAAATAGGTGTTATAATGTGATAAATATTTAGATTACATAGTGCGCATAATATGGAGAAGATTTTTGTATTAAAATATTAGTAATGTCAGTTATGATTAGGTATTCGGGTCAATTCAATTATTTGGATAAATTACAAGGGTTTGGTATGTCAAACTTAGCGCGGGGTTTGTGCCTTAAATTAAAATTTTCCATGCGTATTTTCGGCAAACAATATGAAAGTATGGTAGAAGGTTATATTGCCGCTGAACATAAGGAGATGCACCTCTGCCTTTTGCGTCTAATATTTTTTAATATAAATATGTTTTAAAAACTTTACTACTTAAGATTTGTATAATGGACCTGGCTCGATTACCAAGTCGAGAATTTTGCGTAGGTTTTTCTTCCGCCCCGTGACCACGAAAACTGTAAAGTAATCGAAACGTCGGGAAGTCAAAAATGCAAAAATTAAACAAATCCGCGAAAAAATCCGTCTATAATAGTTTTATTTCAATAGGTTTTTCTTTTTAATAAATCTCATAGATTTTCGATTCGACACCAAAAATGTAGGATGGGTATGACCCGGCGGAGTTGTAGTTGGCCGACTGGTACTATTATATGATCCTTCAGAAATACCTGTATGATATGTATTTCACAATTCGTTATTTATAGAGGAAATAATCCGCCTATTTTTAAATAATGTTATTTTAGGTACTCCTAGAAGTATCTCCGAAGAAGTATATATCTTTTTGTAACGTTTTACGATTTTTTTAACTTGATAATAAATTGCACGATGGGGAACTATAAAAAAATTGCTACGAGTTAATCCAACAACTAAATGTTCCAACATTCAATCATCAAATTTAATAATGTCCACAGTAAATTGGAAAATAATGTAATTGAAAATCAGCACGCGTTATAAAAATCTACGTTCCTTACGGTAATTTTACTTCGGATCAAGGGATAATAAGAATCATCGGACCGAATAATATTTCATGTACTAGCTTACTACGCGATGTCGTTTATGTGCTTTTAAATAGTGTGTAAAATCATCTTCCTGAAAGTAAGGCTTTATGTTTCTCGTGCACTTATTGCACCCGTATATTGCTATGGGTAAATATTGCAGCTTTGTATTACCATTACTGATGTCTGCAATTTCGCGTGGCCTTAAATACTTACAAGGGTAATCCCTTTTTCGCTGAATTCATCAAGACTAGAGAAAAACATCGAATGCATCGCTTATCATTGCTTTTTAACTGTAATGTTATGACAGGAATTATCGCAATATTTTTTTATTGATAAGTACTTATGCTATGAATAGAACATACGAAATCCCAAAAGTTAAATTATGCACGAACAGTCATCCACATTTTAATTTCTTTAAGTAGAATTAGTTGCTAGATTAGTTTGATTAAGACATTGACTGCGGGGCACACATTTTTATACTTAATGCTTGTGCGGGTATCACACATAAGGTATGTTATACCCCAAAGCTATGAGTCTTTTCCTTAACCGTGAAATGTGCATTGTCTTTGTGCCGCAGCCAATGCAATGGTTAAAACTTAATTAACTTAATGTACAAATATTCGCTTAAATTTTTATATTACAATTAATAATTAGCGATTCAATGTGATTATCGACAGATTTTTACAATAAATGTTATGATTTTTATATAATTTTATTTGTTTGTTTTTTGGACCCACTTTCATTTTTTTCCCTAATAATGTACTAATGTATCTGAAATTTTATAAAAACGTCACAATGTTAAATAAAACAAAAACCATATTTTTACAAACATATATTTACACTTACACAAATACTGGCATGTGCTTATGTTAAGATGAAATCATACTATAGTATTCCGTCTTACGCATAGATACTAGAAGCGGCTAACTGACCAACCAGGACAATGGAACATACAAGGTCACGTCATAAGCATACGACTGCTAATGTGCACACAACAAAAGAATCCATTGTTCAGATCAAGAAGCTTATACCCAAATGGAGATTGTATTCCGTATATAAAAGTGAAGCACAAAAATTTGACCTTAAATGACGTCGCTGTTATCTTCTATCCCTTAGAGTAATTACCTCTAGAGAGAGCCTAAATGTACTGTACATCGCAAAAATGAGACACACCGATACGAATTTCTTTATGTCAGAATGAGATGCAAAATAATGTTCTATTTCATGTGACGTGCCGCGTTTTGTCGTTGGGCGAAAAAATAATTTCGCCAGACAAAGCGACGTCGTTCAAGCAATAAAGCAACCTAATATCATTGTAATAGGGTCTATTTTAAATTAAGGCCACAATATGGCGCTTATTTTCTTGTGTTGCTAGATATAGCTATTGATGTCTCATGTGCGGTTACAGCGTGAATCTCTCTAGAGGTAATTACTCTAAGTTCTATCCTTTTCTATCGAGTGACAATGAATGAACATAATGTCATTTTCATTCATTGTCACTCTAAAGAAAAGGATAGAAGATAACAGCGACGTCATTCAAGGTCAAATTTTTGTGCTTCAGTGTTTTATACGGAATGCAATCTCCATTTGGGTATAATCTTCTTGGTTCAGATCGATCCAAGACGCGTTTCTCTAGTATTTATGGCCGCTTCTTTAATCTATGCGTAAGACGGAATACTATAGTATGATTCCACCTTTACGGCATACATCGTAGTGATGCTTGTAGAAAACTCTGAACATTATGTACAACGGAATGTTAGTTCCCCGTAATCGCATAGCTTCATTAAAACACTTCACTATAAAACAACAATACTTATTGTATTTCGTAAGAATAACAGTTGCCTTATTCTTATGCAAATAAAAATCATTTTACTATAGAGGTTTACAAAATTGCGAATGTGTAGTACAAATTTCATTAGAAATTAAGATATATTATCTAGAGGGTACAACTAACATCGAAAAAAAAGTAGCTAAACCAGATAGTAAATCAGTTGTAAAATAATAATTATATTTTACCAGTTTCCAATAATCTGAATTATGCAATAATGTTAAAGAATTTTTGGTTTAAAAGATTATAGCACTCTTCTATTATTTTTAGAGAACATCACTAAATAATAATCACTGGGAAATTATTGAATACATGCGTAAAAAATATTTTGTGATTTCATAGTCTTTAAATTCGTTTAAATATAGAATAAGTATAGTAACGAATTATTTGATATTATCAAATATAATTATTTTATTTAAATGCAAATAAAGTCAAAATAATATTGTTGAATATAAATTCTACGTTTATTTTTAACGCAACATAATGAAAATAAAATAGGTAATGTGATTATTATGTAAATTATAAAATGATGTAGCAAACACATTTGCGATAAAACATAATACTCTAATTGAATAATATAGACAACCTATTAGATTGAAAAGTCGATGTGCAAGTTGTAGTGCAATGGGGTTGTTTAGTAGATGCTTTTATAAAAATGGACACAAAAAAGTGACTTTACTCCACTTGATGGTATAATATTGTACATCCCACTGCAGGGCACGGGCCTCCTCTACAATTGAGAGTGGTAACGTAAGTCCACCACGCTGGCCTAATTCGGGTTAGCTGACTTTACATACCATAGAAATTCTTATAAATCGCTACGGTATGCAAGTTTCCTCGCGATGTTTTCCTTCACCGTTTTAGTGCGTGGTCCACCACTTGACGGTCAATGCAGTTTAATGTTTGAATAGGACCGTAGGGATGAATAGAGATGAACCTTACTATATTATATCCCTCTCTAACACCTACCCCTACAAAATAATCGCACATCAACATAACAGTCCATTAAAAACGTTATCATTATTTACAATAACACTCGATTAGTAACATACACAAGGGCGGATCCAGCTTTTACGCCATATTATAGTTCATGTCAGAACACTGGGTCCGATTTCAATACTCCAATTCGTAATAACGACTTTTTAAAGTTTGTTATAACCGTGATTTGTCAACACGCACATATTTTTTTATTTTATTTATCGACATACAAAGAATTAACTGTGCTTATAAATTTTATCAACAAGATAAATTTTTCAATCTGGAGCCCACCCAGGGGCATGACCCCCATGACCTCCCCCCTAGATCCGCCCTTGAACATACAATAGCTTTTAGGAATTAATAATAATAGATTACATTTTTACACCCATTCAAATTAGCTAAACACTGTGCGTATTCAGTTTGCACATAAACACAAATCGGAAACACGTCAAAATCCCCAATATTACATTCCTTGTAAACACAGGAACGTATTAACAAAAATATTACTTAAGACTTAGTATGGGGCACGTATCCTGAGCCCTGGATCAGCCCATATACGTCCCACTGCAGGGCACGGGCCTACTCTACAATCGAGAGTACGATTGAGAGTGGTTAGGCCATATAGTCCACCACGCTGGCCTAGTGCGGGTTGGCGGACTTACATACCATATAAATTCTTATGAATTGCTATGGTATGCAGGTTTCCTCACGATGTTTTCCTTCACCGTTTTAGTGCGTGGTGATTGACTATCAATACACACATGACTCCGAAAAGTCAGAGGTGTGCCCTGGGATTTGAACCCGCGACCACCGTGAACATGTTGGCAGCCGCGTCTGGTCCGTTTACCAACAGGCCACCACGCACTTCTGATATTATCCTGAGCCCATAGTGTTTAAATCTTAATTAATTTGATAGCATAATTTAAGTATTTATTTATAAGGGTATAGGTTCAATATAATATTTTAAACTGGAAGAGGCACAATCGGAAGTATCTGAACAATATGTACACAACAACAAGGTTTGTGTTGGGCCTCGGATTCAGAATTAGAGAGCACAAATAACTATTACAGAAAATAACTCATGTAACTGCAAACACTTTCGTTGTGACATTCAAATTGTTTAAAAAAAAATTTGGCTAAACTGATGATTTAAAGACAGGTTTCCAGCACTGGTATGCGTGTAGACAGCTCAAGATACTTATTGATTCGAAAGCCGAAATTGTCATTGTTAGAGGTTACTTTTAATGTCATGATTTCAAAGTTTAAGTGACGAGATGATACGGGTCCTGTCTTTGTAATCTACAGTTAATATTTACTTTATATTTTCAACTACTACTACTATATTACCACTTCTTAGTGTCAGAAGCATGACTGTGTTTATTGGTTACGATTGTTTGTGAATGACCCCCGCAGTGTGCCTCTGAATCCGAGCCTGTGTGCTCACATGCCTCGCGCGGGGCATACATAATGTTCTATTGCGCTTTCAATGTCCTTTTTCATTATATATTCACCGGAGCCCATTTCACTGGAAAAAAAGAAACAGTCTTAAAAAAATCATAAATAAATTTTGTATTCCTATATTGAAATTCATTGCGATTTTTACCTCCTTTACATACACCGGATTTACAAGTTGAATAATTATTAAATGGAATACTTAGAGAGGTTATGGGATAGCCTACTACAAACCAATAATGTTGGCAGCCATCACATACCAGTGAAAATTTAATTTATATTTACATACGGACTTATTTATTCATAGTCCGTTTATAAACCTATTTTAGTTATCGAGTGTTTTGTCCTTTACGATCGACTTTTGGATTCAGCTTGAGTGAAGAGAACAAGCTCAATGTCAGTCTACTATGGCGAAGAGAGCTATGCTCGGGGTTTCTCTACGAGATCGAATCAGAAATGAGGAGATCCGTAGGAAAACTAAAGTAACCGACATAGCCCAACGGATAAGTCAGTTGAAGTGGCAATGGGCGTGGCACATAGCGCGGAGAACTGGTGGCCGATGGGACCAAAAAGTTCTCAAATGGAGGCGTAGCGGAGAGGACGTCCACCCAAAAGGTGGTCAGACGACCTGATAAAGGTCGCGGGACGTCGCTGGATGCAGGCTGCCTCCAACAGGTCTCTGTGGAAATCATTGGGGGAGGCTTATATTCAGCAGTTGACTTCCTTTGGCTGGAGGATGAATGGATGCAAGGAGACAATCGAATTTCTACCACCATTTAAATGTAATGTAAGATGAACCAATTCAATCGTGAACCTGCTACGCATGCGCTATTTACAAGTGGATACTGAATTCTACTCATAAGCACTAATCTAATACTGCTGTTTACATTTTCTTATCAAAGTACTAAAAACATAAACAGCTGAAATAACTTATTACAGTGCCACCTGTGTCTACTGCTTTGGAAATACAGACGTAAGTTTACGAAATATTAATATTTGTGTTTTCTCTTTATAATATGTTTGTATAATTGGCTTTATGTAAATGAAATTGAGTGACTGACATAATAATTGTAATAATTCACCTTTAACTAGGTGAACAATATAATGTGATTTGAAATTAATTGTTGTTAATTATTGAATCATCTGCTGGTGGTTCATGTAAAATGTACAAAAAAAAGTGATATTTTCTTGCATGATCAATGATCATTCCGAGTTACTTTGGTCGAATATTGTTGCTTATATTACATAGTGAATTAGTGTAGGCATTTTCAAAGAAAGTTAATTTTTATCAGGCAGGGTAGCTTTGGCGCGCTAATGCGTTAGTATTCCAACTACCCACAACCACTAACTAATCAATGCATATATGGATAGCCTAGAACTAAACAGATTTATGTGACAGATGTAAGTATTAATTATTTTTATAATAATTTATGTAATACTCAGCTTTACATACCTCTAGATTACCAAAAATATTTCTGTTCCAGACCATTACAGTTTGTAGTATTTTTATTATATCATTATTTCCAGACTATCCATACAAGTTAAAGCCTCATTTACACGCAGAGACTTTCTCTTCTCGAACACACGATTATCGTGAGGATAGAAAAAAGTTGCATCGTGTAAAACGAACACGTAGATGGCGGCTATGTCATGCGATAATGGCATACGATTCTTGCGAACAACTCGTGTAAATGACGCTTTAAGCTGCTATTTCTCACTACTACCACTATTCCCAGGCAATCAAATGACTTAAGCTCAAATTCCTCTCATGCGGCAGGCACTACATCATACAGCATACATTCTCCTGTTCTTACTTGCGTGACCTTTCACCTACGCTTCAGGGTTGCGTTTCATGAGGTCAAGGTCGGCCTGCACCATGTCTTTGACAAGTTGGTCGAATGTGATGCGGGGAACCCAGCCCAGCTTCTCCTTCGCTTTAGTCGGGTCGCCTAGGAGTAGGTCCTGGAAGAAGCATAATATATTGTATAAGGGTAACAGTGGGTAACTTTGTTGATATTGTAGAGATATAAATTTTGGGACGTGATTTTTTGATTACTAATGCAAGATTTGCTGGATGGACTTGAGTGACATAACGCTTGTTAAATGTTCATCATAGTATTATTTGGTATAATATGATTTGGTAGTAGAAAGTTTAAGTTAAATTTATTTCCCTCTGTATAGGTAATCCAACATGGATGACCAGGAGATGTTAAGAAATAATAATTAGGACATCTAAGCATATTTCGTTTACTGTTTTTTTTTTCACTACAGTCTAGATCAGTGATTCTCAACCACTGTGCCGCGGCACTTTTTTGTGCCGCCAAATTTCAAAAGTGTGCCGCCAAATTTTGCAAATATATAATAATGTTAATATTATTATATTATATCATTTAAAAAGAAAAATATTTTTAACATGAATATATATTTAAATCCACAAAAAAGTTAATTATTTTATTATTTGCTTGGCAACGCGTTTTTTCTTAGTGCCAAATTATGATGAAGCGGCGCGGCGCGGCGTGCATAGCAATAGGAATATGTCTCAAGGCGGCGCACACTTGCCACTTCTGCCTACAAAACGTGTTGTTTTAGTGATAGTTGGGATTCACAAGGTGTTGCATAGTAGTTACTGCACCTTTTCTTTACGATATGCGAGTAGCATTGTCATTTTTACGACCAAATATAAATGAAATTATCAAGAAACATCAAGCTCAAATTTCGCATTAAAAATATTTTTATTATTAGCTTGTAATTAATCCCTTAATAAACGTTTAGTTATTATTGTAGTATATATTAGTTTATTTCGTATATTTAAAATTTTGCCATAAACTATTTATGCAGTGTGTTGTAGTAAGTAAATAATTTTTATCTTTTTCTTTGTTTGCCGCCAAATTTTGAAATCGTTAAATATGTGCCGCAACAAAAAAAAGGTTGAGAATCACTGGTCTAGATTCTTACTAATATTATAAAGGTTAAATTTGTGAGTATGGATGATTGTTACTATTTCACGCAAAAATGGCTCAACCAATTTTGATGAAAGGACCTGGACAGTTTCTGCCTAGTTACTTTTTATCATGTACAAAAACAAAGCAATAATTGAATGAATATAAAAAATCAACGATTAATTTAAGAATATGTCATATTTCTGTAGAAGTTTAGGGAGTATTTACTGGTGGTAGGTCTCTCATATGTGCGAGGCCATCTGGGTAGGTACCACCGCAATGTCTATTTCTCCCGTTAAACAACACTGCTTAAATGCACTGTTGTGTTTCGGATTGAAGGACATTGTAGCCAGAGCAACTACTGGACATATTGAGACTTAACATCTTATGTCTCAGGATGGCGAGCGCAGTGGAATATTTCTACTGTTTATGAGCGGTCGTATAGCTTACCATCAGGCAAACGGCTTGCTCGTCTCGCCATTCATTGCAATAAAAAAAAAAAAAAAAAAAAAAAAAGAGTAATATAAAGTTTAATAAGATTTTGCATTGATTGATGACCCATTTCCGCCATTGTTGGCCCCGCATAAACGTTTCGTTCGCAGTAAAGCAAGTGTAGGAAAAAAATAATAACTTTGTCTAAAATATTCCTAAAAATAATCTATAAGTAGGTAATAAGTCATAATAACTAACAATACTAAATATATATAAAGCAATGTTTGTAGTATATACTTGCACATAATTATATTCTTCCCATTTTTACACACTTTCATTGCAATAACTAAACGCTGCAGCAAAATATTTGACACTTGACAGTTGCTTGACAGGAACCATGCTTTGTCTATTTGTTTACATTGTGACACAATTATAATACGTCTCGGTGTATATTTTGTGTAACTTATAAAATATTAGTTCCTTTAAATTCCAAATTCGACGATAAAGAATTTATGTAAACGTATTCTTATTACATTCAATAAATTGACGGATAACCTACAAAACCTAACCTGAAAATAAGATATGTTTTTGTAAATATCTAAAAACCCTGAACTTCCTAGGCTTTGTAACTTTTCTGTAATAATCTTGGAACAAACCTTACCCCAACAATGCAAAACTAATTGATGTAGACGAGATTCGAAGTACTAGGCACAGCGCCATACAAAAACTGGCCATGTCCTTTGGTATAAGGACATCCTGGATTATCATTTAGGCAACTCTTTGCAGGATTGCATGCTTTTCGTCATGGGACTGAATGAGACGGGACATACAAGGAATATAACGGGACAGGAAATATAGTGCGCAAAATAATATCAAATATATGGACTTAAAAGATCTCTGCAACCGGGCGAAGCCGGGCCCGACCGCTACTAGATAAATATGGACACTCAAAATACCTATACAGCAGAAAACTATAACATATGGCACAATACCAATCACTCACCACTTCAGTAGGCCGAAAGTACTTAGGGTTAACCCTGACGAGTAGTTCCCCAGTATCAGCATCGTGTCCGGTCTCATCGACCCCCTGCCCCCTCCACTGGATGCGTCGCGACACGCACGCGAACGCTTTCTCGACGAACTCGCGAACGCTGTGAGTCTCGCCCGTCGCCACCACGAAGTCTTCCGGCTCGTCTTGCTGCAGCATCAGCCACATCGCCTGGCGACAAGTTGAGGGGTTAATAAATAAATAAATAAAACCCAACAGTCACATACATAGTCCTGACACTAAGATCGAGTCCGGGTTTTAGAACTACATGTACCAATTCTTAAAAAGATTTCCATAGTATACAGAATTTTTTACAAAGTTTTTATTGCCATTGTTTATACTGCGTGGTATTAACATGACTTCAAAAATGATAAATATGCCCTGAGTATACGCGACCACCTCCTCATCTGGCACATATACCAACAGGTTATGTTAGCAGTAAAATTCCTCTGACAAAAGCAAAATATATCTACATACATAAACTCACGCCTTTTTCCCAGAAGGGGTAGGCAGAGGTGCCAGGACACCCACATTTCGCCTTGTATGTTCCGTCCCACGCTGTGATAGGGGGCGAGCCTATCGTAAATATATCGTAAAATATATCTACCTCAACATAATCCTTAGCGTGTCCCCAATCCCTCTTACTGTCGAGGTTCCCGAGCTCCAGACACGGCAGTAGTCCCAGGGTGATCTTGGCCACTGCCCTGGTGATTTTCCTGGTGACGAAGTTCTCACCACGGCGCGGGCTCTCGTGGTTGAAAAGCAGTCCGTTGCACGCAAACATTCCGTACGCCTCGCGGTAGTTTATCACTATCCAGTACCCGTAGAGTTTGGCGCATGCTGCGGGCAAATTTAAATAAATAATAAATAAATAAATAGCACCCAACAGTCACATACATAGTCCTGACCCCACACTAAGATCGAGTCTTGTGTCGTGGGTATCAGGAACTATGAGAGACTTTTCGGTCTCATAAACACCCAGACCCGGAAGAAATATTTGTGGGCCGCACAAACATTTCTCCCGGTGCGGGGATCGAACCCGCGGCCTCTCGTTTCACAGGCGGCGTCTAACCAACTGCGCCAAGGAGGCTGTCAAATTAGAGGAATTTAGAGGATATGTTTTTTTTTTAAATTCTACAAATGGACATAAATATAAAGAGCAGGGGGGTTACTCTATAAACTCGATAAGAACTTCGAATGTTCGGGCGCCGTACGTAAAACCTCACTAATATGGCTAGATACTCCACAAAATGTTGGATTCGACTTCGTGCGGAAAAAATGATAAATATAATAGAGAATAGTATTGATTTTGAGAAGTGGAAATCTTATATCTTACTAGCTGTGCCCGCGACTTCGTCTGCGTGAAATTTAACAATAAAGTTAATTATTTATTTTTTGGTTTTTGCTATTTTTTTACATTTGTAACGAAACCATACAGCGATCTAATTCAACGGTGACGCCATCTCTTAGCGAGCGGCGGTAAACTCCCGTTACACATTTATTTTCAGTTTTTTGTATTAGCTTTATTGAAAAATTTCTTTATATACAATATTTTGTAAATGTGATATTGATTCGTTGGTGGGAGGCGCCCGACGTGACGGCCCAGTGGTGGCATGCGCATGGCATTGCAACATTACTTTATTTTTCTAAAATAAATATAGCCTAAGTTACTCCTTGTTATATCAGCTACCTGACAAAAAAAGTCCCGTCAAAATCGGTCCAGCCATTTCAGAGATTAGCCGGAACAAACAGACAGACAGACAAAAATTATTTTAAATATCATTTTCGGCACAGGTATCGTGTATATAACGATATGTAGTAGGACATTTTTTTTTATTTTCACTCTTAAAACAGACACTTCAATTTTATTTATATGTAGATATAGATTCCGGACGTCGAACATCCGAACATTCGAAGTTCGTATCGTTTTTATAGACTAGCCCCACAGTATCAAATTCCCTTTCCTATCTTTTTTCCTACCCGCCCGCCTCCCAATTTGATGGGCCGGCAACACCTTTTTTCTTTTTGTATTGCAATGTTGAATTGCACGAATATTGGGTCCCGTGCTTAGCAATGAGCAATTTTAGTCTTATAGTTGATACATTCATTAAAACTTAACTGCGATAAAAATAATGAATTACACTGAAGAATCGTGTGCATTTGGTAATGAAATAACCTGCCAAGCGTCTGATAACTACGCAAATGTTGCTCAATAACACATTTGTGAGCCGCCGTTAACGTGTTAATTATTTTACTAAATTAGTTTCAAAAATTAAATAAATGCACCCAACAGTCACATACATAGTCCTGACCCCACGTTAAGATTAATTAATTAAGTCTTGTGCCATGAGTATCAGAAACTACGAAAGACTTTTCGTTCTCTTAAACATCAAGACCCAAGACAAATATTTGTGAGTCTTACACACAATTTTCCTGGTGCGGGGATCGAACCCGCGGCCTCTCGTTTCACAGCCGGCGGCTAACCAACTGCGCCACGGAGGCTGTCGTGCAGTTTGCTGTGGTTTCATGTCAAATATGTGTTGCATCTCGGAATCGCAAGTCCTTTGCTGATATTTAAAGACAAGGGCTGGAGTTAATATTATTTTTAATAGCTTTAACACATAGATGTGATATTTAAGAAGATCTCATGTAAAGCAATAGCTTTAATGATTGAAGTCCATGAGAATGCTTGTTGCATTGCCCAATGCATTTGAATCATGCATACTCTCAATAAAAATCAACTTGTTAAGACACGCCATAACTGTACTCCATACTAAACAATAAGCAAGTGACTAGTGAGCATTGAGCAATCGTGACTTCTATAACGTCACTCAATGAGCATCGCATGCTACGTGTTTATCAAACATCAGCTATTGTGTTGACAATTTGTTCTTTATTGTATACCGTACAATAATATTTGTGACAATTGTGACTCCTGACATGTTTAATTCTGTTGCAGGGCGGATGGTGTGAGGTCACTTCTTAATTATATTTTACTCGTTTATGGTCGCGATTTCGTTAACATATTATATAAAATATTTGCCACAATATATTTTTATTTAATTAGCAACAACGCAAGGCCGCTTCCAACAGGTCGATGGGAGATCCTTAGCGAGACCTGTTTTCAGCAGTAAAATTCTTATGGCTGAAGAGTGAGACAGACAACATACATTCCTGGTACCGTATTGTTTAAGCAGATTCTACAAGAATAAATGAATGTCAATGCAACTATAATCTATAGCACTATACTAATAAATAAAATCGCCTAGGGCGATAAGACCGCCAAGATTTTAAGATTTTGAAGATTTTATTTGTAAAATATTATATGCTTTTTGTTCTTTTGTGTGCAGTAAAGAATAAATAAATAAGGCTCAAGAATTTGTTTGTCTGAACGCACTAATGTCGGGAAGTACTGGTTGGAATCGAAAAATGATTTTATTCTAAGATAATCTATTTATCGAAGAAGGCCATAGGATCCTTTTTATCTATTATAACTAAAATACTAATAACACTATGTGCCTAGTCCATGATATCATAACAAGATCAACATTTTAAACGCAATTCTTCTATGAACGTTCATTAAACTTACCATAAGGCGACCTCGGGTAGAAAGGCGTCTTCTCATTTTGGGGCACTTCTACCACCTTCCCGTAGAGCTCTGACGTGGAGGCCTGGTAGATCTTGGTCTCCTTCTCCAAGCCAGCTGCCCTGACGGCCTCCAACAGCCTCAGGGTCCCTAGGGCGTCCACCTGGGCCGTGTATTCACTCAACTCAAAGGAAACTTTAACGTGAGACTGGGCACCTAGGTTGTATATTTCTTTTGGTCGTGTCTGTAAGGAGCATTTGATTTTTTTATTAAAAATGAAGAAATGAGGTCATACTCGACTAATGGTAAGCACGCCAGCTTATAAAAATACCATTTATTCAATAAACCAAAATAGGTAATAAAAAGATAGGCATAATTCTAATCAGTATAAGTATCTGTTTATAATAAATAAATAAATAATAAATAAAAGTTCCACTAACGAACACCTTGGACCGTAACTTTATCCAAAAACATTGCGGTGTGGATGGGCATTATCTGCTTTAGGTTTTCGGACGACCTCAAGGCACCTCCAGAAGACCTCATTTAGCACTTCTGATAATTGTAAACTCTCTGGAATTGCCTTGTGTTCGTATCCTCGAGACTTTAGGTTATAGTTTCGTCCAAACAGGAACTTAACAACGCTCATGTCTTTTTGTTTCAAATACAGAGATAGAGAAAGCGGTAGTGGTTTTATCTACCACTACATAGTGTATTTAGTGACATTTCCTTGCATATGGAATACCTACATCTAGTTCCGGCAGACGATTAAGCTTATTTTTAGTTTATACAGTCTTGTACTCTTTATTTACGATTAAGCTTATTTTTAGTTTATACAGTGTTGTCTCAGTACTTGCCTACAAATATCAAGCTTATAAGCTATGTTGTCACCAACAGGGTATACCACTATTTTTTTTAAAGTATCATAAGATCAAGAAGTCACTCGGCCTCGTAACCTAACTAGTAACGTAAAGGGTACTATTGCAATAAACATGAGTTGATCTCTTCTAATATTTTATTTAAAAAATAATGGTTCTTCCTTCCAAAGACTTCCATCTTTTGTTACAAATTCTTTTTGACGCACAAGTTTTACTATTTACCCATGAAGAGACAGTATATCTATCCACCATGGCGGCTTCCGTTCCGCATATTTGTAGAACAAATTTGAAACATTTAAAACGAATTTGAAGTTCATTCTTTGATATTGTCAATAGAAATTAACTTGTTACTATTGTCTAATGCTACAATATTTACATTTATTGTAAATATATTTTTTCTCACTTATTAAATATCGTATTTCTTATTGTTTTCCTAGAAAAGTTGTGAATTACTACTGTAATAAATATAATTAAAAGGAGCAAAACCGCGGTCATTAATTGGTAAAATAATCTAAGAACATAGGAATGCTTTTTATAATAATTTAATTGAATAATCAGGTCAACTAATCACCAATACTGATATGATATCGGCATGATTTAAAATTCACAGCATTTATTGAATTGTTGTGTAGATATTTCTCATTGATAGTATCTCTTCACGGAATGACTGTCAGGCTAGCCTACCCTTATGATAAGATTCCTTATCCGTGTTGTTGTAATTAAGTACTCCGCACTAGTTCATGTCCGCGACTTTGTTCGTGTGGCTTGTTATCTATAGATATAATAAAGTAACCGATCGATATCTATACATGAAAGATAAATGAGAAAAACGAATAAGGGGGATTGTGTCAACGTAATATAACCCAAACAATGACTGTAAGAATTTTGTATTTGTTTGCCTACAGTCTACACGCTTATCTCCGAAACGGCTGAGCCAATATCGGTTATATTTTGTATGGACATAACTGACACCCTAGTATAATCTAGATTAACACATACTTTTTATCCCGAAAAATTGGATGAGCACGGAGTGCAAAAAAATAATTGTTACTTTTATACATTTGAAAGGGATGGGACAGGATAACATGTCTTAAGTGAGTATGAAACGGAACAGTGCGGGATATAATGGGACGGGCCGAGAAAAGCAGTACATAGGACGGCAATGAATTTGAATATAATAAAACTGTACGGTAAATAATATTATGCAGAATGAGTAGTGCCGTACCTATACTCCATCGGTTTAGGTACTTAACTAAATTTAAACAAACCATAAATAAAGGTTATTTAACATTACCATTTCTCATTTTAAATTAATTGAAGACAAAAAAATGTTTACGTAAATGTAAAACTACATTGCATGTTCAAATTTATTATAACGATTATAATTATGAATGTGTGAGCTTGGAAACAATTAAATTATGCAAGATCATAATTAAATTATCTAAATTAAGTTGTCTAATTTTACATAATGCAATCTGTCTATAAAAAAGACCCAAACAGTCAGGCATCCAAAACATTTTCATAAAATTGAAATAAAACTATTATTTACGGATTTTATCGCGAATTTAGTTTATTATTTTACATTTTTGACTTCCCGACGTTTCGATTACTTTACAGCTTTCGTGGTCACGGGGCGGACTTTTCATAAAAGTTACAAGAAATATAATTATGCTACAAAATCTAGAAGTACGACTTTACCGTAATGCGACCATTTAAATGAAAGATAATGCGTTAGGTCGGATAACTAAGCATCATCATATTATGTTATCTATTGCAGCCAATTATTATTCATTGCGTTAATGTACTTACTGTTTTCGTGAAGTGGTGAAGTGTTTGGAAGTGTTCATCGTTGTTCTTTACTCTGTTTTAGTTATTATTTGTTATAAATTGCTGTTAATTGTTGTTAATACTTGTTACTTGGTTGACTAAGAAAATATTCGTAAATTGGACATTGCAATAAATTGTTGAACAACCATGCGTCACGTGTTCTGGTTTGTTTACATTTAGTTAAGTACCTAAACCGATGGAGTATAGTACTGACTACGTAATATCTGTATTTATACAGTTAGCATAGCGACAATAAAAAATTGTATGCAATATTAGTGCATAGAATGTTACTTTAGATTAAGTAGATATGATCTTGATATTGATTTTGGATATGGAACAAATTAATTAAGAATAACACATAAACCTTTTAACTTCTTGTTAATATCGTATCGTCGTTCTGTATATCGTAGTTCTGATATCCACAACGCGATATAAGAATAAGATATTTTATAATCGTTTTTTGCATTATTTGGCGTAGTAACACAAATACCATTAAAATAAAACTGTTCTATCAAAACAATATTAAAATGAAGATCCAGCAGGACAATGTGGAAATTTTTGGGGGAGGCATATGTTCAGCAGTTAATTCTTTGGCTCTAGAAAGACGATAGAGAGAGATATTATCAAAGTAGCTTGTAACATGAAGCAAATCTTAGATTTAAAATTAAAAAGTGGGAGTGTAGTATAGGGAATTTTACCGTCTCTTTCGATTTAAAACATTTCTAACTTGTTTAATTATGAGTGGATTAACAAAAATCTTTGTTGGTTAGGTTTGGATATGGATATCTTTTGATAAATACAACAAAAAAATGGAGTGAAATACCGCCATGTAGGATCTGAATGACAAAATTTGTTACTTATTTGTATTTCTTTGCATGATTTGTTCATTTTAAATTCCTAATGGTTGTATTTTGACAAGTCCCTAAACTATGTTATGCATACAACTTTGCATCCACTTTCGGTTGTAAAGCGATTACAAATTACAATAGGAGAATATGTCTGCAGTAAAAGAGCAATACGCGATTACAAGATAATACGTGAAATGAAAAACTCGTCATTAAATGAGTCATTTTAATCTACGTTTTATCTCGTGGACGGATTAATTGTAGCAGTTATATTGGTTTGTATTTTTACATACATACATTCACCCAACAGTCGCATACATAGTACTGACTCCACACTGACATCGAGTCTTGTGTCGGGGGTATCAGAAACTGCGAGAGACTTTTCGGTCTCACGAACACCCAGACCCGAGTCAAATACCAAATATGTGTTTCGGTGTGGGGATCGAACCCACGGCCGCTCGTTTCACAGCCGGCAAATAACCAACTGCGTCACGGAGGTTATTTTTATATAATGACTCCTGTGAGATGAAAGGTAGAGATGCAACCAGGACATCCACATTTCACCTTCATTTTTCCGTTTAACAATGTTATAGGGGTCGAGGGGTCAGATGGCCTCTCACATATGAGAGACCTACCAACAGTGTCCAGTACAATTGATATGTCGTTCGAAAGGGACAAAAAATTCAATACCTAAAATAGGTTTTAAAGTTGTCTATAAATAAGGCTGTTTATCAAATTAAAATCCTACCTTAGTAATTATGCTAATGAGACAAGTGGTGTCCGTCAGGTCTCCGTAATGGAGGTGCATTCTGCCCCCTGTGTGGCACGCTGGCTGCCCATACAAATGCTGGATACGACCGGTGTTGAACGACGAAGATCTTCGCAAAATTCCGTGCACTTCATAACCTTTTTCTATGAGGAACTCGGCTAGGTATGATCCATCCTGCGTGAAAAGGAACGTTTATTATTTGAAATATTCGTGCTAAAACACGGTTACATGGTGGTGGGGTCAATTTCCGTTTAGCGTAATTATTACGAGATTTCCCGAGAGGGTTGACGTCCGTTTGCTGGTAAAATTACATACATACATACATAAACTCACGCCTTTTTCCCAGATGGGGTAAGTAGAGGTGCCAGGAAACCCACATTTCGTCTTGTATGTTCCGTCTTACGTTGTGAAAGGTGGCGAGCCTATCGCTATATTGAGCACAAATTTCTGGCTCTAGGCAGATAATGAATAGAAAAATCCAATATTACTTTGCTTAACTCGGGATTCGAGCCCGAGATCTTAGCTTTAAAATTCTATACTGGGTATATCAAGACTGCTACCGAAAACGAAGCCGGGTGGTAGTTTTAGTGAGTACAAACACAAAACCTCTAAAATTTTCGCAAAAAAACGCGACAATTTTTTATGATTTTTTAAATATCTTAATTTTTGGGTGGTAAATCATAGTTTTTGCTAAAATCATAATTTAAACTCTTTTGTACCTTAGAATCCTTATAAATAAAAGGGTATATACTATTATTTTAGGAAAAAAAAAGAATTTACCATCCAAATACGAACATAAGAAAAAAAAAATTGTCGCTTTTTTTTCGACGTTTTCTGTTGCAATGGGTCTGAAGTCACTAAAACTACAATCCGGCTTCTTTTTCGGTAGCAGTCTTGAGATACCCTGTATATTCGTGTTAAAAAAACGGTTTTCGGGTCGATTTCCGTTTAGTGTAATTATTTTAAGATTTCCCGCGAGGGTTGACGTCCGGCTACCGGTGAAATTAACATAAGCAATTTTGGTAACAATGGTAGGTCGGTTTTTCAGTTTTTTAGTAATACCAATACTCTGGGGGGTTAAACTATACTCCGACACGTAGTTCCAATGTTCGGTCGTCAACATATTAAATATGTGTTTTCCACTTCTAAAAATCAATACTATTTTCTATGAAACTTATTCACTTCGCACTTAGACTAAGATTACGACGTACGATAGAGGATTCGAACATTTTGTAAAGTATTTAGGCATTTTCGTACAGTTTTAGTTGCGATTTTCGAAGATTTCTCGTCGTGTCGCCGTACAAAGTAATACCCCAGATTCAATTTTTTATGACTCATGATATTCCAAACTCATACAAAAAATGAACAACAAATAAAAAATAGACCTGAAACCCCTTTTTAGTGTTCTAAGCAGCCAACTAATTGAGACTTACACAAAATCTTTTTTTATATATAAACAAGTAAAAAACAAATATTTTACTTGCTATAAGTTGTCATGTATAACTTCTAACATATTTGTTGTGAGTATACAATGATTTGTTCAAGGGATCTTTTAAGGGGTTACACAAAGGTCTTTTTATTTTTGCCTATGAAGGCAGAGAGAGGATCTAGCCGCCCTTCTGATGCTAGCAGACTACTGTAACTTATGGATATTTGTACTGTTCTTATCTTATTGCAATGAATTTTCATATAAATTAATATACATATTTAATGATAAAATTATTTTATTCCAATGATTAAATTGTAATAGAGGATTATTTGATTGTCATATATTGGATTTTAATTGGAATTTTTCGATTATCAAAAATACATCTAATCTGATGACTTATGCATAAATATTTTTGTTCCAGAAAGGTATATTAATAGTAAATCAAAAAAGTTTTAATTATTTATTGTATTAATAGTAAATCAAAAAAGTTTTAATTATTTATTACTACAATTTTGATATTACTGTGAAGTTTTATAGATAAATTGATTGACAAAACTTAATTATCTAGTGTTGCTTGTGTTATCTGCTTCCCTTTAAAAAATGTATATTTCCTGTCCCACTTTTAATTAGCCAGTTTATTTTGTAATTTTTTTTTCCAGTTTATACTTGATCAGCTGCAGTACCATATATGGACTTAAAGTGATTAGGGTTTGATTTTTTTTTATCCCAGCATTAAGTATAGTACCTCATTTCTAAATCCAAAATTAACAACATAATAAAGGTTGATTTGAGAACCTCCTCTTTTTTTGCAGTTGGTTAAAACTCACTCTCAATAGGTGCAAAAACTATTAATATCATATCCCACACTGGAACAGCATTTTGGACCTAGTATCACCTATCTTAATGGAACTCTCAATTAAATATAAGCCGCATGGAGTGCAGTGAAGAATAAAATAATATTTATAAATAGCTTCCATTGAAAATCTAAGCAAGGTTCTATAAAAACAATTTAATTTTTAATAAAGTGTGTCACTGCATTACTTAAAAGGCCACTCCAAGGATTTAATTTAACATTTAATTGACTATCCATTACGTTATCTTTAAACTATGGCATAAACTAAACCTTCTCAATAATACCATGCCCTGGACCATGCCCTGCAGTGGAACATATATGGGTTGAAACAGATACAGATGGGGTAAACAAACAGAACAAAGGTTTAAATATATTAGAAGAATTGTGGTACTTTAGGGACTTAATATTAGGATATGTGTGAGTTAATTTAACTGCTAACTTATTTAGAAGTGCAAATGACATCTAATGTAATCATCTCAGCCACAGGAAGTCCACTGCTGGACATAGTCCCCCCACAAGCATGTCCACATTGACCTGTTGGAAGCGACCTAAATCTATTGACTAATATACATAGAAATAATTGGTTTCATTAATGAAAAAAACCGACTTAACAGATGAAGTACATTTTGATTATCTGAAGAGGAAAAACTGACATAGTAATTTTACTTAAATACAAGGAAAATGGTCTACATTGGTGTAGGAAAAAATATAAGTAGGTGCTTACCACTACCTAATTTCTAAATAAGATTTTTTTTAAGTTACTATACATAGTCTGATTACAAAATGCAATTTGTATCTGCTTGCTAATAAGAAAAGTCCTGTATTTGAAATAGGTTCACAAATTGCTACACCACTGATAAAAATCAAAATATTTCTTTCATAAAATATGAATGTACGTGTCAGCCAAGGCAATCAATAGTATTTGATAACATACCTGTCCTGTTATGCCGGTAATTAGTGCAATTTTTCTATTATCGTTATTGCTGGATCCTTCTCCCGACATTGTAAATTGACTTATGATTACTTTTAAATTTTATTTTATATTTTCGGTGCATAAAACACGTCCACACAATGAGCCGGCGACGCTGATAAGCCTAGCTTATCAAAACAATTCAATGGACTCGGCAATTAACATTTATACGCGAAATAACGGTTTATGACAACATCACGAATGATATAAAGTTTTACACGTTATTACACCCGAATGTTCTTAAATTTATTTTCAATTAAAACATAATGTAAAATGTAATTTTTTCACAAAATTGAAAATTCTTCTGACATTTGTGAGAATTTGACAATGACAGGCGATGCTAGGGGCGTGGAGAATTATAGAACTTCAAAATTGTAATACTTAATATTGCTTTTGATTTTTATGTGGATTTAAATAATTTCTTTATATATATAATGCAAACATTAATTGCTGAACTGATCATGAGTTCCCCGCTATTTACTAACAATTAATTAGTCTATAAAAAAATCGTACATATTTTATATTTTGTTTTGTCTACTCTTTGCATGCAAATTACCTAAAATCGTATCGTTTCATGCAAAATCATTATAACTTATATAATAAACGAATTGTCAGCTGTGAAGAACTTAATAAATAAATATGACAACGAGCTTACGTGAGGTGAGCCAAACGCGCCCCCCTGTTTACATGTGAACTTTTGCCCTGTGCTTTGGCAAACTTCATTCCGATCTTCATTTAAACAATGTGCTTTGTAGTGTAAATGCAGCTTTAATATTCGTGGTTTTCCTTTAATTTATTAATAGTATTAAAATTATTCTACCTACAGATTTAAAAAAATAATATACATCGATTATAGCAAAAGAATCGTTAATCGTTAATTGTTATAACGATTAGACATTTCTTGGTTGATTAATTATATCAGTTTGTCAAAAGCATAGATGTAGGTCAAAAGACAACACTGCTTCCCTTATTTTTCTTTGTTATTTGTGTGCATAATTGTGAATTTGTCTACCATAAAAGTGGGCATTTAAGTTCATTTTATTTCCTTATTGATACTTTTATAATATAAATTATGTAAGTTCGACCATAACAATGTCATAAGGCCGTTTGTTTTTATCTTCACACCATTCCGTACGGTGAGACATCTTAATTTATAAACTACGACTGTGATAAGAATAAAAAACTAAGATGCCTGATATAAAGATAACCCCACTGGGTGCAGGCCAGGATGTTGGAAGGAGTTGTATCCTGCTGTCCATGGGAGGTAAAAACATTATGTTGGACTGCGGAATGCATATGGGTTATAACGATGAACGCCGCTTTCCTGATTTCTCGTACATTGTACCCGAAGGACCGATCACGAGCCAGATCGACTGTGTTATCATATCTCATTTTCATTTAGACCACTGTGGCGCCTTACCCTACATGTCAGAGATGATTGGCTACACTGGTCCCATATACATGACGCACCCTACTAAGGCCATCGCTCCTATTCTCCTCGAGGACATGAGGAAAGTAGTGGTAGAACGCAAGGGGGAGTCAAATTTCTTCACATCTCAAATGATCAAAGATTGCATCAAAAAGGTGACAGCAGTAACCCTCCACCAGTCAGTTATGGTTGATAATGAACTGGAGATCAAAGCTTATTATGCTGGTCATGTTCTTGGAGCTGCCATGTTTTGGATCCGAGTTGGCTCTCAGTCAGTTGTCTACACTGGTGATTATAATATGACCCCAGATCGGCACTTAGGAGCTGCATGGATAGATAAATGCCGACCTGACTTGCTTATAACAGAGTCTACTTATGCCACAACAATCAGAGATTCAAAGAGGTGCCGTGAGAGAGATTTCCTCAAGAAAGTTCATGAATGTGTTGAAAAAGGCGGGAAAGTTTTAATCCCTGTATTTGCATTGGGAAGAGCACAAGAGTTGTGTATTTTACTTGAAACATACTGGGAGAGAATGAATTTGAAGTGCCCTGTATACTTTGCTCTTGGTTTAACCGAAAAAGCGAATAACTACTACAAAATGTTTATCACTTGGACCAATCAGAAGATCAGAAAGACTTTTGTTCAGAGAAACATGTTTGATTTCAAACATATAAAACCATTTGATAAATCATACATAGATAATCCAGGTGCAATGGTGGTATTTGCAACACCAGGTATGCTTCATGCTGGTCTGTCATTGAACATATTTAAAAAGTGGGCACCATATGAACAGAACATGGTTATAATGCCTGGATTCTGTGTCCAAGGTACCGTCGGACATAAAATCTTAAATGGTGCCAAAAAAATTGAGTTTGAAAACCGACAGGTGGTTGAAGTTAAAATGGCAGTCGAGTACATGTCATTCTCAGCCCATGCGGATGCTAAAGGGATAATGCAGTTGATACAATACTGTGAACCAAAGAATGTGTTATTAGTACATGGAGAAGCAATCAAAATGGAATTCTTGAAAGAGAAAATCGAGAAGGAATTTAAAATTAGTTGTTTCATGCCTGCTAATGGTGAAACTTGTATTATAAACACACCTACCAAAATACCCATTGATGTATCATTAAGGCTTTTGAAGGCTGAAGCTGTAAGGTATAATGCTTTACCCCCAGACCCTAAGAGAAGGAGGGTTGTGAATGGAATTCTATGTGTTAGAGACAACAGACTCTCACTGCTCGATATTGATGAAATGTGTGATGAAATAGGAATAAACAGGCATATAATAAGATTCACAAGTACTGTCCGTTTTGAGGACCCTGGTCCAGCTGTAAAGACAGCTGAGAAACTCAAGACATTATTGTCAGAAAAATTGGAAGGCTGGACTATCACAATATCAGATGGGAACATATCAGTGGAATCAGTCCTAATAAAAGTCGAGGGAGAGGATGACAGCACCAAAAACATTTATGTTTCCTGGACTAATCAGGATGAGGATCTTGGGAGTTATATTTTGGGACTGTTGCAGTCCATGGTACAATAAACCAGTGTTAGATTAAGTAATCCTTGTTTCATGTTGAATATATTTTTAATAAATTAGTTTTATTTTACAATGTTATTTTATGTACACCATGTGACATCTGTGTTGCATTTTCCTTGGTACCACATGTACTGCAGTCTGTTAATCTTCGTCAAGTTCTTTGGAACATCCAGCATTTTTGGTAGTTGTCTCTGAAAATATAAAATTTATCTTCATTGTACAGCCTCCTAATGCCGTTGATTAGACGCCGGCTGTGAAACGAGAGGTCATGGGTATACCCATGACACATGACTCAATCTTAGGATTAAGTATGTGACTGTTGGGTGTATTTTTTTTATTTTATGTGTTTCACAATGGTTTCACAGTAATCACTTATTTTACTAGGTCATGTGTGATAATCTTATCATTGTTCTATTTTATTTTGTTGCTATGCCAGTAAAGTTAAAAATAGAGTAATATTCGTGTATTGTTTATAGTTGTTTAAATAAGACGATTTAATTACTTGGTTCAACATTTATTAATTATTGTAAGACACAGACGACATGACACGACTAGGACATTTTGACAACTGTCATAGTGTTGCTTTATCAATTCGTACATCAGTTTGATAGCCTGAGTATTCCATGGCATAGATTTGGCAAGCCATGAAAGGGAAAGGGGAAATAGGTGCTCGTATTTTATACCTACAAATGTTATCCCCGATACGTAAAACTACCCAAAGCCGATCTCAATCTTGTTATTTGGATTGTCATACTAGTAAATATAAAGTTATCTGCACATCTTGCTATCACGTTGAGTAGAAGCAAATCTTGCATAACCATAAGTTAGTGGTTACTAATCTTTTGCTCATGAGGGACCATTGGACTAATTTTGACCAGCCATTGAGCATCCAGTTGGTATATTGATTTGGTTGTATGAGAATAGTTAACGTATCAGCCCATATTCGTCCCACTGCAGGGCACGGGCCTACTCTACAATCGACAGTACGATTGAGAGTGGTGAGGCCATATAGTCCACCACGCTGGCCTAGTGCGGGTTGGCGGACTTACATACCATACATTTTTTTATAAATCGCTATGGTATGCAGGTTTCCTCACGATGTTTTCCTTCACCGTTTTAGTGCGTGGTGATTGACTATCAATACACACATGACTCCGAAAAGTCAGAGGTGTGCCCTGGGATTCGAACCCGCAACCAATGTGAACATGTTGGCAGTCGCGTCTAGTCCGTTTACCAACAGGCCACCACGCACTTATGAGAATAGTTAATACAGTACCGAAATGTAATAAAATAAAAATTTGTCTTTATATCTATCAATAAAACATGCCTAAAAATAACTTAAAAGTGGCCTTAGGATGGTTCCTGGAACCACAAGAGGTCCGCGGACCACCGGAAGAAACACTCGTTTAAATACATTTGCTGTAAATAAAAGTATGTATCGACGAATAATGTCTGTTTTAACATAAAATGCGAAATCCTTCAATCACACTTATCTTTAGCCATGGTATTATGATTCATCTGAATTATAAGTTTCCAATACATACGATTTTTTTATCAAGATTATTTTCATGTTATTTGAGGAAAAAGAGAACACAAGAGAGAACACAAGGAGAACACAAGAAAGATAAAATGAATTAAGTGAACATGTAATTAGCCCATAATATAGGTACGTTCCACGGCAGGACACGGGCTTCCACTACAAGCGAGAGTACGATTGAGAGTGGTTAGGTTATACAGTCCACCACGATGTCTATTTCTCCCGCCAAACAGCAATGTAAATGCACTGTTGTGTTCCGGTTTGAAGGAAATTGTAGCCAGAGTAACTATTGGTCATATTGAGACAACATCTTATGTCTCAAGATGGCGAGCGCAATGGATTGCCAAGCATTGCTCTGTAATTCATTGTGTTGTTTGATTTTTCTACTGTCCATCAGGCGAATGGTATGCTCGTCTCTCCATTCATAGTATTAAAAAAAGTACCTACAGATTTGATAGGACTTTATCAAGTAATCATCTTGTGAACATCTTATCTGATACCGTCTGTTCACTATTTGCCGTTTACGTCGTTTATTCTGTTTACTATTATTTATGATTACACTAATGTGGTATCGTTCTGCCTAAGCTGCGTTTCAGACTGTCTGGACTTTTCTTCCGGGCTTAGTATTGACTCTTTTAACTGACTTAAATAAAAGGAGAAGGTTCTCATTTGTATCATTGTATGTCGCCTAGTAATTCCATCTAATCCTCAATTCACAAAGGTTTTATACTCTCTGACTATGGTTGTTTATGAGTGACAATTTGTATCAGGCACCTACCTACCCAACTTGGACGTTATCATTTGATATTACGACACAAAAAAGAACATGCACAAATTGAGTAGGACCCTAATTAATATATAAGCCCTTCAAATCGTGTATAAAACGGTTTTGTCCTTACCATTGGTGGAGGGAATAATCTTCTAAAGTCGCCTTTATGAATGTGTTCTCTGTGCGCCTTAAGCATGCTGGTCCGCAATTTAGAGTTAAGACATGGCCGACACAATCCACAGATATCATTGGAATCACAATCTTCTTTGCACACAGTCCTGCACTGCTCACCCCATACAGCTATGTTCTTTTGTGTGGACACCATATTTTGGGCACCTGAATGACCTCTGAAAAGTGTAATTTGTTTGTAAGCCTAGAATCTTCTGAGACTCAGGAGACGCGAAGCCAGTTTTAAATCGAAAGGCTGTGAAATAAATTGTTCGATCTCTCTGTCGGAGCAAATGTTTACCTATGTGCTCAACTAGGTACTTGGGTAGGTATTTACTTGATACTGAGATAAACAGGGATGTTTTTAAAAACAACTTTATTGTTAACGCGTTCCTTGAAGTTGTGACATGTACCTACCAAAAACTATTATCCTAATTACTTATCAATGAGGATAAACAGGGTGACCAGTACGTAGCTTTTATTTATTCCGAATTTAAATTAAATTACAGTGATATCACTTGAGATTGTTTGATCAGTTGTCATAAAAAGTTCAGGAGTTCACTGGCACACATTAAAAGCCAATGGTCTTCCATTCGACGATACCAGACTCCGGGCAAAGTGGAAAAAACCGAGTTGCTAAGTGCCGGTAAGGAAAGAACGAATCAATGTCAAATCAAACTGCTTTTATTTTCTAAATGGAGGCATACTAAGGGATTAAAGTAACTTGTTGACGTCATCGGTCATATACAATAATTTTTTTACAACCGAAGACATCTGTATTGGGAACCTACATATTTTCCTTATACGATCGTGCAGACCACAGAATTAGGAACACAAAATATTATGTCTACTTAGAATACTTTGTACGGAACTTAATCAACTTAATGTATTACTGAAGCATCAATTATCATTATGTTGATAATGCACATATTATTTTCGTCAACAATTAAATTTGTTTACGTATACACAAGTCATTTGTTACTCAACAATGATAAATACGTTCGTTAGGTATTTGGTGATAAGCTTTTTCCGATATTATTAATACAAACAAATGACAGAAATATTTGACTCGATGTCGGGATTGAACTCGTTGCTTTTCGTTTATTAGATGTCTTATCACCGACTGCGCCGCAAAGTGCACAAAGGCTGTGAAACAATTGCAGAATTACTTAATTTAAGATCAGTGTATTTAAATGCAGAAAAAGTTTTTTCCTGCATCTTATGAATCATAAATTTTATCAGCCTCCGAGGCGCAGTCGGTTAGAAGCCGCCTGTGAAACAAGTAGCCGCGGGTTCGATCCCCGCACCGAGAGAAATATCTGTGCGGCCCACAAATATTTTTTCGGGTCTGGGGTTTTGGGAGACCGCAAAGTCTCTCGTAGTTGCTGATACCCACGACAAAAGTCGCGATCTTAGTGTGGGGCCAGGACTATGTATGTGACTGTTGGGTGATTTATACATAAACGTATTAAGTACATTACACAATTTCCGTAGTATTTCAATAATATAATCAGTAATAAAAATAAAATATTTCACAAACCCGGGACTTCCATCTTCATGTCCTTTAACATGATCAGCAACTCCAACCAATTTAAACAAGTTGTATAAAACTTGTTCGTAAAGAAGCTGGTTGGGTGGATAGTGCGCCGACGACAAGTTGGGCGACATGTTGGCTTCCAACAAGTAAACCTTCAGATCCTCGTCCACCACGAGATCAAACCGCATCATTTCGAAGAAATTGTCACCGGATGGGTAACTTTTCAACTGAAATTTAAAAATGCAATTTTATCTATCAGCTGTAGGTAAACACATAAAGTTAACGGAATGCGTCAGTTTGTGCAATGTTTAATATAGTTTATTAGCCTAGTAGGCGTTGTACAATTGAAGCTGACCAATCACAGAATATCTACTGCTACGTCTGAATATAGTTAGGCTGGCATGACAGTGATATTGAAAAACGAGTCAATGCAGGAAATCGAGTAAATGGCTCTACACCCTTTTATGGGGGGTCGGAAGGTATCTCAAAAGGCACGACTCCTCCGTTCAGGAATGGTAATACCCACGCCATAATTTATATTAGGGAAAACTGGATAAGGCAGAATAAGCGTCAAAGTAAAGTTAGAGCAGCAGAGATGAGATCAGCAAGGGGATTTACTGGTGGTAGGTCTCTCATATGTGAGAAGTCATCTGAGTAGGTAACCGCAAGGACTATTTCTCCCGTGAAACAGCAGTGTAAATTCACTGTTGCGTTTCGGATTGAAGGACATTGTAGCCGGAGTAACTACTGGACATATTGAGACTTAACATCTTATGTCTCAGGATGGCGAGCGCAGTAGAATTTTGCAACTGTTTATGAGCGGTCGTATCGCTTATCATCAGGCAAACAGCTTGCTCATCTCGCCATTCATTGAAAAAAAAAGGGGAATGTGAGGTGTAAGTTTGAGTGACAGACCCGAATGTTCGTCTGATGTTAAGCGATACGATCGCTCATGGACCGTAGCAAACCCAAAAAATGCCATGAATTACAAAGCAATGCTTGCCATTCCACAGTGCTCGTCATCCTGAGACATAGTAATGTTAAATCTCAATATTTTCAGTACCTAGTTATTCTAGCTATAATGTCCTTTAAACCGGAACACAGCAGTGCATTTACACTGCTGCTTTGCGGAAGACATATTTATTACAGTGAACTTAACCAGACGGCCTCTCACATATACATATGAGACCATCAGTAAAATTTTATACTTATCAAAATTATGAGTAGGACTCTCTAATATCTTTACGTTTTATTAAAGCCGTAGGCTTGATTTTTCGTTATTTATTACTTACAGCCTGAATAACATGATGTTCTTTCTTGAGGAGTACATCTGCGATTGCCTTTTGTACTTCCTCCCACATTTGAGTAGTGTCCTTGCCCTGTAATCGAACAATAACTATTAAGATACAGCACATTACATTACATTAGGAAATTACTCAATTCATTTTCAACATAAATCTATTTTTATCCTTTGGTGAATGTTATTCAATATTAGCTATAGCCCGCGGAGTTGTCTGTATATTTTTTATCTGACACGCTAAAGTGAATACTTCGGTAGGTATGGTAAGTGCAGTGTAGTCCAGATAGGTCCTAGACCGTTCAGAAAGCACCTGGCGGCTTACATATTATGTTTTATATGTTTATATATGTACCTTATAAAGATGACATTAAGCTTAAATTACATTGATATTGTCAGGACATTGAGTGATGACGTGTGAGGACATACAATATGCAGTACGAGTAGTTCATCTCTCGCGGTTCCTGATTTTAACCGGATATACCCAGGACAAACCATAACACGCGACTGGACACACTTACGTTACTATCCGACCGTCTATAAATAACCTACCATTAGTTAATTATAATCATTCATTTTTCAAATATGATGCTAATATGATGTAGGTATCCAAAAAAGAGACTCTATTAGCGACAGTGATTTGTTATGTAATAAGCCATAGACTTACTTTAGACCTAGCATAAATATCGAAAGAGTCTTTCATTCCAAATCCTAGAGCGGTGTATGGATGAGCCAGCGACGGCACTTCCCATGTAGGCAGGTAATCGTCTCCAATTACATACTTATCCAAATTCTTCGGGTCAAAGGGATAGTATTTCGCCGGACAGTATCTGCAATGCACAAGGAATTTCTACAATGACTTAATATTTCCACATTTGTTGATAGAGATCGTTAGTAGTTTATGAATTATCTATTGTGTGCTTTTGTGAATCACATAAAAATCGGGCAACCAATGAAATGGATTTCATTGACAACTATTTATTCATTGAATTACTAAGGAAATAACAGCACCGAAAAGCCTCAAATGACCTGCCAAACAGGTCCAAGTGGATCATATATATTATGCTTTGAGACCAACGGAACCAATAGTGATAATATTGCGCAAAGTGCCGCCCATAATATGCGTGACGATCACCGAGGAGTTTTAGTAGGTATGAAAGATCTTCCCCTACTCTTTTCGGCTGCACCCTTCGTATAGGGAGATGAGGATAACAAATCCCTCGCTTCAAGAAAAGATGGCATGCCGAATCACCATACTATAATAAAGTAATTTCGGTTTAATGGCTATTATGATAAACTTTTATACAATGGAGTATATACTGGAGTGTTCCGCCAACTCTCACCTTGGTCTTGTTTCCAGGAAGGATGACCCAAAAAGCTTGCTCTTTATATAAGTAGCGTACAATTTTCCAGAAATGCGTGTATTTGTCAGTTTAATTACCTATTAGGTGACGCTGAAAATTGTTCACATTCGAATTTTCCTCAACTACGGGGTTACAGTTATAGAATAAATAAAAAAGTGTTTATAGATCCGATTGTAGGTAAAAAATCTACTATTGCGTACATTGGGAACCTATAATATGTCCTCCTCGAGGTAAGCCTATGTTAAGCAGTACACTCCTATGGCTGAAGATGACGATCGATCGGTTCTATCGGGCCTCATAAGTGACTCCGATACACACTTTTAATTACCATAAAAAAAACCCATTGACTATGCGTTTGTCATTTTAGTACCTATGAAAAAAGCATTTATATTTTACATATCACTATGGTATGTGGATTCCTGCATACCACAATGTTTTCCTTCGCCGTTATCGTGCGTGCCTCATCGTCAGAGGTGTGCCCTGAGTTTTGAACCCGTGACCACCGTGAACATGTTGGCAGCCACGTCTAGTCCGTCACCAATAGGCCACAATGCACTTTACTATTCATATTAATTAACTCTACTATTCATATTAATTTTCCTATTGTAAATATTTGGACAACAATTACCTGAATAGCACGTCGCCTTTGTACCAGTATGCCCTCAATGGTTCAACAGAAGTCACCACCACGTACACGCCAATATCGAACTTATGTCCGTCCACTAGGAAAGGTTTTTGCACGTACTCCTGTACGAAACTTTCTCCGCTAAAATCTATTTCACTCACGTTCTTTAAGTAAACACCTCGATGCTGATTGTGCTTCTCCAAAAACAATGCGTTTTTATTTCGTGATGCATAGCTAAGGAATTCAGCTTTATTTTGTGGTAGTTTGAAGGCTTTCGGTATGTACTCAGATTTAGATGTAGCTAAATCAACTTTGTTGGTTATGAAACCAGTTCCGGGAAAATGGTTAACTTTTTGATGCTTTTTGAGTTTATGCATGTGTGGATACAATGCTCTGAAAGGGTAATCGTGCGACCAAAGTAGTGACCAGTCGGTTTTATTTGTTGATTTTTCATATCCAATCCTGTTTAAAACTATATGAACGTGTTTCAAAACACCATTCCTGTTTTCCACGTCGCTGTAGGCAGAATACACCCAGTATCGCTTCTTAGTTGGTTCATCTTTGATTTTTTCTCTATTTTGGTCGTTTATTACCTCTAATAGAATCCCTAACGATACGCCTATTATACATATGATCAGAAATGTATTTACATTTTTGTCCACAGCGATGTTGCTAAATTTATATTTTATTTCTGATTTTGTGTTACGATTTTCTTTATCGATATCGTGCTTGATATTTTCTTCATTTATTTCTTTTTTTAGCCTCGTGATAGCAGTATCCTGCAAATATAGGAATAACTGTTATTAATATGTAATGGTATTTTCCGTTGAAAAGAGGTTGTCTACGTTACTATGCAAAATATTGATAAACGAGCAGTTAATCAATCAATTCAAACGAACTACTTACAAATACAATACCATGTATTTTAGGCAGGTACTTAATGCGTAATTTTAAGTACGTATAGTAGTAATAAACTCCAATTATAGGGTACTGACCAAAATAACTACCGAGAAAATAAAAAATCACGCTATAACTTTTTAAAATTCAAAAGAACAACTTGTACTACAGCACAAAGGCACAAACAGTAGATGTTATAAATTCATTTTAAAATACAATGGGTGAGTTTATAATGAGTCTGGTTATAAAGGAAATTAATAGTACCTATTTATTTATTTATTTATTTATTTATACAAGGAAAGCTTACAGACTAATAACTTAATGAGTAAAAAATAAATAAAGTAACAATATAGCTAATTACAAGCCTTCACATATAGCTACTTATTATAGTTACACCAAAATAATTATGTTTAATGCAAAAGAAACATAAAATAATACAAACAAACTACCAAATTAAATCTCATTGAAAAACTGATCACTTAATTTACGTTTAATCACCGAATTGCTCGTACAAAATAAATCTATATCCAAATTATAAGGAAGTGAATTAAACTTAGTAAAAGAACGAGGCAAGAAAGCATTACGTCTATAATTAGTTCTTGTAAATGGAAATTTTAACAGTGGCCGCAATCTCAACCCGAGCTGATTAGTACTTAACCCTATTTTACTCAATAAGTCAGAGCAATCTATATGTCCCTTAGCGATATTGGACAAATAACATATATCGTTTATATCTCTTCGTAAGTGCAATGGCATTATATGATGCCTTTTACAACGATGGATATAGTCAATTGATGTTAATCGTGCCTTAAAATCTAGGAAGCGCAAAAAATTTTTTTGTATGTTTTCAATACGATTTATATAAACGTCATATTGCGGGTTCCACACCTGTGAAGCATATTCTAAATTACTCCGAACAAATGAGCAGTATAATATTTTAATGCATTTTAATGATTTAAAATCAGCTGACATTCTCATTATAAAGCCCAGTGCCTTTGATGCTTTCTTAACTATATAATCAACATGTTTATCGAATAATAGATTACTATCATGTATAATGCCAAGATCGCGAATTTCGTTAACTATATTAATTATAGTGTTGTCAAATTTGTATGACGAATGAATTGGATTTTTCTTTCTAGTAAATGATATATGATAACATTTAGAAACATTCAATTGAAGCTTATTATCTATGCAGTAATTGAAAAATCTATTAAGATCATCTTGAAGAAGATGAATATCACTGAGTTCATCAATTCTCTTAAGGATTTTCATGTCATCCGCATACAATAATATAGATGAATTTTTAAAGCAATTTACAACATCAGCAATAAAAATTGTGAATAGTAACGGGCCCAAAATTGAACCCTGTGGTACACCAGATGGTACTAAATTCCAATTAGATACGAAACCCTTTAACGCAACAGCTTGCGCCCTATTATCAATATACGATGCAAACCAACGAAAGAGATCACCGTGTATACCTGTATTCATTAATTTAAGTAGTAGTATGTGATGGTCAATTCTGTCGAAGCATTTACTGTAGTCGGTGTACACTACATCTACTTGGCCACCATTATCCATGGCTTCAGTGATAATTTCATTAGATAATAAGAGGTTTGATGTTGTCGACCGTCCTTTAAGAAAACCATGTTGTTCATTACCTAAGTTGTTACTAAAAGTTGAATAAACAGTATCATGAACTATCCTTTCGAGAACCTTAGCAAATAAACAGAGTTTTGAAATAGGTCGGTAATTCTCAACTCGAGATTTGTCACCTTTTTTGAAAACCGGCGTAATAAATGCGGATTTCCATAATTTTGGAACGATACCTTCTGATAATGACCGTCTAAATAAGATACATATGGGCTCAACTAAACTCTCAGCACATTTGACAATGAAAATTGGTGGTATATGGTCTGGACCACCTGTTTTATTAAGATCCAGTGTTTTCAATAAATTCAAAACTTTATTCTGACAAATATTAACAGAACATAAGATACTTGATGAGCTGTTCGTAGAGGAAACCACATCTTTATATGCATTCAAATTTAATTTAGAACTAGCATTCTGGTATGTAGAATAAAAATAATGAGCAAATAAATTACTAATATCAGATCCATTTTCAGTCGATATGTCATTGTACTTCATGACGTGAGGAATTCCGTGAATATTCTGCTTATTTTTCACATACGACCAAAACAATTTAGGATTGTTGGTAATTGATTCTTCGATCAGATGCACATAATTTTTGAAGCAATCCTTTTCCACTCTTTTAGCTCGGTTACGTAATAGTGAAAATGAGTTAAAGTCTGAAATATTACCATATTTTTTAAACTTTCTATGATATTTTTGTTTTTCTTTAAGAATTTTGATAAGTGCCGTACTATACCATGGCGGATGAGACATATGTTTGATGGATTTTTTGGTAACAAATTTCTCTCTAATCTCGTATAATTTGGTATAAAAAATACTAACAGCATTCTCCAATTCAATATTACTTAAGAGTTCTGACCAATTAATGTTACTGAACGACTCATTTATTAAAGAATAATCCGCCTTGTGATATAAATACTTTATATTAAATTTTTCAGGTAATTTGTGAGATTGTATAAATTTTATTTCAATAAATAAAGGTTTATGATGCACATCTACGGGCACTGCCAAAGAGTCAAAACATTCACTAACAGAAAGAGAGACGTTTGAAAAGGCTAAATCAAGTAATCGGTTATTAATGTTACGCACATGATTATATTGAGCCAAATTACATGTAGTCATGGTGTCTATAAAATCCATCAACATATGCCCCGATATATTCGTGGGTAATAATTCATCACAATCACCAGTAGCGCACCAATCTATATTATTACCGAAGTTGAAATCTCCAACCAAAATAAATTTGTCTAATGGGTTTGCGAAAATTAGTTTATAAACATTATCAGCAAAATTATGTAATTGTGTTGAGTACGACTTGCCTAAATGTTCACCACATAAATAAAGTGCACAAATGTGTATATTATACATACTTGAGGGGTTTTTTTGTTTGATCGTCAATGTGATCCACAGGTCTTCCGCAGAACTGCGCCAGTCGCGCCTCTCGATAGCTGATAGATTTCTTTTAACTGCCACTAATACACCACCACCCAATGTTTGCTTAGTGGCGATGTAGTCCCTATCACGTCTCCAAACAACATATCTCTCATCAAATATTTCACCGTCACTAATTGAATCCACTAACCAAGTTTCAGTAATAATGATAATATCATAATCATTCAAATATACGTTACGCAAAAAATCAGCTGTTTTCGTCCGTAGCCCGCGCGCGTTTTGGTAGTATATATTAAGATTAGACATTTATACATTTAGCTATAACAAAATGAGTACACAATAGTACATTAAGAGTATAACATAATAAATAAGTTAATGCGGAATATAAATGTAAGTAAAAGCACAATAAACATTCAATGTAGGTAGATCGTATATAAAATTTTAACACGGATAGTAAAACACAGTGTCTAAAAAAGAGAGGTATTGAAACGATTAACATCAATTGGCCACATTCACAAACAATAGGCATCACAAAGACACAATTGGTCGTATGTCGCATTAGAACATGTTGCAAAACCAGTTTTATGCTAATACATTTATGGTTGGATTTGGCATAAGAACGCAACAAAGTAACATTATAGTAAACAAATAAGTATTAAATTTATTCTGATTTACATATTAAACGAATCTTATCTGGAAAATCTTTCAAGAATTATTGCCGCAAGTGACGTCTATAAGGGCTAGATTACTTTAATGTTAAACTCATAATAGAACTTCGATTTAAACAACAATATTTTCTAGGTAAACTTCCATTACGATTTATCTAAATAGATCTTTAATGAGTTGTAGGAATCGATAGCACACTGACCTTATTTCCTTTGCCTTCCATTGTACTTTAAAGTCACCATTAACTTTGTTTTTTTTTTTTTTTTGCCGCGAAAATATTGCGTTCGGACACAGATGTTTGTGAGACACGAATGCGCTGCATACGCGTTGGATTGAAAAGGCAAATGTACCGACTAGAAGGTGTGAACGCGACAGCGCATACTTTCTAAAACATGGTAAACCAGTGCCATGAGCCTTTTAAGGTCACATCAACATATAACATGGTTTTAGTGTCACACTAGCTACATTATGATGCGGCTGTGTTAATGAAGTAAGTGATTGTAAGGTTTGCAAAGTGCAGATTTTGGGAGAATCTATTAATTGCATCTTTTAAACTGCTAACTAGTGTTTCTTATGCATGCATGCAACATGCATCAAGATGACAACATCTTTAATTATATATTATGTAGTTGTATCGCTGTTGCACATTGAACGTTAGCTTAGGTAATTATTGTGGCACATCAGTCCAGTAATGTTGTTATGCAGTACAGATACCTACTTAGTTATGATTAAAATTTCGGTCCCACATTATCATTTTTTAATATTCTGATACTGGGCTGGAATAGGTGAAGATCGGGAGTCTATACCTTAAATCTTTACCTATATTTTGTTATGGGTAAAAAACAAAGTTAAACAATCGTTTCAAATATTCCATTACATAGCATCATCAATATTTATTTATCAAATTTAACTAAAATAGGTACAAAGTTGATGTTTTAATGTGCTAATATTAAAAACAACTTAAGATCGAAGTCATCGAATGATTAAAAGACGTTGAAAACAACGAATTCTTGCATGGATTATACATAGTATGTCCTTAACCGTAGACTTTATAAGGCCAATGGAATTATTAGGTGTTACTGCGGAATAGGCAGACATGGAGATATGTTACCAAATGCCTCGTGAATGCCGCAGATTCCTATCGTCTGCGTGCAACCACAGTGGCATATCCATTCCTATATGCTACAGAATTTACCATTGTCGCTGTGCATTATGCTATTAAAGATCAATGTGTCGTACTCACTATTAAATTTCTATATTTTTCTAACAATTTGAGCTAGATTTGTGTTTTTTTAAATTGTTTTGTGGCATTTAGGTATCAATGGTCTTTATTAATATTTCTATACTGAAAAGCTAAAGATAAGTTATGAAGACTTATCACATGAAAATAAAGCCATGCTATTTTCTCTACAATGTATTCAAATCGAATAAAATGTATTAAATCCGAGATACATTTTATTCCTGACTGCCATTAGGTTCTTTACGTCGCGAGAATATGAAGTTATTTTCGTACTAAATATTTATACATACGAAAATAGATGTGGAAATCTAGATAAGTTCATTCGGAATTATCTGGCGTAAGGTATAAGACGGGTACGTAAACTAATAATCAAGATAAACATAAAAGGCTACAAATATTTGACGCCTATCTACACCGAAATAACATAATTAATGCAAGAGCTTATTACTTGCGTTTGAGGGGCCGTTTGTACGTTTATTTTTTGTAACCACTTCTGCCTTTGAATAACTAGTCAAGTATAATTAGTGATGGTTTTCATTAAAATGTTCGCCCTGCCCCAATCAAACACTTACACGGTAATTACGCAAATGTAATGTGGTTAGTAAATTCACAGACCTTTGAGATAAAGCGATAATTAAATAATCATTTTATTAAAATACTAGCGACCCCGCCCGGACCCGCCCGGATGCAGATGGAAATATTTTTGTAAATATTCTATCGGGTATGTTAATCAGGAATAATGTAGGATTATAATGGTCAAAAATGTTCACATCGGTCAAATATTTTCAGAGCCCTTTCAATGCAAATAAGCAATCAAGTCCTTCCTCTTTATTATTTCAGTTTAAATTATACACTTACATAAACTCACCATTTTTCCCCGAAAAGGTAAGCAGAGGTGCCAAGACACCCACATTTCGTCTTATATGTTCCGTCACATGATGTGGTGGGGGCGAGCCTATTACCATATCTGACACAAATTCCTGACTTTGGGCTGATAATGAATAGAAAAATCCAATATCAATTTGCGCAACCCGGGATTCGAACCCCAGGTCTCAACTATGTAACTAAACCGTAGTAAAACTACGCCACCGAGGCAGTCGAAGTGGTTTAGATTAAAGGGGGAAAATATTAAAGTCCCAAGAGTGTTTTTTATTTCATCATACTTTCGTCATTTTTCTACACTTTATAATTCAATTGTACCTACATTCTGTATCAGCCCATATACGTCCCACTGCAGGGCACGGGTCTACTCTACAATCGAGAATACGATTGAGAGTGGTTAGGCCATATAGTCCACCACGCTGGCCTAGTGCGGGTTGGCGGACTTACATACCATATAAATTCTTATGAATCGCTATGGTATGCAGGTTTCCTCACGATGTTTTCCTTCACCGTTTTAGTGCGTGTACCTACATATATTATCTATATAATATTGATCAGTATAATCGTTTTATCAATCTATTACGGCCAACAAACGATAATCCAATACACAGTCGTATAAATCAAGCAAAGCCGTGCTTATAAAATAGTCACCAAGAGTCTAGATAAGATTCGGTGCTTATATGCTAAGTGTTCGCAAAGTTAATATTAGAATAACGAACCTAGATTGCCAAGGTGTTTACTAATCTAGATTCTAAAACATTCGCACACGCAAGGGGGGTTGGCGGTAAACGACACCCCACTGTGACAATACTAAATATGGAGAAACCTGGGCGGGTTCTTTAACCAAACCCTTTGCTAGGTCTTAGTCATATTTCGGGGTAAATATTTATAGTAAGTTGATATGTGACGATTGTGGTCAATTGTCCTTACCAAAATTTCGAATTATAACTGCTTGTATTTTCTAATCAAGGAATAAGTATTACAAATCTGTTTATAAATGACTTTATCTATTCATACCTATGATATAGATTCTACATCGTATCATTTACCATAAAGAGAACACTAACTTAGAGTCTTTTGTCGTTGATATTAGGAACTACGAGAGACTTTTCGCTTTCACAAACACCCAGACCCGAAACAAACACACAAATATTTTTGACACAAATATTTGTTTCAGATGACGATAATATGGTCTTGAGATAGCAACCTTTGTAATGAAAAACAACAATAACGAGTAAAATAATTTTGTACAATTAGGTTAAATTAATAACGGTCTCAGAGCGGACGACCAATACCTCAGTCCGTCCCGTGACCACGAAAGCTGTAAAGTAATCGAAACGTCGGGAAGTCAAAAATGTAAAAAATAAACTAAATTCGCGATAAAATCCGTAAATAATAGTTTTATTTCAATAGGTTAAATTTATTTATTATACAAATGATCGGATATAAATACATATCTAATACATATATAAAATCTAAACAGGATAAATACGTTTATAGTAACTCTGCCAATTTATCTAATAAGTGCTTCCTTATAAGTTATAATTTTCCCCTTGAACACCAAATGAGTACCGGACACCCTAATGTCAACCAATTACGAGTGTAATATGACAATTAAATGTATAATTATGGACAGAGTACACAATTTAACACTTGCTCGACCACAATATATTTTTTGTAATCCATGGCGAGGCGAGCATGTCGTTTGTCTGATGGTAAGCGTTACGACTGCTCATGAACGGTAGCAAAACTAAACATTATTTTCAATTACAAAGCAATGCTATGCATTCCACTCCGCTCGTCACCCTGAGACGTAAGATGTTAAGTCTCAATATTACATTTACATTGATTGGCGGAAGAAATAGAAATAGCGGTGATACCTACCCAGACGACCTCTCTGATATGACCAGTGAGAAATTAAACTTATTTCCTCTCTGAATACAACTACACAATAACTATTATTTATAAATAAATACCTGTTTATGCCCATTACCACTAGGCCCTGCAATATAAGCTCTGCAATTCTAGTGTAAGCACCAGCCGTTTCTCATTATTGCCATATCTTAGCCTAACCACTTCTGATTTAAGTAAAAATCTTTTGTTTTTACCTAGGTTAAGGATGGATCCAATAAGCTATTTTATTATTATATCGCACCTTTAGAATTAGAGTGACCTAACTAACAATCTTATTTTTTGGGAAACGTTCACTAAAGATTTGTAACAAGTTATTTTATACTTATGTACATCTAGAAAACCGATTTATACATATTTCTGTCTTTCATGCGTCAATAGGTCCTTCTTTAATAACATAATGATAGTCATTTTTAAAAGCCAATATCTACCTTTTTTAGATTAGGTTCACTCTGATCTTAAGGTGCGATATATAATTATAATTATTATTATTCTAAACAAACTACCTCTCAATGTTTGAATAAACTTAGCATGAGTATTGAGCCCCCCCCCATGTCCTGTGGGGTTGCGTCGCCGGTCCGTCTGCATGCATTACTCTATCTGAGAAAGTTTTCAGTGTTCTGTGGCCAGACAGGCGGGCGCCGCGCTGAGATCAACGCGCTGTGGTATGTAGCTGACTCGGCTGTGCGTGGAAGAATTTTTTTTTTGTATTTGAGTTTTGATTGGTTATATCTAGTCATATATTATGTTAATGTGTAGTGTTTCGGGTTCAGTGTGTGAGATTGCTATCTAGTAGATTCTCTATCTATCTAAGAATTAATAAAAAAAATGGTTGCCTGTAAAGTCGGTTTTACGGGCGAAGATTTTACGTGACAACGTCTTTTTCTCGGTAGAATATTTATTGATATGAATATAATTAAATTGCACAATAGGAACAAGGAATTGAATGAAAATAAGAATTGCACAAATTTTAACTATAGAAATATATTTTGTTTACTAAAACATTGTACATGTAATGACGAATCTAAGCACTCCATATTTTCACTACAGACACAGCTGACGATACTTTAACCACACGTGTGAACTTGTATTGTGACGCTTTCTTGTTTTTCCAACGCCAAGAACGTTCGAGAAAGACAAAGACAGAGACACAAGCATGCGCCGATTCAATGCGCCTAATTCTCTAGTGCTGCGCGCGCGGCAGACCGATCATAGTTGAGTGGGAGAGAGACGCAAGGCATTCGGCGGGCCTCTCTCTCGTTCGGTGACTCATCGTAACGTTACCGGGCGTTACACTTTTTCATAAGTGACTCCCAGCCGCAACCTAATTTAAGACGTTGTCACGTCAATAAATTTTTTGGAGGTAAAATATTTTTTTTTGGGGGGGTAATTTTTTGCGTAATTTGGGATTTCTGGCGGGGTCAATTTGTAGCCCTCACCAAGACGGTTCCGAGGATACCAAACTCGGTGGGTCTACGACCTATGTTGGCCGAGATAGGATTGGGGGGGGTGAGGTAAATTTTCGGGGTGGGGGTAGGGGAGGGGGGGGGGGGGTAGGTTTCGTGGGGAGGCTAATAGGCACTATTTCGGAATAAGGGTGGGGGAAGGCAGGGGGGGGGCTATGGGACAATTTTGGAAAAAGTGGGTGAAACTGAAAAAAAATATAATTAAATTGAGTGGGAGAGAGACGCAAGGCATTCGGCGGGCCTCTTTCTCGTTCGGTGACTCATCGTAACGTTACCGGGCGTTACACTTTTTCATAAGTGACTCCCAGCCGCAACCTAATTTAAGACGTTGTCACGTCAAAAATTAACACCCAAGAGTCATATATATAGTCCTGACCTGTCCTGACTAACATGGAGTCTTGTGTCGTGGGTAACCCGAAAGAAATATTTGTGACCCACATAAACATTTCTCTCGGTGCGGGGATCAAAACCGCGGCCTCTCCTTTCACAGCCGGCGTCTAACCAACTGCGCTACGGAGGCTGTCAATATCTGAAAGTAGTCACTTCGTTGTCTTAGTATAATAATAAATAAAACAATTTCTACACATAATTACTCGTGTACTGTGGATGCGTTAACAAATATAAGTTGTATACGACAAAAAGTTTAGATTCCGACAAACATTTGTAGTACATACATAGAGCATAAAGATACTTTTTGTGAGTATCAAAATATGAGCAAATCGCGCGCCCACATAGTAAGTGCCACGTTACTTCATATTCAAGAGAAATATCAATTGAACCTTATAATTAATTAAAGGAAAAGTTCTTTTTAAGATTTGGCTTTATACCTACTGTATATGTTCAGTTAAAATTGTGTGTAATTATGTCGATCGCTTAGAAGTAACCTCACGTTTATAAATACTCTATCTACAGCCCTGCACTTGCCTGTGTACGTATCAGTTCATATACAACCAAAGCCCAGCTCTTCATACCAAAGAGATCTAAAATACGGTTCTGCGCAGTCAAGGTCATTTGCTCAAGAAGTTTGCCGGATATAGTACGTCCCTACTCGCAAACATATTTATAAAAGCTATTTTACCACTTCAGTTTAAAAGGAAAGTGTTTGTCCCCATGGCAGTTACTTACAATAAGACACCCGGCCGGCGCTGGCGGCGCCGCATTGTCTACGCGGTCCATCGATCCACGCACTCGCACTCAAGAGTCCGACCACTTGCCGACACTACACACTAGTTACGACACGAGACGCATCGCCGACAATCGACGCGACGCCTAGACATCACTTCTACTTAACTCCACTATAACACTGTATTAAAAACATTTATGTGCGACACATAACTTCTACTTAACTTTACCATTGTATTAAAAACATTTCTTCAGCTTGGCTTCGCCCAGGTCCAGATATTTTTGAATTCACACTAGACTAATTAAACATAGAGTATTTATAATATAGAGGGAGTGCTGGTACTTCAAAAACGTAAATAAAAATGATGGTGCCCGGCTTTTTCTTTCCGCCTATTGGCTGAAATTTGACAGGTTGTCCAATACGCACAAATTACATTTGAAAGAAAAATAAATAGTTAAGAACTATTTAATTCCACTCAAATTCGTTTCAAATGGATAATAGCTAAATATACTTTCGTTTATCAAAGTAATTTATCGCAATTTTATTTTAAATAATTATTTCAATTTTCACTAATATAGGCGTGCTACCAACATTACGACTAAAAAACTTTTTTGAAAATGCAAATGTATGACAGCGCTCCCTCTATATTATAAATACTCCGAGATAAAAACATTTCATATTTCACTGCGACGATTATCTAACTACCTACACTTTACAATTGCATATAAGACACTTTTCATCAACCCCTAGACATTACTCATATTTTACAGTATTTTACGATTATATTATATGACTGCCTTGGTACTCTTATAAAGCTGAGGTCTCAGGTTCAACGCCCGGCAACGATTTGATGCTATAGTAATTGATAAAAGTCAAGTTTTTTTTATCTTAAACGGTATGCTTTATTGTAGTGGGCAGTTTCTTTTACAAAAAAATATCTGATAAATTAACGGTTTTGCGTAGATTTTTTTCTTTAGGTTTGCCTAATAATTAAACGAAATTTCTTTTTCGGTTCCATACCGATAAAAACATAATTGTAGCTGGGTCGATTATACTGCGAGTAAAATTTGCTGAAATTGAATAGAAAAGAAGAGAAAAGAAATAAAATGAAATCCATCCATTAGCAGATCAAGCAAAACTAACGAAAAATGTATATTAATTTAGTTACCTATTTTCTTACAAATATTGTTTAACAATATGACGATTTTCTTTACAATATGTTTCATTAGTTTTCTGTGATTGTTTCTTTTTATGTATTCAAAAGATAAAGTGCTTGTAGAAGTCAACAGCTTTGCAAATGCGTATACTATATGTCTGACACGGACCTTTTCTTTTTTTGTGTGTTGTTAAAAAGATTCATTAACTTTATTAATTACAATTGAATGCCTCGGTGGCGTAGTTGTACTACGGTACGGTTGCAAAGCTGAGGTCTCGGGTTCGAATCCCGGGTTGGGCAAAGTGATATTGGATTTTTCTATTCATTATCAGCCCAGAGTCAGGAATTTGTGCCCGATATGGCGATAGGCTCGCCGCCTATCACATTGTGGGACTGAACATACAAGGAGAAATGTGGGTGCCCTGGCATCTCTGCCTGCCTCTTCTGGGAAAAAGGCGTGAGTTTATGTATGTATGTATGTATGTATGTATGTATGTATGTATGTATGTATGTATGTATGTAATTACAATTTGTATTTATAAAATATCAGCATACCAAAATATTTGTGCCCCGTTACATGTCAAGTCGTGCACATAATTTTAATTCTGACCTCTCAGCTAATTTAAAGATATAGTATTCTGATAATACGATATTATAAGATACGCTGCAAATTAAAAGAAGTTATTGTGTTAATTATGTCGCAAACTCTGATGTATAATGAAAATATTCCCAAAAAGCAATTGCAGATGTAACAACTGTTTGGATAGTAAGTAATAAGTATATAGAGTCTTGTGTCGTGAGTATCAAAAACTACGGGACACTTTTCGGTCTCATAAACAACCAGATTCGAAGCAAGTAATAAGTACAATTAAATATAAATCGGCACGTGTTATATTATTTTCCAATATATATTGACACACAAAGTAAATTAGCCAAACTGTGTGTTAAAATCCGGGTTTCGTTGTTTGTGATTTTCTTAGCCTGGTTCCCGGCTATCTCACTAAGTAAATTATAGGGAACGTTGTGGCTACTTCATGACAATTTTCTATGAGGCAGTCAGTTCACCACTTACCACTCCAGTCTAACTGACTCACTGAAACGTTGCATTATGTCTTAAGAACCTAGAGAGTACTCTAAACATTAAACTCAACCAACTCTACACTCTTCCGTTCCAAAAAATATGCAGAGCTAAAAAGTTAATATATTTTTTTTAAATAATCAATTGATCATTTATTTCGTTTTATGATATATTATTATTATTTTCTGAAACTATTGCCCAAAATAAATTTATTACAATTAATTTATTAGTCAGTGGACTGCCTCGGTGGCGTCGTGGTACAACTTTATGATCACAACTCTGAGGACTCGGGTTTGAATCCTGGATCGTGGAGTATTATTGAATTTTTAAATTCATTGTCAGTTTGAAGTCAGGATTTTTCCCCGATATGGCTGTTGTCTCGCTCCCTATCACACCGTGCGGAACCCACAAGGCGCAAAGTGAGTGTCCTAGCAGAACTTTAGCCTATCCCTTCCCGAAAAAAGGCATAAGAGTATATAATCTGTATATAATTTCACAATACAGTTTACTTATATTTAATTTACACTATCATTATTCCAGTATGATTTAAATATCAAATTTCTACATATTTGAATATTAATTACATACATACATACTACATACATAAACTCACGCCTATATCCCAGAAGGGGTAGGCAGAGGTGCCAGGGCACCCACATTTCGCCTTTTAAGTTCCGTCCCACTATGTGATAGGTGGCGAGCCTATCGCCATATCGGGCACAAATTCCTGACTCTGGGCTGATAATGAATAGAAAAATCCAATATCACTTTGCCCAACCCGGGATTCGAACCCGAGACCTCAGCTTTGTAACCATACCTTAGTACAACTACGCCACCGAGGCAGTCGAGAATATTAATTATGGTCCGAAAAAGTTTGCATTTTATTACAGTTGTGTCTTGCGTAGTGAGATAAACTAAGTTTAGGTTTGCCTATGCCCTGTGGTAGTAGATTGATCAATATTCGCATTACAGCAGAGAATCTGTATAGATAGCGCATTGAAGTTATTTTGCAATAAATTTGCTTTGACTTGCTAACAGTGATAGTTCGCGAAGAGTTTGCTAAAGGCTAAAGCAACGGCTTTTTATAACATGATTAAGTGTCATTAAACTATCTTTCAAAGGCTTTTCGTTTAAGATAGGTTCTCTGATTGCATTTTTAATAAAAAAATATGATTCTTTTTCATTCAATGGTGGTAGTAATATCCACTATAATACTCTACCGAGGTATCTGAAAAGTTTTTTAGGTTCGTTTTGTAAATAAAGATCGGGTTAAAGGTTTATACTTTATAGTAATCCAAGCAAATCAACAGCATCTAGAATAGCAGCAGCTACAGCTATCCTAGATGCTGTGTAATAGTGCAGCGAGTGTGTACACTTATGTAGGTAAACAAAAATAAAAGAAATCGTAGTAATTATGAAAAAGTTGATTTATTATAATTATAATTATAATAATTATTATAATACAGTTTACAATAATTACAAGCGATCACCAAACGGGGTGAAAGAAAACGGCGTAGTATTAAATTATTTAGGCCGTGTGCGGAGGGCCGCGCGCCCTCGCGCCAGCCCCGCGCCGCGCTGCGAGCTCGCTCGCGAGCCGGAGCCCGAGCACGCAGCGCCGCGCGGCGCAGCACTACCATCCCACGTCGCTGCGAGCGCGCCGGCCCCGCGCACACACGGAGTTATTTATTTATTATTCGATTTAGGATATAGTCTTTCGAACGCGAGGAACAAAACATTACACAAGTCGAGAATATTATTTATAATCGATTCGGATTAAATCGGATTCAAGAGCGGCAGAAGCGCGCCGCGGCGGCGTGCGGCGGAGAGCGGCGGAGCGGCGCGGGCGAGCGGCGGACTATGTACAGGACCGCTACGGGCAGTCGCACTCCTCGACCACCATCTCGGGCAGGTCGCGTTTGATGATGTTCGAGTCGGCGCCGAAGTAGATGAGCGACAGCGCGGAGAAGCGCACGGGCGCGCAGCACGCGGCGCGCTCCAGCCGCGCGGCCTCCACCACCTGCGAGTGGTAGTTGAGGCACGCGCCGCGGCAGTAGTTGGCGTAGTAGCCCTCCGGCGCCACGATCCAGTCGTCCCAGCCCAGCGCGCTGAAGCTCACGTAGTAGGTCTGGCGGCAGCAGCGGCCGCGCTCGGCGGCGTCGCAGTCGAGCGCGCGGCGGCGCCGGGCGGGCGGCGGCACGAGGCGCAGGCGCAGCAGCGGGCGCGCCGCCTGCCCGCCGCCCAGCCGCAGCCGCACGCGCCCGCCGCAGCCGCTGCAGTCCAGCAGCAGGCGCAGCGGCGTGTGCGCGCCCGCCGCCGCCCAGCGCCGCGCCGCCGCCGTCACGTCGAGCCGCTGCCAGCCGCGCGCCGGGTCGCGCCGCGCCGCGCCCGCCAGCGCGCCCAGCGTCGCGTTGTCGCCCACCGTGAACGCCCACAGCGTGTAGCGCAGGTGGCGCGCGTGCGGCGCCGTCTCCGCGCGCACCATCAGCTCTGCCGACGCCACCGACAGGCCCTCGCCGCGCTCCGCTTCGGCTTCTTGCCCGAGTCGGAACTCGATCAGTCGTTGCCCGTTTAGGGTCTCACCTGTCACGAGAAAACGGGCGCTTCTTCTTAGGACGAGGTCGAAGAATGCCAGAGATTAACTGTGCATGTAGATGCAGAACGCATCAATATCTCTGGCATTCTCGACCTTGTGCATATAATTCTATTTTCCTAGATATATCCTATTGTAAGCGAAATGACCCATAAAGTATCGAAAAGCTGCGACGGAGGAGGGTCGCGGTGGCGGCGGCGTGCACGCGGTGGGCGCCCGTGGCTGCAGGCTACGCTCGCACTATCATCACATACGGCCGACTCTATACTGGCTATCGACAGTACGCGCTGAATCGTGTTTGCGATGGCCGCGTGAACAGCCGCTAAACATTACAACTTTCCTACGCGATACAAACAGACTACATCCAATTAAAAACATAATATGCATCGCAGCATCCGATACCCCTACTATACGTTATCATAGAAAGTTTAATAAATGTTCTACAACAACTGGTCTCCAGATGATGAGCAGGCCGTAGTCCTTGAGCAGATTCTAGTTCACCTTGTCTTGACACTCCACCCTGGAAGTTACAAAAATATTTATTATATTTTTTACGAATCTGTAATGTTGTCTTTTTAGCAAATGTAACACATTGAAATAGAAATAATCCCAAAGTAAAATAATCGAAAAGTCGCGTTTGAAAGTTAAAAAACTATGCCAAATCCGCGATAACTATCGTAAAAAATAATTATATTTCACTTTTATGAATCTGTTAACAACGGAGACTATATGTAGGAGAGGGATCACCCCGGCGATAAATACAATCAGAGATCAAAGCTAACATAACACGATAGAGGGATCATTTGGTGCCTACATTTATTGCGTTATACGGTCACGTGATTATAGGTTATTGAACCATGTCGGATGCACTTCTGTTCTGCTATGGATTAAATTGCACATTTTACTGCACATCCCTATAAAATTATAAATGTGAATATAAGTTTGTTTATTACGCTTTCTTACGTTTACTTAACCGATCATCATAAAAATTTCTACACATATTCTTGGAGGTATTAGAAGTAACATAGGATATCTTTTATGAAAAATACTTGGAATAAAAAATTTAAAAAATATAGTCGGAATTGAACATTTTGGCCCCCATTTTGAAAAGTGTATCTGCACCCGGGCGGAGCCGACCGCTAGTGCTTAAATTATTAGATTGTTTAAAGCAGAATCTAGGGTTTAGGTTATGACACAACTTCTTTTAGGGGTCGATATAAAATTAAATAATTCCAAGTTCCTATTAATCCTTTGCATAATTTTTATATTAATTTTTTTAGTAGAATAATTAAAGTAGATTTTTTTCTTGCATAATATGTTTCTATTATGGTCAACTATTATTTGTAAAACCTATGTAAATAATATTATCCTAGAGCTAGAGGTCTTAGTAGGCCGGCATAATTATTTCGAATGGTATGGAACTCCCGACTGATGCCATACGATACGCCTGGACAGCATTTGCGCTTACTATCAGATGCAGTGCATTCATTTTGCCGGACCAGTATAAAAAAATAATTAGGAACTACAGAGCTAGATACTATAAGCCGAGTTTTGAAAAACGCCGTAGTACTCTGCTGAAGTCGTGCCAATGTTTTGGCTCCGTGTAAATTAAGTGTTGTTGAGAAGGCGACGGACAAAATTCCGCTCAATTCACACTTCTCATGTTTGGCAAGGCTTCAAACAGAGACTTGAAAACAGAAAAATCTACAAACAGCATAAAAACATATTTTAAAGTTTTTACTAAATAGTTTTTTTATTGCTGTAATAGGTGCTCGATGGAAAAAGGCTTCATTTACTAAATTGGTGACATTAAAATCGTATTTAGGTTAATGGATTAATTAAAACAACTTAATACGGGAATTTTATGTTTATAATAAAGAAACATATCAGCGATTGGATCGGTTTTCACCAGCAGTTTATCGTTCAATATACTTCATTTATTGATAACTTCTGAAATACTTACATCGCCAAATATTTCGATAGATCATTTCACTCATCCATAAATGATTCTACAGATCCTAGAGATCCTTTACAAGGATTCTAAAATTGCCATAAATCGAATCAATTAAATTAAATTTGAATTGAAATTGAATCAATTAATAAATAACATGCAGAAATTTGTAGTTGTAGAAAAAAAACCAAGGCCACAGTAAAACCTTTTTAAAATCCGAACTCGTTGGTAATAAATCTTATAAGTAGGCCATAAACCAGCACGGCAGGGGGGCTATGTGTAAAATTAGCCATTGGTATGGTCGTGCTGAATTATTGAGCGCGTATGATCGACCGCGAGCACGTGTGGCTCAAGTCACGGTGCAATGTTATGCAACCTCTTTTATGCATATCGATTGGCTTCTTGAGAACCGCATTAGGACTCTTGGACGCGATAGGCCGGATCTGATTACCAAATAAGATATTATTTTGGATATACGCAGTAATTTTAATGAATATTTAATGGTGTAGGAAATAAGTAAATAGATAGAAAGCAAGAATATATTTTTGTATGGTTTAATTATCTGTGTAAGTAAGATCTGTAAATGAATGGAGTAGTTCTGGTGTTTTTCTTATGAGACATGCCACGGGTTTAATCCTCGCACCAAAACCAATAGAAGTGCAATCAATAAGCATTTGTTTGAGGTTTTGTAGGACCCATGAATAGATGAGCAATCCACAAAAACTTGTTTGGGTAGTTGTAAGACTAAAACTTCATTGTAGTTTTGGTATCTGAGGCCAAGATAATTTATGTATTTTTAAGGCCACGAAAAAGATGGCTTCTAATCTAATACGAATTATGAAAGAAAAGCTCCTGGGTTGGACTTTTGAAGTTGAGATATATTTAGTTCGAGTTTTCACATCTTTGCGAGGAAAATTAATTTTCTGAATAAAAAATCTGCTAGGAACTAGACAAGCGAAGTCCGCCATGGACTCGTCCTCATAGATGTAGAGTCGATGCCGGACTTCACTGTGGTGGTAAATTATGTTGCCTGTGAACCTTCTGAAGTTATTTCAGAAAGATACGGGGAAGCACAAATGCATGAAAGCCTACTTGGTACAGGCGGTTAGACGCCGTCTGTGAAACGTTAGCCCCGGGTTCGATCCTCGCACCGAGAGAAATGTTGGTGAGGCCCACAAGTATTTCTTCCGGGTCTGGGTGTTTGTGATACGAAAAGTCTCTGGTAGTTCCTGATAACCGCGCCACAAGACTCGATCTTAGTGTGGCACTATGTATGTGAATGTTGGGTTTTATTTATGTTTGTATGAACCAGGTGAAATATCAAATTTGTAATCGTTTTGTTGAAGTGCAAATCAGCGATGTAAGAAATGCAACGTAAATTGTATCTTGTAAATACAAGCTGTTTCAATGATGTCTATTGTAAATTCAATATTTAAACACGTTAAACAATTGTTAAAAAATAAACTCTTAATCATAAAATGATATTTTTTTTCTACTCTCTACTTGGTTTATCATGAAAGTTAAAACAGATATATTAACATTAACAGTAAAGTCTAAATACTCATAGCATTCTAAATTAAAAAGAAATTATCAATACCACTCTGACCTTGTCAACAAACCTTCCAATTTTGCACATTAACGTGTTAAATACAATTGCGTCCTGATAATATCATAATACCACCTTTCTTTTAACTCCAATTTACCCGAATTAAACAACTCTAACCTTAAAAATATTGTAGCACGAAAAACGCCACATAAAACCGACAATAAAGAAAGTATTACAATAAAAATCGTCTGTATTACGCGGGGAGTGAAACGTGGAATGTAAGTGATTTGCCGTGAGCATGGCCGATGGAGTCCATGGTAAAGGGTGACCTGACCTCGTTACACATGTTTCTTGGAAGCTAAATAGAGAAATTCTCGGTGGTCGATTGACTTACGCTGACATTGGGGGTTAATATTGCCGTATACAACGCTATGATTGTTTTCGTTTAGCCTCTGACGCAAAATGAGGGTGAATATGTTTGACGTGTATTGTTAATCTGTGTGTATATGTGTGTCGGAGCTCGTAAACGAATGAACCTATTTTGATGTGTTTTTAAAGATAAAGCTAGCTATGGTTAGCGCTTTACTATTGTTATATGACAGCCTCCGTGGCGCAGTTGGTAAGATGCCGGCTGTGAAACGTGAATTTGGTTCGATCCCCGCACCGAGACAATAGTTGTGATTCACAGGAATTTATGTCTGTCTATTCTGTCTAGGTATTTCTGCCTGTCTGTCTATTCACAGGTCTGAGTGATTGTGAGAGCGAAAAGTCTCTCGTAGTTTCTGATACCCACGACACAAGACTCGATCAGTACTCGGTCAAGATTTTGTATTTATTACATTAAATTTGTTTGTTTATATAAGCGTAATTGTCATAAAAAATATATGAGCAATACGTGCCTGCAATTGGCATTTACGCTCAAGTTAATGTTTTACAATGATTGGACGTAGAAAATACTTCAGTAAAACAAAAATTGGTTAACTGTTAAAACTACAAAACTAATTGAATTTTGTAATCTTAAATTGCTAATTAATTTATTAGTTTAGTAATTAAATAATGGACTCTATAATAGTTTTAAAAATATTAGAACAACATCATCGGAAACCGATATACAAAGATTAAGTAAACAAAACACTTGTCTCGGTTAAAAAAACAGCACGAATTTAAATTAAGACAGCGTTAATTGTTTACGCATTTCCTTTCATTTCTACATTTAAATGGGGGTGCAATGTGCACATGATCATTGTACATTATTATCAAAAAATAATAACAATATTATAAAAAATGCACACGCTTTAACTAACATAAATCTAAGTACAGGACTCAAGACATGTTGAGACTTAATATCTTATGTCTCAGGATGACAAGGGCAGTGGAACGCTAAGGATTGCTTTGTAATTCAAGGTGTTTGGTTTTGCTACTGTCCAGACCTTACGAATTGAGCGGTCGTATCGCTTACCATCACCAAGTGCGTGGTGGCCTGTTGGCAAAACGGACTAGACGCGGCTGCCAACATGTTCACGGTGGTCGCGGGTTCGAATCCCAGGGCACACCTCTGACTTTTCGGAGTCATGTGTGTATTGATAGTCAATCACCATGCACTAAAACGGTGAATGAAAACATCGTGAGGAAACCTGCATACCGTAGCGATTTATAAGAATTTCTATGGTAAGTCTGCCAACCCGCATTAGGCCAGCGTGGTGGACTATATGGCCTAACCACTCTCAATCGTACTCTCGATTGTAGAGTAGGCCCGTGCCCTGCAGTGGGACGTATGTATATGGGCTGATACAATACAATCGCTTACCATCAGGCGAACGGCATGAAAGTGTCGTCATTCATTGCATAAAAAAAGCCGTACTAAATTCGACATTTTCTTTTGCATTAAGGAATTTCCGGCTGGGAATCGCCCAAATATTATTGAGCTTCCTTAGTCAATGCACGTTTTATAGATAAACCTAATTCCTTATACTATCAGGCAGTAGATGTGGACATATCTAAAGATAAATAATAATATTCTAATTTCATATATTCAACCTAGTTAAGTTCTACAATAATTGGCGTATGATGTGGGTTTTATCAAATTATGTATAAACATCATTCATTTTATCCAAAACAGTGGTGTGTTATATTGTTGGTTATAATTAAAAATAGAAATGTTACTAGCTACATATATTAATATTTCTGTGCCTCACCCACGGAATGTAAAGGCTTTTGGGACTAAATCCAAAGGCTTTATATCTTCGCAAGTTATTTATTTAATCTGTTTACCAAAACCTCAAAGTGGGTTAGCTATGAATGGCTTTTCTTATATCGCCCACAACGTAGAATTCTTACAAAAATATGAGCATAAAAGTATCAATGGATTCGTAATACAATACGTAAATGTCATGTCGAATAAGGAAACCTCAGAGCGAATGTACGCAACCACTTTACGAATCTAATCTCGTATCAAGCAAATAATAAAATAAAATTATTGTAACTTTATTAATAGCCCGTTAATATCCCTAATTGAACTGTTTCTAGTTTGGGTGTAGGTATTTAAGTTTGTTTTGCCAATCGATTGGCGGTGTAAGTCTAATAACTACATATTACAAGAATTAAGCTTAAGGCTAATTATTAGCTTCTTGTAATAATCGAAGTAAACTAGATTAGAATTACTAATATTAGTATTAACTATATCAGTTTTCTCTTTCCTGTATGAAGATTTATTCTTTCGTGCTTAGTACGATATTTTTAGGTATTTGAAAACCCGATTAGTAAGGAAATATTTATTGTGGTAGGGGCCAGAAAACAACATATTTTAGAAAACTATTTCAATAATGGTAATTATTGTAGGGAAATAAAATTAAATAAACTAATTTTATCTAGTCTCTACGAAGGAAATTGCCCGACTTCGACAAGGAAGATGCATTACACAAACAAATTTGATATGGAAAACTATCACAGCAGGATAAGCTAATAGCGATGAAACGGCCTCCTAATATATAGTGAAGTCCTGGATTCGAAAATCAAGCCGCGAAAAAAAAATCAACGAAGTTGTAAGTCACCTGAGTCTGGGATTGAAAATTGTGTTTGCCATTGTCGCCTCACCCCTTACATCTCTATATGGAAAAATCTGGAAAAACCGTATGTCTCACAAATGGGAACTCTGACTACCTCTTAAGTTATATAGGGAAGAGTTTAATCCGTTGTATCTTTCTGGATAGTGGATACCCTTTTCGCGATACAGATGCATACAAGTCAAGTCTATTTGTATTTTTTACTTTCTACTGGTAGTAGGTCTCTTGAGAGACCAACTGTGTAGGTACCACCGCAATATCTATTTCTCCCACCAAACAGCAGTGCAAACACACTGTTGTGTTTCGGTTTAAAAAATATTGTAGCCAGAGTTAATACTGGATGTGTTGAGACTTAACATCTTATATCTTAGGATGGCTAGCGTAGTGTAATGGTAAGCATTGCTTCGTAATTCAAGGTGTTAGCATCAGGCGAACGGCATACTCGTCTCGCCATTCATCACGCAAGTCAAGTCTATTTTGTAACTCCTAAAATAATCGTATATACATTGAAAGTTTCTGCGGAACGCTACGGGGAATTTATGTTGAAACTAGCTCAAGGTCAAAAGGCATGAACCTTACAGGGTCGCTGTAACGTACAACAATCACGCTTAACTTAGAAATGTGGGCAGAGAGGTAAGCACATATAGTCTACTAACTAACCGAGGTTTATGACGCTTAAACTAGATTTGCCGCACTAAAAGATTATGGAATTATTACAAGCATTGATATATTTTTAAGGCTTACAGAATATTTTTAACACTTTAGTATTTGGACAAACTAAACTACTATTTATAAACACACTAAGGGGAAATCAGTGGCGCATGAGATAATATGAAAAATTGGCAGCATAATTTAAAATGTAAAATGTACATTAGAAAATATTCTTGTGGTATCAAAATTTTACCTAATTTACAGGAAAATTGGGAATTGTATCGAGTGTCTTATGATTTAATGCGGTGACTGAAAAAATATCTTATAGAGATTTTATATTATAGAAAAATCTCAACGGTCACACGCGTCGACACAAATAAAAAAAAAACAAATTAGTAATATTATATGATATGTAATTTACGTATCTTATTATGGGATTGTAATTAGACGGAATTTGATCACCTAAATATTTGTCATGCGTGGAATGGAACCCGCAGCTTTCTATTTCACTAACACCAAATAAGGCTTCACACACACCAAATAAGGCTACAAAAATTAGGCAGGCGCTATTTCAGAATAGGTATAATAAATTAGTTTGAAATAAATATTTCCTAAATAAGTAGTTTATTCAATCTTTGTACCAATATTCATATTATGCTAACCGAAATATTTGTTTATTTCTATATTGTATATTAATATTAAATGCGTGTTATTTTTCTTTTCATAAAAACTTTTGTAACAAACTTTAAAACGAATTATCTAGTTCTTTTTTTACTATACAGCGTAACACTTGGTATTTCAGAAGTGCACATGATTTTATTCCAATTAAGTTTAATTGATGTTATTTTTTTTAATCAACCTTATACCTAATTTGCTATTCAACGTAAAAATAACTGCGATAAAAAGTACTATGTCGCTCTGAGAACTTAAAAATATAAACATTCTTTGGGAATTCAATTCTTTAAGTATTTCGATCAAAATTGTAGAGTACATACGTAAAGCTTTCTATTCGTGATATAAATGCAAATATTGCGTCTTGAAGATTTAAATAAAGTTAGCATTTTTGTTCTTAAGCATTTATACCGGTTTGGAACAAGTGTTTACATTTACTTACAATTATTATAAGCTTATTTTTTAGTACGGTAACCTTTACCCAGTTTTAGTACTACAATTCTATGGTAATGCGAGTAATCAATGATTAAAATAATTGCTTGGGACTCAAAATATATTGTTTTTTTAATAATACTGATCCACTTTAAAACTTATCAAATACATTTTTACGCTATACTGATTAAAGTATTTTAAATTTCTCGTCTTTTTGTTTAAAATTGGTAAAAAATATTTACAACTAATTGAAGCGAAGCATATTAGAAATACGTGTGCAAGCGTCGTCCTAAGTGCGTCAATCCAAAATTCCGGCTCACCTTGTCAAACCGGGAAGTTTTGATCGAGTGTGTCTCGATAAAAGTTTGCCATGGCCGTGCGCGCGTCCCCTCCCGCGTTCAGTGCCCGACTGAGCTCCGTCGGGAAATCCCTCCGCTATATACCCAGGGGGGTGGCGCGGCTGATTCATGCGGGAAAGACGGGGTGAATAAGTACACTTGCCAAAACTTAACCTTTTTCAGTTATCGTGCCAGTTAGCCGCGGCATTATTTTAATTTATATTTACGGATTGTTGTTTATAATGTTGAGTGATGGGTTATTTTAAATAAGTATTGCAAACGAGAATTGCGTACTGGTCTTTATAGCCTAACCACTATCAATCGTTGTGGAGAAGGCCCGTGCCCTGTAGTGGGACATATATGGGCTTATACATATACATATACATAAAAAAATGAGGATTGTTCTGTTTATGATGGATAATTTTATTGTTTACGTATTTATCAACATTGATATATTTTAGGTTTGGTAAACTAAGTATCTAAAACGGTGAAGGAAAACATCGTGAGGAAACCTGCATACCATAGCGATTCATAAGAATTTCTATGGTATGTAAGTCTGCCAACCCGCACTAGGCCAGCGTGGTGGACTATATGGCCTAACCACTCTCAATCGTATTCTCGATTGTAGAGTAGGCCCGTGCACTGCAGTGGGACGTATATGGGCTGATACAGAAACTAAGTATCTATTAATTACATTTACACTCGAAAATCTTCTTATCTTATAATTAAAAAAAATACGTTATAAATATCTGAAAGAAATAACTTAATGAAGTTTTCAGCGGTCCTGATTTGTTTTAAAGAGCTATTTTAAGAACTAAAGATTTCTTTGATTGACACGTCATTAGCTTTTTTTCATATCATATGACTGATTCTGATTTTATTAGTTTAAGATTCCTTTGAACGACATGTCATTAGCGTTTGATGATATGAGAATATTATAAAAGTTGATTATTCAGCGGTAACTCAGTTGAGTCGGGATGGGACTGTTAATCTAATAGCCTCAGATTTAAACCCGGGGCACAAACTACGGACTTATTCAAGGTCCATGAGTCCCCGTGTTTTTTAATAATTGTTTATTCTTTACTGGAGACAAAAAGAAAAAAAGTATAAATACAGTATAGTTGGTGACAGGCAGGCATGAGGCAGCAGGTTGTAATATTCGCCAAATAATTAGCAAATTATCTTAAAAGTATTGAAACAGTGAGATAAGAGGAGGCAGAAATAGACGAGCTTCTTGTTGTCATCATCCGCTTGAAAACTTTTACAGAGTGTGATCTTTTATGAATAGTAAAATTAATATCTACCTAATTCTACAATCCACTTTGTAGTGTTTTTTGCAATGAATGGTGAGACTAACTTGCCATTCTAGTAAGCATATCTGTATCAACCCATATACGTCCCACTGCAGGGCACGGGCCTACTCTACAATCGAGAATACGATTGAGAGTGGTTAGGCCATATAGTCCACCACGCTGGCCTAGTGCGGGTTGGCGGACTTACATACCATAGAATTTTTTATAAATCGCTATGGTATGCAGGTTTCCTCACGATGTTTTCCTTCACCGTTTTTAGTGCGTGGTGATTGATTATCAATACACACATGATTCCGAAAAGTCAGAGGTGTGCCCTGGTATTTGAACCCGTGACCACCGTGAACATGTTGGCAGCCGCGTCTAGTCCGTTTACCAACAGGCCACCACGCACCTCCAGTAAGCATATGCTCATTGGCAAAACCAAACAACACCATGAATTACAAAGCAACGGCATTCCACTGCGCTCAGTGCCCACCATCCTGAGACGTAAGATAGCTTGCTTCGTCTCATTTCCAGTAGTTACTCTGATTACAATGTCCTTCAAACAGGTACATATCAGTGCATTTACACTAGTGTTTGGCGGGATAGATATTGCGATGGTACCCAGGCGGCCTCTCACATATCAGAGATCTACCACCTAACCTATGAACTCGAAGACAATCAGAGTAGATTTTGGGCTATATAAACATAATAGAGGGGCTTTGCTATTTATAATGCACACAATAGTCAGCTACGTAGCCCTTACCCCATAATAAGGTATAAGTTTTATGTAGTTATTACAATGTAGGAGGAACTCGTCAAGTCCCATAACACCTAAATCCAAAACAAATATTTTTAGGTCACACATATTATATTTGTACCGCCCTTTGTACCTACAGTATTTTATCTTTAATTGTAAGTGTAAATTGTACTATTCCATAAAATATGTGTGTGTGCAATAAAGGATATATTATTATTATTATATTTATTTCGTTGTGGGTATCAAACCAATGGCCTCTCATGTGACAAACAATGTCACACCGAAAAATCTCAACAGCTGGCTAAATTACATCACAAAATATTTAAAATTTACAAACAAATCAACTTGCAAATGAGCTAGATTTCGCGACTCCATTTATTTTCTAGACATCAGACCTACTTTGAAAACGTATTAGCATGTCTAGGTCTTGTATACATATTATAAATGAAACATGCGAGAGAAATTAATTTAATAAGCAGAATAGATTAAAAATAATATTTGATTTTCTCAAACAAGGTCAGATACCAGACAGTCATACATATATTAATGTTATAAGTCCACCTACGTGCGCCTATAAAAACGTATGAGTACATATTCATTAAGCTATAGGCTAAAAGACCCAGACAGTGATGTGAAGAAATATTTGTTCCTGGCACTCGAATCTTGACGTCACCTCGCATAGTTGGTTTAGGTTTCAGACTCAAAGGCCACCTTATTATAACGTAAATACTAGAGTAAAGGTGCTTGTATGATTTCCGGGTTTGATGTCCAGTATTTGATAAACAATAAATGCAGCCAGTGGTCACACATATTAATAATGACAGTGTCAAATTACAGTAGTTTGTATGGTCTCATAAATATGCTCAATATACGACACATTTTTTTTTTATTGCAGTGAATGGCGAGACGAGCATGCCGTTCGTCTGATGGTAAGCGATGCGACCGCTCATGAACAGTAGCAAAACCAAACAACACCTTGAATTACAAAGTAATGCTTGGCATTCCACTGCGCTCGTCATCCTGAGACATGAGATGTTAAGTCTCAATATGTCCAGTAGTTACGCTGGCTACAATGTCCTTCAATCCGAAACACAACAGTGCATTTAAACTGCTGTTTGACGGGAGAAATAGACATTGCGGTGGTACCCACCCAGGCAGCCTCTCACATATGAGAGACCTACCACCAGTAACACATAGTACCAGTAGTACATAGTCCCAACCATAACTTATAGCTACAAATCTTTTGTCATGTCCGTCAGAAATTACAAGTAATATCGGGAGTGACGTTTTTATTATTGAAAAAAACTCCCTCAATTATTTGAAGGTCACAATTTTGTCTCGATAGTCGGTACGGTAACCAAACCTGTTATCCCTTGGTGTAAAATTGGCATCTTAACTAACTATCTTACATCATCATATCATCCATGCACGCATGCACACAAGACAGCTTCCAAACGAACTGCTTAGTTTTTTTTTACAGCCTCCGTGGCGCAGTTGGTTAGACGCCGCCTGTGAAACGAGAGGCCGCGGGTTCGATCCCCGCACCGAGAGAAATGTTTGTGCGGCCCACAAATATTTCTTCCGAGTCTGGGTGTTTGTGAGACCGAAAAGTCTCTCGTAGTTCCTGATATCCACGACACAAGACTCGATCTTAGTGTGGTCTTAGATCTTAGTCTTAGATCTTAGTCAGGACTATGTATGTGACTGTTGGGTGTTATTTATTAGTTGCGTGGATGATGACGATGATAATGAATATTGTTAAGACCTACATCATTTAAGTACCATAAAATTTAAATCACAAATTCTTGGCATCTAGAACTTTGCGATTTAACCGCCAGTATACAATCCATTTAAATGTAATCTGCGCTCGTAGACGCGTAGGCGCGTAGCATTCGTAGAATTGTAGCACTTTGACAAACAACTCCGAGACGTTTAGTGGAATATTCTTAGCATACTAACTGCTTATAGGAATAATATAATGAATTTAATCTGTATAAATTAGTATTACTTATTAGGTAATAGCCTTAATCCTATTTGATAAAATAATTTAGCGATAATTAAATGTGTGCACTAATAAATAAGGAAAGGTTGAAGCAATATGCTTTCCTTAAAATTTAATTTCATTTCTGACAAATCGACCTAAAGTCTGTTCCTATGATTTTATAAATAGTACGTAAAACTGTTTATTATGATACTAATTTGTGCTCGAAATTACATAAGGCTCGCCCCTTATCACATTGCGGGAAGGGACATACAAGGCGAAATGTGGATATCTTGGTAGCCCTTCTGCCACTTCTACCACTTCTAGAAAAATGGCATGGAAATATTTACTTAATGGTTTATTGGAATTTGTAGCGCTTATAGTATTATATGGAACTACTACTATACTAAATACTATATTGAATTGATGATGAGTTCACAAATCGTAAAGAACTCAGGGTCGAGAGGCCATCTATGCATATCACCACAGAAATAAGGCGATCAAAAATGTAAATCTCCATGATATGAATACGATAAGGAATAGTTAAAATTCCGGTGCGGCTATGCATCGTGCACGTTGCGAAAACCGCGTTAGTGTCAACTGTGAAATGTGTGCCAACTGAATTAACCTCGATATCTGTTAATACCACATCCACATTAAATAAACGAATAATTGGATAATTTGCTGCTTGTCATTCTACTGAGCATACAATAGGTTCACAATCGTTCCTGTATTTGGACGCATGCCGAAGTAATAGCGAGAAAAGAGGGCTCTAGTTTCATATTATTGGTAAAGTAAAATATAAATATTATTTTGTAAAATATACAACGTAGAAACAGGGCTCTAGTTTTATATTATTGTACAAGTAAAATATAAATATTATTTCGTAAAATATACATCTCTTGAATGGTTAGGTAGTCGGTAATACTACTATACTACTGCGTTGTAGCTGTGAAGAACAAATGGCGCAAGGATTAAACTCAGCAAACTTTGTCATGTTTTTCCTATCAAATTAATACAGTATCAATAAATTACACATATTACAATAAACACACAGGTCGAGACGTTTATCAAACACACCGTTGATTTTTCAAAGTTCCTTTGAAGTTCATAGTTAATTATTTTTCGCTTCAGATCTAGTATTGTGATACGTACTGGCAGTATTAAACTAGCACAGTAAATTCCTATTATATATTTATACGAGATATATCAAGGCTGCGACCGAAAACAAAGCCAGGTGGTAGTACTTTAGCGTCTTCAGACACATTTCAAATAAACATTTTACGACATTTAAAACACCACAAAAAATCTCGTTTTATTTTGCAATTTTTTTATTTGTATTCTGGATATACCAGTATTTTGATGAAGCATAACACCTTAAAAGTTGAAAAACACATCCGTTTGAAACATTCCGTATCCAGACTCGGCCATCTCATCGAAGCAGTTACATCTTGATGCTGGAAACTGGATTTGGTTCCAAAAGACCAGCAAATCACGGACACGAGAACATCGCTTAACTCGTTCTTCTCCGGAGCGTATTTCCCTTGAAATTCGTATCAGATCGGTGAGGTTACTCTATAAAAACGATATGAACTTCGAATGTTTGGATGTTCGACGTCGGGATTAAGATATAACATTTCCACTTCCAAAAACTTCTCCTCTTCAATTCTCTATTAAACTTATTTTCTCCGACTTTAGTGTATGGTTGCGACGTACCCGTACGATAGACGAATACAATATTTTGTGGAGTACCACACATTTGTGAAGGTTTACATACGGCGTCCGAACCTTCGAAGTTCGTACAATTTTTATAGGGTAACCACCCAGGAAAGGGTTGAATGTAAAATAGTTAATGAGATAAATCGTACAACAAAAGGCAAAGTGTAACGCACTTGAACTATTTTTATTCCAACAATGTATTGTGAGGTGTCGAAGCTGGGAATTATCGGCTATTAATTAATGTAATGACGTGGCCTTCCACGCAACATGGATAGATTAATGAGAGGAAATAGCCGTATCTGGACTCGTGTAAGACATACGTCAAGTTACACCTACGCAAATCAGCAACGTTATGAATGGAGATGTGAATAATGGATACTTTCGTGAAAGAAATAATATTAAGGATTTGAAATGCATTGTGTATGTTCGATATACATAATGATTTTATTGGTGCAGAGGGTAACTGTCTCCTAATTTTATTTGTTTTATCGATCTAATGTTAGGATGGCTGTAAACTTAGATGAGTTCTTGGGTTTGATTCTTAGTTCCGGACCGTTTAAATTTTTGTGCTTTAAATTTTCACGAATATACGACAATTTTTAAGTAAGATTGCACTAAACCCCTCGCTGATGCCAAGATGACCAGCTTGCATGGGCTTACAACTTATTATGACCAATGAATAATGTAACTACTAAGTCAATCAAATAAAATCTGTTATCAAGGCAACGAGATCTGTGTTTGTAAGTGAATCAATTAGCGTGATGTGTAAGTAAACATAAAATTGTTTCAGTGCGGTGTCACGGAGCCGTCTCGCTGCGTGTGGACTGCGTTCGGTGTGGCCAGCCTACAGGTATATATATCCCGAATTTTTTATTTTTTTATGATGAATACTATTTTCGTATATTTTAAATTTAGAATGCCTTTGCTTGATTTGGATTTCTCCGTCCCGGAAAAGATTGTGAAGGAGACTGCACTTCCACGTTGCTATGTATGTGTTAATACAAGTATTCAATGCTTCTGATAGATGTAAAGAAAAAGTTAGTAAAATTTGGTTGCATCACCAGGGAACCAATTCCAGAATGTCTACGAAAGCTACCACTAATACTAAGCTTACAAAAAATATATATGCTTTAATATCTGGACTACTATAGTGCCTTCTATAACGCTCATTGTATCTTACATTTAGATAGAAAAAAAATCAGATTCCTCGTTTAACATTGGTTTTAAATAAATTATATATTATGTTGTTTTACAAAGTGAACAACATAAACAAAATACCCGGCGGCTATTGCGACGTCAAAGGGTGTCCGCCCGTGAACCTCATACTCGTGTAAGTCATAGAGGTCAACAACATAAAACAACATTATTAAGGCCTCTTAACTTCCTGGATTTATAACAGCCTGTTTTTTTATAGCATAAGTCTGGTAAACGAGCTGTCAAGTCACCTGATGGTAAGTGATCACTGCCACCCATGAACATCTATAACACTTGGATCTTGGATGTGTTGTCGACCCATCAAATCGGAGGGGGAGCGGGAAGGATCAATGATGGATAGAGGGAAGGGGTATTGGGCATCCAGTAATCTCAATCACCGAATGAAACGCGACAGCAATGTTGTCGTTTCACGTTGATCTCTTGCAAGACGGTGGTACCATCCCGGTCGAGCCTGCCCATTCATGCTGAGTCATAATTGACAAAAGCGTGGCTCTGCCATTTTAAACTTTATCATTTCTTTCACCAAGTAATTGTGGAAATTTATTATAGGCGTTGTTTATTTACCTAAGAACCAACAAACAGATATGATTCTGCCACGTCAATAAAAAAAACGAAATTCAGTGTATTTCAGTGCAATATTTAAAGAATAACTAATTGGCGGTAGAAATTACAAAACGAGTGTCATTTAACTTAGAAAATGTACCGTGAACCCACTCCGATCGGCTGTGCATTTCATAAGAATAAGATCAGAAGTTTACACTGTTTATTTGACCACTGTGGCTTTTGACGGAACTAAGTAATTAATAATATTTCTGAAATACTGATATATGGGGAACAAAGTTAAGATTGCGGCGGGCAACACTGGTGCGTTTGGTTTCAATCAATTGTTGGCATCGCCCCAGACTGTTTTATTTGTCCGAGTGGGACTGGCGACTGTACGGCGCCGGGTTTTATTCCTCCGATGTCTACCGTCTCCCGTCTCCGCTTGTTGACAATACTCACCCATTTATCAATCCTCAAATAAACATTTACTATCGTTAATATCCAAAATAAAATACGCAAGATTTCTTAAGTAAAGTGAGTCTTATTATTTCTCTCGTAGTGAATTAAGGTATATTTATCAAAGAGATTTTAAAGGTCACCATATATTTTCAGTCCTTGCACGGTTTTAGATAGTTGTTATTATAGACTGTCCTAGAGAATTAATGTATACTAAACATTTATGAGAGTCTTTACAGGTTACTATATATTTTCAATTGGTTTTAGGGCTAAACTATTGTGTATAAGTAACAAATATTATGTTCTAGCGGCCCGGCCCAGCTTCGCCCGGGTACAAATAGATTTCTGTACTGTGTCAAATAATATGTACGTATCATACATATAAATCTTCCTCTTGAATCACTCTATCTATTAAAAAAAAACGCAATAAAATCCGTTGCGTAGTTTTAATTATTTAAGCATACAAAGGGACATAGGGACAAAGGGACAGAGAAAACGACTTTGTTTGTTTTATACTATGTAGTGATAAGACAACAGTACCAAACTAAAAAAAGGTAGGTACTTATGTGTCATGTACATAAACGACTGGGCATATCAGATTTTGATAGTCTGCACTATTCATGTCTTTTCATGTTTTATGCATTATGTAACTGTCTAGTTGTGTGCAAAGACAAGAGCATTTATATTGTCTAACCGTATATGAAATTAAACATAATGAGCAGAAACTTTTAATTCATTTAACCCATTATAAGTAAAACAAATATGTGCGAAATACTTAATAATTTGTACTTAGAGGTCGTTTACCCCAACCGTTTTCAGTTTTCATCCGGTTGTCAACGGCGCTTGAAAACAGCTGACTGGCAACATCATTTTTAACCGACTTTAAACAAAGGAGCAGGTTCTCAATTTAACTGTATTTTTTTGTAACTACAAACATTTACAATATCTTAGAACATAAGGTAGTGACATCTTACAATTTTATTTAGAACTACGTAGATAGCCCAGTGGACAAATGCACGTTATACTTAGTTCTATAAACTTTTAATGAGCTATGTTAGAAAAAAGTTCTTTAGAAATACACTGTATTGATTTTATGAATATGTCTTTCGAACATATTTGAAACTCGATAGGATTGTGTATGTTATTTGCAGTAAGTAAACAGCAGCATTTAACTTATTGCAGTTGCATAATGGTAATTATTTTCGGTTCTTTTTCTAGGGGCAACTCATAATCTAATATTGCCTCAACAACATATTTCACACTAGTCGATGCTTCGAAGAATCGTTGAGCTAGATCTGTATCAGCCCATATACATCCCACTGCAGGGCACAGCCTTCCTCTACAGTCGAGAGCACGATTGAGAGTGGTTAGGTCACACAGACCACCACGTTGACCTAATTCGCGTTCGCGGACTCTACATGCCATAAAAATTCTTACAAAAAAAACTTCTTACTTGTTATAGTGCGTGGTGACTATCAGTCCACACATGAGTCCGAAGAGTCAGAGGTTTGTCCTAGGATACGAATTCTCGACCACCGTGAACATGGTAGCTCCGTGGAGACAACCTACCTAGCTACCTTACCAAATATATTTGCTAAAAATTCGAAAGGTTTACCTTATCTTTTTTACCTTATTAGTCTAAAACAGTTTTTTGGTCCACATACATATATCCTCACTTTTATTTTCATTTCATCAAGCGCATTGCAGTCACATTGTTGTGCCTTTGTGTTCATTTTCTTTTAACTCCCAGTGTGACAGAAAAATAAAACCATATGTAGTTAAAACCATTTAATATACTCGTTATATAGAATACATTGTTAACAATATCACATCTACACACCCAGCTAACTTCTAACAATATGTAATTTGATACATGTGTATATATATAATTATTACATTACGAGCAGGCAGATTGCAAACATTCTCTTAGAACTTAATAACAAAACAATTTCATTCTTCATTAATATAGAGTTTATAGAGGACCCGATAGAATAGAATATATATTTAGAACCTGCCTGCAATAATAATTTTGCTACAGTGTACATATATTCTATAAAAAATAATGGTAGAAGTTCCGATTCCTTAATAGTTTGAGTAGTGCCATGACCTCAGATGAATATTTAACAAGAAAATTGTTACACAAATATTTATAAGTAGTTTTTGGTTAAAATCTTAAAATAATATCGTTTTTATTTTAAAATGCAATGTTAATATCATATAATTGAGAAATCATCTGAAAATGTATAAAGATAATTATAAGTATTGTTCTTAATTTTCTCATAACTTCTCCAAAATAAAACATCGATGTATACATAATACTGATTATTTGCATCTACGACGATATATTTTAATATGCGTAGAAAATACAATATTGCCTCAAAAATGTACAGAAAGTGTAATTTCATTATATTGTGCTACTAACAAAGACTAGTTTGTCTACATATACATATATAAGTAGTTTGAACACTGATTGAAATCTGAGTGTTAAAGGATCAATAAATCTTTAACACTTTTATAAAAGTAGTTTTAGTATAAATGATAGTATTTATAACAGTATGTCCTGACAAGAATTTGCAAAGTGCGTTCTGATTGATAAATACTACAAGACTAATAAATATAAAAAATTTGCTACTTAGTTATTGTTCAACTGGAGTCCAAAGTGTAAAACACAGATAGTTTGTGGTTTTCAAAGCTACTTCATTTTAATAAGAGGTTCTAAAATTACAACAAATATAAAACGTGTAGTCATCATTTGGCTTACACTTCATGTTGTTTGATGTAAAATTTGAGATTACATTTCCAAATGAAGAGGCGTTTTACAATAAATGTTCTTATAACAGATAATTATTGCCGAACTCGAAATCATTTGTTATTCTCAGTAGTACCAAGTAGAACCGTTGCTAGAGTCAAGTCTCCACTGCCTCGTACCCTCAAAATGTTAAATAGATTCCTGGACCAAAACCCACAGTGTGACGTGTTTACGAGTGACAGAAGATTATTCATGTTAGAGTGTCTGAGGTTTTGCGAGCGGGAAGTATGAAAGAAAATTTTAATACATATATACATGTTTTAATACTGTACTGTTGCATAATAACATAAACATTGTGTTGAATAGTGAATAGTATAAGTGGTGTCTGTAACTGTTCTATTCGGTAAATAAATAAATAAATAAATAAATAACATGTAATTGGATGAACGGACTACCTTATTCAGTTATCATTATATACCATCACTTTTCAAAAAATCACAAATGCTTTGTTGGCTTTTAACAATAAAAGAAGAAAGGGTTAACATTTTGGATTTCTATTAATCCATCGATCAACATTAAGATTTTATTATTTACTTTATTATAATATTGTCTAATAATACTGATACAAGAATATCTATAACATTCAAAAGAGTACAGACGCATATATTTGCATTTTAACTACAAATATAACGTTAGATTTATGAAAACAATGGGTATACGATATTTTATCAAACATCCACAAAAGTTTAATAACAATATTTAAAATTCCATTTATTTATTGTCAATCAATTAAAAATCACCTTTTAATGATCCAATAACAATTTTAATACAACAATTATGAACCCTAAACGCATCAAAAACAAGTTCTAAACATAATATTCTAAAATAATGGGTTTCAGAAGTATTTTTATTATATTATTTTAAAAGTATTTTACAGCCTTCTTGGCTACTACTTTTTTTAAAGTTTTTTAGTACACCATGAAAATTGTATCATTTCAGAATCAAAATACACACATGCTAACTTTTATAACAATGTAGTAATCATGCAATATTTCCCATAGAGTAACGTGTACATAAAGCTCTCTAATATATGCCGATAAATATAAATCGACGAGATATACATTCGTTTACATTAAACATCGACCTGTATTCATTATTTAATCTAATAATACAATGTCACATCCCAAATGGCAGAAACATGGGAACATTAAACGACAAAAGCGTCATTTTCGTCATTCTTCAAATGACGGAGAAATCTGTAAACTTCACTGGTGATCAACTACCACCGCAATGTCTATTTGCCGCCAAAAAGCCGTGTGAATCCACAAATGTGTTTCGATTTGAAGGAACAACCGGAGTAACTACCCGACATATTAAGACTTAACATCTTGTGTCTCATGATGGTAAGTGAAGTGGAATGACAAGCATTGCTTTGTAATTCATGGTGATGTTTGGTTTTGCTTCTGTCCATGAGCGGTCGTATCGTTTAAAGGTTTGGCAAATGTCATGCTCGTCTGACCAATCATTGCTATAAAAAGCATACAAAAAATGACTTATATTCAACTGGAACATAGAAAATCCTGCTGTTTGAAGCCGGTTAATTAAAATAACATACAGAGTGTCGCGGTATAATTGTAGTTTCATGTTTGGAAATAGATTCATCCCTTACCTTTTAACACATAACATACCATACCTCATATCATACCTTTTTATCAAGATGATTCTGCAACTCGTAGCGATTTTGTTTCACATTAATGTTGCCATGTATTCACCGCTCTATAATACTTACAAATATTGGTGAAATTATGAATGCTTCATGAGTAAAATAGTGATTTAGATGAAGAGAGACCAAGATTATTATCAATACGATCTAGGGTAGGCAGGCCTATGTCCAGAAATGGATATGAATCATGAATTTTGCATAGAAACACTATTGCTATGTAATATCCCTTACTAACATTATTGAAATGATAATTTCCACATAAATTCCACTGCTGGCAGGCCTGCCTCAAAGATTTTTTTGTTGTTACCATCAATAAAAATGGTTATTATTACAATTAGTAATACTGATTCGATTATAATGAATTTTGAACACTTATCTAATGCGAATGAATTAGCGGACTACTTATTTGTGCTGTTGTAGCTACGTTTTTATTATATCGATTACTTAAAATATGAATTTTATATAATAAATAATAAATAATAATAATAACACCCAACAGTCACATACATAGTCCTGACCCCACACTAAGATCGAGTCTTGTGTCGTGGGTATCAGGAACTACGAGAGACTTTTCGGTCTCACAAACACCCAGACCCGAAAGAAATATTTGTGGGCCGCACAAACATTTCTCTCGGTGCGGGGATCGAACCCGCGGCCTCTCGTTTCGCAGGCGGCGTCTAACCAACTGCGCCACGGAGGCTGTCAAACTATGTCAAAACTATATGTAATTAAATATGCATGGCATAATGCAGCTATTATTCAAATTGATTAAAGAGCATTTTCATTAGCTAAGTAACATTGTTCATAAATAAACACGTATTTTGTTGCATAAAAATTCTTAACGTAATTGTATAAATTAGTAATTTCTTTCATCAATGAAACTTTGTGCATATTGTTGTAACTAATAAATAAAATAAAATTTTATACCACTTAAAGGAAATAACTATATGAAACTATTTCATCTTGGTAAAGATCTATTAACATAACTTCTAAATAGACGGGTTTTAAGAACAAAATATATTTCTTAAATATTAGGAGTTATTTTGCTTATACACATTTCACACTTTTTGCATATCTATACTGACAATTGATACATTACTTCGTAAACTGGAACATTAATTTCTACTGACATAGAGTAGTCTAAATGCACTATTCAGTTTCGGTTTGAAGTACATTGTACCCAGAGTAACTCCCTAGACGAGCCTACACATATTGAGACTTAACATCTTATTTCTCAGGATAACGAGCGCAGTGTAACAAGCATCGCTTTGTAATTCAAGGCATTTGGTTTTCTTACTATTCATAAACGGTCGTATCGCTTACCATCAGTCGAATGGAACGCTCGTCTTGTCATCCATTGCAATAAAAAAACAAAATCAACCTAAATTTCCATAACATTTGTTCTTAAAACCCGTCGAAATACTAATCTTTGGTAATAAAAAGCCGAAACCCAACAAGCTAAAGCCTACATTTCATGGTATTTGGAGTATCATGACGCAGAGGGCGTCGTGGGGCGGCGGCACGTGGAACACGGGCTCGCCTGCCTCGTCGCAGTACTCCGCGTATGGTACTCGCTTCAGCACCTCCAGACCGAGGCTGCGGCAGATGCGCTGCGAGTACGCTCCAGTCGCGTCCACTTTAAACAGCTGGAAGTAGGAGAATATAGTTTGAAGAATACATCGTAAGGGAACTATACCATGGACGTGTTAAAATATTTCTTATGCTCTGTAAAGTATGCCAACCCGCAGTGGCCTATCATGGTAAATTATGGCCTAAGTCCTGGTATGAGAATATTCGTATTCGAACGGTGGCGACCACCGCACAGAATTCCGGAAAACTGGTTCGCGGAAAAGAGAGTCACACTTTATTTCCAAATGGGCAATAAGTACGTAACCAAAATCGATGTAACATGAGGCTGATAAGTTTTAGAAAAACAGAGAGGCTGACTGAACACTTCTCTTCACCATACCTTAAATCCATTCTCCTTGGCAAGATCTACGCTCCTCTTCATGAGCTCTTTGGCTAGTCCCCGGCCTCGAGCCTCGCCAGCAACCGAGATAATCCTGCATTCTAAGATTCGATCCACCTGGAAAATAAATATTTACTACGAGTAATTATAAATTCTTACTTCACATCGCTTTTGCATGAGACATTGGTTACTAATCGACTTGATCCATTCATACCGTAGATAACACCTAATTGCAAATGCGAAGAATTGTAAGGGAAACGTTGTCTTTGTAAAAAGAAAGTCGTATTTATTACCTGATAAGTATTGAAGAGATCAAGTTTTCGGCTGACACTGTACAGTATGGTGAATATTTTGTTGTATTTCTCGTCGGAAGACTGCTGGATCTTTTCTGTGCTCTGCTCGATGTCACCGGGTCATAAGATTCCGTTCAGGCCCACTCCAAGAACCTGGATTGGGATTGACACAGATCAAATTTAGAGAATATCATTAATTTACTTTTTTTTAATAAAAGCCTTCAAGAACATTAGAAATCTGCATAATCTCCTATTTGAATTACTTTATTTTAATACTATTTTTAATATCAATTTACAAAGTTATTGGTACAGAACGAAACGTCACTATAGAACCATTGCATTACTTTACATTTAGATTATCACGAATAATTCAATCAAGACATATAGAAAGAGTGGCGTTTTTATCTTATAGCTTAAATTGTGTCTATTTGTCAATAATGTATAAACTGCTAGAATTCCTTTATCATTACCATTACCATTCAGATCTTCACGAATATTTAATCAAGGCAGCATACAAAGTGTGACAATTTAATCTATCCTTAGGTTAAACTATCTATATGTCTATATTGCATAAACTGCTAGAAATATTCTATTTGAGAACTTCTTCTTCTTTCCACCAACCGTATCTCCCTCCATAGCAGCGATAGACAGTCCATCAGCCATGGTAGCGAGGCACAGTCTCTCCAACGCCTCATGCGACTGCCCTCGCTCGCACAGCGCCACCGCCTTGTTGAGCGGTTCGTCGGCGAAGAAGCTATCCCGCAGGTGCTGCAGCACCGCCGCACTCATCTCCGGCGTGATGCTCACGTATTGCACCATCTGGAACACAATAACAGAATAAAACATACGATCACTCTGCAATTCCAAAGGGATATAGAGAGAGAAGGTCTGATGTGGAAATGTTGCACTCAACGTACTTGAACTTTGCCGGATATAAATTCCACTCCAAGTTGGATTATGTGTCCTGCCTTTTTTTCCTAGAAGGGATAGGCAGAGGTGCTATGAGCATACCTACGATTCGCCTTGTATGTTCCGTCGTGGATCCATACCACGATGTGGTGGGGGGGCGAGCTTATCACCAGATCGGGCATAAATTCCTAACTTTGGCCTGATAATTAATAAATAGAATAAAAAAACTAAAGCGTGTAAAAATCTAAAATCACTTTGCCCAATCCGGAATTCGAACCCGATACCTCAGCTTTGTAACCGTATCGTTGTACAATTACGCCACTGTGGTTAAACAATACCCTGATACAAAATAAACTACCCGTGTGTTATACTTGTTTTGTAACCCTTCGAGGAAGTTTTTTTTTTCAAATCTAAAGTAGACTTATGCTATAATATGTGAGGTTTCGGAATTCAGGTGTATTGCCCTCCTTTGAAAATTATACGACAATGCGCAATAAAAATTGTTAATACAAATGCAATGCCAATCTAACAAAGAAACGCAACAAAGCGGTTGCTGCATGTCGTGATAACAACGGGTGGCACCGAAGAGCGGTGTCGTGCGGTGTTCCACAGGGCTCGGTTCTGGGCCCACTCCTGTGGAACATCGGGTACGATTGGGTGCTCCGTGGTGCCAACCTTCGGGGCGTCGCTGTCGTCTGCTATGCGGACGACACATTGGTGACAGCGACGGCCAGGACTTTCAGGAGAGCCGCCCTGCTAGCCTCATTTGGCACGGGACTGGTGGTTAGCAGGATTCGGCGACTGGGCCTCAAGGTGGCCCTGAACAAGACCGAGGCCGTGTGTTTCCACGGACCTCGGCGTGGGCCCCCACCAGAGGCCCACCTCACAGTGGAGGGCGTGCGGGTTTCCGTCGGCTCGAGCATGAAGTATCTTGGCCTCATCCTAGATAGCCGATGGAATTTCCGCGCGCATTTTGAGAAGTTGTCGCCGAAACTGGTGAAGGCGGCGGGCGCACTGGGGCGCCTGCTGCCCAACACTGATGGTCCTGGCATCCCTTGCCGAAACCTGTATGCTGGAGTCGTGCGGTCCATGGCCCTCTATGGAAGTCCCGTTTGGGCCGAGTCCCTGAACGCTCGTTGCGTGCGCCTGCTGCACCGTCCGCAGCGCATGGTGGCGCAGCGAATCGTCAGGGGTTACCGCACGGTCTCGCACGAGGCGGCCTGCATTTTAGCGGGAATTCTGCCCTGGGAGCTGGATGCTAAGACCCTCTCGTCTGTATTCTTCGGACGAGAGGAGGCGTCCCAGCGCGGGCAGAGACTGGTGTCCCGAGAGGTCGAGGCAATGTTGGCCTCCCTCCGCAGGACCGCCGTGGAGGAGTGGCGTTCCAGGTTGGAGAACCCAAGTGCTGGCACGAGGACCGTCGCGGCAGTGCGACCTGTCCTCCAACAATGGCTGGAGAGGCGCCACGGTGCGCCGACATTCCGGTTGACGCAGGTGCTCACCGGGCACGGTTGCTTCGGTGCGTACCTGTGTCGCGTAGCCGGAGCTGAGGAGTCCGCCGTGTGCCACCACTGTGGCAACTGCCGCGAGGACACGGCCCAGCACACACTGGAGGAGTGCCCAGCCTGGGACGAGGAGCGCAGCGCTCTCACTGCGGTTTTGGGTGGAGACCTCTCGCTGCCGGCCGTGATCGCCGCCATGGTTGGCAGCCAGAGGTCGTGGCGAGCCATGCTCTCCTTCTGCGAGCACGTCATGTTGCAGAAGGAGAGCGCCGAGCGGGATCGTGAGCGGAACGATCCCGCTCGTCGTCACCGCAGACGAAGAACGAGACGCCGGGACGCCAACTAACCCGGCGCCGCAGAGGCCACACGGGGCCGCCTTCCCTATCCTACAAGCTACAAGCGTCAAAAGCCGCGTCGCTGTAAGCGGCAGTGCACGTGGAGGCGGTCCTGGCGCGTCTGTTGAGCGGTATCCCGGGGCCGTCTCCAAAGTGCACCGATGGTGGCCAACGCGGGGTTTTTAGTCGGTATTTCGGTGCGCAGACTACGGGTAGGGACCCGAACCAGCATCACGTCTCGCTGGGCCGGAAGGCGCACCGGTGAGTCCGACACACCCTCGGGGGCGGGATGGTCGGTAAAGGGATTTTACCCGCGAGGAAAAAAAAATGTGATAACAATAATGTTATACAATGAAACAAATTTTGCAGTGTCATCAAATCGTTTACTAATCTCGTCGCCATTTGCAGAAATGACATTTCTAACTGTTGTTATATGTATAAAAATCAAAATATCTATTCTTGTAACTTGTAGCGCCATCTATTGTCATTTGTAGCACAACAATGTCTATGATCGTTTTGTTTCTTATTTCAAATAAATTAGTCGCTTTTGTTTTCCCATTGAAACACGTTGTTTTATTTGAGGTTATGGGCCCAGACCCATATTCCTCCAGTTATTCGCGAAGTATCATAATTATTGTCAGCATAATCAGTTTTGATGGACAATAGAATTATTGTGAATCGTGATTGGACAGTATTACAGTGAAGTAATAAAACAGAACTATTGTATCATCATGGCGTCTGGCAGTTCGAGCTATTTAGTTAATGTACCTAAATTAAAAGGCCGTGAAAACTACAGTGACTGGAGTCTCGCTGCAGAAAATTTTCTGGTATTAGAAGGCATGGTAAAATGTATAAAACCAGAGCCGGGAACAATACTAGAAGATGCAGATGATGCTAGAACGAAAGCTAAGTTGATTTTAACAATCGATCCATCGATCTATGTTCACATCAAAAACGTCAGAACATCGAAGGAGTTGTGGGAAAAGTTGAGATCATTATTTGATGACTCGGGATTTACCAGAAAAATCAGTCTATTGAGAAATCTAATTTCTATTCGACTGGAAAGCTGCACATCGATGACGTCATATGTAACTCAGATCGTGGAAGCGGGTCAAAAGCTAGCAGGAACGGGATTTGACATCAGCGACGAGTGGATTGGTTCGATCATGCTGGCAGGATTATCTGAAAAATATATGCCCATGATAATGGCCATAGAACATTCTGGCATGACTATATCAACTGACGCCATTAAATCAAAATTAATTGACATGGAACCGGATGATATCGGTTTGAATAATGCATTGGCATGTTTCCGTTACCAACGTAACAAAACAAAAATGCCCAGAAAAGATGGCGCGAGTGCGCAAAAGTCATTTGTCAAAGATAAACATAAACAACATGTCAAGTGTTATGGTTGTGGTGAAACAGGTCATTATCGCACTCAGTGCAAAAATCCAAAGAAAAAGAATTTAGAAGAAAATCAAAAGAAATATACGAATGCATTTAGTGCAGTATTTTTTAATGGATCGTTTCATAAAAGTGACTGGTACGTCGACTCGGGTGCAAGTTCACATTTGACAACAAACCAGCATTGGGTTACAGACGTGCAATATTCTGGATTTACCAAAGAAATTATGGTCGCTAATCAGAATAAAATACCAGTTTTATGTTGCGGAAATGTGAAAATCACGACTTCAACTGCAAAGTGTGACTTTGAGGTTATAGTTGAAAATGTGTTGTGTGTCCCCAGTCTATCTACGAACCTTTTATCTGTCAGCCAACTAATAAAACAAGGAAATAAAGTGAACTTTACGAGCGATGGGTGTGAAATTTATAACAAGAAGAACACCATGGTAGCTTCTGCTTCTCTTACAAATGGAGTATACAAGCTAAATACACCCACTTGTTTATTGGCTGCAGTGATGGAGTCTCCAGAGCTTTGGCATCGTAGGTTGGGACACATTAACAGTCAGTACATGAACTACATGCCGGAAGCTGTAGAAGGAGTCATATTGAACAAGAGAGCTGATATCAACAAAACAAATTGTATAGTGTGCTGTGAGGGCAAGCAAAGTCGATTGCCTTTTCCTTCTGAAGGCAACAGAAGTACCGAGCTATTGCATATAGTACACAGTGATATCTGCGGGCCCATGGAAAATGTTTCCCTTGGAGGATCAAGGTATTTTCTTCTCTTTGTAGACGATTATAGTCGTATGACATATGCTTACTTTTTAAAGAACAAGAGTGAAACTCTTCAGTGTTTTAAAGATTACAAATCAAAAGTCGAGAACCAAACATCAAAGAAAATTAAGGTTCTTCGCAGTGATAATGGCAGAGAGTTTTGTAATAATGATTTTGACAATTATTTAAAGAAAATGGGAATAATACACCAAAAGTCTAACCCATATACTCCCGAACAAAATGGGCTTTGTGAACGCATGAACAGGACTGTTATTGAGAAAGCCAGATGTCTTTTGTTTGAAGCTAAGTTAGATAAGAAATTTTGGGCGGAAGCTGTTAATACTGCCGTTTTCTTACAGAATCGCATAGTCAAAACTGGACTGAATAACCGTACTCCGTATGAACTATGGACCAATAAAAAGCCTAATCTTAGTCACATTAGAGTTTTTGGCAGCACAGTTATGAGACATATCCCCAAAGAGAAAAGACACAAACTGGACAAGAAATCTGAGAAATGTATTCTGGTGGGTTATCCTGATGACGTTAAAGGATACAGGGTATATAACCCCGTCACTCACACAATAACAACCAGTAGAGATGTGATTATTATTGAAGATAATAAAATACAACAAGAAAATTTGATTGTTGTACAGGAAGAAGACAAGAAGCCAGAAACAAGCTCAGAAAGTCAGATTTTAGTGGGGGATAATAATGAGTCCAGTCACAGTGATTCTTTTATTTCTATGGAAAATGCAGATTTAAATGATGTAACATATGTACCAAGTGAAGAGTCTATAACTGATGAAAGTTGTGTAAATGATGAGTCAACTACACCTGGTGAAAATTTTGAAGATCTCATTCCAGCGACTTTACCACCAAGAACAAGGAAGAAGCCTGATAGATATGGTTTTATGTGCACTGAAAATAATGAGGTTAATCTTGAGGAACTAACACTAGAAGAAGCACTACAAGGACCAGAAAAGGAGCAGTGGGAGCAAGCTGTTAAGGACGAGCTTCAAAGCTTCAAGGACAATGATGCCTGGGAAATAGTGGACATTCCAAGTGGTGCTAGTGTTGTGAAGTGTAAATGGGTTCTTAAAAAGAAACATGAAAGTGACAACAGTGTACGTTATAGGGCGAGACTGGTGGCTAAAGGGTGTTCCCAAAAATATGGTGTTGATTATGAGGACACTTTTTCCCCAGTAGTAAGACACACAACATTAAGGTTATTGTTTGCCTTATCAGTTCAATTGAATTTATCTACAGTTCATCTTGATGTTAAAACAGCTTTTTTGAATGGTGACCTGGATGAAACTATATATATGCAGAAACCTTCTGGTCTTGTTTGTTCAGATGAAAATAAAGTTTTGAAATTAAAAAAGGCTATATATGGTCTCAAACAGGCCTCTAGATCTTGGCACAAGAAAGTAGATAATTGTATGATTGCAAATGGTTATAATAAATCTAAATTAGAGCCTTGCTTATACACCAAAATTGTATGTTCTAAGCGAACAGTTGTAGCACTATATGTTGATGATTTTTTTATTTTTTCAAATGATGAAAAAGAATTAATGAGTCTGAAAGAAATGTTATGTAATAATTTTAAAATTAAAGACTTAGGATGTATAAAACAATGTCTTGGTATGTCAGTTAATTATAATAAAACTAATGATGTTGTTACTCTGTGTCAGGAGAAATATATTGATCAGTTACTAATGAAATTTCATATGACAGACTGTAAAACGTCAGATACTCCAATGGAGGCCAAGTTAACTGTTAAGAAAGCTGAAGTTTGTAAAACTCAAATTCCATATCAGCAGCTTATAGGTAGTTTAATGTACCTAGCAGTTCTAACACGTCCTGATATAGCATATTCAGTGTCATATTTGAGTCAATTTAATAATTGTTATAATGAAGAACATTGGATGTATGTAAAAAGAATATTAAGATATTTAAAGAAAACTAGAAATGTCGGGTTAAAGTTTTGTAAGAGTGGAAATGCCCATATAAAAGGTTTTGTAGATGCTGATTGGGCTAATGATCCCGTTGACAGGAAGTCTTACTCAGGTTTTTGTTTCTCTTTGTCAGGATCTCTTATATCTTGGAATTGTTCTAAGCAAAAGTGCATTACTCTTTCTAGTACAGAAGCTGAGTATGTAGCAATTTCAGAGTCTTGCAAAGAAGCTGTATATCTTAGGAATTTACAGTATGAAATTACCAATCATATGTATCAAATTACTTTATACAATGATAATCAAAGTGCACATAAATTGACAGCTAACCCTGTTTTCCATAATAGAACCAAGCACATTGAAGTTAGGTATCACTATTGTAGAGAAATGGTAAATAATAAAACTGTATTGATTAAATATTTATGTACTGAAGACATGCCAGCAGATATGCTAACAAAAAGTTTAAACTCTGTAAAACTGTTTAAGTTCATGAAGTTGTTAGGGATCGTTGAAGTGTAACATTTTATATTTGTTTGTTAAAATTATAAAAGATATTTTGAGTGGGGGTGTTGTTATATGTATAAAAATCAAAATATCTATTCTTGTAACTTGTAGCGCCATCTATTGTCATTTGTAGCACAACAATGTCTATGATCGTTTTGTTTCTTATTTCAAATAAATTAGTCGCTTTTGTTTTCCCATTGAAACACGTTGTTTTATTTGACTAACTAATGAAATTGTACTGGTAAATGAGTTGCAGCTTGGAGATAATTAGGTCCTCGCAGAAACTGGATGTCGCAAAAGTGAGTAGTCATTATAATCATATTTCATGAAGTCGTCTGACCGACGCCACGCTCCATGTAATAGCTTCAGAGATTTCAGTCGAGTTTAAGATTTAAATTACAGTTCTGTATATATTTAAATTAGGTGCTCCATAATTTAGACTCAGGCTAGAATTTTTCAACTAAAATGATGAGTCATGAAAATTGTATATCTTTTATAAGCCGACATGAGAATGCTGAATAAAGATTGAGCCTAGTGTCTTGCCAGACTTATGTCCAGCAGTGACGTGGGCGGGCTGATAATGTTGATGATGATGATAAGATTCACTCACCAATGATAAAAATCACTTGCGTGGTTCACGTGCCCTTAGCATTCTGAGCATAAATATGTATCGCCAGAGAGAAACCAAACCTTAAATTCCGTTGTTTACACACTACTCATTAAATAAGATGCAAAGTAAACGTAAAAAACGAAAGCATAACGCTGAAAACAAAGCCTAACTGAAATAAATTATTAATTATAAACAATAGTTAATTCACAATCTACTGCTTAAATAAATACCCGTTTACTGTATTCCGCTATAATTAATGAACAGAAAGGCGACTCTGGACTAAGCAATTAGATATCGAACTGACTTTAATAAAGTGGAAAATACAATATTGTTGTAGGGAGCGAAAGTTCTTCGGATTAGGTCAAGGCCGATCGAACTGTTTGGACTATTGAATTGCTAATAAAATTATTTTAACTTTTATAATTTAGACTAATAGAATTTCCAGAATTTTTAAAATTAAAACTTTGTCTTACGTCTGTTAAGGACATGTTCTTGTGTTCAACGTTTAGGTTCTATAATAGTATTAAACTTTTTACTAATCATTATGACAGACGTATTACTGGAAGTATACTTATATTTATTAATTTATTATAACTATATATTTTACCTCTTCATTTAGATTTTAACACGTCTATTAGCAAAGACTTTTTCTTTCAGGTTCATAGACTTCCGTAATATAATACCAACCAAACCGATGTTTTTGGCCTTAATTTCTGGATCCATATTTTTATTCAGGTAAATAGTCCATATTATAAAGGTGTGAAAATGGTGTGAAAACTATAAAAGTGTGACGTATAAAGACAATAAACTCGTTTAATGTAAAGAAAATTCAATTACGTCGACATCAGCGCGAGGATCGTGTGACAATAAACTCAAGGGAAAGGATGTAGTATCCTGTCAGAATATAATTTATTTATGGTTACATTTAATAAAACTTTAAAGTTTTGTGTTGTTCTGTCTGTCTGAATCAGCCCATATACGTCCTACTGTAGGGCACGGGCCACCTCTACAATCGAGAGTACGATTGAGAGTGGTTAGGCTATATAGTCCACCATGCTAGCTTAGTGCGGGTTGGCGGATTTTACATGCCAAAGCGATTCTTGTAAATCGCTCTGGTATGCAGGTTTCCTCGCGATGTTTTCCTTCACCGTTTTAGTGCGTGGTTATTGACTATCAATACACACATGACTCCAAAAAGCCAGTGGTGTGCCCTGGGATTCAAACTCTCGACTACCGTAAACATGTTGGCAGCGTCTAGTCCGTTTACCAACAGACCACCACGCACTTGTGTTGTTCACCTACTCGCATTAAGTCAGCGTGGTAGACTAAGATCTCATCACTTCTTAATAAAGGAATCCCGTGTCCAATTGGCCTAAGATTGGTGCACAGACGATTAGATAATTATATTTCGGCTGTATTTATTTAGAACCATCAAACGGAGAATACAATATAACAAAGTATACATTTACATGAATATAGGTACATTTTCATTGTATCTCGTGAGTACTATACAGAAGTAGCGAAACATAAAAACAATTAAATAATATTAAATAAATAACAACATTATAAATTGTACTATAGACAAATGGATAGTCTTTGTTATCTATGGTATTTATAGTATAATTTGATTAGTCGATCAGCTCCATTAGCTGGTTAAAAAGATAGATTCACTTTTCTTGGCTTATATTCTGATGCGACAATAAAGATGCTGATTTTACAAAATAAAATCTGCTGAAATAGAATATGCTGAGACAAAGTGAAACTTTGTGAGACTAATTGCAATATTTTTTACTTTCTCTTAAATATAATCCATAAAATTTAAAAATCTGTTCTTTTTTGCCGAACATGATATCTGGATTAGAGTTAAATCGATTAGCACCTAACCTTCAACTCTCGTGTATTTTAAATATGCTACGTATGAGCGAGCACATGCGCTATCATATTTATTCATTTAAATCTTTACTGTACACAAAAAAATCATCATCATCATCATCATATCAGCCACAGGAAGTCCACTGCTGAACATAGGCCTCCCCCAAGGATCTCCACAATGACCTGTTGGAAGCGGCCTGCATCCAGCGACTTCCTGCGACCTTAGTCAGATCGTCCGTCCACCTTGTACGCTTGCCTGTACGTGGCCTCCACTCGAGAACCTTTCGGCCCCAACGACCATCGGTTCTTTCATCGGTTCACAAAAAAATACAGTAACAAAAAGAAAAAAATGTATAAATGACGGTCTTACAAACAACCAAGAGATGAATTTAAAAGAAGAAGAAAAAAAAGGCACTGTCTTAAAAAACTTAAAATAAAGAATGGAAGCTTAACAATACTACTAACTACTTAAATATAAACAATATTAAATAATAACAATATTAAATGGCCTATAGGACTATAAATGGCATAACCAACCAAAATAGTACTCTAGATTGTAGAGGAGGCCCGTGCCCTGCAGTGGGTATAATATAGGCTGATACAGCACAATATAAAAAGCCTAGTAAATGTCTAGCCTTCACCGTTTTCCAAAGCTAAATACGGCAAAACAATGAGCTAATACATAATGGATACTAGGCACATCCCAAGAGGATTCATAATACAGTGCAACCTTAATATAACGTACCTCAATATAACGACTTCCTCGATTTAACAAATTCTTCGTAATCCCCTTGAATTGTCCATAAGAGTCAATATAAAATATACCTTTACATTGCGAACATTCTTTGCGTACAACCTCTTTATAACGAATTTTCAACTATCAAGAAAAAGTATTCATACCTCTAATTAACGAATTTTGCCAACCCAAAACCTTTATATAAAGTTTCCACCAATAATATAACTCTTAATCTTATAATGTGATTCATGTCTCGACATGTTTCGACACGCTTTTGTTTGTAAAGTAATCATTGTCGTTTTGATGGAAAGTAATGTAAACACCTCTGCTCGTCATTATTGTTAAAGATTTAAGTTAAAATGGCTCAGAAACGTAAAAGGCGTTCCTTATCGGTCGCAGAAAAGCGAAACATCATTAATTATGTTGACCAAAATACTTTTACCTCTTTATAACGAATTTTAGACCAATCTAACCTCAACATAACAAACCTCAGTTCAACGAATTACTTGATATTACGAATATTTTCTTGTTCCCCTCCGATTTGTTATATCGAGGTTGCACTGTATATTGATAACAGTATAGCTAAAGTTATATTGTCATGAGCGCGGCCCTCAGAGCAGATAATTAATCAGCTTCCGTACGGTTCGTTGACAACAAAGACTGCTCGGATGTACGCCGAGGAGATTGGACGAGATATACAGCGTCTTGTTATGTAGTAATATTTCAGCTACAGCATATATCCAGACTATATTTTATTCTGGATTGTAAATTGCGAACGGGTTCTTACTTTAGATGTTTTTTAAATACGAACTCACGGTGCGGTATTTTTAAAACTTATTGTATTTTTTACCATACGCAGATATAAATATAAATGCAGATCTTAAACAATTCTTATAACACCGGTTAATTTTAAATAGCTCTGGTTTAAATGAGAAAGGGAATCGCTTAATGGAAACTTACAACCGGTGCCTATTGACTATGAAGTTAGATTATTTTAAAAAATCTGGATATATAACTGTCCTTGAGGTTACGAGAAGGAAAGCATTGAAGGGGAAATTTACATCACTTAGAACCACTAGTATTATTAGTTTTTTTTTATATATTAAAAGGGAACGGTAATAATTTTTTTGACGTTGTTCCAAAACCAATATCACTTATTCGTAGAAGCAATGAAAAACTTTGAACATCTGATGAAGAGAAATGCACGAAACGAAGTATCAAGTGATAACTAAGCATCAATAATAATCTAAGCTAATATAATTTCGAGAAGTCTGCAATGATTATGACGACTATAACCGATGGAAGAGTCACAAGAAGGTACTCTATCTCATTTACAATGCAGTTAAATCATTTTTATTGTAATCTCTGATATACTATACATCATTAAAACATGTTTTACAAATTACCAAATGTTAATATATCGGGGCAATAAATCTCATTTCTACACGCTTCGTACCTCGGTGGCGCGAGTTATGGAAGAGGCCCGCCCGAGCGTAAGGGAGCCCCCAGTAAAGGTAGGAGTAGCTAGGGGTAGGGGGTGGAAGAGGCATTCCATCCCCTCCCACAGGACCTCCCTAGACGATATTGCGGGCCATTAGTTTGAAATTTTTTGACATTACGAAAATTTGATGTTGTGATAAATTGGAATGAAATTGAATTGAATTGCGTCGGATTTTTTGGATATAACATTTTCGGGGGATTGTAAACTTTTTATTACGGTAAAGGTAATGTTACGGAGTCTGTTATCAGGGTTTTAATATATCATAATTTGTAGAATAATTTACAAGTTCAATATTTTCTCACTCGTTTTGCTGCGTTGGGAAGTGGACAATTATTTGTTACCAACTCCTCCTATTTTTTTCTTTCTGATTGATTTCGATGCAGGTTAGAGACTAGCTAGTTTTAAGAGACTCGGCGAGTGTCTTAAAAGTGTGATAGTGGGGATGGAGGCGGGAAAGTCTCTATTTCATAATTACGTTCCATAAACAAAATTATATTTACGTAGTATTCAAAGCTCTAAAGCATGCTTTGGACATAATACCTCCAATTTACAACATTTTCTTCAACTAAAACTATGAACGTTCCCTAGTATCTTTTACCATTTATAACTTTATTTATTGGTATATGTATTATTCCATTTATATAATTGATATATCCATACAGATAATAAAGCTTGTTTTCGCCTGGCAGACTTGTAATTACACTTTCAACTATTGGCATATATCTATTGTGGTTATGGCGTGGCAGGAGGATTGATGTGGATGGAGGATAGATCAGGCATTTTAACAACCTCAGACAAACTATATTACACTTTCTTTATGTAGGCACAATAACTGACTGTAAACCACCTGAGGTACAGTGCAATTCAAATGGAACATTCATTGGCGAGAGGGTTGATGTAATCGAAACAATAATGCCGGCTTGTAGAACTACAGCAGAGTACTGCACTACTTGTACAGCTAAGGTCTCAAGTTTGAATCCCGGGTCGGGCAAAGTGATATTGGATTTTTCTATTCGTTATCAGCCTGAATCAAGGACAATCTCCTAAATTCTATATTTTTAGCAATTTTAGGGATTTTGTTTTACATGTTTACATATAATTTTTTTTTATCCGCCCATATACGTCCCACTGCAGGGCACGGGCCTACTCTATAATCGAGAATACGATTGAGAGTGGTTAGGCCATACAAATATTACATATAAATATTCATTTTAAACACCTACACATCTATATTCATACATATAAATATTCATTTTAAACACCTACACATCTATATTCATACATATAAATATTCATTTTAAACACCTACACATCTATATTCATACATATAAATATTCATTTTAAACACCTACACATCTATATTCGATACAATCTACGCCCTATAATTTTTTTTTGTGCAGATTCATCTTACCTATCATTTTAGGCCGTATTTCTGGTTAGAAAGCCACTTCCCACATCGTCCATCATATTTTTGTAAAAACCATTTCCAAGAGTTATCAAAGCAATATATGCCTTACCCTTATTGTAATAAAGTGAATCCAATGAAACAACGCGACGGTCTCATTAGACTTGTAGACTGTATACACAGTTTTAAAACTTATTTTACTTAAATAATGTTTTTTCTTCTTCCCTCAAACTGAATTGAAAAGTTGTTTAAAAGGGACATTCGATAATTAAAAAAGGTTTTAAAACGACTTTAAATTAGGCCGATAACGTATAAAATAGTATTGATATGCGTAACAAAGAATTTATTTGATATCGATTGGCCTAGGCGCGCCCGCTCCGCCCTTGCTATTATGAATTCACTTAAATGCCAGAGTGGCAATATAAAAGGGCCAGGTAAATGCCAAGACGAGCCTCCATTAAACTTATTAAAACACAAAAATCTATTTCATTATATAAGACGTGAAATTAAAATATTAGCATAATATATCGGTATATAAAAGATATAAGTATTGCTGTTTTCAAAATTGATTACTAGTCGGTAATATATATCAAAACGCTGTCCAACTCTAAACTTGTCGAACCTTAGATCTTGAAAAACTGTAAGGTAACTTTTTTTTAAAGTCTGGACATTTTTTCATTACTTTATTTAGTTCCTCATGATTTTAAACAGAGTTTGTATTGTATGACTTAAGCAAAACTCAAACAAAATTTCTTTGAAAGTTTTATAGCTGTATAGTTAGTTTTTTAGTTAGACCGAATAATATAAAGGTAAAATATACCTTACAATTGAAATAATTATTTCAATAGGGACTATGAAACATTTTTATTGGTACAAAAACTAATGCTTATGAAAAATAAGCCTTATAGAAATCATATTAAGAAACGAAATATATTTTACCTTAAAAATAACAAAGTCTGGGTTATACTCAAAGGCCAAGAAAATGCCATTAAGTATTTATGATGAAAATCACTCACGATAATTTTTCTTGACAGCTCATTCTTTAGCTGGTACTTTACTAGCAGTAGATAATATTTATTTATAAATCCTTTATTGTACATCACTCCAATAATAATACAAAGCGGTCAAGTACGTGTAACTATCGGATATAGTGTCAGTAATACTACACCATTAACTACTTCACTCTTTAGCGTTTAGTTTATTTGTCAGTAAACCCGTTCAGGACATCCGGTCAATAAAGATGACTACGCCTCAAAGAGAGGCTGGATGCAGCCGTAGTAGGGTTGTTAGTTTAGTAGTACGTACAACATATTAGTACATATAATTAAATTTATCATATAATTATATATTTTGTAATTATATTCGTATGTCACGTATTTTGCATGTATGATTTTACTTAATTTTTTGTTTGTCTACTTTGTACACTATTGACTGCCCTCTCTTTTTTTCCATCTCTTATTGTCCATCCCAAGGTAGTCGGTAAGAGATTGCCTCGAGCGATACGACCGCCTTTTGTACTACTATGTAATATAATGTTCTATTATTAAGTTAACTTAGTGTACAATAAAGGATTTAAATAAATAAATAAAAAAAAAATTAACTCTATGTACAATGTTCATATTGTAAGTGTTCGAAAGTTATAATGAGAATTAAAAATAATAAATAAAGATGTGACAACTTTATCGAAATACATATTGGATCTAAAATTACTCTACGATCTACTAGATAATAGTTTAGATTTACTAATTACAATGTACATATCTATAACACGTACGTATATAACAAGACTTCAAAACAAATGAAAACTATTAAAAAAACAAACATCTTTAATAGTTACGCATCATCATATCCTAAAATCAAGGAAAATGCTTGAAAATATCGATTAAAACGAATGACACTAAAGTAGAATGTTATGATATGAAAATTTTAAGTGGAAATCCATCGTCGGTCCCTACTCCTATAGGGTGCGGACGTGACATTAGGAATGTGCACAACATAACATTATAGTTTCATCAAATATCAACAAAACGCATATTCAAATCTTCTTTATCCCCAATCTATTCACACTTCGTCCTATAATTTCCGCCACATGATATGCGAAATGGTTATAACAATGTAGGACGCAAATCCCAAGCGAAACTTGTTTATAGAAAGTATCGGAAAACTCACGCATTCATTTTGCTCCTAGAAATTGAAATCACGGCTTATATTTCAAAGTCCATGTCTACGTAGTGTATATATTATTTTAGGTATTTTAGCAAACTAATACAATAAAATACGTTTTAGAAAAATATATGCTTCATCGGACTTGTGTCGACTTTAAATCTAGAGGTCCTGGTGTTTGATTTCAAAGCAAGGCAATTTAATTATTTTACTGAGCCCTCAATAATAAACACTAAACATTAGTTACCTGGCACTAAATTCTATGATCCAATGTGGCTCTAAAAAGAACCCAATCTACCCCTTCGGGAAAACTTGCGTTAATTGTGAATGTATGCATGTGGCCAAAATAGTAATCAAGTATAAAAATACATAACATGCTTTAAAAACTACATTGAATGGATTAATAAATATTTACTATCTATACCTATTTTCGGATCCATGACACATAAAAGCACTCGCAATAATGGGTCTTACAATAAAAAGCTAGAGTTGAAAAAAAAAAAACAAAACAATGCAAAAAGAAACACAGAAGTCCAAAACATTTAACTTAATAACCAGTAATATACCAAGAACTATTAACTCGGAATCAAAGAAGGATAAAAATCTACTAACAGTAAAATAGTTGAAACTACACTCAGATTGATTTGATAGGCAACTATCAACCTCGTCAATCTATCGCGAAAACAATTTGAGCTTCAAAGTCCATTTGCAACGTCGAAACTTAACGAACCAATATTTATTTACTAGCAATATCGATAGAGACGAGGTCAATCAAATTTAAGTCAATTCAAAAAATCGATATTTACGGGTAGTAGGAAATCTATGTGTGGAGCTAGGTACCAGGAGAGCAGGGATAGTAGGTGGTGTGTACTCACCGTGTGACGCCCACGGCTGCTCGGCGCGCACTGTGATAACGGCCGCCCGGCGCCTCGGTCGCGCCGCCCGACCCACGCCAAACACTAGGCGGGAGACTCGATCTAGCTGGACGATTGAATTATGCCTTTTGGCTGTTTATATTGTAACTAACACCTGGGTCCAACCTGTGACCACGAAAGCTGTAAAGTAATTGAAACTTCAGGGAGTAAAAAATATATTTCCTCTTGTGATATTCTTTTCTCGTAAAACCTCTACCCGCTTTCGTTTTTTTTTTTATTTCAATGAATGGCGAGACGAGCAAACCTTTCGCCTGATAGTAAGCGATACGACCACTCATAAACAGTAGCAACATTCCACTGCGCTCGCCATCCTGAGACATAAGATGTTAAGTCGCCATATGTCCAGTAGTTACTCTCTCTACAATGTCCTTCAATCCGAAACACAACAGTGCATTTACGCAGTGTTGTTTCACGGGAGAAATAGACATTGCGGTGGTACCTACCCAGATGGCCTCTCACATATGAGATACCTACCACCAGTAACACGTTTCACTATATGTTACATGCGTCGTAGGCTGACTACGGTTTCCTCAGGAGTGTACCCACACAAAAAGGTTATTGGCATGTGTATACAATTGCATGGGCACCTATTTATGGTAAGGCTCCTAGCGAAAATAATTTTGAAATATCGTGATTTTTTTATTAGTGAATTTTTGGCTTTTTGTGAATTCTATTATAATTATGTAGATGCATATCTCGTTATGGGACTTCCCTTCCATATGGGAACTGTACTTGGATAGCAAGTACGGTTTAACTGAACATAAAACACTCACTAGCTGTTAAATTTGATTGGTCTAAAACGTTCAAAAGATATTACTTTAGCACAAATACTATCAAAAATGCGTTTTGATAACGACTGCTTCTTGTGCTATCCATTCTTCAACATAAATGGACATGATACTGAACAAAATTAACAGAACCGAAACCAATACAAGCCATCGTGTTAACTATTGGTTTTAATTTTGGGAGCCTCTGGCAATATGTTATTTAATTAGCTTTTAAGAAATTGTAACAAAATTTGGTTCATGAATGAATTAATATATGAATAATTCTTGGAATATCCAAATCATGCAGAGACAGGGCATGGCTGCTAATCATGTCAAGCGTCAAGCTATCCATGCTATAAAACAAAAGAGATAACCTAACGCCGATAACATCGATACTACCAGTTAGGCAAAATTAAAAGCCAGCTGTCCCATCTGAAATATCATAGAGTAAAAATAGTAAGTGAATATTTTGAATTATGTATTCTCTTCACGAGGCCACTTGGGGTTCGGACCGACCACAACATATTGCTACATTTTTCATGAAACTAGCAAAAGCGAGAAGTTTCGAGTTGAATGATTGAAATAAAATGAAAACTGTTTAATATTTTATTAAAAGACTTTTGATCCACGATCATTTTATAATTTTAGGAGAAAAGTTGGTATATGCATTTACCTACCAATCTTAATGTTATAATTGAATTATTTTATTTCCGATGAGGCAATTAGCTTTTAGGTAAACCATGTTTTTATGGTATACTGGCGGGACGAGTATGCCATTAGTCTTATAGTAAGCGATACGACCGCTCATTAATAATAGCTAAACCAAACAACACCATAAATTACAGAGCAATGCTTGACATTCCACTGCACTCGCCATCCTGAGACATAAGATGTTAAGGCTTGATATGTCCAGTAGTTACTCTGGCTACAATGCCAAACCGGAACACAACAGTTCATTTAAACTGTTTGAAAACGGCATTGCGGTGACCCTTACCCACGCAGACCTACCACCAATAGTATAAACGGTTTTTAAAAATTAAAACATAGGCTTAACTACATTTCTATTTGCAGGTCACTTACGGCGGTACTCTACATCCTATCTATCTTTAACAAGAAGTTAAAATAGTTCCCATGACTATGTCGATACAATTCTACGCTTCATTAAATAGAAATGGATATATTTATTTATGTTATGTAGCTATCTATAAATATATGCACCATATCTATACCTCTCAATCATTGTTAGCTTAAACATAAATTGCATCGAAATATGTAATGAAATATCTTAAAAATAGATGGCCGTAAACATTTCATAAATTCCGCCTAGTTTGGGGTTGACGCACTATTTTGAACTACCCAGTGCTGAAAGTTACAGCCCATCAAATTCATTTCTTTCGTTTTTATGACCGATCCTACATTGCTGTTCAATTATTAATTTTGTACTCAAAATGATTCTTGCTTTTAACGTGGCATAATTATTTAAATATCAACATATTATACATACATATGTACATCAACTCACGCCTTTTCTCAGATCAGATAATCGGACATGCTACCTGAACACCCAAGTTTCGCCTTATGTGTTTTGTCTTATGATGTGATAGGGGGCGAGGCTATCGCCATATAGGACATAAATTCCAGACTCCAGGCTGTAAATGAATAGAAACATCCAATACCACTTTATCCGACCCGGGATTAGAATCCGAGACCTCAGCTTTGTAATCGTACTGTTGTACAACTGCGCCACCGAGGCAGACACACACACTGTTTTGTAGTACCTATTCTTATTATTTTATAATACTCTTTTGTAACTATTCTCGAATAAGCCTGCGTCGCGAATTTAAACTTTCTTTAATGTCTTTAACCTTATCTATTGTAACCGTATCTTCTAAATTAAAACTACAAAGTGAGACTATAATAAAAATGCCGTACAGTGGAGTGCCGCATAAATTCCAACCGTAGGTAGAGCTGTAAGACTACCATTTCGTAATCCTGACATCCTGGTCTTTTAACGCACTAAAATTATTTGAATTGCTCTACTGTATTGATTTTTGTCCCAGGGCACACCTCTGACTTTTCGGAGTCATGTGTGTATTGACAGTCAATCACCACGCACTAAAACGGTGAAGGAAAACATCGTGAGGAAACCTGCATACCATAGCGATTTATAAGAATTTCTATGGTATGTAAGTCCGCCAACCCGCACTAGGCCAGCGTGGTGGACTATATGGCCTAACCACTCTCAATCGTACTTTCGATTGTAGAGTAGGCCCGTGCCCTGCAGTGGGACGTATATGGGCTGATACAATACAATACAATTGATTTTTGAGTTGAAATAATGATAGGTGTATTATGTAAAAATTCATTTTCCGTAAAAATGTAGTTTCGGATAGCCTATAAAATTAACAATGCGTCTATTTAACGACGTAAGAGCAATATGTATTGAAGCTGCGTCTCGGATCAAGCCCAGGACCATAATATCGACATAGCTTTGTCCTTAGCCTATTGTCGCATCGGAATAGCTTCACATATTGTCTTTCTATCATATCGGTTGTATAGATTCAATACTATACTATACTAGAGTATTCAATACGATTTTGAATTTGGCGTTGCCTTCTACCCATTCAATTAGACATTCGTGATTGTGTAGAGTACCAATATTTTCTGAAATGAAAATATCTCTGTTTCCTAACTATACGTTTTTGGACATGAAGTCTATCAAATACTTTTTCAATTGGAATTTATGGCGAGACAAGCATGCCTTTCGTCTCATGGTAAGCGATCCGACCGCTCATGGTAGCCCAAAATACAACTCGATGATTACAAAGCAAAGCTTGATATTCCACTGCGCTCGCATGAAGACAAGTGAGATTTTAACTCTCATTATGTCCAATTGTTACTCTGGTTACAAGTTCCTTCAAATTCTTTCAATTTGTCGTTTGTTTTAATGGCAAACATTTTAATGAAACCTACTTAACAGTATTATCTACAAGATTTTAAGAATGTCGGATGTCTACCGTGGTAGTCTAAATATTTTTTCAATCTAGTTAATACATTGTTTCTTTTTTAGCAGAAGCCGTACAATTTTTCAATAAAATACTATTTATAAGTGTACAATAGTTTTACGCTTTATCTGTTCCGCCCGATTTCTTTATGATCAAATAAAGCAGTCTCAAAGCGGCCTTACATCCAATTTACTTTCTTTGATCGGTTGCGTGATTGTCTGTGAACTGTGGAATATAGCCGCTTTCCATATGCTATATATGTATATGTGGAAATATATATATATATATATATATATATATTAGGGTGTCCCTTATAGGACAAAAAAAAATTTTTTTTAGATATTTGAAATGCATACCCTCTATATTTTTTATAAATGCTAAAACATACTTAAATATGTTTTTATTTTTATTTTAGCTTGATTGTAACCCGTGCCGACCGAGCTTCAAAGTTTATAAAAAATCGTACTTTTTCGTGATATTTTCGCCCAGTGTAAAAATTATATAAATGCAATATATAATGACTTTGGGAATAATAAAACAATATAATCATAAAGCTTTATGTAAATACACTAAATAATAACAATCAGCCAGTGTAATTAAAATTATTTTAGCGTAGATTTTTTACAATCTGGATACAAAGTTCTATGTTCTTGGACACAGCGCAACAATAATTGTTTTTGCTCTTCTTCAGTAGTAATAAGTCAATTTAAATTTTGCATTAGTTGTCTTATTTTCTTTCGGCAGTGTCATTTATATCTTTCATCAAACAACTTACATATTTTCCATTTAGATCCCAGAAAATTTGCGTTATTATTCCAAGAACATACATCCTTCTGGAGAAAACTGTCGTCGATCTGTAACCGAGATTGGAATTATTTGCTCTTCTCCTAAACGAATTCAACAAAAGTTTTATCTGAATGCAAAAAACACAACTGATTGTTATTTAAACAACAAGAAATAACAGCTAAAAACACACCAAAATGACATACAAACCAAAAAAACTTACTAAATAGCTTTTGGGGTAGGTCTTCCTTGGTGAGACATAGCATTTGCTTGAATCTGAGATATTATCTCTTTTTAAGTTGGCGATCATTTTTATTTTAGTGTGATTGTCAACTTCATTATCAAAAATTCATATAAAGACTGTCTCCCGCATAAACGCCACAAGTGATTGCTAAACTTACTTATTGTTTAGTTTTTCGTAATCTTTGAAAACTTTCAAGGAGCACCAATCTTGACTAGGTGCTTTACTCGTAATCGCCACTGTGCATTCGAGCCAAGGTTTTAACATACAGTGTGACGATAAATAAACATCTTATAGAGCATTTTTGTCCTTTGCAATCATTCGGAATTGTGACTAATGCAAACGTATTTTTAAAGAGGCTTTCGTTATCCATCGTACCTGATGCATAACTTCAGGAGGCCTGAGTTTTAGTTTATTTGTTGGATCACCTCCCAAAAACATTACACCTAGTTCAATCAGTTTGCTGTAATCGTATCTTATTTTCTTTCCTCTTTTTCCAATCGTCTTTGTCTAGATTTTTCTTCTTTTATGCCCTTTTTTTGTCCACACTACCTAAGCATACCTAAACAATTTATTTGGCTGGCTCTCTCTGTTTCTTCAAAATACTTTGTCTTCCTCTATTTTCATTCTCTTAAATTCGCAATATCGAATAGTTTTTTCTAGGTCTGTTTAAGTTATTGTCACGGTGGTTGAATATTTCTTGAATCTTGAGTCTTCTTAATTATATTTTTTTTGCATTACTCCAAACGTGATACAAATCAGTAATTTTCTCCACACAGTTAGGTAATGACTTTGTGGGTATTCGGCTTTTCCCCAAAATATAATGCACTCCCGAATCACAAGATTTGCACTTTCAAACGAAAACTTGTCAATTTTGCATTATTCATTTGATGGCTAGGCGTTCCGATTAGAAAATTATTTGTTTTATCACCTCGTAATTCCACTGACATCATTATTAATGTAATAAACAATAACACGCGCACCCACAATCTTAAAAATCTCGCTTAAAATGACAAAAGAAACGTATAGTTACAGGTCGCTGCGCCGGTACTCGCGTAACTTGTATGGAAACCTTTAAATTGCAAGTCGGCACGGGTTATTGTTTGTAAAACGGGCTTATTTTTTTTTATATGCTATATTGGGTTAATACGAAAGTTTTAAAAAGGTATGCGTTGATATATATTGAACTAGAAATTTAAGGGACACCCTAATATATATATATATATATATATATATATATATTATATACAACTAAGGTTTATCATGAAAGAGGTTTTAGCATGAATAATTGCAAAAAATAAAAAATAAAAATGTACGAAAATGCATAGGTACTTACTGTTTCAATCTAATGGACACATAAGAATATTATATTACAAGGAGATATAGCCTATATAGCACATATAGCCAGGACAAATAACTATATTAGATAGTAATATTTAAACAAATATTACATTATTTTCATCATTAATATTTTAAACATTTGACAAATATGCCCGACATTCTCACAAACATTGTAGTTTAGTGCAGGAATTGTTCGTGAAGAACTCTCTCTAGTCATTATGAATGGCACAGAATTACTACTTCCTTTATTTTAGCGTGAGAACTTTGAGTAGCAGTAGGATTTAACTAGTATAATTCTAAATATTCCGAAATTCGTTGACATAAAAACGGAGAACCAGTAAAAAAAATAAACGAATACAACCAAGTCACATACATAGTCCTGAACCCACATTAACATAAAGTCTTGCGTCGTGGGTATCAGAAACTACGAGAGAATTTTCAATCTTATAAACACCTAGACTCGAAACAAATACCTGTGGTTCAGACAAATATTTATTTCGGAGCGGGGATCGAACCCGCGGCATTTCGTTTCTCAGCCGACGTCTAACCAACTGCTCTAAAAATAATAACCACTTTTCCAATGTCAATCAATTAATCAAGTGTCCCCGATCCTTCACGACTGATTCCTAACAGGTGGGAGGACGTGATTCATATCCTATATGCAAAATACTTTACTAATAAAACATAACGTATCAACGGTTCAAATCTCTTCTATAAATATTGCAAACGGTTATGTTACAACGAAGCAAGTATTGCAGTGCAAATAATTTATAAAATCAATAAGTATTCAACTCGTGATGAGCTGTTTTTGATAACGTAGCAAGCCACAGCGAAAGTAAACATAAAGAAACGCCTAAACGTTGAGACCTAACAATTTATGTCTCAGGATGGCGAGCACAGTGGAATGACAAGCATTGCTTTGTAATTATTATTGGTGTTGTTTGGTTTTGCGACTGTCCAGGAGTGGTTGTATCGCTTACCATCAGGCGAAGGATATGGTCGTCTAGCCATTCATTGCAGAAAAAAAACGGATGCTCATGGGACTCTTGGATGTTATTTACTTTTCCTAAGTGGGGACTAGATACTGACCCAAACCACTGTCCATACAAATGGTGCTCGTATTTCAAAAGGTAAGAAGCATATTTGAATATTAACTGGAGTTGTTAACGGGAGATATTAGCCGAGTTAAGTACCTATTGTTGAATATTAATTGTTTGGTAATAAAGACTTCACACTTCCGGATTTTACCCATTTATAATGAGAGCTCGGACTAAAGCTCTTATGTGATTGTTTAATAAGTTGTAAAAGAAAAGATAAATTACTAATATGTCTTGTTATTGGAACAACTAACAGTTTCTAGACAATTAGGTCATTTCCCAGCCTTCTCAGTATTTTTAAGATTGGTAGAGTTGGTGAAGATTACATCGGCACTATGTGCCTCTTATTGGGTCACGAAAAGGGGACGCACCGGTCTCGAGTGTGCTCAACTTTAAGCGCCCTATAGCGATGTACGAGACAACGCTCAGATGTTTTCGCTACATTTTCAACTTTATCACAAAGGAAATAAAATCCAAATTCGCTAGATTATAGGTTTATTGAAAAATACAATTAGTATTAAAGGGCTCTTGTGCCCGATATTAGCTGGCTGGCTTCTCTAATCCTAAATACTTTTTGATAAGATGCCATGGAGACGAAGATGTCTGTAATACGAGACTGGTATCCATTTACGTAGAAAGTACTTTGGTAGTGAGTAGATGGTGGAATCATGACATATCGCTTTTGTCTATCACGCTCTTATTGATAATATTCTAAGGTTTGAGATGTTATGTAGTTATGTTAAAACTTGTGCTTATTTCATGACGAAATTCGTGCCCTCATAATAATGGCAGATGAGCTTAATATCTCCATATTTTGTTAATGCTACGGTAACGATTTAACCAATAACAAATGTTTCTAACGTTTTTCAAATGTTTCTACATGATATATCAAAGGTCAACACCTCTTAGCATAATAAAGTTGTGTTCAGCTTAGCTATGAAGGAAAAAGGGCAATTATGATTCACATATCCGTTATTGTTTCTTTTTTATTCATTTTATTTTATGATAAGGGCTATATAGAGTGCTAGGCTTCAGTACTCCACGTGACATATTTTCAAGTTGATCATGGCTGACAGAATTTGCACTCCAGGGTAAATTCGCGAGATATTTTCAAACTTATTACCAAAATTTCAACTGCCTCGTAGTTGTACTAGGGTAAGGTTACAAAGCTGAGATCTCGGGTTCGAATCCCGGGTCGAGCAAAATGATATTGAATTTTGCTATTCATTATCAGCCCGGACACAGAAATTTAGGCCCATATGGCGATAGACTCGCTCCTATCACATTATGGAACGGAACATACAAGGCGAAATGTGGGTGTCTTGACAGCTCTGCCTACCTCTTCTGGGATAAAGATGTGAGTTTATGTATGTAATATATATTTTCAAAGATAGTTAGGATATAATAATACAACTTCATCAGTGTCAAACATATGTATTTGTCTTTTCAATGTAAAATAGGCACTGAGCGATTACTCCATAAAATAACAAGACACATCGAATTAACATATAGATAACAATACTAAACCAATCAGTAAATTATATTTCACTATCTAAATGCAATGATATTACACTTAACAAATACGCAGCATCTTATGCGAGGTAATATCAGTAAAGTTCTAACAATTTGGGAATGAATTCTTTTTATAAAAAACAAAATGGCGTGTCACGTTTCTTTTTACGCAGTTTTATTATTTATATCAGCTCAATATGCCATTCATATTTTTTATTTATTGAAGCGACAATTCATATCCAGTGTTTTTTTTTTTAATACAAAGATTAAATAGATATTTTAAAAGGCTGAACTGTTAGAACTTTACTGTTTACAAAAACCGAATATGTTTATTAAAAATCCGCATATTTTCTATTTCACAATTAATTATACGAATAAAATATATTATTGTAATAGACAATAAAAATATAAGATTAGATTAACACTTAATTTGATTGTGACTAAATGAGTATAAATTAAAGACAATAGAAAATTGTTTTTTTTTTCAAATATCTAAAGGCGGTTAAATACAGGGTATAACAAGACTGCTACCGAAAACGAAGCCGGGTGGTAGTTTAAGCGACTTCAGACACAATGCAACAGAAAAACTTGCAAAAAAAAGCGACAATTTTTTTTTGTAATTTTTTTCCTATGGCCATATTTGGGTGGTAAATACATTTTTTTCTTAAAATAATAGTGTATACCCTTTTATTTATAAACACTCTAAGGTATAAAAGAGTTTAAATTATTATTTTAGCAAAAACTATAGATTTACCACCCAAAAATTACGATATTTAAAAAATCATAAAAAATAATTGTCGCGTTTCATTGCATTATTTTTAGTTGCATTGTGTTTGTAGTCACTAAAACTACCACCCGGCTTTGTTTTCGGTAGCAGTCTTGAGATACACGGTATATTTAAAGCACCAAATTGGTTTTATGATCACGCCATTCATGAACATGCAATGCTTACTGACATAGCAAGTAAGGAAGCCTACGAAACGATTGCATTTAGTTTGCGAACAAAGGGCATAATTGCATTAAATTATGACATTTTTAATATAAATATTTTAATTATTAATAAAATTAGAGGCAAATGCGACATATTCGAGCGTTCGGAAGGTCCTTTCCAAGTATATTTAAATTGATATTTAAAAACGATAGAGAGCTACAAATCACTTATTACTTCTTACTTACCTTCGTTAACATAAGACAAATATATTACATATGTAATATACATATACATAGTGCAAGGGAACCACTCGCCAAAAAGAAAACAGTTGATATTGTTGCTTACGCGACAAGAATTAAACCATTTCTGCATCTTTTTTATATAGCACCATATCTGGATAACACAAAGGTTTATATATTTAAATCATAATTTTCATAATGTTTATATAACGCAGTGGAACGCAAATAAAAATCAGCTGACGTTAGGCCCCATTCGCACGGCCGTTTAAAAAGCGTCGTCTTTGACGGTTTTTTACCGTCCCTAATATTTATGTTCATAAGTAATGAAAATTTAACGTCTAACTCTCAACGTCGAAAATCTGACAGCGCTCGATAAAAAGCGTGGCGTTTTTAAATCGCTGCCGTGTGAAAAAACTAATGGATTTACATTTGTTTTATTGCAACGTTTTTTTATCGCGCGTTGAAATAGAGTCCGTGCGAATGGAGCCTTAGCGGTTAACACACGTTGTTTTATTATTTACGCTATACATTGCTAATTTCTGAAATATTGTATCAATAAAATAAGTATAAAATATTTCATATTGATGATGAATATTGCATCCAGTTTTCCGTTTCTGTTAACCCAATAAATAATTTCGATTCGGAAGCATTCCCATTGCAAACTTTATATCTCATACAACTTATAATTGAAGTCAAAGCTAGTTTAACCGCAGCTTGAAATCCTGACCATTTCATTCGATACTAAACTTTGAACGAAGTTATACCTCTAATTTAAACCTAAATTGTAGTAATGAACTGTTCGCAATATGAAAATAAGGCAATCGTGGTAATATATGATAGAAAAATCTCATTAAATTACTAGACTTGGATCTTAATGTGTGTAAGCTACCTTAATTAATTTGTATTTAATAATAAATAGATACACCCAACATTCACATACATAGTCATAGTTTTGTGTCGTGAGTATCAGACACAACAAGAGGCTTTTCGGTCTCACAAACACCCAGACTCGAAGCACACAAACATTTGTCTCGGTGCGGGGATGGAACCCGCAGCCTCTCGGTTCACAGCCGATGTCTAACCAACTGTGCCATAGATGCTGTCATTTTATGGGATAGTAATGAAATGAATTATTTAAGATGGACTAACATAGTCACCTGGTAAACGAAGATACTCTTATAGAAATCATCTTTTGAGAGTAAATTGCATGTACAAACTTTGCTACCAAAGCGTGTTAAACTCAAACGAAATTCTCTCACATGTAAACCATTTACCAACAAACAGTGTTGAACATTCACATTTTTAAATTCAGAATTGAACAAATTAGAAACGTTTTAAATTTTGCAATACTAGTAAAAGAAAAGGAATGCAAAACAAAACTAATGACGTCACTAGTCTTAATATGCAATGTCTATTTCTCCCGTCAAACAGCAGGTCAAATGCACTGTTGTGTTTCGGATTGAAGGACATTGTAGCCAGAGTAATTACTGGACATATTGAGACTTAACATCTTATGTCTCAGGATGGCGAGCGCAGTGGAATGCCAAGCATTGCTTTGTAAATCAAGGTGTTGTTTGGTTTTGCTTCTGTTCATGAGCGGTCGCAACGCTTACCATCAGGCGAACGGCATGCTCGTCTCGCCATTCACTGCAATAAAAAAAAAATGCTTTATAGAGTGCGCGTGTGAAAGAGACGGTAAAATATCCGCACTACACTCCCCTCTTTCTTTTAAAATACTAATATTTGTCTCATATTACAAGCTTTTAATACTGTTATGACATAAATGTTTTAGTTTAATCGAATTTGTTTTGCACGCATAATGAAAAATACAATCATAGTCAAATACCCTATTGTACCGATCTTGGGCAACCTGCCTTAGCCGAACTAAGCTGATATTATTTGGTATACATAGCGGATTCTGTGTGTTAATGGTCTTCATAGCACTGTTTCTAAAAATCAGAGTACTAATTTAATTCAGACCAAAAATCATGAATAGCGCGGAAGCAATTAGCATCTTATTTTTGAGACGACTCACTTCAGCCAAACAAAGACGATTGGACCCTGCGATAATCAAGCATCAACTGGCCATCGAAATAACCAGATATTTCTCTTAACTCTTATCTTGACTAATGTTTATAACAACACCATTATCGTCGCAACTATTGATGGTGATAGTGAACCTGCTATCACTTGGGTTTTTCAAACTCTCCATGTCTTTGAGTTCCGTCGGTTCGTCCAACATGGGTAATTTCTGTTCTGTGGTCAGGTCACCGGTGAAATGGTCGGGGATCATCTGATCCTGGTTTGTTGGCTGTTCCCCATTGAAATGTACTGGATAGTGGAGTTTCAGCTCGCTCACCAGTCTAAAGCGAACCCCGCATATTGTACATCTGTAAGAAAATTAATTACAATAAGGATTTATTTCCATATAGTTCGGATCTTTTTATATTTAAAAAAATGTATAACTAACAAAAGTAATTTCCAAATGATAATAATGCCATAAAAAAGTAAACGAAAAAATACTCAAGCATGTAATTAATTAAATGAGTTAGAGGGCAAAAAAATGAACCACGGAACAAATGAACGTAAGAGGGAATGAAAGTACAAATGATTGAACGACGGGGTATGCAGGATATAGCAGTGATCGAATGACGGAGTGAACGACTGAATGGAGAAGTAATACATTAGGCAAAACCAAGAAGCTCATACCCAAATGGAGATTGCATTCGATATAAAACACTGTAGCTCAAAAATTTGACCTTGAATGACCTCGCTGTTGCCTGCTATCCTTTTCTTTAGAGTGACAATGAATGAACTTCATTCATCGATCACACGGGATCAGGCAACAGCGACTTCATTCAAGGTCAAATTTTTGAGCTACAGTGTTTTATATCGAATGCAATCTCCATTTGGGTATAAAGCTTTTTGGGCAAAACTCAAAAATGAATAAATGAGTGAGTGAATGTATGATCGGTACATACTGGTATATGTTCTGTCCGAGATGCGAGCGCGTGTGTTTGACGAGATCGTTGCTCTGCGTGAAGGCTCGCTCGCAGATGGTGCACTTGTAGGGCCGCTCGCCAGTGTGGATGCGGTAGTGACGCTTCAGATGGTCCTTGCATGTGAACCTGGAATTACAATTAACATAAATTATATTTATTTATTTAAATTTTGTATTGTACACAAACAAAAACCACATAATAATATAAAGCAATAACGTCTACTATAAGTACAAAAGGCGGTCTTATCGATAATAAGCGATCTCTACCAGAATACCCTTGGATGGATATAAAAGAAGGAGAATGAAAAGGAAAAACAAAGATAAGAAAAGCTCTAAAATGTTCAACATCGTTTAGTCATTAGTTCAGATTAACCACCCCGTTCGGAAAGCGGTTTTCAATAGAGAAGAACGGGCAAGAAACTCTAGCACTGCTCTTTTCAAAACCAGTTTACAATGTAGTGATTATTACAACAGTTACAAGTTGGTTTAAATCAGAACAGTTAATTAATAATATTTGTTGTAAATTTTCTATGCTGTTAGGATATTCTGACGGACTGACCGTAATGAATCCTTTCTTAAGTTAGTCTTTTAGTTAAGCACGAACGCCTAATGCGCTTGGTGAACTTCACAAGCGTTCAAATTTGGTCCACATACTCACACAAACACATACACAAATACATATGCATTAGAATGCCAAGCATTGCTTTGTAATTCAGGTTGTTTGGTTCAGTCACCATCGTGAGCGGTCATATTGCTTACCATCAGGTGAACGAAACGCACGTCTCACCATACATTGCAATAAAAACAAAACGCACACAGAAATACTATCACGTTCGCACGCACGCACGCACGCACGCTACATCAACTTTCTACACTACAAAAGTAAACTCAAGCAGACATTACCGCATATTACAGGTGTCGCAGGCGAAAGGCCGCTCGCCGGAATGTATGAAGGAGTGTTTCTTTAGCGAGTTGGGCTTGGTGAAGGCGGCGCCGCACTCGTTGCACTTGTACGGATGGGCGCCAGTGTGCGTCTTTATGTGTGATGTCATTTGACCTACAACAATTTGTCCTGGTTTATTTGTCACTGTTTGTAGAGCTTTGTAACTTACGAGACCAATGGAATATAACATCCAAACAGTAGTTTATATGCACTGTTGTGTTTCAGATTGAATGACATTGTAGCCAGAGTAACTACTGGACATATTGAGACTTAATATTTCAAAGGGTTGTTTGGTTTTGCCACTGTTCATGAGTGGTCGTATCGCTTACCAACAGGCGAACGGCACGCTCGTCTTGCCATTCACGGCTATAAAAAAGTAACATTAGGCCTCTTTTCCACGTCACGGTTGTTCGACCGTACGGCGTGTTAGCCGTACGTTTGAAAAAACGTGCGAGCTTGTACATGGCACGGCAAAATCACCAGGCTAGACATTGGCCAGGTACGGGCTAGCAGCGTTTTTATCAGGGGCTGTGTAGCACGTGCTGCGTCATGAATTTTCTTACGAAAAAAAAAGATTATCGTTGCTTATTACATATATAGGAAACGGAAAATAGAAAAAAAAAGGGAAAGACGGTTTTAGATATATCCGATTTATATAATGAAATTAATAATAATAATGAAAAATGATAAAAATAATGATAATGAAATTAATACATACATACATAAACTCACGCCTATATCCCAGAAGGGGTAGGCAGAGGTGCCAGGACACGCACATGCTGCCTTGTATGTTCCTTCCCACAATGTGATAGGTGGCGAGCCTATCGCCATATATCGGGCACAAATTCCTGACTCTGGGCTGATAATGAATAGAAAAATCCAATATCACTTTGCCCAGCCCGGGATTCGAACCCGAGACCTCAGCTTTATAACCGTACCTTAGTACAACTACGCCACCGAGCCAATCAATGAAATTAATAATTCTTGATTTATGCTCATTTTATAACAAAATCGGGAATCAGCGTATGTAAACCGTCACGAAACCGTGCATACGTCCGGCGCCGTCGACACACTCCCATAGAATGCCATACAACACTGATGAAAATCACGCCGTGCGTAGACGCGGCGCGCCGAGGGGCAGTCACGGCGCACACAGCTGCGTCGCCGTGCCGTGGCGCCACCGTACGCGTCTACAAGCTTTCATAGTAATCCATACAACACTGACGACCGTGCCTACACACGGCGAATTAACCGTAGATTTTCACGGCGAAAAACCGTGTGTGTACAAGAGGCCTTACTGTGCATACACAATTTGTCTATGTCAATGTCTTGACAGTTAAAAAGATTTTCTATATAAGCTGGGGTCCTTAATTTTGCGTACGAGGAGCCTACCACATAGTTAAAAAGCAGTGAAGTCTCGGAATAACAGCAGCCAATGATCTGATCTTGATTGACCATAATTGCTTTACTAGTACTGAGGAACTAAGTACATACTATGAAGTACCTTTAGTGCAGAATGTCTTAGGGCACATGTTGCAGGCATAGGGCTTAAGTCCAGTGTGGCGCATCATATGCTGCCTCAAGTTGGAACTGTTGCTGAATCCCTTGCCACACTCCGAGCAGAGATACGGCGTCTCGCCAGTATGTGTACGGAGGTGATCTTTCAAATTACACAGTTGAGAAAAGGCTGGAATGAAAATTGGGTGCAACTTATTCAGGTGTCAGTTTTTTACTGAAAATTAGTGGGCCCCAAAACCTGTTCTCATTTCACTTTTAATCAACTATAAATTATTACTTATAATAGGTAATTGCTATTGGTATTTTTTTTCATTCATATTTATGTGAATGATAATAATAAGCAAATGTATTAACTAAATATTATAATAGGCATACCTTTTTTACAATGAGGACAAACATTAGGTTTAACTCCATCATGTTTTTTCATATGCTCATTCAATTGATCTTGTCTTGAATACACTTTAGTGCACTTTTCACATTTGTAAGGCTTCACATCACTATGTAGCTTCAGATGTCGTCTGAGGAGGGTCTTTACTGAGAAACTCTTACCACAAACATCACAAATGAATTTTTCGCTCTTGATCAACCTATCTTGTTTATGTTTCTTCATGTGTACAGTGAGAGCCCGACTCTTGGCAAACACTTCATTACATTCCGTACATCGAAACTTGTCTTGTTCAAATTCTTCTTTAACTTCCTCGCCTCCTTCAACAATATGATCCCATATTGTTTTTGTATCACATTTGTTATATTCATAATTTTCATCATCTTCACACTTAGGGAATGCTTCATAACTATAATCTTCATTATAATCAAAAAAGTCTGGGTCATTTTCAACTTTAATATCATAACCTATATGTTCATTTTTTACTTGGATTTCTATTAGTCTTTTGAGTTCTGCTTCTGACTTTGCTACTTGGTTACGGAATGTGTATGTTAATTGTAATAATTTTACGCATTCATCACATAGGTTTTGTGGTAAGCCATCTTTGTCTGATACCTAAAACACACAATAGAAATACATTTTTGGTATGTACAATTGAAAAAATTACCTCAAAATTAACACTTATACAAAGGTCACATTAGTGCATTGCAAATGCTACAGGTACACCTAATCAAATTAGAATATAGACACATATCCTCTAATGTTTAAATGTCTTTGAAAGGAGAATTTTCATGTTACTATGAAACATAATATCTGTATGAAGATTTTTTTACCTTCAAAGAAAACTACATTTTTTGGGTAGGGAAAAATATATACCGATATATATTCAATGAATATAAACTTAATTGCGACCCAAGCCTGGAGTTTTTGGAGAAATTAACTTGATGATCTTTACTTTATTTTAAAAAATCTGTCGCCCATGTTTATACCTGAAACCATTTAAGGATAAACCATAAAAATCTGGATCTTTAATATTTTTACCTATACTGTGAATGGACATTTTTATTTATTTATGATAATCATCTTTTTATATTTAATTATATAATAACAGTTTTCATATTTTCTTTACAGAACTACTAAGCATTCCCATTACATTTATAATAGGGGCCAAAGGTTCTTCGCTTAATTCTGATGTTAGTGTCAACGTATAACGACAAATAGAACATGTTTTTTCGAAATTATCTACAGTAGGATGGCGCTATGCGAACCTAAACTTATAGAATTTATATACATATAAACTAGAACCGTTCTTGCCTCATAGAATCTTTTACCTGAGCAGTAGTAGATTCCTTTAACATTGTAGCTAACTCAACACAAAAACCTTCCTCAATTTTAACACTATGAAACAAGTTCACTAGATTTCGGTCATCTTTCATACACGTCCGGCAAGAAGCAGCTATATCCAACATTTTTATTGTTTTCATTAAATAAAGTCTCACTATCACCTCCGAAAATTACACATAAAAGTTTTAATTGAAAAAAAATCAAACAAACAAAACCAAAAATGATTGACACGAAATCTGTCAAACTTTTTTTTTAATGTGCAAGGAAATAGGAATTTGACATCAATTCTTGGCAACCACTTAATATTAAAAATATGTAATTTACGTATTTGGCAACGGTCTATATAAGTGAATATCAAGCATTAAAGAAGTCTAATGTGAATATTTCTACTTTTCAATATGTATTTTTCAAACTTCCAATTTATAAGCAGTCAAATATTACAATATATTATTAAGATGTAAAAAAATATAACACATGTGTTTTATATTTAAAGTTCCATAAATCTAGATATTTCTTAAAGAGTATTTTAAAAATTAAAGCAAACATTTATTTAGAAAAATTACTTGTTAAATCTTTGAAAACTGATTAATGTATTTAATAATACTGTATGATTAACGTTCCTTTCTTATCAGAAAAATGTTAAAATAAAAACAAAGAAGTTTTATAGGGTCAACTATTTTTGTACACAAAATACTATTTTTATTATAATTAGTCACTTCCGACTCAGTTTAAATAGTGAAAGTATAGTGCCTCACCATGGACGATAAAGTTTTTATTGGTGATTGGATAAAAGACAGAATACTAGGCTCTGGTACTTTTGGCATAGTTGTTCTTTGGAGACACAAAAGTACCGATGAGAAACTTGCAATAAAAACCTGTAAATGGGGCAAAGAACTTACAGAAAAACACAGGGAGAGATGGACCAAGGAAGTGGAAATGCTGCGAGACTGTCGGAACCCAAACATCGTAGGCACAAAGGAGTTACCACAAGATTTTATAAAGGGACTAGAAAACGCCAATCCTTCTGGACTACCAATCATGTGTATGGAGTACTGTACTGGTGGGGATCTGCGACAGGTGCTTAACAAACCTGAATCATGCGCCGGCTTAAAGGAATATCAGATACGACAAATATTTAAAGACATAGGCAATGCAATGCAGTTCTTACATCAGAAGAAAATAGCACACAGAGACCTCAAACCAGAGAATATCGTCATCCACATCGAGAGCCCAGGTAATGGCACACCCCATTCTCCAGAAAGAGTAACATACAAGCTCATAGACCTTGGTTATGCTAAAGAAATTGACTTCAACTCTGTGTGTGCCAGTTTTGTAGGCACATTGCAGTATCTGGCCCCAGAACTAATTTATGCCAAATCATACAGTAATTCTGTAGATTACTGGTCCTTTGGGCTTCTCATATTTGAGATAATCTGTGGTGTAAGACCATTCCTACCAAACTTAGCACCAGCACAATTAATGCCTTACTTAGAAAAGAAAAATCATGACCAGATTTGCATTTATGAAACTTTCCTTGGAGATATTGAATACTCAAGTGAAATATTTCCTGAGAATCACATATCAAAACCATTTAAAATGTTATTAGAAGAATGGCTAAAGATTGCTCTTGAATGGGACCCAAAATTAAGAGGTAGAGATTCTCCGTCAAGGGTAACATTTAATATACCTAGTGAACAGAAATCTGAGAGTAGCAAAATAATAATCTTTGATCTTCTCTCAAGTATCCTTTCAAAGAAAACTATAAAAATATTTTCTGTAGCCACTATGTCTCAACTTGCTTACAACATTGATGACTCAACAACTATTGCTATTTTAAAAACGTGGATATTAAAAGATACTAATATGTCTGTTGAAGATCAAATTCTAATATGCCAAAGTTCCTGCTTAGAGCTTAGTGATAGTGAACTTGTAATTAATTTTTGGAAAGACCATTATAACATCATGCTCTATTTAATCAACAAAACTTATATTTTACAAGATAATATTAAACCAGTAGTGCCTCATATTGTACAGAGGGCTATAGACCATCCAAAAGCTCTCTATAATTACAAAAATGCCCAAAATTTGTATAAAGACAGTTTATATTTCATTATTAACCAAGCTGAAACTTACAATAGCCTCATCAATGCTATGATGGCAAGAGGAGAGTCTTTGAAAAGTGTTGGAAGACAATTACTGCTTGGACACAATACTGTTGATAAAAACATTGGCAATTTACTTGCTAAAGAACAAGTTAGCAAAAAAATGATTGAAACAGGTAAAGAACATATTAAAAATTTGAGAGACAGCGGTACAGGCACCAACTTGCTTGGAGGGTTTAGTCAAATATTCAAGAAAGCTGATGACATCTTTGAGAAAATCAACAAGTTGCAGTATGCATGGAATCAACTATCTGTAAGATTGCAGTCTGCTAAGAGACGTTGCAATGAAGTAATAACTGAAGACATCAAAAACTTTGTTGACAGGTATAATTACAAAATTTTATACACAAGTGCATTTAAAACATATCTAATGTACAAGAAGAGTGAAGTTATAACTTCAAATAAAGGATCCGAAAGACAATGCCAAGAAATAGCAAGGATCTGCTCAGACTGTCTCAAGCTCAGAAGTAAAATAATACAAGAAATTCGACAGCAGCCTTTTGTATTAAAACTAACAGACTTGAGTGTAGAGTTTTCTAAAATTAATGACATTGTGAGAAATGCTGCAGAAAACACTGAAAAACTTAATGAGGACCTCTTGAATGTCATGGATGATCTCAACAAATGTACTTGGTCCACAATCAGCCTGGTTATAAGAGATGGGGAAGATTTAGCCGATGTGCCTTACAGTGTAGTGTCCTTTGAAAAAACCGACTTCAAAGTTGGTGGACCTGTGTCAAACCATAGTGCCAATATACCTAATTTGTGCCAAGAGAGAGAAAAACTAGCATCACTTATAGAGGATAGTATGAAACTAAGAAAAAGTCAAATGCATTTAGTTGAAAAAATACAAGCACAAAAGGAGTTATTAAAACCAGTTTTTGATTTTAGTTTTTTGAATGAGAGCTAAGGCATAAGTACTGGGTAGTGGGTGGTGTAGACATGACATTGTTAATTGAAACTACAAACATACAGGGTATTGAGTCCGCAGTATATAATTAAATTATAGCCACTGAGTATTTTACTAGATTTTTGCAAACTGGATTATTTTGTCTTTTCTTTAGTTTAAAAATATTGTTTTTAATAATTGAAACATTGGATTTAGTAATTGAAAGTATTTTTGTAGCAATCTTGTTTTACTTCACCACAGCTGCTGTGTCTTCACTACTTTTTTAAAGGGAATAATACACTGCTAGATCATTATGTTTTTATTTAAGAGATTATTATCTGTTGATTTTAGTTCTATATCTTGATATAAGTGTTATGTTGCATGTTAACATATGCCAATGTCTACATGGGCGTAGCCACGGTGGGGCAGAGTGGGGCGCTTGCCCCACCCTGGCTTTGACTTGTCAGGTACCTAACCAACTCTAAAAAAAGAAATTGTCTAGGTAAAGTACTAGGCAGGTGAGCAATAACAAAGTATTTAGGATCATTCGAATTATAAACACAGATACAGAGTGTTATAGAAGAATACCGTGGGTACAGTTTGCTAATTACATATGATTTAAGACTGCTGCCCCACCCTGATCCCACGGCTGGCTACGATCATGAATGTCTATTAAGCTGGATTACTTTTAACTGTGATTTTAATTGGTGCTACTTTAAAGATTAAAATTAAAATATAGTATTTGTGCTTTTACTTCAAAAAAACATCACAATAGTTCATAATTCAATTGAAATTTTTCACATCTAAGATATGGAAATATTATAATTTATAATATGTGCAATTGATGTTACTTAGATTAGTACATACATTTAACATGTCAAAGATTAATATACCATTGTGGCAGCTTATTGTATTGGATGTAACTAAGTAAAAGCGAAAAATTGTGGTTCCAAAACATGATATCCAATTTGATGAGTCAATAAATACTAAGTTGTTATCTTTGTTGCAAACTTTCTTTCATCAAAATAATCAGCCAAGCATGTTTACAAATAATCTAGTATATAGACAAGAAGTTTCGCGGAAAGATAAGAACAACAGTCAACAACAAATGCAAAAATAAATTGTTCTTGATATAATTTGTGCAATCAGCAGCCCATTCTTGGTATCTTACGAAAGTATACTAGATAAGTGCTATAAGGAAATAATTACTAAAAATGACGATTCTTAATTAATATAGCAATATGTATGTTAAGTTAGAGAAAGAATAAAAGGATTGAAGTACCTAAAGATTTTTGTTAATAACAGTTCATGTAGGGGTTTACAGGATTAAGAAAAAAAGATGTATATAGAATTTAGATTTATTATTTACATAAAACGAATGGTCGTATAGGATCTATTTAAAATAATATTGGGTTAAGTTTTATTGGTGTTAATCAAATTATTGTAAAATTTACGTTATAACCAGAATTTATTAAAAAAATTAAAGCTGAGATTTGTTTGTGTCTAGTCAAGTTGTGTATGAGAATGTTTATTATAACATATTTTAATAAAACGTTTATTTGCATTAATGTCTTTTATATTCCGTTTACAAATCTACAAATAAAACACCTTCTAAGAAACAATATTTCTCTTGTAAAAATGAGTCACTAACTACACTATTAAGAGCGTATACACCTTGCGCGCAAAGTCAACTATAGGTATTTCTTCGTTAATTTCACGCACACATAAGCGACCAAAGCTGTGTGCGTAGAGCTGCCGCGTCGGCTCGCCATACAATCGGCGCAAACAACTTTGATCCGTGCGCTTCAAATATTCAATTGAAATGTAACTGTAATATAATATCATAAAAATATTTTATTTGCATTATAAGTAGACAAATATTACTGTGCAAGCAAAGAATAATACAAATTTAGATACTAATCATATTTTCGTTATTATTACATTGTTAAGTTGTGTTCAAATCAGTGTTCAATCAGTAGTCACTACGGACGTTTTATTAATCATTTCGTGTTCAAACACATGAATAGAGTTAGGAGCCTTACAACCTCTTATAATTACGAAATATATATATTTTTTTTATTACAATACATAATATTATTTAGCCTCGGAATTACATCCCATTGTATTATCTGAAACATAATTTATACTCACTACAAAACCAATTTAGGTAATAAAAAAAAAACATATTTTACTACCAAAGTACTAAGATGTGGCAATCGCATTCCGCGCGTGGCTATTTTTACTACGCACGGCAAAAATCGATTGCAGCCAGGCCGGAGCGACGAGCGATACGTCCTCCCTCTAGAAGGCCTTGCGGCGGTCTGATTTGAGCCACGTCGGACAGCGTGTTTTATAGTGGTTTTTAAAATATTTGTAGAAAACATGAAAACTAATTTTGTTGAAATATAAAAATGGTAATTTATTGATAAGATGTTCTTCTATTATAATATGCAATTGCTATAAAAAATTATGTACGATAAGTTGGTGAAAAAAAATATGTTCTTGACGAGAGTTTCTGAATAATTTCGCATTGTTTAAATTTTTATTTTTCAGGAATTAAACATAAAAAGATTATTTTTCTCAGCAAAATCCCTCCATAAGGGTCTTGTTAGTCTGATAATATTTTTATTTTCATCTTATATTTAGTGGTTTCGGATATCTTAAGCTTCTAAATTGCCATTTAAAGCCTAAATAATGAAACTTGTGTTCAGTAATCGTTATAGTACTCACAAATTATCCATCAATCTATAATGTTTTCCACCAAAATCCCTAGATGACAACCTTTTCTAAAATTGGTACTAATTATTTTTTGTTTAAATTGTTTATTAGTGGCTATTAACTCATTTGAAAAGTCCTGTTTTTAAGCCAAAAAGCGCGCAAAGGGTATAAACGCTCTTAACAGGAAAATGTGAAACTATCTGCTAATGAACTGGTCCAACCATACTTTGAAGTTGTGCATGAGTTTCTCTAATTTCTTTATACCGGCTGGAGTATCGAGGTATTCATCTGGTGCGAATCTGGGTTCTGGACAGCCGGCCACATGCAGCCAAATAGCAAACACAGCATCATCTATATTAGAAGTACTTCTACGGCAGAGTCTTGCTGATGTAAGACTTGTAGCTACCAGCCCTGCCATACAAGCTACTGATACTCCCCTAGGACTCTCTTTACGGGCAGCTAAAAAATATTCTCTTAGTAATTTCTCTGTTTCGTAACTCAAAATTACATCTATACCAGAAACCATATTTATATAATCTCCTATGTATTTTAAAGCTTGTTTCTCTTCTTTATTTGACTCTGATGGTTCAGTGGCATTTTGTAGAATGAACTCTATAATTTCGTCGTTGAACTCTCCGTAATCACCTCGACATACATTGCCGAAAACTGTAATGACGTTATGAAGAGAGCCTTTTTTGTGATCCATGCCCTGAGCCCAAACGGCGCACTGCATTTTAGTTTTACCAACGTCTGTTACAATTTCTCCCGTTTCTATAGCAGAAAGTACCGACGAAAGCTGCTTTTGGTTGTAAATTTGAAGAGGTAGCGGCATAATACAAATTCCACCGGAACTAGCTATTAAAGCAGTCGAAATTGAGGTGTTATGCGTGCCTATAAAGATTGATCTATCTGCTAACCCCGCTGCTACCTGCATAATATCTCCCACAAACCTGCTATCTAGATTTGCTGCTATTATATGTATTATACTGGAACCGGTCAAAACATTGGCTTTCACACTCGTTAGGCTTAATAAAAGACTTATCTTTAAGTTCATGAAACAATTTAAAGGACATACATGAACTCCTATAGTTGACGCTAGGCAGTAGATGAACTTCCAAGTTACGCCTCCGCAAGCGTCATACAAATCTCCAATATCGCTTGGATATCGACACGTGATCGGTGCTTTCAAAGGAATAATCAATTCCATACTCCAAACAATCATCTGTTTCTTACCGGCAACCGAATGAAATATATATCTTGCGCCTAGTTTTAATTTGGGAATCAGATCATCACGTACTATCAATATTTTAGAAAGTAATTCGTTCTCTAACTTGACTGTAATAGAAACCTGCTCTCCGCATCTCTTTAAGCCGCAATTTTCAAAGAGCACACTTCTACAAACATAACATTTTGGAGGCGCCTTCGGTATGTAGCGAAAAATTACCTCATTTCCATCACATTCCTCAGGACAAGACCAAACTGTATGGAAAGCATAGCTTTCTGGTTTTGAAATGGCTAGAAGTAATCCCTCAAACAATGACAAACCTTTATGTATTCGGGGATTCGATGGAAGCATAAGCTGAGATAAACATTTTAATCTAATTATTACGCCAACTTGTGAGCTTTTAATGTTTTCTTTATAGTCATTATCGATAGATCTGATACATGCAAATAAGATTTCGTTACACATGTATTGAAACTTGTAAGGCTCATCTAACAAAATAAATCCAGTTTCGGGAAACTTATCAAGGAGATCCATTACATCAATCTCGAATAAATATCTCATTGGAGGAAACTTAACAATAGTAGCGCCAGTCATGTGTTCTAAGAACTTTGTGCACTCATATTTCATGGCGGTTAAATGGTGTCGTTTTTCCAAATATAATAATAACTGACACTGTAAATCCATCTCCGAGTTAGTTAAAGAGCATAAAATAAATGTTCAAAATCAATTTCCTTTTCCCGCCATTCATCCCGTTTATTTTTCTTCTAAGATATAAGCGAAAGTAATGCTACTTCAACAGTCTCCCTGTCTATTTAGTTATTCATGTGAATTTGCAACATTTTAAATTATTTTTATAAGTCCATAATATTTTAAATAGGTATTCCTGAAAGACAATAACTATAATATTGTATTGAAGACAACAATATTACATTTAAATGGCATACCTATAGGTACTAAAAATCATAATAATAAAAATCGTTTATTAAATCTTACCATAACCTACGTAACAAACAAAATATTTACTTAAATCAAAAGTGCTTATGCTAAAATATGACAGTCATGAGGGATGGCTGGTGCATATTAATAGGATAGCTCATAGACCTGTACAATAAACACCAGCTACCATCTGTATACTGTAGGGCGTAGTTGCAATGGGTATAAAACTGGTATTTTGAATTGGGTACTAATATTTCTTAGAATAATTCCAAGTAGTTATAATTAAAGACTAGTAATGCACGTATGCAGTAGCTTGAAATATTTACTAGTAGATTTAACAAAACAGGTAAAAACTGTTTTATTGGACTGATTTTAATGGACGTGCAGAAAATTTTATGATGCTTAAAATTTAATGCTTTTATGTCATTACTTTATCCACCTAATGTTCTTTTTGCGACATCGAAAAGCGCCTACACATTATTTCATGTGTGGAACCCACGCTTGGTAAAGATCGAGTCTTATGTAAGGTCGGTAAACAATTAGCCATCCACGGCAACCTTTTGAGCGGAAATGCCGTATTCGATATGCAAATCGGATTAAAATGATTGCCTTTGTAGCAAGATCACTAGTTAGTTAGTGACTTACTGTTTCTTCATTCATCGTAGTTGAATACATTCGTGTAGAAAATTATTATGATACCTTTTATTTCTTACTATGTAATGTAAGATGAACCTAACGGCAATATGGATCGCTTTTACAAGGTTTTTAATCCATTATTAATTGGTATTCAATTGATTAGATAAAATATAAGTACCTAGGTATTTTCAAATATTGGTAGTAAAAAAATAATGTCAAAAAAATCTACCTAATTATTATCCAATTGTAATTGGTTAGGCGCTTCTAAAATGTGCCAACAATATTCGAAAAATAAATACGCACCCAATGTTTATTTTCAATTAATGTAACCAGAAAAAACAGGATTCCAAAAATAACTCCACAAGTTTCGAATATTATTACAAGCGTTTTGCGGACAAGACATCACAATATATTTTATGAACTTGTATAAATCCTCTTTGTATCAATAAAAATAAATCCTGGAACATAAAACAATTAACCTCGCAACTGTACATGAACGGAGCGGGGCAAGTGGGCGGAGTGAACGTATTTTTCAAGCGGAATCCGTGCGCGGGCGGCATGTTCGCGTGGGGCGGCCGCGCGGCGCCCGGCGGCTCACTCCATGCCCGACCACGACAAGTACCAGCTGCGGCCGCGCGCCGCGCGCTGCCGCGAGCCTCGCGCCCGTCGCGAGCCACAACCACTCAGCAAGTACCGGAGAAAAACTGCCAACGCGCGAGAACGCAGCAGAATGAGAGAAATCAACCGCGCCTTCGAGACGCTGAGGCGCGCCGTGCCCGCCTCGGCCATCACCGGCACGCCCATGCCCTGCGAGAAACTCACCAAGATCACCACGCTGAGACTGGCGATGCGATACATAACGGCCCTGTCTGCAGCGCTGAGGGAGACGAGTCCCTCGCGGGAGTCGCGGCCGGAGCGCTGGCCGTCGCCGCTGTGCTCCGAGCTGTCGGAGTTCTCCACGGAGCTGGACCGGGAGACGCCGTCGGAGTTCGCCGAGGACTCGCTGTCGCCGTTCGACTCGTTCTTCGCGGAGTTCGACTGCGAGTACATTGACAGGACTTTCGCGTAGTGTGTGATGTGTGTGACGCGGACTGCTCTCTAATTAGGTACACAAATCTTCCTCATTGCCATACTTTAATTAATGATGTTTTAATTTGTATATTTTTGAAATGTTTTATTTATTATTTTTAATAAATTTATAATTGTTGACGTTTTTGTTGTGTGTCAATTTTAACTTCGTATTTTTTGTTAATATTGCATGTTAATGGAAAATATAATAATTTAATGTAGAGTAAAAAAACGTTTTATAAATTAACTAATGCGTGTGTATATTTATACTAACACTAAGCAAACAAAAATAACTTTGAAACATATCCCCAAATATTACAAGTATTCTAGTAAATTTATTATTTAAATTTATTATTGTGAACAAATAACTCTCGCAAAAAACAGATTGCAAGCAAATGTATTTTTCAACTTGATACACAATGTTCTAAACTACCAAACTTATTTATTTATGGGTACTAAATAAATATTCATTGCAAAGGTTATAAAAAAAGAATTACCAACCAATTATGTGGCGCCGCAGAATAATTTAAAAGTAGTATTCTAGATATTTCTTCAACGTTTAATGATGGATATTTGTCCATGTAGGTCATGTTTACTTTATGTAATCTATGTATGTCCCTCTGCTAAGTTATGTTAACTATTAACTTCTAAAGCATAGTGTATGTATCAGTCAGTCAAGTCTAGTATATTTGGCGTGTCCGTGAAAATGCCAAAATTTTCTTCGAGTATAATTACATCCCAAGACGTGATGATAGTAAGCTTATCGCGGTACCAATCAGTTCAATCTCAATTCTCATGCATAGTTGAAATTATTCAAAGGGAATTATTTAGGACATATTGATTGGATTGTACGACTTAAGACTCGAACCCAGAGCTACGAGAATACAACCCTTACGCGCTATATCAATAAGGATATATTTAAATAAATTATTTATTTATTAATCAAAAACACCCAACAGTCACATACCTATGTGTGATTAGATTCAGATCCACAGGTGTTTTGTCAGGACTATTCCTGACCTCACACTAAGATTGAGTTTCTTGTTGTGAGTATCAGAAACTACGGTAGACTTCTCGGTGCCACAAATACCCAAACCCGAAACAAACACCTGCAGACCACACAATATTTGTCTCTTGCGGTCTGTGTCTTGTGCGGGAATCGAAACCGAGACTTTACGTTTCACAGCCGGCGTCCAACCAAACTGCGCCATTGAGGCTGTTAAATACTGGTCATATATTAAAATTACATTTTGGATATTGTTCTTATGACAATTTTATTACTAAAGCTGATACTACCAAGTCGCATAAATGAATTGCCGAAAATTAATTATAATTTAGGTTTATTATACATTATTTTATAGAATCTAAACATGATGATGACGAATGCAGGCATCTCAACTAATTATAATTTGCAACCCATTGCTATGACAAATCAATTCCGTATTTTAGTTTTCCTTCCTGTATAGTTTTATTTCCGTATCTATCAGTCCAGACCAGCCACGTTGATATCGGCATTTATAAATGTCGACAATACCAGAAACCAAAGCAAATGGAAACGTTTTTTCTTCTATCACACACTTCGGTCAAATATGTACTAGATGCAGGGTCTGGAACAAAATCACACGCCAAAAGTGACCGAGGTTGCTTATACTTATTACATTTAAATTTCGAACTACGAGATGTAGCAAAAAGTCTTAAATTATAATCAACTTCAGGTAACAATAAACCTTACTCCTTTAGATTAAGATTTATTATGTTTTTTAACTATACTAAAATCAAATAAGACCACTTATTTGTGCTTTTATTTCTCTTGCCGTTTTTTAGACCGTAGCTTATAATCTAGTGTACTATCTATCTAATTATAAAAGTTCCATTTGACATATCTCAAAATTGTGAAATAGGGATGATGTCAAATAAATCGGTTAGTACAATATCCGATTATTAACGAGATATCGATACTATTTGTTTGTATTTCTTAATCAATTACAGTTTATATTTTTAGTTTACATTATTTCGTTTTTTTTTATGTACATCTTTATCCTAATGAGACATCCACAATTGCATAAGTCACTTTAGTATTAAGGAACAAAAGCAATGATTTATTTATTACTAGCCGCCCGGCCCACTGAGTCGAAATGGCAATTTTTTGTGACACGATTTTTTTCGGAATTTCCAATTTATTTTGACGCCAACGGTTCGATATTATCATTCCTTACAATATTTATTCTTTGTACATTTTTGTTTAACCCTATAATTTTGGCTAAAAAAAATAATTTAGATTTTTGATGTATGGAACGCACTATAAAACCCTAAATTTCTACGAAATCCTGCTAGATCCTACGTTGAAATCTTATTTTTCTGAATCTTGGTCTTCTACTATATTTGTATACTTCGGACGTCTGTATCGACCTGCAATTTTTTCAGTTATGTTTATTTTTTCAAAATTTAAGTATTTTTGTGTAATGTTGTATCTAGTTTATTCTTAGGTATTAAATGAGAAACTGTTTTTAATTTTCAATGGTCACCATATAATCATTTCATTATGATTAGCCCTATAAATAAATTGGGATCGAATAAAATACGGTTAAACTACATTTTTATTTTTCTTTTCACTAATAATTCGTGCGTATTCCAAGCTGTCACAATTAGTACTAGATGTGGTATAGAAAAAGATGACGCATCACGATTTTTATCTACGTTTTTGAAGTACCATCGCTACATGTTTAAATGAATAATTATTGTTCTGTATCAGCCCACATACGCCCCACTGTAGGAAACGGGCCTACTCTACAATCGAGGATACGATTGAGAGTGGTTAGGCCATATAGTCCACCACGCTGGCCTAGTGCGGGTTGGCGGACTTACATACCATAGAAATTCTTATAAATCGCTATGGTATGCAGGTTTCCTCACGATGTTTTCCTTCACCGTTTTAGTGCGTGGTGACTGATTATCAATACACACATGACTTCGAAAAGTCAGAGGTCTGCCCTGAGATTCGAACCCTCGACCACCGTGAACATGTGGGCAGCCGCGTCTCAGCAGTCCGTTTACCAACAGGCCACCACATACACAAAATTATTGTTAAATTATTAAATTGTTAAATTATTGCCTTTTATTAAAATTATTATTACATTATTTACTGATGGTTGTTCGGTGATAGTATGCTTGTTATTAGCTGATAATTCAGTACTTTTTAAAATTAGAAAACAACTGGATTAAAATTGCTCGATTATTTCTTTTTTTTTACCGATTATGCGTATACAAATCCGTTTGCATAGTCTCAACTCTACACATGGAAGACCTAACGACGTGACTTTGTAATGACGTCTAGTAAAAAAGTATGTTGTTTAAAATGGTTGTTTTGCTTTATTTAAAGGATTTATATTTAAATTTAGTTATTATGGATTGTAAATCCTGTAATAAAATAAGAATAGCTTCATAATTCTATGGTTTTACGGAAAGTTTTATTGAAATTGTGTGAGTTACGTCTTCACAAAGTTATTTATGATAAAAGTATGAAATGTCAAATGAGATTTCTTGAATTAGAAATACAATAGGTATATTTGATCGAAGATCATACAATTTAAAACAGCAAATAGAATACTCAAAATATTTTATCATCTGATACATACATCAATATACATACATACAGACATATAAAAACTCATGTCTTTTTCCCACCCACATTTCGTCTTGTATGTTCCATCCCACGTTGTGATAGGGAGCGAGCCTATCGCCAAATTGGGAACAAATTCCTGACTCCGGGCAGATAATCTATAGGAAAATCCAACATCACTTTGCCGGACCCGGGATTGGAACCCGAGACCTTAGCTTTGTACTCGTGCCGCAGTACACCTACGCCGCCGAAATACACATATGCACCATTTATACATACATAAAACTTTAGTTTCGTAACGCCTAATAATATGCTGAATTCCTACCCAATCTCGTCACCGAACCTACGGCCTTCCTATGCTCAGTATAAGAGCATTTTCCGTACATCAATGGTTCCCAGCTACATTTCTATCAATCAATTTTATTACGAAATAATTTTGGAAACACGCTAATACACGCTACACAAAAATGCGCTAAGGCTGGAAGCCTTAGAAGATGTTACTGTTTTATTCTGTAATATTTGATAATAACTAAGGTAGTTTATCATAATAGTAATATATAATACTAATTTAACTGCAAAAGAAATTACTAGAAAAACGAACTTTTACCCTGGTCGGCTTTAAGGCTGGTTACTTTTATTTTATCACCCGAATAAATATATCCAATTGATTGACACCGCATTAATAATTTAAAGGCTATTTCCTTTTTTATAGCATATATCAGGAAATCGAGCAAACAGGTCACCTGATGACAAGTGATCACTCCCGCCCATTCACAACCCTTGGATCATGGATATGTGGCCGTCCTATCAAATCGGTAGGGGAGCGGGAAGGATAAAGGATAGGAACAGTCAAGAGGAAAGGGGGATCTTTTTGCCACAATAAAAACAAGAGTTTTCAAGCCTTTGAGCAATAGAAGCTCAAAAACAACATCGCAATTTCGTAAGTGCAGTGACCAAGTTATTCAATCATGCGGAATGATTACTTACGTAAAATAATAGGTCGGAAGCGTGAGCCCGTCCGTTTGTTGAGACAAGGTACTCCGCCGAAGGAAATGTCAGCCCAAATGGGACTTTGTGTTTGTAAGTAATGTGGAACCGCCTATGGTTGCCCACGCGCGTTTATATCTCATTGTTCTTCAACTCGACAGGAAGATGGCTGAGCTCACTACAATTAATATCATACGCGATTGTCGAGATTTTATTGCATTCAAATCACGCAGTTCTTGTCTTTTTATGTATATTACGTCCAGTCATCCGCTACTAGACGTAGGCCTCCTCGCTAACCATGATTGCTTTAAGCATCCCACATAATCTTTTTTGTGCATTAGGTTTGAAAAAAACTTTATAAGGATTAAAATCTTCTTATTTTCTAGGTATCTTTCTTTAATCAATATTATTTTACGGTACGTTAGGCACGTCATACTACTCCATTGCACAATTAGTTTATCTTGTCTCTTATTTTACTACATAGACCTTTATAAGTATCTAAAGCATTTGTAACTATTGCTGTTGAGAACGCGAGTAATACTAATCATTAGGCATGCTTTTGAAATCGACCATACAATCTTTTCGTTAATTGTATAATTAAATAAAACAATGAAGTATAATACAAGAACCTTAAAAGGAATTAATATAAACCATAAGTATCATATTGAATTTTGAGTCCATGAAATACCAATACCATATCCGGAATTAATTCAATGCTGACGCCGCCATAATCGTAATTACGCATATTAAATCCACCACTTTTGTTTCAACGGCTTTCATAATTTGTATGTAAAAAATTCAACTTATCAACTTAAGATTACAGTGGTAATTTTAATTTGATTTCCGATAACTGACCCCGTTGTTATATCTTATTCTTTATAATTTTTGGTATGCAAATTTGGTGAAATTGGTGTCATCCCAAGGCAGAGTGATTCGTAAAATCTTTAACACTTAAATATGCTTATCAACCTATATTATTAATTATGAAAATATAAGGTTTATAACCACTCTCAATCGTACTTTCGGTTGTAGGGGAGGCCCGTGCCCTGTAGTGGGAGGTATATGGAAAATGACAGAAGTAAATAAGGTTTATAGTATCGCCTAATTGGTGTTACCGAACATTGGACAAAACGGCGCCACTGCAGCTCAGAAACTAGCTATAGACGATCATCTCTTGCACTTAACATGATCAATTAAGACTTGCTTTTAAACTTTACTTTTTTAAGTATCATATTAATAGGTTTACTGCTCAGGGGTCGTATAACCGTAATTATTTTTTTTCCTGCCCAAGCGACTCTTACGTGGGATCAATGCTGAATGTTTTTGCATGTTGAAAGGATTAACCACTGGTTGCTGACTGGAATATTTTCTAGTAATCTTGCTATACGAAAATTTAGCCCAAGACGTCAGGGTTCACAACATATAAAAATACTCAAGAAATCAGCCAAATAAAATAAAATTCCCAGTACGATTTACTTAAATTGAAAACGACGAGTGCGTAAACCAGTATCACATAAATATAGATTTCACATTCAACGATTATGTGAATGGCAGTCGAAGGACAAGTAATTAAATAACACGCCAAAACGGGGCATATCTCTACATTAGTGCGTTAGGTAAAAATGCACTTATGCAACACGCAACCATGCCGTTGAATCTCGACCTACCAGTTACGGGATAAACGGATTGCTATCCCACCATATACGGCCGTGACAGGCGCATGAATTCATGATATATCATGACCGAGCCGGGATCTGCGAATCACATTATTTCGGTAACGTTGACAGCTATGCATAAACCCGTCCGTCAGAGATCGGCTCTCGGTTTGATTAAACTATAGCATTGCCAAATTGAGAGCGCTCCATTCCATACAGGGTATCTGAGCTAAGGTTGCTATGGAATGGAGCTAATTTTGTATTTATTGTGGCTTTTGATATATCGAGCCAATTGAGAGTCGACAATTCAAAAGGCACACGAATGCTAACCACGTCTGCTGTGATTTGAAAGATTGGGATGAATTATGACAGCGTGTTATTCGTAAGGAAAGATTATCTAAAGAAAGAATGACGAATCAGTGTCATTACACAAAAAACCCTCGTGTCTTGGCAGTTGTAAAATACGATAACGTTGTCTTTTAAAACTTATACAATATTGAGTTGAAAAACACATTTAATATTCTTAAAACTTATCAGTATAACAAAATATTATGGATAATAGTCTAATTATTGGTAACAACTAATGGTGTTTTTGAAGTCATTGCTAAGGAGGACTTCTGGATCCATAGACATCTATAAGAATAATAAAACTTTCAAAATGCAACCCCACAATGTCATTTTATCTAATATCAGCTGAGGCATAGTTGCCTTATTTTCCTAGAGAATTAAGACTAAGGATTTTGTTACATGCGACGCTTACAATAGCTCGTAAAATGCTTCAACAATTGTTGCCGATATAATTGATTACCGATAAATATTTTAAAACACAGAAAGGCATTAATGAACGCACGTTATCAATGATGTTTAACAAAATAAAAACACTACATAAAGTACTGAGTAATTAAAATGAGTGAGTCATTAAAAGGAAAAAATATTTATATATCAAGCTCAGAAACACGTTGACACAAATAGCTCGATTACTATGTTACTTGACAAAACAAAACGCGGTTTCACATTAAATTAGTGGGCGAAGGACTACTAGTTACTGCTGAAATATACATTTATAATTTATTTACTCAATAAACCCAAATGTACGACTTATTTTATAAAAAGGAGACATAAATAAATATGAGGTGATTTGAAGAGTCTTGTGCCGTGGGTGTTAAAAACTTTATGGAACTTTTTGATCCTTAGAAACCAGATCCGAAACGGAATTTATCTGATTTCATAATTACACATATAAATATGACTATGGACTTAGGTCTAAACTCTCTCAACCGACCTCTCTAATGTAGAGGTGACTTGTGTTCAGCAGGGAGCGGTTGTGAACTGATAAAAATGAGTCGGTACCTACACAAAAAAATATAGTGATACGGGGATTGAAACAACATTCTTTCGTTTCTTAGCCAGGTACACTGACAAGCTATGCTACACCTCGGAAGCTGTAGATTATAATAGATATAATAGGCTGTAGGTTATAATATACACTACTCGATAAAATGCATAAAAGAAAAGTAAAGCCATTTTTAACTTCAGTTTATTTATTTATTATCGTAACAGCCATACATTTTGAGGCATTGGATTCAATAACCTAATTACCGTCACATTTTTTTCCAAGATATTTAGTTTTCAATGGTTTAAAATACACAAATATTGCCACAAATAGTCGCATGAAAATGCTCTGGTTTAGTTAAGACGGTTGTCTCTCTGAAAAAGTAGGAAGGTACCTTGGTTGGTAGTAGCATATAGACTACATCATTTTAAGTTTCTTAAAAAATAATTTCTTGGTTTTCCTTTGCATATATACCATCATAGCACAGTTTTAATATTGTAAAAGGACCAATTATAATGTATGTCAACGTGCATGAATAAACTATTAACTAGGTATTGATCGTAATTTCAAGACGAGCATGTCGTAATAGCCCATCTTTTTGAAATGATTCATAATTCACACGGTAGATTAATAATGTAAATTGTTAAAAGTAAAATTATGCGTTAACCGTGTGGGCGGTTTTGCTAAGCACAAGGTCGGACGTGTCGCGTGCAACGGAACGACATTTTTGAGAGCTGTGCCGAAATGCGCGGGCGGCGTCGTGGGCCGGCGACTGCGCACCGCGCTACTTAACGCACTTCGAAAACTTCGCGCACGCGCCTTCGTTGCTTGTGGTAGGAGCGAAGAAAGTATTTATATAAATCTATTTATATTTGGTTGGGGGTTGTTATTTATACTAACCTGATTCGGGGACTCTTGTTTTTGTTGCTTACGCTCTGTTTACCTGTAGTTGTATTGTATTCATAAACATTCGTGCCTCTATGATACAGCTCCATTTCATCAGCCTAGCAAGTAGTTAGTACATCGAAAGGCTAATCTAACTTGGAGTTGTAAATGATATGATCGTTGACGCGGCAGCCCAAATGTCCTTCGCAGTCGCGGGTTCAAATCCCAGAGCACATCTCTGACTTTTCGGACTCTTGTGTATTAACAGTAAATCATAAAATGAATACGCACAATAACGGTAAGGAAACGTCGTGAGGTTACCTGCACACCATAGCGATTTATAAGAATTTCTATGTATGTACCTACATCTGTAAAATCTGCCAACCCGCACTAGGCCAGCGTAGTGGACTATATCGTACCTAGCCCCTCATAATCGTCTTCTCTATTGTAGAGAAGGCACATGCCCTGTAGTGTGGCGTTTATGGGCTGATATAAAATTCTTGCCCATTTACTTCTTCTTATTTAGACGTATTATTTCACTGATGAAACCAAAACATATCATTAACTGATGTCGCCTGATTTATGATCGATGTAGAGCATCAGTAGGCGGATGACAAGTTGTAAAATTAGAGAACTTTGATACGCGAAGGCTATCGTAGTAGTCAAGCTACAATAAACAGTGTAGGCAGTTCATCACGGCTACAGAAAGACCTCAAATGCTAATAGCACTATTGATTTTATAGTTTTTTAAATTTTAAATCAATATGTTTTGAGTTTTTGCGTCTGTGGTAATGTTTTCTTTTTTGTGGCGATGGAATAATTATAATTATTAAAATATGGAATAATTATAATTATTATTAAAAGTGCATGGTGGCCTGTTGGAAAAGTGCGTGGTGGCCTGTTGGTAAACGGACTAGACGCGACTGCCAACATGTTCACGGTGGTCGCGGGTTCGAATCCCAGGGCACACCTCTGACTTTTCGGAGTCATGTGTGTATTGATAATCAATCACCACGCACTAAAACGGTGAAGGAAAACATCGTGAGGAAACCTGCATACCATAGCGATTTATAAAAAATTCTATGGTATGTAAGTCCACCAACCCGCACTAGGCCAGCGTGGTGGACTATATGGCCTAACCACTCTCAATCGTACTGTCGATTGTAGAGGAGGCCCGTGCCCTGCAGTGGGACGTATATGGGCTGATACAGAATAATTATAAAAATAAATCAGTTTAATTAATGACTTTAAGTTCCTATTATTGAATAATAGATAGAAATATTTAGTAAAAGCGATTTAACACTTAATACCGTTGCTTATATTCCGTAATAATGGGGTAAAACTTGTAAATATTTTCATTGAAATAAATTTAAAATGAGAATTTAGTGCATAAAACGAAAATGCTCTTTAAAAAATCATGACTTTGTAAAAGAAGTAAATCTAAAGGTGCCGTACCATTTGTTTGCACAGAAAGAAAAAAATACGGTTTTATATGACAAAAGTAATGTAATATGTTTCGGGTGGTCTTTGTCATGATATTTTATATTAACAAAAGAATTTTGGCAATATATTTTTAACTCTTTACAAACTGTGTTAAGTTTATTTTATTTGAATGTGCATTTTTGTTTGATTCAAAATGCTGTTCTTTTTTTAAAGTTATCCTAATGTATTTTTTAACATCTTTAATTTATTTCTTATATACAAGTATATTATATAAATAAATTTAAATATGAATTCGTTAATAAAATTAATGACTATGAGCCTCACTAATTAAATAAATAAAACTGCACTATTTTGGATCTAATTATGTATTGAACTTAGGTAACTTACATTCGGGCTAGAGCTGTCTATTTCAAACATTCAATTATCATTTTAATATACATGATTTTGTTGGCTTCCACTAAGATCGAGTCTTCTGTCGTGGGTATCGGAAACTACGAGAGACTTGGCGGTCTTACAAACATTTGTCTCGGTGCAGGGATCGAATCCGTGGACTGTCGTTTCACTGCTGCTGTCTAACCAACTGCGCCAGGGAGGCTGTCATTATTTATCTACTACAACAACAACAAATATTTAGTGACATATTTATCCCAAAGATATGTCACTCATTGGAAAAATGTTCCACTTCTAACACCACAACTTGTAGCTAATAATTACGTTTGTATATTATATACACATTCAAGATACAAGCATCTAAGGGTACCTAACAAATCCATTGATAATTTCAAAGGATATTTTTTGTAATAGATCCAAAAGGTTACGTAGGTATTGAGTGTTGAAAAATGAACACATTAAGTCGACTGTAATGAATAATGATAAGGTGTAGCCAGCCATAAATGCGCCAAGTTATACCCATAAACCATTACACGACACAATATATACTTGTTAATTGCACCAATGATAATATTTGCCGCCATATTGGGATATTCTCGGTGGAAACATTGTTGGCCACAAGTTACAGGTGTGTTTTATGGAACTACTTTAGATTTTATCCTGGTCGGAGGCCGCTGATTGAGAACCGCGACCTATTAGGGAAATAGTATTTTGTTGTTTTTAATTAATTATCATTTTTTACAAGCAGCTGGATTTCAGGTTAGGAAAATTATAATTGATAGAACATTTATTTTCAGTTTTAATTGTTCACCAAGATCTCGAAAGTTTTTAGGGATCTAGTAATTCAATGTATGTGTTACTGTCGATAGCAAATTAATATTAAGTATTAAAAACAAAAAAAATATAAATTGAAAACAATTACCATGGCTGTCACTTTAAGGTATTCATAACAAAAATCTTGATACGTTGATCTTTTTAAGTTAGTATCTGTACATTTGGATACTTCCAACAGTCGATGTAGAGATCATTGGGGGAGGGCTATGTTCAGCAGTGGACTGCTGAGTGTGACTTAAGAGGAAGAGAGACAGACAGACATTGGAGAGAACAACCTTCTCCTAATTCACGACGGGGTATCACCGCCTGTTGAGATAATAAAAAAACCATGCACTTGCTTTTTCTACTGAATGAAATAATTTAAGCCTATCTACTTATTCTGATTGGAAATAAACATATTACAGTAAACTTCGAATAACATGCTTAAGTTTTTCGATTTTTCTCATAAGTGCCCATGTTCAAAAACAGCAATGAACAAGAACAATGATGTCTAAGAAAGACAAAATTGAGACACTATGTGTCGCTGGGTAAGCGGATTTCGTGTGTTCTTAATTCCTATACAAAAGCAACACTTATAAACAAAACAAACCAGTGTTTATTGAGTATCAACATCAATTTGAGACATAAGAATTCCACTGCCTTAATCGAATCAATTCTCAATTTTATCTAGAAACTATTACCTACTAGACTTACTTATCATTTATTGTACGTAAGTATATAAAAATGTTGGAAATTACATACGCTGTATGCTAGAAAAAAGCCGCTTCCAAGTATTACATGTGTCACTTAATTATACTTTTAAAAGTTGGGATCGTTGCCAGCAGGCGCCCATTGGGTGTTAGAAGTTTTTGTGTGATGGAATCCCGCGTTACGTGGTATCAATTACCGATAATGTTGGAAGTTTTGCACCTTGTTTGTACATTGTAATGTTTACTTGTTTGTTGCTAAGGCTGTGGTTACAGTACATACGATTTCCTAATTAAATGGATGGGTTATTGTACAGTATCATATGAGGAAACAAAGATGAAAGGGTATAATTATGAATAATTGCCCTTAACAATATTTGTATTTTGGGTTAATTGTTAAAAATAGCGAATTGGTCTACTTAATTTCATTGTCTAGTGTGTTTCACGACTCTCATCTCCGGAAAATATGGTCTACATCGCTCAAGCCATCCTCTAGTATCCCCAATTTCCCTGCACATTACAAAGGCGGTGAAAACTTCATTTTTGTTACTGAATACGCAGTAACTAAGGGGCCGTCCATTAATCACGTGAGGTTTGAAACGGGGGGAGGGGATTTTGACAAAACATCACCATGGGGGAGGGGGGTCTAGTAAGATATCACGTGTATTTTTTTACACGATTCGTTTATTATTTCTTGTATTCCAATCAAAAACAACTGCAACCTTTCTTTATTAACATTTTTATCATGGTCCTTTATTTCGGAACAAAATAATATTATACTTTGTACCTGTAATTAAAGATAATATTGGAAATAATTTAAGATTCTTTGTAGGTGGAAAAAAATATTTGTTTACTAATAGTGTGTACAAGCCCTAACCGGTGCGTGTGCCGGCAGGCGGCGCCCGGCGGGGCGCGTACGTTTCTAGTGTGAGAAAAATCATCTAACCCTCACCTACATAGCGCCCGCGCCGGTGACGCGACGCGACGCTCGCGGCACCGCCTCGCGCTTCACTAGCCGCTACTGTACGCCAGCTTAGAGTTGCCTCTACTAATAGGCTTATGAAGGTTTGGGTTAGAAAATACCCGACGGGCACTCCGCTTGATGCTATGCTACATGCATGGTCAAAAATACCCCATGCTTCCTTTGTAGCTGCGTATGCTAGTCGCAACTGTGGAAGAGTGTAAAGTTGCCTTTACAAATAGCCTTATGAAGATTTTTGGCTGAATTTACCCCGTGGTCACCTTAGCTGCACACGCTCGACTTTACTGTAAGTTTAGGGTTATCTCTTCAATTGAAGTGCTATAAGGCAGCATGGTCGCAAATACCCCATGATCATCTTAGCTGCGTAACCTTGTGTTGGGTACTACATCGTTTTGTTAGAGGGTTAAATGTTTACTTCCCTAAACGATTAGCCCTTATGGATTTATACCTTTTCAGGTGTGGTTAATAAAGTGTGAATTTCGAATTCATAAGAAGTGTCGTCTGTTCAGTCCTTTTTTTGTAAAAATTAGCTTAAAAATAGCATAAAATACTTATTTATTCTGATTAATATTTTTAAGCAGAAAGGCTATCGCCCTTCAATACACAGTCCATTTTTATTTAATTTTTCAGCGACGTTTGAGTGAAGCAAATGACCCTTAAATAAAATATGCTCTTAGGAGTGTAGTTTAACAAAATAAATTAACTACCTATGGCAGATTGTTTTCGAAACACTGATATTACACAAAGCAAGGCCTTATATTGTAGGTATACCAAAATCCATTCCCTTTCGGCTTAAAAATATTTTTCGACCTTATTTATTTTTTATATAAGTGCGTGGTGGCCTGTTGGTAAACGGACTAGACGCGACTGCCAATATGTTCACGGTGGTCGCGGGTTCGAATCCCAGGGCACACCTCTGACTTTTCGGAGTCATGTGTGTATTGATAGTCAATCACCACGCACTAAAACGGTGAAGGAAAACATCGTGAGGAAACCTGCATACCATAGCGATTCATAAGAATTTCTATGGTATGTAAGTCCGCCAACCCGCACTAGGCCAGCGTGGTGGACTATATGGCCTAACCACTCTCAATCATACTGTCGATTGTAGAGTAGGCCCGTGCCCTGCAGTGGGACGTATATGGGCTGATACAGATACAGAATTTATTTTTTATAAACTTTTTTAAATATACAGATTAAGAAAATGATAACGTTAAATTATTAAAGCCTTAATTATTTTTGACACCAATTTACAACATTTTCGCACTTTCAGCTCAATATATTTTTGTCAAATTACTGCCCGTTAGTGTCTTAAAGATTTTATGAAAGTAATTCACATTTGACTTTTATAAGATTTTGCCATTTATTGTATGGCAAAGTAAGCGTAGACCTGTATTTATTCCACAGCAAGTGTAACTAAATATTAAATATTGTTACTTTCTGTCATATTTGTAACGTAAAGTATGATTCAAATTGTCTTTCATAATTTGTATGGTATTATAAAATATCTGGGGACCCGATAGGTCGATTTTTTGAATCTTCGGTGATTTATTTTTCTTTATTTTTTATTCATTTTACACGATACAACATATTATACAGAAATAAGTAATAATAGTAATAAAGTATAAATGGCGGTCTTACTTGCAATGTCTTACGGACAATTATTGGATAAATATAAGAGGAGGAGAAATATTATCCTAGATAAACTAATTCCTCGGCATATTATGTTTTCGATAGCAGACTAATTAAACTTTTCGACGTTATTCAAAGACAGCTTTAAAACCTAATACTCGTATAGATCGAATGTTTTTTTCTCTTTACAACTACTTTTAAATTCAGTTTAAGAAGATAAAACATTCAACAACTAAAATAGGTTTTAAAAATGTCGATATTTTCTTTGATTTTGGAAAAAGAAGCTATAAATTATTATTTTTTAAATTGTTGTTAGTACCATATGATCCGCACTGTTAAAAACTTATTTAGATCTCATGTAGAGCCAAGCTTCTTACTGTTCATGCTGGTTCATGCTCTGAGTGATTGAAAACGAATATTTGTGATTTTTAATTGCATCTATATTATTTTATGCACTTGTTGAAAGCAAAAAAATATGGGTAGATATTTAATGAATGTGTAAACTACCCACCAAGGTATCAAGTACTTACTAATAGTTTCTTATTTTTCTCCAAAAATAGAGCAATGGAAAAGTCATTCATGCAGCCCTGAGTGCTATAGAATTTTCTAATACTTGAAAACATTGTGGTGCAAAACTGCCAAAATAAAGTATAAAATTGGAACTAAAAATCTAAACTGTACTGACTTGTTTCTTAAACATGTAGCTCCTTCCATTAAGGGATACCATTCATACACTATATTCCCACGTTACAAAACGAACTTGTGTCTAAATAACAAAAATCACGTGTCATATTATTGACATTGTGCTAGTGGCTTGTATGGTTGTGCGCTCATTTTTACAATCGTTAATAAAGAAATACAATATGCAGCCTACGTTTTTGCTCGTGTCTTTGCCCGTTTAGCCATTGAATCTATCTATGGTACAATGATGAAATATGGTTAAGTTAACGGATAGGCCCCGAAGTCAGTAAAAAGGGTTACCTTGGTGTCACTAAAGAACAGAAACAGATATTGTACATTGTCTTATGTACACCACCTCGGATGCAGGTAGTTGACGGTACCAACATTCTGGCGACACTAAACAGATCGGAGGTGCGTCCCCACATGAGGTCGACATGGTGGTGACCCAGTGTTATGCTTACATCATTATTAGCTTCATTTGTTAGTGATCACTAGAGAAGGTATAAATGGTTAGGACCATTGGCTTTTAAAGCGGACGTTAAAAGTCAGGCAACAGCGTCAAATTTGCAGTAACAGTTTATATGCAGTAATAAAGGACATGGCCAGTTTTTGTATGGCGCTGTGCCTAGTACTTCGAATCTCGTCTACATCAATTAGTTTTGCATTGATGGGGTAAGGTTTGTTCCAAGATTAATACAGAAAAGTTACAAAGCCTAGGAAGTTCAGGGTTTTTAGATATTTACAAAAACATATCTTATTTTGAGGTTAGGTTTTGTAGGTTATCTGTCAATTTATTGAATCGAATAAAAATACGTTTACATAAATGCTTTATCATCGAATTTGGAATTTAAACGAACTAATATTTTATAAGTTACACAAAATATACACCGAGACGTATTTTAATTGTGCCACAATGTAAACAATTATACAAAGCATGGTTTCTGTCAAGCAACTGTCAAGGTCAAGTATTTTACTGCGGCGTTTAGTTGTTGCAATGAAAGTGTGTAAACATGGGAAGAATATATGTGTAAGTATATACTACAAACATTGCTTTATATATATTTTGTATTGTTAATTATTATGACTTATTACCTACTTATAGATTATTTTTAGGAATATTTTAGACTAAGTTATTATTTTTTTCCTACATTTGCTTTACTGCGAACGAAACGTTTATGCGGGGCCAACAATGGCGGAAATGGGTCATCAATCAATGCAAAATCTTATTAAACTTTATATTACTCCCTAAACTTCTACAGAAATATGACATATTCTTAAATTAATAGTTGATTTTTTATATTCATTCAATTATTGCCTTGTTTTTGTACATGATAAAAAGTAACTAGGCAGAAACTGTCCAGGTCCTTTGTTAAAGAAACTATAATATTCTTTGAAATTGTTGATAGGACAGACAAATCTTTAGATCTTTCAGACTGAATATTTTTATTAACAAATCATTCATTAAGAATCTCACGAACGTGATCATATTTACAACGTGTATTTGCAGTTCACTAAATATTACACTCTTACAATTTCAGTCAGTATTAAAGTTTGCCTTAACTTTCTAACAGCAAAGTCAAATTGGTACACGTTAAGACACTTCACCTAAAGTCAAATTAGGAGATGGTAGTGAATGGACAAAAACTCCAATGTGTGTTATAAGTGTTTTGACAAATTACCTACCGATGTTATGACAGTGATTACGAAAACCTGTCGAAATGAAGACAACCTGACACAGATGAATGGAAGATAATAAGCAATGCTCTGTCAAGTGCCACATAAATTATATCTTAAAACCAGAAAGTTGAAAAAAAAAACCATAAAAAGGATTTTTACACCTTATAACATTTTTTGATGAGGACGCAGATATTTTTTGGTTTACTTGGTCGTTAAGTTAAATATGTGTTATTATAGTTATTGAGTTCAGCTATTTTGACCATTATGGTTCGGTAGACATAGTATAACTAGTGTGTTAAGGCTAAAATACCTAGAATCAGCTTGCTGTTATCAATTACGTCTGAGATTGTTACTTGACCTTTTTTTTATTAATCTATAGTGTCCCACTGCTGGGCAAAGATCTCCCTCAACTTCTTCCACCTGTCTCTTCATAGAGACAGATGTTACTTGACCTAAAAGTATAAAAACCTAGCAGATACTACTTAATTGATATCATACCCATGCATTACGAGAATAAGGGAGACCTTATGGTCAGATATTTTATCTAATTTGCACCACACATATTAAATATAAATGCAATAGATCATCAATCAATTATCCCCGATAATTTGTAGTCTTAAAACAATGTCGAATTCTTTGACCCTTGTTGATTGCAAAATGAAGCGGCATTTTTAACAAACCAACCGTGACCTGATGCCCTTAGGTCACCTGCAAAACTCTTTAATGTGATGTAACCTTTACACTGCTCACTTAAACATTATTATTGTGACTCATCCTCCCCAAGCATCTAAAGATTGCTTGTTTGTATATTACATCGCGCCTAGAGCTCCCTTGAGTTTCATCATTATACTTAATTGATGTGGGTCCAATGCAGACCAAATCATAGAATTTTGAAAGGTTGATTGCTGTATTCTGTAGGTTCACCCATTTTAATTCATTCATTATCGTTGTATCTAGACTGAATGGATTTGACGCTACTATCAACAATAATTTCTAGTTCAGCTTATCAGTAACTCTAGATAGTTTAAAACTAGGACAGTGGTAATTGACAAGCCTGAAAAGCTAAATAAGTTAAATTTGATTTGTATAAGTCACTGCAAGAAGCACAAAACGGTAACGTATTAGATTGAAGGCTTTTCAAGAATCATCAAGAGAACTATTTGGAAGTTTCTGACTAAGATTAATTAAGTAAAAACTCTACTATCTATCTATCTTACTACTTCTACTGTTTATCTATCTTATACGTCATCATTGTAATTCTCAGACCCTTATCCTCTGTAAAGTCTTTAATAAGGCAGATCTCTCACGCGTTGCCCATCAATCGGCATTCATCTGAATAATTTTTGGTATCCTCTAAAATTCTGGGACCAAACCATAAGCAATCCAAGCAAACCTGAGTGTCTTAACTACACATATATAAATAGAGTTGTACATAAACGGCTATTAAACAAATCATTGATGCAATAACAATAAACAAGTAAAATTTAAAGCTAAAATAAAGTTTGTGACTCAATCGACGTAGCGAGCGGTAGCCGGCTGGTCCAAATATGGTCTCAGGCCGTACGCTCGTGACACGTAGTGATGTATCGCGGCGCTGGTGATATTTTGCTGATATTTTATCGATAAGTCGACAAGTGAATATTTACACTTATGTTCCAGTTTAGCGCGACACTAATTGAAGGTAATGTGATGGAGTGTGGAGCGGTGATAGATTGGTGAGATAATTACTGCGTTTGGTTTTACTGGTGTGGGTTCGGTATTACGTAGACTAAAGTTACATACAAATTAGGTACTTTGAGACTTTCCCGCCCTCACACCCGCCACTGCAACTCCTGTCAGCCAGGATCAACAGTGGCACACAAAGATTTGACACCGAGCTCCGGAGCTCAGCAAGTCTCTCAGGGACACTAGCTTGTCTTTAACCCGCATCGAAATTAATCAGAAAGAAAAACAAAAGGAGGAGTTGGAAACAAATAGTTGTCCACTTCCCTCCGCAGCAAAGCGGGTGACAAAAATATTGAGTCGAGAGGTATGTATCCTCTGATATAAAGATATACAACTGGAGAAGCCAGATGTATTAAGCACCACGGGATAAACAAATTACATGGGTCCTATAGTTTGAGCTGCTAAATTTGGGTCCAATAATAGGTATGGCAAAAGCGCCGGAAAGCACGGAAGTTTCTCCTAGATTCCACGAGGTCCGTATAGTATGCAACACCAGATAGATACAAATTAGGTACTACTGCAATATGTTAAATGGCAATGACGCTCCCAAAATTTGTCAATCTGACGACACGGGAGAAGCCAGCAATCTGAAATTATTAGACCCAAGATAGGAAAATAAAATAAAACTGTAGAAGAGTGCACCCTGGCATCAACCGGGAACATTAGATTTTTTTTTTTAATGAATGGGATTGTGAAAGAGCGAATACTTATCAACAGGAAGATGGGACGGCTTGTTAGTAAATGAAAGTATGACCTGGTAAAAGTTAAATCTAATTTCGATGGATAACAGTTTTGAAGAATTTATACATACATACAATATCGTCACGCTTGTAGGGGTAGGCAGAGACTATACCCACTTTGCTCGATTCTAACATATTACTTGCGCTTCATCCATTTTCATCAACCTATTCATGCATTCTCGTCAATTCAGACGATGTAACTCTTGTTGAGGGTATGAGCGATTTGAATTGTGAAGGTTCAGTGAGGTCGACCTGTACCGATTCTTCCATCCGCAAACGCCTTGTAAATTTGCTTGGTTAGTCTAATTTCATCCATCCTCTCTATATGACCGAGACTTTATAGATTTTTTTATTTAATGACATCATTCAGTCGATTGCTTCCTACTACAGAAGTAAACAGTCTGATTCTTACAATAAAGGATCCTTTCATCTCAACTCTTAATGACTTTTAAGACCACAATGCTTTAAGACAATAATCAAAACAAATGACAAAAAGCTGAAAATACCAAACAATAAAAAAAAACTACGACATTTCGTAAATATTATGTTTAAAATGTTAACACGTTGCAACAATAAATTGAATATAAATTTTATTTCCGAGCTAAATCCAGTTGGTTACTCATATCGTGACAAAATAGGTCAGAAGCGCTACCGCCCACGCTCAGGGAATCGCCATTATGATCATGTAGCTTGCACGTAACAAGGTCATTGGACTTCATCATAAACTACTGTCCAATAGATATCTGATTTTAACCATCTTTTGAATTAGGATTTCCTAAGTCACTAAAAGTGCTTCCCTCTAAAATCAAGCTGGCCCAAGATTACCCCAATAACCTGTTGGGATAAATTTGTATTGGGATAAACCGTTCGAACTAATTACTAGAATTATAAAATATAAATACTAATTGTATGTATAAGTTTATACTTATACATTAGAACTATACAACTCTTATGAGTTACAGTGAGTTTTTAGGCTGTTTAGTTGTGAACTTGCTATGGATGAAAATGTGGATGGTGATACTATATAGGTATATATTAATTATATTTGGTGGTAATTTATTGAACTACTTCATTTCTGTAACATGGCACCTGTCGAGCGTTGGCTAGATAAGACAAATTTTACCGGATTCTAATCCTGTGGATTCAATTATAGTAGGTAATTGAAAATTCTGGTGAGAAAAAGTTAAGAAGCAGGAATAAAAATGACCAACTCAATAAGGATGTGACTGTCGCATGGCCCACACATAAAGCGAATACGAATTATATCAGTATCGGCATTAAAACCGGAAAGAACTCAATGAATCAATGATCATTACGTCACCATTATCAAAATGCCAACACGTAAATTCGGTGTTGATATTTTAATAAACTACTTCGTTATGTTTGAGAGGATGTCCTAATGCGATATCTACCTTAATATGTTTTATGATGATTATTATCATATGTTATTCCTTTCAAAATTACGTCAGTTTTGAGAAGTCGCTACTTTGAATGCGTTGTGGTATATATTTTATTTAGGAATTTATTCCACAGTTACTTCTTTTGTGTAAAAGTGTGGTGCTGCTCAAATTGCTTTTCCTCCTATTGCATTGGTGTGTAAAAAACTATCCATGTTCGTAAGATGTATCACCTCATAACATCTTATGTGGTGGGATTCATCAATCCACCGTATCGTAATATCTGCACTTTCCAAATCATCGAATATTCTTCTAATATTCTATTTAAACGTATTATTGTTGATTTCTAAATCAATCTTTGGATTTAAAGTAATTTTTTTGACCTTGTTGAAAATTAACACTGCCCCCATAAACACCTACGACACTGAAGTTGTGGGTGGAAACGATTGATCAGTTGTAGAAAAGTACTAATTGTTAGCTTTTAGCAACCTCAACGAATAACTCATAGGTCTTTCCAGCCCTTCCTATATTTGGAAGTTCACGCAAGTATTCCTGAGTAGGTAGGTAGAGAGCTACTATTAATGTTATCCACAAACTCGTCAAGCTTATTTAGTAAGATGTGATACAGGGTGAGGCTATGCTAGTAGATACATTTTGTTACTAAAAAACTCACGTTAATTATTTATATATTACTCGGCCTGGATATAAAACCCAGGACCAAGTTTAAAGCCATGCATTTAACCAACTCACACTAGGCCACCGTGCTGGACTTATACTGTCGTCTAACCACACCCAAACGTAGTCTTGATTGTAGAGGAGACCCGTGCCCTGCAGAGGGACGTGTACCGACTGACACAATATAATATAGTATTCTACTACCAAACCTATGATATTAAAAGTCCTTAAAGCTTACAAATTTTGTGAAATCGAGGTGTATGCGGCTAGTATATTAGATGGATAAACAAGGCCACCATATCAATCATTACTCACTCATGTCCATTGATTGTATACTCACAACACATTTGTGCGTGCATGTGAATGACTGATTTGCCTTATAAAGGATGAAACTAACCCATTTGATACAAATTTATATGGATGACTATATAATGAGTTTCAGCCTTAAGTCTTTCATAATAGAGTTGAATTCAAAAGAAAAAATAACGTTGCAAAGTGTACTGAACCTTGTAATAAGTAAGAAAATGATTGCATTAAGGCTAACAGCTCTAGAAATTCTTTGAAGCCATTTTAAACTCTATTTTGTGGGAGATAAAATTCTAAATTGGGTAAGCAAAAATTGGTGATTGGTGGTAGAATTTAAACTAGCAATTGAAGGCAGGTTTGACTGCACCCATTCCATCCCATAGTTTGTTTTAGAAATTGGTTCTGATTTCCATCCTAAAAGTCTGAGTTTCACTGTTATTGTTCGAGTTATTTTTAAGAACTTTCCTTTTGTAAAAAGGCAATATGTTTTTATGGGCAAAGACATTTATATTTAATAGAAAGATATTTAAATTATGTATCGTTAATCAGAGATAGAGAAACTAAAGGGCATACCTAATCGGAAAACGTCCATATTACCAAACAAATAAAGCAAAGCAGAACGATTTATTATAACATTTTATAATAAACTTATTATATTTTTATAATACATTGCCCTCGCATATTAAATAAAGTAACTGTACGGAACATTTTGAAACTAAATATCATAAATCGCAGATGAAATACACAGAAGAAAATAACGAGACAACACCATATTAATTTTCAGTAGGCACTTAACAAACGGTTATTCTTCCGAGCCGGCAGCCGCATAATTATTTTCATAAAGTGTAAAAAACGTTATCTAATTTAAAATCATTAAACCCGTTCCGCACAGTTTCGTTCATTAGAACACAAAACTAGTTGAAAATTCATAAAAAAATCTAACAGAATCTCTCTTCATTGAAGATAAGTGTAGTGTTTGCGCTAATTGGACATTACTCGAAAGAATGGGAAGTCGGACTGCAGGCGAAATATTCCTTCTTAAGCTTTATTGCAAGAGAACACAGATTAAATTCCTTTGAACTCAGTTTCTTTGAAGGAATTGCACACAATGTGCTTGTAAAGTTAAGTACAATTCAAAAAATTCTTACAAAAACTTAGGTAGGAGCAACTAATCATTACCCCTACCATAAAGTACCTACTCTAGTTTCATATGAAATTGATTTCCATCGAGTACAATTACTCATGTTGTCCAAATCTGTCTAGCATATCAGGAAGAATTTTGCATACAATAAGCACTTATTTACGATTCATTGCATTGTAGGGAACCTCTTATATTCAGGAGATTTTATTTTTATACGCCATTGTATTAACGATTTGTATCATGTATAAAAGGGACTGATGAAATCGAGAGATAACATTTCAGATAAGGATTGTAAAATGTCGACTGCTGATTAAAATATGCCAAAATCTTAACAAGGTAATAAAATGAGTGACAAGTTCGTTTGACCCAAAATCACTTTCAAACTTTTAGTAATCGCCAATTAAAAGTGATTAAAGGCATTCTTAATATCAGTTAAAAGTATCATGAATGTTGGCAAAAACTAAAACCTGAAAAGCTTTTCGTAAAACCTAGGAAAACACGTAACAATTAAATGTGCGTTGGATTTAGGTATGTAGAGTTGATACTTGATAGAGTCGATGCCGAATTTAAATGTGGGGAGCATAAGCCAGTTTTCAAGAGGCATTATTCAGGAATGATTCGACATCGGCATAAATAAATACATATATTAGCAATATAGCATAGCATTGTAGCAATTACCATGCTCTCCAAATCGCGAAGGTAAGAACATAGTCACTTTGAATATCCCGCTGGTTTTTTAACCATATTACTCCCGAATAGTATCGTTACAAAGAATATAGCCACTTAATTGCAAGTCTCATCATAATAAAGCCCTTAGTAAGGGTATAACGTCACTCTATTGATAATTTATCATATTTTCTCGAGTTTTAACGAGGTGTATCATTCATACTAGTTTTTGAGCACATGCCGGCTCGCAATCGTGAGTATTATGTTTTTTCTATTTCCTTAATTACTAATTTCAACCACGTTCGATTAATTGAATGAATTTTCACCTTTAATCACCGTTCGGAATCGGAAAAACAATCCTATTATTTGTATAATGATTTAAAATCCCTAAACAAAATGAGTACATTAATTTTCATAGTAGTAATTATAACTAGCATAGTACCTAGGTATTGCAGTAATTAATTGACTGTCTTGATGAATAATTGTTGCATTTATTTAACCAAACGTCACAACATACTCGTATTATTATGCATGCAGCATGCAGCGTTTAAAACATATAATATTATAGATAATCAAATATGGTTTAACACTGGTTTTCACAGTTTGATTTTAAATAACTATAGCAAAATAATTGCAATGTTTTCAAATATCTGTAAAAAAATATGTCCAGAAATACTGCAATCCTACACGGAGAGTATCCGATTAAAAATACGTTATTAAATATACTTTACGACGATTCTGAACATCTATAAATCGATCAAGTCCCTACAGCCCACACATTTTTAAAGTCACTCGTATAATTATTTAATTGGGAACAATAATTCCGAATTGCCAATTGGTTGGGAGAATTGTATGGGAATTGGAACGTAATAATTACCTAAAGAGTACTCATATAACTATTGTGACTTTTTTCCCAACTCTTTGTTTATGTCGCTGCGATACTCAAAACAATAAACTAGTCAGTCGAAGATCTGGTACAATTAATTTGTCTTTGTAAACACTTAACTTACTCACATATTAGCAACTACCTTTTACCCGAAACTTCGTCTGCGCGATTAACTGTACCTTATAATATGTTTTATATACCTACTTAAAAATCAATGGATACAAACCTAAACCTTATTTCACCCCCATTTCTCAAAAGGAAACCTAAAACTACGAACAATGTTATTATTGTTATTATTTTTCCGTCTCGTCCCGTTATATTCCGCCCCGTCCCGTCGGCATGTACACATACCTTTGAGGTAAAAAAAAACAAATATCTATATCGGAAATCCTTCCTCAATCCACGGGCACACTACATTTTTCGGGATAAAAAGTAGCCTACGTGCTAATCCAGGGTGTCGGCTACCTCCACACTAAATTTCTTCGAAATCCGTTCAGCCGTTTCTGAGCTCATCGCGCACAACCGCACAGATAAACAAACAAACATTCTAAAAATAATTGTTTTGGGTTCTATTACGACTTATGTTAATATTGTCCCTCCACATTATTATTTTTTCATTTATGTTCCATGTACAGACATCGATCTGCTACAAACATATTATAAATATAGATTAATGTACCTTAATAAAAAAAACGGCATAAAAAAATAAAAGCTTCCACCTAAAGCGACTTATTGTCGCAGACAGGTTGATAAATCAGTTTTGTATATGGTAGCGTCTTGATGTAAATCGTTAAAGCTTTGCCCCTAATTTCCGATGTGAATTAATAACTTTCGTGTTGTCTTTCGAATTCCAACCAAGCCGACATAATTTTTTTGACCGACGAGACGATCCCGCTAATTAATGCTCTACATATTTAGATTTCGTTGTAATTGCCATGAAATGCATTATTGTTACTTATTCCTTATACAGTATAAGTTAAAAATGTCTCGACGATGTCTAAAAATTGATTTGTTTTCTGTCTCCGCAAGGGTAAAATTAATTTTTATTTTTATTCTTTAAACTACACGTTGTCTGATGTCTCCCACATTGACATATCCCCGAATTGTCGCCACTTACTTACCATGGCCGAATAATTTTAACCACAAAAGTATCTTAAAACTTTCAATTTTTTTTATAATACATTTGACAAATATATTTTCCTTATTCTTCATTGTCATTAAATATATTTTTTCTTGAGCGTTAATCAGCATATTAGCAAATAGAAAAGGCAATGGGCATTGGGCACGACACTTAATGCAGATAACTAATGCTGAAGAGGACTGAAGGGTTCTCTAGTTGAATTGAACATTGTACTTCCACCCATGGCCATTACGTAGATAGAAGACCAGATAAACGTGACCAATAGCTGTGCAATTTCTTGACGGAGTCCTATATTCAACACATAATTTTAAGTGATTTTTCAGAAAGCATTCAAACTTTAGTACTCAACTAAATAATTCTTTATTCCATGATCCATCATTAGTAACGCTAAGATATATCACTCATATTAACTGACGTAAGGCTATCGAACCGAATTAATTAAAAGTTATTAGGTTAATATGCTATCCACTGCGAAGTTACTTAGTAACAGCATTTTATTTTTCACGGTCCGCGGTCGAGGTAAATCGGTTCATTATTTTCCGAGTTAATAAAGTTTTAATTATCCACATTCTGACTCACGTATCAATATTGTGTGTTAACTTTGGAGTTTTTGCTGAGAATACCGTTTACTTGGCTGTAAAGATGGCGATTACTAATACGGATAACTGCTATATTTTACGGATGTTTGGGTCATCCTGAGAAGTAATTTAGAATGCTAATATTTTTCAATCAGTTCATAGCTACCTCTTTTACTCAAAACAACCAATTTATCTGTAATGTTTCTTCCATCGTAATAAGAAAATGTTGATATGCGGAGGTCATTTATTCGAAGTCTTTCCGTGATTTTTGAAAAATAAAACACGTAGATACGAAGGAATTTCTTTTTAAACGGCATAGTAACTGCCCTGTACACCGGAACATACCATTTTCTCTTACCACCCGCTACATTTATGCCGAACAACTTAATTGCTCCTTCGCGTCGCGGTGGAAGGGTTTGCGATTATATTCCACTTAGATGACGTTTCGTTTGCTTTAAACTGACTCTAGTTTGTTTATCTTCTAGATTTTCTACTGCATCTTCATTTGTGATTAAATTACCAAAACAATCACATCGCAACATCTAAATTGTTTGCTTTCATCAAACTACACTACTCATGTTTTATTTTCATACCTGAATAAACATAAATTAACAAAATGTCAAGTCGTTTAAAATCCGTGAGTGCGGTTGGGTAACAGAATAATTGTAAGTTAATTTTATCGTTCCTTGTTGAGGTTGGCGCCGGCGGGACATTCGCGCCATCTTTGTCGCCAGTGGCGTAACAATAGGGTGGCATAGTGCGCAAAATGCCACGGGCCCCCGACCTTAAGGGCCCCCGACCTTAGGGGCCCCCGACCTTAGGGGCCCCCGGCGACCCGGCCCCTCAGGCCCGAGAGGCCGTAAGCAGAGAAGAACCTAGTCAATTTATTACCAACAAAATTGATAATCAAAAACTATTTTATTAGTTTCCATTAAAGATACCAAGGTTTATTTTTGATACATAAAAATAATAATAATGGTTCTTTCTTTTAGATTGACGCGAATTTTACTAACTTTTTTTAACTATTGTTAACTATTATGTACAGATTATAGTGCGGATTTGCTTTAAAAAAGAACGAACTTCAATATTAGGCTTCTGAGGGGGCCCCATCACCATTGCTGCGTTTGGGCTCCGGCCACGTAGTAAAGATATTACGACGACTAATTGATCTCGTTGTGGAGTTCTTTTAATGGGCTGCAGGCATACGAGCATACAGCCCGCCTTACAGTCAGCGGTCACCGCCGCTCATAGACTTTTGCAGATTCTTACCGTCGCAAGTCGTAAGGCGCTTCTTACCGTACCGAGAGCACTTTCTTAAAGCCTAGTTTAAAGAAGGACAGGTTATAGCACTCAGGGAATACCGAAGCTGGGAGTTCATTCCAGAGCTTGCACGTGCGTAGTAGAAAATAACACTGGAAACGTACTTTCCGGGAACGGATAGTTTCCAGGTAGTAAGAATGAATTCTACTGCGGTGACGGGAAGTGTGATGGGAGAATAGCGATAGTGGCACCATCTTCCTCAGAACACTTTCCGTGGAACAATTGATAGATTACACATAGAGACCCAAAGTCTCACTGCAAACCTAACGGCTCCACATTCTCCGTGAGATCGGGATTATCGATGATTCGAAGAGCTCGGCGCTGTAATGAGTCAAATGGGTCGAGCTGGTGTTTTGGGGGCTTCTACCCAGAGGTGAGAGCAGAACTTCACGTCGTGCCGTATCGTCGCATTTATAGAGCAATAACCGATGATCCGACGAAAAGTACCGCTTGGCTCTGTTGAGGATCCTTAACTTTTTGCTGGCCAATTTGCCCTTGCCTTCCAAATGACACCTAAACTGCAATTTTATCAATAATTCGGGTCAATGAATACTCTCGGATGCGTAGAGAGAGTGTCTCCATGACAAAATGGGTCTTCTTGGTTGTAAACAAGCAAACTTATATCTTCGTGGGGTTAAATTGTGCTATGTTCAATTTACCCCATTGAGAGGCCTGCCCCAGAGAGGTCTCGACTTCCGACAAAATTTGAGACCATCTTTCCTTAACGGATCCCCGATAGAGATTCTGTAGTCAGATGTATCTTGCCCCACTTGCACTAGCATCTGCATAACAATGCCAGCTGGTGATAGACAACATGTCATTGATATGCAGGATAAACAGGGTCGGCGAAAGCACCGAGCCTTATGAAACACCAGAATTAATGGTCTTGGTCTCGATGCAAAAGCCGTCCAATACGACTTTTATGCTGCGATCATCCAGAAAGCTGGCGATGTACTTTCAGAGTTCCTCAGGTTGAAATACCAGGCAGGTAGCTTCCCCAAAACGCCGCCATGCCACACTCGGTGATAATTTCAAGGCTTACCGTAATTGCCTCACCCCCACTATCCAAAGCTTCCACATGATGGTGGGTAACATAAACGAGAAGATCACCATCCGAACGACCCTCAGTTGGTGGTCCTCAAGATACGTCAAGAGCTGCATATTTATAACTCGCTCCAAGACCTTGGAGACTCAGCATGTGACAGCAATCGGCCTGCGATTCGAAGGATCCGACCGGTCACCCTTCTTGGGGATTGGATAAACATGGGCGATATCCCATGAAGCCGGGCGTAGGTTGTTTTAATAGGAATCACGCGCGAGTAAGGGGGATATCTCAGGGGCGGACATCTTAAGAACCACTGCAGGGACACATTCCGACCCACTCAACTAGTAGATGTGCAGTACCGCCCGAAATGCGGAGTTCAGGGTTTTGTTCGGTATGCTAGCGCAGATTTTTGTTAGTGACCCGCCTCGGCCGCAATTTAATGGCAGGTCATTGACACTAATATATTCCTTTTGGTCTTCTCCGAGGTACCGGAAAATAAGCTTAACTGTTTTCGTCTCCATACAAAAAGGGGGGCCCCCATCCGATGATTTTGCCACAGGCCCCAGATGGTGTAGTTACGCCACTGTTTGTCGCGGCAATTATATTATCTAACACGTCACCGACGAGTATTCAATGCACGACACCACCAAGAATAGTTCGAATGTAAATCCAGTATTTATGAGACAATAGAATAATAGTGAAAAATTATTGTCGAGGTCAAGTCGAGGTACAAATTGTAAGCAAAAATAATTGTCTTATCAATCTTTATGATGAAGCGCGTGGTGGCCTGTTGGGAACAGACCGGACATGGTTGTCAAAATGTGCACGGTGATCGCGAGTTGAAATCCCAGCGCACACCTCTGGCTCTTCGAAGTCATGTGTGTATTGATAATCAATCACCAAGCACTATAATGGTGAATGAAGACATCGTGAGGAAACCTTCAGATCTGCATACATGTATAAACCGCGCGAGACCAGCCTGGTGAGCTACATGGCCTAACCCGTCCCAATCGTACTGTAGATGACAGAAAATGGTTTGTAGAGGAGTCTCGTGCCCTGCAATAGAACGTATATGAGCTGATGCAGATGCTGACAGAAAACCCGGCAAAGTTATGGAGACTACGAAAGAAATGGGACCGGGATAACGTCAGGTAGAACGAACAGGCGATATTTAATTCATCATCATCATCATCATCATCATCATCATCCTCTCAGACATAGGAAGTCCACTACTGAACATAGGCCTCCCCTAAGGATCTCTACATCGACCTGTTGGAAGCGGCTTGCATCCAGCAGCTACCTGGAACCTTAGCCAGGTCGTCCACCTTGTATGTTTCATGAAAAGGATTAAAATGAATCTATATATTTTTCCATTTATCCATGTTATGTTTTAAAAGAACAATTAGTCTCTCGTAGTTCCTGATACCCACCACACGAGACTCGATCTTGGCGTGGGGTCAGGACTATGTATGTGACTGTTTGGGTGTATTTATTTATTTATCTTTTAATTTAAATACATATTTTCTGAATGAACTATGACGATCAAGATTTTTTGCTAATATCCGTTCGCAATTTCAATATTTACAACGGACATCAAAAATAATAAGTTGCATACTAATATTTTATGATCTATATTCAAAACATGAATTCACATGACCATGTCATATTTAATTTTAGCTGTTGGAAGGTGACACAATTTAAAATGAATAAGTATTAATATCAGGAGGACAACAGTCCTGAATACAATTGTTTCAGTTTAGAAACTATTTCTTAGAATAACCGCGACCCGATTTATTCATTAGCTTCGTTATTTTCAATAATATGAACGTTAAACTAACCTAACGTAATAGGAAAATAAATGTTTTGGTAACTTTTGTTTAAATGTATTGTGCATCAATTGTGTAGCTTAAATTTACGAATAAGGGGGCTATTTGAATGATTAGTAAGAACGAAAATGATCGCTGCAGTCCAAAAACTGCTATTGAGAATCGTATGAACTTTCCATATTGGCGAAAAGAGTGGATAATAAAAGATCTTTCGACCAACGATAATTATCGTCCACGATGGACAAAAGGCAACCGCAAAATTATTTTCATATCGATGTTATTTTATTATGTTATTACCACTCTTGGTGGTATATTATATATAGTGCGTGGTGATATATTATTTGTGCTTTACCAAGCTTTTTCATTCATATTTATAATGTAAATTGACTTAACCAAATCTTAACTAATAATAAATAACTATACTTTAAGTAAAATAGTAATGCAAGACAATCACACCTAATAAAGGTCTTTTTGTGTTGTCACTTGGTTAAGCTTGCATCCTACGTAAAGTTAACTAGCTAGTAGATGTAAATTCTGATTCTAAATCTTCCTATTTGAAAACGTACAGTATATTTTTTTACTATTTTTTTTTTTTATTGCAGTTAATGGCGAGACGAGCCAGCCGTTCGCCTGATGGTAAGCGATACGACCGCTCATAAACAGTAGAAACATTCCACTGCGCTTGCCATCTTGAGACATAAGATGTTAAGTCTCAATATGTCCAGTAGTTGCTCTGGCTACAATGTCCTTCAATCCGAAACACAACAGTGCATTTAAGCAGTGTTGTTTCACGGGAGAAATAGACATTGCGGTGGTACCTACCCAGATGGCCTCGCACATATGAGAGACCTACCACCAGTAAATATATGGATATGGAGAATGTCCCTCCCTCACACCCACCACTGCAACTCCTGTAAGCCAGGATCTACAGTGGTACGCATTTTGATGATACCGAACACTGAAGCTCGGCGAGTCCCCGGGAATGTCTAACTTGTCTTCAACCCGCAACGAAATTAATCGTGATGTTAAATAATAGAAGTTGGAAATATTTTTGACATATTTGTTTTAATAAACGCTCGATGACAAAAATACTATGGGCTAATTGTGGATATCCCCAGAGGCACCCCTGCCTGTCCCTTTGATATTACAGGCGTGAGATAATGAATTTATCTATTAAATTTCAGAATACCTATGTATGAGGCTAGAAGGGGATACCAATTCATAAAATTTATGTTCATATTGGTAGAGCAATAGCCAAACATTGTAATAGAGTATATAAATAATTTAAAACACCCAAAGAACACAGAATTTGTTGACAGATCTTTAGTGTTTACTGTTACTCCACCCGCCGATATTACTGTCAAGATGAAACTTCCTATTTTGTCACTATTCCGTACTACTTCTCCTTATCGCAACTGACAACTGAGAAACACCAGCGTATAATTTCAATAGAATACGCGTGCCAAAGCTAGTTATAAAGTAAGATGAAGCGAATAACAGTAAAGGAGCGAAGTGATCGCTCAGAATAATACCGCGAGTCATTCATTTCTCTCGAACTGGTAATCCTGACCTCAGAGGTATGAATCACCGACCTGACACAGCGAGCCTCCTCCGAATACGCACACTGTGGACTTGTCACAATATCTTAAATTGCATTATTTTGGGATTTAATTTGTCCTTCGCCAAAGTCCTTCAAATCGGCCATTATTAAATTCCTATGAACTTCTCTTGTCAATTTACAATGAAACTGTATGCTTGTAAGTAATCACTTGATCACAAAAGTTCATGAGCATTTATAGGGTTCATTTTTGAATAGCAGATTAAGATTCACGGTGGTCTTTGATCATTACAGGAAACGTAGCTATCTATACTTTTTTTTTCTTCATTTCTGTATTTTTGATTTTACTTCATTTCTGTAGTCAAGCAATTGTCGCGTATTAAATAATATATCTAGAGTACTTATTTCAAAAGCATATTAAATGGTAGCGTCATTTCAAAGTAGACATTTGGTTTTGTCTTACCAGGAATTATTACAATAGGTATCTACGTATAGACATGAGAAAAAAATCGTAAAAATAAATGTTACACTAGAACATGTATTTTAAAAATACTATATTATGTGTTCACAAATAATTTATTTGAAGTTGCGTCTCACACTTATAAATTTGGAAGTGAGTAATTTCGCATGTGCACCACGGAGTCTATACAATAGCATAGTTATTTCTGGTATATGTGAGAGTATGAATCTGAGGAACGTATTTAATTTCCGTATTAAATGTGCCTACAACATTAAGGTATTTTTATCATCTCTGGGATTCCTTTGGACCAAATCCATTGTCTGCGTTCCACAATATATCGCGCAGTTTACGAAAAGTGATATGTTTGTAACAGTTGGCACCACAACCGCGTGAGACAAATCAACGGCACGTGAATACTTGAATTATTACTCGATTTGTAAGCGTATACGAAAAATAAAATAGTTATTTTTTTCTCCAAAACCTCTGGATTTTTTTTTGCGTTGCTCCGGCAAACGAGCACACAGGTCATCTGATAATAAGCGATGACTGCCGAACAGGTACAACGCTTGGATTATGGATATGTTGCCTGCCCATCGGGAGGAGACCGAGAAGGAAAAAGGATGGGAAGAGAAAAAGGGGCATTGGGCATCCGGCAATCTCATTCACCGAATGAAACCTGACAGCAAAACTGCCGTTTCACGTCAATTACCTGTAAGATAGTGGTACCACCCCGGATGAACCTGCGCATTCATGCTCCGTCGTGACTGATAAAAATTTACAGCGTGGTTACACTTCTTGACAACTTATGCGTAAGCACTATCGCACAGCTAATAAGTGTCCAAGAGCGTTCATTCGCATGAGAGGACAATCATTTTTAAACAAATTTATTTAGAATAGTGTTAAATTCCAAATTTTATACGATGTAAGGACATTTCATTTTTTGTGTCAAGTCCGCAGTGACCGCGTCAGGAGGCTACCACCGCCGGCGCCAACCAGTTGCACCATACACAGATTTCATCTCCGTATTATTTTGGTTGCAACAATACGTGATTCCTCCATATACGGAATCATGCGCTTTTTTGCTTAAATTTCCCTTTAAAAAGAAACTTTACGGCTTAATATGGCGCCATTAATGCTTCTATTGTTATTTATATGGCACATTAACGTTATGTAATTAAGTTAGACGGGCAAGTTTATGCTTTTTTCTTGTGGATTTATGGCGAGTCGTGAGCCATTGTTTTTATCAACGTGTGGGTTTATATCCTGGATTGAATTGTGTTTTATGATAGTTGGATGAACCGAGATGGACTAAATTGGATAAATTGTGACTCTAAAAAGACAACTACGTTGTACATTTACCTATGTGCCATTTTTAGTGAAAAGACTTCTGAAACAAAATGTATTCTTTATAAATCAGCAGCGTTAATTTCAGATGTTCCCTAAATAAACAAATGTTGCAGCACATACAAAATTTAATTTAAAAGTTTAAAATTACTCTACCAATCTAGTAATTACTTAACAAGTATAACCTGACCTCACTACTTTCATGATAAAAACTACTGATTAACGAAATAATTAAATGAAAAACGTGGGTCGAATCTCCCCGTCGCCTTCCGAATCCAGCCCGGCAGGACCAAGAGGGCACGTAGGCCACAGATAAGAATAAATTGCGAAACTTGAACTTTGTAAATAATTACAATACACCCTGACACATACAATTTACGCCTAAAGCACTCGACATGATTCGTCCTCCCATAAATGGATATCGGGGACCGGTCATGCCTTTTAGGGTGTGTTTTTTGGCTTTCGAAAACATTTGCGAGTACCTTGCCCCTCGTATGTGCCTAACCAGGTAGGTGGGTTCAGTAAGTACAGATACTCGTGAAGAGTTTAATATATTTAAAAAAAACAATCTTTAGTTTTGGATACTTGGAATCATTGTATTGTTTAATATGTCTGTCTGTATCAGCCCATATACGTCCCACTGCAGGGCACGGGCCTACTCTACAATCGAGAGTACGATTGAGAGTGGTTAGGCCATATAGTCCTCCACGCTGGCCTAGTGCGGGTTGGCGGACTTACATACCATAGAAATTCTTATCATGTTTAATGCACTGGTTTTATTTTCGCACCACGTTACATACATTAAATGGGTATGGTGTATGGTACTTTACCGACTGCCTCGGTGGCGTTGGATTACGGTACGGTTACATTGCTGAGGCCTCGGGTTTGAATGCCAGGTTGGCCAAGTGATATTGGACTTTTCTATTCACTGTCAACTCGAAGTCAGGAATTTGTGCCCAATATGGCGATAGGCCCCCTAATATATCACACATCGTGGGACAGAACACACATGGCGAAACGTGGTTGTCCTGGTAGCTGTCTGGAAAACCTCTGCCTACCACTTCTGGTAAAAAGACGTGAGTTTATGTATGTCTGTATGTATGATATTTTATGTTACCCATATGTTACCTAAATACATGTACCGCTGATAAATTAGGTATATATTCTTAATGAAAGACGAAGATTCCAAAATTTGAATATTTTCCTACGTTAAGACTGCAAATAATGGTAATTACAAATAAATATTAAAAGCAAAAGATCTACAATACCTACCTGTACTACGATTTTACTAAAACCACAACTTACAAGAAGTGATAACAAATCCATACACATAAATAAGTATTCTTATTAGTGAAAAATAAGTTGATAAGAAGCCAAATGTTGTTAATGTATTGACGAAGGGAAAAGCACTATTGATAATTTACTGTTGGAATTTTACCTGCCAATGAATACTAGCAAATAGACAGACACTTATGTAATATTAAAAGGATTATCATAAAGATGTTAATGATGAATTACCTCATTGTTCTGTGTGATGAATCATACGACTGCCTCGGTGACGTAGTTGTACTAAAGTGTGATTGCAAAGCTGAGGTCTCAAGTCCGAATCCCGGGTCGGGCAAATTGGTATTGGAATTTTCTATTGACGATGGCGATAGGCTCGCCTTTTATAACATATTACTTTATAGCGTACACAAATACATGGAAATTGGTATGTTTTTTTTTTTATTATTTAAGCAAGGCTTTATGGTGTTGCCGCATAAGTAAGAACTTTAAAAATTAAATACTGTCACTGTGCCATGAGCTGTCAACTTCAAATGTCAATTGTCAAATGTCAGTCGCCGTCGCCGTCACGTCACAACCCAACAAGTCGGATCGGTCTGAACTTTCTTTAACATAACTACATCGAATATTTTAAAAATACAATGAGGTGACGTGTATCTAATAGCTTATTCACTTAATGCATTCCATTAAAAAATTACATACGTAATTAAATAAAAATGGCCGGTGCCCCATTAAAGTTTGGTTCCATTTTATCTATTTGTGTTGTATTATATGCGGTGTTTTATCGTAAAAATTATGATGGCGATATAAGATTGTCATCTGTGAGAGAACATCTGCTGTTTTTGGAGAGTGAGAACAAAGTTGGACAGGGTATTCATCAGCCCAAAGTTGCGCTTGGGTATGGCGCGTGTCACGATCTATTCGTAAACGCAACCTCTTTACTTGACTACCGGGAACTGAAAGGCGTGCCGGAAAATTTCAACGAAATTGCGAACAAAGAAGAGTTTCTGAAAAGTTTTGCATATTTCTTCAAGCATGGTGCGGCCGCAGAGTAAGTTTCGAACCACAAAACAAATAACTTTCACGGCAAAATGCTATTTCTAGTACCATACCATATAACTAACCTTTTAAGAAAATAGTCAGCAATAGTTAGACCTGATTTTACTTATTACTATCCCCAGGGTTCATACTTAATTATATTTCTGTAGAACATTCTAGTCTCAATAATGAATTAACTTTAATTGACCAATTTATTAATAGAATAATAACACTACCTACTTACAGATATCAAAATTTTATGGATTTACTTATGTGTATCATAATGAAATTTCATACATTTATATGAGAGGAAAGGAAATTTATTGTGATTACTAAATAATTGCTATTATATTACTACTTCAATTTAGATTTAATATTGATAATATTGTATCTCTTTAAGTTTGAAACCTCTTAAAGAGATATTATATAAAAGTCAGCCAAAACTGTATGAGGGCAATATTTGATAACTTGTCTTGTTACAGGAGATTCATGTCCAATGCTCAACTTTATGATGACCTTATAGAACAAGCTCTGAAACTGCCTGACACAAGATGGGCTATTGGAGGCAATGCACCATTGATGGCAAAACGCTTCCACATAGAAGGTTGGAAAGTGCTGTTTGCAGCTAAAATGAGCAAGAAACTTAAAGAGTACATTCCAGATGAGATCAAAATAGTTGGAGATGAGGAAAATGAGGAAGTTAAAGATGATATACATATGATCTTAGAATACAAAGCTGACGAAACATTTGGTGCCTTCAAAGCGCCAAGAGCCAACAGATACATTATGCATAATGATGAAAATAACCCATTACTAAGTTCCTTAGAAAAGTTTGAAGAACACTTGCCAGGTTTTAAGCCCAATTTGCTAGTCATAAGCGGATTGCAAATGATGGATAACTATCCATTCAAAACTGACAGTGATAAAGGTATGTTGCAATGTCTTTTACATCAATTAGTAGTTATCAAGAACTCTTATCAAGGTTGAGATCCTGGGTCAAAAAAACAAACTTATCTATCTAAATGTAGCATAGTGTTTATAAATATGTTGCTAATCTTTTAGCCATTTGTAATGGTGTCAGTATGATTAGATTATTAAATAATTATGATACTTGTGTTTCAGATCTCAGAGCAGAAAGACTTGATCTGGTCAAAGAACAAATTCTTTCGCAGTCGTTGAACACATTAACACATTTCGAGATGGCCAGCTATGTTGACTTGGAACTACTAAAACACCTGACCACAAAAGTCTTGCCATATGTTGACTCTGTAGGTATGAATGAACAGGAACTTACAAATCTTTACAGTGTTTTAGAATATGGCGAAGTTAGTGTAATTGCAGACTCAAATCCCAGAGTAGCCACAGCATTGGATCAAATGCGTGAAACATTCAAGCTTATAAGGAAACAAAACAAAAAGTTTGTTAGCAAACGCAAACTTACTAGAATTCATGTACACACATTAGCATACCAAGCTATATTGACTGTTAAAGGCTCTAACTGGAAGAGAACAGAGGCAGCAGCTGCTAAAGCCTCTTTGACTGCACACAGACATGTCTGCAATACTAAAAAAATTGCATTAGAGAAGGCAAAATTATTACTTGACGATAGTTTCTCTACAACAACAGACAATGACAACAATAGCAGAGTGTTCTTTGAGCCGACAAAGCCAGTAGCTTGTTGGGAAGAAGAACTTGATGGAGACAAGGTTGACATCTGTGTAGCTCCCGTCCTGATCTGCACTGAAGCTCAACTAACTGCAGGTGCTGGAGACAACATTTCAGCAGCAGGTCTAGTTTTGCAGGTGGAGAAATGAATCTAAGTCAATTTCTGAATGAATTTTTAAATCTTATGGTTAAGTGTACTATATATTTTTATATTTACAAGTCCAATGTTCAATTTGTCGCTATATATATTTATTGTTCATGTTTATATTGCTTCATTCATTCCATAAACATATTATGATAGAACAATGCTTTAGTGCCATTTTCTTAATGTTAAATTTTGTAATGTAATTAAATAAAATCATATTTTTAAAATTTGGCATACAGAAAACTGTTACAATAATATGTGAAGTACAATGTGATTCTGACTTTATTCAAGCAATATAGTGTTTAAATAATGTTTCATATTGTTTACATTTGCATTAGGACTTAGGTTATGGTATGGTATTTATGGCATTTATTTAATTTTGATAAAATATAAGCCTGAGGCACAGAATACTAAACTAACAGAAGTCAAGCTCCATACAAAGCGCGCTAAATCAACGCACACATAGACAGCGTTCACCGACACGATATTTCAAACCAGTCGAGACCACTGCGAACGCGAGTGTCACCCGCTTCGGGCACGCAAATAGTGAGATGTTTCGTGCAAAGATGGAGCAAATGAATAAAAGTTATTACACTTGTATATAAAACACCAGATTATAATAATTGAATATAAATTTCATTAAAAAAACATATATACAAAAACAATAAAAAAAACTTAGAATAATGACATCACATTCTCAGCGAGTTCATAAATAAAATCAAAATTTATTTATTGTATTATTGTGTTTTATATATTTTATTTAAAAATTCAATCATAGTTTGATTTGATACGAGTGCTATTAACACGATACGTGTTTTCGCATAAGCCAGAGTTAACAACCCTTGCGCGAACGCCGAGCGTAGTGTGAGTGTGGCAACAAAAGTGAAGTACATACACAAGTTTGATTTCTGTTAGTATTCTGTGCCTGAGGCTTAATATGTTGACATTAGCCATGAAGTGGATGTGTATTTTATTAATTGTATAAAAGAAGGTATTGTTTTTCCTTATCTGTCATATATACTTGAAAAAGTTATGGAGCATGGACTTAAAAGGGACCTGGTAATGGATGGATTAATTCAATGCTCAAGTAAATTAATTAAAGCAATACTCTGTAGTCTTTACCCAATTACTGAATGAGATGTATAACAAGTAAACTACTACCAGAAGACTAAGACTAAATAAAATAACCTAATAACACAAAGGCATACCAACTTCATAGCTTATAAACATACCTAAAGGAAATTGTAGGTATAAATATTTCTTTATATCAATTAATTATGCACTTATGTCGCATATCTGTGTATTTTGCAATATCTGTGACAAGTGAAGTAGTCATGATAAAATTGTTCTATTGAAAATATCGAATATTATGTACTTTTATTGAAATTTCAATATTTTTGTGGTCTATTTTTTACATTCCTAAAATTGTGGTATAATAATTATTCAAATTGGTGTTATTTTTGTTCAATAAAATACTTTCTTATCAATATCAACTTTATTTGAAAACCTTAACATACTGGCATGCAATTTATGAATAATTACAAATACTTATCTTAACTTAGAACTATATAAAAATATAATAAAGGACAAACAATATTCTGGAACTTAGTTATTAACTTATTAACTTAGTTTATAACAATTTTTCTCTACATATTTCTATAATGAAATATCACGAATATAAGGCGATTTCTTGAAATGAGACTGTGTTACACCACAGTTATATATAATTAGTTTTTGAGTAAATCAAGAGTAAAATCATAGTGTATTAGCTATATTCTTATTCTAATTGGATACACAAATATTATTTATCCAAGACGGAACATAGGCACAAATTCCAAGATTCATAAAAATAAAATTCTAATGAAGAATCCTTTCTTTTTTTTGTTGTTTGTTATAACACCACATCTGGGATAATTAAAATGTGTGTAGATATTGTTTACATTTTATTTTTTTGCACCTTGGATATTGAATAGGGATTATTCATAAACATAACTACCCTGCTTTAATTGGTAATTAATAATTATGTATGCAAATGTAATTATAGTCTGAGGACATGACACAAAATCAAGCCACCAATAAATCATAGTATACAAAAAGGAACAGCAACAATTTTGCCCTACATATCTTTACATTTAAACTAAATGATGCAATTTCCTTATTATAGTATTACAAATGGCAGCAGAATGTATGAAGGTGGGATGTGTTATTGGAGCCAGGGTCACATTCATAATGCCGATCATGTGACAACCCCTTGCAAAGGATGTTATGCATAAGGATAATAACAATTAACATGCCTTCAATATTCAAGTTTGTTTTTTCTCCAATTGATTTGCTTACACCATCTTATGTTATATATTTAGTCTTGGAAACATATTTATTTCATATGCAAACTGATGAACTGATTTATAAATATATGAATACCAATATTTTGAAATAGAAGACTTTAAACATACCAGGCAATTGATTTAGCAAAATATTATTAAATATTTCCATGTATTTGGCAGATTAATACATTTAAAATTAAACTAATAGACTTTTTATATGCCAATAAACACTAATCAACACAATAGACCACCAATATTCATTTACATAGCCCTTAATTTAATGCAGATTTAATGGTACTTACATCCTATATTTTTCACAATAATTTAAAAAATCACACTATAGCAGCTACACAACTGCATTTAACTCGAAAGTATGATTACAGTAAGTTTACACAACATGTAACAGAGATATATTTATATAAATTCAGTCTTAATCACGTCGCAGTATCAAAATCTATTCGGCATTTTCATCGAACTTTATTTTTTTATTAGGCGGCATTGCAGTGGACCGATAGGGGTCGTAGAGACCGCTTTTAACGAACCTTTTTGCTGCTTCAATGTCCACAGTTGGCCTCTTGTCACGATCCTTAATTTCCTGCCATTTCGTCATGACAGCTTTTATTCTCTGTAACTCATGCCTTATCGGATGTTTAGTTGGATCTATTCCTTGTATACGTAGATTTACCCAGTGTAGCGAATTCATCGTAAATGCGAGGAACAAATCGAGCTCAATTTGTGCCGGTAGCGACAGCTTATCGTATTGTTGTTTAAGTGGTAGTAATTGATCCAAAACCTGTTGTACCTCCATTAAATTTTCTTTAAGAGTTTCACAGTTGTTCACGAACTCCTTGTCTTTAGCCAGTGCACCATATTTTAAGTTCCAATCCATCTTTGAAGCAAGTTTTAATAGCCGGCAGTGGATGTATTCACAAAATGATGTTATTAAAATCAGAGAGCACGTTTTTTCTAGCGCGCACTGAAAAATTAATTTGACAAATTGACAGGTACAAAACTTATGCCTCGATACGGAATGATTGCGATAGGAAATAGCAAATTGTTCATGTAAAAAAAGGACAAACGATGTCAATACCATAGAATCCTATTAGGAAATTAGGTGACAGATACATTCCTTTACACGAAGAAAATGCTTGAAAAGTAAGAAATGATCGAGTTATTGAAAAAAAAAGAGCATATGTTCGAAATGAGAATCTCATCTTTTTTTTAGTGATTAAAATATTATTTCGGATATTGTGATAAATAAAAAGAATGGATCTTATGATCTTATGTTGTTCTTCTTGTGAAGCAATTGAATATTCATATACCTATGTTATATGTAGCTTATTTTCATGTGCTCTTGTCTCCCATTAGTACTTACTAACGATCGCTATTAGCGGACCTCTCTGCTTAGCCACAGGAAGTCTACTGCTGAACATAAACCTCCCCAAGGATCTCCACATTACCCTATTAAAAGCCGGCATCCAGTAATAATATGCAGGTCGTCAGTCCATCTCGTAGACAGGCGTTTGACACTGAATAGCGCTCCAATTTTATTTTTACAATTTTCGAATTGGTAGTTATATGAGTAGGTAATTTTATCATGTGTTAACGATATTTGGATTCCAATAGTATTAAGAAACTGTCCAGCTTATTGGCAGTAAACGACTACATATGGGATCTTTATTAAATAAAACTCCATGAATATAATTACAATTATTTATTAGATGGTGAAACACAATATTAATTGTCTGTTAATAATGACAGTGTACTTTAACGTTTCAATCTAGAAATCATAACTTGTTCAATACATTTCACAATGATTTTATAATGGTCCTATTACATATGAAGTAAATAACATTAAAAGAGCGAGCTACATCAATCATCCAGGTACTCGAACGGTTCCGGAGGCTCGGGCTCTTTCTCTTCCTCAGTTTTGGGTCCGAACGCCGCCACAGGTTCGACTAGCACTTGTTCCATGTCTCCCGAATGATTCAACATTACAATTCCTCCAATAGTAATATCTTTCAATGGCGTGAACCCAGATCCTTCTACAATAGTAATGCATTTCAGCTGTTGCCTCATAACCCTGGCTGGGTTGGATAAGATCTCGAACGTAGGCTCAGGCTCCTTTTTCTCCTTAGTTTCTTTCTCTTCACCTTCTTTTTCTTCCTTCTTTCCATCTTTGCTGGCTTCTTTATCAGATTTTCCATGAACAGTGATGTTCGGGTTGGGAGACTTGGATGGCTTCTTCTCTTCTTCATCGACTTCCATTTTAGAAGTTGAGGATGAAGTCACACTACTTGCCGAGCCGTCAGTGCCGTGCGCCCTCCTGCGGGCCTTAGCTGCGGCGATACTTAATACGGCAGTGGTAACACGCTCTCTTTCTTCACGCTTTTTCTCTTCTAATGGAGCTGGATACGCATAGAGAGAGGGTTTAGAGTTGGACTTTATTTCCAATTGAGGCATTTTCAAATCGGAGTTGAGAGCAATAAGGCATGTGGGGGTAAACGCCAGAGACAAACAATGTGCCAGGGGGAACCAATACCAGTATTGTGTGAAGACAAGCATGCCGACTACAGCAAGCATATTCATGTGTCCCGTTCTGTTCTGAAGGGAAACTGTAACGTTGCGACCGCCAGCATCAATAATACCTTGAGCCAAAATAGCGCCAAACTTGGCCATTACATCTTCATGTTTGTTGGAGATCACTTGTGCGTACAGTTGTCGGAAGTAGGTGACTTTAGGGCAAAGAGTCTCAGTTTGCTGAATAAGAATCATTGCAGAAGCAATTAGTGCACCCTGTCTTACGAAATTGACGGGGTCGAATTTCACCATAGGTTCTAAAAGACCGATGGCATCGCGATTTCCTGTGCCAGCACACGCAATACCTAAAGCCATGGCAGCACCATAACGTACATGCGGGTTATAGGATTCCGCAAGCAGAGATACAACCGAGGGGCACTGCTCTGGTGTTCTAAACAAAAGGAAGCCAAGAGCAGTAACGGCTGCACGACGTACATCGTCATTAACGTCAGAAACAGCCACATGGAGAAGTGTTCTGATAGAATCGTTATTTCCAGTGCCACAGTACGCCGTAGCGATGGTGTAACATCCAGCACGGCGCAGTAACGGGTCTTTGTCTCTCAATAACTGCTGTACAAGCGCATCGGCTTCTTCAAGTCTTCCATACATGGTGAAAGCTATACCAACAGCCAAACCTCGCAAGATTTTCTCGTGCTGAGTCTCCTGAGCGTAGGCAACCATATCTTCGATTGCAGCAGCATGTCTAGATCCCAACATAACCATGCCCATTGCTATTCCAGCTGCTTCACCAGTGACAGCATCATCTTGGTAAAGATTGAATTTAAGTTGCTCATAGACATCTTGTCTGTGAGTACCCATAGCTGCTAAACCGAGACCAAGGCAGCCTCCATGACGCACCATTTCATTCTGAGCATCTTTTAACTGAGTTAGAAGATAGTCAATGATATTTGCACCATGATTGGCATGAATCAAACCCAAAGCGTATAAGCCACCACCTTCAGAGTATCCTGAAGATGGACCAGCTTCTTTGGGTAAGTATGACTGCATAAGTGCTAAGGATTCGTTTTCGTGACCCCTATGAATAACACCAAGGGATGCTGTAACTGTCAATTTTGCCCAATTTGTTGCTCTGGCTAACCATTCTAGGTTATCTCTCAAGAATTGGTCACTAGTTGTACCAGCATGCATAAACGCATTAGCTATGACTGTTGCTGTGTGACAAATTGACACTCTGATGGCATCTTTTGTGTTCTTTAAGATCAGCATGTCTGCATGATTAGACCTGATCAAAAACTGTAGTTGCAGCCCAATAGACACATCACCACCTAAAATTGATATTAATTTCTCAACCCTTCTTTGATGTTCTTTCTCTTCATCATTTAAACTATCTATATCTCTTTCTGGTTTCTTTGTTTCCTCAGTAGGTACTTGATCAACTTCCATGGAAGATTCTGGGAAGGGTCCGCCTTGTGGTTGAGGTTTTCCACCCAGGGCGCTGGGTATGGGTGCTGTACTCCTTAATGCTTGTAAAACTCTGCCTAGAAACTGTTGTGTAGCTGAATCATATAAATCAAACCCAATTTGGTAGGCCATTAAAACAGATTCCTGTGGCCCATGTGTCAGCTTGTCGAGGATTTCAGCTACTGATAGAGGATCTTCAAGGAAAATGAGGCATTGACACATATTGACATAGTCAGGGATGTTCAAACCTCTGTAGAGACCCACCAGGGAGCGTAGGACTGTGCTGCGGAAGCCTCTGTTTTGCAACAGACTCATGGCAACTGTGAAAGCGTACTGAAGCATACCTGGAATTGATAAAAAGAAATGTTTATTTACCACTACCAACCTTTCCAACAACAATCTTTTACATTGCAATTTTTTTATTGCAAGGAATGGCGAGACGAGCAAGCCGTTCGCCTGATGGTAAGCGATATGACCGCTCATAAACAGTAGCAATATTCCACTGCGCTCGCCATCCTGAGACATAAAATGTTAAGTCTCAATATGTCCAGTAGTTACTCTGGCTACAATGTCCTTCAATCCGAAACACAACAGTGCATTTACGCAGTGTTGTTTCACGGGAGAAATAGACATTGCGGTGGTACCTACCCAGATGGCCTCTCACATATGAGAGACCTACCTACCACCAGTAAAAGTTTGTTGCCGAAGTTCTAACATTGTAGACATCAAAATTGGAAAATTTTCAACACACTGTTATTTTTGTCGAACATCTGTTTAAAGTTAGTTTACAATTATGATTTTACTGATTGATGATTTTACTCTTTAATAATATATAATTTGCAATGTAGTTAGTAAATTTTAATAGAATTACACACATTTAAACCTTGCACAGAATTTTTGTGTACACATATGCAGTCAGGTTTTAGAGTCATAAAACCTGACATCAAGCACAGATGCTTGATCTAAAAAGGATAAACAACTTTAAAGAATTCATATCTTTTATCAATAATGAAAACTTAGATTGGGTGGGATTGGTTTCTATTTGAAATAGAAGTTGTACAAAAATCATATGTAATAATAGTATATCAGCTACTGAGCTAAACACAAGACGACAATGTTCTAGATTTTAGAAGGATGTTAGGGATGATGGATGTTGTTCACAAAAGTGACTGCAATTTATAATGTTGCAAACAAAGTTTTAAACAGCTGCTTATTATAATTACATTATTGCCTTTTGATAAATATCTAGTTCTGAATGAAACTTGTTAAAGATAAATGAGATAACAATCTAGAATATATATATATTTTAGTTAATGGAGAAATGCATTTCAAAGGCGAGCATAACAATGACAAGTAAACTGTTTAAAACTGACACCTTCATGACACTGCATATTCCTGCAGTGTAACTTACATGGTAAGTATTGCTTAAATGGACTATTAACTGATTTAAGGCAAATTAAAGATAAAATAAGTTGGATAAAACAAAGACAACTATACCTGCTACATCATCAGATTTCATGATAGATTCTTCAAATATGTCCATCCGGCGAGTCTCCAGCGCCAAACCCAGCGCTTGTCTGTACTGTCCATCGTCAAGACATCGCTGGAACATGCGATTCACTATAGCCTCCAACCTGGGGTCAATGATCTCAGCAGAACTGTCGATGAACAGAGCTTTCCTCTTTTGCGTGTAAAAGTCAATCGCCTTCGCAATTGTCGTGTCCACATACTCGTTTCTTGCGTTCACATCAAACAAATCCCCAGCCCCGAGGGCATACGTCAATGAATCTTCGAATGCTCCTAAATGGTAATAAACTTTACTCGCCACTAAAGCCGCAAGCTGATGCTGTGAGAACACCTTATCCTCATGCAGAATCTCGATCTTTTCGATAGACTCTGATATCTCCGGCCAAAATTCATCGACGATGCAATCCAACCTCTTGAGGGCGAATTCTTTCACTTCGGATATGGGTTCGTCGAGCAGGGATATTATCCCCGCGGCTGATGTGATATTCATTTTGCTTTTTTATCACCAACAATCACTTTTTAATAGGTGTTTACTGTGTATAATCAGCGATTTTCTTTCTTCCCAAAATGAGAACAACTACGATTGGATGATTTGACAAATTCCAAAGCACAGACAAATGACAATGTAGAGTTGTTAGTGTTCCCACAAATTATAATGATGTAAGCAAAAATCATATATTTTTGTAAATTAAAGTGTGGAAAAATAGTACATACATCTATAAGTTATATTTAAATTGACTAAACTTGATCTTGGACTAAAGGGTAGTAGCTAGTAGTATTTGAAAATATTTTCTACTATCAACTTTTATAATTTTAAATATATTTTTAGACTTGATAGACCCATTTCCTTAGTTTAAGTAAATTATTAATTGTCTATGATTGTAGGTGCGTTCCAAAACCTAATACGTTTTCCGTTATCCTTTAGCTAATGCAATTTTTATTAGATAAGTATTAAAGCACGTAAACTGGTTTCATCTTATAGTAGAAAATAAAGTAATATTTTCTCTTTAAATGAATAATGAAATATTCAATCACTTTTTATGGAACATAAAAAGATGTTTGTGTTGTGTGAAAAGTTTTCGTTTTTTTTTGAACAATTCTTTTGAACTAGCTATGAGTTGTCATGTTAATGTCATAAAACGTCATTTAGCATTCCTACGTAGTACGAAACATCTGTGAAGAATTATTTTCAACAAGTTTTTCCTTCAATAATCCAAAATGTTAGATCTCTTCAGCATCTTCAGCAAAGGAGGCATAGTTCTGTGGTGTTTCCAGAGCACTAGTGAAATTTTCTCGCCCTCCGTCAACGCTCTAATACGTAGTGTGATATTACAAGTAAGTAGACTGTGATTAGGATTAAACATACCTCAAGGTAATCTAATTTGATTAATCCATCGTAACGTGGAAATTTTGCATAATTATATGCAACAATGTCATTATTGATTCATTACGTTCGAGAATTACTGGTTACGGTATTATCATTATATATTTTAAAGTTACTTCTAATATTTAAAACAACCACAACAATCGACAATTATGATTATGTTTCAGGAGCGTACAGGCAACAACACTTTTAACCATAATGCCTTAACATTACAATATAAACTGGACAATGAGTTTGAGCTGGTTTTTGTGGTGGCCTACCAACGCATACTGCAATTGTCTTATGTTGATAAATTCCTCAATGATGTCCACTTGGAGTTCAGGGACAAGTACAAGAATGAGCTGCAAAGCGGCCCCCATATCATGGATTTTGATTTCAAAACATCTTTTGATAGACTGTTACGAGAATGTGAACAGTGGGGTAAGTGATACATTATATGTAAGATTTTTAAGAAAATCAAACTCTATTCATTGTTCCTCAGGTCCTTAGTGGCTAGTTTGCACTGGGTACTAAACTAATCTGTGAGAAAAACCATGGGGTAGATACAATTTTATGAAAACTAGATACTAGATATCAACATTAAGTAATAGATTCACATTCATAATTTACTTGTCTTATTACGTTAGTATAGCATAAACACATTTATTTGTTTCAGCTAAGTCACAAGCTAAGATTCCAAAACAAATGAGAACATTTGAAGACTCACAGAAGTCTAAAAAAACTGTTGCATCAATGATTGAGCGCAAGGGAGAGGAGAAAGGCAAGAAGTCTGGTAAGCTGTCTCTATATATTCAAACTTGATAACATTCTCCTTCCAATACATAATAAGTGAGATATGCATGTTTGTGTTCATAGTCTTCTTTACAATATTGTAAAGAATGGCATTCAGATTTTCGTACAGTCCTTTCTCTTTGTATCTGAATATTTATAGCTCTAGGAAGGGCTTACAATGAAACTCCATCTCATTCAATAACAATATTATTCTCTCATTGTTTTACATCAATTTTTCTTTATTACCCAATAAGATCACGTACCAACAAGAAATCAATCAAAAGACACTGTTTTTCATTTTAAAATTCCTCATTCCATTTTTCAAATGTATACTTGTTTCTTTTTAAACCTACTACTTTAATTGTTACATTAAGTTTGGAAGAGTATATTAATATTATTGGCTTCAAAATATTATAATAAATGAGTAAATCAAATATTCAGTACTCCAATACAATCCTAATATCATTACAATATTAATATCAATGCTTTTCTTTCATTTTAGTTAAGATTGTGGAAAACAAGAACTTAACCAATGGCAAAGTTGAGGAGATACCTGAACCGGAAGATGACATTATTGCTGCAAACAGAGCTAAGCTCGCCCAGAAGATGTCTAAAACCAAGAAAGAAATTAAGTATGCATATTGTTTCTTGCTATAGTATATATATTTAATTATAAGTTCATTTATTGCAACATTGTGGCGCAGTCGGTTAGACGCTGCCTGTGAAGCGAGGGGTCGCGGGTTCGATCCGCGCACCGAGAGAAATATTTGTGCGGCCCACAAATATTTCTTCCGGGTCTGGGTTTTTGTGAGACCGAGAAGTCTCTCGTAGTTCCTGATACCCGGGATACAAGACTCAATCTTAGTGTGGGGTCAGGACTATGTTTGTGACTGTTGGGGGTTATTTATTTATTGATTATATCAAACAAAGTGTTACAATCCAGTATATACCACTGAATATAATAGTTTTTGTTATCATATGATCTGCTTACATAAAACAATTAATGTTGTTTTATCTTCAAATTGCAGTAATCTTAAATATTTAAAACAAACATCTGAATATTACTTAAACAATAATTACAAGAAGTTAAATTTTATGCATAATGAAAAATAGATATAAAATATTGCTCGCTGCAACTGCAACACTCAATACTTTTAAATTATAATACATTCAATGAGTGCACGGTGATCATTGCACTACAATTTAATATTTTTACTTATACTTTTTTTGTTATTCTCATGTAGGTGACTTATTTTGTCTTTTTGAGAATAAATTTGTTAAACCTACACCTAGATAATATGGGAAAATCCATGCGAAAGTGAGTCATACATCCAGTATACATATTTATGTGTTGTAACAGGAAGTCCCCGAAGAGTCCCAAGGTGGCGGAGCGTGTGAAGCAGCCGCGCGTGTGGGAGCTGGGCGGTGGCTCGCGGGACCTGCCCTCGCTGGACTTCAGCACCGACAAGCCCGGGGACGGAGATAATGGCATCACTCCTGATACGCATGTATGGGGTTTATATAGTCTATAAATTCATTTATATGGTTAACACAGTCATCATCATATCAGCCACAGGAAGTGAAGTATTATTAAGTTGGATGATTGAACGAAATTTATACCAACTGTTTGATTAAAACACGATTCGAAATATTTTTTGTGGAAAACATAAGCAAATCTGTCTTCAGTAGTTGGTTATTGTGGCTAGAAATGGGAATAAGGCAGCCAAATATCAAAGCTTATGTTTAATATTTTGTATTGTTTCTTGGATCCCATAATAATGGTTTCTTTTAGTAAATGTAAAAGAAAATGTTTGAAATATGTTGTGATACCTATACTAGTCAATACTTTAACTGGACAATACTGATCAGTCTAGCCACTTTACATGCCCATAAAACTAAATCGATCTTCTCACTCGTCACAGTTGGTGGGTAAGATGACAGGCGCCATCCGCGACCTGGAGGTGGAATCTGAAGAGAGCTCCAGCGAGGATGAGCAGGACAACACCCAGCAGACGCCCAAGAAAACTGGCGGCATGTTCAGCATTTTCAAAGGTATGTTTGTACCACTACATAGTTGTCCTCGGGTATCATATGAATATTGATGGTCTTTGAGAGTATTTAACGTTTAATTTTAAAATAAATGTCATGTGATACATGACTTGGCCAATGGTATAGAATATAGATTAAGTAATTTTGATTTGAGAAACAAAAAAAAAACATATAAAATTTTAGACTTAAATTACTTTAGTAAGCACTATCAAACGGCTGCCTACATGTTCACGGTGGTCGCGGGTTCGAATCCCTGGGCACACCTCTGACTTTTCGGAGTCATGTATGTATTGATAATCAATCACCACGCACTAAAACGGTGAAGGAAAACATCGTGAGGAAACCTGCATACCATAGCGATTTATAAAATTTTCTATGGTATGTAAGTCCGCCAACCCGCACTAGGCCAGCGTGGTGGACTATATGGCCTAACCACTCTCAATCGTATTCTCGATTGTAGAGTAGGCCCGTGCCCTGCAGTGGGACGTATATGGGCTGATATAGATAGATAGATAGACTATCAAACTCTTAACTAAATCTATTTCAATTAAGCATAAAAAAATAATTATTGCTTTCTTTTTGAATCTGCTATATAGCATTTTTTATTATGTGTACAATAAAGATATAAATAAATTGTTTCAGGTCTCGTGGGCTCCAAGGCGCTCACTGAAGAGACAATGCGTCCTGTCCTGGACAAGATGCGCGACCACCTCATATCCAAGAACGTGGCGGCCGACATCGCCAACAAACTGTGTGACTCGGTATCCACCAAACTTGAGGGCAAGGTGAGAACGCAGTAAATTCATTTTCTGTTAATTTGTTTAATAAATTGTAAATTATATGTGTAATACACATATCGAGTATATCTAGAATGCGATAGAAAACGAAGCAAAGTGGTAATTTTAGTCACTTCAGACACAATGCAACTGATTAATTTGCACAAAAATGCTGTGTTTTTTGATATATTTTTTTGTTATCGTCGTGTTTGGGGGTGAAATACACATAGTTTTCCTAAAATAATAATTTATACCTTTTCATTCAAATTTAATGGTACGCAATGTTTTAAATTTTTATTTTAGTTGAAACTGTTTTTACCGCCCAAACACGATAAAACTTGAAAAAACACTCACACACAACAATTTTATATTTTTTAATATTTATAGGCAATAAAATTACTATTTGCGCCAAATTCGGTCGCATTCTGTATACACCCTGTATAATATAAGTGTAGGTAGTAGACACTCACATAGATTTGTTACACAGACCATTCGATTAGAGAACGTACATACATAATTACTGAAAGGCGTGTGTGTTACATAATTTAAATTCTGCTATATTATTTTTGTTGATGAGCATTGCATAAGTAAAGACTGTGGCGTAATATTTCGTCACTTAAGCAGTATTGGGCGTCGGGACAGCAGTATGGACTTCTGTAGCCAAAAGCGCTGTTCTCAAAATATTTAGAATGGTGTTTCTCTCTTTTATTACATTTCAAAATGTTTTACAGATTACAATACAAGTATTAATTCATTTTTGTATAAATAAAGCATATATCAAACAAAGCGTTAAATATATATTTTTAAATGTTATTTGTAGTTCCTAATTTCGCGAACCGCCAATAGATGATAGATGACATATTTTTTTTCATCAATTGTGTTCAAGTAAATAGATTTCTAGTGGCTTTGTATTACTATTAAAATGTCATTGTCATAATTTAACCTTATTACCACGTAACTAAACTTATATTTTTTAACTTAATGAATGAAAACTGTGAAACGAGAGGCCGCGGGCTCGATTCCCGCACCGAGAGAAACGTTTGTGAGACCGAAAAGTCTCTCGTAGTTCCTGATACCCGCGACACAAGACTCGATCTTAGTGTGGGGTCAGGAATAGTCACATACATAGGTATGTGACTGTTGGGTATTATTTATTATTATTATTGTTTTTTGTTTCAGGTGCTGGGTACATTCGACAGCGTGGCCAAGACGATCAAGAATACACTGACGGAGTCGTTGGTTCAGATCCTGTCTCCGAAGCGTCGCGTGGACATCCTGCGGGACTGCCTGCACGCCAAGCAACAGGGCAGGCCTTACGTTATGGCCTTCTGTGGGGTGAGTTATGGCAATATTACAACTTCGCTAAATAAATATGCATGAATGAAAATGATGATATAACAGCTGATGAAGTGAAAAATGTTTAATAGGACTGTACGTAAAAATGTCTGATACTCTGTATTTTAGCTATCCGGGCAACCTGTAAGGGTATTTGAGGATCGACTTTTTAATTTTATTACACACATAAATTGCATTAAAATAAAATATTTCTGTCTAAATGGTATTATATAGCTTGTAACACGAGTAAAATATTAGTATTTTAAAGGAAAGAGTAAAGCGTAAAGAGGACTAGAACATCTTACCGTCTCTTTCACACGCGCGTACTGTAATAAAATATTAAGAGTTACGTTAGTTTAGATTAGTGATTCTCAACCACTGTGCCGCGGCACTTTTGTGTGCCGCCAAATTTCAAAAGTGTGCCGCCAAATTTTGCAAATATATAATAATGTAAATATTATTAAATTATATCATTTAAAAAGAAAAATATTTTTAACATGAATATATATTTAAATCCACATAAAAGTTAATTATTTTATTATTTGCTTTGCAACGCGTTTTTTCTTAGTGCCAAATTATGATGAAGCGGCGTGCATAGCAATAGGAATATGTGTCAAGTCGGCGCACACTTGCCACTTCTGCGTACAAAACGTGTTGTTTTAGTGATAGTTGGGATTCACAAGGTGTTGCATAGTAGTTACTGCACCTTTTCTTTGCGATATGAGAGTAGCATTGTCATTTTTACGACCAAATATAAATCAAATTATATATCAAAAAAAAAATCAAGTTCAAATTTCGCATTAAAAATATTTTTATTATTAGCTTGTAATTAATCCCTTAATAAACGTTTAGTTATTATTGTAGTATATATTAGTTTATTTCGAATATTTAAATATTTTGGCATAAACTATTTATGCAGTGTGTTGTAGTAAGTAAATACCTTTTATCTTTTTCTTTGTGTGCCGCCAAATTTTGAAATCATTAAATATGTGCCGCAACAAAAAAAAGGTTGAGAATCACTGGTTTAGATTAATTTTCTTTTGCATGCCTTTTCTTTTACTCCCACTGCTAGATTTAAAACGTTTCTAATTTGTTTCATTCTGTATAGATTTTCAAAAATTTACGTGTTTTTAATTTTTGGATTGATATAAAAAAATAGTGCGTGGAATCCTTCCGCGCGGAAGAAGCAGTGTTGTAAAAAAGCTCGAGTCGGCGCTTAAACGCTCGAGTCGACGCTCAAGCAGATTGCTCGTGCTCGAGTCGGGACTCGACTGAAGCGCTCGACGCTCGAGCAGTGGCTTGAGCGCTCGACTCGAGCTTGAGAGCGCGCTTAGATTACATAGTTAGAGAAACTGTAAAAAAGATCTGTATCTGTATCGGCCCATATACGTCCCACTGCAAGGCACGGGCTTACTCTACAATCGAGAGTTCGATTGAGAGTGTTTAGGCCATATAGTCCACCACACTAGCCTAGTGCGGGTTGGCGGACTTACATACCATAGAATTTTTTATAAATCGCTATGGTATGCAGGTTTCCTCACGATGTTTTCCTTCACCGTTTTAGTGCGTGGTGATTGACTATCAATACACACATGACTCCGAAAAGTCAGAGGTGTGCCCTGGGATTCGAACCCGCGACCACCGTAAAAAAGATAGTATAATTGAAATAAGACAATTTCAATTTTATTTTTAACGATATTTATATTATAATAGTAGAAAAATACTTATTTATTATTAGTATACAATATGCCATATGATCTACGCCATAAGGCCCAAATTACATTACAAGTGTGGTTTAGCTTTTTGTTTGTTTTTGGTTTTTGTGTTTTACTGGTGGTAAGTCTCTAATATGTGAGAGGCTGTCTTGGTGGGTACCACCGCAATGTCTATTTCTCCCTTCAAACAGCAGTTTAAATGCACTGTTGTGATTCGGATTGAAGGACATTGTAGTCAGAGTAACTACTGGACATATTGAGACTTAATATCTTGTGTCTCAGGATGGCGAGCGCAATGGAATGCCAAGCATTGCTTTGTAAATCAAGGTGTTGTTTGGTTTTGCTACTGTTCATGAGCGGTCGCATCGCTTACCATCAGGCGAACGGCGTGGTCGTCTCGCCATTCAATGCAATAAAAAAAAATAGCTGAAGTTTCTGTACAATTCCTGACTACCTACTGATTTTTCTTAGCAACTAAGTTAAATTAAATACCTACCTAAAATCATCACACACCTTTGCAACACTATATTTTTTTAACCATGAGAAAAGTCACATACTGGCCTGTATATTTTCGTTACTAACGGCCGATGCCAATAATCAATCGAAAAAAATTAGATTGAAGTCAATCTGTTTTGTTGTCAATTGTTTTCTACTTTTCGATTGGTCTCCTGTCATGTTGCCATAGTTTATTCACTACTGAGGTTGATTATTGGCAATATAGTATCAGAAAAACGATTGAGCTGTCAATCTAAAACGGCAAATTTTGGATTGGGTTTGTTTATTGGCAGCGGCTGTAAGTCTGTTCCTTCTTTTAGTTATGACTAGCTGTGCCCGCGACTTCGTCCGCACAGTTCTTCAGTAACTTCACAGTTTAACAAAAAAGTTTATTAGGTCTTTTAGTTATTTTTTAAATAAATGAAATTTTCTACAACAAATGTAGCCTAAGTTACTCCTTATTATATCAGCTACCTGACCAAAAAAGTCCCGTCAAAATCGGTCCAGCCATTTCAGAGATTAGCCGGAACAAACAGACAGACAGACAGACAAAAAAAATCTAAGGTCATTTTCGTTATAGGTATCGTGTATATAACGATATGTACTTGGACATTTTATTTATTTTCACTTTACAAACAGACACTTCAATTTTATTTATATGTATAGATAAGGCCAGCTTATACGACCAAAGTCAAAAGATAAGTAATACTCACCGTACCTACCGCCCCCCACAACTCCTAACATTTTTATTTATCACAATTTTTTCATCTATCCGTATTTAAAAACTACAACGCTTGAACGCTCGAGCGCATAACTCGAGCATGAAAGTCTAAACTCTCAACGCTCGCAAGCCTTAAACGCTCAAGCGTTTAACGCTCGAGTCTAAAACGCTCCAAAGCGTCGACTCGGCGCTCGACGCTCGACTCTCAGCGCTCATTTTTACAACACTAGGAAGAAGTAAGGCCCTATTCAGTACAACGCGGACGGTCCGCCCACGGATTAGTGCTTGCGTCCGTCGTGGATCACATCATCGTTCAGTTCGACGCGGAGCGCGATTGAGAGTGATACAGTGACACTGACAACAGTAAGCCTATGGATATGAAATTGAATTTGGTGGTTGCTGCCTATTTATTAAATAGCAGAAATCGTCGCCATGGTATAAGAAAATTTAATAGGCATCCAATCGTTGCGAAAAGGCTTTTTAAAGGAGAATTTGTAACTTTATTTTCGGAATTGCAAGAAGACGAAATGAAATTTTTCATGTATTTTAAAATGTCCATCAAGACATTTGATGAGTTACACGCGAAACTATAGTCTTCTGTGACGACGATAGTACTTTTCGTCCGCGTCGCACGACCGTCCGTCGCGCACTGAACAAGTCTGTACAAGTGCATGACCGTCCGCGCGGAGAGCGACGCGGAGTGATTTGGATCCGCGCGCGGACAGGTCTCCGCGGCGGGCGCTCCGCGTCGCTCTGAACACGTTGCATAGGATTGATACATTTTACCGTCCGTCGCGGACATCCGCGTAGCTCGTCCGCGTCGCACTGAAGAGGCCCTAAACCTCGTAAAGTGTATTTCACTTCACCACGCGCATGTGATTGGGATCTACCCACACATTCTCTTTCTTTCTCCTACTTTCTACCTTTGTGTATCTTTATTTCTCTCTTCCTCTTGCGTTGGAATATTGGACGCTACTCGTTTCTGACGCTCGCCCCGGTTTGTAACAGGTATACTACGCGCATGCGTTCGAGTGCCACGCATACACTTTTGCTCTGTCTCTTTCTATTTCTTTTCCAGGAGCGTTGAATGTTTAACTTAATAGTGCTTTCATATCTCCTCCATGGTAGGCAACCGTTTAACGCAACCTTGTTGGAATTCGCATTAGAAGTTTCACTTCAAAAAATAGAGCTAATATTTATAAGTTAGTATAATGAATAATAAAATAAATAATATTAGCCAGACGAACGGACTGCAGGTGGACTAAAGCGGTAACAGAATGGTGGCCTAGAGAGGCAAAGAGGAAGATAGGCAGACCACCCGCTCTATAATAATAATAAATAAATAACACCCAACAGTCACATACATAGTCCTGACCCCACACTAACATCGAGTCTTGTGTCGTGGGTATCAGGAACTACGAGAGACTTTTCGGTCTCACAAACACCCAGACCCGGAAGAAATATTTGTGGGCCGCACAAACATTTCTCTCGATGCGGGGATCGAACCCGCGGCCTCTCGTTTCACAGGCGGCGTCTAACCAACTGCGCCACGGAGGCTGTCAATGGATGCTGTCTATGGATGGACGACATCATTAAGTTCCAAATTGTGGATGAGACATGCACAGAATCGAAAAAAGTCGCCTACCGAGAGAAGAGGCCTATGTCCAGCAGTGGATAAATACGGGCTGATATGATGATAATGAATATGAATAACAAGAATATAATTGCAGGTTAACGGCGTGGGCAAGTCGACGAACCTCGCCAAGATATGTTTCTGGTTGATCGAGAACGACTTGTCCGTACTGATAGCTGCGTGCGACACGTTCCGAGCGGGCGCCGTGGAACAGTTGCGCACGCACACCAGGCATCTCAACGCGCTGCATCCAGCATCCAGGCACGGCAGGGATATGGTCACGCTGTATGAGAAGGGATACGGTCAGTACTCAGTTCTTACTGAACTTCAATTTCAAGACTGGATTATTTAAGATTTTTTAGACATGAAGGTTACATTACAAAATGTTCTACCATTTTATAGCTATGATCAACTATTAATAAGATAAAATAAATGAAATCACAGTTTACCATACACGCAACTATAAACATGTAATTTTATCTTATTGCACTATGACATTATATTATTTATTTTAAAATGATTAATTTGATTACAGGCAAAGACGCAGCCGGCATAGCAATGGAAGCGATCCGCTACGCCTCAGACACAAAGACCGACGTGGTTCTCATCGACACAGCGGGCCGTATGCAAGACAACGAGCCGTTAATGAGGGCTCTGGCCAAACTCATCAAGGTCAATGACCCAGACATGGTCCTCTTTGTAGGAGAAGCTTTAGTTGGCAACGAAGCTGTCGACCAACTCGTAAAATTCAACCAAGCGTTAGCAGACCATAGTTCGTCCACCAACCCGCACGTGATCGATGGTATAGTGCTGACCAAATTCGATACTATCGACGATAAAGTCGGTGCGGCGATATCGATGACGTACATCACTGGTCAGCCGATCGTTTTCGTTGGTACGGGACAGACATACACCGATTTGAAAGCATTGAATGCTAATGCTGTTGTTCACGCGCTGATGAAGTAAGGATGTGCTGTTTGTGGTGGAGTTATCGATATTTGTATCTTTAACACATATTTGTTTATAGATTTTATTTTTTAACATAAATAATAAATAAATGATATGCAATTTTCATAATGTATGTGTGTTATTTTATGTTTCGATGTAGTTTTCAAAATGAAATTATTTTGCAGTTAATGTATTGAAAACGAGTAAAAGTTTGATTTCATATCTGTGTAATGGCCACAAACAGTTGAGTAAATAAGGGCATATGGTTTTGTTTATACAGGAAAATAATTTTAAACATTAAATCCGATATCGATATTTTTATATTGTCTTATTTTTATACCAATTTTGTCTTACATTTTTCTTTGATCATAATGTTGTGTTTTTTTGTCGTAACGTAACAATACGGCTATCAAAATGGAAACATTTAGTAGAACGTACAATCACGTCAATCACGTGAAAAATATGTACTTTATGTAATGTACAAAATTATTTTCCGTACAGTAAATATAATAATTAGTTAAATAATGTTACATCAAATATGTTTGTTTAAATCTACAACATATCTTAAAATTTGACATTTTCAAAATTTTTTCCATAAATGTATTAGTGGAGTTTTATTTTTATTTCAAAATAAATGTTTATTTTTTTATGGTTTGATTTTATTCAGGTGATTTTTACAGGGACTAGGTGTAATTTTTTTTATTATTATTTGAAAAGGGTGACCACTTTGAAGTAAACAAGAAAAAAAATTTCAGATAAGAATTTGTCTCAGATAGCTTTTTAAATAGTTTTATGACACTTTCTCAGTACTTTCAAAAAATTGTTCGAGATAAAAATAAAAACATTTACAATTATATTGATTCAATTCTAGATTTGCGGTATAATTTGTTTTAAACAATTTAAAATTGTGTTATAAGTGGTCACTCGGCAATCATAGCTTTATTTTGTGTGTCATATCATAATTATGTATTTTTGTCTACTAATATGTATTTTACAAATAAGCGATGACCAGAATATTAGATACATTTATTATAGATAATTTAAATTATAATGTGTATATCGATGCTGAATGCATTTCCATACAGAAAATTCAGTACAGCATTATTAACAATTTTTGTTTTCTGAAATATAAAAGTATAGAGTGTTTAGCAAAGATTAAATATTTACAGGTATTAGCTACATCAAAATATAGCTAAAATTAAAATATAGCACTCGATAAAATGAGGCTTCGTTAGACCAATTTGCAATAGACCATTGGTTTTTTAGTTTAGCTTCAATTTTATAATTTGATTCAATTATTGAAGAATATTAGATTAAAAGACCGCTTTGCAAGAAAGTATTGTTAGAAGATACATGACAGTAATTTTAAGTATGCGTGAATAAAGCGTAGTCCACACTTTTGCGACTGGAAGTTTGGTTTACACAAAAACATTTTCTCCTTTTTTACCAGTCGTGTATAAATAGAATATAATGATTGCATACCAATTGCGATTTGATCTAGAGTTTCTTTTTCTTTCTTCTCTAATGAAAACGAACCTGGTGGTAGATAAAAAAAAAACTATCAAAATGATGTAGAACATCAATGGATTCAATAAATTATTTTCATTTTCATTCCTATAATGATAAAATCTGGCTGTATTTGTATCATTATTTTTTAAAATTAAATAGCGACTATTAAATTAAATTATATACAGTATAATTAAATTAGATTTTAGTAAATTATACCGAAACTGGTTATACAAAGGCTGTACTTAACCAAAATGCGATACTTTTGCATGGGTCATTATGCCGAGATGAGGTAAGGTAGTTGCTACCTGGGGCCCTACTATATAAATCCGAAGTTCGAATCTTCGTGACGTTATTCGTTTCGAAACCTACTCTGTAACACGAAATTCGAAACTTTGGATCGAAGAATGAATGATTCGCATATATCGGCAATCCGAATATTTACATTTTTATTTACTATATTCATCCGAAACGAAGTTCGAAACTTCGGACGAACGAAGTTTGTGACGATACGTATGTACCTACTCTGCAAATGTTCGTATTGCCGATATATTGGAGTAATTCTTCGGATTCGAACTTCGTGTTATAGAGTAGGTTTCGAAACGAAAAACGTCACGAAGTTTCGAACTTCGTTTCGGATTTATATACTACTCAACTCAAAGCTATTTATTCCAATTGTTCTAGTCGCAGTAGTGTGTACTACGCTTATAGTTAATAGATTTAAGAAGACAGTTAAATTCGAAATTGATTGTATAGAGTTAATTTTGAGTGCCTTGTATCCGGAATCAGGTTGGCATGGATTGGTCTACCTACTTAGGAAACAAGTATTACATACATACATAAACTGACGCCTTTTTTCCAGAAGGGGTAGGCAAAGTTGCTAACAGGAAACCCTGCATTTCACCTTGTGTGCTCTGTCCCACGATGTGGTAGCCTGTCGCCATATTGGGCACAAATTTCTGACTCCGGGATGATACTAAATAGAAAAATCCAATATCACTTTGCCCGACCCGGCATTCGAACCCGAGACCTCAGCTTTGCAATCATACCGTAGTAAAACTGCGGATAAATAAAAATAATAATGTTTCATAAATAAAATTAGATTGAGAAGTTGATTCCTAAGTGCGTAGCGATCCATGTCAGCTGGTTTCTGCTTGTATTGCTCACACGAACGAATAAATATAGGCTTATAACAGGATTTATACACTGCCCTATGCCTAATAATTTAAAAAAAATAGATACAGTTCAGGTTAAGATTTTTTAAATATTGTTACATTTTTTCTTCTCAGTAGGTGCAAGTATTGTCTGAGTTAAGTAAGAAAACACCTAAATTGGAAGTTATAGGATGAAATATAAATTATTACTGAGCAATAAGCGGATATTTTTGGTATATATCGAATATTAAGTACCAAAAATATCCCACAAGAAAGGTTAAGAAGCAGGAGGTACCAAACTGTATCCTATAAGAAAGGTTAAAAAGCAGAAAAGTAATAATTTTCTTCAACTCTGATGATAGATTTAGTAAATTCAATCGAAACACTTTCAGTCCAATTTGCAATACATGGTGTCCAAATTAAATTAATAATATCTATTTATTTTATACAGCGCTACATTTTTGAACTTACATACACATAGGTATTGTTTGCAGCAATCAAAATGATTAGGAATCCTTTATATATCTTGTGGAAATAACAAGTTTTAAAGCTTTACACGATCTAAATGGTCAATTAGGATAGCAATTCTGTACTTTAATTTTGTACACCGTGTAAGAGATATTTTGCCAAAAAATAATTTAAATACGCAACACATTTCCCCCTACTCTGCAAATAGGTCGATGAGACTGTTTTCGTTGTTATATTAATACTGTTGATTTTTTATATAAGTACATAGGTTATTCTAATCCGTTGTATGTTATGTATCGGTAATTTTATTATATTTCAATAATTAAATGCTGTAAACATTTAAATAAAATATATTATTACTTAAATATCTTATTTTATTTAAGTATTTCACAAGGGTCTCGTCTCAATCGTAATTTTATAATGTCCGTGCGTTGTTGTTGTTAGTTGTTGTTGTAAGTTGGTTAGACGCCGGCTGCCGAGGCAGGTTCGATCCTGGTACAGAGATTTGTGATCCACAGGTATTTTCGTCGGGTCTGTGTGAGTGAGACCGTTAATCTCTTGTAGTTTCTAATAACCACGACACTTAAGACTCAATCTTTGTATGGAGTGAGGACTATGTATGTGAATTTTGGGTGTATTTAATTATTTGTATCTCTTTTCGTCTATTATATGCTGGGTATTTTTTTTATAATCTAATGTTATTGATACGTATACATATTTTCGAATAACACTATATTAGATCGAACTGAAGATAATGATGAATTTTATTCTAAAGCACTTACAGTACTTATTTTAAATGCCCATTGCACAGGAGATAGGACAGTTTATTTCTATCAAACCCGTTTGCCATTGACCATAATAGAAAATTATGGGTGTCGCTATGTCGCCCGCTGAACAATTAATATCATTACAAAACACCTAATAATTTGCGACCTTCCTCGAATTAAACTACATCCTAATTACAATTATGCAGACCATTTCGGGACAATTGTTGTGGATGGCCGGTAGGGATAACGTGTGTGTAAATATTGCAAGAATGGACGAACCTTTCGAGTATGTGAAGAACCTAGTGGTTAATTTCAAATTGAATTACTGCTGTTACGTGGCGCCAGTGAGAATCGGACTGCTGTTCGTTGCTTATTTTAATATTGTTTTTGATGTAAGTACGTTATTATCTAATATTTATATTAATTGAATTTAATTGCCATGGTCAGTTCTATCCAGACACGGAAAGTGTATTGCTCTTCTTGGAAATCGAACTCAAATATAACGATATACAGCATAGTTACGCTGCTGTAAGAGTTGAGTGCAAGAAGCTATAACAACTATTTTTTATTCTAAATATATTTTCGATACGTTTATCATTAAATTGATTGCTATATAAAAAAACCGATCGACGTTTTGGTCCTGCATGGGAGGAAAGATAAATTTTCTGAATACATACATCCATCCATCAGCCAAAGGAAGTCCACTGCTGAACATAGACCTCTCCCAATGGTTTCCACAGAGACCTGTTAGAGGCAGGCTGCATCCAGCGACGTCCCACGACCTTTACTAGATCATCTGACCATCTTGTGGCTGGATGTCCTACGCTGCGCTTTACGCTACGTGGCCTTCATTGGAGAACTATTTGGCCCATCCCCCATCAGTTCTCCGCGCTATGAGCCTCGCCCATTGCCACTTCAACTTACTAATCCGCTGGGCTATGTCGATTACTTTAGTTCTCCTGCGGATCTCCTCATTCCTAATTTGATCTCGTAGGAAAACTCCGAGCATAGCCCTCTCCACAGCTTGTTTAGTGACTTTGAGCATCCTAATGAGGTCCATAGTCATAGACCATTCTGAATACATGCAATGTCATAAGTATTAATTTGTTTCAGCTAGCTTCTATAGTCGGAATAGGCGATGACAGCTACAAGCCGATCATATTGCAAGTGGAAGAGGTTCTTCTTCCAGACAACTTTTCTAAGCCAGTGCCGATAATATGTTACGCAGCTGAACTAGGCTTCAATATTGTCTTGTTGGCCGCTATTTACCGGGTTTGTATCATTTATTTGTAGTGCAGTTTCTATATTATCTAAATCTCCTGGGATCAACTAATATTTGATCCAGCGGTAAAATCTCAATTCTTCGATCTAAGAGGTCCATTAATTAAAACAATTTCTTCTCTGGTTTGAAAAAGGTCTATAAGCTATACAGTAAAGCTTTATCAAAATGAATCCAGTAATTGTGCTCATAAACTTAACATTTATAATATTTATTTTGCAGAAGGACACCGTTCTGTTGCGAGTGTATATGTACTGTTGTATAGCGACATTGATCACGTCTGTAATGTTTTATTCCGTGGTCATTGTTGCCATTGGAGTACTCATGAAGATTGCCACCATTTTGAGCATACGTAAGTACGAAACCTCATAAGCTACTAAGGTACTCTTTTTTAACGAAATGTTAATGGTAGTGCATTCATTCGTGTACATTATTGATGATTACGTACATCGTGAGGGCTCAGACTAGTTATAAATTATTTTATTCTTTCGATGCAAGGAAAGATAAGATAAATAAGATACAATGAAAATCACCACTGTCAATGAAGCTAATGTGTGGTGACTCATTTTAGGAACTTTCTAATTTTTATTTGTACCTGCCTTCCTAGTTTTTTCCTTTAAAATATTAAACATGCGCGGTTTTATAATGACTATTATAAAATAGGCATGTACTGCGTCAAATGATCTATGTAACAAACCCTTAACTTACAACTTGCTTTACAGTTTTCCAATGCTACATAATCCTGCTAGTTCGAAGCGCAATCGTTGAACTGAAACTTGAGAGAAAGAACGGCGAACTTCCTACCCTAGTGATGAGCTCTCTCGTACACGATAGAGAGAAGGGTTCTGACGTTGAATCTCAGACACATGATGACGAAAAATTACCTGCCTACGAAGAGGACCACAAGAAGAAGGAAAAACTCGACACTGTAGAGGAACACCCGAAAGAAGAAGTTTAATGTTAATGTGAATTAGAGAATGGTTCATTAAAATGTTATATTGTTTATAACAGTTATTTCATATCCAACTAAACTAATAGGTACCGTTTGACGTCTCATACTTTTCAAGTTTAAACAACATTGTGCAGGCGTAAGTCACATAATCATTCAATTTCAATATTTTCTGTAAAACCACAATTCCATCGTTGTAATTGAAATAGTGTGAGTTACGCCTGTAACAAAGTTGTATAAACCTGAAAAATATGAAACGTCAAACGGTACCTAACACTTTAAATGGAATATATTGTTTTTACTTTAATTAAATTGTTTGAAGGTAGTATTTATTAGTTACAATTGAATGCTATTTTTACCTGCGATTTAGTTTGTTTTGTTTCTTCTTGTTTGTCCAATTAATATACGTTTAAATATATTTCCCTATTTATTCAGAAAAAGGCACTTGCGCCAAAGTCTTAAAGTATCTTCCAGTTAGAATAACGCTTCATAATGGGTGTAGCAAAATTCTTGACCAAGTAATGCCATGAACTTTGAGCATGTGCACGGTGCAATCCAATAACCGAGTATTTTTTTTTAAATAATGCATCGTCATTTGAATTTCAAATATTACAAAGGAGTATATTAACGAGATGAATAAAATAAAACACGTCAATCGACATTGAGAACATTTATTCAAAACGCCAACACATATAAATTTGACCAAGAATATAGTAATTTTAAAAATAAATTTAATATTTGTTTCTGTCCAGAAACTAAACTTCTAAGTCACAATCTTACAAACTACATCAATATTCGTCGAAAAGTCGCGTTCGTTCACAATCAATCTACTATCACTTAAGTACATAATGTATTTTAATATACCGTACCATTTGACTCGTAAACTTATGGACTCCTGTGCATATATTGTTGCTGCGCCTACATTTGTGTTATTTCTGAGTTGTCTATTATAATATCCTTTACCCAAGTCTATAAGTCCTCTTAACAACTAATTATCTTACATTTAAAAATCTAAGCAACCACTACACATCACAGAATAAGATATCAATTATCAATTCTATTACTTACAATAAATTTAGATGACTCATTTATATTTGTTGATATTCCTCTTCAACTTGGGACTGTTTTAGTGACAATCGTATCGAGATGGGTATATCGATATAGGTTTATCGATTTTGGTTGTAATAAAATTATCGAACAAATGCCGTGTATCGCCATCGCGAGTCCGTTCATAAGGCTGCCCGTGAGTTTCCTCACTTGAGCAGTAAATAGAGAGGCGAAGTTCAGATTGATTGGCTTTATATCTACTGAATTCTTAAAAATAGTTGAAGAGGCCAATTGGCAAATATACTATCCATACCTCACTTAGAACAAAAAGTATCGAGCATTCGTATTGTAGGGAGGGGGACGCATGTCTTATAAGGTTTATGTGATACATCCTAATTTAAATTTCAAACAAACAATAATGTTTCACAAGAATAAACTGAAATTTTGGTGATATGCAGAAGGTTTTAGTATTAGTAGTTGAATTAATTTAAAATGACCAGGATCCGACTGAAAGCATAGACTACCTACACTTAAATACACAGTATATCACTTACTACCGTACTCAGAGTCATTTAATGTCCATTAAACCCTTGCTTAGTGTAGATTTTGCGAATAAAATCTTTACTAAGGAAAGATTTAATTCACATTAAATATCTCTGAGTGCGGCCGTTAGTATCGATAATTAGGTACATATTATTGAAATTGGTTATGAACAAACTTAATATATTGAACTTATTGAGCGATGAATATAAGTAATCATACAACATAATGATTTACAATATCCAACAAAAGTCAACTGAACACAACATTTTGTAACCTTTTAATAAAAATAATTAAACTAGTTTTTTTTAACCTCGACTAAAACTAACAAGGGCACCTTATTATTGTAGTCCATTAGAGTAATTTCGCCCGAATACTGGAACGCAATTTAAATATTATGTTGCACTTAACTACGTGAATCCCGCTTAAATGTACTGGCTAAGTGGGCCGTGCGCTGTTAAGAGCAACTTATTATTTGAATGGCATTCGAGTATTCGGGCATTAAACTTTTAATCCCCAGTTTAGATAGTCTTTTAAAAGCTTTATATACAAAGGCATTTTGCAAAAGCTAACGACAGATAGTAAGTAAACAAGGTACAAAGAATGTTGGCTCTACATCTAATTGAAACTCTAGTAACTTGATAACTTAAAAATACTACTGATAATATTTAACCAAAAATAAATTGAATACCGAACTTCAATTGGTGTATATTCAGATTTTTTTGCGTTCTCTTAACTATGTAATAAGATGTGCTTATTATTTTTTTCGCCTTATGTCAAGCCCACATGTAAAAACAGCTATTAAATAATAAGACTGACCTGAGAAGCTGATGATTGCAAAATATAATGGTCATGTATTTTTGAGGTTCCATTTTTTGGTGCTTAGGAGCCTTTGCACGGAGTACTTTTAACGTGACAAGGACGTGGAAAAGTGTGCGTTAATGACCTTTGAACGTAATTCAGACGCACTGGGTAAACCTATGCACAGTTTAAAACAAATTGTACCGATACAAACGAGCTTATGCGGCGATATAGATGCGTTGCAATCACACGTATATTTTATACAAAAATCAACAAGGTGAAATTAGCCGAGTAGAATGAATTACTCCCCCCCCCCCGCCACTTTCGCTGACAGTTCATAAACAAACATAATTTATGCAATACAGCCACATCTTTGTATACGCTTCTCGCGGTCGTTTGAATCGTTAGGCGTTTGTAATTTGGGCATTGTCGAGGTAAAACTACACTATGAGCAAAGACCCTTAAAACCGCATTTAAAAAGGTCTATTCGCTTGGAAGCTAAGGTTTTGATCTTCAATAACGGGTAGCTTATTATTGAGGACGAAACTCAAAATTCGCCTATTTTAAGAACAGGTCAGTTCAGTTTTTTAATAACTATTATGACTTGATATATTCAAATTCAAATGTAACTAGTTGATAATTCCTCGCTGCAATACAATTAGCACCCGTGTCTGTAATAGAAGCAGATAAGCATACTTCTATTATTTTCAATGAGAATCATGTCAAGTTTATATGTATATGAACTAAATAGGTATTGCCGATTGTTGGATGACCTATACCCTATTTCCATCCTTTTTTCTTCCCGCTCCCCTCTCGATTTCATGTGCTGGCAACACACATATGATCCAAGCATTGTAGATGTTCATGGGCAGCAGTGATCACTTATCATCAGGTGACCTGCTTGCTCATATGCCAGACCTATGCAATAAAAAAATTACCAAAATCCTTCATACGTATGTTTTACATACATAGTGTGTCAACCCTAAATCAAGTTAATCAAAATCCTACAACTAAATAATGCCTATTAGGCGTGTTTTGCGACTGAAAGTGGATAGGTCTCATTCTAGCATAGTAGCCAAATCAGTACCATATATATCTTTGCCCTGAAAGAATTGGCAATACCTACTTGCAGATAGATTTTACATACCGGGTATACCAAGACTGCTACCCAAAACGAAGCCGGGTGGTAGTTTTAGTGACTACAAACACAATGTAACTAAAAATTTCGCAAAGAAACGCGACATTAATTTTTAATGATTATATATTAATTTTTAATGAATAACGTCATTTTTGGGTGGTAAATCCATAATTTTTGCTAAAATAATAATTTTAACTGTTTTATTTATACCTTAGAGTATTTATAAATAAAAGGGTATAGACTATTATTTTAGGAAAAAAATGTATTTACTACCCAAATATGGCATTAGGAAAAAAAATACAAAAAAAATGGTCACTTTTTTGCAAAATCTTCTGTTGAGTTGTGTCTGCAATCGTTTAAACTACCACCCGGCTTCGTTTTCGGTAGCAGTCTTGATATACCCTGTACATAGTTTATCCTTGTGCGACCAAAAACGGAGCCGAGTGCTAGTTATAGTGACTATTGAACGTTTTTTGTGAAGTTTTAAATATCCTCGTGTTTGGGTGTAAATCCTTTGATTTCGTTAAAATAAGAAATGAAACCCTTGCGTACCATAGCTTTTAAAAATAAATTATTATTTTAGTAAACACTATGTATTTAGGAAAAAATAATAGTTGCATTGTATCTGAACTCTAAAGCCACTAAAACTACCTACCTTCGTTTTCGTTCGCAGTCTGGATACACCCTGTACAATGTAGATTTTCTCGTGATGTTTTTTTTTCACCGATAAAACTAGCAAAAATATCGTACTTGTTTGCGCCGGTCTAAGTAACTTATTATAAAAAAAATATAAGTGTCTTAGGTTATACATGTAATGTATGAGTAGTATATAATTGTCAACAATGAGCCTTGATATATTTATTTTAACCCTTTCAGACCTGGTATTTAAGCTATCACAACTTAAATTTGCTTAAACAATCATAACAATTTAACAAAAAACTATCCTATAAAAATACACACTGGATTTATAAAAAAAAAACTGTTTCTTTTCTAAACATATTTAATTCCCAATCGTAATTGGCAGATCTCAAAGGGTTAACTACTTACATAAATGAAACTTACAAGAATAACAGAGGTAACTTCAGTAAAAATAGTTGAAGTTTGGCATGTGAAGTGCCCGCCATTTTGTCTTTAATTTACTTTATTTACTTGCTGATATTCATCTTGTCCATGCTTCTGACGAGGCCGCGTCCTGTAATAAACCATTATTTTTAGTTCTGTATCTGTATCAGCCCATACACGTCCCCCTACAGGGCACGGGCCTCCTCTACAATAGAGAGTACGATTGAGAGAGGTTAGGCCATATAGTCCACCACGCTAGCCTAATGCGAGTTGGTGGACTCACATACCATAGAAATTCTTCTAAATTGCTATGGTGTGCAGGTTTCCTTACGGTGTTTTCCTTCACCGTTTTAGTGCGTGGTGATTGACGATCAATACACACATGACTTCAAAGTCAGAGGTGTGTCCTGGGATTTGAACCCGCGACCATCGTGAACATTTTGGCATTATTTTTAGTAGTTTCTCTTAAATCCTTTTTATTGTGTAAATGGCGAGACGAGCAATCCATTCGTCTGATGGTAAGCGAGATGATCGCTTATAGACAGTAGCAAACCAAACAACACCGTGAATTAAAAAGCAATGCTTGGCATTCCACTGCGCTCGCCATCCTGACACAAAGATGTTGACTGACTGACCTGACTCAATTTGTCCAGTAGTTACGTACAATGGCTATCAAACCGGAACACTAAAGTGCATATTTTACACTGCTTTTTGGTGGGAGAAGAAGACATTGCGGTGGTACCCAGGCGCCCTCCCACATATGAGACCTTCCACCAAAGAATAAATAAAAATGCAAACACCCACCACTTTTGCATAACATGTCACTTACCTCTGCCGAAACCACTAGAACCGAGCGTGGGGAAATTGGATTCCGTAAGTTCAGGCGCCAGTTGGATACGTTGCGAGTCTGAAAGGAACACACCAGTACAGTACAGTACAGTACAGTTTTTTTTTTATATCTGTATTAGCCCGTATACGTCCGACTGCAGGGCCTTTTTTACAATCGAAAGTACGATTGAGGGGGAGTTAGGGCAAATAGTCCACCACATTGGCCTAGGGTGGGTTGATGGTTTTTTTTCATTATAATTTATTTATCACGTCACTGCTGTGTTCTATCTTCTATCTTTGCATTGTCACAATTTGAATGCGATTAGATGGGATGGGATGGAATGGGACCAGACGGGACATGGGAGAGAATGGAATTGGAAGGAAAGGAAAGGGTTCTACTTATACAAAAGCAGGTTTTTAAATGTTTCTAGTGTGAAATGAAGACAAGATATATCTGCAGCTGCCTAGCCTGTATTGAACTGATAAGTACATAATATGTAGTACATAAACGGTGTAAAATCACTTGATACTTACAGTCTGTGGTCGGCTTGCGAAGTGGAGTGAAAGTCCTCTTTTCTTTGGGCACTTCTGTAAATGAAAAAAATAAATACTTTTAAGACTTTCATTTTAATTATTCTTGATATACCCATTAAAAAATAATTATTGACATGAAGATTGACAATTGATGAGCATTGTAGGGATACAATAGGGTATTACGGCAATTTTTGAAAAGTATCTCAATTATACCCTGACGTGCTAATAAACCACTAAAAAATATATATTTTTTTGAGATTTTTAAGTACCTTTAAACTACATTTAAATTTTACGTTTTTAAAATTCGCGCGTTATTTCACAAAAACAATTATGCAATGGACGACATTTTTGGTCTATGGTCATGTCGTTATATCGTCTGGTAAACAAATGTGGTTATGTTATTTGTATGTTTACGAATAAGTGTTTGTGTACGACGTAAGTGTTTAAATTTTATGATGAATTATTATTCTAAATATCATTGGTGTGCTGTTCCTCAATGCAAGAATACTAGTGTAAAAACACCGGACAAATTATGGATTCAAGTGCCAACTGATTTAAATATGAGAAAAACTTGGTTTGAAGTTGCGAAAAGGGATCCCGAACTTTTAAATAAAAAAACTCGTTTGTACTTTTGTGAAGATCATTTTGATGTAAGTATCTTTAAACATTACATAAATTCGGAAATCGGAGGATGACAAACTGTGATGACAAATAACACTGCCAGTGTCACTGGTACTGACAAAGTTTACCAAGCGATTTGACGTCATTAACATGGCGGCTACATTTCATGTTGTTTCGAACAGATTAAAAAACCAGATTATTTTGTATTGAATTTAAAAAAAAGATTTCAGTATTTTAAGATCTAAAACTGACGTTCTCCAACTGATCTATGCTTATTATATTGCATTAACACATTTTTAGATTTTTTCCTTTTATGGTAAAATACCCTATTGTGTGTAACTATTGTGTAGATTTCTCTCTCTCTTCAGCCACAAGAAGTCCACTCTTGAATGTGGGCTTCATACAATGACTTGTACTTAGAATAAGATTTTACTTAATATAATTATTTAAAAGTACTTACTGTTGTGGGCGGTGATAGGAGTAAATAAATCTTGATGCGTGTCATTGTTCACTGAAGAGTTGTATGATGAACCAAAGTCGAATGATGCCTGGAACATTAATGCTTTTAATATAGATAGTTTATTTATTTATCCTTTTTCCATACATAGAATAAGTTACATTAAAGAAATAACATAATAAAAAAGTACAAAAGGCGGCCTTATCACACCAAGCAATTTCTTCCAGGCAACTTTGAGTGTTCAACACACTTTGCTTTTTCCTGGGTCCTTACACTGTAAGATGAAGCAGAAGCGTTTACATAAGCTGGTAACATTTATTTATGGCAAAAGTTAATTATATTAGTACAGGCATTTACTATCAAGTAATTAGCCGTCATTTTGTAGGATATAACAATGTCCATTTTGAATTAATACAGTAGTTTTCACTGATTTATTTTTATATTAATTCATGCCGAAAGGAGATTGTCCCGCCCGCACACCCGCCACTGTCAAGCCAGGATCAACAGTGGCACGCAATGTAATGACACCGAACATTTAAACTCGGCGAGACTCCGGGAATGTCTAACTTGTAATCAACCCGCAACGAAATTAATCAGAAAGTTTAATTTAACTTATAGGAGTTGGAAATAAATTATTGTCCACTTCCCTCCGTGCAAAGCGGGTGACAAAACATTGAACTAAACTAACTAACTTAATTCATACATAAAAGGTATTTTTAAACTTTTTCCATCAAACAATATTAAAACGGTTTATACAGTGAACAAGTGGCGATAGGAATATCGAACTAACCGGAATTAGTGCTGGGCATGGAAATAGACTAGACTCTTTCACATATTAGGATGGAATTTATTTCACCTATGTATTCACACCTCTGTCTACACCTTTAGTGAACAACCGTAAGCTTATGTCCTATAATAAATAAGTGCATTACATACCTGGCTATGGGCAACGCTCGGGAGCGCTCGTTCACGCCTCTCTTCTCTGTACGAGATGATGCCCTAAAACAACATAACACAATAAATTAATTATCATACAATAAATTCAATTATTCGTAAAATTGAACCTACCCCAACTTTCGTACATTCTGGTTTATCCCATGGTTGTCTGCCAGATATTGCTTCGAGCAATAAGACCGCCGCATGAGCATTTTTAGCTTTTGTTCATGTAATTATGTCTAGTTTTATGTATTTGGTGTACAATTAAGTGTTAAATAAATAAATAATGAATTAATCTCACTTATCAATGGTACAAGATAAGCCACTGAAATACACCTAGTTTTCAAGTCCATCAATATATTAAGCACTAAGTGAGTTTTTCGATTTCAAATAAAAAATTTGCCTGATATTAGTGGCGTAGCTATCTTTAGTGGTACCTAATGCAGGAGTAGATGGTAGCACCCCAAAAACAATGTACATGGTCATTTTTATATAGTGTTCCGAAATGAACTCACATTCAATGAATCAAGTAATGTAAATGAATCAATATTGTGTTAAAAATGTTCATGAATTACAATTTTTTTCATTATACATACTATTTCTTGTGATCCGATTGTTGATTATTTTGTTTATTTTATGTGTATATTTTTATGTATTTGTGCCAAATATTGGAGCCACGCTGTTGTTAATTGTTTAAAACATTAGCATGAATGAACTAGCTCGTCCTGTGCGGTCACTGTCTCACAAGAAATCGAAGTGAAGTCTCCCTTTCCTCTAACCATACTTTTCCCTTTCCGCTCCAATCCCGATTGGATGTGCATCACATCCACAATCCAAGTTGTAGATGTTTATGGGCGGAGGAGATTACTTACCATCAGGTGATCAGTTTTTCATACGCTATAATTAAATTATAGTTTAATTTCTGAAGATTCTGTATAAGATAATGTTGTAATTTGTATTATATTTAAATTATTGTATTGTCATCGGTCGTGGATAAGTGTGCTAAATTTCGAGTCGATCCAACGTTTTGTAATGCCCGAAAATCTTCAAAGATTCCGTTACATACATACACACGCACGCACGCTCGCACGCTCGCACGCACGCACGCATGCACACACACACACACACACACACGCACGCACGCACGCACGCACGCACGCACGCACGCACGCACGCACGCACGCACGCACGCACGCACGCACGCACGCACGCACGCACGCACGCACGCACGCACGCACGCACGCACGCACGCACGCACGCACGCACGCACGCACGCACGCACGCACGCACGCACGCACGCACGCACGCACGCACGCACGCACGCACGCACGCACGCACGCACGCACGCACGCACGCACGCACGCACGCACGCACGCACGCACGCACGCACGCACGCACGCACGCACGCACGCACGCACGCACGCACGCACGCACGCACGCACGCACGCACGCACGCACGCACGCACGCACGCACGCACGCACGCACGCACGCACGCACGCACGCACGCACGCACGCACGCACGCACGCACGCACGCACGCACGCACGCACGCACGCACGCACGCACGCACGCACGCACGCACGCACGCACGCACGCACGCACGCACGCACGCACGCACGCACGCACGCACGCACGCACGCACGCACGCACGCACGCACGCACGCACGCACGCACGCACGCACGCACGCACGCACGCACGCACGCACGCACGCACGCACGCACGCACGCACGCACGCACGCACGCACGCACGCACGCACGCACGCACGCACGCACGCACGCACGCACGCACGCACGCACGCACGCACGCACGCACGCACGCACGCACGCACGCACGCACGCACGCACGCACGCACGCACGCACGCACGCACGCACGCACGCACGCACGCACGCACGCACGCACGCACGCACGCACGCACGCACGCACGCACGCACGCACGCACGCACGCACGCACGCACGCACGCACGCACGCACGCACGCACGCACGCACGCACGCACGCACGCACGCACGCACGCACGCACGCACGCACGCACGCACGCACGCACGCACGCACGCACGCACGCACGCACGCACGCACGCACGCACGCACGCACGCACGCACGCACGCACGCACGCACGCACGCACGCACGCACGCACGCACGCACGCACGCACGCACGCACGCACGCACGCACGCACGCACGCACGCACGCACGCACGCACGCACGCACGCACGCACGCACGCACGCACGCACGCACGCACGCACGCACGCACGCACGCACGCACGCACGCACGCACGCACGCACGCACGCACGCACGCACGCACGCACGCACGCACGCACGCACGCACGCACGCACGCACGCACGCACGCACGCACGCACGCACACACACACACACACACACACACACACACACACACACACACACACACACACACACACACACACACACACACACACACACACACACACACACACACACACACACACACACACACACACACACACACACACACACACACACACACACACACACACACACACACACACACACACACACACACACACACACACACACACACACACACACACACACACACACACACACACACACACACACACACACACACACACACACACACACACACACACACACACACACACACACACACACACACACACACACACACACACACACACACACACACACACACACACACACACACACACACACACACACACACACACACACACACACACACACACACACACACACACACACACACACACACACACACACACACACACACACACACACACACACACACACACACACACACACACACACACACACACACACACACACACACACACACACACACACACACACACACACACACACACACACACACACACACACACACACACACACACACACACACACACACACACACACACACACACACACACACACACACACACACACACACACACACACACACACACACACACACACACACACACACACACACACACACACACACACACACACACACACACACACACACACACACACACACACACACACACACACACACACACACAGGCGAAGTTAATAAAAGCGTATTAAATATTACTAACATTGATATCGAAGTCGTGCGGCAGATGTTTCCCGGGCACTGGCGGGATGTCCAACAGCGGCAGGCACGTGTCGATGATGGTATAGGCCCAACGCTTCACGCGGGACGACGTGCAATCGTTACTCTTGTCCACAGCCTCGTGGTGCTGGGGACAAAGTCATCATCATCATCATCTCAGCCACAAGAATAATGCTGAACACAGGCCTCCCCCAAGGATCTCCATATAGACCTGTTGGAAGCACTTGCTAGCAACTTCCTGCAATTTTAGCCAGGTCGTCCGGCCACCTTGTAGGTTGGCGCCCACAATTTCACTTGCGTGTACGTAAAAAAAATATTCAATAAAAATGTAGTATATTACACTCCGTAAAAGGAAACTTTATTTTGCCTAGTGTACACTCTTTTGACGTTGGGTTGGTAATCGGACGCAGGTAGCTCAACAACATAACAATACTAAATTATCGCCGGGCAACTGAGCAGAGCACATGTCGCTAACATGTCGGCGGGCAACACGTGCAGGTGCGTGTCGCCGAAATGATTCTTTCCTTATAGGCCGCCGGGTTGTGACCGCGGGCTATGTCGCCGGGCTGGGAGCTTTGGTGTCTACTGTATCAGCCCATACACGTCCCACTGCAGGGCACGGGCCTCCTCTACAATCGAAAATACGATTGAGAATGATTAGGCCATATAGTCCACCACGCTGACCTAGTGCGGGTTGGACTTACATACCATATAAATTCTTATAAATCGCTATGGTATGCAGGTTACCTCACGATATTTTCCATCGCCGTTTTAGTGCGTGGTGATGGACTATCAATACACACATGACTCCTAAAAGTCAGAGGTGTGTCCTGGGATTTGAACCCGCGACCACCGTGAACATGTTGGCAGCCGCGACTAGTCGGTTTACCAACAGGCCATCACGCACTATCTTTGGTGTGTAGTGCGCTTTATATTGGTAATATTCCCTTTAGTATATTTGTAGTGGGTAGTATGGACGTACCGCACAGGCGAGTCCCGGCGTGTACTTGAACAGGTCCTTGTGCAGTTGGTTGGTGGCGAGCGACTCCTGCGGAAACCCCTCCGTGTCACAGGATCGCAGCGCGTTGGCCAGCGTGAACAGCAGCAGGTCCGCCTTGTACACGCGGAATAATGCGTCGTCCTCCGCTGTACACGGGACGTAAAATTGTAGTAGGCAAAATACCTTCGCAATTATATGTTGTTTCTACAAATATTGTTATATATGTATACAGGGTATATCAAGACTGCTACCGAAAACGAAGCAGGTCGGTAGTTTTAGTGAATTCAGACACAACGCAACTAAACATTTTGAAAAAAAAAAAAAAACAATTGTTTTTTAATTTTTTTTTTCCTTCTTCGTATTTGGGTGGTAAATCCATAGTGTTTTCTTAAATAATAGTGTACCGCCTTTTATTTTTAAAGACGCTATTGTACGCAAGGCTTTAAATTATTATTTTAGCAAATACTATGGATTTACCACCCAAACTTGATAATATAAAACTAATAAAAATAATTGTCGCGTTTCTTTGCGAATTTTTTATTTGGATTATGTTTGTAGTCACTAAAACTACCACCGGCTTCGTTTTCGGTAGCACTCTTGATATATATAGTCCACCACGATGGCCTAATCCGGGCTGTCGGACTTTACATACCTCTTACAAATTACGAGTATTCTTAAAAAATATAATAGCACCATGCAAAATACCATCGAAACTAATTGGTATTTCTACAAATATTGTTACATAAATATTTCCATTAATCATATGTATCTGGCTTACTTTAACACTAACTTATTTTACTGCACTCTACAGCCTTATTCATAAACAGTTTTAAAACCTATTATAGTTGTCAAATGTTTTGTCCATTTCGAATAACTTTTGAATTCAGGTTGAAGTTTGAGCGAAGAAGACAACACATTCGAAAATTAAAATAGGTTTGAAAACTGGCTATGAATAAGGCCGTTATTCAACAAATATAGAAATATCATATAAGTTTTTAGTCTCAAAACAATGTCTGGAGTGTAGCCCATTACGAATTCCATGACCAAGAGAAATCTCAACATATTATGCAGACAATAAACCAATAAAATTAATCATATACAAAATATACATACCAGCTCTATTGCACAGCTGCCATATAAAGTTCTGTATTATTTCAACTTTGTCAGGTAACGTGAACAATGGCGGAAGAATGACCATGTTCCGATCGTTTTGCTTGAGGTAATCAATGATGTTTGCTAGTATGGGCACAAAGTCGTCTTTGGCGAGGTCCTCGTCCAATGTGTCGAGACCATACATCCGCTGAGACAGCTTTACGTCATGAGCGAATCCCAGGGGTATTACCGCTAAAAACATAATCTTTATTATCATAGTGGTTATAATCCTGTTTTACCACTAAAAATTATCTTTCTCAAAAAATTCTGGAATGTTCGAAATCTGCATCCAAATGTGATACTTTCTGGAGAGTAACGAAAGATAAACTGCATCTACTGAAAAATTAGGATAGGGATAAAATAATGTCTTAAATATCGTAAATTTTAATAATACTAAGTGTGCACTGCAGCATACAAGTGTGCCACAGGGTTTATGCCTAACTACCTAGCGAGAATCATTGTCTATTTCGATCAGATACTTTTGGTCAGATAGATAGTTTAGAATGCCAAAACAAAATAGTAAACATGTTGTATTCGCCCTGCAGACAAGAAAAGCTTGAGAACCCTTCGCCATTTTGTTCATTAAATTTACTCTTAAAAAAAACCGTGTCTTACTTGGTTTGATATATTCATGGTAGCTATTCTTGATTCCATCACGAAGACTGAATTGCACAATAGTGAACTCTCCAATCAGATAATCGTGTCCGGCTTGGCACAATTCTATTACGTCCATCAAATAAAAATTCTCGTCAAGTATAGCTGTAGGAAATCAGAAATATGCAATAAACAAGACAAGTTGACATAACCATAATAGCAAAAACATTGTCTGAAAATCATTATAATTTTCATAAATAGATGTAAACTGGGTGATATTAACATATTGTGTTTAATTTAACCCACATATTTCTCATCATGCCAGGTGACATAATACAAAAATTGAAAAACACCTTGAGTTTTTGTCAAAAATCATGAATTTAGTTTTGAAGATTTTTGGCAACCATATGTAGATATGAGTAGATTTACTGCTTATCTGAGCTTTGGTTTAATTCAGGATCTCATCTGAGCAGTAATTAGTATTGCACCTACCTGGGTTGATAAAAAGCCTTGAAAACCAAAATATTGAATACAAGTACTAAAAAACCAGTACAAAGCCTTGCTTTCAAGTTAACATGTATGCGTAAGGCCTGCATATTTTTACAACATATTGTCAGTCTGACAGAACCATGGATTAAACCTAAATATACATACATTGGTCAAAACATTTGAGTTTTACAATATTCCGAATGTCCTTTCTCTCAGCTTCCTCCGCAAGCTTCTCAGTTTTTTTATTATTCTCAATGACGGAGAGTGGCACACCATGAGATGTGAATTTCTGGTCTAGACCACCCCTTTCCTTCTTTGCCATCGTTTCATATTTAGCCTTTGCTGCTGGAGAGATTTTCTGGCAATAAAAATATTTTTTATTATAACTTTTACTGCTTTTAGAACATTTGAGGATCTTGACAATAGGTTGAAAGTGGTAACTATGAATGGTGCAGACACCGGTAGGTCAAACAAATTAATAAATTTGCACAGCTTAAGACAATTACTAAATTGGATTCTCTTGTAGTTATTTATGGTGTTGGTGTATGGTTGCATTATGTTTTTTACATTGACATTGAATAAACCCAATTTCAACATAGTCAAAGTAATTGATCCAAGCTGTAACAACATTGAATCAATTAATTTAGCATTTTCTTTCTTAGAAAAGAGACAACATGTGGACAGACAATTTTTGCAAGCTCAGTCAATAGATTTTGTCATTTTACCTGCCAGGAGGGGCTGGCTGCATCTGCCAACTCCTTCATATTAGCAAATGTGACACCCAATTTCTTCTGCTCTTCCCTAAAGTGTTGCATGTAGTAAAAGAAAGCATTTTTGGGTGTTTTCTTAGGCATCTTCTTGTACTACTACCTGCAAAAATATGATGAAATGCTATATCAGCTCTGTAATACTATGTAACGCCGGATAATAGGTTATTCTTGCAGTCTCTACTATATTGTCTATTGAGTATTGACATTGTGGAAGAAATGGTAATATTATGCTATATTTTACTAGAAGTGCATGCCTTGGTAGACCAAACCATCTTTGGACGAACAGAAGTTCGGCAAAATAGTAAGAACCTGTATATTTATTGTTGATCTTACTATAGTTGTTGTAATGCTGATGGCACCTGGCTCCGCTATAGTTATTACAGGGAGATTACCAATAAATGCTATTCAAACTAATTAGTTAGACTTTCTAAAACTTTAATGAGAAAGGTAAATCAAGAAGTCGGATTTGGTTTACAATCCATATACATCGCTTGTATCGTACGTGATGTTGAATTTTGTACTAAAAATTTGAAATTAATGGAAACCCTCGTAGTAATTTTGTTTCGTTAACAGTATTGCTTCAATTTTATAATGCTGTAACGGTAGTCATAAAAACCTTTTTTTACCATACTTACGATTGGAGCAGGTCAAACAAGTGCTTGTATTGCAATTTTGCTAAAGGTAAAATCACAGTTGTAAAAGGTTGTAAACTGTTGTAAACAATCGGGTATTCCAAGGGTATTCAGGGCCAAAGAATACGAATAGAGTATAGACCACTATTCATAATAAGATTTGAAATTCGCAGACCGCAGACTGCAGTTTCCACTTTCTTTGTGAAATTAAATTTCAAATAAGTTATTCCGACTTCCGAGTTCGTCAATCACATTCAGAAATCACAATTTACAACAATTAACGTATTACTTAGCAAATTATTTTTATTGCAACTTACAGCACTGCAAATAAAATATTTGTCACAGATATTTGTAACGTAGTGTTTTAAATTCTCTTTGGATATTTGTGGCAGAAGATTATCAGAATTCAGATTTATATCTGACTTGTGAGCTGACTTTAAGGCCCCATTCACATGGGCGCTTAAAAAGCGTCGACTTCGATGATTCTTTACCGACCCCGTCTGCCAATGAGAAATGAAGATTTTATGTCAAGCGCTCAAAGTCGAAAATCTGACAGCGCTCGATAAAAAAAAGCCGCGTTTTAAAACCGCCCTTGTGTGAACAAATATTTCATTGCAACGTTTTTTTTATCGCATGTTGAAATAGCACAAGAGCGAACAGGGCCTAACATATAAAATAATTATAACGTAGTGAATACATACTTCTTGATATTGGTTTGGCTTTGGTATTGAGGTAGTACTACTTGGTCTGTGTAATGAGGTATTGAGTTTGGTTGATCGATCTACATAATATATAAATCCAGTCTTCCAACCCCAGAGTGCTTGATATAACTTCCAACTGTTGATCCAATCATAGAAATATGATAAAATTTGTATTTGAGAGAGAGTAATTTCATAAAATACTTGAAATATCCTAGAATTTTGTATAAATTGTCAATTCATATAAATATCTCTGATATGATAATGAGATATATTAGTAGCGAGATATACAATTACTGTATGTTTTATATAATAAGCCATAAGAGTTGCCTTCAAGTGACTGAACCAATTGCAAATCTAAAGGACACCAGAAAACAGCTCTGGGGCTTAAGATACCCCTTCCTATCGAACTTCAAAGTCCGATTGTAATGATCCAGAATGTCACATTTGGTGATGTGCCAATTTGCTCCACCACATTCATCAGGAAAGACAACCTATTGGACCGAGAAACTGTAAAGATCTTGAATATAAAACTAAATATGTTAGCCATTGACATGGACGAAGTAGAGGAATCTAGTAAATGACATATATATAATAAAATCAGTCAAAAATGTATCTTAAAATACGGACGTAGTGATATGATATCGAGAGTGGTGGATATCATATCACTACGTCCGTATTTCCACTCTCAATCGTATTCTCGATTGTAGAGTAGGCCCGTGCCCTGCAGTGGGACGTATATGGGCTGATACAGAATACAGATATGATATCATCATTTATCAAACTCACATAGTAGGTATTGGGCAATTTGAACATTAAAATTATTTGAGTTTGGAAGACCATGTAGGAGGGTCATTATACTCAGAACAATAACTAAAGCATAGAAGGAGTCTGAAACATACTCATATACTTATCCTGTTTTTTCCAATGGGCCAACATCATGGAAGAGAATGAGACATATAATATGTGCCAAGGACGGCTCATGTTCACTGATGAAACGTCAAATTGCTATGTTGGGTATGATTACGCGACCGAATTAAAAAGTGCAGTTATGTCAAATGTTACAAACGGCCAAAGCGCCAACACAATTTTTTGTTTTTTTTTTTAACCTTGTCTGTCCCACTGCTGGGTAAAGGTCTCCCTCAACTCCTTCCACTTATCCCTATGAGTTGCTGATGCCACCCAAGTGCTGCTAAATTGGTCGAGGTCGTCGCGCCACCTTTTCCGAGGCCTGCCGCAACACAATTTAGTTACGACATATTCAATAGTGATGTGCTGCACATTTTATCGATAATATAAATAATGTATGATGCCATATGATATAAACTTAGTGTTTCATATTAAAACGCCTTCATTGCAGATTCTACAGATGACGACATTAGGCAAAATCGGATTCATGCTGTTGCGCGTACAAATTTCCAATGGGAAAAACAACACCGTATTTGTTTAAGATTGAAGAGAGAGAAAGAAAGAGAGATAATCATATCCCAAATAAGCATAAAAGTAGGCCATATAGTTTTACCAATCGAATAGACTGCATATTATATTCTTTATTTTTCTTTCAATCGTTTTTTTTATCACTCTTAATAAATACGACATAATAATAAAAAAAAAACTTCTATTTTCACACATTTCTTCAACGATCTAATGGCATTTGTTTAGCTTGCTTGCTTGAGCTTTTCTCATTTGCCTGGACGACTCTTTTTTCTGCATTAATTATTTCAAAACATTCCTTCTAGAGGTTCTCTATTCATCTGTACACTTGATTTTACAGTATATCGAGTATTCGTATTTTTTGCCAATTTTAAAGTTTTAGTCAGAAAAACCCACAAACATGTGAAATGGTACCCTTCATGGTGGATAGAGAATTCACCGAAATTTGTGTTAATAAAGAAGTTCCGACCTTACTCTTCATAATTTTCGATGTCATCATGTTCATGGCAAAACTTTACTCTTTAGAGGCTTTGCGTACTAGCAGATTAACGCAATCACACATGTAATGTTTTTTTACATTTAAATGCGGAAGTTTCAACTGCTAATTCAAAATGGGTTTTCATGGGAGTTCTTATATTTTTGCTAGTTTGTTTTTATCTTAGTAACAACTGAGGACACCAGAAGACACCTTTTCAAAAAAAGTGGATCATCGTATTATATTTTTGTTCTTTAGCTACAAAGATAAGACACAAGTTTTTAATAAATAAAAAAATGGCTACGGATTTGAAATAAATAATAATGATTCATGTATGAATATCTACCACTGTGTCTACGAATTTGCTATAAATAAAGTTCATCTATCGATATCGATAAACTATCTGAAGAGATCACAGCACAATTATTTCTTGTTGTCAAAATTATAGTGTATGTTGAAATGTCAATAGCACTCCTTCTATGCTATTCATTGTTCTGAGTCATTAAAAAGCTGCGTTTTGTTCTCTAAAAGTAGCGTAATCGTAATAAAATATATAAAATCTGAATTTAAGCATTTAATATTCCAAGCTTCGTATTAATACAAAACAGAAAATTGTAACATAAGTACTGAATAACTATGAAATTCTTTATTACATAGAATAGATGAAATATACAATAAAATAGGTTTTTGTTTTATTTTGCACGTTTTGTTATAAACATGCATTTGACGTATCACTTGTTTGACGGAATTTCATTTTTTAATCAGTCTGTGATTCTGTAATGGTGATGGTTGCGTTTCAACACTTTTCAAGTTGTTTCAAGTGAAGTGAGATTGTGAAAGAAAAAAATATTTACTTTAAATCGAATTATACAACCCGTGCAGTGTTTAATTTATGTGCTATTGTAATTTCCTGTACGCGTAATATTGAGTTGGTAAGTGTCATAATTTTGTATGATTTAATTCTATTTGATGTATGTTATCCCCGATAATTTTTATATTAATTGAATTTTAAACGTTAAAGAATCACAAACCGATTCAATAGAATATATTGTGCTGTACTCTCGGCTAGATTTGCTCTAAATGATCAATATCCGCTGTGTTGTGAGTCCCTCGTGCGTTGTAGTGCGACTAAATCGTCTGTCAGTATAATAAATATTGCATTCGATGATAGATTGTGACCCGGAGAGACGCTAAACAACCTCAAGATTTTTATTGTAAGTTATAAATTTGTGATATTCACCTAATACCTGTTATCAAATTCTACCTTTTCATAGCTATTCTACTTAAGCCTTTTCAAGTAATTAAGTTGTATATCTCTTGTAATTAAAAAGAATTTGCGATAGTTTGGGACATCTCAAAAGATGATTCTAGTGGCTCATAACTATTAGTTGGTATCAGTAGAAGGTGTGTAAGTCAAATTACTTGTTACAATATAATTTGCTGTATGTAGCACAACTTTCATTTACTGTGGGAAACATTTTATATTACACTGAAATGACATACTTAAATACATCCCAACCTGTTTCCTCAAAACAAGTAATTTAAGTAAAATAATTTTATTAAATTGATAGAATAATCAAGACTTTGTCAGTTCAACATACAGAATAGATCTTTTAAATTGTTTAAATGTTAACGGCTTTATTCATAAACACTTCATTCAGATTTTGAGCAAAGGAGACAAAACAATTCATAACTAATTAACTAATATAAACTTTCTGTGAACAGGGTTGTAAGTATTTATCAAAATTCACATAACAGATATAATATAGTTTTTGTTAAGGGTATATTGATTTAATTAAGTAATACTTGATATTATAGAATTATTTTTCATTTTTCATGCCCAAATAGCGAGATGGCTATACTGCCTTGCGCATTAGTTACTAGTATTTAATTTTTAGTATTATTTATTATTATGTAACTAGCACTATTTAGATACAATAGGGTGTGTCTATGTGGACAAAAAACCAGGTAAAATAAAAAAAAAATCATTTAAAATGGTGTGCTTATAAGTGTTGAATTTATTTTATTAACAGATAGCATAAGTATTCTTGTCTCTTGGGTAGGAGCTTAGTTATCTTTGAGTGTTGGAGTGACCAATATTTGCATAATTTCTATCACAATAGTTTGCTTGTCAATTTCTTGTATCAACTATAATTCCCATGTATTTATATTATTATGACATAAATAGAGAAGAAATTGATAAATCTGACAATGGCTTAGTTTTCATTTTAAAAACTGTCAAATGCCCTTCATCATCTTTCAAATGGTCTGGGACTTTCTGATGCCATTTGAGACTTTGTCTGGATGTTGTGGTTATCATCATGTGCAATACATATGCTTTGCTATGTCACTTTTAAAGAAACAATAAATCATGTTGTTTTTCACAATGTTAAGAGTTATGAAATTAAAACAATATATACAATTAAATTCAACTATAAATGCTAAGTGTTTTGATAGTAATACATTTTTGTAAATATGTTAATTATAATTTGGTTTAACATACAATGACAATTAATTTTCCATTGCCAATGGTGTAACATCTGGTATACACAATGTAACTTTCAATTTTTATTTGCTGATAATAAGAAATGAGTCAGAGAATTGGGTTTTTTGATGGCCTTGTATAATGATAATTATCCCAGTATTGTTGATTTGGATGTATTAAATACATATTGTGTAGCTTAACAATGATTTGTGTATCTCACCAAATAGTTTAAGGCTGTATTGTATGATTATTCATGTTGATTGTATGAACAAAAATGGTTGTTTTGTTTTTGTAACATTTGGTATCCATACCTTTAATGTACTTTATATATTTAATATACAAAAATAGCCAAACCTTTTTCACAATACCTATATTATACTATTGTATGAGACTATAAAGCATATAGGTATATTCTTTATTTTCTGTCAGAGCTATGGTTACCTCACCATTCAATATTGTCGTGTGTTCACACTTGAGTGTGGTACAAGCAGAAAGAAGTAGTTATGATTTGACTAGTTTAGGTATCCTTCTGTTTTAAGTTATATGGCTTTCAATAAATATAGGCATAAGAAAAAAAAAATTGAATTTAAATACATTTCCTATTTCTCTTTGTTTAGTTGATCAGGAAACTGAATAGCTAGGTATAAAGATAAATGCAATGGGGTAGATTTAAATGATAAGGTGGTGTAATGTTTAACTTTGTAGTTTATATGCAGTATAAAATGTAAGCTAATTTCATTATTTATTAAATTGCATTTTATGTTGTTCTATTATCTATTGCACGGAGGAAAAATTTCAAAATATGCAATGGCAATGCTGTGCTTATTCTTTCCAGTCTTTTACTACGTTTAGTTTCAGTTTGCTGTGCACATAAAACCAAGTTCCTATTTAAGTACTAAAAATATTTATCTAGATAAATCACATCTCCAATAATGGTTGAACTTATTGTTGTGTTATAATAATCATAATTGTCCATCCAATTGTGATAAATCCACTGCTGAAAATAGGCCCCCCTAAGGATTTCCACGTCAACCCGTGTTGGAAGATTCCATATTATTATAAAGCTGGTAGAAAAAAAAAGTGCGTGGTGGCCTGTTGGTAAAAGGACTAGACGCGACTGCCAACATGTTCACGGTGGTCGCGGGTTCGAATCCCAGGGCACACCTCTGACTTTTCGGAGTCATGTGTGTATTGATAGTCAATCACCACGCACTAAAACGGTGAAGGAAAACATCGTGAGGAAACCTGCATACCATAGCGATTTATAAAAATTTCTATGGTATGTAAGTCCGCCAACCCGCACTAGGCCAGCGTGGTGGACTATATGGCCTAACCACTCTCCATCGTACTGTCGATTGTAGAGGAGGCCCGTGCCCTGCAGTGGGACGTATATGGGCTGATACAGAACAGAAAAATAAGGGTATATAATATTTTATTTTGAATACTACCTTTATTTTGAGCATGACGATCGCACAAATAACGCGTGATCGTGTTACAGATTTCCAATAAAAGAAATACAGCGGCGCTTTATTTAGTTAAATGATCTGCGTTAGTTTCGCTGACGACTTATTTATGTATAAGGACTGTTTATGCTGAATACTTGTTTTGTGAATAATCAACGTGGATACGTCAATGATGCAAATGTCATCGGATTGGAGACGGTTTGCGTCTATAAGTTTGTATTGAAACGTGATAATTTAAAGGTGTAGAATTATTAAAAACTAGCAAAATGTCTCGGCTTCGTCCAGGTGCAATTACTACAGTCCACTCCTACATTCATGATGCATTAACACAAGCTTTAACTACGGTATGATTGCAAAGCTGTTGTCTTTGGTTCGAATGCCTAGTGGAACAGTGATTTTGGAGTTTTCTGTTCAGTATCAGCTCGGAGTCAGGAATTAGTGCCCGATATGGCGATAGGGTCTCCCCCTGACACATCGTAGGACGGAAAATACACGGCGAAACGAAGGTGTCCTGGTCACCTCTGTCTGTGTTTACTATCTCGTGTGTAACTTATCGATCACAAGTTTCCTTTCTTCCTTAGGGGTTTAATTTATTTAATAAATAAATAGAGCCCAAGTGCCCATCCGGATTCTAGTCTATTCCGGTGCCAAATTTAATTACGATCGATCCAACGGATTAGCCAAGAAAGGTAGTAGACAGAGCTTTTTCGCATTTATAAATATCTAGGTTTTCCCCGCAAATTCTCTTGCGTTAATGTAAGTGATGTTAATCGATTTAAGCTGTCCATAGATACTGAAGGCACTAATAAAAAAAAGAAAAGTTACTTATCCTTCTGGTACAAAATAAGTATCATCGGTTGAGTATATAAGTGAAAGTATAACAAATAGAACACATTCGCATCTATAAAATTTGTATGGATTCCATGTTTAAATCCCCAACAAAACGCTTTGTTTATTGTACGTGTCAGTCCGATCTCTTGTGAAGCTAAATCTCTCAAACAATCATAATGAATTTGGCAATAGAATAATAGACCGGGACCAGAAACGAACATGAACTATATTTCTTTACATTTTTTTACTAAATTCAACTACGAAGGTGTTGAATTATAATATTTGTGAGAAATAATATGTGTCTAGAAATTAGTGTTAAATGCGTGTGGAGTGGAGGCGAATGAAAAAATTAATTGCACCCGTGTGAAGCCGGGTTGGAATTATATTTCTTTTACAACTTAATGATGGTTGTAGTGCCATAATTGACTCTTGAAAAAGCCAAGCCTGCCTAGAAATACAGATTAAATAAATTGTAAAGCATTATGTATTTTAATAAGACAACGACCTTGATATTTCTAAAATTATGTCACGAATAAAAATATTATGATTCATAGTATAATTTATGCACCACATTATATTTCAAGTTAATAAAATGTAGAGAATAATAGAGATAAGCATCGGAATTGCGAGCATCCGCCGTATAAACCATTTCGGCGTCGGCTTCTGAATTGAGGCTCACTCATTATTTTGTCCATTACATATTTCGAATAGGTTTGGAAATCATTTCGGGTAACTACTCAATGAACTCTAATGTCCTTATTCATAGACAGTTTTATAACCTATTTTAGTTATCTAATGTTTTGTCCCTTTCGAACGAGTTTTGAATTTAGTTTGAGCGATGAGGACAAAACATTCGATAAAAGAATTTTTAGAACTGTGTACTATTGTATACTAAAAGTATTCCTACTGATATAGCAAGGTGTATATGCATAATCGTATCTTGCCAGGATTTTCCTATGAGTATGGAGACTATGATCCACTTTGCATGATTATTATCGTTTCTTTTCTTTAGTATAACTTGCTTGCGTAAAATATGTATTATTAGAAAGACACTTAACCCTCGGGTTCTGTACAATTTAATAGTATCTTCTTTTGCCTATCATTCTGACATATTAGACAAATTTAGTGCTTTCTAGTCGTGTTGAAGCATAATTCGCCCCATCATTTCATGACCGTCTGACTTGACATCAACGCTTTTGGCAGTAGGTAGTTCTTTTACTCTACAACACTGGAATTTTACAGCCGCTGCCAATAAACAATCCTAATCCAAAATTTGCTGTTTTAGATTGACAGCTCAATCTTTTTTCTGATACTATATTGCCAATAATCAATCTCAGTAGTGAAAAAACTATGGCAACATGGTAAATGAAAAATCGAAAAGTAGAAAACAATCCAGATTGACTTCAATCTATTTTTTTCGATTGATTATTGGCATCGGCCGTTAGTCGACATTCGACATGCAAATAGTCTTTTCCATGTAATATAAACTGTACAATAATAATAAATTGTTTTACTACACAACAATTCACAAATGCCAGGTTCGCTTTGGTTACGTGTTTCTCACTATCATTTGCTAAACTAACGCCGCGCCGGTCAGTGGCCTCTGTATCACCGTGTGACCACAATATGTGATAATTACCTTTAGAAGGTTCTGTTACTTTCCATAGAATAATCTTGTACATCTAGAACAAAACGACTAAGATGCAGTAGGCACCCGATGAAACGTATTATAATACAGATATTTAGTTGTGGGAATAATACTCTCTCAGTCCTTTTGTGTATGCGATCCGATATCTGCCGTACACTCATATCATTCTATTAGCAGTTAGACTTTATTTCACATTATGTCTCACGGACTTGGAATACTTTACAGAGTACAGAGACTAAACATATACCTTACAAAACATTTACTTAATATTTCAGATACGAATTTATTCGTAGGTCGAATTAAATAGGCAGTGAATAAATGCAAGCCTAATTCAACGGTCTCCGTGCAGCTGTCGCGACGTCCCGTCGTATCGAATACCTATAGTCCTTATACAGGGTGCATTATTCCGGCTGAATAAAGAGCTTTTATGTGTAATGTCAGACAAAAGCTCGCCCTCGTTGAATGCAAGTCACAGGCTTTCTTCTGCATTCAGTTCACAAGACCACGTTTGTGTTATGTAATTTTATTTATACGATGATGATTTTTAAAACTTAATATCCAATGGTTCAATGGTTTGGTAACTTTTGTGAGCGATTAAGGAAAGGTGGTAGGTCTCTCATATGTGGGAGGTACCACCGCAATATACTCCCGCCAAACAGCAATGTAAATGCACTGTTGTGTTTCGGTTTGAAGGACATTGTATCCAGAGTAACTACTGGACATATTAAGACTTAATATCTTATGTCTCAGGATGACGAATGTAGTGGAATGCCAAGCATTGCTTTGTAATTCAAGGTGTTGTTTGGTTTTGCTACTGTTCATGAGCGGTCGTATCGCACACCATCAGGCGAAAGACATGCTCGTTTCGCCTTTCCATAAAATAAAATAGAAAATGGGTTCTAGATTTAAGATTCGATTCCCAGGTCTGGAAAAACGATTGAATGAGTTTTCTATTTCAATATATGATTTTAATGTATACGAAATGAATTGATGTTAGGGGTGCTGGTATCTCGTATCTTTGTTTGTAAAGTGTTTCTGCAATATGCATAAATTACATTCAACTATGTGTAAAAAGCATTTATGAAATCAGGCGAAAACTTATAAAAGCATCTTTATTAACAAACGTATCTATAGTTGCAAGCTGCAACGGCAATTAAATATACATGTCAAATTAACAATTACATTGAACAGTTTTTATTACTAATATAAATAATGAAAAATATGTGGTTCACACGCCGACGCGCTTATTTTAATTATTACAATATAATCGAACGCCGAGGAAATGTTAATTTTACGGCTGAAGTTAAACATACTTAATCATAAACCATTACTATTCAAATGTTATAAATAATGTAAAATTAACTAAGCGAGAACTGTATCGACTTGTGTCTAGACCCAATAACCCTTATGTTTAACTACATTCTTGTTCACTCCTTTTTTCCGCTTTAAGGAGGCTAACGTACAAGTGTGAACAGTGAAGTGTTTCTCTTGAATGGAAGTAAGCATAGACGTTCATTAGTTTCCGCATTATTTGAGGTTAGTAGGTGCGTTCCTAGTTTTTACAAATAAATGGGTAATTTATATTTGGAAATATACTGAACCCCATTTATAAAGTCCAAATCGGTCTAAAGGCCTTTCAGTTAAGCGTGAAGTCAACAAAAATACGAAATTATCTTATTTATCAGAAGTTGGTCAAAATAAAGATACAAAACGCTAGGGAGAGAGTTTTTTTTAACTCAGGGCGATTCGATAAGATACAGTTTTAAGTAACAAGTACTTCACGTAGCATCGAAGAAAAAACGAAAACGAAATTTTTCAGTCAGTGCGTCGTCCTACCTGTCATGACCTGCGGTGCTGAGACTTGGACACTCACAGTATGACTGGTCCACCAGCTCAAGGTTGCTCAACGAGCTATGAAGCGTGCTATGCTCGTGTCTCTTTGAAAGATAAGATCCGTAATGAGCTTATCCGACATAGAGCCAAAGTTATAGATATAGCACACAGGATTAGCAAGCTGAAGTAGCAGTGGGCTGGCCACATCTGTCGAAGAACCGAAAACCGTTAGGGTAATGGTGTTCTTGAGTGGAGACCGCGCCTTCACAAACTTAGGGTGGGACGTCCTCCAGCTAGGTGGAGTGACGATTTGCGAAAGGTCGCTGGCAGATGCTGGATGCGACAAACCAAACACAAGGTGAAATGGCGCAATTTGGAGGAGGCCCATTGCCAGCAGTGGACAACAAAAGATGAAGTCTGATGTGTGTGGTATCAGTAGGAATACTGAATTTTATGGAAATAAGGCAGTAGAAATTGTGGTCTACTCATAGGTGTTTTCTGATCACACCTAATCAGAATATGTTACAAGTTGAAATGTTTTGTTCATTACATTATCGATAAGTGTGTGGGCAGCTTCGACATGTCTAGACGAGACGTTTGGCCTGTTTTCCTTTTTTGTGTTTATCGTTTTTGTGCACAAATCTAATGCTTTTGGCATTGACATTGAATATGGGCTTTGTTTGATACGAAATTACAGAAAACAAAACATTCAATTGCATTGACTTTAAGTATACTTACGCTGTACCTATTTCGTTCGTATATAGAACTATTCGTGATGCCATATTGTAGTTCAATTAAATTTAAATTAATATGGCAAATTAAGATGTTTTGATATTCTTATGGATTTGTGCCTAGTATCTGATTTGTGTAACTTTCCCGAAATGTAAAGACATCATAATATCTTTATAGGATCTGTAAATAATTTTATAAACAGTTCTCCTATCCACATTTAGTTGTATTTCGGCCAAAAAGTTTAGTTGTGAATCTGCAACGAGTTAAGCGTTTCCCTAATAAGGCCCTCTTATGTACTGCACTAAGAAAGTGAGTAAATAAATATTATGTGCACTATTACGTAAACCAGTTGATAATAATATTCAATGATAAAAGTTCCCACAACAGCGTATGAAGTGTTGAGTGTACGTGTTTATCTAGAATCTAGGCAGTAAATAAACGCATTCAAGTACTTACTAATGCTTTTCCTGTTCCATTAGTACTTGTGTTACTGTCCTATACATGTTGAGGAATGGAAATTCTCTATTATCTAGCATGTTAGTGCTGTATCATTCTGTGTCATCGTGATTGCTAACTTTACCTTTGGTATTTTATGGTATGGAATTCGTTTTCACAATTCGTTGTTGTATAAAGACAAAAGGAATTATTGTCTTGTGTTCAATGTTTGTTTCAAGCTTTGCAACTCTTTTCAATACTGTGTAAGTTAGTTTCAGTCTGATATTTAGTGTGTTCTTAAAGAATAAACTTCATAAAGTATACTCGTGCTAATAGCTTTGTCGCATGACTTGGCAGAATTGTTTGCTTGCTTATAATTGAGTTACTTCTTCCTTTGGACATAATGGAAATTAATATTGGAGTAACGAGCGAGGGACATGATTGTTTTATAACAATGTTGGGTTTGGATTTATACGATGTTGTTGGTATTGTAACAGCTGATTATTTAAGTGATGAAATTTTAGAAGCCGGAATTGATTGGTAGAAAATGTGAAGTTTTAGGACAACCTAAGTTGGCCCTTGCCAAATCTGACTAAAATGTATGCGCTTTCATTTCTCCATTCGATAAGTAATTTTAGATTGCAATGCGTACAGATTCAGCGTCTTCAGGTGCCGTAATATCAGTTTGTCGTGCTAGTATAAAAACATTTTGGAAAGCGGTAGCCAATTTGGACATGGTATCTATGGCAACCGTCCACTAATTAATATTTAGAATACGGAAAGTCACCATTGTTGAATCGATTTTGAGTGAAACTCGTTTCGAAGTTGTATGTAGGCATGGTTGACATCATTTTTACATTTATCACAAGTGTTTTAGATGTTTCTGTTTAATTTATTGTTATATTTTTTAATTCTATTTCTCTTATGTCATGTATTAAAAAACAATTGGAGGCAGAAGATAGGTTTTTTTTTCTAAATGTCATAAGATGAGATGCTAAAGTAAAATATGGATAGGGGAGGGGAGAAAATAGCTAGGCAATGTAGCTCAGGCAGAAAAATAGGCTGTACTCCAGGGAGATTAAAGTAAATGGTTCCTTTTAATCAGTCACAAGTCCATTGAAGCTTGAAGGAAAAAAATTGTCGCCTTTTCCCATTGTCCTTAATAACAGCTACGTTGGCTGCATTCAAAATTTTGCGCTCTGTAATATAGGAAACCTTTTTGGTTTTGTTATTGCAATTGGTGCAGCGTAAATTGTTTTTACATACATACATGTTGTTTCCACCAATAGTAGGTTAAATGCTACAATAGGTTGTTAGTTGAAATAGTTTACATAATTTTTATAAATAAATTAATTAATTGTGCGACGTGACGTCAATGCAATATGCGAAATTATATTTTATTAACATTTCCTCGTTTAGTTCTCATTGTGTGTTCAGCAAACCGTTACAAAAATAATATCAACAAATAGAAACACAATTAGAACTAAAGTGCATAGGGCTGTGTGTACAATTCTAATAAGCATACTCTTATCACGTATCTAAGTTGTTCTTGATAAGGCCTGCGCCTGTATCAACAACACGCGTCCTCAATACATATTTTAAGCACTGGATGCTAATTTTCAAAACCACGTTATCATCTATTAATCATCTTGTCATACGTGCGTGGAATATGACTAATACGAAATTGGAGCAAACAGCAATTAAGGTGCGATTATCTTTCTCGTAATTATACCTCATAATTATAATGCTCTGGATATGCGTGTTTATGCTTTCGATAAAATAAACCCGACACACAATGCATAATATGCGAACTATTTGCGTGAAATATCATCGGTACATTGCCCTTTTCTTGTTTGCGATGGAACCATGAAAACCAATGTGCCGTTATCCAAATAACAGTGTACGGCGTAATAAGATTCGTAAACAGTTTCACGATACGAGATGTATGTAGTTGTATAGTTTTATTAAATAAACTCACGTCTTTTTCCTAGAAGGGGTAGGCAGAGGTGTGAGACACCCTCGTTTCGCCTTATATTTTTCGTCCCATGATGTGATAGGGAGCGAGCCTATCTCTATATCGGGCACAAATTCCTGACTCGAGGCTGCTAATGAATAGAAAAATCCAATATCACTTTGCCTGATTGCACAGCTTTGCAATCATACCGTAATACAACTGCGTCACCGAGGCAGAGGATAGTTTTATTATGAAGGTAACCTACTAATAATACGAATATAATACGATTTATTTTCCACAACCCAAACTGGGCCTATATTTTTTTAGTTAGAAGCAACACTGTGAAAATTTGGTAACGAAAATTTTCACAGTGATCACAGTAAATACTAGAAATTAAATATATTCTTGCTGTTTCTACGCTACTTGCGATACGGTTGTCTTCAATGTGTGTCGAGCTTTACTTTATGAACTCTTCAGACGATCCGTAGACTTTTTTTTTACTAGCCTGTCTGCAGTCGTCTCAATGCGGTGATCGAAATTGTCGCATAAGTTTACGCCGCGCCCGTCTAAGTTTCTCCAACTATTTGTTGTGAGGAAATTTATAGTTTCCATTACTGTATTCTGCAAAATCTGTATGTTTAGTTATACCTTTATATCTAGTGTACAAATCTGGTATAATGTTGGGAATATAATCAGTAATATAAGATTTTATCTTGTATATTTTATATATCTCGCCGTTTATCTTTTAAGCAATGTCATTTATATTTTCAAAATTTTGTCTCCAAGATTTGATTTTAAGCGGTATGTAATACTTCTCAAAAAGTATAGTTAAAAAAAAAAATAGTTTGAAAACAGCATCAAAATTGCTTGTAAATGACTATGATATTAATATTTTTAACAGTGCAGTGTTGACACTCGTTGTCCCACTGTGTTTGTGCCACTAATATGTATATATTTGTAACTTGCTTATTACCAAACGGATTTTACAAATTCCTTCTGATTATGATAATACACAACGTAACCTTCCGATATAATAATAAAAATTGATGACAGCCCATTGTGTGTTGTTACAGGTAATGTTGTGTAAGCATGTGCATCACGCAGCGGGCCTGACGCAATGATGCGAGGGGCGCCATGAAACACTACTCCAATGGTCACATGACTGTGAACGACTACTTTATGATGTACCTGGCGAAATGGAAACGCGTCGCAGTCGTCTTACTGGTCATATGGATAGTCGTCACTTACTTGGTTATATCGCCGCTCAGGTAAGATTAGCATCACCGGTTTTAGTTATTATAATAATCCGCTTATGTACGTCCCACTACAGGGATTACTCTGTATTCCAAAGCTACGAATGTTCGAAAATCGCATGTAGAACTGTACGAATACTAAATAGTTTACAAACTGTTCGAGCGTCCAGGGTCCAGGTCCACCTTTGGTCATGGGTGGCGATGGCCTTCTGCGGTTTAAGCAGGATATTTTGTACATATTATTTAAGTGATTATTTTGTATTAAATGTACATTTATGTATTACCTATCTCTCTCTTACAAGGCTGCATGATCACCTTCTTTTCTGCCTATATTAAGTTAAGCAACTTATTCTCCTTCAGTCGTTGTGGTAGGTCATTCGAGTAATTTTATCAACGACCAAATATGATATGAAATATACTTATAATAGTAAATAAATAATTCCACAGTATTCAAGGACTAATACCATTGTCAATGCCACATTCTGTCGTGCTTCACGCAAAAATGTAATTAGGGGTTTGATAGAGCACATCTGGTTGTCAGCCAATCAAAATATTTGTCATTCTCCGATACAAATAATTTAGCCAATAGCTTACCAACATTGCAATTACCAACAGATGTGATGCATTCACATGCCAGATAAAAAAATAACTGAGTATATTAAAACATGCGGGCTTATTGACATTAGCCTACAAGTTGTTAATTACGAGCTTGACGAATGAATGTCATGACACTAATAATGACACCAGTGACAAACGAATGGGAATTAAATCTCGTAACCAGTCTCTTTTATTTTTAAAACATTATGAGTATATGGTCACTTATATTATTATTGAAGTTAAATATAGCTAAAACCGAATGCTTATATAGCATGCGGGAGTACGGATTCACAAAGTATCGAGAACGAACTTGCCGTGAAGACGTTAACCAAAAATTCTAAACTTTATTATAAAATTGTAAAGGGTTATTTTAAGTACCTTTTGAAGAAATATTTAGTTTCTAATGTGATTCGAAAGCTGGTGGATATCAGAAATCTGCCAGGATAATTGTAGTGTATTGATAAATTCATACTCTTAGCATCTGTCGTCTCGAACTATACACTACGCGAATCAAGGGTGAGTGAGATAGATATAGAAGGAGATAGATCATAGACGTGGAGGACGGAACGGGGTGTGAAGACGTGGTGTATAGCAAACGAGCCGATAAATATTAATAATTGTATTCTACTACAATGTTACACATATTAACCGTAAATAGTGACTATTACAATAATGACAACCGTAAACAAAAGTAGTGTGCGCTATATTGATACAATATGCAAGTGTGAATGCGTTTCGGATCCAACACGTGTATATTCGATTTTATTCGCGTCGACATATTTGTGTCCATCAGCAATCCATTATCTGTTTGTATAGTAAGTACTACATTTAATATCAAGTGTATTTTAATTAAAAAAAAATTGTGAATACAAAAACACTTTCTAGATTTAATTTTATGGATTATTATTGTGTTTTAAAAGCTGCGGGTATTTCCTACTACAAGGATATAGGCAAGTTGAAGTTTCAGGATGTACCTACATAATTTGTATTATGATCGTTTTACACGAGTTTAATATTGTTGAAACTTTCCTAGTTTTTTCCTGTTCTTATGTAAGCAAATATTCGTATAAAGTTGTTGACCGATGTTAAACAATGAAAGCTACTTCAGCTTTCCATTCGCATATTTCTTTAAATAACATGTCTAAAGCGCTTACAGTTCTAGGCATTTGTTAAATAATTTTGCATTCGAAACAGTAATCATTTTGTACAGTAACAAAGATAATTAAATATTTTAATGATTGCCTATAGGCACATTGCGTCGGATTGATTAGTTCTGGAAAAATAATATAAATAAAAATTACGTATTTTAGACATTACGATAGAAAAACTAAAGCACAGCAGCAGTATTTCTATGATGCGATAAATAAATACACCCGACATTCTTGTCCTAACCCCTCATTACGATCGTGTCTTGTCTCGTGGGTATCAGAAACTATGAAAGATTTTTCGGTTGCACTAACATCCAGACTCAAAACAAATATGTACTGTGGATTGTACAAACATTAGCCTCGAAGCAGACAATATGAAAGTACTTGCATACTTTGAAATAAGTTTCCTTCTACGGTATTTCCCCAGCATAATGACTTTTCTTATCCAATAGAAGTATAATGTAAATATTCCACAACTGACTGTTGTCTTAGATCATGGCATCGGGAAAGTCAATTGACGTCAGCCTCGCGCTTACAGGTGTGCCGTCAATCCATCTCATTTCGTATCTAATAATATAAAAACGAGCAGCTTGGATCAGACAAAACAATGGATTTGTAAACAAACATTTGAACTAGAAAAGTATATGTCGGGGTGCTCTTATGTAGAGCCCACATGTTAAATAATTGTAAATCGGCCCTTAGGAATCTACGGGTAGTTGTAGAAGTAATTTTATTAAAGGAAACCCGATTGTGGTTCTATTTCACTACCCACAGTCAGACTGGGTGGGAGCAAGACAGTTTGCAATATAAAGCGCGTCCGGACCGTAGACAAGGTATTCGAGATCCAGCAGTCGGCAGTGAAACAGTGACAAACGCGTGTTTACTAAATTGTGTGTGTAAAGTAACAAGCTGTCGCAGATATTTGGATAAATCGTTAATCCGTTAATTATAACGTGTGGTGATAATTATAATTAAATAATTAACACAATGAGTTTTATTACCGTCATCCTACATCAGAAGTGGGATCGTCTTACGTTGTAGCCGCAACCGCTTGGTTATCGACATCAGCTGGCGCAGATTCTGACGTGAGTACCATAACTAATAACTTGAGGTAAATTATGATGACTGGTGACTGTTATGTGTAGCTGTCGTGTGTCTTTCATGTGTGACTGCCATTTGTGGCTATCACATGACTATCAACATTTAGATAAAATTACTTCGTATAGAGAAGCTATCCTATAAACATGTCTCGTTCGATTTTGGTAAAACTTGAAACTAAATCGCTACAGCGTTGAACAAATAATTAGTCGTCTAACCAAACAGTATAACCATGCAGCGCTAGATCGCTTTCAGGATGTAGTTTTCTCGCGACCAAAAGTTCGCTTACGCGTTTTTGAAAGATTCGTGTACGGTACATGCACTGCACCTAGGTGGGACACATTTCTCACAAAGAACGTCTTATCTAGTGTAACATTGATATCGATGACTATTAAATTGTAACTACCTACATGTAGGAGTTATACGAAAAAAATAAACCTACTACTAGAATCAATCAAGAAAGATTGATGCACATCTGTTCAGCTGTGCCCTTGGTATTGAAATAGCCCATGTGCTGCGGTGACTGCTTAACATCAGGTGACACACCAACTCATCTGCCTGCCTAGGCCATTAATTGTTATCAGGAGCAGTGACATGGAGCTGTGACTGTGTGCCCTGGAAGTTCCAAGACACCTGCATCTTCACAGGAGTGTTTCAAATTGGTGAGATCTTTCCATTTTTGTTTGAATTTGGTTTTGCTATTTTACTTTCGTTTATTCGTAGAGCAATTTAAGAAAATATGAGGAATTGCGCTACAATATAGATTACACCACGCACTAAAACGGTGAGGGAGGGCATCGTGAGGAGGCCTGCATACTATAGCGATTTATAAGAATTCCTATGGTGTGTGGGTCCGCCAACCCGCACTGGGCCAGCGTGGTGGACTGTATGGCCTAACCACTCTCAACCGTGTTCTCGATTGTGGAGTAGGCCTGTGCCCTGCGGTGGGACGTGTATGGGCTGATACAGATACTGATAGATTACTTAAAGAAAACACAACCTTAAAGCAGAGGTACACAGATACCAATCTCAAAAAGGGATATTGCATTGTTCCAGACAAACTTCGTGGACTCTATGATGAAAAGAAATACAGACGGCAGGTGCAGAGCACGCCCCGCAGCGCCGGTCCGAACTGCTGTATCGGCGCAGCAAAATCAAATCTTAATACATCAGACCTACTTAGTAGTTGGACCAAAAACAAGCCCACTGAGTTTGATTCGCTGGATCTACTCACAGCTGGGTCGTGTCGCGTTATTTCCAGTGGTAAAGTATGCCCGCTGAGTTTGTTTCGCCGGGTCTTCTCAGGACAGGGCCGCGTTGGATCCGGTGGTAATTTTAAAACGTTTATACCTACGTGAAGTTTCGTATATCCTCATGGTCCAAGCAGCGACAGGGTGCCCGTGCACTCTTATTACTCCCGAAACATAGAATCAAGCTAGGCTCGATGACAATAATCGACCCACGCATTTAAGCTACTATTGATACCAAGAGTTTTTTAGAAATAGCATTTGGTAAAAGATTTGTAAGGTGAACGTTTTCATAGACACAGTTCACATGAAGTAATTTGATAATTAAAAATTACTATAATTATTGAGGGGTTTCTTTGAGACCTGAAAAAAAAAAGAGAAAATACAGTCTGATCTGCCCAGTTATGTAAAGAAAAAGGAAATTTGTTTAAGCTAAAGGGGAATTATCCCGGTCTAGCACAGTTCGGTCCAGTTTTAAAACTGAAGGAACAATCTGCGCACTTGAATGATTGTCTGAAGGGAATGCTTTCCGGACCAGACTGTATAATAATTATTACCATTTTGCGAATTGTTATATTATGTGAACTGAGTCAGGATGAACGAACGAATGATTTCTTTGTCTTCAGATGATATATAGACACGCACACGAGGACGTGTGCTCATCAGTATGGCCGTGTCGGGGTGCTCTTATGTAGAGCCCACATGTTAAATAATTGTAAATCGGCCCTTAGGAATCTACGGGTAGTTGTAGAAGTAATTTTATTAAAGGAAACCCGATTGTGGTTCTATTTCACTACCCACAGTCAGACTGGGTGGGAGCAAGACAGTTTGCAATATAAAGCGCGTCCGGACCGTAGACAAGGTATTCGAGATCCAGCAGTCGGCAGTGAAACAGTGACAAACGCGTGTTTACTAAATTGTGTGTGTAAAGTAACAAGCTGTCGCAGATATTTGGATAAATCGTTAATCCGTTAATTATAACGTGTGGTGATAATTATAATTAAATAATTAACACAATGAGTTTTATTACCGTCATCCTACATATATACTATTCGAGTTTTGCTGTTGAATTTTTTGATACAAATCTATGTGTTTTAACAACCTCGGCTCACTATACCAAACTACAACTGGAACTAAGGTGTACGTATGTTTAATGGAACTCAGTGCGTCAAAGTTTTAGATTGATAGCTATCCAAATTTAGAATTGAGCTCTAACAGCGTTTCGCACGCGGATTAATAAAGACTTCAGTTATTTGGTCCCGAAACCTCTCGATAATTCCCATAACGAATACAAAAACCAATTTTAAAATAAACATTACGCGAAATTAGGATGTTGAAAGCGCTTCCGCGAAGTTAAAGCTAATGACTCGTGTTGAGCCGAAGGCCGAACGAAGATATTCTCGTGTTTTTACTAAAACTCGGTATCTAAACATATATACTATATGCAGTTGTTTCTTATATTGGAAAGCACACCGCGTTCGGTAATATAATCTTTTCGAATCTTTACTGTAAATAACTTTGTGAACGTGTCGAATTTTGATTAGTCTTTTCATATCTCTTTTCTAGGGTCGAATGCAATATAGTTTTAATATATTTTGCGTTACGTTAAGTCTCAAAAATTTAGTAGTTCTTAATTCTCATCATCAATGCCATCTTCAGTCACATAAAACTTTAAGTCTCAAAAAGAACATCGGTCACGTCCATACATTTTGGGACCTGACAAAGAAATATATTGTACACAGCTGGGATATAGTTTATTGTGTTGTATAGTGCATGAGGAGTGATGTCCAGTTACAAAAAGATTTCTGCAAAGCCGGAGATTTTAGAATTATTCATAAAAAATAGCACATTATAATGTCATTGTCATGTCAAATATACCTAATGTAGGGTGGTCTTATGGTTATCAGGTACCTAGGAAGAAAAGTGTACTAAATCATAATGATGGCTTAGTAATTACTATGCTCTATAATTTCCCTTGTCATAAAATTACTTAGCCGTTGAATATGGTGTACACCATACCTGTGTTACCTTAAGGTAATGAGAGAAAATGTAGTATTTTGCTGTCATTATTGCGCAGAATTTTATCAGAATTTATTAGACTGTTTTGAGTATTTTTCGCTATTCTTTATAGTTTCGTATTTGGCCATCCACACACAATTGAAATATAAGCAGTGGTCACAAAAATAAAACACAAAATAAAATAACACACAGAAAATATTTTTTAAATGTATTATTTCTCATCTTCTCTTTTTACAATACAATCTAAGAACTCTGCAGGGGCAGCAACATCAAAGTCATGATGTGGGCACAGCAACAGTACTGTGCGACGTCCTACTACACAATTACAACAATACTTAGTTATTCCGTCTCTCCTTGATTTGGAAGTTTGGCATCATTGTTTTTCATCAAAACACACACACTTTTCCTGTGGGAACTCCAGGATACTGTAGATTCATGGCTAAAAAAACTTCGATTAGTTGATAGACCCACTCACTGATTACAGAAATGAGTATAATAAGACGGGTATTGCATTGAACACAATGCACAAATTGTTGAGGAGCGCACTGTTGTTCCGAGTTCATGTTGGAAATATGGTAATACTTCACACTTTAAACGAAATCACAAAGCGTTATCGTTATACAATGGTTAATCTTACAAAGTGGTCAGAAATACAAGGGTATATCGGAGTCCGTGAGTAAAGCCAAGTCACAAATATAAACAGAGAATTAACAGTAGTCGTAAATCGGAAATCAAAAGAAAGCAAAATGACAGCGCAAAGAAAAGTCATGTGTCATAGAAAATACCTACACTTTTTTTTAATTTAGTTTTACCTTCAACGTTGTCGTTAAAACCTTATTTTAAAACAATGTATGACTGATGGAACGCACTCGTATGCGTTCAATATTATTAAAAACACTTTAAGTTTTTGTTTTTTATCCGGGTTTTTTAAAATAAATTGAAATATGCATTTTAACTCTAATAAATTATGAAAATTTTTGATGTACCATTCATAACTGGTCCCGTTCATGGTCCATTTTCGCCGATGTTCTTTAATAGTTCTTAATTCTCATAGCAACATTCATGAATTTGCATAGCGACCAGTGGAATGCGAGCTGCATTCAGTAATTTTCTTGTAATGTTCCTAGGTCGTCGGTGCTTCATAATGATAAGACTCCATTATCTTCTAGAGTTCTACATTTATCCCATCCGATATTTATTCTAAAAAGTGCAATATTCAATCTAATGTCAGTTCCACCCGCAACTCATGTTGTTGTGTAATATTGTATCATTACCTAGACAATTGTTTAGTTGCAATGGATAATGTACGTAAATATGAATTGTAGTTATTATGTTCTGTACTTGTCAATCGGCTATTGTTTACGGGAACAGAACTACGTCATATTTTCCTATAGATACCTTGTTGTTAGAATAAAGGAACTTTAGAAAATGCCTTTAGGCGAACTAATTCATATTATATGGTAGAAAATGAATTGCTCTATCTGCCTAACTTTGATGTGTGTGTGTGAAATAAGTACAAACCAAAGCAATCTCGCTTTTGATGAGAAAATGAATATACTTACATGTAAATATTCATTATCTTCGGCAGCTTTTAACCGATTTCGGTGATTTCGTTTTTTATATTAGTCGCTACTGGCCGTTACTAGTCTTTTTTTTTTTGCATTGAATGGCGAGACGAGCAAGCCGTTCGCCTGATGGTAAGCGATACGACCGCTCATAACAGTAGCAACATCCCACTGCGCTCGCCATCCTGAGACATAAGATGTTAAGTCTCAATATGTCCAGTAGTTGCTCTGGCTACAACGTCCTTCAATCCGAAACACAACAGTGCATTTAAGCAGTGTTGTTTCACGGGAGAAATAGACATTGCGGTGGTACCTACCCAGATGGCCTCTCACATATGAGAGACCTACCACCAGTCTCTCACAGAGTCTATAATAAAGTTATAAGGGTTCTGTTAAGAATGTACATTTTGTATTATCAGTAATACAATAGTAAATCCTAGATAATAAGATCAGAAAAAAGTTCCCAATAAGATCCAAGTACGTCGGTACAGGGCAGAATAATAAACTGAATATTCCCGGGAATAACAAAAATCCGTATTTCAATTCGAAAGGGAAAATGCAATACTATTTATTATTTATATTTATATTTATTATTTTATTAATTTATAGTTTTTTTTTGTTATTGTTTTGGTAAGGCTTTTTATATTTATTGTACAATTATATAAGGATATTTATTTAAGGTTTATGTTAATGTTTAGTTTTTTATAATAGGCTTAAGTTTGCGTTAGCTTGCGTCTGCACGTCATCCAAGGTGATCACTGAAAATCAGCGTTGTGCTGCGGCCTGCACCGCAGCGCAACATAATTGCTGAGTGATCACCTACTTGTCACAGCCACGACGTGCGAACTTCTTCTTTATTTTTATTTTTTAAATAGACCTTTGTGTATCTGTTTTTGTACGTCGTTTTTAATGCTTGTGGCAAATAAAACTATTTTTCTTTCTTTCTATTTCATTTCCAGAATAAATCGTGGTTATGAGTAGTGCTAAACACATACGTCTATTAAGATGTGTCATCCACTTTATTTTATGGCAAATGTATTTGCGTGTTGCTTATCCCTTGAATGCGGAGCGGTAAGACCAGACTGAATAATACCATTTGACGTTGAGTCAGTTTCTCATAGCAATCTTCGTTCAAGTTGTAGAATTATAACTTGTTTGTTCTGACCGTTTTGTGTTGTAGAATTTACTTTTCTTGTACGTTATTCAATTAGAAATAACAGACTGTTGAATTTCTTAAAGACTTGTAGCCAGAGGCTTGTTGACACTGAAAATCCACAGCCTTTAATAATAGTTAAATACAATTGGTATTCTTATCTTATGGCTAATAAATTAAATTTTTTAAAACATACCATTTTTTATGAGCTACTGAAAAATGAACACACATATAATTCAGTAATTACTTCAAGAAACTAGTAGTTATTTTAACTATTTTTATTTTCTAACTTCTGCGCAATGCGTGAAGCTTTTTTTACTGCAGTGAGTAGCGAGAAGAGCATGCCGTCCGCCTGATGGTAAGCGATACGGCCGCTCATGAACCGACCTGCTCTTTCTTTTCAGCAAGTTTTAATACCCTTGGCAACTTTTCACTAAGCTGTTTATTTCCAGATGCAACGGTAGCACAGATGAGTCAGAGGAGTTTCAGGAGCGGTTGAAGCGTGTCTCCTCGCAGCTGGAGACGCTGAGGCAGCAGCATAGCAACCTCATAGCCCAGATCAGAAGGTCTTCGGGGTAAGTGAATACACAATACAGTACATACATACATAGGTCCCGACCCCACACTAAGATCAAGTCTTGTATCGTGAGTATCAGAAACTACGAGAAACTATTCGGTCTTACAAACACCCAGACCGGAACAAATACCTGTGGATCTGTGGATCACAACATGGACGCTGTCTGTGAGTGGTTTAGTGATGTGAAGACTATGTCCAGCAGTTCTATGGCTGAAGAGAATGAGAGAGATGTAAAAGACTGAGATGTTGCTACAGAAAGGTAGAGGTTTGATGTTTCATGTGTTTAATATGGATTTGAGTGGCAGGTGTTAAGGCGGGACAGTCTAGTTAAGTCACCACTTAACAGTCATTAAGAATAGAGGTCACGCTATGGTAGTCTCTAATGGTGCATCCAAACTACCGTTACCTTTTATTGAGCTACATTGTGTAACAAAGTTATCGATTGTGACAACATGTTGGGCAACATTAGCTGACATATAAAATTGTATTAGCAGATGTTGCAGGGTAACATTTGGAAACGGTGATCAACAAAAAATAATAGTGGTTTGGATGCACTATAAGAGTAAGGTATTTGAATCATTGGTTTAAGGGTTTATTCATAAGAAATGAAAGATGTAGTCCATGATGAAAACATTTGTGGTGTTTGTTTTAATATTGTAAAATCAAATTTGAACAAAAATCATATTTGTATGTTAGTGGTTGGTCGTATCGTAAATTTACATCAAAGTAAAAATATATTTAGAATATTTTATATATTTTATTTTAAGAACCATCAGCCTTCCATTGCAAGTAAGGTGTGTTAACATCAACGGGGCGGTCGTAAAATTTTTATTGCGGTATAAAATATTTTGAACTGACCTTACCAACATTTGGAATTCTCTTTGGATAGAGGTATTATCTGCATTTTGGCTAGATATATTTTCCTATACTATGTGTGTAGGTTTCTGGGGCCCTACTCTATAAATTCAAAACGAAGTTCGAAACTTCAGACGATCGAAGTTTATATACGATACGAATGTACCTACTCTGTAAAAGTTCGAATTTGTATAACGTACATCATAACGATAAGTCTATGGATACGACCATAAGTCAATAACGACCATAAGTACATGTACGTACATTCGTATCGTATATAAACTTCGATCGTCCGAAGTTTCGAACTTCGTTTCGGATTTATAGGGTAGGGCCTCTGGATGAGTTCACTATACAACACAACGGAGCAATCTCATTCGGTGAATGGAAAGTTTTTGCAAGTGTAATGGTTAGTTTATAGCCACAATGTAAAAGGCACTCAGTTTTAAACATATATAACTTTAGGATATACGAAAAATATCCGAAGATGTCCTGAGGTTCGAGGCTCTAAAGATTTTAACATTTTTTCATTAAAATTGGCTCTGCTTCCTACATTTCAATACCATAGTTCTTTCAGTTCCACTTTGAATAAACTTTACTATTGGGGCTTATTACATGATTATTCTGTTAGGATATAATATTATACAACTGTTAGGGCCTGTAATTTTAACTCGGTAAGTAAATGGCAGGACGGTTATTTGCCGAGCCGACGAGGACGGGCTGAGCGGCGCCCGGCAGTAACTCGTAATTAAGTGGGCAAGATGGGAGTTTTGATGATAACTTCAAGTTTTCCCGTCATTCACTTGTAATGGAACTTTGTCGGAATTAAGCAGAAAGTCTTTACAAATTGATGGCCTTTAGAAAGATGTATAGTGATGTCATATTCTGTTAATGTTCAAATATTGATTTTAGTTTTACATTATGGGACATCAGTAATATTTTATGAATGTTTGGATACTTTTGTACAATACACTATTGTTTATCGGTACTCGATAGAGCTAGATCTAAATCACCTAGAAAGCTGGATTCGGGTCTTATCAAACAGGTCGCATTGCAAATCCTTGTTAGCCTATGTTCCTCAGTTAATTTCTTTTAGCCGTGTGACGATTCGTATTCTTATTCAATTGCAACTCTAATAATATTTTTTCTTTTTAGTCTCAACGGCAACTTCAAAGACATAGACACTGGCACCTTGTTTCTGAACACCGGCCAGGGTCCCACCGAGGAGTACGAGAACCTCAGGCGCAGGATACACTCAAACACCAAGGAGCTGTGGTACTACGTCAGCCATGAGCTCGGCAAGCTGCTACACGAAGACAACAAGGAGGAGAAGATACAGGCGATACTCGACCAAGTGGGCGACAGGAAAAGGTTGGTTTTTGTTTGTATTGTAAGAGCTAACAGAAGCTTGATTAGGAACACCAAGAAGATGTGGCACTACGTGAGCCGCGAGCTCGGAAACTACATACTACACGAGGACAACTGAAAGGAAAAGATATAGGCGATACTCGACCAAGTGGGGGACAGGAAAAGGTTGGTATTTGTTTGTATTATATCTTTGGAAGTAATACAAAATTTGGTATTTTTTTATAAGGCGCTGGTTTTATAATTCTACGTGTATTTTTTGGAGCTAGTTAGCGATTCCTTGTTATGCGAATGAGTAACTTGATCTACATGATAGTATCTTGTACGCATTTAACATGTTTTTCCTTATGATCTTGGAATTATTTTACTGTAGTCTTTTTACCTAATCAGTAGTATTTTACCTAGTCGTCTGTTTGTGAAATATATGCTTGATTATTGTAATCGATGTCTACTATATCACTAAGACCCGTGGGGGTAATTTGTGTAAATGGCTTTTTAATTTCGAATTGTTAATGTTCTAAACGCCTAAAAGCAATATATATTTTTAACGTTCTAAATTCCCAAATATTAAGTAGAGTTTTACATTTCCTGGACATAAGCTATTTACTGGAATGACTACGTAACGAGAATGTCAGTACATTTAACCTTTACGGTTTACTTAATAACATACATTAAAACTGCGTACTTGTGTTTTGCCTTTCTGTTTCTAAAGGTGACAGGCACTTGTATGGGCCCGCCGACTTCAAAGTCTGATTAATATGGTTTACCACTTATGGACTGGTAGGAAATATTTTATTGTTTATTTACATTCAATAGTCGCTGAAACTACTGGACCGATTTGTAAAATCTTTCACCATTTTAATCCTACATTATCCTTATGATGATCTAATGTATGGATGCATATATCTATGTATGTCTTTATATTACATAATTTATTAAGATTTTTATTATTTTTTATTTTATAAAATTTGTATTTGCAATACTTTGCCTTTCTAGGTGGTTTTTATCCTTTACACTTTAGACTGCCCTCTGTTTATCCTCTTCTTAAATCCATCCCATGATTGTCTGTAAGACATTGCCTTTCGGCGATAAGAGCGCCAATTGTACTTTTTATTTATGTACTTTCTCTTTGTTTTAGTTTTCCTTATGTGCAATAATGTGTAAGTAGATAAAATATACAATTAAATTATCCCTGATGAAATAGGTGATAGAATATTTCAAAAAAGTGTATCTGCACCCGGGTGGAGCCGAGCTTAAATTAAATAAATACACTCAGAAGACATGTCTCGAAAGGCTTTTGGGTTCATCTCAAACCTTAATTATTATTTTTACTGACAAACATTTATGTTTATATTTAGTTGGATCTACAGCCTGTTTGTATGCCAGTTATTGTAGCCAGAGCAACTACTGGACATATTGAGACTTTACATCTTTTGTCTCAGGATGGCGAGCGCAGTGGAATATTTCTACTGTTTATGAGCGGTCGTATAGCTTACCATCAGGCAAACGGCTTGCTCGTCTCGCCATTCATTGCAATAAAAAAAAATAGTTACTTAACCAATAGGCGGCGCATTGATATCACATGTTGTTGTATTTGCATTTGCACATTTACTTATGTTGTGATATAATTTAAATGGCTTTATCTCGCCATTAAAAAGTAAAATAATTGTAGACTAGTATCCATAGATAGTTGAAAAGCTACTCATTATAGCAATATCTATGAAGAAAATTGCTGTATTTACGAATGTCTCTGTTTGTACAACAATAATTGCCGAGTATTTATTTGATATAGCCTGAGGCTTGACGGTGTTTATTTAGTCCCTTGGTCTATAGTCCTTTTTGTTATTAAGTTTTATATGTATACGATCTAAAATTTCCTCCTCTTTTTAGATGTTTATTTATTATGATATTAATCTCTCGCAACATCTATATCTAATAGTTATAGTGCTTTAATTGCACATTTATTTAAGTATAGCGGTCCGGCCCAGCTTCGCCCGGGTACAAATAGATTTCTGTACAATAATATGTACGTATTATACATATAAACTTTCGTCTTGAATCACTCTATCTATTAAAAAAAACCGCATCAAAATCCGTTGCGTAGTTTTAAAGATTTAAGCATACAAATGGACATAGGGACAGAGAAAGCGACTTTGTTGTTATACTTTGTAGTGATGTCTTTTCATAGTCCAGATAATTGAAACACAAGTAATAACAGCGATATCTATGAAGAGTATTGCCATATTTACGCATATTTCTGTTTGTACAACAATAATTGCCATGTAACTTTTAACAGAACCCGAGTCTTACTCTTGGCAGCCTTTATTTAGTCCTTTGGCCTATAGTCCTTTTTAACATTTAAATAAGTATATTTATAATCTATAATTTCTTCTACTTTGTACGTCTTTATGGACGACTGTAAATGATTACTACAAGATAATTGTGAACGCAGGCCACCTCGTTTGAGAAGGCCCATATTACGAATCGCAGTAGGTTTCTGTCCGATATCGCCATAGGCTCGTCACCTAACACATCGTGGGATGGAAGTCACCTTTGCTTACCCACTCCGAGAAAAAAGTCTGAAAACTACAAATAGAAATAAAAAATACAGAAGTTATTGCTAAGAGTTGAAAGGACAGTAATATCTCACATATTTTACAAAATATCAATATCTGCAGAGAATCTGTTTCGTAATACCTGCCATTAACAGATGAAACCTGCTTTGTCGAGGCATGCAACACGCAACGACAATTTCGTATATTTTAATATACAAATGAGATTATATAAAATCACACTAGTATGGTAGATTAGTTGCCTCTTTATTTGCCTGGTATTGTAACAGCACTTGAGGGATTAGGATTAATATTGGGTGGATACAATTGACTTAAATGTTCAAAATTATTTTGATGGTATTACTTCTGTGGCTTCTAGGACAAAACACTGTCCGCTCGATAGGGGTTTTATCAGGCATCCTTAATGTGACCTAATAAAAAAATCCGTATCACATAATGTCTGTACACAGAGAGGCAGTACAGATAAAAATGAATTAAAAGATACTTAATTTTTTTTAGAATTTTGTTTTTGTATCAGCCCATATATTCCGATTGGATAGCACGGGACTCCTCTACCACCGAAAGTACAATGTAGAGGGGTAAGGCCATAGTGTCCTAGGATATCAGCGTTAGGGACCCAGCTCGGCATTAACATCCAAGCGCCGGGCTGGAAGGCCGGTGACTCCGACACATTCTTCCTGCGCGTCTCCCCCGGGGCTGCGAGAAGAGGACCACAAATAGTTTATGCCCTCGTTAAAAAAAAATAAAAAAGGCCATATAGTCCACCACGTTGTACTAGTCCGCGTTGGCGTACTTTACATAACATGGAAATTCATACGAACCGCTATGATATGCAGGTTTCCTCACGATGTTTTCATCCACTGTTTTATTGCGTGGTCATTGACCATCACACACACGACTCCGAAAACTCAGATGTGTGCTCTGGTATTTGAACTTGCAACCACCGTAAACATGTTGGCAGCCGCATCTAGTCCGTTACCAACAGGCCCACACGCATACCACATAGAATATATTAAAAATTTCCTTAATCTGGTATGGTGGTATCCCCACCTCACCTCTGGTATAGAAAACATAAACCAACGTATGTATGCAGAAAACCAACAAAATATTTCACACACGAGATCACAGTACCATCTAGTTTATAGTGAAATCCGCTCCCGGTCGTTCCGTGGCGTGGTGCACTGTGCAGTAACTTCCGGCGTGTCGCAACACAGTGTCGAAATACTCGCACCACGCGGAGATTGTGCTCGCGACCTTGCGGCTCTCCGCCAATTACGCACACAATGCGATGGGTCTGATGCTACCCGGTACGCTTATAGGGATTAATATATACTTTTTAATGGTACTTACCTTATAGATACTTTAAAGTGCTATTCGGTGCTTGCAATTCCTTTTATTGGACCCAAATTTAACAGCTCACTATAGGACCCATGTAATTGTTTATCCCGTGGTAATTAAAATATCTGACTTCTCCAGTTGTATATCTATCTTGTATCAGAGGATAATACATCTCAATATTTGGTCACCTGCTTTGCTGCGGAGGGAAGTGGACAATTATGTGTTTTCAACGTTTCTTTTTGTTATTCTTTCTTAGTAATTCGATGCGGGTTAAAGACTAGCTAGTGTCCCTGAGAGACTCGCCAAGATCCGGTAACTCCGGTGGGTGTGAGGGCGGCAAAGTCTCTTTACCTTAAAGAGGCATATACAGCGCTGGGGGATTACCCTACGCTGACACGACGATGAATATTCGAGGAGCGTACGAAAAAATTAACGAATAATCCTTAATATTTTACAAAATGTTCGAATCCTTTTTCCTAAGTTTTATAGAAAATAGTATTGATTTTTAGAAGTGGAATACTTATAACTTACTTCGGACGTAGAACATTCGAACTTCGTTTCTAATCATAGAGTAGGCCCCCAGGATGAAAAAAATAACTGTGTGTGCATCCGGTGTTATAAACACAAAACATTCATTCGTTGAAACACAATAATATTCAACATCACATTTATTTCACTTCAAAAATTGATTATGGAACAAAAATTCAATTTATTTCATTCAATTCAATGTACTATTAAAAAAAATATGTATACGTATATTATACACAGGATGTTTACATATGGTGTCATTAGTACGTTCTATAAAGCATTTTAATATCCCGGCGGTTTCTCGGCTCGGTTGAAAATTGAAATAGCTCATTTGAACGCAGCATGTTTTATGCGCGCCCGTAGTTTCGAGATTATGAGGATATAAAAAATGTTGTGTCGTAATGAGCTGCATTTGTCCACGCGTTTTAAACATAATATACAGTTTTATAATGTGTTATCTCCTGTTTTTAATAGAAGTTCATTAACACGCATTTGTCATGTCGTTTTTAAATTCGTTTAAAATAATTTCGCATCAGCAGAAAAAATGTGTAAAATAATTTATTTCGAATACCTATTAATTTAACTTTATGATTGATTTCGTTGTGGGTTAAAGATAAGTAAGACATTTCCGGAGACTCGCCTAGCTTCAATGCTTGGTCATTACATTGCGTGTTTGTTGATCCTGGCTTACAGGAGTTGCAGTGGTGAGTGTGAGGGCGGGAAAGTCTGCAAATGCAATTTACCGTTGTTTTAAATAATTTCAGACATCTTTAAATCACCTCAGTACACAATCCATTGTAAAACATTATTCCAAATGTTGTACAACATGTAAAACTTCCATCCAGTAAGTATGATCGGTTGTCCGGAAAAGATCGCTTAAAGCAATAAGACCGTTTTTTTGTTTTTTGTTTGTTTGTTACATGGTGTTATAATAAAGAGTTATTAATATGACAGAAACCCAAGTAGCCTAAGTCTACCACGAATCATTTCCTTACAGATCGCTCCTATCAGACCAGGAGAAGTTGCCCGAGCTGGACGGCTACCAGGAATGGCGGCAGATGGAGGCGGCCAACGTGAGTGACCTGGTGCAGCGCAGGCTACACTACTTGCAGAACCCGCCTGATTGCAGGGAGGCTAGGAAACTCATTTGTAACTTGAATAAGGTAGGTGATACTTCTGTGTGATTGAATGATTATAACTAAAAGAAGTGATGGTACTGGTGGTAGGTCGCCTGGGCAGGTAACACCATAATGTCTATTTTTCACACTAATCAGCAGTGTAAATGCACTGTTGTGTTTCGGTGTGAAGGACTTTGTAGCTAGAGTAAATACTGGACTGCTCAGGTTGGCGAGCGCAGTGGACTGCTAAGCATTGCTTTGTAATTCAAGGTGTTGTTTGGTATTGCTACTGTTCATGAGCGGTCATATCGGTTGCCATCAGATGAAGGGCATGGCGGTTCCGCCATCAAATTATAAAAAAAATTGAATTGTTCGAATCCTCTCTCGTGTTAGGGGTATTTGAAACAATAAGAGACTTCATTTTCATTGCGCACATAATAAAGAAACATTAATTGTCTTGTTGCGGAATCCGAACCCGCAGCAAATCTTTTCAGTGAGTTTGAGTTTTGAAGATTGTAACAACAATCTTTTTTGTTAGATTAATTTGTATTAAATATAAACGTATAATGTACGTATACAGGGGATATACAGACTGCGACCGAAGCCAGGTGGTAGTTTTAGTGACTAAAGACACTATAACTAAAGATATGGTAAAAAATATTGGGTGGTAGCTGCATAGTTTTTGCTAAAATCATAGTTAAATACTTGCGTATCATTTTGTCTTTCAAAATAAATAGTTATTTCACACGAAAGGCTATGTATTTACCTCCAAAACACGACGATAGTTAAAAAAATCCAAAAACCGGTCGCTTTTATATTTCTGGTGCATTGTGTTTCAAGGCAATAAAAGCAGCACCCTGCTTCGTTTTCGGTGTTATAACCTGTGCATATACCCTGTATAATGTTCACGAAAATGTTTATAGGGTAAATAATAAGCTTTTAGCAATTCAATTAAGTTTTTGTGGTAGCGAATTTATTCCCTTTACCTAAAGGGTCGAATAGCTTCACAGGTTGGCAACAGAACAATATAATGACTGGTTTCCACCAGCTGTGAATATCAGACTCGAACAAAAACCCGGCTCGTGTTATTTCGAGACGGGAACAAAAGGCAGGTGCTGTGCGAACACTCGGATATTCCCGACGAACGTGTTGTCACATTACGCTAATAGGAATAGTGATGCTGGGGTTTCTGGCTCAGATCTCGGTCTGGGGTTGTTGGGAGATGTGTGGGTGCTGGAGTGAATAATTTATGGCATACGGGATTTTAGTATTGTAGTAAAGGGTTAATGGCTCAAAAGTATAATTGCATTTTGGCAATATCAATAGGTTGGAATGTTGTAAGGGTAACACTCATTCATGGTTTTCTTTACATCTGGGTTGTGGACATAACTCGGTAGCACGTTTAAGGTCTAATACAGTTAATGTTAAGTTTGATAAGTAATTACTACTCGTAGATTTCGTTCTGTACTGCCTCTACAATTGGGAATACAATTGAGATGGGTAGATTTCTTAGGAGTTAAATTTGACATAACTTCATGTCAGATGATATTTAGGAAAGGAATTTCGAATTTAACATGGAATCTAATAATCATTATAATAACTGGCCACTAAACTATGGTCCGTAATCATTCAAAGTTCATTCAGCCACCCAGACCTCTTAATCTGACAGATAACTCGCAACTGTCCGTTTAAGACGATAATGACCATGATAAAGCATAATGAATGTTTATACTACATTCAATTGTTTGATCGCCACGTAACCCAGTTTGCGGCTTCCTCCGTAGTACTCCCGACGCCCACGGCCCGGTGCGGACACAGAAATAGTTTTGTATATCGTCCAAGTATAATTAGATGATCTCGCCCACTGTCAACATGGGCCAACACGTGCGTTCAGTGTGTCATCGCCTAGCCACCATTCACGTAGAGCTGACATTGTGGACAAAATCTGTCCGCACTATACACGTAACTAGTAGGCACGTAGATGTAATTAGAACGAAAGAAAATATAGCCTGATTGTGTAGGAGTAAGAGACAGAAACAAGTAGCGGATCGTACCGCTGTTTCTGTTACAAATTGTTCGCTCTATCTCATCTACTATACTCAAAGAATTTAGCACAGGATTTAACTGTCAACTTGGGCCAACACCTGCGGTCTATGTATCATCCTCTTATGGCAAAATCTTTCACTTTATAGTCGGGACCAGAGCGAGAGGAAAGATTGTGTTTTGTAAGGAATGAAAGAGACAGAAGAAATAGCGGTACCGTACTGCCCTTGTTATGATTTTTTGCATTATCCCGTTTATTATATAATGATTTGGATGAACGCACTAGGAAACTGTCAACAACACGTGGTCGGCCGCGTCATCGCCTCTTGGCACAGGCGCGGGGTCGACGACATTGTTTCGTCATCATGACATGAGAATAGGCCCGGCTGTTTACTGTCATGTGTTTGTTTTATGATATAAATATTGCTATTTATATGATGTACATGGTCGCGGGTTCGAATCCCACACTGATTTTTCGGAGATACACAACATTGTCAGCCAATTAGTATGCGCTTTAATGGTTAAGGAAAACAACGAAAATGAACCTATATACAATAGAAATCCTAACTTTTTTAAAAGATGATATGTATAGGACTCCCTACTCGCAATAGGTCCTTCCAATAAAACTCTTGATTGTATACGAGACCCTAGCTCATCACTAAGAGTATATATGTTATGGGCCAAGTGATTAATGCGAGCAGTATTCATAATGCCCGGGCAGTATGAATATTGCCAAGTCATATCGGGCCAAGTGATAAATTACAATATAAACTCACCTTTTTATCACATTGCCCGGGCATTATGAATATGGGCTACATGATGATCGGGCAATGTGATTAATAGGCGATTTTTTACGTGGTGCGCTGCCGCATTGTCGTATCTGCGATAGACCCATAAATTAGAAAGGTTGAATTGATCTCTTTATGTTTAGTTGTTTTTTAACGTCCGAAACATTATCTTCAGAAGAAATTTAGTATACCCACTTTATGGATCAGTTAGGTCGACTGTGCTCCAAAACCGACTCGGAACACCCCAACTTCTTTGGTTGGCTTTGATTGGCTACCGACCCTAGAGTGTATATAAAAAGCCGGAGGCGCGGAGGGAGAGCAGCCCCCGCCCGCTGTAACGAAGGATAGGCAACCGTGCTAGCCGTAGCGGCTGAGGCTGCAGCAGCAAGCCGAAGCTGCGGAGGCGAGCATGGGTGTCTATCTTTTGTTACGCAAGGGTGAAGGGGCTGAACTTCCCGTAGCGCCGAATACGATTCATTAGCTAATTTGTATTGACAACAAGTGTTTTAAGGGTTAGGTTGCTATAATAGATATTTCTCAGGAATAGTGCGTTACCTTTTCATGGGAGCATTACCAGCGAGATGCGACACTCCCCCTCTCCCTCCACTCCTCCCAACCCACCCCCTCGTGCGGGCAGCACGAATTTCTTCTAATTTATTCTAAATTCTACCACTTCGGCTCCGTGCCCAATAGGCACTTGGCATTATTCATAATGCCCGGGCAATGTGATAAATTGATTGGTTATAATAATATTGCCCGTTCTTTTTGGGCATTATTCATATTGCCCGGGCATTATGAATAATGCCCGATTAATCACTTGGCCCATAACATATCTGGATCTGGATCAGCCCATATACGTCCCACTGCAGGGCACGGGCCTACTCTACAATCGAGAGTACGATTGAGAGTGGTTAGGCCATATAGTCCACCACGCTGGCCTAGTGCGGGTTGGCGGACTTACATACCATATAAATTCTTATGAATCGCTATGGTATGCAGGTTTCCTCACGATGTTTTCCTTCACCGTTCACCATAACATATACACTGATATAAAAGTAAGATATCGTCTGTTTACCTCATCACTGACGAATTCACAACCGTTATGTGAGATGTATTCACAAATCGACCGCGTCCATCATGTTTATGTTTGCCTAGTAATCTGTTTGGACGGTTGACGGTTGTGAGATACTTGGTGAGACTTGATGGTCACTTCGATCTATATTTAACAAGCAGAAACACGTAGTTACATTGCAATTGAAGTGTCAATGGTTCTTATATTAGAACCAGCGACTACTGTTTTTAAGACAGTATTTTTAGTAAGCATGTTCTTGATACTTGTTTTGGTAATGCTATATAAAGCTCCGAACTTTTATAAAAAGTATTTAATTTTTGGAAGAAAGTTGCATAAAATATTTTAATGTTTAAATATTTATGATTTAACCGGATAGAAGGATAAATGGCAAAAGAAACCCTAGCAGTTATTGACTTTTTTTTATTATTGTTATTGTTTACGAGATATCGCACACAATTCGATTTATCAATATGCTTCGGTGCGAAATTTCGCCTTTTTGAGGCACCGGCTTAGTAAATGCTTTAAGTTTACTAAATGCCCTGTGGCCTAGTCAGTCCGGTTCCATTAATAAAAGTTATACAAATATTACAACATTAGTCGTTATCTAAGTTCGACATTGTTACTTTAACATAGCGTGGTAGTTTATAATCTGCACGTCATAGGTCACCGCCGATAACAGAATCAAACTGTAGCCGTGGATAAACGTTACACAATTCTAAAATATTCATAACTAGGTTTACGGATTTTATCGCGGTTTTGATTCAATTTTGACTTCTCGATGTTTTTAAGACATTGTAGCATTCGTGGTCACAGAACGGCGTTTGTAAACCTAGTTTTAGTTTAACGTGTAATAGTCCTGTATACATATACTATGGGGCCGGCCATTAATCCCGTGAAACTGAAAGAAGGAAGGAGGGAGGGTTGTAAAAATAACAAAATACCCCAAGGGGGGAGGAGGTGTAGATATCACGTGTATTTATTTTTTCGTGACTGATTAATGGACAGCCCCTATTATTTAAGAGGAAACACATTTTGTGATAGCGATATGTTTTTTTATGAGGTATCCATATCTCTAACATCATTCTCGACACTTAATAATTTCGGTTCTTCTACTCTTAAAGTTAATACTTTTGGAAGTAGGATATTTATATCAATCGTCAACATTCCTATAACGACCCTACTCACTTGCTACGAACCTGTCACGTATTGCCTATCAGGTTCACCTGTGTGTATTGTATCTGCTCTTATACGTCCCACGAGCTTCCTCTGTAATTGAGAATAGTGAGGCCATAAAGTCCACCACGCTGCCCTAGTGTGGGTTGGCGGATTTTAAATACCATAGTAATTCTCACAAATCGCTATGGTATGCAGGCTTCCTCGCGATGTTTTTATTCATCGTTATAGTATGTATCCCGGTTCAATCGATGCTCTATGTTGACTGCAATTTACTTATCCTCAAGTGCAGTTATTTTGTTGCATTAAATTAATATATAAACTCAACAATCAGATATATAGTTCTGATCCCACACTATGATCGAGACTTGTGTAGTGGGTATCAGAAACTATGAGACCCTTTTTTAGTCTCACAAACACTCTGAACAGAAACCTGTGGTTCACACAAATATTTATTTCGGTGCTGGGATCTAACCCGCGGCCGTTTCACAACCGGCGTCTATATTTCTCGTACTTTAATTAGATACAAATTAGAGGCATACCGTATCAATCCACACAAATATTTCTTTCGGTATGAGGATCGAACCCTCGTCCTCTCATTACACAGCCATCGTCTAACAAACTGCTCCACGGAGGCGCTCTCTCGCACCAGTTGTAAAAGTACCATATGTCATAGTATGTTTGTTTCAGGGTTGCGGTTTCGGTTGTCAGCTCCACCACATAGTGTACTGCCTGATATTCGCGTACGCTACTGAACGCACGCTCATACTCAACTCTAAGGGGTGGCGGTACAACACAAAGGGTTGGGACTACGTGTTCTACCCCATATCGGACAGTTGCACCACCGCCTACGATGATAAGGTCGTGCAGTGGCCTGGTAATTGTATGTTTTGTTTTTTTTATTCATTTATTTAATTAAACTAGTGGTCGCCTAGTGGTCGAAATTCGACCAAATCAAGAAGAGAAAAAGTTTTTACCTGTATGATGATGTTGTTATTCTGATAATTCGTGCACATTTTTTGTACCTGAATGTTGTTATTGCAGATTGCTGCTACAGAACTTTCTTTATACATATAATTAATGATAGCGCTCAGTATTTCACGTAGTATTCGTCAAATAAATCTTTTCTGTTTGATATTCAACAAAACCACAGTAAACAATTTTTTCTGATTGACATTCAACTACATATGTCTATAATAAAGCAAAGAAACAATTTGACCAAAGAGTATGTATACGTGTACAAATACTTGTGTATGCATTTGTCAAATGCATGCTGGTTTATTTATTGATTTAATGTACTTTTTATGCATTATTATTAAAATCTTGTTTTATATTACATTTAATATTAGGCTTAGTATTAATATTATTGCCTCATTTAAAATTAATATTCTCTTTTAATTTTAATATTATTACCTCATTAGGCAAATAAAACCTTTTTTTTGATATGTCTATGTCAGAAGAACAAAATGAAAAAGAAAAGAAACAATTTGACACCAGAGTATGTATACTTGTGTATGGATGTGTGTGTGAAATGCATGGCAGTGTGTGTAATGTTTTATTTTTTGATTTAATGTACTTTATAAGCATTATTATTGAAAAATATTAGCATTCTCCACTTCTCCTACACATAAACTATAAGTGTGCCAAATTTTATGCTCCTGCGTCCGCGCAATTTTCGTAAAAAGGGATCCAAAGTTTTTGCATCACGTATTAATATATAGATTAGATATGTCGCTGTCACAATATTTAGAGAAAACTAATATGCATGCCATTTTTTTTTATTCCTTTCTGGATGTTTTTACATTACCGAAAAAAAAAATATAAGTCTCGTGCATTTTTTTTAGTGCTGTGAATGGCGAGGCGAGCATGCCGTTTGCCTGATGGTAAGCGATACGACCGTCATCAGTCAACAGTAGCATATTCGCTATTGTAGCTTTTTATATATATTTATTTAAATTTCAAATAATATGTATCCTTGTATATTTCCCCTTACATATGATAATGGGGAAACGATGCCATTAATTAATACTACATACAGGGTATCCCGGTAGATTAGAATGAATTTGATAGTTGATTTTTTAAATGTTTTAAATATTTTTGTATCCTTATACCATTTGGTATTTCCGTATGTATGTGCATAGTGATAGTGGGAAAAAGATGAAATTAATTAAAACCAGAAATTGCGGCAGTTTGTTCACATAAAAAAGTTTATATTAATTAACTCGAAATGACCGTTATAAATTATCATGACGACATGCTCCCACAGTTCAATCATTTAGCTATTTTAGTTTATTTTATTTGATTATTGTTTTGCACATAATAAAATAATAACATATGACGATCTTATCATTCTAAGGTATTTTCTACCAGACATCTATGGGATGGGTATATGAGAAGGAAAACTAAAGGTTAAGGTTAATTCTACTTTAATTGATTGATATTGTTGATTGACGTAAAGTATTTAAACTCGGTCAATGGGTGACTCGCAACTGGCCTATTAGTGTCTCATAGGATAAGCCATCATTTTAATGAGTATTAATTGTATGAGAATTCGTATAAGTCCGCTCAATTTATTACCTATTGCCACTCTTTCAAAAGTTATGACGTCTATGTACGTTGGTACTTAAATTGTACATAAGTCTTTTAGTATAGGAATATTTGTCCTTTTTGAAATTGGATTAAGTAAGGATACTAAAATAGACAACAATCGATATATATGATTTGCTTCTTTATCTGTTGTAAATTATCGAATGGTGTAACATAGATTATGCCTTCAAGCCATTCACAATTTATAAAAAAATAAGATTTTCATTAAAAAAATCATTAATAAGTCATCAGTCAGACATTCATCTTGCATTGTATTATTGAGTCCAATTAAATATAACAATTGATGTGATCTTGACAGTGCGTTGACCGAATTTACTAAATCATTTAGACTTCTGTACAATTATTCGCAGTTACAGACGTGATGTCAGATGCTACGATGTTTTATTTCCATTTACATAAGTGCCTATTAAAACTAGGTTCCGTATACAGCTTCTCATGCATGACAAGGAAGACCTATCATAAGAGTCTATTAGGTATCTCAGCTTCGAGATTGTGGAAAAAACAGTTGACTTTAAATCCATATAATTTAGGCAAATGTCCATTATTTTAAAATTACGCTAGTACAAATAAAATATTGGTTGCTATTATGTTTTAAGGTTTGTTGGTTCATCCAGTTTTGTATTAATACAAAACAATATTACAGACAATGTTGTCCATAGTGGCGTCTATTAAAAAAGAATGTTAGGATACAACACATATTTTTTTTACCTCACTATTGTAACTTGTCAAAACCATCATGTCGTGTTGCTACCGTAAGCATTGTTAAAGCTGATATTATTACCTAAAACAGGACACTAATTTCATTTTATTTATACGTATCCTATCGAATTCGGGCCCCATTATTGTACCCTTTAATTTTTGTTGTCTTGTTCCAGTGTCATACGACGCGAAGGTAGTGTCTCTGCCTTTCATAGACTCCATATCACAGAAGCCCAAGTTCTTGCCGCTCGCGATACCCAAAGATTTGGCGCATCGGTATGTATGTCTTACTTGTAGACTTGAATAGTATTAGTAACATTTGACATTACAATTCTAAACAATTTCTAGGAACACGGGATTTTTTACAGAATAAACATTATGATATTCATCTTTGATCATGATCATGATATTGTTTTTGGAAAAATATTAGAGTTTGCTGTATCCTCATTTCAACATTTCTGCCACTGCTATCATTTCTAAACATGTATATAGTAGGAATAATAGTTAATGAAGTAATTAAATATAATTAAATTGCTTATTTTGTTGGGCTGTCGTACTTCCTTTTGATAACATTTATATTCTCGCTTGTATAATATGCTTACGGCCGTAATCATAGGCAGTTTAAAAAACTAGTTTAATTATCAAATTTTTTTTTTCCTATTTATCGATTAGTGAATTCAATTTGAACGAAGGAGACAAAACACCCCTAGCAAAACCAAACAACATCATGAATTACAAAGCAATGCTTGGCATTCCACTGCGCTCGCCATCATGAGACATAAGATGTTAAGTCTCAATATGTCCAGTAGTTACTCTGGCTACAATGTCCTTCAATCCGAAACACAACACTGTTGTTTCACGAGAGAAATAAATAACACATATTTATTAAATTAAATAACAAATATCTATTAATACATAGGATAGTGCGGTTCAACGGTGATCCTTCATCGTGGTGGATCGGTCAGATGTTGAAGTACATTCTGAAGCCACGGGTCGCCATGCAGAAGGCAATCAATGAAACCATCGCCAAGATGAACTTCAAACCGCCTATAGTCGGGTAAGTGTACCAAACATTGAGGTATTATACTAGAGTGCACATCGGTAACAAAATCTCTGCGAGAACGAAGATAATGTTACTGCGTAGGCGTGACAGAGATAGAAATAGAAAGAGCGGTACGGTACCGTTCATTTTCTTACAAACATTATGTTTGCAGTGTCCCCTCTAGTATACTTATCTCAATGGTACCAAACTAAAAAATTCCATAGGAAGTGTGGTAACTAGCCGTAGCTAAAATTGGTGACGATGATAAACAATTTTTAGTAGAGTTTCAAAGGTGAATTCTGGATGCTAAATATCCCTTCTATCGTCCCATTCTTTATCCTTCCTGCCTTCCTATTAGATGGGCCGGCAAACACATCCATAACCTAAGTATTATGTATGATCATGGACGGCAGTGAGTACTTACCATCAGGTGACCTGTCGCTCTTTGGTCGGACAATTCTATAAATAATGTTTTGAAAAAGCGTGGTGAGCTAAGAACGAAATGTTCTTAATGATGGAGCCTAAATTTAAAGAAAGGCATTACATAGGTAGATCATCGTTTAAGCCGTGGAGGTTAACTGATGATAAAATGGTAATTAGTTACAGAGACTCATCTTGGGGGTAGACGAGACCATCATCTAAAATATTTTTTCAGAACACAGAATCAATATAAAATGGTACTAATGCAGCAGACGATGGTTATAAAACGAGTAATATCACGGCTATAAGTAGTAACTGGTATTTTATCGCTAATAAAAATTAGTCTAATGAAATACGTAATAAAACGGTCGTTGCGCACGTTTATGAGTTTTGTCGAACTATTGTTGTTTTATCTGAGATTAGCTGTATTCTACAATTTCTGGATTAAACTTGGTTTTAAACATTAATTCATTTGTTGAAATAAAGGTCATTTAATTATTTTTCTTTCGTCGTGATTAGATTTGATGAATAAGTATTAAATAAAATAAGGGACGAATATAATACAAAAAGTAGTATGAGTTTAATCGTGGTAGCCATTGACTATTTATCTTAGACTATTGTAGAAATAGGCAAGTTCGACTAGGCTGGTATCACTGACTCGTAAAGAATCGACCTTGCTGTCGTAGTTGACTAGGCAGATGAGATTGCCGAAGGCATAGTTCCCTATTCGTTTTCCTTCCCTTTTCCATTTTCTTTCTTATATGTCCTTTATCACTATTATAATTAGATGAGTCGTTTGCTGCACCTGTGGATTCTACAGTGTATAATAACATAAAATATTTATTTTTATAGCATTGTAAGGCGAGATGAGTCTGATTCACAAGATAGTAAGGATTATGACCGGTTGTGGAAAGTAGTTACTCTGGCTACAATGTCCTTCAAACCAGAATTCAATAGTGCATTTACATTGCTGTTAGGAGGGAGAAATAGACATAGTGGTGGTAGCTACCCTGGCGGTCTTCCACATATGAGAGACTTACCACCAGTGCGTAGCTTAATACAGTGTGATATTGACACATGATACTTCATTTAACCTACATGTTTCATATTACACGGGGACATTGTAAATAATTAGAAAAAAAAAATTGAAGTTTTATTGTCCAAAATCGTGATTTCAATTTTACGAGTTTTGGGCCTCATATAGATACGAATATTCAGTTAGGATCGGAAACTTACCTGAGTCGTAAAAAGACTCTGTATCAGTAGGGGTTGATCAAAAGCCTTTGAGGGGTTATAGGCAGAGTAAAAGCAGGACTGATATAACAGTAAAGGATTTAATATATAAAGAATGCACATACTTTGACATCGAAAAGAATGTGACAAGTGCGGACAGAACAAATTACATTTGCTTCGATCAAATATACACTAGATACATAGATCCCTGTAAATGTTCTGTTAAAAAGTGGCACAGATGCATTGAAATAAAAAAAGTAAACAAAAAGATCACATATTCCAAATGTATTAACACAAATTCCACCTTATTTCTGGAGCTTATAGTAGCTTTTCACATAATATTGTCTAAAGTTCTGCGACATTTTAGAAGCAACGGTCGGTGCGCGACTGAATGCGAAAGAGTGCTAAAGCACTCTTTTTAGTGTATACTTGATCGAAGTACATTTGAATTAATTGTTTCTTCTATATACAATAGTAGCCAATCTTAACAGCCTTGAAACCTTAAATCGCGATTATTGACAAAACTGTAAAGCAGTTTTTGTTCAGACTTGGTAAAATGTTACCAAGGGGGGTTAGGAACGTGTTGTTTAAATTAAATACCACATGTCAATATCAGCCTGTATAATAAGTATTTATATTTTTTCAGGGTGCACATCCGTCGCACGGACAAGGTGGGCACAGAGGCTGCGTTCCACCACATCCACGAGTACATGGCGCACGTGCAGGACTACTACGACCAACTCGAGCTCACCAGGCCGCTCGACGCCAGGAGGGTGTACCTAGCCACTGACGATGCTAATGTGAGTTATTTAAGAGCATAACTGCGGCGCACACTAGTGTTGTGTTTTGAGTATCGCGTGTGCGATCGTAACACAGACGGTGTGTTATTTTTATACAAAAGCATTTTATTTCAGAGTCCTAATAATTGTGTCATAATGTAAGTACTTGGATATAGGTTTATTTCTTTTCGACTTTCAAAATGCGTGTAAGAAGGTCAATTAATAATAATAAGTAATTTTCGCAAATTATAGACAATCATAATACTAGAAAAATAATGTTGCTTAATGTTTTTACCTTTATGTTACAGAATGATTGAGATAGAGAAGAATTATAAGGGAGGCTTGTTGACGTTTCATTGATTGTTCAATAAATTTTAAACATATTTTTCTAGTTTTCTATTTACTAACACCTCAATAATAGTCTCACAGTATTACGAAATGTATGATATATAACATGGTTTACTTAATGTATTTATAATGTTTGGGCAGGTACTAGAAGACGCTCGCAAGAAGTACCCCGACTACACGTTCCTGGGCGACGCGTCCATCGCTCGCACGGCCGCCACGCACCGCCGCTACACGCCGCTGTCGCTCACCGGCCTGCTCGTCGACCTGCACATGCTCGCCATGTGCGACTACATCGTCTGCACTTTCAGCAGCCAGGTACCTTGCAACACTAAAATACTCTCAAGTACACCTACACCGCCCCTACCCCTCCCCCTTCCACCTCCACCTCCCTTAACTGCACATCTTATTGTACCTCTTTATTCTGTTCTTCCTCCTTCTTTCGTTATTTTCGTCCTCTTATCTCTTCTCCCATGCTATTCCGCTCTGACCTGGTAATGAGCGTAGGAGGGATCTACGCTCATTACCCGCCTTGTTCCGTTTATTATTTTCATTTTGTATTCCGTTCTTCCTTTCCTGAGTAAATTATCGACAAAATTTCTTTAACGATATTATCTTTAACGATACATTTGCATGCCATAAAGATTTACAAAAAATCTATGGTGTACAAAGATCTAAGATCTATTAATGAAATTCTCGATTTTACAGTGTCCGTATTTAATATTATTTATTGAAATAATATCGATATTCTCCCAGGTGGGTCGCGTGGCGTACGAGATGATGCAGACGAACAGAGTGGACGCGTCGAACAGTTTCTTCTCGCTGGACGACATCTACTACTTCGGCGGTCAGAACGCGCACGACCGGATGGCCGTAATGTCCAACACAGCCGGCAAGAACCAGGATATCTCCTTTGATGTAAGTAAATTTAGTTTTAAACTAGTAAAGTATAGAACTTGGCTTCCTTTTAATGATTTCGCCCTTCGATAATTAAAAAGCAATTTAACTAATTAATATAATTATATCGAATGTTAAGAGGTAATTTTTTTCGTTACTCTCTATATACTATCTGTAAGGATTTTGTTTACTTATCATAGGGTGCAGTGCGGTGATTGCCAAGGCAGCATTAAAATGGAATTTTAAGTCATTCAACAGTTTTTCTCTGATTTTCACCAGGTGGGAGATAAAATCGGAATAGCAGGTAACCATTGGAACGGTTACGGACGTGGGACCAATAAAAGAACCAATGTGGTAAGAGCAAAATTTATTTATTTTTTATAAAGCAGTTAATTTAACACATACACATGTCAGTTGAACTTGAAAAAAAAAACTGGCAAAATGTCCCTTTCAATTTTATTTACCTTAGAACTGAAAAGCAAATAAAAATACAGGAAACTTTAATTCGTAAAATTAAAAGAAAATATAATAAACAAATATGGCAATTAACATAAAATACTCCTTGTTTCCAGAACGGTTTAATACCGTGGTACAAAACAGCCGATCACCTAGTGCTGTACCCGTTCCCGGAGTACAAGCAGGTGCCGCAGTACTCGGATACGCGGCAACGCAACTTATAGACCCGCTCACACGCCTGACCAAAAACTAAAAATATACCTTACTTCACTACAATTAGAGATTGACAGTGTCGATAAATTTGATGTTTTGTCGATAAAGTTACGGTATTTGCGGCAAAATCAGTGTAATCGATAAAATTGCGGTATCATCAGTGATTTTTTTTATCGATGATAGTAAAGTTTTATTGATACCTCACGAATTTGTAACAGTGATATTTTAACACATCGGGGATTTTAACATTGAAATATGTTTTGTGAATTACAGGCATAATGTTCTAAAATGTCAAAAGTATGTCAAAAGTAAATGTCATAAGTCTTAACAAAACTTTAAAAAGTCTACAAATTTTCAAATTAGCCCGAGTTGAAAACTTGGAGTTTTAACATGGTTATGAGTGTTGTAAAAGTCGATTTAAACTTGAATTACTATACAGGGTATCTCAAGACTGCTACCGAAAACGAAGCCGGGTGAGTTTGGCTACAAACACAATGCAACAGAAAATTTCATAAAACGCGACAATTATTTTTTATGATTTTTTACCTATGGTCATATTTAGGGTGGTAAATCCATAGTTTTTGCTAAAATAATAGTTTAAATCCTTTTATACTTAATTATACCTTAGAGTATTTATAAATAAAAGGATATACACTATTATTTTAGGAAAAAATGTATTTACCACCCAAATATGGCCATAGGAAAAAAAATAACAAAAATAAAATTGTCGCATTTTTTTGCAACTTTTTCTGTTGCATTGTGTCTGAAGTCGCTTAAATTATCACCCGGCTTCGTTTTCGGTAGCAGTCTTGATATACCCGGTATTTAAGAATAAAGTTCATTTTCAAATTAAATGTTAAGATTTCCAAGACTTGTGCTCTCGAAATCTCGAAAAGCTTTCGCCTTATATTGCATAGTAAATTGCTAGTTTATAAATAAAGTGTTTTCTCCTACTGTGACTTCATATTAAGAGTCTTACATAAACAAAATTGACGAAGCATCGTATAATGACGGTATTATAAGCGGATTTCTAAAAGCCAAAGTATTTTGACCTCTTCCAATATTGATTTGTTGCTCAAAAAGGTTTCTATTTTTATTTTTTGGTCATTTATTTAACATATTATTAGGTGCATGAATAGTGCAATTGAATTTGAACTCGAAATGTATGATGTAAGCTGAAAAAAGTTCTTTTATATCTCAAGTACGGACAATGTTATTTAAAATGGGTCTTTAACTTGGTAAAAATAGAACCCAAAATTAACTGTCACAGTTTCTATTACTTTGAAGACCTAAAAGTACAATATTTATTACTATTTTAGGTATAAATGGACTGATTCATCAGCGATACATAAAAATTATACTCATTGTATTTTTAAGGAAGTTGAGAAATTAGGTAAATTCACTCAAATCGCAATAATACTTATGTGCAAAGGTGTATACTTTTTTAAATTAATTAAGGGTCGAACGCATTTTTTCATTATTTTATAATTACAAGTTTATTGTTTAATACTTGTATGGCGGGACAGGGGAGAGGGGATAGATGAAATTAATCGCGGGGAGTGTTAACATCCCCTGCAATTCTCAATTTAATGTCCATTGGTTGGACACAATAACGTTGCGTGCAATCTGAAATTAGTTAAAAATAGCGTGAATGTGTTGTATCAAATTTTTTTGTTATAAGAGTACTTCCATGGTAATCGAGACGGCATAAAGTCAAAAGCGGGCATTTTTTAAAAATTACCGTTTTGGATTGCACATTATCGAAATTAGAAAATATCGAACATGGAAATGCACTTCTAATTTTCGTACATTTATGAAACTTGATAAGAAGAAAGCATGTTTAACGTATATTCCAAATAGATAAATTAAAAAAAATCACGTCATTGACCTACTGCCGTTTTGATTACCTAGGCAGAGTAGGTATTCCAATTCGATTTTGATTCTTTCTATGTTGGCGTGATATTAAGACTTCGTGTAGAGTTGTTATGGTAATGTTGAATTTACGGTATTTATATTGTTAAATATAACACCGCATAGAAGGTGTTGAAATGTGTTTTTACATTAATTCTTATCATTTATGATGTTTGTTGTAACGTCCATTGAAAATCTTTGGTACACTTTTACCATCGGAAGATTTAAATTAATTGATCATCAAAACTCAAACAATTATATTTTGTTCTCAAATGCCACTTACAAGGATAATAACTTAATAGCAAAATTTATCCAAAACAGGTAGGCGCTGATAATTATTTAAAAAAAATACTTTAGTGAAATTAACCATGACTTTGGAGATTTAGTTCAGCGGTATAACTTTGCTTTTAACTGTTTCGATAAATTCCAATTTGACTTTTAATAACATTCCATTTAGTTCCTCATTATTTTACTAATTAATCTTGATACGCACAAATAATTGGGGAATGAAAAAAAGGGTTGCCATAATAAATAACAACACAACAGTTAAAAATATCTTGGAGCCGTATCATAGAAATACTCTAAATTATATATTTTTTTATTACGTAATCACTTATTGTACAATGTCTTTGTTTTGCGTCTTTACTTAATTCAAGAAGTTATCAATATGAAATATTTTTCTAAGCTGGCAACCCCATTAAAATATCGACTTTATTTCACTTCGATAAGTGGCCATCTTTATCAACGGGTGACAATAAACTGATTTAAGATAGTTTAAGTACGAGTTGATTATACACAAATAAGAATTCATAGTAGTGAATGTGAAATAGCTAGTTCAAATAGATAAACCAAATCGACGGTCCCTACTTGAACTATCGAAACTGTAAAATCCCTACTTTACACTAATAACATTGAAACTGGCATATTCGATCTTTTGATATGTTCATTTTCTGCTCTTTCAATTATTTGACTGAAAAACAGTTGAAGGTATATAATTTGTAAGTGTTTTAGTATAAAGAATTATAAATCTTTATATCTATTTGCAATTAGTGCAATAAAACAAAAATATTTTTTTTCCAGTTTTGATCGTTTACGTAGGGACCATCGAAATATGGCCGGTCCATTTTATATGGGTCCGTTGGTAATGGGTCTTTTGTCGATGGGTCCATTCTTGTCGACACTTCTGTCAAAAAATCCGGTGTTCTTATGAATCTTGTATGGCCTATACGTATTTGTAAGATTTGCGGCAATCGGTGTTTTTGTTATTAACAGGACGACTGATTTTACGTATTTATTTTCCATAAGAATTAATTTTCCCATATCAACGGGACATTTGATGGTTATACATAGAAATTCCTATAGCATCTCAGAATCGTATAAATGGTTCCAGCAACTTTAACTTAATAATTGTTTTGGATCCATGAATATTGCGGTTATACCTTTCTATACTTTTTAACGACTTACTGATTTAAAGTCTAAACTAATATTATAAAGAGGAAGGGTTTGACTGTTTGTTTGTATTGAATAGGCTCTGACACTACTGAACCGATTTTAAAAAATTTTTCACTTTTAGAATCCTACATTATTCTTGAAGAACATAGGTGATAGAAAATTTTCAAAAATGTCTGCACCCTGGCAAATCTTGTCGGGCCGCTATAAATGTATCAAATAAATGAACTAATCTATAATATACATACATGTTAGGCGGAAATAACAAAGGATGTTTACTTCCTTGTAACACGTAATTAGTGAAAGCCGTTTAATATTTCTACGCGTGCGTCGGTTATCGTGCGATGCAGTGAAAGTTATCACGTCCTTTGCCATCTGCACGTGTTACGTCATATGACAGCAGGTAATGTCACGATCGCTTTCAATAGTCATGGAACCTTAATGGGATGGTTAAATATTAAGGAAGGAACTATTATACTTTCCGTGTCTCGTCGACTATGAAGAGTTTGATTAAGACTGCTTGGGGAGTTGTTGACAACATTGGCATAGTAGGGAGTATCTACCCTCAAAAAAGGAGATTAAAAAGTAGTACTTTTTAAATAGTTACATTTCAGAATATGTTTTACAGCAATTTTCTATTAGACGATAACATAATGTATGTTTTGTTTTAGTTGCTCATAGATATAAAAAGGTCAATTAGTAATTTTATTTATTGCATGTACTATGAAACTAAGTTTTTTTTCTGGGCATTTCAAGAGTATTCGAACTAAGTGAGGAGTTGGAGATCCGTGTAGGCCTAAATAGTTGCTTATTATTTAACATTATAAACACATTTTATTTTGAAGTATTTTAGTGATCTGGAAACACATACATATGTTAGTACAAAGCTTAGAGTTTAAGCTTTCTGTAAGCCTTAGACAAAAAGATACAGAGCCTTACACAGAAGAGATGTTCTGATTTTTGTATTTGATTTTATATTTAATTTTTTATGAATTGTCGCCATATTCTACAATGTCTTGTTCTTTGAAATCCCAATTGTCGCAAATTCAATACAAAATAGTTATTTTCATAATATTTATTGTGGATGTATATTATGTTAGATGTGTTTAGACTTACACTTGTATATTGTGCACGTTTGTATGGGATGGTTTGTTTTGTAGTTATTATCGACAAAAATTTACTGGGTCACAATGTATACAAATTAATAATGAAGTATATCTAACACAGCAATAAAATGTATTTGAAAAACTTATTTAACCGTAATTGTATGTCAAAAAGCATTATTTTTAATTACTCGTATTGTCTATCATATTTGACATTTAAATTTACAAAGATCTGACGGAATTAAATTATATTTTATTTAAACGAAAATCTAAATTATTATTTTTTAAATTGGCGAATATTTTGTAATGTAAAGATCTGATTTTAGTCACAATGAATGAATGAAATTATTAGTTTATGTTGGCAATACTGCCTGTGACTTAGATTCGATAGATAATCACTATTTCATGCTCTATTATTTATGGTAAATCATGGTTTAATCAAACAACCAACAAAGTCTTCCAGCTTTAAAAATTTTATCTTTTTTTTTGGGGTTAAAAGCATTAACTCTACTAAGGCAGTGTTGCCAACACAAAAAAACTTAAATGCATAATCGATAAGTCATGACGTGGCAACAATAATTTTACACAGCAATAATTATAAGTATATTTGCTCATTGTGTACGTGTTTGATATGTGGTTCTTATGTTGGTGAATTAGCATTTTTTTTGTTTCATTCATCCGTCTGAAATGCATTTAACAATAATCATTGTAATGGACATGTAATAATTTGTGTAATCAGGACTTATGTATTTATCCGAATTGCTATTCTAGAAAAAATATATACATAACACCGAAATCGACAGATGTATATTTTAATATGTTCGTATCATTTTATATCGGTGATTATTTTTGTATGAATATGGGGCAGGGAGATAATTGCAATAATAATGTGAAATACGTGACCATCAATGAACTGTGTTGGTGTGGGTTTCATTCTCAGGTATTATGTTTGAAATATTTTTGATCAGGTGTTAGAATATTTCCAGTTTAACTTGTTCAAAAAATAATTGTGCAACAAGCTCAAATCGCTTTAGAATGTGTACGACTTTTATTTAAAAAGTATATTTCCTTCCTCCAAAAATTCTAACAAAGGCAGGATTTACGTAGATTGGTGACAATCAAATTTTTTGTTTGGGGTTTGGGTATTTTTTATAAATTTTGGAAAATGAGAGTTTCATCACTTAGGCTTGACCTCTCCATAGCCTAGTATAAACCGTAGCTATGTTTACTGAAAAAAAAAATACAATAATCGATCATTTGTTTACCACAAACATTTGTAAATGCAATCGAAAAGTCATTCTAAGGTGTGTCAATTAATAAAAGAAAAGTGTAATTATTCGATACAGGATTTGGACAGATTTTCAGTGTAATCTTGATGGTGTATGTTTTGTTAGAAATTATTCACTGAAAATGATATATTAGACGCAATTCCGAGAGTTCACTGTATTGTATTATTTACCCTGTACATTAACACATTCTGTGCCGTAAATAGTTATTTTTCTCTTTCTGACGTCACTTTGGGGTCTGCATAAGCCAAGGGATTTTGACCGTGTGATTTATTTCTTAAATGGCATCAGCTACAAACAACGCAGCTAGAATAGAGATGACTTAATAAAAAAATATTGAATATGTAAACTGTAGCCGTTTTAAATAGTAAATCATTCTTCATTGCAATAGAAATAATTATCAAAATGTCTTGTCAAAATTAACTACATCGCAGAATGTGTTAACCATATTTTAAAGTTTAAAAAAATCAATTATACATGCACAATAAACCGTACATTTTAAGGTATATTTTAAGAGTTATTTGTATATTAATGTTACCACACTTTCCGTTTGTTTTAAGTTGACACGGCATCTGTATATCTGTATGAATACGAGAGCTTCTGTACGATGTAACGATATGTAACATGGACCTAAACTGTATATAGCTTATATTATAATGTATATAGAAATGAAATATAAATAAACAGTGATGTGATGATGGTTTCTGATTGTTTTATTGACATTTCGACGGTTCCTACGTAAACTATCGAAACTGTTAATTCGGTACTTTACATCAATAACATTGTATGTGGGAAATTAAATATTTTATTATGTTATTATGCACTTCAATTTTATTAGATTGAAAAGCAGTTGAACGTATATTTGTATATAATATTTTACTGTAAAGAATTATAAATCTTTATATCTACTTGCAATTGATGCAATACAACAAATATCACACTTTTCAGTTTCGATAGTTTACGTAGGGAACGTTGATTTATTTTCTGATTAGAACTCCTTTGGACACACTACGAATTCCAGTTTCTTTAGTTGGAAATACCCTTAGATGATGGTAAGCTATGGACCTTGATATTTCGCCGTTGGCAAGAGGTCCGTCTTTCGATCAATGGTTCAATGTTGCAAACCTAATTGCAAAATTCTATTACCCCAGTAATCTTGAAATAATATTACAACCATGAAGAAATGAATTGTAAAAAAATCGGAAGGGCTTTGTCTACGTATTTGTCGCTGTTGGAGATTGTCCCGCCCTCACATCAGGCTCTGCAACTTCTGCAATCCAGTATCAACAGTGGCACGCATTTAAATAACACCGAACATTGATGCTTCGTGAGATTCCGGGAATATCTGAATTGTTTTTAACTCGCAACGACATTAACCCAATAATAAATTATGGTAAGATTTAGAAATATTTTTGTCTGCATTCTTCTGCACCAAAGCAGGAGACAAAATTTTAGCTGAAGGGATAATAAACTTGTTGCTGTTATATTTGCGTTTCAGTATGTAAAGAGTTACCACAAACAATATTGTTTCAATAATTACATGTCCCACGCTTTCTTGGGGTCTGCGTGACCTAGTTTCCACGCATGCGGTGGAATATATGGCATAATTTTTTGGTCTGTCTATTTGTTTGTTTGAATTCAATTCTTAATTCAAATAGCCAATATCAACAGATCATAATTACCAGATCAAAAATCGAATCTAATAATCAAGGTTTACAGCCCGTGTATAGTGTAATACCAACAAAGCGATAAACCCAATGAAAAGGACTAAATATCGAAGAATGTGTTCAATATAACTGTCGATACTTTCAGATTAGTGAGTATTGGAGTGGGTTTTCTGTATTTGATATGTATCGTTTATTTTCCTTATACATTTCTGTAGAAAACGGCTTATGTGCGGGCCATGGAGTGTGCGTTTTTTATCAGTCATATTTTTTGAAGTGAAAACTTCTTTAGCGGCGTTGAGCACTTTTCTGTAATGGGTATAAAATCTTAAACTCGCGTCAGGACACGTGACCTGATCGAAAAAGCGTAGGACGGCAATGACGTTTTACAAAAAACATCTTAGTAGGACGGATGGAGAGTAGACAGCTATCCCCTCTCTACAGCGCGGCGAAAATGTATGCCTCGGCCTACTGTTTCGTATTTTTTTCAGTTTCACCCACTTTTTCCAAAATTGTCCCATAGCCCCCCTGCCTTCCCCCACCCTTATTCCGAAATAGTGCCTATTAGCCTCCCCACGAAACCTACCCCCCCCCTCCCCTACCCCCACCCCTAAAATTTACCTAACCCCCCCCAATCCTATCTCGGCCAACATAGGTCGTAGACCCACCGAGTTTGGTATCCTCGGAACCGTCTTGGTGAGGGCTACAAATTGACCCCGCCAGAAATCCGAAATTACGCAAAAAATTACCCCCCCAAAAAAAATATATTTTACCTCCAAATAATTAATTTAAGTTAGCCTCCCCACGAAACCTTCCCCCCCCTCCCTTACCCCCACCCCGAAAATTTACCTCACCCCCCCCAATCCTATCTCGGCCAATATAGATCGTAGACCCACCGAGTTTGGTATCCTCGGAACCGTCTTGGTGAGGGCTACAAATTGACCCCGCCAGAAATCCCAAATTACGCAAAAAATTACCCCCCCAAAAAAAAATATTTTACCTCCAAAAAATTAATTTAAGTTAGCCTCCCCACGAAACTTCTTACTTCAGCTACCATAAACCTATCGTATCAGTTTTAGAGATTGGCGATGATAGTTCTGGTAATGATGATGGTGAAAAAGTCGTTGAAATTATGGATGAAAGTTGATTTTTCGGAGAGATAAACTTTTTAATGTAAAATAATTGTAATAGTTTTAAAGTGTTAAATTTTTAATGTAATATAAATTGTCATGTTTGTGTACGATAGCGCAATAAATGAATATTGTATTCTACCACATAAATGATAGTACTTTTATACTGATAAAGCAATTGGTGCAAAATTATTCCCTAACCATTCCAAAATATCAAACATGCTCAACGTTAATAATCAAATTTTCACTTCTGCCGGCACTCCCGGAGTGCAACCCGTCTTTTTGTTTAACATACGTTTTATTTATTTATACTTGATTTGTACCTTGTGTTTATTGGAGGTTTTAAATATGTAACAGTTAATGTTCAATAGCCGAATCGTGTTTAGTTCATCTCCTAGTAAATGTATGCTATTTACTAGGAGATGATCTAAACTAAACATATCATTAGATTGTGACAAAAAGATAGAATATAGTCCATTTTAACATCATTATTTCTCTAGGTATATGTTTTTGATTCCGTATATCAAGCAAGCGCTACTAAAGTACAACAGAATTGTAACTCAATTCACATTAATACAAAATTAATGTAGGTACATTTTAATAGCGTTATATAATTGAAGTATAATTGCTATAATTTAAATATAGAATACTTTCCAACAGTCACCAGTGAAAGTCGCTCGCGTACTGGCCGCACAGAATCCTCTGTGGCGAAAGTTCCCCTTCTGGTGGCAAGTCAAGTTCAATAGCACCGCGTAACAGTACTTCATCAGACGGCCATAGAGGTGCATCTCCGCGAACTTATAAAAGAAAAGAATCTATAAAAGTAACGAAAGAAAAGAAAAAGTGTGCATATTGTGTTTAAATGGTTTAAGATGAGGAATTTAATAATACTTTTGTGTTGTGTTCCGTATGTGTTGCCGGCTAAGTATAAGTACAGCTTACCGTCGTGGAAGAAAGAGGTAATTATTGTTTTTCTTTTTTCCGGCATTTGATCGGGTGCAGTTTATTTAAAACCTAATCAAAATATGCCTTTGTATTTGATATACATTTATAGAGATATTGATTTAATTTATAATACACCTTTCATATCTGTAGTAGAGTTAGGTGTTTATACTCCTCTTTGGTCGTGTTATAGTACGTATGAACTGTTTAATTTAAGGTCCTGCGTTCGATATCCAAGTTGGTACATATACGAATTACAAGTTTTCAGGTTTGAAAATCTAAATTATGGGTTTTTAATTTGTACTATTAGTAATGCATATGGCGATAGGCTCACCTCCGATCAAATCATGATAATAACCATGCTAATGCATATATGTATGCAAGCAAGATATACATAGATGTGAAATAATGTACTATGAATGTAGCCATGTATAGAAGCACCCTTATTTCGATGTAAATACATTAGCCCGTGGATTCCTTTTAGAACTCGTTAGTACACATCTACGTTGTTAATCCTGTTTGTTGCTGTTTGCTAATCGTGGTTGTTGTTACCTAGTTAGCTAGAGATAGAAAATGCATAGATGTTTTAAATATTTGTGGTAACCACAAGTAAACTGAGAAGTTTCTCATAGTTTCTTTTACAACGACACAAGCCTCCATCTTAGTGTTGGGATCTGGACTATGTATGTGACTGTTAGGGGTATGTTTTTATTTAATTGATCCACGCGTAAACTGAATGGATAAGAATAAAGACACAAACCGTATGACAGAGCTAAAAGAAGACAATGTCGCCAAGCTTTTCATTGTTAGTTATGGTAATTTTGTACCATTTTCTATGCACTCAGATGTTTCAATACAGTAGTAAATTGAAAACACGTACCTATTTAACGATAAGCTTGAAACTCAATACACATTATAATATTCCATAAATGGTTAACTACAAGTCTGGTTCACAGTTTCGAAATTGGTGCCGTGGGTTACAATTTGGCCCGAATGAAATCAGCCATAAATAAGTAAATTAGATTTAGAATTACTTTAAATTACAAACTGTGTTGAATTAGAATATCATTTTATTATTAGCCTCCTTGGCGCAGTTGTTTGAGATGCTGGCTACGAAATCGTCTGTATGACGATGGATGATTATGAGATCCGCAAGACATTTGTTTCGGGGTTGGGTGGTTTTTACATTGAGATTTTGCCGTAGATTTTCATGAGCATAAATCTTTTATTTATTTAACTTTGTGTTTTGAACTATTTGTTTGTCTGTTCGCTGCATCTTATATTTGTAATTTCTCTAAATACTTTTATCGAGTAATGTTCAGCGTGAATACAATGTAATTTACCACTGAGGCGGTCAGCCAATAGTCTATTTACTAAGATTTAAGTTCTAGAGATTCTACCACTGTTGCTATTGACCTCCAATGTAGCTTGAGTTAGGTAGGATCAACAATGACACCTGATAAACCGAACACTGTAGCTCGGCAAGTTTCATAGTCGGCTAAGGAATGATATTGCCTCTATGGGGACTACTGTATCAGCCCATATAGGTATGGCCTCCTCTACAATCGAGAGTCCGATTGAGTGGGGTTGGGCCATATAGCCCACCACGCGGGCCTAGTGCGGGTTGGCGGAATAACGCATGATGATACTTCACAATCAGAAACAAATAAACATACTATATAACTTATCAGTCTCTGTAATTTATACCACGTGAACCCTGACATTTTGGGTTAATATTTATCAATATTTAAATATTATTTAATTTGTGTATTAAGTAATATTTATATATTATGTATAGAGTAGATATTTTCAAAAAAGTAATAATATCAAGCCTTCGAATTACAACACTGAAATAAGTTATAGGTATCCGGCAACGTGAAATTGTTTATTTTCATGTATTCAGCTATTGTAAAATAATTGAATTAAGTACAAATTACAAAGTATTTGATGAAAGCCTTTGTTAAATATTTACGTGTTATTGTTCAACTGTATTCTTGAAGGGCTAGGTAGTGCAATGGCATTCAGTTGGCATTAGTGGAAGCTAACCAAAATCTTCGAGCATTACAGCCTAAAATATGATAGAAGGATAGGCAATCGTCATTTTGAGGACAATTTCTACTTCCAGGGCCCACCATATGAGATATAGCGAGACGTAAACTCTCGTTTCCCGTTCGCGGCGTGTAGACCCATTGAGGAGGCTGTCATTTGAAATAGATTTTGTTAGAACTTTTTTTTGTTTTTGTTTGTGTTTAATAAATGCGATAAACATTATTCGACAGCCTTAGTGGCGGAGTTGGTTAGACGGCGCCTGTGAAACGTCAGGTCGCAGGTTTGATCTCCGTAGCGAGACAAATATATCTATGTGTGATCCACATTTATTTTTTACGGGTCTGTGTGTCTGTGAGACCGAAAAGTCTCTCGTAGTTCCTTATACGACACAAGACTCGATTAATAGATTAGAATTATATACAGATATATATGCGCATCTCTACTTTTTTTTATTTTACGACTGTGATGTGTGATTGAAAACCGAAAATTCTCTATTAGCCCATATTAACTATTCACACATGCTGTAATAAGTAATTATTCTGAGTAGGCAGGCTAGTGAGCCGTAGTGAGCACAGTATCGGAGTTTGTCACTATTGACAATGCGAAATGAATGACAGCCTCCACTATTAATATTGAATTGTTCATTATATTACTTACCGCCATAGCATCAGTCTATAGCTTTGTGTTCTATCTGGTTAATGCCTTTTGAAATCAAGAACCACCTGTATACATTTTGAGAACAGAGTAATCGCCTATATTCGTCCTTTAATGTCAAGGAAGGCTCATATCTATCCTTTATGAGAATATACCATAACTGATCTGGTGGAAGGTCTCCCGTATGTAAGATGTCGACTAGATAGGTAGCACCGCAATGTCTGTTTCTATCTTATTTCTTAGGATTGCGAGCGCACTGAAATGCCAAGCATTGATTTATATTTCATGGTGTTTGGTTTTGCTACTGTCCATAAGCAGTCCTATCGCCATGAATTACCATAAAAAACAATAGCAGTCACCCAAGTAAGAACTTCGTCCACTAGTAGCGACTACGACATACGACTGTAATAAGAGTTGGGATCCACCTTTACCTTTTCAAAACGCGGATGTTTACTCGAAGCTTCATTTCGCAGAAATATGACAATCATTAATCAGAATAACTACTGGAGACTTAACGTCTTATGTCTTATGGATATATGGATGGCGAGCGCAGTGGAATACCAAACAATGCATTTGTAATTCAAGATGTTGTTTGGTTTTGCCACTGTTCATGAGCGGTCGTAACGCTTACCATCAGGCGAACGGCATGCTCGTCTCGCCATTCATTGAATTAAAAAAAAACCTATAATTAATGTTTCGTAAAATACCAGCCATAAGTTTCAAAATAGGAGCGTGAGCTTGCATTATTCCGAGGCATATTTGTTTAGCGGCGGTCATATGTTTGCGGGTTTTCCTCGCGGCACACTTTCACGCTGCTTTCTCGCGCGGCGTGCTCATTAGAAAGTACCGGTGACTCACAACACGCTCGATGGCGCGAATCATTGGATCCTTAGGATACGCTCTGGTCATTTTTTGTTTATTCTTATGATTGAGGATGGCCACAGGGTCGATTTTTGTAGAACTATACTACAAAATGACTATATTGCACCAAAATTCACACAATAAAGGATTGATTTGATTTGTAAAATAATAACGTGGATACTTGAGGACCTCAATTCAAATAATGATATGATAGGTCTAGTTAACATATATTAAAAGCCTCCAGGATGTATGTAAGGATCCTGGGTGAATAGAGAGACATCAGGTTCGATGATCAAACTAAAGCCTCCATTTACACGGGTAGAGATTCTCGCCTTGAAGATTATCGACGATACATTACATATTCATGTGATTTTCGTAAGGATATACATAAACACAGGTTACATCGTGTAAAAAATTGTCATGTTATGTCATGTAATAGCATACGATTCTCGCTGCGAGAAACTCTCTCCGTGAAAATGGTGATTTAGGCAAATGCTTCCAAATATTTGTTTTGGGTTTGTTTGCTGTGAGATTAAAAATAATCGCGTAATTTCTTATTGTAACAACACCTTTGTCTTAATGGTCAAGAATCTGTGTTATAAGTCAAAAATATGTGCTTATTATTGACTGTATTTAATTGCGGATTGCAAAAACAATACCTATTTTGTTTATACTCAATCAAAACCCATATTTAGACTAAGCATTAAATATTTGCGTTTCTATGTGATTCGTCTGTGCGCTCTACATTGTTTATTATAAATATAGGTACTCTATTGTTGTTAAATTCTAAGGGCTTGTTCTATTTTCCCACACAAGTATCAAAATAGAATTCTCAAGTTTTTAGAAAACTCTGGTTGAATATTAGATACCATAAATCACTAAAGCCTTATTTACATGACGAGAGTTTCTTACCTTGAAGATACGACTATTGCAAGGATATAAAAAAAACATTCGTGGAAACATTTTTGAAACCCGGTAATTGATGCATATTATGTCCTGGTATAATGGCATACGATTTCCGCTCCACGTAACATTCCTCGTGTAAATGGAGTGTTACTCATTTTAAGAAAATTATTAGTTATAAGCAATAATCGTTGTCATTGAGACGATTGATTGGTCAAATCAAATCTAAATATTACAGAGGTGAGACTGACGAGATATCCAAACAATCTATCCTTGTGGGATAGATTAAATACATAATTATGTTAATTCACAAGCTTTTTCTTCCTTATCTGTTACAGGCCTGCACGCTCCCAGCTTTGAAAAGTGAAAACAGCCACTACATCTGCAATGATAAGGGTGAACCGAAATGTCTACCAGGCTGGCAGGGGGACCTGTGTGACCAGCCTATCTGTAGGAAGGGATGCGACCCTATGACGGGTGAGAATGGCTTATTATTACAGCGAAAGTTACTCTGAGTTCCATTGTTGCCTTTTTATGGATGAAGCGCTACTTATTTATTTAAGAAGTTTTTTTTAATGGTTCTTAGATTTACGAGAATGTTACACATTGAAATAAAATCTTTTCTTTCGTGGTATAGCACGAAAGTTGTAAAGTAATCGAAACGTCGAGAAGTCAAAAATGTACAAATTAAACCAAATTCGCGATAAAATCAGCCTCCGTGGCGCAAGTGATTAGTCGCCACCTGTGAAACGAGAGGCCGCGGGTTCGATCCCCGCACCGAGAGAAATATTTGTGCCACAAATATTTCTTCCGGGTCTGGGTGTTTGTGAGACCGAAAAGTCTCTCGTAGTTCCTGATACCCACGACACAAGACTCGATGTTAGTGTGGGGTCAGGACTATGTATGTGACTGTTGGGTGTCTTTATTATCTATTATTAGTTATTAAATCTGTAAATAATAGTTTTATTAGGGTTTCTCGAAGTGTTTATCGTATTTGGCAAAATATTACATTTACACGATGCAAGTTGTTTATATCCTTATGATAATCACATCGCCGAGGCGAGAAACTCTCCTTGTGTAAATGGAGCTTCAGGTTCTGCACAAATTGAAATGACGAAGGCAGCTAATGGAGCCTAGGATATGTTGAAAGTCGTAGGCTATTTATATATAGAATAAACTTAATCAGTAGTCACTACTACTATCAGCTTCAAAAATGTGGGTCATATTATCATATAATAAAATCAGTGGGTTGATTATAATGTAATACAAGACTTTTCGCAATTGTTTGTACTTAGAATCCAAAATATAAGACATATTAATATAATCATAATCTATTAAAAATAATTTGAAGATAATTAAAAATAATTTGACATATAAATATAATCTATTAAAAATAATTTGAAGGTTCTCGGGTTAGGGAAGCCATTTTCTTCTAAAGAGTCTGGGCGGGGATGGATGAGTAAAATTGAGGATTGTGCAGTATAGTTAGTGATTGGAGATTGCTATATCCAACATGAGGCTTAAAAAAGGCTTTAAAATGCAGTAAGTATTTGTTAAGAGGCAAGATAAGAGGCAAGATGAAGATGGTCCGATAACATAATTCGTAAAATTAACCCGGGTACTAAAAAGTCTAAAGATAATGGAGATAAGGCCACGAAAAGTATGTGAAATGTGTTATGCCCACCCACAAGGTGGAGGGATGACCTGGCTAAGGTAGCTGGAAGATGCTGGATGCAGGCCGCTTCCAACAGGTCTGTGTGTCGATCCATAGGAGAGGTTCAGCTGTGGACTTACTTTAGCCATAGATAGAACCAGGAAACTATGGCAATTAAGAATGGACTAGATACTACGGCTTTTGTGCTGCTTATTCACCCAGTCCTTTTTAGTGTTGGGCCTTTGCCATACTTTGAGATACTAAATTATATCAAACAAATAAATATGCACTAATATGTTGTTTATTTTCTATATCTCCATTACAGTATTGAAACTACGTCGATAGTATTCTGATTAAGCATAAATAAATATAAAGGAACACTAAATAACATAGTTATGTATACAGTAAATAACAAATTAATGGCGATTGCAATATTATCAAAAATGTTGTCACGGAAATAGCATTAGCATTTGTAATTGAGTTGCTTGAACTGTTTCATATTCATTTTAATCCGAAAGTAAATCGTTTGAGATTTGGTTTAATCTAGATGCAATATTAAATACAAAAATAACGCGGGGTTAAAGTAAATTTCTTCAAAGACAAAAGAGTAGGCTATCTCGAGTGTTTTTCTAAGGAACAAATCGGGAATGGGATCCGTAGGAGAACACAAGTTACTAACTCAGCCCAGCAGTCAGTTGCAGATGTATCTAAAATGTTATGCCAGTTGAAGATGCTCTTATTTGCGCCCTCAATAGTTTAGCGAGACAAGTAACAGTTTCTTTCATTTGCTGTACAGTTATGAAGTTTCAATTGAGTTTGTAGGTCGGCCGTGATTCATCATCTTCTGAATAATTATCACCTCCTGCTACAATGAGACAAAAGAGTCTCCTGCGATGCTCACGGTACTTTCTCAGAGAAAGTTCGCGAGGTAGAAAGCTTTGAAAGCACCATCGCGTGCCCTCGTAAACGTTTCCATAAATAAGTTAAATTGTTTATTACGAAATACGAATATTTATGGCTGCGATAGCTTGCCAACGTTTTTTGTTTACGTAGTTCTTTCACTTTTGATGTTTGAATCTGTTGATTGGATTTTGATTCGATAACAGGTTTTACATACGTAAATATCATAATATATTTTCATACTAATAAGTATGAAATGCTGAATTATTAGGCCGAGCATCGTAATGGAGGAAGTTTCACAATGGAACAATAGTTGGATGAATTGGGTCTGGCATTACTATTTTATCTATTTATACTATTCTCTCGGAGATATAATTATGAGATGACGTATGTATCTAATACACAATATTTCTCACCAGTTTAATAATAATAATATGCTTTATTGTACACCATGACAACATACAGTTTTAAGAACACACAATATAACGGTTATGTATAATGGACGGCCTTATCACTAGTAGTGATTTCTTCCAGGCAACATTTGGATGGACAGGAGATATATGTAGAATATTCAGTGTGCAGCAAAAGCATACGACGAAAGAATATTATAAAGTTGTGTAATAAATCAATGTAACAAATTACATAAACAACAGGTTACTGCACGGAGCCGGGCGAGTGCCGGTGTAAGATGGGCTACGACGGGCCGAAGTGCAACAAATGCCTGACTTTACCAGGCTGCGTGCATGGCTACTGCAACACACCCTTCCAGTGCATCTGCAGACCGGGGTGGGATGGACTCTTCTGTTCTGAACGTGAGTACAATTGTTCTTTTATTGATGTGAGATGCGTTGGGGTAACACAGTAATAGTAGTGCCTAAGCAGGAAGAACGTAAACGCTTATGAAATATATGAGTTTACATTCTTAACCCTTCCATCCTTGTATTACGGTGTTAACCCAATGCAGCTTATAGCAAGATGCTGCTAGTGTTTGTTGGTGTGACTGAGAACCTATTCAACTATCTATTAATCATGATTTTTATGTAAAAAATATACTCGATGTATTTGATTTGGAACTAAAGAAGAAAACTATTTTACAGTAGTAAGTAATTAGTATGAAAAAATATAATTGAAAGGTACTAAAATATTATCTAGTTCCAATGCCTCTTAACAAAGGGCCTGAAAATTCAAATCTATTAAATATTTGTAATTGAGGATATTGTTCTGTTGATCACGAAATATCCCTATAATAATCTTTATAAAAAAGCCACATTTTATTTGGCATCTACTATGGAACACTGTAGTAGCATTTCAATCTATTCTACTCGAGGTACCGTTTCATAAAATTAAATAAACTTGAGTGACAAAGAAACCCTGAAATCTACTTGTCCTCATCTACCCATCATATTGTCTCCAGCTATCTGCAGAGCGGACTGTCCTACCACACGTGGCTACTGCCAATCTCCCGGCGAGTGTCGATGTCGGTTTGGCTGGACCGGGCCCACGTGTCGCGAGTGCATGCCTCTCCCAGGCTGCCAGAACGGCTATTGCGATAGACCTCTTGAGTGCAACTGCTTGCCTGGTTATGTAGGACTGCTGTGTACTACCCGTAAGTATTTTATTGTAGATTTATTAGAAATGTATCAAAAACCTATTTTAAAGTTCTGAAAGCTGTAACTTACTGTGGGAAATGTATAGAAATATCTAGATCTGAACTTATTGTAATCCTTTTTAATGTACTTTTGAATATTTCAAGGCTTATTCAACTGTATAAGATCTGTCATAGTCTCACCATGCATCTTATCGACTGCAGGGCACTGGCCTCTACAATCGAGAATAGTTAAGTCAAAATTCCCACAGATTCAGTATTTTTTTATATTTGTACGACAAAATAACAGGATTGCACCTGTTGGTAAGTGCGAGAGATAACTGGTTCTAACTGATGTACACAGCTATAGTAGAATAGACATGTGCATATTATAATCTGATTTTGAACTGCATCTGAACCATAGCATTCCCATCAACCAAAAGAATAGCCTTTCTAAAATTTAACAATATTCCAGCGGTATGCGCACCAGGATGCCACAATGAGCGGGGCTACTGCCGTTCCCCTGGCGAGTGCCGCTGCAAGGTTGGCTGGAAGGGAGCCAACTGCACTGAATGTCACGCCTACCCTGGATGCGTGCACGGCTCCTGCAACCAGCCTTGGGAGTGCAACTGCGAGAAGGGATGGGGTGGCATGCTTTGTGATGAAGGTTTATTATTATTTAAACTTTATTGCACAAAAGAAATCACATACATAAGAAGTACTATTGTTGCTATGCGTCTGAAATGCAATGTCTTACAGACAACCATAGTTATGTCTTATTCAAGTGATAAGCATTGGTGAATACGGTTGAAAAAAGGGCAGAGCTTTTTATTCAACACGCTATGTTAGGTATTATTTTTGTGATTGAAACAAGAAATTACATACAATCAAAGATCTGAACAGATCCATAGATGGTGGGAACTGATTTTATTTGTAGACTTTATATAGTAGATACCTTTAAATGGATAATGGAGAGTCAATGCTACATTATACAGGGTATATCAAGACTGCTACCGAAAACGAAGCTGGGTTGTAGTTTAAGCGATTTCAGACACAATACAACAGAAAATTTTGCAAAAAAACCTGTTAATTTTTTTTGTTATTTTTTTCCTATGGCCATATTTGGGTAGTAAATATATTTTTTCCTAAAATAACAGGTTATACCCCTTTATTTATAAATACTCTAAGATATAAAACAGTTTAAATAATTATTTTAGCAAAAACTATGGATTTATCACCCAAAAATGACGATATTTAAAAAATCATTAGAAATTAATGTCGCGTTTCTTTGCGAAATTTTTTGTTGCATTGTGTTTGTAGTCACTAAAACTACCACCCGGCTTCGTTTTCGGTAGCAGTCTTGATATGCCCGGTATAACTCGGTGTAGCAGAAATAATGCTACAATAGCCTTCAGCTCTAAGTATGTTGTCATCTGTTTTAACATAAATGTTATGGCTTGAATGTATCATAAATATTTTAAAGCCAGTTTCTTTGTTATAGTTTTCTCATTTCTATTTTCCATCTCTTCTTAGTAAATTTAACAACATAACCGTAACACACCAGTTACATTAGATTAAAGATAAAGACAGGATTGAGGCAAGTTGCAACTTCCTTCATATCGTAAACATGCGACGGAATTAGTCCAATAACATATGATAATGAATGGTTGACAGCGGGCGTAGCTGAGTTTTAATCAAGGAAACATTCCTACGTTCCCCGTGTAAGGATATGTCTTACCAGTCGAGAATCCACGCCCATCACACATTTAACCATTTTAGGATAGTGTTTTAGTCACCCACATATTTCATCGAGCCCTTTTGGCTGGTAGGGTTATAATTATTTTATAGTTATTTCATATTTCTGCATTAACTTTTGGATTTGTTTTAAAGTTACAGATTAAGAGCATAATGACTAATGTGTAATGGATAAATTGCGTGGTACAGTGGTTAAAAAGTCAACGATTTCAGAAAAAACACCGAAAATTGTATGAACAACAAATATTTGATTCAAATTTCTTTGTCCTGTTATTAAAAAAAAAAAAATCATAATATAATTACTGATTTTCTTGAAATAAGACACTCATTTTACTATGGTAGTGTAATGATTACATGTAGCTTTTAGATGTATTTATTGTTGTCTATTTCTTGTCTGTTAATAAGAGAAGTTTCGACATTATTCTCAGTTTTATCAATAATACGAATCACGAAATCTAATATTGTATTACTTTACAGAACTCAACTACTGCGAGAAGAACCCAGGCACTTGCAAGAACGGTGGTGAATGCAAATCAATGGAAGCCAAGCAGGGTAACTTCAAATGCTCGTGTCCACCTGGCATTACTGGAAAGAACTGTGAGATAGTTCCCGAGGTCCCTACCACGGTTACTCCTGAACCCTGTCCGGCTGGCACTACTGGAAAGAACTGTGAACAGCTGGAGACTACTACGATGGAAGAGTCTGAGGAAGTCACTACATCTGCAGCCATTACTACTAGCAAAGAGGAAGAGGATGCTAACAATGCAGTAGCTACTTCGTCTGAAGGGAATACTCCGGATGAGCCAGTTACAGGTAAAAATAAGTTTATTTAAAAAATTGTAATTGAAGAAATTAAATAATATGCAACAGGAGTTTCATGATTTATTGAATTTGCATTAGTTTTGTCAATAGCAATAAATTATTTAATTTCCTATCTTTTATGAATAATTAAGAGATTATTATTCAAATATGTTATGTCATATTTTTCTGTAGAGCCCAACCACTGCGAGAAGAACAAAAACGCCTGCAAGAACGGAGGAAAGTGCAAGGCTACATCAGAAGGCTACAACTGCGTATGTTCTCCAGGTTACAACGGAAAAGACTGCGCAGTACAGTCAGACAACTCAACTATACCTGTAGAACTAAACACAGTCCCTTCAGGCATTGAAGGTGTCAAAATAAGAAGACCAGTAACTCTGAGTCTCTCTAAAAGAATTGCGGGACACAAAGATAGACATTCTGACGGATTTTTCAATTATTTCCGAAGGAGGTTTATCATCCCTATGTCTAAATAAAGTAATAACTTAGCTAATAAGCAAATGAGGCTCACATCATCATTATCACATAAATCTATTACTTGTTGATGTAAAACTGGTACGAAAGGGGCTAATTCATTGCGGTGAATACTTTTTCCTTTTTAGAAAAGCTGATACAATCGATAGAGCTATTTGTAGAACGATTACTTCATTAGTGTCAGTCGATAAAAATATATGTATCATGTCTTGATTTAATGCAAGCAATTAAGATCACGTCATTCATATTAAATTAGGGTTCATATATCTCATAAATATTGTCGATTACGAGTGTCCTACTCGTGCAAATGACCTGTGCTCTCCTGGAAAATAGTATATTTATATTAAAAATTATTCACTCATTCATTGATTCATTCTTTATGCAACTGTTGACTCGTTTTATTGATCACTTCATTAAATAATTATGCATTTCATTTTACATAAATATAATGATTTCAAGTAATGTAATAACTTGTGTTATTACAACGTTCATTTTCCGCTATGCAAATTTACACTTTCATAACCATTCAATATATCATTTATCTGTTGGTCATTCATTTCTTTAGTACAGTTTTACTTCATACATACGTAGATATTCATATCATTACTGTTTAGCTAATTTGATCATTCATTTGTTTACAATCCATTCATTTTAGCTAATTATTTATTCATTTATTTATTCAATCATACTTATTAGGGGTAGTAATTATATTCTAGCAAAAATGTTAATTTTATATTTAGACTGAATTTCTTATTTCTATGTGTGACGAAATTTACGAATAATGTGTGTATGCAGTAAGTTATTATAGTGAATTCAGAGGTTTTCAACTTTTTGTTTTAAAATTAATCAATGTTTTATGAGAAACGCATTAAACCCAATATTTATCAATTGAATTTATGGGTCTTTTGTAATTGAAATTCTTGTTGGAAACCCCTGTCGATATTTTTGTACGATTGTCCGCGTATTTATATTTCGGTGTTGTTTGCTAGTATGCCTGTATTGTGTAAATAAAAATATATTATATTTCACAGAATAAAGTAATTTGTGTAATTTATTTTCATTTATTCCCTGCCTACATAATTTATTTAAATGGTGGTGTTTAGCAATCGATAAACCAATATTCCCAAGTTGAAATGATTGTATAAAGGTTGTTCTATGCATATTTTGTTCTGAGACTATCCGCCATGGCATAAAGACGCAGTTATGTGGTTGCTCCTGATATCACACAACACCATGCTGAGATGTCGACCTGTTGTGGCGAGTGAGCCGCCCAACCTTACTGTTTTTTCCTTTTTTTTGTACTGTATTGTATGCGGCTAATTGCGCGAATATAAAAGCATTTTCCTTTTTCCTTTCCTTTAAATGGGCCGGCAAAATTATTGATTTGTGGTGATAGTGATTACCGCTGCCTATAAACATTTGCAACACCGTAAGGCATAGAGATGCGTTGCCAATGTCGATGTCAAAGCATTTACCATTATTTGTAATCCAGACTTTGGTAAGCCAGATTTAAAACAAAATATGTTATTCTTTTCTAATATTATTAAACCTAACTTCCTTATTCACAAATGAATAATGTTACTAAATAAATAAATTCACCCACCAGTCACATACTGGTGTCTAAAGAAATGGAAAATGAAAAATCAAATATACATTTTAGTAAATCGTGATTGCGTCTAGATAAGGATAAATTCATAGTTTACTCTGATAATAACAAAGATAGCCAGAAATCAAGAATTAATACCATACATGCTTTCCCTTAAAAAATTACGCCATAGTTCTGAGAGCACATGACATCACCTATTTGTAAAAAGTTTAAAATGGCTTTCATGGTATATTTCGATAACCATGTAATTAATGACATAACGAAAATATACGTAAGTATGTGTTCAAATTTTATTCTTTACCTATTACAATTGGTTTTATGCAAAAAAGTGGTGATAATACCTTAAACTTAAAATGGTCCTAACTCCAAAACGGATAAGTATTTTCGAAGTATTAATTCTTTATTATCATATTCATATTATGCCCTAGAATCCAACTTAGCAAGTGCTCTATTTTCCTGTACTCCCAGGATATTGTTCTGACCTCAAGCTAAGGTCGAATTTTGTGTCGTGAGTATCAGGAACTACGAGAGACTTTCGGTCTCATAAACACTCAGACCCGAAACAAATACCTTTGGATCACACAAATACTTATTTCGGTGCGGAGATCGAACCCGCGGCCGTTTCACAACGGGCGTCTAACCAAATGCGCCACGGAGGCTGTCTAATATAAAATATATGCCTTTATATTTCTCTTACTCTAATTAGATACAATTTAGAGGCATACCGTATCAATCTATTTAATTTATTACATCCCGTGTCAGCGATATTTCTCAGTAAGGAAGCTGCAAAGGATATTTCAGTAAAAGCATTTGCAAGTCGCGCCAAGTAAGCTACGCCTCTTTGCGCAAACCCGGCAGGTCCACAATATGCTAGCAGGATATGCGTGAAATGTAGGTTATGTTTGTAGGTTGACAATTCTTTCAAGAGTAATTAATATAGGGCTATCTATTTATATAAGATAATAATTAAATATTTCACAATCGGGAAGGAAGCTAGACTTCAATAATGTTAACTGTCAATAAAAAATAAAAATACCGTGAGACCTATGCTATTTTATTATACCATCATTTTAAATAAAAATCTGCACTATTACGATTAGATCTCCAAAAGTCCTGGTTTGTCCTCTGTGATAAATAATTTAATAATGTTGCATGGGGTGTTCACATCACGATGTAAATTGGAATTAAGCACCCAGCTGAACTTAGGCTCAACGCCATTACAATACGACTTCGATCATAGTAAAATTCAATGAAGCACTTTTAGGAACACAAATAAATTTTGGATATTCTGGAAATCATGATGACAAATTATGAAAAAAAAAAATGTTTATAAAGAAGACAATATTTATCAAGGCAGGTAACTGATGAAAATTTTATCCTCAAAGACAGCTTTTTATAAAAGGACAGCTGATGAAATTCTAATCAAAGATGATCAAAAATATTTCGTTTTATTAATTAAGTTTCAGCCTTTAATATCTATTTTTATACTGAAAGAAAAATAACAAATACTTAATAGAATATTATTTTTAATGAAACAATACTGGATAAAAAAATGATGATTGTTTTGGTAGCCCTGAAGTCAGGGAAACAGGTTGTAAAATGGCGACTACTTCAGAATCCGTGAATGTGTTGATTAATTTTTAGCTAAATAAGTCTATGAGGGCAATAGCATGGATGCCGGCTGACCACCGGCTGGTAACCCGGTTGTATGAGTCCATTATCCGGGTACTTACGTCACGGGATGAAGATAAACATTCTTATGACATTATTATTTATTAAACTGATACTTTATCAGCTCTTAATTAACTATTGCCAAGCGAGAGTTCCTATACAGTCAGGAATTCATTATTTATTTTTTGAAACAAATTTTTTATACAGACTGTATCAATGAAAAAATAATGGTTTAATTTTTAATTTTCTTAACTTCCCGATATTTTTCTTACTTTACAACTATCGTTGTAACGCGCTAAGACGTTTTACTTCAAAAAAGGGAATTTGGTGTTATTTCATGAATGTGCATAAGTTTATGTAAGTTCTAAAACACTAATGGGAAATGCGAGAGGAGCAGCCATTTTTCGATCAAATAAGGAGGTAATGTATAAATCAATGACGGGAAACAGGAAAGAGTTTAGTTTTATCGGTTAAGTTAAACAGATTAATTATGGTATCTTAGATTTACGCAAATGTTACACATTTTAATATAACAATTGGTTACATTTGTTTACTACCTGACGCTATTACTTTACAGCTTTCGTGGTTACGGGGCGAACTGAACCGATTGAGTCGGATTGAGTGCATGGTTATAAATGACTTCTATTTATTTTGATAGATCACTTGTAATATGGATCTACAGTCTACACTATTCTTAGTTGCTTGTAGGAACTATTTTGTATTAATAAACATTTCCGAAGTGTATAAATCCACTTGAGTCCGTAGTTATTTTATCTTCGGTGTAGTATGGCGTTGCGAAATCTTTAAACAACACACATAATTCATACTTACTTGCAATGGAAACTATTAAAATGGGCGACCGGGCGCACTCTAGTTCCCGCCAAAACCCTTTAAATATGTTAATTTATTCTTGTTGCAAGAATAGTGAATACGGTAAAACAAATAAATGTCACCGTAAACTATGTCAAGTGGCAACGCAGATCGAAAGTCAACGACATTATTCCTTTATTTTAAGAAAAATACGGGATAGTTACGGAACGCAAAAAAAACTTTCAAAAATTAAAACAGAAATAGCATACACAAAATACTTAATAATTTAATAAACCATATCGAACAACAGACCTGTTCCCTAATTTCCTGTCTATTTTTTTCGGAATGTCACAGACAAAGGAAACTCCGTACAGCCCTATTTTTTTCAAGATGCGTGTTTACACGGCCAGTGTTATTAGATGCACCAGACACCACAGATTACCAATTCGTAATAAAAGAGGTTTTACACCTTTCGATCATTATATTTCACTACAATGATAAATTAATCAAGTTTGCAAATTATCTAATTTTTACATGCTGCACGTATATATCAAATAAATCGCTTCTAAACATAATGGACCCGTTTCGCCTGGTGGGTACGACCGCGTAGGCCAAAAAGTTACTTCGACAGTATCTATATAAGCGTTGGTTGGCTGGCCAGAGATCATAAAGAACCGATACTACGCTCTATCGGGTCGATATTCGATCAAAGAGTAATGTGATATAGTGATCTCGGATTTTGCAAAAAGTTTATATTAAAAAGATGGCTGTCATTCACGTTTTGATGGTGAGTTTATTTTATTATTAAAATAAAAACGGAATATATTAAACACAGTTTCGTTATTGGAGGAAGATTGCTTAATAATATTTACTTAAGATATTTTTCTTATTTAGCTGGCGAAAATTAAATTTAAATAGCGGAAAATTATTTATTTTCGATATAAGGGGAGTCAATGTATATTTTATATTATGTAATTTATTTTTGCCAGCATCTTTACAATTATGTATTAAAATTTATATAAAGATTATATAGTATTGCCTTTATCTTAACCATTTAGTTCAGGAATTATTACAGGAAAGAGTTATTTGAAATAATTGACCAAAATATATTATGCCCCATATCTCATAAATAATTTCCGTCGATCAGTAGGTACCTCCATTATAATATAATCATCAGAGGACGATAATGTACGCGCATCGCAGTAGCAATTAATATTGGCTTAGGATTTGAACCGTAAGGTTATTGGTTCGATTTGGATAATGTGCGTTATTCTCAAATAGTATTTTAGCGAAATGGTTGAGATTTATTGAGAGTTAGTCGGTAAATAATAATTGATATGTTTTAAATCAATTATTGTTTATCAATTTATGAATGAACACATACGAAAATGCATTAATATTATTTTAAGTCTTAGAGTATATATATATATATAGAGGGAGCGCTGGTACTTCAAAAACGTAGATAAAAATGGTGGTGCCGGGCCACCTTTTTCTGCCCTCCTATTGGCTAATATTTAACAGGCTGTGCAACATACATAAATTATTTGAAAAAAAAATTAAAAATAAGTAGTTTAGGTCTATTTAATTCTACTCAAACTCGTTTTAAAAGGCTAATAGCTAAATATAATTTCGGCTATCAAAGGAATTTATAGCAATTTATTGCAAAATAATTAATTTAATTTTTACTAATTTAGGAGCGCTACCAACATTACGAACAAGAAAGTATCTACGTTTTTCAAAACGCGAATGTATGACAGCGCTCCCTCTATATATAAATACTCTAAGTTTTAAGTATAGATCTTTTGTATTATTCTGTCGCACTTTTGTTGTAATTGCGACTCAGCAAATAATGTACGTAGTTTAAAGTTCCCACGATGCGTCACGTAATAACCAATTATTGCTAATTCAACATTTAATCATTAGCTAAATATTCATGTTTTTATTAGGATTAGAAATACATTGTTAGTAAACTACGTTTTTATGATTTTGATATCAAGAAAAGACGCAGGGAGAGATTTAACATATTTAGACCCAAAATCAAACGCCATGCAATAGCCATGCACTATTTTTACGTTTGATAATACGGGAATAAAAAAAAAGACCAAAATATATATAGCAACATCCAAAATATCACGAATAAAAAATATTTACAGCTGAGCTGATTTCGACGAGTCCCAAGAACAAAATAGCGTTTTTAAATTGATGATCTTTTTCTACGATTTGTTTCTATTTAGCATGCAAGATAACATGACTCTACATGTTTTGTTTTTTAATCACTAATTTACTAAATAACGAACCGATTGTTAGAATAAATATCTCAATGCTTAATATGGTATTTTAAAACTCATCAATTTTTGCTTCTTTTCCAATCGACGTTTTATTATTGGTAGAGTCGCGCGTAAACTTCAAGTTTTGCTACACTTCAGCCAATCTAATTACAGAAAATAAGGAACAATAATAATCAGATTTAATTGCATGAAACACATTAACACATAACAATGTAATTCGCAGTACGCGTTATGTTTACACAGTATTGTGCGAGGAACTAAGATCGTGAGGAAAGGTTTTTTTCTGTTACGTTTCGTTGTTGCTGTTTTTTACGTTACTGATCATTAATTTTAATAATTGTTATGTTAGGCGTGATATTATGTAGTAAGACGTAATATCTGTAATACGGTCATTCGCCTTAGAATGCAATAAATTCTTCTTAAAATATAGGTCTTGTAGCTTTTTCAAAGATTGGTGAAAATGTCTGGGGAGAAAATTAAACGTAAATATCCAATGCGTAAAAACAAGACTATCTGCCTATACCTATTGTACAAAAACGTCTCAATGAATTCGTATGTCTTTTGAAGACTTCAAGATTTTAACAGTACAAAATGTTTTACAAAAATTGCTCAGATATTTAACTAAAAAATAACTTAACAAAACAAATTACATAAGGAATCTGCCATTCATAATATTTGTATGCATAAAATGTAAAATGCAAATATAAACATTTGGGAACAATTCTTTTACATTTCAACATACATACATACATACATAAACTCACGCCGATATCCTATAAGGGGTAGGCAGAGGTGCCAGGACACCCACATTTCGCCTTATATGTTCCGTCCCACAATGTGATAGGTGGCGAGCCTATCGCCATATCGGGCACAAATTCCTGACTCTGGGCTGATAATGAATAGAAAAATCCAATATCCCCAACCCGGGATTCGAACCCGAGACCTCAGCTTTGTAACCGTACCGTAGTACAACTACGCCACCGAGGCAGTCACATTTCAATTTTTTCGAAAATACTATTATGTGATAGAGAAAGCATTATACCCACGGTTTCGCCATTGTGCACATAATTTTGCAACCCAACTTCCGTTCCTGGCGAAGACATTATTATAAAACTATTATATTTTTGTCTGACTTAACACTAATAATTCTCTTGAATATTTAAATTTAACAGTATAAAAAAATTACGAAGCGATTATAGAAGTTTGATAATGCAAAAATTACGAGCTATCTTGATGACTCGTTTATTAAAATCCGTATAAGTTACATGCATACAATTATACTTTAATATATTCAGCACGAAAAAACTAAAAAGCCTAATCTGTGTCAGCCCATAAATATAGTCCCACTGCAGGGCACGGGCCTTCTCTACCATCGAGATAACGATTGATAGTGGTTAGGCCATGAAGTCAACACGCTGGCCTAAAGCGGGTTGGCGCCCTAATAAACAACTTTAATCTAAGATTTCACAACTCTTTTATCCACACCTTACTCACACCATAACATAAAATGATTACAAAATTGTTCAAATCAACAGCAAACCAGCCTATAAATATAATCTGACACTGGTTTAGCCTGAAGACATAACCAGGGCACGCTGTGGACAGTGGGCGTGACTGTCCGCACTGCCGGGTTACACCATCACTGCGACCAAACGAACCATCGGGTTTAGTCTATCTATCAAATTTTTTTTTACCTAAACTTTGTTTCCCTTGTACATCTACCCAACTTATTTTAATTAATAAGACTACTGCTGTAATATTTCATTAATTTAGTCTGTATATGTGAAAACTTGTAATTGGCCTTCTATTTCTAACCTCATATTATATTGTTACTAGCTGTAAGTTTTCCTACAAGTATAAAATAAAATAAAATAAAAATAAAACGATACGAACTTGGAATGTTCGGATGTTCGACGTCCGGAGTAAGATATAAGTTTATCACTTCTAAAAATCATTACTATTCTCTATTATACTTATTTTCTCCAAACTTAGTCTATGATTACGACGTACGATAGAGGTTTCCAACATTTTGTGCAGTATCTAGGCACATTAGTAAAGTTTTACGTAGGGCGTCCGAACATTCGAAGTTCGTATTGTTTCATAGGGTAACCCCCCTTATGACTCATTGTTTCGACACTTCGTCCTGCAAACATAAAGTTCAGTTTGAGGCCGTGATATTAAAACTGGAATTCGATTTCAGAATTTCGGTCTGCATGCACTTTTAAAGATTGACATACATGTATATTCATTAAGTTTGACTTTTTGCTTTGTTAAGGTCTTCAAGTGACTTTGTGACCTCATTATTTGTTTTAAGAAATATTTAAATGCTACTTTACCATAAGGGGTTAGGGTTAAGTAGTTGATATGTTTTAAATTATCTCAGAAAATCGTTAAGTTTCTTTATCAAGTGATAACACTGCCGTGCTTAATTGATAAAAGCTGCGTTGGCGGTCAGGGCTAGTTGTATTATTTTCGCTATGTAATTTTGTGTTAGGGATTATGTATTTTATATTTATTAGCAAGAAGGTTTCTATTGCAGACTGCGGTCTGCTGTCAGGCTGTCTTCATTTGTCTAGGCCTTCCATTTTATAATTGTTTGTTTTTGTTAATTTATATTACTTTTACAAAAAAATGGGATAATTTATCAAGTATACTTTATTCATACTGCATCTAATGATGCTGAAATGCTTTAAAACTATCACATCATTAAAATATTGTCTATCTCGTATTACATAAAATAACCATTAATATAAAATGCACATTGCATGATCGTGTTACTGTCATCCATAATTCATCTAAAGGCCTACTTTATCGCTATTAAATGTAAAATCCCTATTACGTGTTACATTTTTTAAATTTACGTAAGTCTGTACGCCTTGTCACGTAAATGTGCTAGGATTATTGCGAAAAATAATGCAGCATGAAAGATTTATATATAAAAATATTAAAGTATACATTGTTACTAATCAGAAATAAAATAACAAAAATTAAAGTGCTTTCAAAAAACACTAAATCCATAATCTGTAATCCATCTTTCTTGAATGTTAAGCAAAAAAACCATTATAATTTATATTCCATTCAATAGACCTCTAAACAAGAGTCTATTCCATTTAAAAACTGAAGCTAAAAAACAATTAAAATAAAAGAAATGCGCCAAATTCCATAAAATATCGTTAAATATAGTCGCGAAATTTTTATAATAAAAAACCTAAAACGGAAATCATTGACCGGTGTATTAGTGTTTCGCAATAATTAATCGGTGCTAGGTACATTCCAGTGACAGGCACAGGGTTCGGCTCATATCTGGACCGGGTGTTTCGAAACCTCATACCTTACTTCCAATATTAAGTTAATAGTTAATACCCAGTCCTAGTTACCCAACTTCCTAAATTCATTCCGTCTATCTTATATTTGGAGTGGCATACTTGGTCACCTGTCTAGATTAAACGATAATTAATATTGAATTATAGCAATTGGAATGTAATATTTTGTATGTTGAGAAATATGAAAATATTTTATTACAATACAGGGTATAGGCTACCGAAAACGAAACCGGAAGGTAATTTTAGTGACTACAAACACAATGCAACTAAAAATTTCGCTAAGAAGCGCGACAATTTTTTTAATGATTTTTTTAATATCGTCGTTGTTGGGTGGTTGGTTGGTGGTGGTGGTTGGGTCCATAGTTTTTGCTAAAATAATAATTTAAACACTTTTATACCTTAGATTATTTATAAATAAAAGGGTATACACAATTATTTTAGGAAAAAATGTATTTACCACCAAATAGGGTCATAGGAAGAAAATAACAAAAATAATTGTCGCTTTATTTTTTGCAACATTTACTGTTGCATTGTGTCTGAAATCGCTTAAACTATCACCTGGCTTCGTTTTCGGTAGCAGTCTTGATATACCCTGTATAATAATTTATAGTAGGTATCCTTATTATTCAATTTATTAACATTGATGACTTGCTAAAATGAATTAAAATATTATTTGCATTTACAAATTTATTCGTGAATTTATTGTTTATAATATTTAAGCGACATCTACTGAGTTAATTTGAAAATAAACAGTTCTGTATTTGGAGATTTTCAGCACAAGCCTTTCCGAATCAAATTCAGAAGAGGATGTATTTTCTTGATAACAATGCCATCTAGCGACTTGAACTATAATCAATTTTTTTTCTAGTTGCTCATTTCACTTGAATAATTATAATGGTTAAGTCTGTTTATGGACGTCTTTATTTGTTTACTTCTTGAATCATCATATTTATTGATTGTTTTAAGTTTACTGAAATGTTTCAGGCAAGTTGTTTCGTCTGTTTATTAGTTACTTGATATTTCTTGAGATAACTTATTTATTATATCTCTTCTGATAAAATCGTTTACAAATTACACATTTACTATTATGAATCTGGCAAAAACTTTTCATGTCCACTTATTAATATATAATTACAGTTTTAAAAATGAATGTTAGGTTCACTAAATAATAAAGTTAAAGATTTTGTATGAAGACGTTTATATTTTATTGTTCTTTAATTATTGAAGGAAGTTAATAATTAAACACCTATCTACAAATTTTTGTGTCCGAGCAATAAGAAAATAAAAGTAAGGGAATTTTAGAAATCCTTTTCTGTTGATTTATTTAACACTTAGGGCCTTATTCATAAAGTTTCAAAACCTACTTTAGTTATTCAATGTTTTGCTTCTTTCGAATGACTTTTAAATTCAATTTGAGCGAAGAAGACAAAACATTCGCTAGCCAAAAATGGTTTTAAAATAGTGTATAAGGCATTTAGTTATAGAGTTTAAAAAGAAGTGTAATTATACCAGAGCAAGTTCGGGTGCGTGGTGGCCTGTTGGTAAACGGACTAGACGCGACTGCCTACATGTTCACGGTGGTCGCGGGTTCGAATCCCAGGGCACACCTCTGACTTTTCGGAGTCATGTGTGTATTGATAATCAATAACCACGCACTAAAACGGTGAAGGAAAACATCGTGAGGAAACCTGCATATCAGAGCGATTCATAAGAATTTCTATGGTATGTAAGTCCGCCAACCCGCACTAGGCCAGCGTAGTGGACTATAAGGCCTAACCACTCTCGATCGTATTCTCGATTGTAGAGTAGGCCCGTGCCCTGCAGTGGGACGTATATGGGCTGATACAGAAGTTCGCTAGAAATAAAATAAATATTACTTAAGGCAGGCAAAACGAAAAAAAAAAAAACACCACATATACACATATAGTAAATAAAAAAGGGAAATGGTGCAATACCTATCCATTCAAATGTAAACAATAAATCATAGAAAATTCTCCGGATCTAAATCTCAATTTTTTCGAGTTAATGTTGCTTGTCCATTAGGTAATCAAGGTTGTTTTTATTGAACAAAGCTGGGGTCAGCGGTAGCCGTCAAACCTCTGCTTTGCATATTAGTATCTGCGCTATACATCATGAGTCGGGACCTTGGCCGAGGGCTCTTGATAAACGACGACTGCATTGGCACACTTTACTTTAGTCTTTTAAAATGGATTCATTTAATTCAAGCTATTAAACTTTTTAGCTGAGAAGGATATAATAAATAAATCACCTGTAGTACAGACAATACCTAGTGTAGGTGCCGCTGTTATGATTATTTGAGTTTGTTAAAAAGTGTATGTTCTCAGAATAATTTAGCTTTAAGTAATGTAAAACTAAAGGGTCAATAAACTTACTTATTTAAAAAATATTGTTATATCGTTATATCTGCATAACGCAAAATTACCGAATTTCGTTTTTATTTATTTTCTTCTGGCCTAACCACTCTCAATAGTTACTGTTAATCGGGCTGATACCGTTATTTTCTTTCGTAGAATTTTAGTCCATATTAAAAATAAAAATAAATGGTACCTGTATTTAATGTAAAATTGTTTTTTTTTGTTTCATATACGTAGACAACAATGATCATGTTTAAAACCGCTCAGGTTGAAGCTAACTATAATATTGTAGATAATTAAATACATTATTTAAATCATGCATAAGTAATACTGTAATGGGTTACAATATGTCAAACAATAAATCTAAATTTAAACAACGTTAAACTAATTTATAAGGCATTCATTATAAGAATACATTTCTGTATCTGTATCAGCCCATACACGTTCCACTGCAGACCACGGGCCTCCTCTACAACCGAGAGTACGATTGAGAGTGGTTAGGACATATAGTCCATTACGCTGGCACACTACAAGTTGGAATATACATATTTGCGGTACATTATTTAAAAAAAGACAAAACATACCACGTTATACTACAGCGGATGTAGTTAAACGTAGGTAAATTGTCAACTTCCCTCGACATAACAAAAAGTAAAAAAAAAATTCAAATATAATATTTTTCAACCTCCCACATTTTAGGCAAGGAAACGTGGACGTATTTATGTCTAAATAAATACATTTCTAGTAATGTGTTTTAATGCGTTCAGGTGTCCGTAATTACAGCTAGGCGCAGTATACGCATTAGGCTGGCTTAGTTCCGCGAGGGCGGCCTGCCTTGTGCCAGTTCGTTATGCCTTAAATAGTATTATTATAAATTAATAACATATAATATACCAGTTTGTTTTGACTACTAAGTTGTATATTGGCTTGATTTATGTCAAGCTTATTTTTATACTACATAGCCTGCTGTTTGAATTGGTTATTTACTAATGTATTTTCAATAGTGACCTTTCAAAATAGTACCTTATTATACTTAATTAATTGAGCTGCTGTAGGTAATCAAATTGGTATAAATAAATTGAAATTTTGTAGACCCTTAGTTTTAATTGGCCTTAAGGTTGTAACTATAAATATTTTTGTTTTGTTTCAGCTTCTGCTTGCGACGAGCAGTCTTTCAACAACAAAAGAGATCGCCAAACTGTCAAAGCTTATTGAGGGTAATGGAATCAAAGAGTCGTCAGTATCGGAGAAGGGAGTCAAAAGACATGTAGCACTCGGCCATGGAGGCTTTGGTCACGGAGGATTTGGATCGTATGGCCTCGTCTCGCACGGATTCTCAGGATTTGCAGCATCTCCAGCGCCGGCGATAGCGGTCTCCCCTGCCCCGTCTTTTGGGTATGGTCCAGCTATCGGGATTGCTTCGGGTCCTGGAGTTAGTATCGGTGGAGGTGGAGTGGGGATCGCATCCGGTCCGGCTTTTAGTGTGTCCGCCGCCCCAGCCGTAGCTGTGTCGGCCGGTCCTGCAGTAGGCATAGCTACAGGCCCCGCAGTTGCCATAGGCGGAGGAGGCGGAGCGGGTGGAGCGGGCGGGGCTGGTGGCGCGGGGCCTACAGTCGCCACCTCAGTGTCAGTCGAACCGAACCCAGTGATCCTTCGCCAGGAGGTACCACGCTTCATCACGAGAACCATCACCAGGGATGTTCAAGTTCCAGTGCAAGTGCCCTATCCCGTGCCAGTTGACCGTCAAGTCGCCGTACCAGTGAGAGTACCTGTCCCAGTGACGGTGGACAGGCCTGTCCCAGTGCCGGTAGTACATAGGGTGCCCGTTGAGGTGACGCGCCAAGTCCCCGTGTATTTGGAGAGGAGAGTGCCATACCCAGTGAGAGTTCCAGTTAATGTGCCAGTCCCGTACCCCGTGACGGTTGAGAGGCAGGTGCCTGTAGACAGGCCGGTATACGTAGATCGCCAGGTGCCCGTGCCGCAGCCCGTATATGTGGACAGGCAAGTGAACGTACCAGTCCCAGTGCAAGTGGACAGGCCCGTGCCCGTGCCGCAGCCCGTGGTGGTGGACAGGCCGGTGGCGGTGCCCCAGCCCGTGGTGGTGGAGAGGAGAGTACCAGTGCCCGTCGCTACGGCAGTCTCTGCTGGACCTGCAGTAGCCGTCGGACCATCGGTGACAGCTGTAGGCGGTTCTGGCTTATCCGGAATCTCTAGTTTTTCATCTGGTCTTTCCGGCTTTTCGGGATACGGCTATGGTGCTGGCCCTACGATCTCAACGGTGACTGCGGTGCCCTCGGTGTCGGTGTCTCACGGCGTGCCGATATCTGCCGGAGCATCCAGCTACTCCAAGACCATCTCGTACAATTCGTTGTCTGGACACTCGGGTCACTACTCGTACGGCCATTAATATATTATAATATGAGAATATTTATGCAGCGCAGCGAATATGTATATGTTATTGGAATTAAACTGATTCTCACACTTTGTGCTTTTAATTTCTATTAGGCTAACTACTTTCGAATATGTTTATGATGGATTGGTATCCGGAGTGTAATTCCGGATGATACTAGAAAGTATAGTTACTAGGCATTTTGGATACATTGACGATTATATTCAATACATTATCGACTAGCGGACCGGCCTGGCTTCGCCCGGGTGCAGACACTTTTACAGTAGAAACCTCTAAAATTGTCAGTGTTTCTATGCCTCATTATGCATATATTACAAATATGGATCCTCGTCTTGAAGTACTCTTGCATTAAAAAACCGCATTGAAGTCCGTTGTGTGGTTTTAAAGATCTAAACATACCTAGGGACAGACAGACAGTGGGAAGCGACTTTGTTTTATACTATGAAGTGATTATTTACTTAATACCCTATAGTTGTTATAATTTGAACTAAATTTTGCTCAAAGCAACCGAGTTCTTGCATGTTTTGTACCATGCGATTAAGTGATTAGGATATAAACTTATCTATAAAGCTATTTGATAGAGATAACCCAGTTAAGTGTAACATTGATGAATACACTAATCGCCAGATAGTCAGGAGGTTAGGTATTATAAGCATTTATCGAGCAATTAACGAAAGTATATAAAAGAAAATTGAATTTTTCAAAACACATATATTTCGTCAATAAAATGTAAACTCCACAAAGACATCGCAGTATAAACGTCACACAAAATCTAATAGAAACACTTAGATATGTTATAAATTTACACGAAGGCCATATATTTATTGTACACTCAAATATTTATTTACACATTTATATTTAAAATTAACAATTAATTAAACTAGTTAATATTATTTTATAAATTTTCGGCGAAATTCTAAATTATTCAGATCAAATTCTCACCCAAATTGACGATATTAAGTATAATTATTAATTTGTGGCATTTTGTATTTTGTATATAAAGATAATGATTTGAAATACACAACATAGACTCGACATTAAGAAAGTTTAGACTAGAATAGGACAAGAAAACTTAACTATATCGATTGAGATAATAAATTAGGAACAATTATTCAGAATGATTTTGGACTGTTTAAAGGGTCTGTCGTAATCAATCAGCGGCGTGCACAGGATTATGACACTGGGTATGCGGCGGAGTACTCGGTCACAAAAACTTTTTTTTTTATAGTTTTTTACCATAGCTACAGCCACGCGACGGATCTCTAAATCGGAAACCATGCCAACATAACAAGTCATAGATGTACTACTATTTATGTCCGTCTTCTACGGCAACGCAGACAAAACAGCGATCGATCGTCGCGGCGGAAGAAATCCTAATAAGTAAAATAAAAAAACTCACCTAGTCAGCTTTCAATTTTCACATATTCAAGGTTCCGGTTAGTTGAGATTATTATACCTATCCCGATGTAAATAAACGCAAGATTTCGGCCACCTCATTCATTCATTTGATAAACATACATTTTTAACACAAACCTTACAATCAAATAACATTTGAAAAAATAAACAAACACACTAGTAAAAGCAAATAACTATAATTAATATCGAAACTTAGTAATAAACTGTTAAATTTACACACTTTCAAATGTTAAAAAGAAAAATCTTTTAAGAAATCTATTTTTTTTACAAACATACTAGTATACAATAGTAAACAACGCAAAAACACATAAAAAAAGCAAAATGGCCCCCGCGAAACACAAAACATTTCTACAGGGATGTTGCGAATATTCGCATCCGCATCCGCAAATGCGGAACTTCCGCATTTGGACATCTGCATCCGCATCCGCAATAATCGATGCGGATATTTATGCGGATGCGGATGTAATACAAGATGTGACAAGACAGAAATTTGGCGGTGCCGGCCAATACAAAATAACTATATTTTCTCAAAATAACTGTATGGAAAAAACTAGGGCTCCAAACTTATTCATGTGATGATTTTTTTGACTAACCGAGCACTTGTTGTCTGCTACTTGAATATTTGCATTCGTTCATAACTCTCACTAAATTTTGGATGGAAATGTATACTGACGTCACACGTCACTAACAAGCTTAAAATATTATTTTAAATTATGCTTATGTCATTCTTACCTTTATGCTTATACTATACTTAAAGCCATAATAAGTCCAGAACAGAAAAGCTTGAGAGCATTATCTCTCGAAATTACTAGCGATACTCACGACATTCAGACTTGAGATTTCATTTTAATACTTAAAGTTAATAGTGTCCGTCTGTTGGAGACAGGATATACCAACATTGCAAAACGCGGAAAAATACCGAGGATCATATTTACTGTTTTATCACCAGTATTATTTGTTATCTATCTGAGCTAGAGCTATGATCCCCCAGTTAAATAAATAAATAACACCCAACAGTCACATACATAGTCCTGATCCCAAACTAAGATCGAGTCTTGTGGCGTGGGTATCAGGAACTACGAGAGACTTTTCGGTCTCACAAATACCCAGACCGAAATATATATTTTTGTGGGCCGCACAAACATTTCTCTCGGTGCGGGGACCGAACCCGCGGCTTCTCGTATCACAAGCGCCTGCGCCACGGAGGCTGTCAAATTACTACCACCATAGGTTCATTAAAACACTCCTTATGGTACACATAGACTTCTTCTGTAGTTTCCTTGTACACAAATTTTATCGTTCACATTCTGGACTTTAGAATATAATACACCGGTCACTAGGGTTCATGGGGGATCCAGGGGGACAGTGCCATGCTCTGGCGAATTCTTCGCTGTTCTGTAGCGCCCCTCGAGCTCGGAAATGAAGGGGGGAATGCTCGTCTTCCAAATCTGCTTTCAGTGAACTCTTTGTCGATACTCCGCACCATAGCTGTGGGAAATAATAGTATTATGCATAATTTCTATAGATGTGCCATAATCAACACCTGCATTACCTTAACCAAAAGTCTCATTTAAAAAATTGTGAAATACAAACTTGTCAAATGACACCTATTTAGCTTCCGGCATACTTTTTTAGTATTCGTCTACATTATAAAAGCTTATACAATAAGGCAGGTATCAGAGATTTTTGAAAATATTGATTAATGAGTAAATTTTTACTCATTCTACTTGATTATAAAATTTACGAACTAATTGTAGAACGTGAGAATCGATTTTTTATGTATATTTTCGAATGGTTGCACTTAATACAGAGTGTGTTTAAGTAATAAAATAGTTTTGAAACTAACTCACATTGCCATATGAAAGGAAAAACATCTGTTCAGCGGTCATATGTTCAAATCCTGGTAGTTTTGGCTCCGGTCCATGTTTTCTCAAGTGGTGTTTCAAAGCCGCCAGCGCCTCTCGCAAGCCGCCGTTGTCTGCTATGTTCTCTCCCAGGGTTTTCTTGCCGTCCACCTACAATAGGGATTGTTAGTTCTATACGCTATTGTTAAACACGTGTTTTGTCGAATTATCTGCGTAATATGTGTAATTAAAACAGTCAAGTCTTGTTCATAGGGGTAATTAGGGGTGAATAGCCTAATGGTCATTTTTTTTTTATATTAAGTGCGTGGTGGCCTGTTGGTAAACGGACTAGACGCAACTGCCAACATGTTCACGGTGGTCGCGGGTTCGAATCCCAGGGCACACCTCTGACTTTTCGGAGTCATGTGTGTATTGATAGTCAATCACCACGCACTAAAACGGTGAAGGAAAACATCGTGAGGAAACCTGCATACCATAGCGATTTATGGAAATTTCTATGGTATGTAAGTCCGCCAACCCGCACTAGGCCAGCGTGGTGACTATATGGCCTAACCACTCTCAATCGTACTGTCGATTGTAGAGGAGGCCCGTGCCCTGCAGTGGGACGTATATGGGCTGATACAGATTATAGGGGGCAAACGAGCATGCGGTTCACCTGATGGTAAGTGAACACCGCCGCCCATGGACATCTGCAACACCATAGGGCATGGAGATGCGTTGCCGGCCTTTGAGGTGGGAATACGCTCGTTTTTTGAAGGTCGCTTTTTTCTCGTTTTTCGTTTTTTTTCGTTTTTTTTTGTTTTTTATTTTCAAATCCAATTTATTTTATGTAAATATGGATACATACGTAGGCGGGACTCGAAATTCAGATCAGTTTGAGGCTTGTGATATGGGTATCAGAAAATATTGATTTTAAGTCTTAGTCGATAGTTTATTAATTGAACACTTAGTGGATAGGCCGATAGGATCGCTCCTATCACATCATAGGACAGAACACACATGGCGAAACGTGGGTGTACTGGTAGCTACCAGCACTCTGCTTACGCCTTCTGGGATATAGGCGAGAGTTTATGTAACACTTAATAAATAATTTTGTAGCATATAAGACGAAGGTAAATGGTAACAATATAGCTAATTACTCAACAACAATTCATTACTCAACGACAGAAAAATCTAAAGTGCATTGCTCTTTAGAAATGACGATGGAACGAAATGGGAAGATAGAAAAGCAAACATTATTGGATCTGACGTATTATTTCTACCTGGACAAAAGCCAACAGTAAGGCTATTACGTTGGTTTTTGCGATCGAGTTAGAATCGCTCCAGTCTAAATTGAAGTTGAATCTAATCGTATCTCCCTTTATGCCAGTACCTATTATGGTCAAATTTGAGGTAAATTCAACTAACGTTTTCATCGATCTCTGGTAAGTAGTAAGCCGAATACTGGCCAATAAAGCACTTTGTCATGTGCACGAAAGATTCTATAGTCTCGTTGGTCCACCAAGGCACCATGTTGCCGTTCTTGTCGAATCTTCGCCCTGAAAAGAAAATCTATTTAAGCAAGGAAAACTTAATTAAAGTTTATTACATGACCTTAGATATGCGAATAGAACCTTCAAAAGCTTGTAAACATATTTTAAACGATAATGATTTGCTTCAACCGGCACTTAATCTAACCTAGGACTGCCAACAAGGTAACCGCCGTACTGTCTTATAAATGCTAAATATCGGACATACATTGGTCATAAATCTATTACTTTAGCGGCAAAATATAAATAAAAGTGCACTACTACGTTATCCCCCACATGTCCATAATTTATCCATTTACATACACAATATCTACTTTTTGTATAACTATTTATTGATTTAACCTTCGAAATGGGATCATTGCCGAGTGTATTGCATATTCTTTCACACATGAATGTCTGCGATAAATATTTATGAGGTATAAGTATGAGTAGAAACTGCAATATTATACTTTTGAAAGAAGGTTGGCTTAATGTCGTTACTCTTAACGATACTAAGATTCCCATTTTCTCTTAAGGAATAATTTTCAAAGTTATGAACATTTTTATGAAAGCAAATGATGTCAAAATCGTTGATGCTAAAGATTGATGCAAAGGGTTAAGCAGAAACATAGATTCTGCCGCTTAATTTGATAATTCCTGCTAAAATAGAGCACTACAATATTGAAAAGCCAATTCCGAGTATCGATGCTACATCCTAATTGTTATCGGGAAAATTATAAGCGGACTATTGAAACCTGTCAAATTAGGCCCGGTTGGGCTACCATCTGACCTAAAATCATGTACAGGTCATTTGCATGAGGCTATTGATTGCACTGATTAAGGTGAAGTACAGATTGACCTAGTAATGTTGGATGCTTAACATTGCTTTAATTTTAGGTCAACCTGGCATTCCTTTCCACGAAATGTTTCAGATGAGAATTTTGATTTTGGATGGATGATTGTTTAAATTTATTTTTGCCTATGCAATATTTCAAATTCGATGGGATGTATAGATAATAGATCGTCTACAGTCTGTTGTTAAAATATTATGAACAGTTTTTCTCTTTTCAAACTTTATTGTATTGGAGAAGTTAATATTATTAAATTACGAGTTATAAATGCCTGTTGTTTACATTAAGGAAACATATCTCAAACAGTGCGTTACATGGAGAAAACTGTTCTTTATACATTGACAACAGCATAACCACGCATTTGCACTCCAAAAGATCGTTGACAATCTATAAAAAATCAACATTTTTAAAAATAGGTAATATTTTAATAATTCGCGATAGTAAACATTAAAAAGGTTTCTTTGATATGTAAAGGTAACTTTGGTTTATGTTCCTTTTAAGAAGTGCCAATGTGAAGACATTTAAGTATACTTTTCGCGCAAGTGCATCTAAATCTCGTAGAGATGCTTAAGGTGCTACTCGTTCGTGCTTAATGTAATTCATGCCTTCGAAGATCTAAATTAGATGGAAGAAGTAGTATTAAAACACTCACCGAAGTTATCGAAGCCGTGGGTGATTTCGTGTCCAAGCACCGTTCCCAGAGAGCCGTAGTTCAAAGAACTGTATCAAAACAATCATTGTACAATTAGTACAGGCAACGAAGCAACGGTTTACTCTTGTCCGCAATGCATAATTTGCCAGGAGTTTTTTGTTTTCATGAAGAGGTGGCATATGACCCCACTAAGTTAAAAACCCAAAATACTTACAAAAATGGCGTCCGCTAGAGCCGCCATTTTGGAAAACGCGTTTGAAGCCATATCTCCGGAACCATCCACTTTAGGCCCATCATGCTAAGGACCTTTCTTGTAGATAATTAAATTTCCCATCTTTTTTGTTCAATAATTTTTTTGTACCATTAACCGTTCGCGATTTACAATGTTATTAATTTTCATTTTATACCTTTTTACACGCTTTATATCAGCTTCACTTGTATGTTTGTATATTTGTATGTTTGTATATTTGTATGTTTGTTTGTAACCGACTTCTTTGGGCGCGATTTTGACCCACTTTAAACGGCCAGATTTCGTTCAAATTTTGCACACCTGTCAAAGACCGATGACAATACAATAATTCGATTAAAATATATAATTATCCTGATTAGATTCGCCAGGATTAATTATTCTTATAATTGATGACCATTGCTACATTCATCGCTAGATGGCGTTAACATTGTATTCTTCCAAGAAGCTTATACCCAAATGGAGATTGCATTCCGTATAAAACACTAAAGCACAAAAATTTGACCTTGAATGCAATCGCTGTTGCCTGCTATCCTTTTCTTTAGAGTGACAATGAATGAAGTTCACGTGAAGTTCATTCATTGTTACGCTAAAGAAAAGGATAGCAGGCATCAGCGACGTCATTCAAGGTAAAATTTTTGTGCTTCACTTTTATATACGGAATGCAATCTCCATTTGGGTATAAGCTTGTTGTATTCTTCAAGTGTCAAATGTTACTACTGACCAACAGATGGCGTTATTGATTGGAAATACAGCCGTAGATGGATGTTTTTAGTCAAAACAATTATATAATAGTTAAAAAAAACTAAAATACACGCTTTAATAAGATATACAACTAAAAAAGTAAAAATAATTGATACTGAATTTAAGATAAGAAAATGGAGTAAAATACATATATTTTATTGTTACAAAGCGTGGGGTGCAGGAGGATAAGTAATTGTTGTAAACACCCCACGCTTTGTAACAATAAAATATATGTATTTTACTCCATTTTCTTATCTTAAATTCAGTATCAATTATTTTTACTTTTTTAGTTGTATATCTTATTAAAGCGTGTATTTTAGTTTTTTTTAACTATTATATATTTACAATAAATTTTACATGGATTTTTAACAAAATTTACTATTTCCTCATTGCTTTGTTCCCTTATGCCATCAGTATTTAATTAATTACGTGATAATCATGGAGAAATCATTGGATTTCATAATTACGCTATGCATCCTTCGTTTCCATTGACCTTGATTCGGTAGTACACCATTCAACGCGCGATAACTTCTAAAATATTGATTTTAGAGAAAAAAAGTATGGGTGAAAAGTTGTTAAGAATTTATTGATTTAAAAGTTTAGTCATTAACAGTTTTTTGTTTAAACAATTATTAACAGAGATATGGGCAAAAAGGCAAGAAACGAATATTAATAACCTTGTAAATCGCGAACGGTAAATGGTACAAAAAAAAATATTGAACAAAAAAGATTAGAAATTTAATTATCTACAAAAAAGGTCCTTAGCATGATGGGCCTAAAGTGGACGGTTCCGGAGATATGGCTTCAAACGCGTTTTCCAAAATGGCGGCTCTAGCGGACGCCATTTTTGTAAGTATTTTGGGGTTTTAACTTAGTGGGGTCATATGCCACCTCTTCATGAAAACAAAATACTCCTGGCAAATTATGCAGGAAAAAATGCTTCGTTGACTGTACTAAATTATTTAAACTCGATGGTAACTTATATTAATGACAGCAATTTGAATAGTTAAAACGATATGTATTAATTTAACTTTTCAATAAAAACAAAAACACAGCTTATATAATTTGTTTTTGTTGTGTATTATAAAAATTACAAGTTGTTACTTCAGTTGTTTTTATTTATAATAAAAACGACAGATAATTTAAAATGAACATTAAATAATCGTATTTGAAGGTCAATTTAATTTAATTGTGCTTCATATATGAAATCAATCAATCAATGGGAGCGACAGACATACTGTCGCTCGCATTCAAATTCAAACCATACTGCCTCGATTTAGCCATAAATGAAAATATAGATACTTACTCTAGTCCCAAATCAAAGAATGGATGTTGTAACATAACCAGAGGTACGGCTGCGTCCAAAACATTTACATTTTAAAACGTATTTTTATTTAAGTATTGTAATTCTAGGTAAAAGAGTGTATTTTTTAATTGAATTAAATTATTTCTAAATCATCCATAACTTCAGTCATTAAGTTTTATAAATTCTCAATATCTATTGCAAAGATAGTTCTATTGCAAGTTGCTGATAAAAGTATGAATTTCATCACCGATCTGATGCATTGCTGGGTTTAGTAGAGTATTGGTAGCAAACGACACTTTCGAATAAGCTTTTTACAGTTTTTGTATTGCTTTTGTTTTACTTACTGATTGTATTTTCTTGAAACGTGTGATAAGCGTTCACTTCGGTAGGATCGGTCGACCAACCGAAGTTGTTGCTTTCACGAAGGGTATTCAGTCCATTCTTCACTTTCACTTGAATTATATTGATCATATTCTCCAAATGCTTCTTCTTATTTACTTCTATTCCTTTGTAGTATTCCTCTAGCTTGTCCTCTTCAAGTAGCCATTCCGGGAACCCTATTAGTGTCTTCATTTGTATTATTTTCTGATACGTGGCTAGCTTTGTATCGTCGTCCATCCATTTCACTTGGCCGACAAGGTGTGCAAGAGCGTTTTTAAGCTCATCTAGCATAGTTTCAATCTGAAAATGAAGGCTTGGTTAGTAATCTAATATTGATCCCGTTTTATAAAAAATATGGTTTATGCAAATAAAATTAATGGTTTGTATTTTAGTAAAACATTCTAACAATAATATGTTTATTATCATCATCATCAGCCTATCCACATCAACTGCTGGACATAGGCCTCTACTATGGCACGCCCCTGGGCACGATCTTGAGCCGATCGTCTCTAAGCCATCTTTCGAATATCGTACCTCCACTCATATCAATGTAATAAAATCCATCCACTGTACAGAAAATGACCTAATGAGTAGGCATCAAATCTGTCTAAAGGTTAGTCGTTGGCTGTGTAATTTATTTCAAATATAACCAATGATTAGCTTTGTTTTGTAACAGTCCACATAAATACTTCGAGAAATCTAACGCGCTATTACTTATTAAAATATTTTTTCTAAAATGTTGGTTTTAAATATAATCGTAACGGTCTCAATTTCAAGACCATCTTTTTATAGCAGAAGATTAGGCGTTAAATACAATTCAGTCAGTTTGAGATAGATAAACTGAACTGTTGTATTATAATTAGTTTAAATAACTGTTTCAATAGCCATACACAGTTTTGTCCACAACATAAGATAACAAGTATCTTATCGTAGATATTACAAATTACGAGAGGCTTTTTGGTCTTACGAATATTAAAATTTGAGGATCATCCAAACAATCAGTATTTTTAGATTCTGAAGCAACCAAACCCTACCTTAGGCTTGGTGACACTAAGGAAGTCCCGAGCATGTCAATGACAGAGGCACTGCAGTGGAGGTTGCAGGATCACTCAAACCATCAGAAGCTTCAAATTCTGAAGAAATCAAATCCTACCTTAGGTTTAGTAACGCTGAGGAAGTGCGGGTCAATGATGCCGTAAGCGACAGCCATCCCAAGCATGTCGTTGACGGCGCTGGCGCAGTGGAGGCTCCGGGGAGGGATGTTGGAGTCCAAGGGTCGAAGCTCGTAATACGCGCGGTAGAACAGGCTCCGGATCTCTGTTGTGGTGTGGGTTGAGAGCACTTCTACCACCTAAAGGCATACAGATTTTGAGATTACGGATGTACTTGACTGAAATTATTTTAAACAAAGTGATATTACAGACCTAGTGGCAGAGAGTTGTGGATGTGTGCGATTACAAGGTCTGCTCATAACGCATGTTTTAAAGGAGTTAAGACCTCCACATCAAACACGCTAATTAAGAAGTGCGGAATAGGTCAACGAGCACACAATCTCACATAATAATTGTCGGTACTCGATAATACAGCATTGGGATAAATCCTGTAAGTAGTATTGGTTGGAAAATAATAAATAATATTGTCTCGGATTGGATTTTATGATTGGTGTTGTGAGGATCCTGTTATAAATATCTTATATAATATAAACTGTGGCGATTAGTGGGAAACATTATTAGCATCACTGTCGAATCCTCTTACTTGGACCCTGGCAAAGCTTCGTAAAAAATTACTAACCTTAACCCATGTATACAATTCCAGCTCATAATCCGGAGTACTCGCAACAGCTTTAGCCATTTGCGCAATGTACAGCATATCAGGGTCGGCCACCAGTATCTTGTCCTTGCTGAAGTCTAGCGTCACGTTGCTGATCTTGAAGATTCCTTCTAGATATCTCTTCCAGATGGGGCTAGGTGTAGCGTTGAAGCTCAGAACGAACGCGTCGGTGTACGCTTGGATCTCGTCAACCGTATACTCAGGTACGTTGATATAGTCTTCTGTATCATCCGTTGTGTTTGTTGATTCTAGCTGGAATGTTTCATGCTTATTTTTATAGGTTCTTTTTGATTTTACTGCATCAACTGTAATATGTTCGGATAAGTAATATTGTTCAATGAGTGTTTTATTATACCAGTAGAATGTTAAATAATAAATGAGATCTTATATAAGTGAATAAAATTTATTTATGATTATAATTTTATTGAGTTTTCTGAATACTGTATATAATTCGAATTGTAAGTTAAAACTTACGGATAACCTGAATAATGAACGCCTATGTGGGCTGTGGACGTTTAAATATTCTAAGTCGTACATATGAATGGTACACTTAATTGACGTTCTTTATGTGTACATATGGCTTGTGCCAACATAATTAAATGGTTTAAACAGGACATGCCCAAAATGACGACTGAGTGCTTAATCAATAACATGCACTAATATAAAATTGTAGATTTTTTTGTTGTGATTGAATTTTTTGTTTCTTAAATTATAGAATGGTCGTGAATGCTTGGGTACCACATCATAGCACCCAAAATAATGACGCGTAAAGAGCACAAAGTTTAACCTATATGGGTTATAATATAATACCACCACAAACATTTTCATGCCAAGAATAAACCATATGATTCGTATTGTTAGAAAGTTGTCAGATCTCATTTAGAGATAAGCTTTTTACTCTCGTCGCCCTAACTAGACAAATCCTTACTAAACAAACTCTTAAGTAATCTTAGTCAAAGTATGGGGCTCTACATAATGCCGCCAGATAAGTTTTAACTATTCTTAATTTGAATTCAGCTATCGTAACCATACATACATGTACGATTGTATGAATTTTAATAATATTGGAATATTTTTTACAGTACTAATAATGGTTGGTGCCTAAAAAAAAAATGTGCGTGGTGGCCTGTTGGTAAACGGACTAGACGCGACTGCCAACATGTTCACGGTGGTCGCGGGTTCAAATCCCAGGGCACACCTCTGACTTTTCGGAGTCATGTGTGTGATAGTCAATCACCACGCACTAAAATGGGGAAGGAAAACATCGTGAGGAAACCTGCATACCATAGCGATTTACAAAATTTTCTATGGTATGTAAGTCCGCCAACCCGCACTAGGCCAGCGTGGTGGACTATATGGCCTAACCACTCTCAATCGTACTGTCGATTGTAGAGTAGGCCCGTGCCCTGCAGTGGGACGTTATATGGGCTGATACCATCAATAATGGTTGGGCCCAAAAATCTAAGAAATACTTTGAGATGTAACATAAAATAAATGCTGTATTTACATAGTCAGGTCATAAGTATTGTCACACAGTAAAAACTTTTCTTTTAGAATGCTGGCCACAAAAATGTTTATTGAATTCGAATTTCGAATTGTTAATGAAAATAAAAATGTATACTTTTTAGAATTTTACTCATTTTTAAATATGGAGTGGACGCTTAAAGAAGACCGTGTTGCAGTTATTGCGTATCATCGTTGCGGTTACGCGCCAATTCAAATTTTTGCATTCTGAAAAATTTGAATATAACCAAAAGATTCGTTTATCGTACCATAAAACAATACAATGAAGACTCTAGTATAGATGACAGGTCAAAAAGTGGTCGCCCTCGGTCTGTTAGGACTCCAGCAGTGATAAAAGCTGTGAAGGCGCGAATTCAAAGGAATCACAAACGTAAACAGAAACTGTTGGTCCTTCAGATGGGGTTAAGCAGAACCACTGTGAAAAGGGTGTTAAATGAAGACTTAGGGCTTCGGGCATATCGAAGAAAAACAGGACATCGTTGAATGCTTGTCTAATGGACCTGAGACTGAAGAGATGCCGCGCTTTGTAGAAGCGGTACACGAGAAAAAATATCGGGAAATTCTTTTTTCAGATGAATGAAGGAAAAAAAAATTACCGTAGAAGAGAGCTACAACAAACAAAATGATAAGGTGTACGCACACAGTAGTGAAGAAGCGAGCAACCGTATTCCGTGTGTCAAACGAGGTCATTTTCCATCCTCGCTCATGGTATGGTTGGGAGTTTCTTATTGGGGCTTAACAGAGGTACATTTTTGTGAGAAAGGTGTAAAAACGAATGCAGTTGTGTATCAAAATACAGTCCTGACGAACCTTGTGGAACCTGTGTCTCATACCATGTTCAATAACAGGCACTGGGTATTCCAACAAGATTCGGCGCCAGCTCATAGAGCAAAGAGCACACAAGAATCGACTTATTCCGGCACGAAGACTGGCCCTCCTCCAGTCCAGATTTGCATCCGTTAGATTACAAGATATGGCAACACCTGGAGGAAAAGGCGTGCTCAAAGCCTCATCCCAATTTGGATTCACTCAAGACGTCCTCGATTAAGGCAGCCGCCGATATTGACAAGGACCTCGTTCGTGCTGCGATAGAAAACTGGCCGCGCAGATTGAAGGCCTGTATTCAAAATCACGGAGGTCATTTTGAATAAACTTTAGTGTCATAAGAATCTATGTTTTTTTAAGTTAATTTTGGTATGTAAATGGTTACATAATGAATAAACTTGTTTCAATTATTTTATACTAAACATGTGACAGAATTTATGACCTGACTAGGTATATAGCCTCGGTGGCGTAGTTGTACTGTTCTGTACTGTTGTTGGATTCCCAGGTCGGGCAAAGTGATATTGGATTTTTCTATTCATTATTATCAGTACCAAAGTCAGGAATTAGTGCCCGATGTGGCGATAGGCTCCTCTCTACCACATCAAGGGACAAAACATACAAAGCGAAATGTGCTGACCTGATACCTTTGCCTACCCCTTCTGGAAAAATGCCGTGAGTTTATGTATGTATGTATTTATAAATCAAGTAATAGTTAGTTTACCCTTGTATGCCGTTAACGGAAAGCCTGATTCACATGTAAAATGTATACATAAACTAGATATGATCTAAAACGATTTACTAGGTTTTTCTAGGTCACCATATTGACTACAACTGTTAATTTAGATCCGACTTGATAATTTATAACACGTCCAAACTGACTAGTTGCGTTGATATGTCACGTACAAATATTTATTTTACGTTATTCTATCATTTATTTAGTGTAATTTGGTATTCGTCAGTAATTTGTGGAAAAACAATAGACCTTTTTATTTATATTAGATTTTACTATCAACACGCACTAGGTCTGCGTGAAGTCGTGAAGACTTTGATTGTAGATGAAACCCATGGCTTATGGACTATATGGACGAAGAAGTGAACATTTAATTATTAGTATTATTTTCATTAGCCAGAACCACTGAGCCTGAAGTCCGACAAATTTAGAAAGTGAGTCCGTTAAAAAATTATAAATATGTCCTTAGATTTTATTTAATAACCAGAGTATCCACAGAGTCTTACTTATTTGAAAATATATTGATAATAGAAGGGAGAGATAAGGATTATTGAGCCTCCAAAAACGTATGCTTCATATAATTCTGTAAATTTTAACATCGTCGTATGATCTGTATCAACATCTTTCGCCCTGAAGTGTAAAGCCAATTCTTTTGTCCTGTCCTCTGAAGTCTTTATTATTTAACAAAGGAATTTAACAAAGTTTAATAATTTGATTTTCATAGATAAAATGAAAACGACATTTTTTTTAAAGAAATGAGCCATTCTTACTTTGTCAGCTCAAGGTACAAGTTAAAAAGACATGAAATAATTTTAGTATAATATTCTGTATGGAGAAAAGCTGGTCAAAATGATAAGTCATTGTAGTATTTTCTTATATGAAAAGTAACAATGGTGTAAAACCAGATATTTACATTTTATTATACGAATTACTTACTATAAGTAAAAATAAAATAACAGAAAGAGCAGGTTGAGAGGCGAAAGACAAACGTTGCTTACTGATCCGGTATTAGTTTTTGTTTTTTTTATTTATCTTCATATTAAATGCTTTAGTTTTCTAAACTAGAGTCTGTTCATAAGATGTATTACAATGATGATGACTATCTTGTGATCTTTAGCTAATTGCTAATACAAAGGCATTATCTAATGGATTCCAATTTATCTACCAATACCTATACTAACTGGTCTAAATTAGCAGGTAATGTTATGTGATCATTGTCACGCTAACGTGTCTATGTTATTACAATATGATTTATAACGTGATAGATAAAATGCTGTTAAACGACCACATAATTGTATAATAACATACTTGTTAGTATTTATTACATCAAAAGAAAGCAATTTACATTTTAATATTCATTAAAAAGTTCAAACTTCCGATCGTTGTTGTAGAGAAAAGTATGTAAATAATTTTTATGTTTTATATTAATTGCGCCCGCTCAATTAAGCAGCGCTTGAACTTACACTTACTTACTTATTTACTATACAGTGTATTATCTATATAAGTGCGTGGTGGCCTGTTGGTAAACGGACTAGACGCGGCTGCCAACATGTTCACGGTGGTCGCGGGTTCGAATCCCAGGGCACACCTCTGACTTTTCGGAGTCATGTGTGTATTGATAGTCAATCACCACGCACTAAAACGGTGAAGGAAAACATCGTGAGGAAACCTGCGTACCATAGCGATTTATATAAATTTCTATGGTATGTAAGTCTGCCAACCCGCACTAGGCCAGCGTGGTGGACTATATGGCCTAACCACTCTCAATCGTACTTACGATTGTAGAGTAGGCCCGTGCCCTGCAGTGGGACGTATATGGGCTGATACATACATGTATTATCTATGGCTTGAATTATCGTCAGTGGACATTAACAGCCAAATAATTGACCACTGAAACACATCACATTCATGGGAAATATTCATTGAACACCCGGACAAAACAAAATATAATTTTCATTAAATATTTTAAAAATACATACTGTTACTAATAAGATTTACCTACCTCTCATAGATCTAACGGTGAAGGAAAACATCCTGAGGAAACCTGCATACCATAGCGATTTATAAGAATTTCTATGGTATGTAAGTCCGTCAACCCACACTAGATCAGCGTGGTGGACTATATAGCCTAACCATTCTCAATCGTATTCTCGATTGTAGAGTAGGCCCGTGCCCTGCAGTGGGACGTATATGGGCTGATATAGATACAGATAGATCTAACAACACATTATCATGTTTCGTGGATATTCGTGACTATTATTAATGTTTAATAGTTGTTTTTACCTCATAAAAATCTTGATTCTGGTAATGATACACCTCAGCGACGTTGTTGAACCGAGTCAGCATTTCTTGGTCGGTCATTACTGTTGCATTATCAGCTTCGTTTTCATACATTATTTTCATCAATGCAGCGTAGTACCCTTTGTATATCTGTGTTATTTTATCTTCATCATCATCTTTAACTTTCAAATCCCTGATGTCCTTCTTTTTTGATTTCTTGAAAGGGTATTTGTACTTGCGACGTCTTAAGTCGAACACGCTAAAATTTAATATATTATTATAATTTAGGTTATAGCTTGCATATTGTATTGGTTTCAATAAAAATAACTTTAGTTGGACCAATTACCCAATTTAGCCATTGAAACAATTTGTTTTTATTGCTTGAATTCTACGTAACAATTACTTTAGCAGTTTTTATATTGCAGTGAATAGCGAGACGAGCCTGCCGTTCGCCTGATGGTAAGCGATACGACCACTCATGAACAGTAGCAAAACCTAATAAGTCCTTGAATTACAAGGCAACGCTTAGCATTCCACTGTGCTCGCCACCCTGAGACATAAGATGTTAAGTCTCAATATGTCCAGTAGTTACTCTATAATCTCCTTCAATTAACTTAAATCTTCCGCTCAACAATTTACATTCTAAGTATTTGAATAGCTAAAGGTATAGTTTCTATAAGTTTGGGCTTAAAATTCAATAATAACCAGTATGGATCCTATTTCAACACAACATTATAAATTGGAGCATTACCTGGGAAATGGATTGACAATCTCCGGTGATCCCAATACCATGCGATACTCAGAAGAGTTCTTTGGGTCAGTGAATATATCGAAGCCAATTAGGACATCCATCCCAAGCTTTATCTTTATGTTGATGACAGTTTCAAGCCAGTCGTACGTGTGATTCACAAGATCTGTACCCGTGATGTTAAGGATTTTTGGATGTGCTGGCAACCCTACTGATTCTAGTATTGTGAATATTGGTTTTACACCAACTTCATCTAATGTATCTGCAAAGAAAAAAATACTAAGCATTGTTTACAACAGTGGTTCTTTACCGGTGGTCCCTGGAAGTATCTCAAGTGGTCCACGGAGCCATGCTAAGGCCATGTTTAAGATAATTAAGCATATTTATCAGTGGATATTTAGAAAACCCCCTTATTTATTTACATTTCGGTAATGTATTAACATACAACCATACCAGTTAACCAACTAGGTGGGCAATGGCTAGACAGATATTTTTCAAATGGTCTTTCATGAAAAAATTAAGAACCACTGGTTTAAAAGGTAGAGGAACGACCGGTGATAGTTGCAGGAAGTCACTGGATGCAGCCTTTTGTATGAATAAAATTATTGGTTATTTGGAAGTTTGAAAGTCATTGCTTATCAAATAAATGTAAAATAGATATTTATATTTTATACTTTGACATGATCGTTATTGCATCAGCTTGAAACATGATTTCAAGCTTTAATTTTAATACTGATTCATAGGTAATGAAGTGCATTTCAAAAATAAATATGGATGTTGTTACTAAATATAAATTATTATTTTGTACTCACCTATATCCATGCAAGCCGCGTACATATCTTTAGCTTGCTTTACAGGTTTAGGTAGCTTGGTAATGTTTCTGTTGAGGAAATCTCTCACTATTGAATAAACTTTAATCTGTTTGTCCCGGAACCAGTCGTAGGAATAATATGAGTCAGGTCTGGGATGATCATCCGCCCATTTTCCGCAGGAGTACTGGTGGAAATAATCATATTAAGTATATATTTAATATTTTGTAATCTTATTTATTTAATTTATGTCTCCCCATGTTCTTCTGCGATGGCAAATAACTCTTTTCTATTTCATCATGTCGTAGTTGGTATCCTGAATTGAAATTTATTATTTGTTATGAATTTTTTGGTTAAATACAATAAGCCCCGTCCCTGAAGACGATGGTGCTGGTGATAATTATAATATCAAGTATTGACTTTTAGTTAGTATTTAATATGGAAGATAAAATTAAAGAAATATCCAAAGTTATAGAATAAAAGATCACATTATTCAGTTAGCACAAGATTCGACAACATGCGGCTCGTGAACCACATGCGGCTCTTTAAAAATAAATATTAAAAAAACCTTTTGAATCGATTGGTGAGGATTAGGCACTATTTGTATGTATCAGTCACTTGTCCTCGCTTTTTACTGCACCCCTCCTTTTAAACAATAAAATTGTGCCTCTTTAAAAACTTAGAAATGTTGTATAGTATAATATAACTTTTGGATCTTTCGACTCAAAAGGTTGCCGACCCATGCACTAGCCGAATAACATATAAGCACCCCAACATTTCAAGTTCTTACCTGATGGAAATCATCGCAAGGATCGGCTTTCGTGTCCATAGACAACAACAGATTGGCTGCTGATCGCAGACATTCCTTACTCTCACACAGTCTTATAGGCTTATGCCTCTTTTGTTTTACATCTACAACGAAAAAAAATCTTTAAAATCTCTATTGGTATTAAAAATAATGAAATGCTTGCTCTCAATGCTTGATGGAGAATATTACTTTAATTAAATTCGATATTCATTCTGCGGGGTATGTGTGCCCAATATTAGTTAAACTACCTTTCGTTTTAATTATAAACATTTCTATTGTTACTTTTAATAATAATTTGATTATTATTCAAAAGATAATTAATGAGAATAATTTCAGCAATAATTATCTTTAACAATCATAGGTTGAACGACCAAAATGCTAAAAATAGATACAGATTGCCTTAGGTGTAATATGGAATATTATTACGAACGATTTTTTACCATCGGATTGACCAGTTTAATTAAAAGAATATTGTGTTATATTTAAATAAAAATAAAAACATACTTACATAGTACAGTCATTGTTATTGCTAAACACAATATAAGTAGAAGTAAAATTACAAGTACTAAAATTAACATCCGATTTTTGTATTTTCGTCGAAACCTGAAATCAACCAAGATTATGGATACATACACTACTGAGTAAAACAAGTTTAATTTTTAATTATTGTTAATATTTTATGCAAGCTATACTGATTAAAAAACATCATCAACAACAAATAAAACACAATCATAACGATACACTGCCCTATGTTTTCTGTCTTAATTATTATAATTGAAAATGATTATAATATGGTATGGAACATTGTAGATTGTCCATTAATCAATTTTAAATTCAAACAAGGCCAAAATTGGGACTTATCCTATGTATTATTAAAGGCGTCCACCTATTCACATATTAAGTATCGGACGCTATCGGACGCATGGCATCAAACGGTTCGTAATATTCTTTGATTGATTTTATTGAATTTGATTACTGATCGCACAAATTTTCGAACTCCTATACAAAGAATACTATGCGGTGTGACCGATACGTCTGCAAATATGTAGACACCTGCTTAAAGACTACGTTCAAGCCTTGACCTTCATTAAAATAGACGACCCCATCACAAAAGTCACTGCATGCGCGGTGCATAGAAAATCTTACAGGAATATTATGTTTGGCAGAGTACATCTTAAACAGACTTAATGATCATAATTATGATAGATGACGAAAATAAAACCATTTGTTAATTATAAACTGTCATGCTCTCTGTTCTAATTGTGGGTAGAAATAGAACCACAACCGTGTCTTCTTTAATAAAATTACTTCTACAACTACCCGTTGATAGCTGAGGGCTTGTTTACAATTGTTATAACAATTACTTTGTTTTAGCTCAGTCATATTAGGTAAAAAAAGGGGTCAACCTCGGAATGAAAGCAAATAAGCTGAAAATTGGTATAAACCTTTGTTTTGTCGTTCTTAATATTGTCTCATAAGTCACCATTGCTATCGTGTCCGCGTCTTAAGATATTCAAGGTCAAAGATCAGCAAAATCTCGGTTCCTGTTGCTCAAATGAGATTTGTATTTATTATAAAAGTTGTAGTACACAAATAATTGTCTCGGTCGGGGATCGAGCCCACGGCCTCACGTTTCGACATCGTCACGTTCTACCAACTGCGCCACGGAGGCTGTCGTACTTACCTAGCTGTTCTGGATCCAACAGCTATCAAGTACCCTGATTCCCTCAGGTCGCTGCCGTTCTTGAGCGGTGGTGGCGAGTCAGGTTTTGCACTGGCCGCTCCTGTATTACAAATATATACTAAGTTATAGTTCCTTTGAAACGTGAGGTTGGATTGACTGTCAATGGATTGTAGTACCATTTTGGTTTAATTTATACTATTCGTTCTGAAAAGCATAATTATGGAGGAACGATAATATAAAATCAAACACTTAGTATTCATTATTTTGTGCTCTATCATTTCCATACAACTGTTTAAATGCTGGTAAAAATTTTGTTTATTTTTGGAGCCTTTATGTAACTGAATCTACAATATCAATAACCCAACTAATGCTATGCCTTTTGTTTCTCGAAGATTGTTTTAAGCTATCATCCACATATTGCTTTTAAAAGGGTTGTATCTAAGAAATAAGGATGGAACTTCTTAGCATATATAAAGGGTTAATGGTCAGACACGTGTAGGTTTGACTTTTGTAAGGATTCCTCGTGTTAACTGGTGAAATGTGACATAATCCGGGTCAACTTAGCTGTCACTACTTACATATATTGAAGGGGGATTTTCATAATCTTACTATGTTACTAGTAAATAAAATGTAGTTGGTAATTGAAGGAGTTCGTTTTATGTTGGTATTTAAGTGTAATTACCCTCAATCAAACACCTTTTGGAGAAGTTTTTGTATGCTTAGTGTTGCTGTCATAGGTGTGTCTTATAAATAAAAAAAATACTTATCAGCCCTGTGAATTTGTGCTGTAAATAGCGATAAGCTGGTTCTCTATCACAACATGAGACGGAAACCGCAAGGCGTAACGTGATTGTCCTGGTAGCAAAGTTGCCTAAGGGTTCTCCGGGAAAAAAGTGTGAGGTTTGCAGGTTTTTTTTTTTTTATTGCAGTGAATGGCGAGACGAGCATGCCGTTCGCCTGATGGTAAGCGATACAGCGGCTCATAAACAGTAGCAACATTCCACTGCGCTCGCCATCCTGAGACATAAGATGTTAAGTCTCATTATGTCCAGTAGTTGCTCTGGCTACAATGTCCTTCAATCCGAAACACAACAGTGCATTTAAGCAGTGTTGTTTCACGGAAGAAATAGACATTGCGGTGGTACCTACCCAGATGGCCTCTCATGATGAGAGACCTACCACCAGTAAAATAGGTATGTACTTTTTTTAAATTCCTTTTATTACATAGATGGAAAGACAGTCAAGCCGCAATCCTAAGACTACGACATGGCATCCATTATTTAATCTAGGGTATCCAACTGTTCCACGGTGTAATCAAAGAGCATCCATCAATGGGCCATTAGGTGATTAAAACTTAGGTTGAAGGACGATGTAGTGACTAACATGGAAGGCATGCTTCGGTGATTTGACTGCACTAAATGGATGGATGCAAGAAGATTGACGATATTTGCAGTGCGAAATGGGTTGTGGAGTGCATGGGATATTTCAGGTGGTCTTAAAAAGAAACAAACAGGAATGATATAAAAAAGTCCAATAAGTATATTTGGGAGGGAAAAAAAAGAAGTACATTTTGTTTTAGACACAAAAATTTTCAAATTTATTTGTTACAAAATATGGTACTTCCGAATTAATATAATGTTCCACAAAAATACGTACATTTTATTGCTCTAAACATTTTGACCACCTTTAATAAGACATCCGTGATATTATGTATGTAAATTTATGTATTGTAACTCTACGATAATTTTAATTTCGCGGCTTTTCAAGTATTAATTTACAACATTTCCGTCAGAGCAGAACGGTAATTGATGGTAATTTAATAAACTATAGTTTCGATGTAGTATAATAAAGTTTTCGTGGAAAATAATTTCTCACTGTGTTTCTACGATCACGTAATGTTAGCAATTTGTTTATTGGTGTTTGGTGTAGGTATAGCTTAATGGTATATGTGTATTGTTTTATTATTTGCTGATTTAAAATCACGTCATGTTTTCATGAGCTCTTTTGGTTAAATGAAAATAATATTGTTTAACCGACTTCCAAAAAGGAGGAGGTTCTCAATACGTCGGTTTTTTTATGTATGTACACCGACTACATTGGAAAATTATTTTTTGTTTTAAAGTACAACAAAACAAATGTATAAAGTATTGATGAAGACCTGATAAATATGCATCTTCGGACCAAGAGCGCAGTACTCCTCAAAATTGAATAGGATTCCAATGGTTATTTTTGCAATAGGTTACAAGCACAAATTTTGAAAATAACACTGAAATGGATACTCTTTACCTGCTTTAATTATGTAAAGGTCATTCAACTACTTAACCTTACATACGTCAGCACGAAATCTAGATAATATCGTACCGGTAACACCTTAACGATCGTACCCTTTCACCTTGGATGTTGACCCTACACCGCATGATGTCACGAGCAACTAAGTTTTAAAAACATATGTGAAAGGGAAGCAAACTGCCGGTTTTTTATTGTGATGAATGGCGAGACGAGCGTCTACCTTCTGCTTTAGCGAGAAGAAACAACGGCGTGGACCTTCTGATGCAATGGCATGCCATGCTTAGGACTGGCATTGCGCTTACCATTATTGCAGTGCAGTGGCTTTGGCGTACCAGAATAAAAACAATCTTTCTCCTCCACTTATCACCTTCTAATACATCTGTATCTGTATCTGTATCTGTATCAGCCCATATACGTCCCACTGCAGGGCACGGGCCTAGTCTACAATCGTAAGTACGATTGAGAGTGATTAGGCCATATAGTCCACCATTTTGGCCTAGTGCGGGTTGGCATAATTCTAATACATATTCATCATATATTAATACTTCATCACAAAGTATATATTATTCATTAACACTGCGGATGCCTCTGTGCTGGTTAGGATAGCCCATAGACTAGTTAGGCGGTTTGTGGTATAACTACAATACTATATGGATGTTGTAGAAACTAGGCGCAATTTCCGTTCTTCGTGGTCATTTAGCCATACCGACAATTGGAATCAAGCGCTACAATAATTTCATGGTAAATACTTTTAATACTTTTACTGGTGGTAGTTCTCTCATATGTGAGAGGCCGCCTGGGTAGGTACCATCGCAATGTCTATTTCTTCTGCCAATCAGCATTGTAAATACACTGTTGTGTTCCGGTTTGAAGGACTGAAGGATATTGTAGCCAGAGTAAATACTGGACGTTTTAAGATTTAACATGTTATGTCTCAGGATGTCAAGCACTGTTTTGTAGTTTATGATTTGGTTTTGCTACATGAGAGCTCGTATCGTTTAACATGAACTGAGGTTTATCATATTGTTATTTGGATCTAATGTTTATTTCAGAGTCATTATTTTTTAAAGATCTGATATTGTAAATCAATGGCTTTATACAAGTGAGAATATTATAATGCAAAGAAAGAATTTTCCATTCCTAACCAGAACCACGCGTGCTGGCTTGCGAAGCCATAGCTTGATGGTCCACTCCTTCCTATAATCCTGGGTCCTTCCGCCGTAGTGTGAAGAGGCATCTTAGCAGGCCGGCATAATTGTATCTATTGGCATGGGACTGCCATCTGATGCCAATGGATACTTTGCCTAGGCGGCATTTGCGCTCACCATCAGGTGCAATGTGGCCACTATGCCGGGCCAGAATAAAAAAAAAAAAAAAAGATCATCAAGTATATCATCATATAAGTAACTGTGTTATATTTACTTTTATTGTAAAATTTATATTACTTAACTATGTATAGTAAATTGTATTGATAGTCTATCACCACGCACTAAAACGGTGAAGGAAAACAGCGTGAGGAAACCTGCATACCATAGCGATCTATAAAAATTCTATGGTATGTAAGTCCGCCAACCCGCACTAGGCCAGCGTGGCGGACTATATGGCCTAACCACTTTCAATCGTACTCTCGATTGTAGAGTAGGCCCGTGCCCTGCAGTGGGACATATATGGGCTGATACAGATGTATAAATTAACTATGTAATATTGCACGAGATCGTCATGAAATGCCTGATATTCAATGAACTATTTCTTTATCAGACAATTAATCAGTTTTAACATTATACTGTTTGGATTCCTTGCAACAATGTGTAAAATTTATTGTACCGCAACATTTTTACTCGGAACGCAAAGCTTCGAACAGATATTTTAATATAGAGAATATAATATATTTCAAACTAGGTATGTTATTTTATTTATTCTATTTTATTCGTATATCGACAAATCACTTATTTAAATAATACCATGTATAATTTATGAACCGGAAAAAGCAGGTTAATTTTTCAGGGCAAGCGATCCTCTTTCACTGAGTTTTTCGATTTCAGCAATCTTACATGCATTGCCCAGTAGTGAAATATGCTCCCGTCGTCGTCGCTATGAACACGCTTTTATCACATCTTGGGATACAGGCGTATCTTTTTTTGTCTTATTTTATTTTATACTGATGTTATAATTATAAGAAAACAATGCTATAATTTCTGTCTCTTTTCTGATTGCTCTACTTCCAGTCGGCTCGTAGTGGCTATATTTATGGCTGAGGAACATGGCCTTGCTGATTTATTATCTTAACAAATATGATTAATGTTTTTGCATGGCTGTTGAATCATAATTTGCTAATACCAAAATTAATTGATTATAAAATTAGGAATGAAGTAAGTTTCGTTTAAGGGATTTAATTTAAAGTTGTCTCGCTTTGTTACTTTTTTATTGTTTATTTTTGTTGTTAAAATATTTATACCGATATCATATTTAGAATGTATAAAGTAATTGGACATAATACATAAACTCTTAATGAGCGAACAATAAGGTTGAACAATAAATTAATGTTGATTCATAAATGCATCCAAATACATAATACGAAAATTCAAAGATATCTAATTTGTTCGACGCTCTTATTATCAATTCATGTACTTATAAAAGTTGTTTTACTTCCACTTAATTTTCTTTTACTTCCATTAAAAACATAAGAACGAATCTGTTCTAAACACCGAAGACTTAGTTTTTTATATATCGCGGTTCTAAACATATTATTTGTTTTGTCCGTCTGTATTATCAACACCTCCAAAAATTATATACGTCGAAGATTTCTGTTACATTATTAGCTTAAAATTTATATTCTCTTTAAACAATTTCCCAGCTTTTTAAAATGCATAAAATAGCGTTTATTTAACTCACGGGTGACAGTGGGCCCCATGGCATCTTCACTGCGTCCAGACCATGCGTTCATTTTGAAATCTAGTTCACTTTACATTCTAATCAAATCGTATATTATAAACTTTATTATAACAAGTTTTTGAGGCGCGTTGGCACTGAAACCAGCCGGTGCTTGCCGTTTCATGGCATCCGTGATACTGAAAGCTGAAAGGCTGTTGTTCAACTGTTAACGCGGTAACCAAGAATTTGGGTCATACCGGACTCAATTTGGGTTATACAATTGAAGAGCTTTCGTGGAATATCGTTAAGTTTATCAGCGTTATTTTATATTTTATTTTTCGGTTCGTATTCATTTGTATTGTTCTGCGTTGATTTTACTCCTGGAATTTTTAAAACGATCGTTTGAAATTTTTAATTCGTTTGTTTTTTTTTTCTCTATTTGATTTACATTGTCCTCGGTGGCGCAGTTATGACACGGTTTGGTCATATTGCAAAGCTGAGGTTTTGGGTTCGAATCCCGTGTCGGGCAAAGTAATATAATATTATTAGAAAAACAGATTTATTTTTCTATTCATCATCAGTCTGGAGTCAGAAATGAGTGCTCCATATAGCGAAAGGCTGGCACATTGTGGGACACAACACTCAAGGCGATATGTGGTTGTCGTGGTAGCACCAATGCCTACCTCTTTTGGAGAAAATTCGTAAGTTTATGTCCATTTTGCATGCATTTTGAATGTATGATTTAAAAAGTAGTTTTTACCTTTATTTGTACTTTTTGATTATATTTGATTTAATGATAAATCAAATAATGCATACTTACTTTCAGAAATACAATTGCTGAAACGATTCGTCATCTTCAGCTATAGGAAGTCCACTGCTTAAAATATACCTCCATAAGGACTTCCATTGCTACTTTTTTGGCAGCCTGGAAGATTGAAGGAAGTCTCTGCATAGACTTTTTGAAATCTTTATTGCATCGGTCGTGAATCCAAATCTTACTTTAGGAATGTCCCAAGTTATTAAGAAATCATACTCACAGTCACCTAGACTGGGTCACAGGACAGCTCATAGTGATGTTTAGTTAAGCACGCGATCGCTAGTGATGCGCCGCGGTTTATCGATTCAACAATCGGTACCGAATACCGATTCGCTACTGATTCACGATATTGTTTCACTACGTGAATTTATGGTACTGTTTTATCGTTCGATTTGACGCTTCGTTTTTATGAGGGGTAAAGGGTGGATTTAAGCGGTGGGTATAATAGTAAGTGTCGGTTTTCGGAGGGGTATTAAATAATGATTTGTTGTTTCAAAATTATGGTTGTGTCCCAAATGGGTGAAGTTTATGTATATGGTTCGTGGACGTTATGATTAAAATTTGGGATCCATATTTTAACAGGCAGTAACATTTCTCCGAAACATTGTTACTACGCGGGCGTCATAGTGTTTAACATAATAATTTATGGCTTTTTTCATTAAAAATATATTTAATTGTGCCGTTTTTAAAGTATCGCATTATTTTATTGCAAAGAGAACGACAAAAACCAAACTGGAGTATTATATCGGAGATAAAAACTAAACTAAAATGCTTATTAAGCTAATGGTTCTTGGATATTTTGTAAAAATCGACAACGTACATCACTATACTGGTGGGTCGATGTATTCGAATATTCCATGGTTACTTATTTGTTTCACATCAAACATGACATGTCATGCGGAATGCGAAATATGGTGTAGGTATTCATAAAAAATTACAAATTATCATTTAAATCTTAGAAATATTTTTGAAACTCGTAGACAATATATTTTAACCAACAGATTCACAGATAGCTAACCATCAACCAAAATATAAAAAAAAAAACAAATATAGTTACCGATATAAATAAACTTTATTAGCACCATACCAGACATGATCTCAACGCACAAAAATATATTTACAATAAACAACTATTTGAAGTCTACCAGCCGTGGCCCCCGCCGTAGCCACCGTAGCCTCCGTAGCTTCCGACAGACACGTACTTGGAAATGACGGGCTGGGCGAACGACGCTGTGTGGACTACGGGCTGGGCCACCACCGCTGGGGCCGCGTGGACTACGGGCTGGGCCACCACTTGCTGCACTACGGCCGGGGCCGCGTGCACTACGGGCGCCGCGTGCACTACAGGCTGGGCTATTGCTACTGACGGGTTGATCACCTGAGAAAATTGATATGGTTACAATATACTCCATTTTTATTATCAACGGTACAATTAAGTTTTATTAACAAAGGTATTCAAATCCAAAATCAAACAAAGGATTTTGTAAATCCATTCAGAATTTAATAAGTTAAACATTTAAATTTTGTAGTGAGACTAAAAAAGTAGGGATGCAAAACAAATACTAGTGACGTCACTAGGCTTAACATGAGTGTGTGTGCGCTTATGGAAGATACGGTAATATGTCCCCACTACACTCCAACACTTTAATTAAAAATACTAATATTTGCCTCATGTTACAAGCTACTTTAATACTGTTTTGCCAATACTACTGTTTTGTTTTATTGTAATAGTATTTGTGTTAGTTCGCAAAATAAAACAAACAATTGATCATAGTCAAATACTCTTTTGGGCGTCACAATATACCATAAGAAATCTTTTCTGAATCGAGCAATTATAGTTCACAAAGTACCAATTCATTTATTTTTTAGCCGTAACAGTGACTAGTGTTTACCGGAAAATCAAGAACTCATTTTTTTTAAAGTCTACATTTATAGGGTATTTATAAGCTATAACAGTGACTAGTGGTTACCAGAACATCAAGAACTCTATTTTTTTAAAGTCTGCATTTGTAAGATATTTTTAAGCTACAATAACGGCTATCTAACCTGTTGGAAGGACGCGTAGCTGGTGGCAGCGGGTTTGGCGACGGCGTATGTTGGTGCGGCGTGCACTACAGGCTGGGCCACTGCTACGGGGTGGGCCACCGCGACGGCCGCCGGCTGGTGCACCAGACCCACGGATGAAAGCTGCAAGGTACATTATAATAATAATAAAACATTCATTAAATTCCTTCCTTAACTTAAATTACTGTATCAGTCCACGTCCCACTGCAGGGCACGGGCCTCCTCAACAATCGAGAGTACTATTGAGAGTGGTTAGGCCATATAGTCCACCACGCTAGCCTAGTGCAGGTTGGCGGCTTAGTTGTTTAGAACACTGATGTTGTGTGCCTTTAATGCGGTTTTCCAAAATGGCAATAATTTTTAAATTATTTTAAATTTCTCAATTTCTACAACATGACTTGGCCAGCAAGATATTTTTTCTATTAATAAGCTAGTACATAGTATTAACTACTCGGAACAACAAATTTGTTTTTTTTTATTTTCCTGAAATCAAATGCTCAAATTGGTAAATAACTTGCTACCCTCTGCTACCCCTGTTTGACGTAAAGGCCAAGGTTTGTGAAACTGTCTGATCAATGAATGTTTGGAACTTACATATTTAAGCTATACGTTTGTTCAACAAAGTGACATTTTGATTAACTGTTTAGCGAGATATTAATACATGTCGTAAGTAATAAATGAAGACATATTTGATCAAATGTGCAAACGCAAAAGAATGCAGTGAGCTTCTACCCAGTAATCCTTAGAAAATTAAGTATCTGAATACCCAACAATCGGTGACTACAAAATTTTTAAAACTACAAAACAACGCTTAGGTACACACTACTGCTTAACCACTGAAAATTAATCCAGACGGGTTTTCGATAATCCGAAGTACCAGTAAGAGTACATAAATAGAGTTTCAAGTGATTGCGTATTTATGAATGAACTACTTGTATGTCTTGAAATAAAACTATTATTCACGGATTTTATCGCGGATTTTTTATAATTTTTACATTTTTGACTTCCCGACGTTTCGATTACTTTACAACATTCGTGGTCACGGGGCGGACTCGTCCTGTCTTAGTCGTATGTCTTAAGAATTGAATGGAATGGTAATAGAAATGGTCAAAGAGCTAGAGGCAAACCTCCTGCTCGTTGGTTTGATGATATTGCGAAGTATATCAGCAAACAGTGGATAAGACTGGCGCAAAACCAAAAAGTATGGCGTGATCGACAGGAAGCCTGATAGTTTGATACGGACTGAAAAAGAAAGAATGCCTTTACAAACACTCATCCAACATTAAAGAGCGGCTCGTGTACCATTATTCCTTAGGTATGTATGAAACTTGTCTGAAATGTTCTGCGAATCAAATACAGGAGGTATACATTATAAGATATGAGTGTTATAATCATAAGTGACTTACCCCTCCATCCCATCCGCCATAGAGACCGCCTGGCTTGGGCTTGGCGGCGGCCAAGGAGAGAAGTGTGAACAACACCTGGGGAAAATAATACATGACGTCACAAAGAATAATTAGGTGCAGTCTTTGAACACGCTACGGCAATGTATATAAGCCTTTTAAGAATTGTTGACGTTATTTATTTATCTATAAAATTAGTGAATAAATAATATTTTAATCGCTGTTAAAATATAGAAATATTATTTCAAATGTTTTAAGATACATACCAGATCGTGTAAAGTGTTTTAACGTATTTTGATCAATTCTAACATAGATGATAAACATTTTATTTTCCTAAAGTTTTTAAAACTTAACCGACAGTTTGAGACGATAGAGATTATCGCGATCTCAGTAATTTAGACACATGTGACGTAACATTTGTTATACCTTCAATAACAAAGCTAAAATTGGATAAAAAATTATATTTCTTTATTTTAGTACTTAGGAATTGAATATAAAACGGAGACAATTCGAGAGCCAAAAGCTCTAGAAGGCTTTACTTTTTCGTGCTCCATCAAAATGCATACATATGTACATACCCATCAATCACGTATATAGTCCTGACCCCATACTAAGAACGAGTCTTGTGTCGTGGGTAGCACGAACTACGAGAGACTTCTCGCTCTCACAAATACCAGACCCGATACAAATATTTTAAGTGCCTCAAAAATATTTTTCTCTGTGTAGGAATCTAACCCGCAAACTCTCGTTTCACAGCCAGCGTCTAATTAATTGCCTCACGGAGGCTGTTAGATAAACAAACATAAGAACTTATTGATTTACGAGTAGTAAACCTTTTTAGGGTTTTATTTTTTTAATTTCTTTTAAACCTAATACTCACAAGGGCTCTCATGGTCGTGAGTGGCGACGCGTGTTATTCGTATGAGGGATTATTCGTCGAGTTCACCTTATATACTTAAGTACATACGGCGGCGGCCATATATACCGACGTGAACTGATTCCGTTTCGAGACAACATTTATAAAGCGCATTTTGAAATTATGTTATTGCGTTAGATCAACATTTCACTCGTGCACTTTAATGAAAACGTTGACCAACTATATTTTATGTCATATTTGTTTCAATTATGGCTTGTAGGTATGCTTTATTCAAGAAGTTTACTCTATTTATTTATTTTTACTTGGGAAACACACATAAATATTAAAATTAATTGTAGATAAATATAAAACATTACCATTATTATTGTGTTGTTTCTTCACTGTATTTTTATTTTGTGCGATAAAAGATAAATAAATAATAAATACAAACAGAAAAGAAAAGTAATAATAAATATTTAAATCACCAATTACACTTATATCAATTATGAAAAAAATTTACAATATATTAAAAACAATTTCATTATTCTATTAATTAACTAACATTGCCATCTTTAGCCATAGCTTCTCTTTTAAAATGAAAAAGTGATTCAGAGAAAATATAAATGTCGGAGAAAAAAGTTTTACTCGTATAGTTTTGTGACAATCTATAAATAAATCTAATCCAATCTATATCTATGTTTTGAATGGTGAAGCAATCACGGTTCGGGAAGTTTGTAAGTCTGAACATGCGTCTGAGTGTACCGAATTCTGTTCATTTTTAATTGTTTTTCGGTACTGGCTTCGTACCCATGGCTTTTTGATTTACAGTCCGTGCGTCACCAATTGAGTCATGCAGGCTGTCAAATATGACGGCCACCGACAAATATTCTTTCATCTCTCCAGACACATCGAAGCTGATATCTTTCAAAGCCACGACCGGAACATCATAATAGCTGATGCCTATGTTAGAAGCATGCACAGACAAACTTTCAGCTTTTACAAAATTACGAAAGTAGGCCACGGGCTCTTGGTCTGTTTGGAATAGGATCCTTCCGCGATTGTCACGCGCATAAAGCATGTAGTCCTAATATATGAAGTGCTCAAAGTTGGTGGGGCACACATGCCCCCCACTTTAAACTTAGTAATCCCCATTGATGTCACTCGTGAGAAATATGATTACTTAAGCTAAGATTAAGGAAGCTTTTTATAAAATAATCTTAAACATTTCATATAAAATTATGTACATGCCAATAAAAATTAATGATGAAAATTCTTTATAGTTATTCACTTCGTCGACTTACTTTATCTGAATGAATGCTAAATTATTCAGTTGTATAATAAATAAATAAGTATACCAAAAGTCACATACATAGTCCTGACCCCACACTAAGATCAAGTCTTATGTCGTGAGTATTAAGAATTACGAGAGATCTTTCGCTCTCATAACACCCAGACCCGAAATAAATACTATTGGAGTAGACAAACGATTGTCTCGGTGCGGGGATCGAACCCGCGGCCTCTCTTTTCACAGCCGGCGTCTAACCAACTTTATGAGGCTCTCATAAGCTACAGTTATTGAACTATAGTAGTACACGCCAATAGCCATCGTCGTTCGCACATACCATTGTCTCAGGAATATAAATCTATAATTTGATAAATTACGGGGTCATCTGTATCTGCATTTGTATCAAATATACGTCCTACTAAAGTACACAAGGTTTCTCTAAAATCGCAAAACCTCCAGCTAAGAAAGGAAAAATTCAAGGAGCACTAGAATCATATTATATGGCCTAACCACTCCCAATCGTACTTTCGATTGTAGAGGAGCCCTACAGTGGGACTTATATGGATTGATACAATACAATACTACAATTTCAACTTCAACAACTTCTAGAGGATATATTTAGCCCAACAATTATCAAAACGATTCATAAGTTAAATTAAAACGCCATAAATATTTAAGCAAACACAGTATGTAGCATTAACATTCGTATGAGTGCTGGAATAGCGGGCGAATTACACATTCTGTTACCATTTGCAGGCGCATTTATGTACCTATGACTTACAAGTCGATTATTGGGTGTTTATTTTTCTCACGATTACGGCTACTTGTTACGTAAGTTTTGCTCAGTTTTGTAAAATGTGGTTGATTCAATAGTGGGTGTGTTTTATGTGTTTTTGGTCACCTGTCAGCGTAATTGATTAGGTTGTTCATTTAGATGCCCTTTTACCAGATGGGGTAGGCAAAGATGCAATAAGGATATCCACATTACGCTTGTATTTGTCATCCCACGATGTAATAGGATTGCTCATTTCCAGCACAATTAAAATGTTTTATTTCTAAAGTAATATTAAGATGAATTAATGTTAGTTAAAAGTGCGTGGAGGCCTGTTGGTTAACAGACTAGACGCGGCTGCCCACATGTTCACGGTGGTCGCGGGTTCGAATCCCGGGGCACACCTTTGACTTTTCGGAGTCATGTGTGTATTGATAATCAATCACCACGCACTAAAACGGTGAAGGAAAACATCGTGAGGAAACCTGCATACTATAGCGATTTATAAGAATTATATGTAAGTCCGCCAACCCGCACTAGGCCAGCGTGGTGGATTATATGGCCTAACTACTCTCAATCGTATTCTCGATTGTAGAGTAGGCCCGTGCCTTGCAGTGGGACGTATATGGGCTGATACAGAATGTTAGTTAAATTCTTTATGTATAATAGTCTCATCTCATATTTTCTGTATAATTAATAATTAAATGTAAATATATGATATTGTCGCTTTTAAACACCATTGCACTGGGATAAATAAATCTACTATTACACCAAAAATGGTTCTTAATAAATTAGAAACGACCCCTTATAAGTGCCATACACGATTTGAAACTGAATTAAAAGTGGTAGAGCGTCATGGTGCTGTTTATTTAGTACTATATCAATAACAATGGACGGGATAGGATTGAGAATTACCCAGTGTGGTAACAATATGTAAAAAAATAGTCATGAAGATAACAAACCAATGCCTCTCACCACTAGCTCTATTTCTCTACCGTAGGGTTTTTTATTGTATTGGACTAACATCAGGAAAATTGTAGGATTCTAATGGAAAATAATTTTTCAACACTGTCCAGTAGTTTCATATTTAATGTCAACAAACAATCAAATATTTCCTCTTTATAATATTAGTTTAGACCAGTTTGAATTAATTATTGTAAGAATAATCTATAGACCGGTTCTGGTAAGAAAAGAATCAATACCTTATGTCTTTAGAATTTGATTCAGCCGACCATATGTCATATTAATACGTTGGTCTATGTGGAACAGACGGTTGTGCGCCAAACCTTACATGGTGTATTATTGATAATTAACTGGCCCTTACTGGTTTAAAGTTTAGGAATGAGATTGTTATTGCTAACTTATAAAGATATTGGTGTAGATGAATGATACAACTTTAAGTTATAGTTTTTATATTAAACATGTAGAATTAAATTATGTTTGAATATATCAATTACGTATAGGTGCTTCAAAACGTTTCACTAATTTAATTTAATTGTTTATTCCGTGGTGCTGAGCATTTAGCTTCTCCAGCTGTATATAGGATAATAATTCTCAGCTCAATATTTTGTCACCCGCTTTGCTGCGGAGGGAAGTCGATAGTTATTAATTGTTTTTTATTTATTTTTTCTTTCTGATTAATTTCGATGCGGGTTAAATATAAGCTAGTGTCCCTGAGAGACTCACCGAGCTCCGGAGCTCGGTGTCAATTATTTGTATGCCACTGTTGATATTGGCTGACACGAGTTGCAGTGGCGGGTGTGGGCGAAAAAGTCTCTAATTTAAATGAAAATTCAAAAGGAAAATTTGACGTTTTGAGTAGATTTAATCTCATCTCAGATTGGTAACTTTGTAGAAGATCTATTGAATGACACTCTGAACATAATTATTACTTATTTTAAGTGCCATCATTATACTTTGCTAGACACTAGACTGAACTTGTTTATTTTTAGTTCAGCACCATTTTAAATGAAACCATACCATCTCTATCAACAGACGGAAATATACGAAATAATCTACATAGATATTTTGCCAGATATAGCAGCGGAACAAGTGACCAGCTTCGAAGGATAAGTCTAATTAGAGTCTTGTAATTGGTCCACATTTCTATCAATCTCGCAAGAATTAGTGCAAGTTACTGCGTCCTGTTGCACATGAATATATGGCGTCGTCATTAGATTTATTACAATACAGCGAATTTACTTTGAGTCTATTTTCTAAGAGGTTATTCAAAATCTTTTTATAACCAATTTTTTTTATTGTATTGAATGGCGAGGCGAGCGTGCTATTCGCCTGATGCATTGCAGACAACAGTGCATTTACACGTCTGTTTGGCAGGAGAAATAGATATTGCGGTGGTACCTACGCAGGCGACCTCTCACATATGAGAGACCTACCAATAGTAAAATGCTGTAAGTATATTGTTGTCAAAACGTATTTGATAAATGCGTTACTCACTTTGGAAGGATGCGTTTTTAGACAGATCAAATGGTCGCTTGGGTATGTACCTAACATGTTTTTAATATCAGTCTAAGAAGCAAAACTGTTTTATTATCACCTAAAAAAGAGAGTTGTTAATACAAAATTACTGATAAACAAAATAGTCGAAATAGCTCAGTTGGGAGAGCGTTAGACTGAAGATCTAAAGGTGCCTGGTTCGATCCTGGGTTTCGGCAAAAATGTATTTTTTGCAACAAGATTACTTTAAGCGTTGACTGTTAGCTTTTATTCCTTCCTAGAATTATGTAACTTTGAACACTTTTATTTGATGTTGTCTTTGTGCATAAGCGTAAGCATATTCGTAGCGTTACGCCATTCGGCCCATTGACTAACTAAAGACCCTAGACTTTATTATTATATGTCCAACATCCTGCATGCAGTTCCTGTCATCAAAGCCTATAAAATTACAACACAGGAAAGCATCTACGATAAGGGTTACTCTGTACTCCGACACGACAACGTATGTTCGAAAATCGCACATAAACCTGTACGAATATGCCTAAATCCAAAAGTTTCGAATAGAAAGACAGAAGAAAGAAAAATGCTTTATTATCTCGCAAATTAGCCGCATACAACACAGTACAATAATTATAAAAATGTTACAATACAATAAATTAAACAAAAAGAGACTAAATATAAAAAAGAAGGAGAAAAAATAACAGGTAAGTATGTTGCGCAGCTCACTCGCGATAACAGGTCAACATCTCAGCATGATGCTGTGTGATAACAGAAGCAACCACACAGCGCTGGTTTTCAGATGTAACCTTAGGCGACGCGACGAACAGAAGCCAAGCTAGCCCAATACTGTATCGTACGTCGTAATCTTGGATTAAATTCGAAGTGAATGATAAGTTTCATATAAAAGTACTGGTTTTTAGAAGTGGAAAACTGTTATCTTATACTTTAGCTTTCAACGTGCGAACATACAAACTTCGTGTATGACAGAGTAACCCTTTAGTTTCATAGTCTCTGTTTATAAATAAACGAACCTGTTTGTCTCTTAATAAATATGGTAACTGGTTAACCCATGATAACTGTCTTCCTGGTAATAAAAAGTAATTTACAAAATCCGTGTATGCCGGAGTTTCAACACTGTGACGAAAGCCCTACAGAACGGGCTGTTAAATGGCATAAATTTAAATTGTGCGAAGTCGGAGGCAGAGCAGGTATTTATGTGTCCGCTAGTAATGGGAATTATTGCTATTTCAAATTAACTGTATCAGCCCATATACGTCCCACTGCAGGGCACGAGCCTCCTCTACAATCTACAGTACGATTAAGAGTGGTTAGGCCATATAGTCCACCATGCTGGCCTAGTGTGGGTTGGCGGACTTACATACCATTAATTTTTTTATAAATCGCTATGGTATGCAGGTTTTCTCACGATGTTTTCCTTCACCGTTTTAGTGCGTGGTGATTGACTATCAGTACACACATGACTCCGAAAAGTCAGAGGTGTGCCCTGGGATTCGAACCAGCGACCACCGTGAACATGTTGGCAGTCGTGAACATGTTAGGTTTCAAATTAACATCATCTTGTAATTTTTTAAGCCCTCAAAATTCGTAAATAAAAACTGACCATATATTATAACCATTTTTCACATCCAAAATGATACGCACAAAATTTACTGTTAAGTTTATTCTTTAACTTTAAAAGAACTCTCTCCTTCATAAATTACACGAGATCGTATAAAAACATTAGCCGATCGGCTATGTGAATCAAAAACGCAAATCGCAGAATTTAGCAAATTTATAATAACTTTTGATGTGCGTGGTGGCCTGTTGGTAAACGGACTTGACGCGACTGCCAACATGTTCACGGTGGTCGCGGGTTTGAATCCCAGGGCACACCTCTGACTTTTCGGAGTCATGTGTGTATTGATAATCAATCACCACGCACTAAAACGGTGAAGGAAAACGTCGTGAGGAAACCTGCATACCATAGCGATTTATAAGAATTACTATGGTATGTAAGTCCGCCAACCCGCACTAGGCCAGCGTGGTGGACTATATGGCCTAACCACTCTCAATCGTACTCTCCTTTGTAGAGTAGGCCCGTGCCCTGCAGTGGGACGTATATGGGCTGATACGGAATAACTTTTGAAATGTATTTGTGATTGCTATTGCTATTTATCCCAACACTAGTCCACTAATAGGAACCAATACACTCGTATCTTGAGTATCTACAATAACAACGTTCTTTCACAACACGCCTTTAACGCTATGAATGGCTTCACAATGAATGTACGTTTAGTTTTTGTGGTCGATATGCAGTTGCTTGTTTTTGTTGTAAATATCTGTATTTTAACTTACTGTTGTTTACAATTTATTTATTTATATATCAGTCCATATACGTCCCACTGCAGGGCACGGGCCTCCTCTATAATCGAGTGTACGATTGAGAATGGTTACGCCATATAGTCCACCACGCTAGTCTAGTGTGGGTTGGCGGAATATATTTATTTATTTTTATTTAATTATTACAGATACCTATTACCTTAGCTGAATGTTGTTCTAATATTTAAATAAATTTTAACACATAAATTAACAGTAAAAAGGGAAAACACAAAAAATAAGTACGAATGGCACAAATGATCACGTATGAATTCTTGAATACGTCACGAATTCGTCATGAATTACGTACCCATTCAATATCATAGAAAATTAAAACTTGAAACTCACGTCATATACTTTTTATACGAGATAGACAGATGGTTAGACTTAGGGTCCAAGATGTCTATATGCAAATCCCTTAGAGTATTTATAAAACTAAGATAAAAATGTTGGTGCTGGGTGGTGCCCCGGCCACTTGTTCTGCCACATTGGCTGACATTTGATAGGCTGTCCAAAGAGTGACTATTTTTTTTGGAAAATAAAAAGAAAAAATAATTGTTAAGGGCTATTGAATTCCACTCAAACATGTTGAAGTAGGATAGTAAAAAATAAAACAATTAAAACTAAATATACTTTCTGTTACCAACGGAATTTATAGCAATTTGTTGTTAAATATTTTGTTCAGTTTTTATCATTATAAATATAGCTGTTGTACCAATATAACAAGAAACATCTTTTTTTGAAGACACGAATGTATGGCAGCGCTTTCTCTATAATTAGTATTCTAAGGAACTGCTTTGCGTAAGGCGTATAAAAAAAGTCAAGAAAAATATTGTGCAAAAGTTGCGAAATGTAGAGATATGGAATGCCGAAACCCGGGATCGAACCAGGGACCTTTAGATCTTCAGTCTAACGCTCTCCCAACTGAGCTATTTCGGCTACGGTAGAGTTGGGCAAATTATATTATATTTGGTAGGTACCAGTTCATCGAAAAACTATTATATCTTCTTATTTTATTTGTTAAAATCCTTTTGGATTATTTATAGTAGCTCTATACATAATTATTGGCCCAAAAATGTCCTTTAAGTAGTATGGCTTCAACTCATCACTCATGACATTAATAGCCATGAGCCATGAAGTTATTGCTAATATTTTAGCAAATACATTTAATTTAAAAGAATGTCCTAATTCAATCACGTTTTTTAGAACACTAATTGCCATCATACGACGCGCCGGAAGAAACTTGGAATTCAAAGCTTTTAGTAATTAATTTTACCAGCTATCGATTTCAAAACATTAATTAGTTTAAATAACTCTTAAATACTGTGCGTAAACTGAGTACTAATGAAGTAATTTCATAGATCGATATTTTTCTAGAATCGAGCGTGAGTTAGGAATTGGGGATATTATATGTGATTTAACTACTGGATCTATATCTGTATCAGCCCATATACGTCCTACTACAGGGCACGTGCTTCCTCTACAATCGAGAGAATGATTAAGAGTTGTAACGCCAAAGAAACCGATACTACATTTTTAAGTTTCAATTTGCAGTGTACCATTTTGAAGATAGCTACGAAATATTAAACCGAGTAATTAAACATCTTGACAGGGAAACAAACATTATAGGGACTAATTGAAAGGATAAAACATAGGGGGTATGATTTATGCTAATCATTGAATAAGTGAGATAAAAACTGTCATAGGTCTCTGTTTTGGCTGTTCATGACAATGAATTTCCACAAGAGTTTAATACATGGAATTGTATAATGTAATCTGAACCGATGAGAATGCATGAAGTGGTTGATGAAAGTGGATGAACTAAAAGTAATTTGTCAGGATCTAGCAAAGGGGTGATCTGTAGTCTCTGCATACCCCTAAGGGATAAAGGCGTGACGATTCTGTATGTAGGAGTTTAATGAACTTATGTTTTAGGGCTATTACTGTGATATTGAATCTCATACGCTATATTTTTACGCATAACACTTTTCAATTTTTTGTCAGATCATGACACTGAGTCAGACAATGACCTAAAACATGAAATTCAGGAACGTCACTCTAATCCACAAAACCCATATTTCAAAAAATACTAAACATAACCTCACTTATTAAATCAAAATTAGTTGAATGGGTATCCAATGGTCGTATAAGGAGCCCCTAGCGCTCCTAATAAGATCTCAAACATGGGCGTAGGCAATTACCAAGAGATAATTTAAATTTCCAATACATTACCTAAAGACGTGGTGTTTTTTAGTTTCACCCCGCCCGATAAGTTCTCCTTGCCTCGTTACGAGTTATTTGTGCTATTCTTATAAGGAATGGTTGAAAAGCGCTGCGTATGTAAAATTGTATGTGGACTTGATTTTTTAGCTTGTGTTTCGTCGTGTTAGGTTAATTGTGGGTGCGGACTAGTTCTTTTAATACATTAAAGTTAATGATGTTATTGAGTACATACATAAACTCACGTCTCTTTCTCAGAAAGCGTAGGCAGAGGTGCTGCCAGGACACCCACATTTCGCCTTGTATGTTTCGTCTGATGTGGTAGAGGGCGAGTCTATCGCCATGTAGGGCACAAATTCCTGACTCCGGGCTGATAATGAATAGAAAAATCGAATGCACTTTGTCCGACCCGGGATTCGAACCTATACCTAAGCTTTGTACCAGTACCGTAGTACGACTACGTCACCGAGACAGACAGGCAGACACAGATGATTTACGGCCGATGCTAATAATCAATCGAAAATATTAGATTGAAGTCAATCTGGATTGTTTTCTACTTTTCGATTTGTCATTTACCATGTTGCCATAGTTTTTTCACTACTGAGATTGATTATTGGCAATATAGTATCAGAAAAAAGATTGAGCTGTCAATCTCAAACGGCAAATTTTGGATTGGGATTGTTTATTGGCAGCGGCTGAAAGTGTGATGTTATAATTACTAGCGGCCCGCTCCGGCTCCGCCCGAGTGCAGTTACACTTTTTAGAAAATATTCTATTGCCTATGTTTCTTTAGAATAATGTAGGATTCTAATGATGAAAGAATTGTTCAAATCGCTCCAGTAGTTTCAGAGCCTATTAAATGTAATCAAATCTTCTCTATTTATAATATTAGTTTAGATTTAATTTTATTTTAAAATGGTGACTAATTTTTTTATATTTTAGGTTATGCTTATAGGTATTGAAAAGAATTGGATATTGAAAGGGGAATACCCAGTGGCGTAACTACACCATCGGGGGCCCGTGGCAAAATCATCGGATGGGGGCCCCCCTTTTTGTATAGGAAAACTGTTGTTTATTTTCCGATACCCCGGAGAAGACCGAAAGGAATATATGTGTCACTGGCCTGCCAGTAAATTGAGGCCAAAGCGTGTCCGTAACAAAAACTCTACGCTAGCATACCGAATAAAACCCTAACCTCCGCATTTCGATCGGTACTACACATCTACTAGTCGAGTGGGTCGGAATGTGTCCCTACAGTGGTTCTTAAGATGTTCGCCCGGAGATAACCCCCGTACTCACGTGTCTTTTCTATTAAAACAACCTAGGCCCGGTTTCATGGAATATCGCCCATATCCATCCAATCCCCAAGAAGGGTGACCGGTCAGATCCTTCGAATTGCAGGCCAATTGCTGTCACATGCTGACTCTCCAAGTTCTTGGAGCGAGTTATAAATATGTAGCTCTTGACGTATCTTGAGGATCACCAACTGAGGGTCGTTCGGATGGTGATCTTCTCGTTTATCTCACCCACCATCAGGTGGAGGCATTGGATAGTGGGGGTGAGGCGATTTCGGTAGGCCTTGAAATTGTCATCTAGTGTGGCATGGCGTCGTTTTGGGGAAGCTACTTACCTGAGAAACTCTGAAAGTAAATCGCTAGCTTTCTGGATGATCGCAGCATAAAAGTCATATTGGACGCTTTTGCATCGAAACCATGACCATTAATTCTGGTGTTCCATAAGGTTCGGTGCTTTCGCCGACCCTATTTATCCTCCATATTAATGACATGTTGTCTATCACAGATGCTAGTGCAAGTTAGGCAAGATACATCTGACTACAGAATCTCTACCAGGGATCCGTTAAGGAAAGATGGTCTCAAATTTTATCAGAAATTGAGATCTCTCTAGGCCTGGCCTCTAAATGGGGTAAATTGAACATAGCACAATTTAACCCCACGAAGATATAAGTATGCTCGTTTACAAGCAAGAAGACCCCTTATGTCAAGGAGACACTCTCTAAGCATCCGAGAGTATTCATTGACCTAAATTATTGATAAAATCGTACTCGCGATTGTAGAGTAGGCCCGTGCCCTGCAGTGGGACGTATATGGGCTGATACAGATACAGATACAGATTGATAAAATTGCAGTTTAGGTGTCATTTGGAAGGCAAGGGCAAATTTGCCAGCAAAAAGTTAATTTTATAATTTTTAACAGAGCCAAGCGGTGCTTTTCGCCGGATCATCGGTTATTACTCTATAAATGCGACGATCCGGAACGAAGTGGAGTTCTGCTCTCACCCCTGCGTAGAAGCCCCAAAATACCAGCTCGACCCACTTGACTCATTACAGCGCCGAGCTCTTCGAATCATCGATAATCCCAATCTCACGGAGAATGTGGAGCCGTTGGGATTGCAGTGAGATTTTGGGTCTCTCTGTATAATGTATCAATTGTTCCACGGAAAGTGTTCTGAGGAAGACGGTGCCACTATCGCTATTCTCCCATCACACTTCCCGTTACCGCAGTAGAATTCATTCTTTCTACCTGGAAACTATCCCTTCCCGGAAGTACGTTTCCAGTGTTCTTTTCTACCACGCACGTGCAAGTTCTAGAATGAACTCCCTGCTTCGGTATTCCCTGATCACTATAAGCTATCCTTCTTTAACCTAGGCTTTAAGAAAGTGCTCTCCTTACGGTAGGAAGCGACTTCATTTTGTTGGATCCCTGGATCTGCAAAAGTCTATGAGTGGCGGTGACCGCTGACCGTGAGGCGGGCTGTATGCTCGTTATCTGCAGGCCATAAAAAGAACTCCACAACGAGACCAATTAGTCGTCGTAATATCTTTACTACGTGGGCGAAGCCCAAACGCAGCAATGGTGATGGGGCCCCCTCAGAAGCATGATATTGAAGTTTCGTTCTTTTTTAAACTAAATCCGCACTATAGTCTGTACATAAGAAAAAAAGTTAGTAAAATTCGTGTAAATCTAAAAAACTATTTATTATTATTTTTATGTATCAAAAATAAACCCTGGTATCTTTAATGGAAACTAAGAAAATATTTTTTGATTATCAATTTTGTTGGTAATAAATTGGCTAGGTTCTTCTCTGTTTACGGCCTCTCGAGTCTCGGGCCTGAGTGGCCAGGCCGCCGGGGGCCCCTAAGGTCGGGGGCCCGTGGCATTTTGCCCACTATGCCACCCTATTGTTACGCCACTGGGAATACCCAATTTCCCATACGTAGTAGGATCTATATTGATCACGCGTAAAAATACTTGTATTCATTTAGACATTTTAAGTATTTTAGCTTTAAAGAGGTTATCGTTATATAGAAAGGTGGCGTCAGTTGCCACTGCTCCACTGAACAAATGTTCAATTGTTATAAATAATTAATTTAATTTAATATTATTTGTTGAATATTTTAGTGTGAAACATTCCAGATGTTTTCGAGGCGAGTTTATCGGAAAGCATATATTCTACACATCTGACATCATTATTATCGCCTCATTAATATATCATAATTCGCATAATAATCGCACTCTCAATTATAGAGCAGGCCTGTGCCCTGTTGTTTGACGTATATGGGCTGATAAAGAAGAATAGGCATAATTTTATATTGTCATGCCAACTTATGAAATGCCGAGTTTATATAGTGGGCTCCCTATGGTATAGCCTAGGGTAAGGGAGATCACACATTTTTACACGCTTTATATTAGCTTCACTTGTATGTTTGTATGTTTGTATATTTGTATGTTTGTATGTTTGTATGTTTGTATGTTTGTTTGTAACCGACTTCTTTGGGCGCGATTTTGACCCACTTTAAACGGCCAGATTTCGTTCAAATTTTGCACACCTGTCAAAGACCGATGACAATACAATAATTCGATTAAAATATATAATTATCCTGATTAGATTCGCCAGGATTAATTATTCTTATAATTGATGACCATTGCTACATTCATCGCTAGATGGCGTTAACATTGTATTCTTCCAAGAAGCTTATACCCAAATGGAGATTGCATTCCGTATAAAACACTGAAGCACAAAAATTTGACCTTGAATGCAATCGCTGTTGCCTGCTATCCTTTTCTTTAGAGTGACAATGAATGAAGTTCACGTGAAGTTCATTCATTGTTACGCTAAAGAAAAGGATAGCAGGCATCAGCGACGTCATTCAAGGTAAAATTTTTGTGCTTCACTTTTATATACGGAATGCAATCTCCATTTGGGTATAAGCTTCTTGTATTCTTCAAGTGTCAAATGTTACTACTGACCAACAGATGGCGTTATTGATTGGAAATACAGCCGTAGATGGATGTTTTTTAGTCAAAACAATTATATAATAGTTAAAAAAAACTAAAATACACGCTTTAATAAGATAAACAACTAAAAAACTAAAAATAATTGATACTGAATTTAAGATAAGAAAATGGAGTAAAATACATATATTTTATTGTTACAAAGCGTGGGGTGCAGGAGGATAAGTAATTGTTGTAAACACCCCACGCTTTGTAACAATAAAATATATATATTTTACTCCATTTTCTTATCTTAAATTCAGTATCAATTATTTTTACTTTTTTAGTTGTTTATCTTATTAAAGCGTGTATTTTAGTTTTTTTTAACTATTATATTTTTGAAATTCAAGATGGCTTCGGAGGCATTGTACTACAGTGCGATTATGACGCTGAGGTCTCGGGTTCGAATCCCTGGTCTCGCTAAGTGACATTGGATTTTTTTATTTATTTTCAGTCCGGAGTCAGGGATTGGTGCCCGATATGGCGATATCTCAACGTAGAAGTTATATTTGTTGGTTCAAAATTAATTTATAGAATCTGTGTTATGTAAAAGGCTGAAGAGTTTCTTTGAACGCGATAATCTCAGGAACTACTACAATTAAAACATCTAGTATTGTTGTATATTCTCATTTATCGAGGAAGGCTGTAGCTTACTTTAAGCCTTTTAAAAATAATACAGAGAGATTTTGCATGCGTGTGAAGCCACGAGCAATATTAGTAAAAAATATAGTGCAGAGTTATGTTACCCTCGATGTTCCATCATGGGAAACCCGCCACATTAGGACCTTACCGCTGCCATAGACAATTTATTAGTTTTTATGGGTCAGTGGTGGTCGATAAGGCATTAATATTGCAGGCTCATCGATCCAGTACAGTCCATAAGTCACGCCACGGTGTCTCGATGTGTGTTTACTGATTCGACTGATATGTATTTTAATAATCACTAATTTGAGGTGAATGGCCTTCATTTTGCAGTTAAAATTGTAATACTGGTCTTCCGAAGTGGAAAGGTTGTGATGGGAAGGAGAGAAGAGATTTATAACCATTTTGCAATTCACTTGCAAAATTGTGAACAATGAAAAAAGTTTTTGGAAAAAAATTAAATGCGTTGTCTCTGAAGTCACTAAAACCACCACCCGGCTTTATTTTCGGTAGCAGTCTTGATATACCCTGTATATAGATTAGTTATTATGATAAACTAAGAAATCACAATAATATAGCAGAAATGATCTGTTTATCTAGACCACCCAGAATAGACTACTGGATGCCCAAAGACGTAAATTCAACAACCAAAATTTATAGACTTTATTAGATTGTTCGTGGCTCGTAGAGATTAAGGTAAGGCGTATGACCTAGATGCCCTATCGATATTGGTTCCTAAGCTCTTGATGACTAATAAATGGAGTGTGGCCATGTTTGGTTATGTCCAGACTGTAGTGTTTTGGTCGATGATAAATTATTTTCGTGGGCTAGTTAGTTGTTTGACTAATGTTGTGTAGTTTGGGTAATGATGTGGTAGAACTGAATTTTTGTGATTTATTAATGACTAACCTTATTTATATACAGTTTTAAAACCTATTTTAGTTATCGAATGTTTTGTCTTCTTCTCTCTCTCTGTCTCTCTCTTCAGCCACAGGAAGTCAAAAGTTCAACATAGGCCTCTCTTAAGGCTCTCCGTATTGTCATGTTGGAAGCGGCCTGATTGTTAAGATTTTTGAGTTTCATACGCTGAAGTAAAACAAATATGTAGGTGCAATTATAGCATTTGCATCTACGCAAGAGTCGAACCTGCGGCGCTAGGTGTTTAATACTTATACTGGCGATTCTACCCCGTAAGGAGCGTTAAAACATGGTTTGTAGTTTGACCTCCACCACCTCTCCAGTGGATGCCTAGGTGTATTTTATAAACAAATGAAAAAATACATCAAGAACATTATTCTTTTTTGGTACTAGTTATGTATCTGTAGAATAGCGGTGAAGGAAAACATCGGAAGAAAAGCTGTATATCATAGCAATTTGTAAGAATTCTATTGTATGTAAATTCAGACAGCCTGAACTAGGCCAGCGTGGTGGACTATATGGTTTAACCCCTTTCAATTGTACTTTTCATTGTGGAGGAGTCCCGAGCCCTGCAGTGGGACGTATAGTGGGATGATTCACAATTTTTGTGAAGTCCTTTGTCTCTTAGTTTGTAGTATTATACGACTAGCGCCATCTAGTTATTAGTATCGGAATTGTCACGGTACCTATTGCAGTGACTAGTGCGTTAGTTCACAGGTTTGTTACTGATATACATATTATAAAAGTAGGATTACGATACGAATGTACAAACTTTTTCGTCCTATTTAATGCAATGTTTTATTACTAGATGGCGCTGAATATAAAAGCCTTTAATCGTTGTTGAAGATAATAATCGGATGTGAGGTAATGCTATTAATTATGAAAAAATATTTTATGGTAATAAACATTACACGCTGCATTCCAACAAAAAGAAAAATAATTACTTTTGTGTTTTTGGACAACACAACAGCGAAGCGCTACTAGCTTAGTGTTCTGCGAAGAGAAGCCAGCTCAGTAACGACCGTGTGCGAGTTCGATTTCTGCACCATGATAAACGTTTTTAATAACAATATAATATTATGTGTTTTGGCGTGGGTTTTTGTCGATTTTTTGTAAGTGAACGCTTGAATCTGAAAACTCTTTTACTTTTTTTATTTAGAATCCCAGATGTTTCTTATTCGTTTTCAATACTCTCACATGAGTTTTCTGATACTGTAGTTCGAAACTAATAATAAGAAATGCGATATTCTTTCATAATGACTGACAGAAATATTTGTAGTTCAGGTTATGTCAAATGTGGGTGGTACTAACAAAAGGAAATTTAATTACCTAGTGCATGTCCCATCGAAAACACACTTATGTATTTATATATGCCTGTAGGAAGAGTGTATGGATCCAGCTTCCAATTGCTCGTAGTAAAATTCTCGACAATCCCCTATGCTAAGCAGTCGACTTCATGTAACTAAAAATGTCAATAAATAAATACAAAAAACTACTAAAATATTTCACACTACGACCGCTATGTACTCCGCATTCCAGTCTATTTATAGCACGTTAACCAACAACAAACTATAACTCAATAATTTTATTAGAAGAAAGTAGATTTACATAAAGCACTGGTTGCAACAAATATATGCCGGTTGTTAATCGCCTTTCATAATATCCAGCAACAAGGCTGATAAGATAAATTCCTGACCATGTTGTTTGACATTTTCAAGTGAACTCCTGTTTAGTGATGGCGGGTAGTAACGGTATAAGCGGATTTTTGTTTTGTTTTAAACGGGTAACTAATACTATATAAGAAGCTATGCTGATGTTAATTTATACTACATAGAAGGTATAAATTGATAATACATATTATAGCGTAGGGACGATGAACCGCTTGGTCTTTACGTCGTTTTTCGGAATTGGCGTTTGTCCCGAAAAAGCCTTCAAACTTTTTCGCCCTTCCCCTAATTTGAATTTAAAAACCTTATTTCTGAAAAATATTATTGATTTATAGCAGTGCAAATCTTATATTTAATTGAAAAAAAAGAAGATAATAAATAAAACGCATTTCTTCTATGAAGTTTAAAGTTTCGTTTTAACCGGACTTTCGTAACAACGAAATAATATGAGCCGATCAATAAAACTATACCATGCACTAGACAGTAGTTAATCGACACAGAAATAGCACAGTACAGCCCATTTTCCCCATTGCGCAAGTTGCGCCACACCAGCAAGTACTGGGGGTTCCGCGTTCGATGCCCCGGTCACGTTCGATCGCTCGCCTATTGAGCAACACTGTCCTTTTGTGTTGGCCGTTTTGATACGGTTTTTGGACATGTTTATATATATTAAATTTTAATATAGTGTGTAGGGATGGATTAGCAGTTTCCTTACTTAAGTTATTGTAGATGAAAAAAGATGAATTAATATTATCATCATCTTCAACTACTATAAAATCATTTGGTACTGAACGTAAAATGCCACTTAGGCTTTTTATATTTATCTCGTAGAAGTGCAGTCAGCGATTTCCTGTAACTTCTTAAAATTAGGTCAACAATAGTTCATAGTCTGTACCATTCCCGAGTATTCAATTGCGTGAATGTTGCTTCAGCTACAAACACAACAGTGCATTTACACTGCTGTTTGGTGGGAGAAATAGACATTGCGGTGCTATCTACCTAGGCGGCCTCTCACATACGAGAAACCTACCACCACTAGGAAGAGAATTAAGGAGTAGAAATGCTCCTGATTATTTACAGTCCTTTTGATTTTTCCGATCGTCCGGTAATTTTTTGTGTTGCTTATTTATACTGTGTATATATTCCTAAAGTCTGATTACAAATAATATTAGTATTTCCTGACGGATTTTTTTAAAAGAAAACTTTAGTTGATATATTACTTAATGTTAGGAATATTACGGCGTAACGCCGGAAAGCGCAGGAATTCTCTTTAGATACCACCATGATGTCGCTTTCATACTCTAGTAAATGCTGTTAAGTTATTGAGGAAAAGGTACTAGAAAAGTGAAAATATAAGGTTATCATTGGTTATAGCTTTACTAGTCGTACGTTCATAGTATCATTTCAGCATTATCTTCAAACATATCTACTAATATTATAAATAAGAAAGTTTGCGTGTATGTTACCCCTTCACGCTTAAATCACTGGACCAATTTTGATGAATTTTGGTATAGAGGCACAAGAATCAAGATTCCTCGGGTTAACTCATAGGCTATTTTATATCCCGACAAAATATCGTGGTTCCGTGGTAGGTGCACGGAATTGAAATATTATATTCGATACTCGTTTGAACTCAAAGGAGTCAAAGGAAAGGGCTGGGAAGTATAAAATACGGTCGTAGCGTTGAGTTAAAGTATTTAAAACAGCTATCACGCGATATAATTATTATCGCCCAAATTCTGGACAACTTTAGTTAAGCGCAACTTAAATATTAGTTGCGCTTAACTACGTTAATCCCGATTAAATATACTGGCTAAGTGGGCAGTGCGCTGTTAAGAGCAACTTATTATTTGAATGGCGTTCCAGTATTCGGGCGGATGTGTCTGAAGTGGACTGGGCTCAAAAAGTATCTGCACCTGGCGAATTCGGGCCGGACCGCAAATATAAAATCAATTCTACTTGTTTCTGATTCCAAAATTGATGCGCTTCCATATTGTAATATTCTATCATCAATTCTAATCTCGAGGATACTTTTAAAAAAATATTTTCTTCAAATAAGGAACTATCAAATTCATATTTTTACAGCTTCCAATTCACGCTAAACAATATGCATCAATTGTTCTATTTTTAAATATATTTTATCACCAATCAAAACACATTATCAACTTTCTTTGTCCTTCGCAACAAACATTACGCCATAAAGGATTAAGTAACGATTACCGACCAATGATGTCATTGGGCCTGTGCATTGGGCACATAAACTATATAAGGCGGGCGGCCCTCTTAATTCTAATCACATCCTTTTCCTATAGAAAGTTATAGCTAATCGGGATGGTTGCGTCACAAACCGGTAGGAATGCGACCTTGAGTAAATATGGGACTTGTAATTAGCAGGAATTCTTGTTGAGATGTTTCCTGGAAAATTCTTATTTAGATGTAATTATTATGTAATGGCTTATTGGTGTGGTTAATATGTATGTGCTGTGGAACGTGATTTCATATGGTCAATTCCTAGGTTGGGTAGAACAACTCAATGTGGTTGAGTTAGAGCATACGTCTATTTAGGCGTAAATTATAAGCCCTGGTTTCCATTTCCAGGTTGAAAAATTCAGTTACATGACATTTCAGGTTGGAAAAAACCCCACATGAGATGCCCAAGACTGGAATGCCCGAAAGAGTGAAAAGTTCGTTGTCTATTACGTCTTGGAACGGAGATAATCTTTCGAGGATGCAGGCTTGTGGTCACTACGTATCGTTTCGAGCATAGGAATATTGGATTAACACTTTTAATCGTCAATACAATTCATACAAGCAAAATATAAACACAGACCCAATTTGATGACCTGCATAACTATAATCTTATGTTTTTCCGCAAAATATTTATTTGATCTTCGTTTTCTTGTTTGTCAACCCATGTAGGTAATTTAGTAGCCTTACCAGGAAATATAAATTGTTTTACAGTCAAACTATTGGATAAAACTAAATCTTTATAATTACCACTAGTTGGTGCCTACATTCATAAATGTATTGATGTTAGATATTTTCAAGCTCTAGGCGAGAGAGTTTATTTATACAGTAGACCCTCGGTAAATCCAGCGCCCCTTGTATTCCGAAATGCCTTCGATCTTATAGTCCATAACGCCACTTGAAACTATACATTATGTTTCGACATTATTGATATTTCAGATACCTTACAACTTTACTTAGATGCCGGCTGTGGACCCCGATACCGCGGGTTCGATCCCCGTGCCGAGATAAATGTTTGTGAGGCCAACAAGTTTTTGTCTCGGGCCTGGGTGTTTGTGAGACCAAAAAGTCTCTTGTAGTTTCTGATACCCTCGACACAAGATTTTATAGATCTTAATTTGGGCACGACTGTGTGACGACGATGTCACTGTTGGGTGTACTTATTTATTTTAAAACGTATTTTGTCGGATCACAATGTGCTCTACCTGTAAATTGTGTGGACTATAGTGGTCTGTATAATCCGACAAATTCGAAAGTGCGACACCACCATGCAAAAGGTTTGTCATATAACCGAGAACCTACTGTATTTGAAAACTCTACAGAACGGAAAATAATTGAAATTCATCATTGATAGCAATTATTTTTAAAAGAAGATTACAAAATAATTATGATTTTATACACTTTATTGAAATGTTCAATGTTTCCACATTTTTAAAAGTATCCATGAATATTACTAAGATGGAAATTAATTGGAATTGGAAATAATATTATAATAATTAATTTATTTATAAGAATCCACATTTATATTCTGAATTTAATCCTACCTAATATTTTAATGAAGTTGAGTATAACATTTTCTCCTCTGTTAAAATCTGCCTTATTAACTGGGTGATACAAAAAGAAGTCACTGAATCTAAATAATATGTAGCAATTTAAAGGATTATTAATTTATTTTCATTGTAATTAAAATTAACTGTCTATTGAAAGAAAGAAAAGAAAGAAAGAAATACGATTTATTTGTCACAGTCACATAAAACACAGAATAATAATACAAAAAAAATGACTGGTCGCGGCTGTGACTGGTAAGTGTCCACTCAGCTTATGCTATTATTGATCGTAGTTTATTGAAGTTATATCGATTAGGTGCCTACCCACTTGTCGTTTCCTTCGTATATGTCATGATATTGACCATACGTGTGTGCCACTATTTGTTTTAAAGTTATATGCATATCTTGTACTTTGAATAGATTAAGATTTTTTTCAAAGATTTTTTTCTTTTCTTTCATTTAAATTTTTTTATGAATTACAGTTCAGCAACACTGATTCTGGATTGTCATACTTTATTTGGTGTACACATATTAATAGATAATAAGGAAATGCGAAAAGAAATGTAAATAATTTATGTCCTTTTTATTTTCAAAATGAGACAGTTGAAAGTGTAATGCAAAAGTAATGATTGTTTATTTTTTAATCGTAAGGAAATATTATTTTATTTATAAGAGTTTTAGTTTGTTTTTTTTTTGAACACGTGACCCGCATTGTAGTGGTCACAAAATAACAGAGGCATACATAAATCAAACAAGAAGTATATCATCATATATTTTATTACAAAATCGTATAAAAGTCGTATGTTATATAGTTTTTAGTCGACTGCGGTCGAAATAAACTCTTTATTCGTTGAGTATTAAAGCTAAAATATTTACATACAAAAGTGCGTTATCCAGGTACATACATACATTTTCTTTCTTTCCCAACAATAAATCGAAAGAGATCAGCTGAAATATGTCTCAGAAACTATTATTCATTTTCATTTCATCATAAGACGCCTTTATATTATTTTGATTATATATTCGCAACACTGGGTAATATATTAATCCGTTACATACTATACAATTATATTTTATATCATGGCAATCGAATTTTATACAAAATAAATATATATAAGACGAATTATGGCAATACTATGGTCATCTCTTTGAGCGAAATTCAAAATGGCGGACTCGCTACTTTTTCGGTATGCAATGGCCAGATTATGTGGGCATAGAGCTGTTTAGCTCGTTAAGTTGTCTATGGTTTGGCCTACTATACTTTACCCAAAACACTCACACCCTTAACTAACTTACACTAGATCACATATATTCTTCTAAACAAAATCCCCATAAGAAAATGCCTTTGAAACATTTTACCCTTTCACTCATTACTGTAGAATCATTTAAACAATTGAATACTTTTAAATTCATTTTCAGCAAAGGAGTTTCAACCAAACAGCCAAAAAATAACTCAAAAATATTTTCAAATTTCGAACACTTCAATACACCAAATAGACAAGATCATATCCTGGATACTTAAGATATTGAAGTATTAAAATCTATGTGTAATGAGTGACGCGTCGATTGATTTACCACCCGTATTTGGAGTGGAGACCGGCGTGTGCGTGTAGGCCTCCTGCGATGGGTCCGGCGAGGTGAGCGGCGCCGTACACTGACTTGACTACTGGCACGGCTACTGGCGCCGCTACTGGCACGGCTACTGGCTTGGGCACAGCAACTGGGTATGGAGCGGGGACTGGGACGCCGACCTGGAATTAGGTGATGGTAAATTATTTATTGATGTTATGGCTAAGTTACCTACTATAGGTAAAACGTACGCAATATAAAAGCAAATTGACCATAGGTATGATAATTATAATGGACTTTGAAATGTCTGAAAGTCCAACATGACAATGGAAACTCTATCTCTGGCATCATTACTCGAAGCAGGGTGTCTATTGAAAAACAAAAAAGTATTTCTAAATTGCTAAGTATTCAGCCATCTTATGACTCAAGATTTCATTTTAACTGTAAGCCATATTCCTCTAGAAATTATTGCTAAGAAAAAATGTCTATTTTACCTGTTTGATGACGGGGTAGGGCACGGCATGGGGCACTGGTACTGGGTAAGGCCTGTCGACGGGGACGGCGACGTGCTTCTCAACCGCCACGGGGTAGGGCCTGGGCACGGCCACGGCGTAGGGGCGGTCCACGGGGTAGGGGACGGCCACCTGGAAACGTAAGGGATGATTTGTTAAAGAGGTAGCACGAAGGTCGCATCCTAATGCGATGAAATATTTTTCTTGAATACTGATGTGAGAAAAATACTGAATGCAAAAGAAATTTTAATTCGATGTACGTGCAGTTAAAGAATAAAGAATTATGAAACTGTTTCCAAAACTGTTTCTTCAAAGAGACCTGGAGAGCTAGGTCGTACTTAATAACGTTTAGTATTTATCAGTCTTTCATTCTAATTATCCTCAAGCGCATTGCAGTCATCGTATATAAAAAAATATAAAATAAATCTTACTCTGACGGGGTAGGGAACAGGCCTGTCAACGGCAACAGGGTAAGGCGCGGGCACGGGGACGCCGACATGTTTGGTGACGGTCGTGTGGACGTTAGCTCCGATCACTGCGCCTCCAGCGACAGCGTCTCCGGCCAAGATACCAGCGCTGAGAGGTCCAGCGATACCAGGCCCGGCAGCGATAGCTGGTCCAGCGGCAATAGCATGCCCTGCAGCAAGCGCTGGGCCAGCAAAGTGTCCAATAGCAGGTCCAGCAGCTACAGCATGGCCTATAGCTGGCCCAGCGATGGCCGCTCCATGGAGAGCGGCGCCGTAGTCAACGTAAGCCCCGCCATAGTGGCCCACCAAGCCACTACGCTTTTGGACTACTTTGCTCGGTTCGGGGTCAGCGAGAACTGAGGCAGTCACGAAGAGAATTGCAATCTGAAAGGAAAATTGTAAAAAAATGTAAACACATGAGTGTATGCAACAACGTTGATAAAATAATTGTAAGTTATTTCTTAAGGCGTATTTTGGACCAAATCTAAGTATTGAATGAAAATATTTTGTTTTAGGAAAAACAATGTGCTCTATAGACCATCTATAGACATCTTCAACCTTAATATAATTCGACCAAATAATTGAAGCGGGAAAGCAGATCTAATTTAAATTTTGTCAAGTATATTCTTGACCCCAAATGTGATTATAATTAATTATGTAAATGTCACTTGGCCAAAACAATCGATATATATCCAAGAATGTTTAACCCACTAATACAATACGCGTTTATCCATTGTTCTATGATATTGTATCACAAATTCACAGAAAGAATAAAAAAAATATTTTGTATTGAACAGCCAGTCTCCCATGTTGATAAGAACATGATGGCGGTTTCCCAGCTGTGGGAAACTTATTGTCTGCGTACAATACGGATATGAGACGTGAATGGGAGGATTTTTTAGGGTTCTGTTATGTTTCACAGTAACTCAATTTGATTGTACAACTTTTATTGTGTATTACACATGTAGATCGTATGAATTAATCAGTATTTATGTCTTTTTATCAGATTTGAAATTGTGATTTTTAAAGTTGTTCACACGCCTGCCACTAGATGTCGCTATTTTATGTTGGCGAAATTGTTACTACTGATCTTTTGTTCATAGAAGACCTTGTATATCGTAAGAATTAGCACTATTCTTGCTTCATTGTGATCGGGTATATTCTGTCAAAACAATTTCCATAATAGCTTAAATCTGTTATTCATATTAGCATTTACATTTTTCACAGCTGGTAATGCAATTTACCCACATTAGGTATTATTTTAGCTTTAGTGGATCTTGACATATTTATAAAAATGAACTGACCTCCTATTAAGAACCATATCGCATTTTTAAATATTCTTAGTTTACGTCATGCACGAAACTTTACTCAAAACCCCGAATTTCCAAAGTACATAAATAAAAACGAAAGTGCTCTTAAAACACTAGAGTTGCCAAAAACTGAGGACAATGCATCGACATGCATACATTACGGGTGCATCGAATATTCAACACTTTTACTACGCGACGTGACGGGAGTTCGTGCGTGTGATTGATATGCGCCGAACGATACGAATGAAAATTACAGTGTGTTATGAATTTTGAACGCGCGACTGACTCGCACCGAATGGAGAGAAACTTGGTGATGTTACTGAAGGTTTTTGGTTTTGGTGATTTGTTAACTTATGAAAAAACAATACTTTTAATATCAAAGTATCAGCCCATTTACGTCCCACTGCAGGGCACGGGCCTACTCTACAATCGAGAGTACGATTGAGAGTGGTTAGGCCATATAGTCCACCACGCTGGCCTAGTGCGGGTTGGCGGACTTACATACCATAGAAATTCTTATGAATCGCCATGGCATGCAGGTTTCCTCACGATTTTTTCCTTCACCGTTTTAGTGCGTGGTGATTGACTATCAATACACACATGACTTTCGAAAAGTCAGAGGTGTGCCCTGGGATTCGAACCCGCGACCACCGTGAACATGTTGGCAGTCGCGTCTAGTCCGTTTACCAACAGGCCACCACGCACTTCAATATCAATCTCAAAGTATTTGAATCACTTCAATATCAAAGTATTTGATAAATTTTCTGGTGGTGGTTGATTTGTCCTAATAGCATACAAAATGGCTATTTTATGCAATTAATTAGTCTACAAAATATATGGAGGTAATCTACAGCATTTTAAACAAACATAAGAAAATTCATAACGGATTTGTGTACGCAGCGCATGTTCGTCGTTGTTGCGTTAAGTATAACAATTTATATACGGTGTTGGGGAAAATGACGTAAATGAAAAATGAATAGCATCCTACTTTAACATAAAAAAAATTTATTTGCTTTATACTTATGAAATGAATGAAAATGAAAACTATTACTGTGATATTTGTAAAACCGTTATCCGTAGTCTAAAATGTGTGTCTACTATTATTCGCACAAGCGATTATTTTAATTCATACAATACCCTACCACGCGTTTCTTGGTATTTCTTACGCCTAGAATAACACAAACTCGTTTTTTGTTACTGTTTTCATAAAAAAATAACTGCGGAAATAATTTACATTTTCACATAAACAATAAACATTTTCATGCAATGCTACCTACGAACAAGTTCTTTCGTAGAAATGTTATTCGCTCGGGCAAGATAGTGAGTTCCCGTTGTGAATTCGCTGTTTGCACAACGTAAAGTTTTCGTGTATGTAGTAAGTCAGTCGGCAGTAAAACAGGAACTAGTGGACGTTATGGCTGTTACGTTTGTTAACGCCTGCGTTTATGTCATTACTTATAATATTGACCGGTTTGTTTGTGGAATACTAGGGTATAGTGGATATGGACTTTTTGGTTTAAATGGTATTTTACTTTTTTGGAATTTTAATTAGTGACTTGGACCTGTACTAATGCTTGGTGACAAAAGCTCTAGTTTATTTAGATACAGATATTTTCATGTTAATCGATAATGCGATAATCTTGATTCAATTCTCTAACTGACAATGAGTTGAATAGTTACAGCAAATAAACAAATATAAATATTGGTATTTTTTGCAGCTAAATATGTATATACATACATAAACTCACGCCTATATCCCAAGAAGGGGTAGGCAGAGGTGCCAGGACACCCACATTTCGCCTTGTATGTTCCGTCCCACAATGTGATAGGTGGCGAGCCTATCGCCATATCGGGCACAAATTCCTGACTCTGGACTGATAATGGATAGAAAAATCCAATATCACTTTGCCCAGCCCGGGATTCGAACCCGAGACCTCAGCTTTGTAACCGTACCTTAGTACAACTACGCCACCGAGGCAGGCTAAATATGTTTTAGGGGCTTAATTAATTAGGAATAATTGAGGTTGTGACTTTAAGTTACAGTTATGTATAATAGTACAAAAAAATTTTTGTTTATGTATGGTTGGAATATTTTTTACACGAGCCAAAAATACTTTTTTGCTATAGATATAGGTTCCAATGGTAGAGATAACCAGAAGTAAATAGTTATTATGTTTATGACTCTGAAGAAAAATGGGATGACACCTGAAAATACACTCAAGTATTTCAATGATTTTTTGGCGGGCCAAGTTCTACTGCGTAGGGCTCTAGATTCGATTTCGAGCACACTATTGTGCGTGAATAACTCAAATGATTCGGGGGACTTTTCTATCTCGTGATAGGAATTGTGGCTCAAATGACAACAAATCGTATTGTTATTAGCAAATCTAAAATTGTGGGTTGTTTCTAGCAGCTATGCTTACCCATTTATAAGTATGGTATAATCAACATTTACTACTTGACAAATGACAATTAATTATTATTTTGTTTTTGGAATTTTGTTTTAATCTTAACCCAAATGAATTTCTCAGAAATGCGTCGTTTGGAAATTGGCAACTGGCAAGTGTTTGAAAATGACATTAATTTTGCTCTTCCAATGCCAATAATTTTGTTATTCAAGTTCTATTCTGAATATTTTGTATCAATAGGAGTCCTTGCTATTATTATTTGGGAGATTATTTTAAAGCAAAATTGGAGAGAGTCATCTTTATGGGATATTATAATCACGCCTTTTAATAGGTGTTTTAGAGGCTGGAAATAACGTTTATTTATATGAGTTTGGGTGAATTTGATTGCTCACAAGGACTAATTTACATTCTCTGTATCTCTGTATCAGCCCATATACGTCCTACTGCGGGGTACGGGCCTACTCTACAATCGAGAGTACGATTGAGAGTGGTTAGGCCATATAGTCCACCACGCTGGCCTAGTGGGGGTTGGCAGAATTTACATTCACTAAGTCGCAAATTGCATGTAGAGCTTTTGATAATTATGAGGAGAGAGCGTATTAGGGTAGCGAATCAGGGTGAAATATTTAGAAAAATTAATCACTTATGATGATTGATTTCTGTTAAAAAATCATTGATTGTAGCGAGTGTAATGCATTTTTTAAAGAGTTAATTCCCTTGTTTATTCCTGTCAAGAAATAATAAAAATAAATTAAAATATTTATTTTAATAATTTGTAAATGCGCAGAAAATTATTTCGGAATTTAAAATATTACTCTAAAATTTAATTGTAATATTTAACTCAAAATATCCAGTTATTTTTTAAAACCAATATCAGTAATCCTTCCCTATAAAATTCTCGATCAAAAAATAATTTTCGAAAATACAAAAATCTCCTAATACCAAACACATAAACAAAACACTTACAAAAGCCTTCATTGTTATGATATATCACACACGACACTGAACGGTGGCTAATGGACACGATCCGGCTCAACGGTCACTGTGCATATGTGACAGAGAGCCAGCAAGGACTTATATAAGGCTACCAGCGACCACCCCACTATGATCGCAGGACAACATCGGATAGTATTTTGCGACACATCGGCACAACAGAAGTGTAGTTGGCGGGAGTGTAGTGGGCCAGATTGGGATGTGTCTGGAATGCTACGTGCATTAGGCGATATGGAAATTTGCATATTTAACAAAAAATATTTTTATTTTTACAAAAACATTTTAATAAGTGTTTTTGGTGAAGTATTTTATGAATGAATATTAAAGTTCCTATAATTTTTTATAAAAATATGTTTTACATAAAAAGAAACTGAAATACAAAAAAACAGTAAACAATGAATAACAGCCTATTAGCCAGCGCTATACAATTTGCATATAAATATTTTTGAAAATAAAGTACAAAAAAGCTGTGTAACAAACACTTAGAACCCAAAGCATGTATTTGTTTTTTTTTTCTGCTTTGATTACCTATTACATGAAGTGACTGCCATTTGAATATCATTACCCTGTAATATGCGAACTAAGTCATTGCTTGGCGTGAGTCCAAGCTTCACGTCGATGAGGTTATTGAAATTGGCATATGCATGTACTTAGCATATGTATTGTGTTTAAAGTTGGATTCATTAGTATTTAGCTTAAGTATATCAATTGCAAACATCTGGTGTAAATGTATTTTGATCAATAGCTTACTGTTTATCTACGATTAGTGACCACGAAAGCTGTAAAGTAATCGAAATGTCTGGAAGTCAAAAATATAAAAATTAAACCAAATTCGCGATAAAATCCGTAAATAATAGTTTTATTTCAATGTGTAATATAAGCAACCACTATACGATTAGTATTATTTTGTGCTGGCCAAACTCTAATTTCTTACCTGATAAAATCGACACCTTCAAGAGTTAGATAAAGTATCGAGCTCTGCCTACCCTTCCGAAACAGACATAAACTTATAATAAAAATGAACCTTGCTATAAACCATTTTATTTTAATATACGGCTTTGCACCGTCGCGCGCGTCGCGTCCGCAATATCTTATCATAATATTATTTCCACACACTGTTCTTGAAAACAGAAATTTTATTCATATTACCAAATAACTCGTATTAATTTTCTTGGCAGGGGTCGATGTTTAGCATTTCAAGTTTTAGCTTATGATTAATCTCCTTTTTGTGTTATGTGGTGCTTTAAACAAAGAGTATTTATTATTATTATTACCCACCACTAACACGATTTAACAGGATAATTTATAAATTATACGCTGTCTGTGATAGCTGCTCTGATAATTTATACCATGCCACAAACAGCTGATTTTTAAAGAAGACCTATGGGTATTATCACCAAATTCCCTATTTCCAACATTGTATGCAGCACAGTCCATTAAGCGGAGACAGCCCGTGCCACCCACTCCCAGGCCGGGAACAAATACCATTGCATTTCAAAACTTATATTAAAATTGCACCAGCAGTTTATTGGTCAATTTCGCGACAGCTTCAGTTTAGAACCTCGCTTTGGATGTCGTTAATTTGATCTAGTTCAAGTATTAATAAATCTTCGACGAATGTTTTGCGAATTTTGTACATTTGCAACTCAAATTTATTAGAGTAGCTAGATTACGAAACCTATGGCCTTATGTTCAATCGCCAGATCAGATATTCTAATTGTGTCAGTTTTTCAATTCTAATTTGCAAAATTGAATAATTTCTCGATAATTAGTCATTGAAACAGCTAGAATTTATTTTGGACAGCGACCTGGTAGACCTGGCAGAAAAATACTACTGTGTGGCAAGAATACGTAGGTACATATTATGTATATTCTTCGACATACAAATCAAAATAAAAATAAAAATTCCGGATTACAAGTGATTCCCAATATCTGTATCTGTATCAGCCCATATACGTCCCACTGCAGGGCACGGGCCTACTCTACAATCGAGAATACGATTGAGAGTGGTTAGGCCATATAGTTCACCACGCTGGCCTAGTGCGGGTTGGCGGACTTACATACCATATAAATTCTTATAAATCGCTATGGTATGCAGGTTTCCTCACGATGTTTTCCTTCACCGTTTTAGTGCGTGGTGATTGATTATCAATACACACATGACTCCGAAAAGTCAGAGGTGTGCCCTGGGATTCGAACCCGCGACCACCGTGAACATGTGGGCAGCCGCGTCTAGTCCGTTTACCAACAGGCCACCACGCACTTGTGTGTTAAAATCATATTCATCTGTTCTGTGGTTAAAATCATGTAGCAGATCTGTGACATGTCCTACGAGTGGATGCGTGTAAGTCTTAGCTAGGTGTTAAGCAGGAGCAGGTCGAAAAAATATGTACATGGCAAAAAATTCCAAAGCATTGATGAATAATATGTTCCGATTCCACAAATTCAGGGTTCAAGTACGAACATAATAATTTGTTTGAAGAAAATTATTAGAGGGGTTGTAGTTTAATCGGTGAGACTTATTTTCAAGAAGTCACTGTGATAGTGACGTCGAATTAGTTTGAATCTAGAAAAGGCTTATATCACTTTTAAATCCAAATCCTCACATAAAGTGGCATATATCATCGACGCAAACACGAAATAAATGTTTGTGAAATACATATAAATATTTGTCTCGGTGCCGTGATCAAACAGACACAATTCACATATCTATCTGAACCAACCGCTGTACGCATGCTTTTTTAATCAATTCAATAACAAAACGATTAAGGGCCAGTTGTAGACACTAACTCTAACGACAAATTTAATATCGATAATGTCATCGCCATACGATATGCGAGACGTATTTCACGTTGTTAATTTAAGAGGTTGAAATTTTCATAGCCCAAGTTTTGGGTAAAATTAATTTATGCAATTGGGCCTACGTAAATAAATAAAAAAAAGAATGTTACGAAACACCTCATTGTAGCAAATGTGTTTATTGTTGAAAATAATAGTTTCGTCATAATTGACGGCAGACGTGTGTTTGTATCGGGGCGTACCTAATATTTAATGGCGCAGAAAAAACTAATTTATTGTTCTTGCACATGCGCTGTTGATCGATTATTTCTTTTATTGCACATCATTCGAATACGTAAACTCCCATAGAATAAAAACAGAGGGCATAATTGTGTGGTGGCCTGTAGGTAATGTAATACACGAACTGCTATCGCAGTAATCGTGGGATTTAATCCCAGGACGTAATTTGATATTTCGGAGTCTAGGGCATTACTGGTCATTGATCACTCGGTGTAAAGATGGGTTTAAAGATGCCACAAAGATCCGTTTACGGTGTTTTTTTTTTGTATAAAAAGGCCGCCAATATGCAATAGACCAGCTTGACTATGGCCTAACACTTTTCAACCGCACTCTCGATTGTTACGTAGTCCAATAACTAGCCATAGATGATGATCAGCTGATACATTACAGTAGGGTGCATTGCTTAAAAGTAGATAGATAGATATACCCAACAGTCACATACTTCTGACCCCATCTTAAGATCAATGAAGTCTCGTGTTTTGGGTATCAAAAATTACAAGAGACTTTTCGGTCTCACAAAACCTAGACCCTACACTAAAATTGTAGGTCACACAAACATATGAGTTGGAGCGGGGATCGTATTTTCAGTCGCACGTTTCACAGACAGCGTCTAGCAAAATTTACCTACTTAAAGTGGCAAAGCTTTGCTGCATTTTGATAAAGCGACAGTATGAGTATATCTGCTCGATTAGAGAGGTACCATTATCTCACCGAAAAACTAGTTTATGTCACAAATTTGGTGTTGAGTTTCGTTTGATGAAAGACTACCGAAGACCTAAAAGCTGGTGGATGGTATTTGAATTCGTCTGAATAGTGACTACACGATGAAATAAATTAGTTATAGAGACACAGTCAACATGACGCGATTTCCAATAATATATTTTTTTGAGAATGGCGAGACGACCATGCGATTCGCTTGGTAGTAGCTTTACGACTGCTCATGAACAGTGGCTAAATTGAAACACTGGGCTCGCCATCCTGAGGCATAAGATGCTAAGTCTTATTATGTCCAGTAGTTCCTCTGGCTACAATATTATTCAAGCCGGAACATAACAGTACATACACTGTTGTTTGGCGATAGAAATAGACATTGCGGTGTTGCCTACCCAGGGGCTTCTCACTTTGAGAGATCTACCACCAGTGAAAACAGTATTTACAGTTATTCTACTACAACTCCTTCAAGAGTGGAATCACGGGCCACTGAAGCGAACGGTAATAAAACTCATTATTTAAATAGTAATACTGAATTAGTATTTAATGAGCCGTGAGTTTACAAATAGGTATGTACTTAATTAAATACTAAGTAGTAGTAATTAATTCTGCAAATCTTCGTAGGGATGCTAGCAATATTGACTGGGGTCCGCTACTCAACTCGAGTTTGGTTGATGACAAAGTTCATCTTTTTACCACCAATATCATCAGACTTTATGATGTTCATGCCCCCATTCGTGCTGTTAGGATAAAACATCTTCCGTCACCCTGGCTCACCGACGATATTAAAGCCGTAATAACGAAAAAGGTCGCAGCTAAGGCTAAGTCTACACGTCGACCTACATCTCAGAATTGGGACAAATACGTTGCTCTCCGAAATCACTGCAACAAGATGTGTAGGAATGCACAACGCCGACATGTTCACAAATCTGTAGAAAACAACGATCCAGCTAAGGTCTGGAAATTTCTTCGTTCTATGGGAGTTGGAAAATCTTGTTCAGATTCTATTCCTAATAGTTTAAATTTAGATTCGCTCAATACTCATTTCACTGCTTTGCCCAAATTTGATAGGGCTATTAAAAATAAAACAATTCAAGACCTTTCTTCTATTCCAACTCCTAACTATCCCCAATTTGTCTTTAGCCAATTCTCTGATTGTGATGTTAAAAAGAGCATTTTATCTATCTTCTCCAATGCATCTGGAAATGATTGCATTGGTCGCAGTATGATTTTGCCTATCCTAGATGAAATTCTCCATATCCTTTGTCATATCCTTAATTTTTCCTTATCTAACTCCGTTTTCCCTTCCTTATGGAAGGAGGCCGAAGTAATTCCTCTTACCAAAAAACCTAATCCTGTATCTTTCTCTGAATATCGCCCTATATCCATTCTCCCCTTCCTTTCTAAAGTCCTAGAGAATCTTGTTCATCAACAATTATGCTCCTTTCTAACTTGTAACAATCTCCTTAATCCCTTCCAGTCTGGATTTCGTCATGGATATGGCACCACTACTGCACTAATTCATATTACGGATGACATCAGAGCTGCGATGGAGAATGGCAAGCTAACGGTACTAGCCCTGCTAGACTTTAGCAATGCTTTCAACACCGTTGACTTTGATGTCTTGCTGACCACACTGTGCTCTATTAACATATCTCAAACGGTAATTGACTGGTTTCGTAGTTACCTGACGGGTCGACGCCAGCGCATTCGTGTTGAAGACTCAGTGTCTTCGTGGTGCGATACACTTACTGGCGTCCCTCAGGGCGGCGTTTTATCTCCCTTACTCTTCGCTGTTTTTATTAATTCTATATCAAAAAATCTGATTTCTTCCTACCATCTGTATGCAGATGATTTACAAATATATTATCATGCTCCTGTAGACAGGGTGACAGAGGCTATTAACTCTATAAACAAGGATCTCAAGAGTATTAGCAGATGGAGTAAGTCTCACGGGCTATTAGTCAACCCTGCTAAGTCCCAAGTCATTGTTGTTGGCAGCTCCAGGTTGATATCTAAATTAGATACGGATCAATTACCCCAAATTCTGTTTGATGGTTGTGCTATTCCATTCAGTGATACTGTTAAGAATTTGGGTGTAATCATCGACAAAACCTATCCTGGGGTCCCCAATTGCAACAAGTAAGTCGCAAATTGTTTGCTGCAGCGGGGTCCTTGCGGAGATTGCGGAATTTTCTACCGATTTCCACGAAAATTGCGCTGGTCAATCTCTTCTTTTCCCCCTCCTTGATTATGCTGATGCTAGCTACCTCGACCTCACCGAAGCCCAAATGGAAAAACTTGAGAGACTTCAGAATTTCTGCATTAGATTCATATTTGGTCTTCGCAAATATGACCATGTTTCCGAATATCGTATCAAACTCAAGTGGCTATCAATACGTTTTCGCCGTAATACTCGAATTTTTTCCCTTTTATACGGTATCTTGTACAATCCCTCCAGCCCCCACTATCTTAAAAACCGTTTTAAATTCCTCGGTCAAACTCATGCGCGAACTCTTAGATCAACAGAGAATTTGATCGTAGAGATTCCCAAACACAGCACATCATTTCTAAGCAAGTCCTTTACAGTTCATGCTGCTCGCTTGTGGAACGAATTACCATTGTCTGTCAGACAAGCTAAGACAAGTTTTAAGAGACTTGTTAAGATACATTATCTCTCACTGCAGTAACGTATTATCCTGTTATATATATATATATATATATATATTTGCTCCTCTACTTAAATCATCATTACAGTTAGGTCGATATATATTAGTATGTATGTATGTATGTTTGTATTTATTTATATTATGGTAATTAATATAATATAGCATGTACATCAATTATTATTGTTTATTATTATTATTCTCTCGCTATTTGCACTACCCTTTATTTCAATTTCACAATAATCCAGTCTATCCAAAGGTTGCCTGGAAGAGATCGCAGCTTATAATCATGCCTTTAGTTTTTAAGTACTTGTATGTGTCTTACATTTTGGTGTACAATAAAGCATATATGAATAAATAAACAAATAAATAGTAGTATGAAATTTAATACAAAATAAGGTTTGAAATCATTCCAGAATGATATGAAAATATTTAATGGTTTCTTAGATTTGTTTGTTTTTGATTTGATTTAAATGTAAAATTAAACTAAATCCGCGATAAAATCCGTAAATAATAGTCTTATTTCAATGAAAATATTTGTGAAAATTCAACCCATAATTTCTAAATACGACCTATTTGCCGTTGGGCAGGGTTTCCCAACCTTTTTCTAGTGCGGACCCCTAGCGCCACTTTATTATGATTAACGGACCCCTATAAATAATACGAAAAAAAATCGCTCACATACTTTTATTTGCAAAAAAAAGAAAAAACCATGGATATATTACTTATTACTTACATAAATTATTTAACTTTTTTTTATTTTCTTTGACTGCCTCGGTGGCGTAATTGTACTAGGGTACGGTTACAAAGCTGCGGTCTCGGGTTAAAATCCCGGGTTGGGCAAAGAGATTTTTCTATTCATTATCAGCCCATAGTGTTGTGCTCGATATGGTGATAAGCTCGCCACCTATCACATCGTGGGACAGAACATACAAGGTGCAATGTGGGAGTCCTGGCACCTCTGCCTACCCCTTCTTGGAAAAAGGCGTGAGTTTATGTATCATCATCATCATCATATCAGCCACAGGAAGTCCACTGCTGAACATAGGCCTCCCCCAATGATCTCCACAATGACCTGTTGGAAGCGGCCTGCATCCAGCGACTTCCTGCGACCTTAGTCAGATCGTCCGTCCACCTTGTAGGCGGACACTTCGCTTGCCTGTACGTGGCCTCCACTCGAGAACCTTTCGGCCCCAACGGCCATCGGTTCTACGAGCTATGTGCCCGGCCCACTGCCACTTCAACTTGCCAATCCTATGGGCTATGTCGGTAACCTTGGTTCTCCTACGGATCTCCTCATTTCTGATTCGATCTCGTAGGGAAACACCGAGCATAGTTTATGTATGTATGTATGTAAATTATTGTAAAAATGCGATGGTTGATGTTGCCGTTTTGCGGCCAAAGTTATAATATTTGGGTCATTGTTGCTCAGTTGGAGCCTTAAATCTGCTTCTAGTTGTAGTCTATTTCTGAATTTTAAAAACCCTTTTCGCTTAAAGTTGTGGGGAAAGGCGACAACTGCTTCTGCTTAATTGTATTTAAAATTTTGCCAAAAATGTGTTAAAGCATATTCTTTGAATGTTCTCTTTAGTGTCGAATCGCAATTTTTTCAATTAATTGATTTTCCTGAACCGTTGTAAGGCCTATGCCGTCTGTAACATTGACACGGAATGGGTCCATAAACCAATTGTTACCGCGGTCTGAATGTGGAAAATAATCTCGAAATGAAGACTTCAAAGCTCGAAGGTGCTCAACGATTACTTCCGTCTTCCTGAGTCTCCTTTTGCAACATAGCCCTGCCAGTTGATAGCAAAAATGACGAGAGAGTAGGAAAATGATCAAAATTACCTTGAGAAGAGCGATTTGTTTATAAATCAATTTTTTTTATTAATTTTTTTTGTTGTCGTAATTTTTATGTTGCCTGCGGAAACCCTGAGAACGGTCCGCGGACCCCCAGGGGTCCACGGACCCCAGGTTAGCAAACCCTGCCGTAGGGAATTCGTATAGTGTTCTTTAATTAAGTTTTTTTTTAGTTTTCAGTTCCTCATAACTTTATCAGCCCATATCCGTCCCATTACAGGCTAAGCCATTTAGTCCACCACGCTGGCCTGGTGCGGGTTTGCGGACTATACATACAATGGAATTTTTAGGCATTTATGGAATGCAGGTTTTAGCACTAAGTTTTCCTTCACCGTTATAGTGCGTGGATTGATTAATTATTTATCAATATGTATACATGAATCCAAAAAGTCAGATATTTGCCCTGGGATTTGAATCCGCAACCACCGTGAAAATCTTTGCGGCCATGTCTTGTCCGTTTACCAACAGACCACGCACTTTTGTTTACTCTATTCTTTATTGAAGTCAATTAACATTAGTGTTTTTTTAATATTACAAATTTAAAAGGAATTACATTAAAAGGCCTATTTAAACAGTGAGATGAAGAAGCTGTGATTGATGAATATAAAATCCGAAATCGAATATTCATAATTAATTTATTACGTCCATGGCATTCCATGGCATGTCGCAATTTCACTAGCAGAGGTCAGCTAGACGGATTAGTGCGTATAACCTTCGGCTTAGTGCGATGTCCACTTACGCACCGAGCCTTAAATAGGTGACATGACAGTATCGTTATTAAATATATCATCATAGTTATTATGAGAAGCTAAGAAATGTAGCACCTGTTGTTTTAAATGTTACATACATACATAAATGCACGCACTTTTCCCAATAGGTGTAGACATTTTGCCTTGTATTTTCCGTCTCACTATGTGATAGGGCCATATCGGAAACAAATTTCTAATTTCAGCCTTATAATGAATAGAACTGCCTCGGTGGCGTAGTTGTACGAGAGTACGGTTACAAAGCTGAGGTCTCTGGTTCGAATCCCGGGTTGGGCAAAGTGATATTGGATTTTCAGTAATTCTTCCGAATCACAACGATGTGCAGGTTTCTTCACGATGTTTTTCTTCACCATTATGGATGACAATTGACTCTCAACACTCATGTCTTCTGGCCTGAGATTTGAATCCGCTACCAACACAAACATACTGGTAGCCTCGTCTGGTTTTTAATCAACAAGCCACCACACACAAAGTCTATGACATTTAAATAAATTCCTGAAATAGTTATAGGCATGCATATGATTCATACTTTTAGTAAAAGATAATCCAAATTATATTTCTCTTTCTTTTCTTTTTTCTTTATTTATTTAAATACCTACATTACGTCACACCTGTATCCTTGAAAGGATAAGTGAGGACATCTCATCAATATAGTTTTCTATCTAATGATGTGATAATAGCTTATTTGGTTCTGTTGACAAGTTAAATTTTTAAACAATCTTGACCTCTATCTACAGATTGACCTTGATAATAGGTCAGTCGAGTCAAAGATTAACCTACTTAGCTTCTTTTGAACTCAGTTACGGCCGATGAAAATAATCAATCGAAAAAATTAGATTGAAGTCAATCTGGATTGTTTTCTACTTTTCGATTGGTCTCTTGTCATATTGCCATAGTTTTTTCACTACTGAGATTGATTATTGGCAATATAGTATCAGAAAAAAGATTGAGCTGTCAATCTAAAACGGCAAATTATGGATTGGGATTGTTTATTGGCAGCGGCTGTTTGCCTCTTTTGATTGGTTCACTTTCGACATATCTCATTAATAGGATTACATTTCAATACTGCACATTAATATTTTCCAACCATTGGTATAAAGACTGACAAAATTGGACATTGCGCGATATACATATTAAATTGCAACTGCATATTTCAATCGAAGGAGTATAAATAAGGGTTTTTGTTATTGATGCGATTCGTGAAATGAGCAAAAACTATATGGCACCAATCATTAGCACGAACTATATTGCGATCCGCAGTCCACTTCAATTCCTCATAATATCGTGGTGACGAAATATAGTGTTTATGTGAACGGAAAGTTCATTTAGGCTTGTGGTTTTTGTTGGTCATCTACTACTATTTACTTATATACATTATATATAAGTCTTATCAAAATGAGAATTTATAACTTATCTTCACGCTTGTACGCTTGAAATGGTAAGCAGATATATTGCCAACCAAACTTCTTCGAAATATTTTTTTCACATTTGATAAAGATCGAACTTATCGCCATAGCGCGCGGGTTATATCATTTGATAGCCTCTGCGGAACAGTTGGTAAAATAATGGGTTTGAAACGAGAGGCTCCAGTTCAGTTCCCGCACTGAGGCAAAGGTTTGTGTGAACAAATTGCTCCCTGAACAATGTCGAATATTAATTTGACTCCTACGTATTACTACTATCTTGGCCTCATTAGCTTAGTACCATGTCACGGATGTACATCGTGAGGTCTTTGATTTGAATTCCTCGTCCTTTCGTATTTTAAAATGTTATCTTCATGTAGGGAAGTCCTCAGACTATGTTTGATTATTGAGTGGACTTAATTCTTTATTCAAATATTGTAGACCAAACACTTGGTGGAAAGGCGATTTTGACCATCGAGTCAAAAAATAGTTAATAAATGACTTGTATAGGGAGGAGGAGTTTCAGCGTATCGGTATGTCCTGGAAAATGATACAAACCACCAAAGAGCGCAAGACAGAATATCTTAGCCACGTGCTTAGGCATGAAATAGGTATATAAGCTGCATTAACTAATATTGATAATCTTGGTGAAAAAAAAACGTGGTTTCGAAATATCCAAGACTGAACATCAGCACCATTAAACAACTGTTCCATCTGGCTAATGATAAGATGAATACAAGAAGATGGCGGCCAGCCTTCAACAATGGAGTGGCACTCAATGAAGAAGAAGAAGGGAGGAATCGTGAAGGAGAAGAAAACGTTTTCAGCCTTAAGGTATACTCTTAGAAAAACAAAGCTCTACTTAGCAAAACCTCAGAACAATTTAGCAATCTTAACCACCAAACCCACTCAATCTTGCATAAACGAGATAACGTTAACTGGAGCCTTAGATTTCAGGATGTAGGGTATTAATCTATTATTTAGCGTTGCGTAACCCTGCGTGTAAACTGCGGGCCTGTTCGACCGATCTGTGGTCCGTGACGTAACGTTGGATAGGGTTAGAACCTTAATTATTGTGTTTAATTGCGTTTGTGAGTATAAAAATAACACATAACATAAAAAGAAAATAAATTTTGGCATATGGAGTAAGACTATTTGTTTAATGAGGCGGAGATGAGCAGGGTTATGAGATGGGTAGTAATCAATCACTTTAGGTTCGGCTTCCTATCTGATTTCGATCAGACCGGTGTAATTATGAGAGATTAACATCATTCGACGGTGAATAACTAAATAAAAATAAGAAATAAATATACCCAACAGTCACATACATAGTCCTGAACCCACACTAAGATCGAGTCTTGGGTATCAGATACTACGAGAACCTTTTCGGTTGCACATACACCCAGGCCCGAAATAAATACCTGCGGAACACACAAACGTTTCTGTCGGTACGGGGATCGAACCAGCGATCTCACGCTTCCCAGGCGGCATCCAACCAACTGCGCCACGGAGGCTGTCGATCTTATTTGAATTACACTTTGTTACTAGTAGGTCTTTCATATGTGAGAGGCCGCCTGGGTAGGTACCACCACAATGTCTATTTCTCCCGTCAAACAGCAGTGTAATGCTCTTTTATGTTCCGGTTTGTAGGACACTATAGTGGACATAACATCTTATTGTCTAGGGATGGGGTGTGCAGTGAAATGCCTAGCATTGCTTTGTAATGGATGGCATTGTTTTATTTTGGTACTGTACTTGAGTGGTCGTATCGCTAACCATCTGTTGAATGTGAAGCTTGTCTCGTCATTATTAGTTCTAAAAAAAATTGTATTTAGAATCAGGTGCCATGAAATCATTTTGACGTGTCAGTTTAGATATAAAAACGTGACATCAAAAAGTCTTCGTTATGGTCTCTAGGATCAAATGTAGATTTGATCCTAGGTCGTAGGACCTATGTTTCAGCAGTCGAATTTTATTTCCATTTAATCTACCGCCAACTTACAACTCAAAAAAATACCTTTGAGATAATAGTATTTGAATCAATATAAAATATTTGAAAAAGGTATTTTGAAAACCATGTCAATTGTAACCAGGGCAATAGTTACGATTATCTGCAAACAAGGAAGGGGCAGTGAGAAAGTTATCTTGAACTTGTTCTGACAAGCGTCGCAGTTAGCACTCCACTTGTTCTAGTTTAGGACTGGTTGTCTATCTTTATCTATTAAAATAGTTGATTACGTAAACTAATCTACATTAATTTAACTTTGACAATAAATGAAATACATAACCTAGTGTATGAAGTTACATTATACATCTAACTTCACATCTAAATTCCACATACAACGCTAACTTTTCGAAGTCGTGTGTGCACTTTAAGAGAGAACAACGCGAGGAAACTTACACAGCACAGACATGTTACCTAGATTTTCTATGGTATGTGAACTGCTAACTCGGACTTGGCCAACGTCATGGACTATAGGCAAATCCCCTCTAATCTTACTCTCGGCCGTGGAGAAGTCCCGTGAAGTTCCCAATTGCAGTTATGGGCTGATACAGTACCGTACGGATATAAAGTTGATCCCAATAATATGCCTAAAGTAATGTTGTTTTAGCGTGTGAATATCCGCATGCGGGCTAGGAGGTCAGTCACATCGGCATAACTTTTTCGGTCTACTCCTGGGTACTTTAAGAGAAGCTCAACAGCTTTCCTCTCGCCAAATATGTACATTCACGTCAAATTAATAATGCAGTTGGCATTAACAGCTCCTTCACACAACACAACTTCTTTTCTATATTAATATCCATACTAATATAATAAAGAAGAAAGATTTAATTGTTTGTTTGTATATTATAGGCTCCGAAACTACTAAAACTATTTGAAAAAGTCTTTCAATCTTGGGAATCTACACTATCCGCGGGTGATATAGGCTATATAATATTTTGAAAAAAATTTGGGATTCTTACTAAAACAATAATTGATATAACCCAAGTTGTACAAAATTACCTAAAATATTATTTTCATCGCGTGCGCTTCAAAAACTATATGTTCTTGATCTGAACTGGACTCAGAAACTATCTACACCTGCCAGTAAAGCCATAAAGATCATACTTCGTGAGACGAAATAACTATAACTACAAATTGGAGCACGTAACATAACTTAGATTGCTGTTACTTTTGCCTAGTTTCAGGATTCGTGTAGAGTAACAGATAAAACGTTAGTGTTTCGCAACGTGCACCGGATCAAACCGGCCCATTGTTACCACAATTCTGTTTGTTTGTATTATTAGACATTCGATCGAGTGAGTCAGTGAGTGAGAGGGCTTTCTGGAGGTAGTGAGTTCAAATATAATTTTGTTGCGTTGTAAATGTTAAGGAAGTTTACGTTGATGTCATTCAATATTGCTAAAATTTGTATATTACACAATTGTGATGTATGTCCATATTAATATGTGGCAAAATCTTTATCAAATGAAGTAAATGAGTGTATATTTACTAGATTCCATGATTCCGAAATGTTAAATGTATGCCTTGATATTAAAACTTGCGACTAGGGTTTCCTTAGGTTTCATTTCACTACAAAGCACCTCATGTGAAACGAGAGGTCGTGGGTTTGATTCCCTCACCGACACAAATGTTTGTGCGATCCACAGGTATTAGTTTCGGGTTGTGGGTTGGAGGTTTGTGCGACAGTAAAGTCTCTTGTAGTGTCTGATACCTACGACACAAGATTCGATCTTAGGGTGGGGTCAGGACTATGTACTCTGTTGGGTGTATTTATTGTTTAATACTTTATCGTTATATTTTTATATTCCCATAAATTTAAATCATGTCTTTTTTTTTCTTTTGTATTATTTTAACTTGGTATGTACCTACTCATGTAAACATAGACTAGAATATATTTGAAAAAATAAATATATGATTATTATTATTTATTTATTACTATTTAATTAGTTGGGTTAGTTACAATAACTGTACTTATAAAATGGCTATTAATCAGTCACATATTTCGTGGATGAAACTGCAGTGATCGTGTTAAGGGCACATTACAAATTCACACATCGTCAATAAGTAACAACGTAACTCATAATAGGCCTCGGGATTCCCACAAGCCAGTAACAAAGATTACCCAACGTCATTTCTGCATACGATCTGCATTGCTGGACAGTTGAGAAGACTTCAAATTGATGGATAACGACTGTCAGTCATAGATATAGTGCGATTAACTCTCATTTTGTAATACGCAATTGAATATTGTACTAGCCTTAACATCAATATTAAATGTTTTCATTAAACAATCGGCATGTCATTATAATAAGGGTAATCTATTAATTATTACTTTATGAATAGCAAATAGTTCTAAAATAAAGTAATTAAATAAGTAAATTAATTAAATTTAAAAATAAAATAAATACACATACAATTATAACTGGTGGTAAATCTCTCATATATGAGAGGCCGCCTAGGTAGGTACCACCGCAATGTCTATTTCTCCCGCGAACCAGTGTAAATGCACTGTTATGTTATGGTATGTAACATTGTAGCCAGAGTAACTACTGGAAATATTCAGACGTAAGTTCTTATGTTTTAGGATCCGAACCGAACTGAAGTTCAGCTTAACGGTAAAAATACTCGTTCCTATATGGGTGCCCGAAAATCGTGAAAACTAAAATCACGATTTTTGATAAAAAAATCTCAATTTTTTAATTATGTACACTTTCATCTGGGGTAGTGAGAAATAATATGTATGTTAAATTAAGTACCTACCAAGTTTCAATAACAACCTGTATAATTAGCCGCTTAAAAAATACACAAATTTCTTATTCTTCATTGCCAAAGGATAAAAATATACCTGTAATTTTTTTTTTAAACTGGCCCGGCATAGTGGCGACATTGCACCTGATGGTAAGCGCAAATGCAATTGACATCGGACGGCAGTTCCATGCCAATGGGAACAATTATGCCGGCCTGCTAAGGTGCCTCTTCACGCTACGGCGGAAGGACCCAGGATAGTAGGAAGGAGGGAACACGTGAAAAAAAAATAACATTTCATAATCTAGGCGTATCTCTTTAAAACCGTTTTCATCACAAATGCCAATACAAGCCTGATTGACAGAACCCCATACTCTCGAACCCAGAGTCCGATGAAGTCCTCGATAGTTTAATACCTTGATAACTAAGAATACAAGGATGTGTTTACATAAGCCAGTGAGTCAGACAATAGGCTTGCGTCACACGATCGGCTGGTCGATAGTGGCGCGGCGGCTTTGCGTTCCCGGTCGCACGGCTCCTGCCAGAACGAATACATATTGATTCAGATTCGAATTGATATTTGCCATTCAGGCTTTGTTAAAGCCCGGTGGTGCTTTAATAAGGATTTTTGTGGTGCAGTGACATGTAAAAATAGAGATGTTTTTTTAAGTCGATATGTGTAGACATACTCAATTACTTCTTCGGGCTTGTATTATCTAGAATTTACCATAATACCTAGTTGGCGGAAAATATTCCTTGAAATCAGCTCTCATCGATTTTATTTCAGGGTTGATTCGGAGAAAAAGGATCGGTGATGTCAAAATATATTTTATAGAAATCTATGAACTTTATAATTTACAGCCGCTGCCAATAAACAATCCCAATCCAAAATTTGTCGTTTGAGATTGACAGCTCAATCTTTTTTCTGATACTATATTGCCAATAATTAATCTCAGTAGTGAAAAAACTATTCTGTATCAGCCTATATACGTCCCACTGCAGGGCACGAGCCTCCTCTACAATCGAGAGTACGATTGAGTGTGGTTAGGCCATATAGTCCACCACGCTGGCCTAGTGCGGGTTGGCGGACTTACATACCATAGAAATTTTATAAATCGCTATGGTATGCAGGTTTCCTCACGATGTTTTCCTTCACCGTTTTAGTGCGTGGTGATTGACTATCAATACACACATGACTCCGAAAAGTCAGAGGTGTGCCCTGGGATTCGAACCCGCGACCACCGTAAACATGTTGGCAGTTGCGTCTAGTCCGTTTACCAACAGGCCACCACGCACTCTACTATGGCAACATGGTAAATGGACAAATCGAAAAGTCGAAAACAATCCTGATTGACTTCAATCTATTTTTTTCGATTGATTATTGGCATTTAACGGTGATAATAATAATTTATTACCCTTTCTATATGATTCTCTTGATCATTATAGTTTTCAATAATTTAATTTTCATTCATGTAAATGTGTAATATCATAAAAAACAAGGGATTGTACAGTCACACAAGTTTGTCTCGGTTCGGAATCGAACCTGCCATGTCTAACTTAAAGCTGGCATGTTGTCCACTATGCCACAGAGCCTGTCAAAATAATTCTCGCGGTAGTACGCTTGCTATCTGCTCCACATTAAAATACCAAGGAAAAGGCAATCGAGCCTTAAATATCGGATAATAATCTTAAGTATCCGTACCGTCCAATTTAATAGGATACATGACTAACAATGGACGTTATTGGCTCATAGACTACAACACTGGACATTAGACAGTTGAAATTGTATTTTAACTTAAAGTTTGCATTGTATAATTAAATTACGGTACAAGAATTGGGTCACAGGTATTAGTAACAACGACAGAATTTTGGGTCCCACAACACCGAATACAGCAACATAATATAATAATTGAGGAACCTAAAAATATTTGTCTCATTGCTAGAGTAGAAAATTGTGTATTTTTTTTAAATATTTGTCTTATGTGAGGTTCAATAATGCTAGTGTAAATATCTCTATAGTACGCGTTTTCATCAGGAAGTGTCTCTGCACCGTTTAAATGCATGGTGATTGACTAAAATACAAACATGATCGAAATGTTTGTGATGACATATGAATTTCAAACCCACGCCTAATATTACGTAGGCAATCCACTTCCACTTCATCAACAGCACAAGGATTTATTACAACGAAAATTCAAACCTGTGGCCCATCGTTGCTACATCAACTGCTCATTTGCAACGAAAACTAAAATTAAGTAGATAATAGCTTATATTGATAAAACAAAATTATCCAGCTTTTGTTGATAAATATTGGATTACTATACCAATGACGTAAGACTTGCCCAGTAAATCTTCGGAATTACGTAAAGTCGAGCCCCTTTTTCGATCGCTACCCGTTTAGAAATGCAGGTATTGCGCCACTCACTAATAGGTATTCAGAGCAATTTCCTTCATTTAGACTACATTAGTACTTTGCATATTGACTTATCTACCTTCCAGTTGAAACAATAAATTACGATTTGAAAGGGACATGCGTTCCCACAGCTGTTAGGATCTAGATTGGCCAGTGTTGTAAAAGGTTGTATGTGGTTTTAATTGATAATTGGTTTTGAACTTTATTTTTTTGGATTATTGTTAATTTTAGGTTAATGGTCCTGGTGTTCTGACACCTGAAGAATGCGTGGACGGTCCACTTTCCACGGTGTGCTATCAAGGACTTTGTTTTTATTGTTTTTGCATATTAATTAGACATTTTATTCTTTTGACAATTGTAAAGGAATATATACAGAAGCTTTCAAGCTATACGGACAGACAAGCACTAGTCTTATGAAGTTTATTTTTAACCGACTTCAAAAAAAGGAGGAGGTTCTCAATTCGACTGTATGTTTTTCTTGTCTTGACAACCTATATAATACTTTAAATATTGAGACCCCTGATTCGATTTGCAACTGGGGTTAAACTAAACTCAAAGTTGATGGTACTCGATAACTTCTTGACATGCAAAAATGCTTATATCTTTTCCCACAATAGAAACAAAATTTTAAAACCAAAGTATCAATTAGTAGTAAACTACGAAATTTACATTCCTATTACTTAATACATAATAATTCAAATCGTGTTACAATAAAATATGTTCTGTACTGTATCGGCCCATATACGTTTTTCTGCAGGGCACGAGCCTCCGCTACAATCGAGAGCACGATTGAAAGTGGTTAGGGCATATAGCCCATCACGCTGGGTAGTGCGGGTCGGCGACATTACATGCTATAGAAATTCTTACTTGCTTGCAAATCGCTATGGAATGCAGGTTTTCTCACGATGTTTTCCTTCACCGTTATAGTGCGTGGTAATGGATAGTTGCCTATCAATACACACATGACTCCGTAAAGTAAAGGTGAGCCCTGGGATTTGAACCCGCGACCACCGTGAACATGCTGGCGGACGCGTCTAGTCCGTTACCTACAAGGCCTCCACGCACTTGGAAAATACCATGTAAATACCAGAATTAATTTATTATTTCATGTTGCCAAGTAAACTGACAATTAACTTAACCTTTGGCTTGAATACATTATCGGCGCTAAACTAATTTTCCAAGTGTTATCGCTTTATCTAGATTATAGAGTGAACATGAAGCGGTGAAGTTTGCGTATAATGGAGCGACAGAATAGATTTGGACTTATCGTGGGAACTTTAGTAAAGGGACGAATGTGGAGTGAATGAAAAGCTAAACTACTGGTTTATTGATAGAGTTAAATAACTACCAATACTGGGGATTGTGAGGACCTTGGTTCCATTCCTGCATTATTATTTTATTCTAACAAGATTTTCTTTCAAATTGGAAATGCACATGATGAATTTACGGAAGGGATTTTTATTTGGAGTAGTTTATTTATGAAGTAATCATTTTGACGATACATCATTTATTTTAGGTTTATAATATTTTGTATAAAACTGTCATCGTTATATGGGGCTTATTTGATGGAAATTATATGTGATATATTAATTTTCGCCAGAGAAGAATGGACAATAAACTCTAGCGTTGCTCTTTTCAACATTTTATTTTCTATATTCAACTAATAAAGCATAAAAGAAGCGATCAACGGGACTACAATTACCAATCTAATTACGAAAGGAATTTCTAACAAAATTAATGATACTAAAGCACTACTACCAGTCAGTTGTCGACTGCTGCTCTGAATAACCAATCTGAAACAATTTCGCAACATTTATTCCTGATTAAACATGCAAATAGAGCTATTTATATCGTCGATAAGAACTCGCTAATAGATTGTGTAGTTCATCCGGCGCAATTTAATTATATTGTATAAGACCTAGGTGTACTAAATACTTGTCTAGATACATAATCTTTATTGTAGCCTACATATAAGACGATAGAGGAAGGACGGGCGATATGGAAGGCTTAATTCAATGCTGAAAAAAAAATATATAATTTACTGGTTTCTCAAATGTGTATGGCCTACAGGTTAGATAAATGCACCGCTGTGTGTCGTTTTTTGACACTATTTTATAACCCTAACCGTAACCGGTGATCGAGCGCAGGTATTTGCAAATAAAAACTACATCACTCGGACTATCAGCTGTCGAACACCGATATTGTACCGCGAGCAATTAATGTGATATTAAATTACATACAGTGAATACAAAGCAGTTTAATTGGTGATCTAGACGCTTACATAATTACAATTAATTAATGATACTAGCCGCTTGTCCTTTCTTCACAATTCTTAAATAATTCTAAAGTTTCAAAATAAGCGATAATAGCAGGCATTAGCGGTGGCTAAAGGCTTTCCTGTAATGATACTAAATACAGTGTTTATTGTATGGCGAACGGTGTAATCTTGTTACGTTTGTACTTCGTGTGTGATTCAAACAACTGCTCATTATCTCTTGGTTTCGCATACGTAAAGCCAGATTGACCTAAAGGCAACTAGGCTACGTAAATAATAGTAAATAATTCCTTATTTATTTGTAATGAAGAAATTAGTCTAGTTATAGTAGGCTGAAATGTTAGTCCGTCGACATAATAACATTTCCGTCTTTTTTTATCCAAGAGGAAAAGCTATTAAGCTTCTCTTTTGATACCCCGGGGGAGGTAGATGTATCTGGCCTTATACAAACGCGGATATTGTGAACCAAATCATGGGTGCGCTTACGAAACCCATTGTGGTATTGCACCATATATTTCTTTAATTACTTCAAAGGTTCATTAACGCGAAGGTTTGATGGCAGGAGTAGATATTAGGATCTAACGTCAGATTTACACCCTGTATTCTTGATCAACATGGTAATTTACTTAACAAATCACTACATAGTATAAAACAAAGTCGCTTGCTCTGTCCCTATGTCCCTTTGTATGCTTAAATGTTTAAAACTACGCAACGGATTTTTATGCGGTTTTTAATAGATAGAGTGATTAAAGAGGAAGGTTTATATGTATAATAAGTACATATTATTGAACAGAAATCTATTTGTACCCAGGCGAAGCTGGGCCGGGCCGCTAGTAAATAAATAAAATAGAAAAGACAAATAAGTCACTTACTTGAGAATAAAAAAATCGTAAATAAGAATATTAAATCGTAGTACAGTGGTCGCCATGTACTCATTTAACTTATTATAAATATTATGTATTGTAGTTGCAGCTAGCAATATATATTATTTTATTAATTATTAATTAAGCATAAAACTTAATTTCATGCAATTATTTATTTTCTTTAAGTAATATTAATTTTGTATTGTATGTTGATATTCTAGAATGAATTTTGAGATTTGTATTTTAAATCACATTAAAAACTTTAAAATGATATACTTATAACACAAAAGTATAATTTATGTTTCCCCACACATTACCCATCATAGAGTTAACGATTGTGATGGTATCAGTTTTAATGACATTTTCACCTGCATGACATAATGTTTACGAGCCGTACGTGTGATGTATGCTATAGGACTGTCCATAGGTGACTTAGAATCTTATTTATGGCAAGCGGTAGTAACTTGCTGTGGTATGAATGGAGCAGCTTGACAGGGGTGGTACGAATTCTTTACTATGTCTGGCTGGTTCACGGCTGATTCATGCAATATAAACAAATAAATAACACCCAACAGTCATATACAAAGTCCTGAACCCACACTAAGATCGAATCTTGTGTCGTGGATATCACAAACTACGAGAGACTTTTCGGTCTCACAAACACCCAGATCCAAAAGAAATATTTGTGGACCGCACAATCATTTCTCTTGGTAGGGAGATCGAATCCACGGCCTCTCGTTTCAGAACCGGCGTCTAAACAACTGCGCCACGGAGGCTGTTATCCAAGTGTGAGCAGGGGTTCAAACTATTTTTCTCCCGGTTTTTATCCTCTCATTTTGAAAAACCAGCTATTTTTCTAGGATTCTATATAATATGTTGAAGTTCATGGACGATGATACAGACTTGTAATATTTTCTTCATTGCTATCTTCATGTGACACTGTTTCTTTAAAGTCCAAGGTTTTGCTTTCAAAAATGAAGCCATAATGTATTATTTCTTAATTGCGTTAAGGTTACTTTAAAGGCAATATTTTTTTATGAAAAATATAGCTATAATGTATTATTTCTTAATTACTTTCAGTTACTTTAAAGGCAATCTTTTTGTTATCAAAAATGTAGGTATTGTAATATTTGCTTACAGTATTTAGGCAGAAACATCTAAATACAATTTAAAGTAGAATCCCTCAACAGAAACAAATATACCACCAACATACTATCAGCTGTAACCGAAGCGATAATTCTAATGAATACTAGACTCAGTACAGAAGACATTGTGAGTTTACACACAAGCCCGCGACACGTAATGTTGAGCGGCATGCGGCGCACGCGTCGCGCAAGTGTCAACATGCACGCGCTGTTGGGCTGGGTTTACAACTACTGGTCGGATAGGATCTAGGAATACTGCAAATTAAATTTACAACCAGATATTTATAATTGTATTTGCCACTTTAAGTACGCAAAGTATCAGAATCGTATCAGAAACTGCTGAGTTTTTGTTTCTTAAATATAATGATGAATGTAGATACCCTGGCTCTCAGCTAGCCTAGCTAGCTCTCACTTGAGAAATAGAGTGTTTACTATAAATTTGCTATCGAACCATGCAGGTTTATACTAGGGCTAATGAGAGTTAACAATAGTATCAATACATAACGATAGGTACTACACTCCATAAAAATATGGAAGGTAATTCCAAATTCAATATCCACTATGGATGCATAAACAAAATTAAACTTCAAACAAAAAAAAATACGCCGGCTTACGGAATATTTTTTGAAACAGGGTAGCGACCACCGTGCCGTAGAAAATTTTTGTTAGATCTTCCGTAGTGACCTACAAAAGACACTGCACACACACATTCACACCATCAGGTAAAATTTAGCCACACCAAACCACGTAACAAGTCCCAAAATGTGTTTGAAGCAAATCACGTTATATTCCATGATGAAACATTTTCGCGGGAATGTCACAAGAAAAGCTGACTGGGTTTTTCACACCACCAGCGTGGCGATAATTAATCAGTATTCGTCTGGTTGAATTGTTTGGTAAAAACTCGGGTCAAATTAACATAGAACACTTGGTAACGTTCTGGCAGAAATTCTAGTGAACTACGTGAATTGAGAAGGATTAGTTATGGCCATGTGTGTTATGTGTGTATTGATAGTCGAAGATAGATAGTCACCATGTACCATAACGGTGAAGGAAAACATCGTGAGGAAACCTGCAACTCGTATAGCAATTTGTAAGAATTTATATGGTATGTAAAGTCCGCTAACCCGCACTAAGTCTATGTTTGTTAGTGGACTTTCAGTGGCTGAAGATGATTATATAGAATTTCCGGTATCGACGTTTTTAAGCTTACGCACTTGATATGTAATGGTTAATAATATGAAAGATGATATGAAAGAATTTAAAACAATTAGAAATATTAATTCTTCATGAAGATATTTCCTTGCCGTGTTTTGTTATTCTACGAGTACAACTAAAGTTAATTGAATACAGTTCTATACATTTTGGCTCCAAAGCCAATGAAAAAGTTTTTATTTATAGCATTGAAACGCTTGAATATATCCATAGCTTTGTAAAATAAAATAAAAAGTATATGTTATATACATAAACAGAGGTGATAATCGAACACCCATGTTTCCTGGTAGCTCAAATTCTTGGCTCATGGCTGATAATGAATTGAAAACTTCAATATCACTTTGCCCGACCTGGGAATTGAATCCCAGACTTGTTTAGCAATCATACTGTAGTACAACTGCGACACTGAGGCATATTTTTTCCTACTTTCAATTTTAATTGCGAATGTTAAAAGTCCAAATATTTTAAACCGTCTTCATTTTGAATACAGTGTGTCCTAGGCTTACTAGCATCTATGTTGTCTTACATGGTATGACGTTATTCCAAAGTAAATTGTAAATTAGTTTACAATTACTCAATTTGCTGACCGATTTTATTGGTTTTAGAAACCTACAGACATAATATTTCAGATTCAACGCGCAGTAATCGTCCTGCTAGTTTATTATCATTAAAGTTTTATGGTATTTCCTTATTGGTTCGTTAATCTACATGGCCTAGTTGAATGAAAATTTAGAGGATTGTTTTTCGAATTGATTTGCCTATCGAATTATGTGTTGGGGGACCGAAAAGGGCCATGTTGTGATTCAAGACACGAATCTTATGAGAGTTTGGGGTTTTGTGTGATTTCGGGTGCAATCATTAGTTTTTAAATATTTTCATCTAATAATGCAAATGCAAGTAAGAGTGTCGAATCTACCACCTTATGTACAAAAATGATCGATGATTAATTAATTAAATAAAAATCACTTGAAATGGCGAACACCATTCATGAAATCAACTTTCCGGCGCCAACTACAAATACTATTCCAATGAAAAAAGTTGTAAACAAAGTAACAAAATACTAAATCTTAAATAAATAGCAATAAACATTCTAACAATGTTCTTCAAACTAGTAAAATAAGGTGTTACATAAGCGAATAAGTTCCGTAGGCCTAAAAGCATCGAACTACTAACCTACTTTTCAGCGTCGGTTAAGTAAAATATTCAATGTAAATGCACACACTTTGAGAATCCTAATCGAATGCCCGCGTTCTTCAAGTAGTTATACTGAATTAATTTACAAATTAAATACAAAATAGTATTACACTTGAATGGTAATATAAAATAAATAAATTAGAGGTTCATCTCATTTGTTAATTGGGTAATTTTGTTCTGTCTACCTGTTTAGATAACTAGATACTAAAGGTAGATTGTTCGTATTAATCCGTAGTAATTCGTATTAATTTGTGATCGTCTGTATATGATGAAAGAAGACCTGTTATAATAATCTTGAGTTCAATATGTGTACATTGCGTTTCAAACCGACATAATTTTGTCGAATGGCGATAGATAACCAGACGAATTCTGTTTAAATTGTATGATTGTGAAACGATAACTATTACTGTTTCTGAAAACTTTAAATAAATATTTATAAGTCATTACAACAATTTGATCAACTACTTAAGCCCCACGGAGTGGGTTTTTCGTCTGATTTCAGGCGAGAATGCCATTATCGCATAAAGTTAATATGATTAACGTATTCTAATGTTAATGGTAATTGATTATACGATGCAACTTTTTAATATCCTATGACAATCGTATTGCTGAGACGAGAAACTTCCCTCGCGTCCAGCTACAGCTACAGTTTAAGTTTTCACTCTTCATCAAGTTGAACTTAAAATAATATAGGCATTTTTAGAATCCAACTAATATACAAAATAGGCCTTGCAAGAAGCTTAGGCGGTAATCAAACCACAGCCAAAAGTTACGAAACTTTGTGACCAAAATACTGAATAGGTCCAAATATCTTCCGCATGGGGCCAGTCGATCACCATTCAGCAGACGCGCTAATCATCGGTGATGTAACTTGGACCAGACAGGTGATCTCAACTTGTTGCAGTCACGTGCTTCCATTGTTACTGTTACTTAAGGGAGCTGATTAAATTGCCAATATTGCACGCACAATTGGCGCAAGGTCTGTGATGTGTGCGTGAAAAATGCTGTCTAGTTTTTTTATTGCGTAGGCGAATGAGCAAATGGTAGATTGGTATAGCTTGGCAAAAAAGAGTTTGTTTTTAATGAAGGCGGTAAAATCGAATTTAATAATAATATGGCAACCGGATATACTGCGATGGAAAATGTTGGGACACTTGTTATTTTTATGTATTGTTGTTAACAGACTCTTTCTTCATTTGAATCACAAAACAAACAAGAACCTAACGAAAATGTATCTAAATACCTACGTATTTAAAGGGTTAGGTAAGAAAAAGGACGTGAAAAGGAAAGGAATATTGAGCTTCTGGTAATTTATTTTAATGAGTACAAGAAAGCAAAGCCGTTGCTTTAAGTCGGGTATTTAAATTAAAGAATGAAAGTGATGGTCGTAGTAAACAAAGTAAGATTTTTACAAACCCATGCCACGTTTTACATAAAATGACAATAATATTGGTGTTAGTGTTCTTACACTTAAAATGCATTTTATATAAATGCATACTTACGTACATTAACTAATGCCTATTCCTAAAAAGGATAAGCAGAGGTGCCAGGACACCCGCATTTCGCCTTGTACCTATGGTTTATCCCACGATGTGATAGGGGGCGAGCCTATCGCCATATGGGGCACAAATTCGTGACTCCGGGCTGATAATGAATGGAACAATCCAATATCACTTTGCCCGACCTGGGATTTGAAACCGAGACCTCAGCTTTGTAACCGTAGTACAACTAGGCCGCCGAGGCAGTCAGTATTAAATGTGCCTATAGCATCATAAATGATATCAATTACCCAAACACAATTTCTGCAGTGACTAACATTTCCAAAAGTTGTACCGCAAAATCCCATTACGTATGAATGAATTGAAACTCCTAGATAAATCTTACTACTTCGTTTCTATTCATGATCGTTTTCCTTAAAAGTCGTAAAGTACGAGTTTACTTATGTAATATGTAGATTTCATTGAAGAAGCTTCGTTCAAGCTGCTGAGAGGTCACCGCCCCACCATACACCAATAGATTTAGATACACATCGCTGAGACATCTGCCGCGGGTACAAAAGGACCGCTAACGGCTTAGATGTAACATTGTGGACCGCGATATTTTTTCTTTCTACAGACGTAATATATTTCGGTTCTGTTGTTACTTAATTTTTCTTTCACTTCAGGAACATTGCAGCTTATTCTGAGTTTGATTTCAAGTTGAGCTTTTATTGGAGTATTTAATTAGATAATATGATAAATATTTCCGCCCGTAAACGTCAAATTGCTGAGTATCTGCTAAGTCTCCAGGATTGAAAGGTTTAAGCCTTAGGGTTGATGGAATACGCATGATATTGAAATTATAGTCGACAAATTTTGGAAAATTAAGCGAATTACAAGTTTCACATATACATAATTCACATATTATACGAATACCCAAACAGGAAATTAAGTGTTTAACATTGGTCTCCCAGCTCCATAAAGATTTTCCACAGCGATCTGTTGAAAAAGGAATAAATAAAAATAAATAACATAATAATATGTGATTGCATTCACAAACACTTTCACGTACAAACTGTTAGACCTGAAAGATCTGACTACAAATATTTGTATATCCAACTATACTCTAATTAACTTATTTATGTGCACAGCAATTGCCTCAATCTTCGTGCATTATACTATTACAAAGTATATTATTAGACCAGTCCCACCCATCTACACTTTTGCGAGCACTTTCCACTAAAATATATTCAGTTACGTTGCTTCCTGGCTTTGCCCAGGGCTGGTCCTTATGTCACCGCTTAAAAAACTTCGTACGCCATGTTAACGAAGTAGGAAGCAGATTTTTAACTAGTAGACGTCAGTTGGAGAAAAACTGAGGGAAAAGTGTGACCATTTATGTGATGTGATCCGACTGCATTCCGTTTCTATAAGGGTTTGGCTACGTAACTTTCTTTGCTGGGTTTATATGAAGATGTTGTTTGATTGAGGATTAGTTGAAGGGCATTGGTGAATCCTATTTGGTGACATTCGATGCATTTTAGATTAATAGTTTTCTTTTTGAAAAAGGTTAACGAATTTATATCCATCGTTATCATTTTAGATCTTTAAAATGAATACTGATAATACTTTATAAAATACGTAAATACTCGGCATATCAGCGGGTAAAAACCACCAACTATTGATTTCAACAATATCTATACATATAAATAAAATTGAAGATTCTGTTTGTAAAGTGAAAATAAAAAAAAATGTCCAACTATATATCGTTATATACACGATACCTGTGCCGAAAATGATATTTAAATTTTTTTTGTCTGTCTGTCTGTCTGTTTGTTCCGGCTAATCTCTGAAATGGCTGGACCGATTTTGACGGGACTTTTTTTGTCAGGTAGCTGATATAACAAGGAGTAACTTCGGGTACATTTATTTTAGAAAAATTCTTTCATTTTAGAAAAATAAAGTAATGTTGCAATGCCCGCGCGCAGCTCACGCGCATGCCACCACTGGGCCGTTACGTCGGGCGCCTCCCACCACTTCTCCCACCAACGAATCAATATCACATTTACAAAATATTGTATATAAAGAAATTTTTCAATAAAGCCAATACAAAAAACTGAAAATAAATGTGTAACGGGAGTTTACCGCCGCTCGCTAAGAGATGGCGCCACCGTAGAATTAGATCGCGGTATGTTTCGTTACAAAGGTTGATAATTAAAATAAAAATGCAAAAACCGAAAGAAATAACTAAATAAACTACCTAATTCACTTTTTTGTTAAATTCCACGCGGACGAAGTCGCGGGCACATCTAGTCTGAAAATAAAATTTTACACCTTTCCAATTCAGGAGTATAAACTTGATTGTATGGCGATTTACAATACCTAATACTGCAAATATGAAACTTACATTATTTTGATATTAATAGTTAGAACGTATTAAAAGTGCATTTTGAATCAGCTTATCCATATATGTCCCACTCCATGACACGGGCCTCCTATAAACTAAGGTACTAATGAGAGAGGTTAAGCCATATAGTCCACCACGCTGCCCTAGTTCAGGTCGGCGGACTTAACATACCACAGAAATTCTTACAATTCGCTTTAATATAGGTTTCCTCATGATGTTTTCTTGCACCAATGATGGTCTAACCACGCTCACTTGTACTCTCGATTGTAGAGGAGGCCCGTGTCCTGCAGTGGGATAAATATGGGCTGATACAGATGCAGATGTACTCACAAATATGCCCACCATGTAAACGCAACATTAAATATTCGCCGGTGGAAAGATGGAATCCTATTTTTTGTGTCTAATTACATAATTTATACATTAAGGTAACACGGTAACCGATATCCTGTACATTTCCTAGAAATTCTGCATTTTCTCAATTATTCATCATTAGCATTGCTTGAGCATTTCAATATTCTATGTATGTTAGCACAAATCTTGTGGTAGGAGAGTTGGTGTAAATCTTGAGGTACTGTCTTCGATTGCCGGGTTAGGCAATATTTGTTATTTAGGGGTTATGTGAAATATTTGTATGCTCTGGTTTCAATTTGTATATAGGTAATAGCTTCATTATAACACGTGGCTAGAATGTCGTAGACGATGCGACGTAATATAACATTTGATTAATCTTTCCATCTACATCTTGATTCATGTACAAGTTATGATTAATTTTTTTCTAAAGTACGATATGTTCTGCCGTGTTTGTAAGTACTTAATAACATAGTTACCGTTCCGGCACCTATTCGGCAATCCTCTACGAACTAACATTACTCCTAAGGAAACGAAATTCCAAGGTTTATGGGCTCTAAACGCTGGTAATCAACAACTTTATAATCCTTAAATTAATATGTCATACTCTGCATTGATTTTAAAATGAGCATTTTCCACAAATACATCTAAGGCACTCTGTTATGAATTTGCAATGTCATATTATTTCATTAAAACACGCATATAAAATAATTAACATATCAAATAACGTTTTACGTAAATAAATTATTATACAGGGTGTTACAAAATTTTACAGGCGGGTAAACAAATGTGCCGGCTTCTTACATAACGTCGGATACTCGGTTACACGTAGGTCTAGACCAGATCTAATCTAGTTTACCTATACGCCCTATTGAGATTGATACTTGATGTGGACAAATTATGCTTGTGTGACACGCCGTGGACACCATATGGAGATATGAATAATTATATTTTTATGATTTTCTGGCAAGTAGATAATTATATAATTTTTTTAGGTGAAAATTCTTAAATTATTCTTTATTAATAGTTGCCAGTCAATCATATATTTTTCTAAATTTACATATTTTAATCCTTGTATGTTAAAGTTTATCGAGACAGTATAAATAAATTCAATAAAATTAAATCTCCAAAACAAAAATTATAGCGAACAACAAAGATTGACGTTAGTTAAAATAAAAGTTAAAATATTTCGAAGACTTAAGTAAGATAATATGTGGATTCCATAGACGTGTTTTGAGGAAAGGATATAATATCTTTTAGTAAACTTCTATAGGCGTTTTGGGTAATGGAAAACGTGGTTACAGCTAACACTATATAGGGATGATAGAAGATCCAACCCACATCTGTAACTTTATGGATATCTTGTAAAATTCGAATGGAGATAAAGATTACTCGAGTAACGATTATCCACCAAATTATAAAGGCCAACTTGGTGCATTTATGTTCAGACATCCCATAACAAGAAAGATAGTCCCCAACTAGATAACAAGCATAACTTACGTATTCATTACTTTATTTTACGGCGGAATCAGTCGGTGATAGAAGAAAACTAGTTTGACACAGTTAAATAACAACAAACTGGTTGTAACACCTCTATAGATATTTATCTGTGTACGCGCGTAAAGTAAGTGCGATTCCGGCCTACCAACCACGTGTCGTTATAAATAGCAATTACATCTGCAAGCCACATCACTTTCTTCCTCTCCGTACTCGCAGCGAGATCATCTGGAGAAAAATGAACTGGATTTGCTACGTGAGTGAAATTAATCACAATAATTGTAGATGAGAAATTATAGTCTTTAGCTGCAGCTTCCGTGAAGGTTGATACCGACTGTGAAATGAAATTTAAATTAATAGAAAAATAAAGTACGTCCATCAGTCAAATATTTCTGATCCTGCATCTTCATGCAGAATCAGAAATATTTGATACACAAGATCTTCATCTTGTATCGTGGGTTTTAGCTACGAGAGAGTTTTCGGACTTACCAGTATCTGGGTCCGACAATACTTAATAAAAAATTGTCTTGGTCTAAGGTAATGGACTCCTTCTATTTTCACAGCCGGCATTTAACCAACTGCTTCACGGAGGCTGTCATATTGGGCCAAATGTTTGTGTGATCCACAAATATTTGTTTCAGATTTAATTATTGATTGTTAGAGACCGAAACCTCATAGTTTCTGATACATCATTTTATGTATCAACTTAACATACAGTCAATATTATGTGTGTGACTGTTGTACCTAATTATTATTATCTAATAGCTAAAAAGATCTGTGCGAGTGGTTCTCATTAATAAAACCGACAATGGAGGGAAATAATTTCACTATTTGTGTGTCAGTTTAGCTTCCTGCTTCTGATTTATTTATATTTCCTTTGAATAATAGCTACTCAAGGAAATTGTTGTGATCGATGTTTGGTGTTTACAATTTTGTTTCCATATAAAATATCATTTAAAATTCTCCAAGAGTTAGAAGTGAATGCATAATGATTAAATATGCATTATGCACAGAAATCGATAACTTAAATAATAATAGTTGGTTACGAAAACTGTGGTTAGAAAGTGGTTCAATCAATTGCAATTCAGATCCTGTTTCAATTTTCTTGTCTAATGCAATGTAAAAGTTAAATAATTATTAGCGTGTTTTCATTATTGTAATTACATTGATTTATTATTCACAGTATTTTTGCATGTCTTATAATATTTAAATTTTCTTTTTTCAGATTGTGTTGTTTCTCAGCGCTCAAAGTGCTTTAAGCGCTGAGCAAAAGAAGCGGTCCTTTGGCCACGAGGTTGTTGTAGGACCAGCCATCAGCCATGGAGTTATAGCTTCAGGTGGCCATGGAATAATCGCATCCGGAGGTGGCTATGGAATTATCACATCAGGAATAGCTAGCCATGGGGTCATAGCATCAGGTGGTATAGGCACAGGTCCTGTAGGCCCAGTCGCCGTCGCTTCATCATCAGGAATCTACAACGGAGTACCTTCACAACACACAATAGCGGAGTACCACAACAGGATCGCTATACCAGTACCTCAACCCGTACCCGTGCCGGTATCTCGGCCGGTACCATACCCGGTACGAGTGGGGGTACCTTACGACGCGCCCAGAGCAGTGCCAGTATCGGTACCCCATCCAGTACCTCATATTATTACGCGACCCGTGCCAGTTCCTATTAACAGGCCAGTACCTATTCCAGTAGCCCAGCCAGTGCCAGTGACAGTGACTCAGGCGGTGGGTATTCCTGTACCCGCGCCGTATGCTGTTGGAGTAGCAGCGCCCGTGCCAGTAGCAGTACCGCAGGCGGTGCCAGTGGCAGTTTCAGTAGTGGGTCCAGGGGTAGCGGTTGGCGGTGGTGGCGGCGGATTTGGAGGCATTGGCGGGGGAATTGACGGTGGGATTGGGGGAGGTCTAGGGGGAGGTTTAGGGGGAGGTTTAGGGGGTGGTTTAGGGGGAGCCGGGGTGGTAAGTGTCGGTGGGATTGGCGGTGGGATTGGCGGTGGTGCTATTGGAGGTCATGGAGTTAGTTCAGGGGCTATTGTGTCTCATGCGTCGATCTCCAGTGGATATGGACACTCTGTGCACGGCCATGGTCACCATATTGAACATCCGTACTGATTTTGGATGATGGGTCTTTTAAAAATGTGTATATTGTTTTTAAATGTTTATAAAGGATAATATATCGGAAATAAGCGACTAATTTAAATAAAATAATTAAATTAGGAGCTGTATATTTCTATGAATTCACAATATCACGGGATCAAGATAATTGTTTTCCGCGTTTTTAATGGTTTTGTAAAACATTGGCACAATTAGGTAAATACTTTGTGTATGTGGATTGTATTGGGTCGAAATAATGTACAAGAATATTGTAAGTAAAATACCAATATTTTTTCTGAGCCCACCGATTTTGCAGTCTCAGAATATTTTGTTTTGTATAAATGTAAAATTTTTTTTTAAATATTAATTATTGTAGTATTTACTAATAAGACTGATTCTATTGTTTTAATAAGTTAACTTTGGGGTTGGAACTTAAAATGTTTAACTTTAACATAGTTATATTTTTAATGGTATTTCTTGCCAAAAGTTATTTAATCAATGAAGTATTAAGTCTATGGATATTTTAAATAAATATAAGATTTTAATTGTAATTAAATAATGACTTATGTAAGGTAGAAACGGTACTTGCCGCCATATTACTTCAAGGTGTTGGTAGATTATAAGGGGCCATTTACATGGGAAAGTTTCTCGCGGCGACAATCGTATGACATTATTGCCTTAAGATATCGTGTTTGAAAATATTCATCATTACGATAATCGCATGGCATTCGAGGCGAGGAACTCTCCTCGTATAAATGGGGTTGAAGTTGAAAACGTAATGTGTATATAGATAAATATTCCAAGGTGCTTGTAATTATAGACTTAAATATTTTAAAATAAAGGATTTCATGTTGTAAATATTGGATTAAAATAAAAATATATTTTTTGTTACTCGCCTTATTTTACTCCTATATGAAACTGATAGATCTGATAACTGATATTATAAAAAAAAATAGGACTGGTTTTGTTGATTGTAGAATATCGAACAATAAAAGTTAAAGAAATTCAAATAAGTATCCGCTTTTTGCGTTTAAACACAATGTTTCGTTCATCTGTTCCATTAGACTTCTATTATTGGGTTGTTTAAGCCAATGACTATATGTTTCAAAATAAATACATATTATCTTAATTAAATGCATAATAGAAAGAGTCATTCGTTTTATGATGGGTTATGAATTTATTTACGTATACGAAAATCGATTTTTAACGTTATCGAAATCATAACGATAGCACACGAAAAACGTGACCATTTCAGTCTGAAGAAAATCAAAGCCTTTATGGCCTTAATCGTAAAGTTAATTAACTGCTAATTGTTCACTTATTTGTAAGGTCTCTCTACTTCTTTTTTTTTCTGTAATTTGTGGTGTTCACAATGTTCACAATGTTCTATTACTATTGATTTAAGTTTTTTTTTAAACTATGATCTTTGTAGTCGTTCATTGTATGCTGTTTACGGAGGAAAATTTAATGTTGGTTGTATTATTTCTAGTGAATAATGTATCATTTTTTGATAACTCTAAAGTAAATAAAAAGAATAATATCCAAGGCGTAATACTTAGTCTTAGTTTGGGGTCAGATTATGTAAGTGATTTTTGGGTGTATTTCTATTGCAAAGCATTATTAGACTGCCTCGGTGGCATAGTTGTACTAAGGTATGGTCACAAAGCTGAGGTCTCGTATTCGAACCCCGGGTTGGGCAAAGTGATATTGGATTTTTCAATTCATTATCAGCCCAGAGTCAGAAAGTTGCGCCCGATATGGCAATAGGCTCGCCACCTATCACATCGTGGGACGGAACATACAAGGTGAAATGTGGGTGTCCTGGCACCTCTGCCTACCCCTTCTGGGATATAGGCGTGAGTTTATGTATGTATGTATGTATTACATTCCCGAAGGGTTAGACCAGGATGCCTATACTCAAAATCCACTTACTTAGTTTCGTATTACAATAGCATGAAGCCTTTCGCCATGTCATGTCGGGCTCGAATTGCAGTCTCAAGATTTTTTTTACAAATCGCTATGGTATGCAGGTTTCCTCTATGTTTTCCTTCTCCGTTATAGTACGTGGTGACTATTAGTACACACATGACTCCGAAATGTCAGAGGTGTGCCCTGGGATTTAAGCCTGCATGAACATGTATGCAGCTGCGTCTAGTAATTTACCACCTAGCCACAACGCTCTTATTATTGATTCAATAAAAACATTACAACACTAACTTCGCATGACCGAAGGAGCCATTTTAAAATACCACGGTTCCTTAACTTATAAAATCATAACAGAGTAATTATAGAAGTTTTGTTGTAACACTGCATATCATTACAAGTTGCCACACTAGCACTCGTACACGGGTCCATTCACACGCAAACAGATATCGATTATGAAATTCAATGGTTTGTGGCAATTGTTACGCTTTAGTATGTGGCGCCACCTGGTGTAAGTGGGAGAGTATATCTCCTTATCGGAAAGTCCAATCCATACCATATTATTTTAATGGAATAGATCAGAAATCGAATCATTTTAGAAAGTCAGGGTTTGGGGAGATAAGGAATTTTGTACTTCATAATATTGGTAAATAAATATTTCCTACAATCTTACTTCTAAATTGAATGAATATCATTATCATTCCACATCTATTCCAGCTATTCTAGAGCTATAGGCAAATTAGCCATATAAATTGCATTTCTTATTTGCCGATTATTATATTTTAGTGATACTTTTTCACTTTAGTGCTGTGATTGAACTCTAGTTGACAATACCCCGGACAGCTATCGCGGAAAGAACCTATAGGGAACAGAGATAAAACGACGATAGAAGCGAAAGTGGGAACTTTATTTTATACGGATGAAGAATTCAAGATGGTAGAGTTAACATAATTTATCCTTTCAAGAAATTCACACTTGCAACTTCATAACTCAGGGTGAAATTGACAAAAATAAAAATGTTCCTTCACAAACACACCTCATTGACCAGGTCTAGTATAGACATTTTCGGATTTCCCAAGCTAGGAGGAAAAGAACAAATGAAATTATTTATGGGTAGAAACAAACCAAATATAACCATTATTTCTGGAACGCATCGTAATCTCTAAATGTAATCAATTATTTGCTGTGAGTCAATATAAATTATCTCAACCAAACAAGCAATTACGTTTCAAACATTTTGAGTCCGTAGGTTTCCTTCATATTAAAGTGATTTATAGTAATAATAATACACTTTTATTTACCAATATTCTTAAACAGTACCACAATGCAACATTTATGAAGCTAACTAGCTTTTATTAATTTAATTTTAATTAATACATGGACATTGCACTGCGGTACTGCACTAAGCAAGAGTTACAGTTTTTTTTTTTTTTTTTTTTTGCAAGGAATGACGAGAAGAGCAAGCCGTTCGCCTGATGGTAAGCGATACGACCGCTCATAAACAGTAGCAACATTCCACTGCGCTCGCCATCCTGAGACATAAGATGTTAAGTCTCAATATGTCCAGTAGTTACTCTGGCTACAATGTCCTTCAATCCGAAACACAACAGTGCATTTACGCAGTGTTGTTTCACGGGAGAAATAGACATTGCGGTGGTACCTACCCAGATGGCCTCTCACATATGAGAGACTTACCACCAGTAAAGGTAGGTGAGAGCGCGAAAGTCTCCAAAAATATTATCCTATGATATGGAGATAAAAACCTAATAGTAAATTATAATAACTAAGGCAAGGGGGTCCAAATTGTAATAAAATAAATAATAGTATGTGATTTTGCTGTTTGTGTGAATACATGTATGTTTAGGGGTGAGTGAGTGAGTGTACGCGTGTGAGTGTGTGTATATGTATGTACATATGTGTCTATATAAATGTGTGTGTGTATAAGTGTATATTATGTTTAAGATATTTTAAACTATTACTTGACTTGTTAACATTTGATAAAGCCCGGAACAATTGATAAAATAAAAATCAAAGCAAAATATTTGGTCACCCAAATAAATATTATCCCATCAAAAACATCCTGTAAAAAAAAATCCAAGTCTCGCAGCTCAGGTTTTCTACCGCAAAAAGTTGTAAGATGCATGTAATACCAAGTCGATTAATTTATTTAGTCCTTAAGGGACCTTCTATATAAAGTTATTACGTTAGTTATTACCATATCAATCTTAAAAATTCTTTACGATTTAAATAAATAGATCGACTTGGCCATCGCATGAAAACATAATGTATCGTACAATTTATGCATAATGCTACTGGCCAAGTCGATCTATTTATTTAAATCGTAAAGAATTTTTAAGATTGATATGGTAATAACTAACGTAATAACTTTATATAGAAGGTCCCTTAAGGACTAAATAAATTAATCGACTTGGTATTACATGCATCTTACAACTTTTTGCGGTAGAAAACCTGAGCTGCGAGACTTGGATTTTTTTTTACAGGATGTTTTTGATGGGATCTCACGTCTTTTTGTAGAGTCCTACTTTTTTCCTTTTCGGTACTTCTTACTTCTAGAATATCACTAACAATTTTTCTTAAAGCCTCTGTCTTATGGATTTTTCTTATTTTTGTAGGCATCAATTTATCACAAATATAGCGGATTTGATTATTAGTGTTCTTTCTTTCATGGTGATTGTTTTCGAGCTATTTAGTCTATTTATTTGCAAGTTTATCTTTGTCATGTTTTTCTACAGTTGTTGTACAGTTTAATGGGCTGAATATACCCTTTCCCTCTTTATACCCCCCTCCTGTTATGCCTCATATATAATATATATAGATACCAATCTACAACTATTATTCCATTATATACGGGTACAACGAATCATTAACTGCAAATGTATCTTTGTAATCCTATACATTTATATGAGATTACAAAGTTATTCACGCAGTTGGTGTATCTAGAAAACTAGACAGAAATTATGAAATGTTTGAATTTTTCCTTACTTTAGACACTAAACACTAATTATATTCTAAATTTGAAGGTTCTATGTCTGCTAGAAGTGCCTTAGACTTTTGATGATCGGTCAGTCAGTCAGTGAGTGACGAAATTGCGAAAGTTTGACAAGTTATAATTCTTAAACTACTGGTTCAAATTGAATGAAATTTTAAATATACCGTGTTTACACAATGCCTAATTAGTAACTGAAAATTCAGGCTTCATGCTTTAACCACAACGAAGTTATGGGGGGTTGAAAATGGTCTGAATTGCTTCGAGAAAAGGATAGTACGGCTGTGCCGCTTTTTAGCTCGACTTGGAGGGGGCACTGCCGTGCCCCCAGATCAAAACTGTCGTTGGCCTAAATACCAAAAATAAAATAATAATTTGGAGACGATAAGGTCTAATGTGGACCGTGGCATAATTCATAATTACAATGACACTACTATCCAACTAAAATTAAATGTGCTTGCTGGCCTGTTGGTAAACGAATTAGACGCGACTGCCAACATGTTCACGGTGGCCGCGGGTTCGAATCCCAGGGCACGCCTCTGACTTTTCGGAGTCATGTGTGTATTGATAGTCAGTCACCACGCACTAAAACGGTGAAAGAAAACATTGTGAGGAAACCTGCATACCATAGCGATTTATCAAAAATTGTATGATATGTAAGTCCGCCAACCCGCACTAGGCCAGCGTGGTGGACTATATGGCCTAACCACTCGCAATCGTACTTTCGATTGTAGAGTAGGCTCGTGCCCTGCAGTGGGACGTATATGGGCTGATACTGATACTGACTATCCAACTAAACTAATATGAAGCGTCAAACTTCACCTATTATTTAGTGTGATTACCTATACTTTGCATGTATTAAATTAAAACGCACACATTTGGAAACATCAATTTCTGTTATAATTATGTATATTACTTTTTGTTTTGGTTTTTATAATAATTAATCGTTGTCTGTATTGTACTGGTTGTATATTCTATTCTTGTTGTTATTCCATTACTATTGATTAGTAGTAGTCTATCGCCCGAATACTGGAACGCCATTCAAATAATAAGTTGCTCTTAACAGCGCACGGCCCACTTAGCCAGTACATTTAAGCGGGATTAACGTAGTTAAGCTCAACTTATATTTAAGTTGCGTTCCAGTATTCGGGCGTAAAGTTGCTTGTTTACGGAGGAACATTTAACTTAGTTTTAATATGCGTGCTGTCGTTGTTTCTGTCTAACTGGAGATGCAGTAGTAGGAGTTAGGATACAATAACCACGGTACCTCTGGACTTGAAATATAAATGGGTTTCATTTTTGTATATAGGCGAATTCAGTGTATTGTAGTATCTATCTATCAGCCCATATATCTCCCAATGCAGGGCACGGACGTCCTCTCGAGTACGATTGAGAGTGGTTAGGCCATATAGTCCACCACCATATTCTATATAGCGCCAAATGATAACTACAGTACTATAGAATCGAGATATTTTTATTAACAATCAGAAAATTGTTACAAGAAAACATACAAGTGAGTTTTATCTCTGTTGACAATGTTATCTTTGTTTTTTTTTTTAAACCTACCCTTACCCACACGTGGGACCTGCGTAATATGTATCACCGACTATTGAGTGCTTCTATTTTTATATCCATTTTAAACTTCATTATAATTAATTACCAACGTAAGTGTAATTAGTAAACAAAGAACTTCGAACTCACTCCAACTTCCAAAATCAGTCGAAACAAATACACAAAACAAACACATAATCTGGATTATTGTCCATTATCATTAACTAATTTGTATTTACGATAAAAGATTATTTTTATCGGAGCGATATTGTATCAGACGTTACCAGTGTGTCGGAAGCGCGCGAAGGCACAGTCCAACAGACGAACCGTTACAAAAAAACACGAAAATTGTGCAAAAATGTATTCAAGTGAGTGATTTTTGTGGAATTTGGTTTGTTTGTGCAAATGTTGGGTCAAGTTTGGTGTGTTGGAAGCTGTGATTGTGTTTTATTTTTGCAAAGTTTATTGGTGTTTTTCGTTCAAAATATCGGGTGTATTTCGTATGTACATTTCAGTCTTATACTGTGATTTCTTTCCTATGATTTCTTCATATTGATAGTATGAAAGCATGTGTGTAAAATCCCGCGTAATGACTCGTTAGATAAATAAGCTTGGGCTTGTTGTCAAGGAGACGATAGCTAGACAATACTATTACTATATCAAACAATAGATTACATATTCTTTATCAATATTGTCTTATAATTTAATGGTATTATATCATCATCATCATCATCATATCAGCCACAGGAAGTCCACTGCTGAACATAGGCCTCCCCCAATGATCTCCACAATGACCTGTTGGAAGCGGCCTGCATCCAGCGACTTCCTGCGACCTTAGTCAGTACTATGGTACTATATATTTCATAATAATTTATTTGTTATATTATATTAAAGCTCATAGTAAATTAAGCGTTTTAAAAACAAACATTATTTTAATCAGAAAGCATAGTATTTGATAGAAGAAATTTAATGTAAAGTGGTGGATCTCTCGCCTTCCGGTGTTTAATAGATGATGAAATATAATGATAAAAATATACCAAAAAAATTATCTGATAACAAACGATTGAATGTTTATCCTTGTGCAAATTGCGATAGATACAAATTAAAAGAAGGTAAATAGTGATGGATAAGAATTTTAAAGAAAGGATTTTTTTACTGGTGGTAAGTCTCTCATATGTGAGAGGCCACGTGGTTGGGTACCACCGCAATGACTATTTATCCCGCCCAACAGCAGTTTAAATGCACTGTTGTGTTTCGGATGGAAGGACATTGTAGCTAGAGTAACTACTGGACATATTGAGACTTTTCATCTTATGGCTCAGGATGGCGAGTGCAGTGGAATGCCAAGCATTGCTTTGTTATTCAGGGTATTGTTTGGTTTTCCTACAGTTAATGAGCGGTCGTATCGCTTACCATCAGGCGAACGGCATGCTCGCCTCACCATCCATTGCACTAAAAAAAGGGATTTATAAGTAGGAGGGTATTCAAATGCGTGGTATATAAATGTTAAAGTAAAAAAAAATGACTCCGAAAAACCAGAAGTGAGCCTTGGGATTCGAACCCTCATCCACATCGTTAAACAACAACAATTTACTAATAACAAAAACGTGTTTTTTATCGTGTTATTCTATACGTGTGAAATAACTTATCTTTTATGATTAATCAATATTTATCATTTCGATTATTTTTATGTCTCTACTTGCAAGAAATAGCGAAATAGTGACTCAACTGAGAAATATTCCGGATGCTTTTATTTGAACTATTTGCGAAACTACCACTTACAATGGAAGTACTGGCAGTGGAAAATCTATTCGTTACCGTTCACTTAAAAATGCTTTAACTACCAGTAATTGCTCCTGAGATAATATTATTAAGTAAACAAATAAATATTATTGTGATCGCCATAGTTTAACCTACCATACACTCAGTGGCGTAACTAGCCCATCGGGGGCCCGTGGCAAAATTCATCTAATGGGGCCCTTCGTAAATATAAAAATATTTGACGTTGTAATTTCGTTTTTATAAGTAACCAAGTAAAGTTCGGTCTATTTAAGTATAAATTACAGGGAAATAGAAATTACAGGGAGGCCGTACTGGTAGAACAGTTTTGCTTTCAGGCTCTGTCATATATCCAATGTAAATATGTGGACCAACTTCCTAAACGCTGTCCAGCCCAACTGAAACCCCTGTCGGCTTCCTTTAAAAAGTTGTATCAACCCAATTGTATTAATTTCTCCAGGTAGACATATTCGTTGACAACTTCGAGAGCCATGCCGTCGACGATAGCTGGTCCCGGATCGACGAATTCATTAGACATGACTTTCGTCTTGTCTAGGTTCATAAGGAGAACAGCTATTAGTTTATAGGCTTCATTAAGGCTGTGCAGCAAGTTCAAGAAACTGTGGGGCTAATCCACAAGTTTAAAGTCACTCAACGTGCTATGGAAAGAGCTATACTATGAATGTCTGATGTCTCTGAAGGACAAAATTCGGAATTAAGTGATCCGTCAGAAAACCGTGGTGACCGACATCATATCACATATGTCGCAGAAAAGATAACCGCTGGAGTAAGCTAGTTCTGAAGTGGACACCGCTGACCGTGTCTTGGGAAACGTAGCGCAGGACGCTGTCTGGTCAGATGGCGCGACAACTTTCACAAGTTGTCAGCAGCGACCGGATGCACAAAGCAGTTGACCAGACTCATTGCCGTACCTTGGTAAAGGCCTGTTTCCAGCAATGGACTGCAACGGGCTGATGAGGAATAACTTCTCTTATACATGTTGATTGTTCTACTTCGTGTTTAAAAGTGGATCGAAAACTGAGAATATCCTTGGAAAGCGAGTAAGATACCCTGGACCATAAAGAAAAAGGGTCGGTTAGAAAATCTTTAATATCTGCAAAAGAACCTTATCTAGCTTTATGAAACAATGACTACATTAAAGAATATTTTAATGCCATTCCTCTATTATTTCATTTAACGTGGCATGATTGGCGGTGGAATCCGCTGATTTACACGTTGTCTCACTTCATCCTATGCGTGCTCGTCATCATCACCCGCCCGTTGCAGTCCATTACTGGACATAGGTCTCACCCAAGCTACGCTACAAGGTAGCGGTCGGTCTGCTGCTTTATGCATCCAGTCGCTGCCGACCCTCTTGTGCAAGTCGTCCGTCATCTAGTCAAAGAGCGTCCCACACTACGTTTGCCAAGACGCGGTCTCCAGTCCAGAACACGCTTACTCTAGCGGTTACCCGTTCTGCAACATATGTGGCCAGTCCCTTTCGAGTCCAACCTAAAACTTTCAAAGCTATGTTTCTCTGACAGATCACTTAGTTCCAAATTTTGTCCTTCAGAGACTCTTTTCATTGCACTTTGATCGACTTTAAACTTATATATTAGCTCCTCAATGAGTGTCCACGTGTCGGCTCCGTTAATCATTGCAGGACATACTGGATGAACACCATAATCTTCAAGCTCCGTGGTATATCCGACGAAAATATGTGGTACAACTTCCTAAACGCAGGTCAGCCTGAATCCTGAAACTGAATCCCACTATCGGCTTCCTTTTCGAAGTTGTACCTATCCAATTGCATTAGTTACCCGAGGTGGACATATGTAGATATGACATGCAGGCGGGCATTTTCTTGCATAAAAACGGCACTCTCACCAAATTCTCTTGTTCTCTACTATAATTCAACCTAGAGTTTCAGTGGTGTCTTTCTAGTTTTTGCCCATTTGCAGGTTTCAATGGCTTTAGATTTGCTTCAGCCAGAGGCCGCCTTACTGCATCCAAACTCAGATTGTTTCCTCCAGCTCGTAAATGATGATTTTTTTTACTTCAACAGCCCTAAAGCGCGATTTCTCAAAAATGTTGAAACCATATAGTGATCCTGCCATGCCACCACGTTCACCATTTTCGGCTGTTCCTGGTTTTCGAAGATTAGATACAGTTTCGTGGAAACACTATAGACTTACTCGCTGAACTACAGAAAGAGACACACTAATAGTTATTGCAGTATTTCGTGTGCTTACTGCGCCCATCTTCAGGCATTGTCAGGATCCTGGTAAATTCTTCAGAGGTTAAGTAATGCCATTATAACTTTAGAATAATAAAATGTATAAGGCAGATGTCTTGTTTACATCTTGCAAATGAAAGTGAAAAATGTAAAAATTAAACAAATCCGCGACAAAATTGGTAAATAATAGTTTTATTTCAATCTTCCAAATAGTTTATTCTTACTTTCGTAATTAATGTTAGATTCTCCTCTGCTTACCCCCTTTTAAGCTTGAGCCCAACGCTCTGTCAAGCCAGGGCCCTGTCGGGCCCGAGGCCCAGTTAGACCAAGGCCCTGCCGGGCCGGGGGCCCCCTAGACCGGGGGCCCGTGGCATTTTGCGCACTCTGCCACCCTATTGTTACGCCACTGCATACACTGAGTCTTTTACGAGCTTGTGTACTTCGTTGTGATATGATGGTGTGTCTCTAGAATGTGAGAGGCCGTCTGCGTTGGGACCACCGCAATTTTTACTTCTTCCACCAAACAGCAGTGTGAATACACTGTTATATCACGGTTTGAAGGACAATGTAGACAGAGTAACTACTGGACGCATTGAGACTTAACATCATGTGTTTTTTATACAATGTCACATTACAATACGAAATATGTTTATTTAGCACCTGGCATCCGTCTATCTATCATTGGATGTGTTTGCATAGGACAAGTCACACGCTATTACAAGAGATAATGTTTAAAAGAAATTACATGATTAGATATCATGTCTCGACCATTCGCTGACTTATCTCACGTTTCGCATAAAGCCAAAACTTAGATAATGTTATTAACATGAAGGTTAAACTTATATCATCTTTTATTTCTTTTATTTATCAATACCTGGTGACCTATTGGTAAGAGACCAGAGGCTTTACTCTATACGAAAAGAAAATCAAAATCAAAATATTCTTTATTCAAATAGTATTTCACAAGGTATATTGAATTGTTAATTTCTGATACCTCCGTTTCGGGACGTATTGTAGCTGTGAACAAGGGGGTTACTCTATAAATACGATACGATATTCCAATGTTCGGATGTTCGACGTCTGGAGTAAGATTTAAAATTTCCACTTCTAAAAATCAATGGATCTGGATCAGGATCAGCCCATATACGTCCCACTGCAGGGCACGGGCCTACTCTACAATCGAGAGTACGATTGAGAGTGGTTAGGCCATATAGTCCACCACGCTGGCCTAGTGCGGGTTGGCGGACTTACATAACATATAAATTCTTATGAATCGCTATGGTATGCAGGTTTCCTCACGATGTTTTCCTTCACCGTTTTAGTGCGTGGTGATTGACTGTCAATACACACATGACTCCGAAAAGTCAGAGGTGTGCCCTGGGATTTGAACCCGCGACCACCGTGAACATGCTGGCAGCCGCCTCTGGTCCGTTTACCAACAGGCCACCACGCACTTATCATTATTATACTTATCTTAATATACTTATCATTTTTTCCGAACTTAGTATATGGTTACGGTACGATAGAGGAATCCAACATTTTGTGGAGCATCTAGGCACATTAATGAAGTTGTACGTACGGCGTCCAAACATTCGAAGTTCGTATCGTTTTTATAGAGACCACCCAAGAAACGGCCCAAGAAACTCCTTCAGCAACATATTTCGTTCTTATTTTATGTCCATATAGAATTATAATGGTTCATATCTAGTCTGCTGAACATAGGCCTCCCCCAATGATCTCCACAATGACCTGTTGGAAGAGGCCTATGTTCAGCAGTGGACTTCCTGTGGCTGATATGATGATGATGATGATGATATCTAGTCACAAATAATTTCAGTGTATAAAATTACAATATCAATTATTACAATAAAAAAAACGATTATTCGGATATCCTTGTTAAACTATGAATGTGCCTCGGTACTCTACAAAATGATGGAATCCTCTATCGTTCGTCGGAACGATAGGCTAAGTTCGGAGAGACTGATAAGCATCATAGAGAATAGTAATGATTTTTAGAAGTGGAAAACGTATAATTTACTTCGAACGTCGAACTTTCGAATATTCCAATTTAGTTTCAGAACATAGTAGCCCCCCAGACGCGACTGAACACGTTCATGGTAGCTGTGGGTTCAAATTCTAGGGCAAATTCAGAGGAATCTCTGACTTTTCAGAGTCATGTTTGTACTCTGACGGTGAAGGAAAACATGGGTTGATATTTGATATAGATACAGATTTATTTATCTACCTGTATCAGTTTAGTGCGTGAGCCTTTTCAAGAATACATGACTGAATAGTAATTTGCTCATACACTATGGTCAGGCGTATTGGTGAGCGAAGTACCGCAGACAACTCACTAGTGGCGCTGTTGCTCGTCATTAGGCCGCCATATGCTACTGTCCTGTGATAAGGCCTTTTCATCGCCATTGGGTTGGTCTTAAGCTTTGCGTTCTTCTGCCTGATTAAGGCTTTTTTAGTACTGTTGTTCATTGTTTGGCACAAAAGGGATCTTTCAGGCACATTCACTCACATACTTCGTATAGACGTTTTGGTATAGGTAAATATATTGCAAATGTTGCGTATAGTGACATCTTGTGGCACAAGTTTGAGCTATTTAGGAAAGCCTCCGTGTCCCGGTTGGTTAGACGCCGTCTTTGAAACAGAAGGCCGCGGGCTCTATCCCTGCACTGAGACAAATGTTTATATAAACCACAAGCATTTGTTTCGGGTCTAGGTGTTTGTGAGATCGAAAAGTCTCTCGTACTTCCTCATACCCACGACAAAAAAACTCGATCTTAGTGTGGGGTCTGGTTCTGGACTATGTATGTATGTGACCTTTAGATGTATTTATTTATTTATCATTTGCTTCTGCGCTCTATGAACTTCTTTAACAGAATGTAGAGAACATTCTGAATTTCGAATAATTAACTAACCATTTATCTTTCAGAATTCCCGTTATCAATGGAAAACATTCCTAGGCAGAAGAGTTTCGCCTGTCTCTCATTGAAAATTGGATGTATATTGACAGCTTTAATTATAATTGTAAGTACCAGACTGTAACATCAACAATATCTTCAACTACAGATATGAACACAGGTCTTCTCCAAGAATATCCAGGCAATTCTGGAAGGCGCTGGAATTTTCATTGTCCACTAAATATTCAACTTAATTTCATTTTTTTTTTCCTTTTAAAATACAATTTCGTGATTTCAGAACATAATATATGGCAAACACATTCGTATTAGAATTGTTTTAAATCATAAGGATACATGCCACCCCTAGCGGATGGTGAAGGAATCCAAATAGATATTGAAATTAGTATTTTGCTCATATCACCTGTCCATAATTCTATTCCTTAAAATCTTCTAGAGCGTTCTTCAAACTTCGAAGTGACCAAAAATAATTGACTATGAACCTTATTCTCCTGTTTTCAGTTATACTCCGTGCTAGCCCTAGCACAATGCACAGCTACCCTGGGCGCCATGGCTCCTACGCTCACCTTTGAGGACTGGGAGACCATGGCCAACTTCGGCACCCTCGTGGTTGTCGTCATCATTCACTGCGTCACTCTATTCTTCACTGCTATTATGCTGGTCGGAACTCTAAGGGTAAGTTGGAATTTAAGTTACTACTATGTGTTTGTACTACTATTGGTTTGTTTCTTTTCAAATGAGTATCTTCTTCAATTTTCATTAAAGATTTGTAGCATGTTGTGACTGGATTTGCGACTTTTGCTCTGAAGTATTGATGACTCCTCACAAGTTCCCGCATCCACTCTAATTAAAAAAAGCATGTTTGTGTACAATATCAACTCATTTTAAAACTAAAATGTGATCAATTCAACTTTAGTACCCTTATACGTGTTTCCTGGCATTCCCATTTACCGCCACGTACCCTACGTTTAAATTTATGACTTCTCACTTGTCTAAAGACATAAATTGAACTCCATCCGATTTTTGTCTTTTCAGGAGAAACCACATCTAATGCGGCCGTGGTTGATCTGGACGTCGGTTCAAGTGACTGCTTACGTACTCATGTTCGTATTCTCGACTACTATGAACATGATCAACCAAATGATGGAGGCTTCCTTGCTCTTCTACGCGATCGAGTTCTTGGGACTCTGTGAGTATCTCATGATGACAAGAATCAACCATATCTGTATCTCTATCTGTCCAAATACGTACACCTCTACAATCCAGAATATTTGACGATTGAGAGGAGCTAGGGCATAAAGTCCACTACGCTGGCCTACTACAGGTTGGCGGACTAATCAATCACATACAAGGAAAATTTAAGGCTAGCTGGACAATTTATGTCTCAGGATGGCGTATTCAAGATGTTGCTTGGTTATACTACTGTTCATGAGCAGTCGTATTGCTTATCATCAGGCGAACGGCATGCTGGTCTCGCCATTGCAGTAAATAAAAAATAAACGAAGTAAAACGCCAAGCTTGAAATTGATCCAATGTTATATATCCATCTAATATGTCGGAATGCTAAAATAGGGCTTAGTGGTGTTCAGGTGCGCCACTAGTAAGAGGATACAGCGCTCACCAAACTACGCTCTGCCTAGCATATGAGCAAATCTTTCTTAATTACCTCTCCATAGCGGAATATTGAAAAAGTTTATGTCCTACATTGGAGCAAAGGCATTCGAATGGATCATGAATGGACGTTTTTTTTTATTACAATGAATGGCGAGACGAGCCAGCCGTTCGCCTGATGGTAAGCGATACAACCGCTCATAAACAGTAGTAAAACCAAACAACACCTTGAATTACAAAGCAATGCTCGGCATTCCACTGCGCTCGCCATCCTGAGACATAAGATGTAAAGTCTCAATATGTCCAGTACTTACTCTGGCTACAATGTCTCTCAATCCGAAACAGTGCATTAAAACTGCTGTTTGGAGGGAGAAATAGACATTGCGGTGGTACCTACCCAGGCGGCTTCTCACATATGAGACACCTGCCACCAGTAGGTCGTCTCAGCATTCATTAAAAAAAAAACTTTTCTAAAATAAAATCTTTTCTATCCCCAGTGGTTCGGTTCTACATGCTGATATTGGTGGCGAGTTACTACAAGGATTTGGAAGAAGACTATGAGTACTGCGAGCGACTCAAAGTGATGGACAACGACCAGTGGTACAACTCCGCTTAATGTTATGGAATCGTCTTATGTAAATCGAAGTTATTTTTGTAAACTAAGGTCATTATAGTTTGAGACGCCAGGCAGCTTTACATTTTAAACAAGATAATTTTAATAATGGTATTGTAAGACAGAGGCAGGAAATTATACAAGATATGGTGATAGGCTCGAAGCGATGGGCGGAACATACAAGGCGAAATGTGGGTGTCCTGGTAGCACCTTTGCCTACCCCTTCTGGGAAAAAGACGCGAGTCTATGTATGTATTTATGTAAAACTCTACAGGGGTTTAAGAACGTTAGGTTAGGTTAGGTTATAATTTTTTATTTATGAAGCATAGCTATGTATATAGTAGTTATGTATAGAGTCATTTGTGTAGTTACTGACTTCTTTGACTATTTCTGGCAACGTAAATAAGCACTGTTGTGATTCGGTACACTTGTTTTAATAGCTCTTATTAAATTTAAACATTGCAAAAATGATGATTGGCGTCCCTACAATTCATTAGCAACTTAGTTATTTTATGAAAATTAGATTTATTGTGATAAAAACATTAATAGGTACGTAGAGTGTATTTTAATTTTTGGGAACAACAAGAGACTTGTATTTTTGTGGGCTTAGGAATATATCAGTGTGTGTTCACAAAATTTCAAAATAACTTTATACAGGATATATTAAGACTGCAACCGGAAACGAAGCCGGGTGGTAGTTTTAGTGATTTAAGACATAATGCTTGTTGCAAAAAAAAACAAAAGCGTTTATTTGTTTTTCTAATGTCGAATTTGCGTAGTAAATACATATGGTAAGCGAAAACTATGGATTTACCACCGACACAAATAAAAAATCACAAAAAATAAATTCGCGTTTCTTTGCGATTTTTTTTAGTTGCATTGTGTTTGTAGTCACTAAAGCTACCACCCGGCTTTGTTTTCGGTAGAAGTGTTGATATGCGCTGTATCGTTAAACATGCTGTGTAATATATATGTATCTTAGGGTTTATTCTGCTAGTCTTTAATTCGTCCAAATATTTAGTAAATATAAAATTTTTGTATTATGTAAAAATAAAAATGGTGAAATAAATTTTATATTACTAAACAATTTATTTGGTATAAATTTTGTAACACTTTATAAAATACATTTTACTAAAAATATAATAATATTTACATTTCCTTACAAACTAGAAACACATTATTTTTGCGCGATATTCACTATATCAGCTTTTTTGCGCGTAAAATATAAAAAAAAATATATACAGGGTATATCAAGACTGCTACCGAAAATGAAGCCGGGTGGTAGTTTAAGCGACTTCACACATAATGCAACAGAAAAAGTTGCAACAAAAAGCGACATTTTTTTTGTTATTTTTTTCCTTAGGCCACATTTGGGTGGTAAATAATTTTTTTTCCTAAAATAATAGTGTATACCCTTTTATTTATAAATACTCTAAGGTATAAAAGAATTTAAATTATTTAGCAAAAACTATGGATTTACCACCAAAAAATGACGATATTTAATAAATCATAAAAAATAATTGTCGCGTTTCTTTGCGAAATTTTTAGTTGCCTTGTTTTTGTAGTCACTAAAACTACGACCCGGCTTCGTTTTCGGTAGCAGTCTTGATATACCCAGTATATGTTAAAAATTTAGAGAATTTCAAAACGCTTACAATAACGAGATTTTTCACATTGGTCCATTAAAACCATTTCTATTTTGTTCTGAATTATTACATCGATATTATTAACTCAAATGCTTAGGCATAGGCCACCTTTTATTTAAAGAGTTTCATTTATTCGTTTACTCCATAAGGGTAACATTACATATCACTATGTTTAATAAAATCTACTTTAAGTTAAAGGCACTTGCTTCACTTTACTGTTTTTTAAGAAAAAATTTCTCCAGAGAACATTAATAGCACTCCATTAAGTACCACTTAAGTTGGTCCCAAATTGTATGTACCTATATTTGCAGGAGCCAGTCGTAAGGGCTGCTATATAAACTGTTCTAAAAATATAACCTAGCACCGTCATAAAAAGCTACAAAATATATCACCTCGTATTTATTTCAATATTATTCTATATTGTGTTCTATATATACTGATCTATTGTAATTTATAAAAATATACCACTTTCTCGTGGGTGTCACTTAAATCTATTTTTCTTAATTATTAGGCGGGATCCCTGTCTCTTGTATATTTGACTGAACCATCCCTCTCCATCTTCACAATGGCGTTCCAAATATGGATTACCAGGTAGATTTGTAGCACTGGAAAAAACAACACCAAGTTTAAAATACATTTTTATTTTTGTGTAAGGACGATTTTGTATCAGCGCCATCTATAAGTTCAAAGAACTAATATGAAACGATTGTAACACTATCTATATTATACTTCAATTATGCCATTATACCATTTGCCTGGATTACAATATGTTGATCCCTTCTCTAGAACTCTTTTTATATGGTTACCACATAAAAAGAGTTATACCACATTGTGGTAGAGCAACATTGCGGTTTTGGGACTTCAGAATAAATGAATCAGCTCGTCTAGGATAGTGATGTGGCAACATATAAAACTAAAAGAATAGATGTGTGACTAACTAAAAGACGAAGACTAAAAGAGTGGTTTATGAACGTCGGTAACTGACTATCAGGTGAGCTATTAACTCGTTTTCCGAGCCCATGGAATGAAACACATATGGAATAGTTTTCTGTCGCACTTACTTAGTTGTAAAAGCACAAGGAACACTTCGCTGGCAGACTCCTTGGTGATGAACGCCAAGCTGTATATGAACCCGATGATTGAGAACACGATCTCGAAGTACAGGTACACTTTCATCATCAGCACATGTTTCTGAAAAGAATGGAGGATGTTCAATTTAGTACTGGGACAAACCATAATTTTTAACCGAGTTCAAAAAAGGTGGAGGTTCTCAATTTGACGGTATGTTCTTTTTTTATACGAAGACAGTGGTTGTACCCAACTTTTAAGGCTTTTAGAAAAGATACAATTGGAGTTGAGTCTTAGGTTTGGTCTCCCAACAAAAAAATGTTTTCAGTGCCATACGCTTCTCTAATATTTGCTCTATGTCTGAATGGGGAAAATGTAATCTTGTAAATTGTTATCGATAATAGATGGACATATTCTAACAAAGGACTATGAGTTAAGTTAAAGTATGAGTTTTGTTTGTTGTTTTAAATTTTGGCTTATAAGTAATATTACAGACAGAAAAATACAGACGTATAATAAATCTAAAATGATAATTAATAATATACCAACCTTATGTAGCGCTACAATGAAAGTAATGGTCATCACAGTTTCAATTACTAAGGCGACTGTGTCGATGATGAGTCGAGCGAACTCCGACCCGATCTCCGCTTGCTCTGGCGCTGAGGAGTTCCTTATCAGCGATATGTAGAGGGATAGGAATGACGTCACCACTAGCGTGAGGATCTGAAAAAAACGAAATTACTTATTTTAAAAAGGAATTCCGCGTAATTTAAAATTGTTTTTAGCGCCATTGTACGATTTATGCAATATAAACCGTACATAGCAACTCGCCGCGTACCTACAGTTGCGCGGCCGAGTCAGCATTTTACGCTACCACGTCATTTTTATTATATTCATATATTAGTTCACCTAACGCCATCAGGCAATTAACATATCGTATAACTTTTAACTAAACTCTTTGTGAACTCCAATAAACAAGTAATCGTGAAGTGGTCGTTTAACTCAACCTACAACAACATTAAAGGATTGTGTGGTACACACCATACATCTTTTTGGTCCTTCGATTTGAACTAGTGACCTTTGGATCGTCATTCACGCAACTTTAACATCAATCAAGGTAGTGTGAAGTGTATTTCCGATTACGAAAGCGAATCGGTTCGGCTGGCCTTCCACAAGCGGACCTCCCCAGTCGAATTGAGAAGGCGCATATTTCGTGAGAGGGATATAAGTCGTACTACCAAAACTATCCTACAACAAAAGCAGAAACTTACAACATGAGCAGTGTACAGGATCTGTTAACAAACCAAGAGCAATTGGTGGAAGCGATAGAACAGCTTCTCCGTAACTTCAAAAAAGATTCAGCTGAACGAAAATCTCCAGCTTATATCAAAAAACGTGTGGAAACTCTAGACGCCTATTGGGCGGAATTCCAAGCCAACCATACAGCATTGTGTGATTTTGAAGAACGCAATTTTCCATATTTCTCGGAAGATCATTATAGTCAAACTGAACTATTATACAACGAAACTCGGAGAACCTTTATTTGCGGGGAAAACCCACAGAAAAGACAAAAATCTCCAGTAAACCCAGCTGTACGTATAACAAAGCCTCAACAATCGAGTGTATCTCAAGCTTATCAAGAATCTGTAAAAACTATTTCTCAAGGTAACGCTAGCAAAACTGAAGAAATGCTGCGTAAACAAAAAAGCAATTTCAAGGCATTTGCGAAGACTCTGGCAAATATTAACACCGATAATATTAACGAAAGGTGGGAATTTGAAGACACATTGAAGAACCTTGAATCGAGGTGGAAGGCCATCGACACTCTCTATTGGGAAATCGATGCCGAAAATGTTACCGGAGACGAAGATAACTACGAAGAAATGGTTGAAAACTGTGAACGACAGTATAATGCAATGAAAAGAACCATAAATACTAGAATGTCATCGGCTGCTTATCAGAAAACCTCAACACCACAGATGGAAATACCGACCTTTAGTGGTCATTACCAAAATTGGACATCATTCAAAGACTTGTTCAATGAAGCAATACACACCAACCCATCCTTGTCCAGCGCCCAGAAAATGCAACATCTGAAATCGAAAATCAGGGGTGAAGCTGAAAGATTGGTGCAACACTTATTAATTAGTTCTGACAACTATCAAGTCTGCTGGGACATTCTCAATAATCGGTACAACAACCAAAAATCAATATTCAATTCTCATATGGATATTATTTTGAACTTACCAACAGCACAGTACCAAACTTACAGAGCCATAAAACATATACACGACACAGTTAATGAGAACCTTAATGCAATCAAGGCCCTCGGTGTGGACGTTTCTACGTGGGATCCAATGTTAGTGCGTGTTATCTCGCATAAATTGGACACTGATACCTATGACAGCTACGTTGATTCCTTGAAAAAACCCCGTGAATTACCCAATTTATCGGAATTCATGAATTACTTAGAGCGGAAATTTACTTCCATGGAAGGCGCACGCCGCAAATTAGAGCGACCATGTCAAGATAATCAAAAAAGTCGTAGTACTTCATCTAACCAGCAATATGCATATAAAGCATTCAATACAAACCAGAACGTGTATTCGAAAAATAAATCATTTAAAAATCATAACACAACATTAAACAAGACAAGGAATGCGCCAAGTAACATAAAGTGCCCAATATGTAAAAATGATCATGGATTATTCCATTGCAACGAGTTTATTAAGCTACATTTGGACGAACGGAATAAAATTGTTATAAAACACAATTTATGCAAAAATTGTTTATTCAACCACAAAGGCAAGGAATGCAAGTCTGAGAAACGATGCCGCCAATGTAACGCACACCATCATACGCTACTACATAATTCGTTCGACAATGTTTCGCCTAGCAACAACAACGAAAAAACTAACTTCGAAAACACTCCAATGGCAAGCAGCCACGTGTCTTTAGAAGATTTATCTGAGACACTTTTGGCCACTGCTATGGTCAAGGTAAAGGCAAGCGATGGCTCGGAGTTCACGTTACGAGCCCTAATAGATCAGGGATCGCAAATATCCCTTATAACCGAAAACGCTGCGCAGATACTCGGGCTACCCCGACAGAGGTGTAAGGGAGTAATTTTCGGAGTCGGCGCGCAACAGAATAATTGCAAGGGTGCGTTGACTATACAATGCTCCGCTGTGAATAACAATTACACTTTATTCACAGAAGTGTACATAATGACGAATTTGAATAACAATCTACCTAACCGATCATTCCCGAAACCTTCAACTTGGGAATATCTGAAAGGCATCCAACTAGCTGATCCCGACTTTAACATCAGCAGGCAGATTGATTTGCTACTCGGAGCGGATGTCTACTCTAACATCATACTAAGCGGCATAATCAAAGGAGAGGAAACACAGCCCATTGCTCAACAAACGCAGCTGGGCTGGATACTCTGTGGCAACATGAGGTCATATCAATGCAATGTCATTTTGAATAATTTAGAGGACATTCACAGATTTTGGACCATAGAGGATGTCCAGGAAAGTTCACCAATGTCGTCACAGGACTTACTATGCCTTAATCAGTACAAAACTGAAACAAAACGTCAGCAAAACGGTCGATATGTCGTACGACTACCGCTACATTCCGATATTAAGGAGAAACTGGGAGAATCAAGACGTAGAGCAGCGGCACAATTTTTGCAACTTGAAAGGAAATTTAATACATCCCAGAACATGGCAAAGGATTACAAACAATTCATGTCGGAATATTTACAATTAAATCACATGAAATTATGTCAAAGTAACATGAAACCAAGCTATTATTTACCGCATCACTGTGTGCAACGCGCGGAATCTACAACTACAGGACTGCGTGTCGTATTTAATGCGTCATCGAAAACGACATCGGGAATAAGTTTGAATGATATGATGTATAGTGGGCCAAATTTGCAAACAGATTTAATGCAGATTATTTTAAAATGGCGAATATACAAAATAGCCTTTACAGCTGACATTGAAAAAATGTTTCGGCAAATTTTATGTCACGAAGACGACCAACATTATCAAAAAATACTGTGGAGAGATTCTCCCAACCAATTAATTCAAGAATATAATTTAACGACTGTGACATACGGAACAAAAGCGGCTCCTTTCCTCGCCATGATGACGCTTAAACAACTCGCCAATGACGAAAGACATAATTACCCTGAAGCTGCGGCTGTTTTGGAGACTTCATTCTATATGGATGACTTACTCTGCAGCTGCGATGACCTTGAACAATCAAAAAAGTTAAAAACCGACCTCATTAGTTTACTCAAGTCAGGTGGATTTAATTTGAGAAAATGGTCATCCAACTTTTCCGTATTGCAAGGATTTAACGACACATCTTCCGAAACATATGACTTTCGTCACCAAGACTCAAGAAAAACATTGGGATTACGGTGGAATCCAAACGAAGACAGTTTTACTTTCCAATTGGTGATCGATAACAAATCAACCAATCCTGTAACAAAACGAACTCTGCTTTCCGAAATCTCGAAGATTTTTGACCCATTGGGTTGGCTAAGCCCTGTAACAACTAAACTGAAACTGATATTCCAAATGGTGTGGAAAGTACAATTACGATGGGACGACGAAGTGCCTGAAACAATAAACAAAGAGTGGTCAAAAATCAAGTCGGAATTAACTGAAATCAATCAACTCCAAATACCCAGGTGGCTACAAATAACAAAAAAAGACGATATCGAGTTGCACGGGTTTTGTGACTCATCGGAAAATGCCTACGCATGTGTCATATACTGCAAGGTTAAAAAGAGTCCCACGAAGACAGTTATCGTTGCAGCAAAGTCAAGGCTCGTACCTGCAAAGAAAATGATTTCATTACCCAGACTCGAACTATGTGCTGCATTACTATTATCTACGTTAATGAAAAAAATTATAGAATGTCTTGAATCAAACCAGAATATAACACTAGTAGGATGGTCTGACTCTACTGCCGTCCTAGGCTGGATCCAAGGCGATTACAGTCGCTGGAAGCCGTTTGTGTCCAACAGAGTCAAGAAGATCATAGAATCGATGCCGCCAACATGCTGGCATTATGTTAAATCATCAGATAATCCAGCAGACTGCGCAAGTCGCGGAATATTACCGAAGCGGCTCAAGGAACATAATCTGTGGTGGCACGGTCCGGAGTGGCTGTCCACTTATCAACCTAAAAAGGAAACAAATAAATTATATGAAACGAACGAAGAGTTAAGAAAAATACAAACAAACGTCACCACACAACGTCACACGTATGACGTCATCGGTGACATACTTACCAGACATAGCTGCATTAATCGAGTTACTCGAATTATTGCATGGATATTACGTGTGGTGTCACGTAACAAACATCAGCTGCCGAAGTATTTAACATTATCTGAAATAAAACATGCTATGTATATTGTAATAAAATACGTACAAGAATTGTCCTTTGAAAATGACATCTCAAATTTGCAACAGAAAAAGGAAGTGCACCGGAAAAGCAAACTATTATCCCTTAACGCATTTATTGACAAAACAGGACTTCTCAGAGTGGGAGGAAGATTAAAAAATGCGACCATCGACGAAGATCAGAAAAATCCTATCATAATTCCACATGAAGGACACTTTACCGAACTATTGATTGACCATGCTCACAAAACAACATTCCACGGTGGAGTACGCCTAACATTGGCCAATTTACGAAAAAAATATTGGATAATCGGTGGAAACAGGGCTGTCAAGAAACGAATATATAATTGTATAAAATGCCGTAGACATAACCCTATTCAACAAACACAGCTGATGGGAGACTTACCGGCGCCTCGATGCAACTTGATACGACCGTTTTATAACACAGGTGTTGACTACACCGGGTACATCGATATTAAAAGAAATAAAGGTCGAGGCGTAAAAACAACAAAGGGATATGTTGCTGTTTTTGTGTGTATGGCCACGAAGGCAGTACACCTGGAACTTGTCTCAGATCTTACATCCTCAGCTTTTCTCTCAGCCTTGAGAAGATTAGCTGCCCGTCGAGGAACGCCACGTCACATATACAGTGACAATGGCACTACTTTCGTCGGAGCCAACAAAATCTTGAAACAAGAGATAATTAATATGAAGACAACACTTGACCCAGAATTCTTCTCAGCTATCACAGATATGGAAATCGAGTGGCACTTTATCGCACCACTGTGGCCAAGCGCAGGAGGTCTTTGGGAAGCTGCGGTGAAGAGCCTAAAGTATCACCTGCGCAGAGTCATCGGAGAGCAGAAACTCACTTACGAAGAGTTTTCTACACTTCTGGCACAAATCGAAGCTTGCCTCAATTCCAGGCCTCTCTTAGCACTTACGGAAGACTCTGACGACATAAATTATTTGACGCCGTCGCATTTCCTCTCAAGTGGTCCTAATTTAACTATCATAGAGACTGAGACTGATGAACGAACACGCTGGCACCTCGTCCAAAAAATCTTCAGGGATACGTGGAAAAGATGGCAGTCTGAATATTTATCTAATTTATTACCTCGAAGCAAGTGGCAACGAGCACATCAAAATATGAACATTGGCGATATTGTCATCATCCATGATGCCAATCCTACTGGGAAGTGGAGTCTAGGAAGAGTCATCGATATACACCCAGGGAAGGATGGATACATACGCGTAGTCACCATCAAGACGAAAAGTGGAATTTTGAAACGCCCAATCACTAAACTATCGAAGCTGCCTATAAAAGAACAAGATGAAAACAAGGAAACACCAACTCCAAATGTGGCAGAACAAGTTACACAACTAAAAGAGCCTAAAAGAAGAAAAAGCAAAGGATCATGCAATTTGATATGGGCCATCATATCGATTTTATCAATCGTGTGTCCTGCCCGGTGTAACTACAGCCTAAGCCATCTAAATATAAACCAAAGCGTTTACTTCGACAAGTTCAAGGACATGCATATTGTTCGCGATGAATGGAAGCTAATCGTGTACTATGACATGAATCCCTATTGGAGAGGTATCGAAATACTTAAAAACTACATCACCAGCTTAGATGAAACGTGCTCAAATTCAAGGAAGATCAGCCAATGTGACGTCGTCTTACTTCAACTACGTCACGGTTACTCAGAATTGGCCTACTACAGTGATTTGTTACTCAGTCAACAAAAACGTCATAGACAACGCAGAGGCCTTATCAATGGAGTTGGCTACCTAGCGAATAGCTTGTTCGGCATCCTTGATGAACAATTTGCTGCTAAATATGAAAAGGATATAAACTTAATAAAGGAGAATGAGAACCACCTGACACAGTTACTGAAAAATCAGACATCGATTGTGGAAGCAGAAAATAACCTACTGAAAAGAGTACAGGAAATAATCGAGAAACAACACAACATGTACAATAATCAGCTAGCCGAACTTGAAAAGACTAACAATGTGATTGCGACTGAAGTCAAAAACATTATGATAGTTAACCATATTACTTTCATGTCTATAATCGCCAACAACATTCTTCTAAACATGAAGAATCTGCAAGAAACGCTGTTGGACACTATAACAGAAGTTCACTATGGAAAGTTCAATATTCATCTCTTAAGCCCTGAACAGCTCAAGGCAGAACTGAACCTTATATCTGGACTACTATCCAAGGATTCAAGCCTTCCTATAGACAACATACAGACGGATCTGCCTAAACTGTATCATTTAATAAGAATGAAGGCACGAATGACGATTAAATATTTTATATTTGAAATCAAAATTCCATTAGTGACCCGAGACAACTACGAGATATACAAACTCGTCGCTGTTCCACTTCAAACACAGCAGTCAATGATCAGTATTCTGCCAATCGCCAGCCACGTAGCTATAAACCTGCAAAAGGATTCGTACATGCCACTATCCGAGAATGATCTACGTATGTGTCTACCCTACAACACGAATAGTCTTATGTGTCCGTTGAAACAACCGATTTACCACTTGAAAGCCGATGATAACTTATGTGTCAAAAAAGAGGCAACAAATCGGTGTGAAACCAAAATATCATTATGCGCGGACATGTGGACACAGCTTAACAAACTAAATACGTACCTGTATTTTTGTTGCGAACAAAGAACAATTAAAATCATCTGTGGGACTCAAATTACAGTCGAGCAAGTCAGCAACGCTGGTATTATCATCCTCGCGGATGGCTGCATCATCAAGGGCGAGGCATTAACCATTTATTCGCACATGCAGCAAGACAACTACCTGACCTTACAACCAGATGTTGACAAGGTCATCATACCGCCTATCAACAAAATATTCAATCTGTCTATACCAAGACAAAGCATCAAAACAGCTAAAGAATATAGAGTCAAGTCTTACGATACATTGCAGAATGCTATTGATGAACAGATTGAACAGCAAAAACGGGCAGAAGCGAACGGTGTATCATACAACTACATTTCTTCTCATGACGTGCACCAGTATGTGGTATTATATCTGCTAGCCGGCAGTGCCCTTATCGCAATCTCTACTTACCTGTGGTGCCGTTGCCGAACACAGTGCTCGGCGACGCTTCCTGTCTCGTCTGCTGATAGCCGTGAACCTGTCAGATCTGTTGAAACTGCCCGACATGTTGAACCTGATATACCACTCACGCAACTACGTCGCGACGCGTCTACTAGAGACGCTCTGGCCTCAAGATCAAGCCACACGTACGCCTGCGTCAACACGGCCACGTCACCAATAATCCGAAGACCGTTCAGTGAAAGTGATAATTAAATGTTTAACTGTATGATATTCTAGAGACTTAAGTTGAAATTTTGTTAATATTGCCTTATTATCTCATTTATATCATGTCATCTCGCCCTAGGGAATATGTACGATTTATGCAATATAAACCGTACATAGCAACTCGCCGCGTACCTACAGTTGCGCGGCCGAGTCAGCATTTTACGCTACCACGTCATTTTTATTATATTCATATATTAGTTCACCTAACGCCATCAGGCAATTAACATATCGTATAACTTTTAACTAAACTCTTTGTGAACTCCAATAAACAAGTAATCGTGAAGTGGTCGTTTAACTCAACCTACAACAACATTAAAGGATTGTGTGGTACACACCATACAGCCATCTAGTTTAATATTAAGTAAATGATTATTTTAGTTTGGTAGACGAAGTATAGATGGCGTTACGAAATGTTAAGTCTCTTTGTGGCAATAATTACTGGTCAGCGGAAGTGATTGCGTATACACTTCCTGTTATTCACTTACTTGCAGTTATGAATGAATATAAATAATCCCTGTCTAGAAACCTGTGGCAAACTACCTACTTTTAGATGCAGTCCAAAACGTTTTTGAAATTATGTAAATATTAAAATTAAATTACATATGATGAGGTAAAGATAATTAATCACATCAATTAATTCGGTATTATAAATTAAAAAAAGAATATTTACGGGATAATATTTTTTCACGATGATGTGATTTTTATGTTTTTGTTATTTAAATTACGGCAGTGAAGGAAAATCAACCAACGGAGAAAACTTGCTATAATGCTAATTATTTAAAAATGGTATAACTATCCATCTTTAGTTATTTTAGTTTATGTTTTAAGTTTCATCATCAACCTCAGAAAGGTCACTACATAGGCTTCCCCGGAGGTTCTTCACGTTTTATTTAAGTATTCATAAGGGCCGAAACTGCGTTAAGCGGGCGCCCGCGACGGGCAACCGTCGCGCGTCTCCTCGCGTGGACACGCGGGCGGGCTCCGTGAGAACGCGACGGTCCCCGTCGCGGGTACCCGTCGCGTCGCGGAGACCGGATTTACGCAGTGTCGCTGGTTCAATTTTAAAGGTGTGCATGTACAGTCGTGTCAATGGAGAGCTTAATATATTATTACATAGCAAAACGACGACTAGCAAAAAAAAAACGACAGCCAGGAAGGCTGTTTATTGAATTTAGGTTGCTAGGCGGAGAATTTGTTGTAAAGTTCAGTAAATTAAGAGAAAATGAAAACTCATTGTACAAATATTTTAAATGTCTATGGCGAATTATCTTCGAAACTGGAACCATATTTGATGGTCAACAACTTAAGGGTAAAATCTGTATCAGTCATATCACCAACGGAAAGGCTGGCAATAACATTGCGCTAAGTAAAAAATATTTATTTTTGCTCAAGTATATTCATCACCATCATCATCTCAGCCACAGGAAGTCCACTGCTGAACATCGGCCTCCCCCAACGGTCTCCGCATCGACCTGTTGAAAGCAGCCTGCATCCAGCGACTTCCTGCAAATGTAGCCAGGTCATCCATCCACCTTGTAAGCGGGCGTCCGACATTTTGCTTGCCTGTACGTGCATGGGCGTAGCCACGGTGGGGCAGAGTGGGGCGCTTGCCCCACCCTGGCTTTGACCTGTCAGGTACCTATCCAACTCTAAAAAAATAAATTATCTAGGTAAAGTACTAGGCAGGTGAGCAATAACAAAGTATTTAGGATCATTCGAATTATAAACACAGATGCAGGGTGTTATAGAAGAATACCGTGGGTACAGTTTGCTAATTACATATGTTTTAAGACTGCTGCCCCACCCTGATCCCACGGCTGGCTACGATCATGTGTACGTGGCCTCCACTCTAGAACCTTTCGCTATAAATCATCTATAGAATCCTTTGCGCTATGTCGGTGACCTTTATTCTCCTATGGATCTCCTGATTTCTAAGTCGATCTCGTAGGGAAATACCGAGCATAGCCCTCTCGATTGCTCGTTGAGTGACTTTGACCCTTCTAATGAAGTCCAAAGTGAGAGGCCACGTCTCGGTGCCCTATGCCATCACCGTCATGTTACCGCTGGCGGACACCGCGCGCTTTACCGCGCGTGCCCCCGCGACGGTTTCCGACGCACGGAGGCGGGCCCCGCCGCGCGGGTGCGGGACGCGCCTCCCCGTGCGGGACGCCCGCGCGGATCCCCGCGACGGAGCACTTTTGTATGAAACCGCGCACGCGCCCGCTTAACGCAGTTTCGGCCCTAAATTATATTGTTGTTTAGTCTTGTTTATTACAGTGGTTTTGAATCTCAAGGCACACCTCTGACTCTTCGGAGTCATGTGTGTATTCAAAGTCAATTACCAGGCACTATAACGGTGAAGGAAAACATCGTGAAGAAACCTGCAGTCATAGCAATTTTAAAGCATTTCTATGGTATGTAGAGTCCGCCAACCCGCATTAGGTTAGTGCGGCGTGCTGGACTTAGGACTACATGGCCTAACCACTCTCAATCGTGCTCTCTATTGTAGAGGAGACCCGTGCCCTGCAGTGGGACGTTTGGGCTGATACAGAAGACATAAAATTACAGTCATTGATGTATTATACTAGAGCGGACATCGGGAACGAAATCTCTGCGTATTGTGCGTGCACACGGGAACCCAGTGAAGTGAGAGCGAAGATAATGTTACGGCGTAGGCGTGACAGGGACAGAAACAGAAGGAGCGGTATGGTACCGTTCATTTTGTTACAAACATTTTGTTTGCAGTGTCCCCTCTAGTATACTGTCTCAATGATTACAGTTGTTTATTAGTTTATTTTAATGTGTTTTTTTTAATCTCTATTTTTCATCCTGTTTGCGATAACATGGTCGTGATGAAAGCATTATCTTTGACACAATGTTCCCGGAAGTTATCACGTCTTTGTTGACTGATGTTTGATTACAAATGATACAATGAGTTAAACAATAACCTTTATGTGTTCTCGTAGTGTTTACAATTTCTTTAAGCACACCTTATTGTGTTCAGAATCGTTTGCTAATTAGGTCTCGCATTTATGAGAGGCCGCCTTGTTAGATACCACCGCAATGTTTATTTCTCCCGACAAACAGCAGTCGTTCTATGGCCGTGGTTCCTAACCTGGGGGTAATTACCCCCGTGGGGGTAAAACTTGTATTTTGCGGGGGTAACACTGAGCTGGTTATCGTCTTAAGTGAAACAAAACCGAATATCCTTGTAATAAACTTGTAAAAGCGAAGCAGTACCTCGTGGTACTGTGGTGGTATAAAAATGTTAAACTAATAGAAATTTCAAAAGCATAATTATTGGTTATGTGCAATTGTTTTAAGTTTAATAAAGTCTAAGTATAAGGTATTAACACATGTTGTTTGAGATCATCCTTGGGAGGAGGGGTAAAATCAGTCACCCTAGAGGGGAGGGAGGGGTAAAATCAATCACCCTTAGATCATAGGGGTAATGGACCTAAAAAGGTTAGGAATCACGGTTCTATGGTTTATAAAGTCCGCCAACCTATATGGCCTAACCCCTCTCAATAGAACTTTCAATTATAGAGGAGACACGTGCCCTGCAGTGGGACGTATATGGGCTGATACAGTTTTTTACAGGTCTCTCGTATTTGTTAGGCCGCCTAGGTAGGTACCACCGCAATGTCGATTTTTTCCCGCCAAACAGCAGTGTAAATGCACTGTTGTGTTCCAGTTTAAAGCACATTTTAGCCAGAGTAACTACTGGATATAATGAAGCTTTGTAAGATCTTATGTTTTCTTATCTCATGTCTCAGGATGACGAGCGCAGTGGAATGCCGAGCATCGCTTTGTTATAAATTGTGTTGTTTGGCGTCGATACTGTCCATAAGTGGTCGTATCACTTACAATCAGACGAATGGCATGCTTGTTTCGCCATTTTTGCTATAAAAAAAAGATATGTTGTGCAGAGACCAAAGCCATGATTAGTTAAGTAGCCTCTGTGGCGCAAAAATTGACAGCCGGCTGTAAAACGAACGTTCGTGGATTCGAAACAGCGAAGAGACTACTATATTTTTGTTTTAAAAAGCGATACGACCGCCGACTGTTAATTTTTATGCTCGTGTTTTTAGTTTTATATTTTGTTGTGTGTGAATCAAGTGTATATAAATAAATATTTTGTTTACTTCGTTAGTTGATGTTAGCAATTTGAATGCGACTACTGAAAATCTGTGTTATGCTGCTTATGCAACAGCGCAATATGCTGAGTGGTCACCTAAATACCATTACTCATAACCGTATACAAACGGCATAATTAATTACAAATTTTATACAATTAAATTGAAGCTAAATATGATCATTTTATAGTTTTAGGTAAACACATACACCGAAAAAATTTTCGACAGTAGTAAACGAAGTCCTGAGTAGTAGGTATCAGAAACTACGAAAAGTTTTTAAGCTCATATTTCATTACATTTTTCTGTATACATATATCTACATATAAAAACGGCCTCTTGTTTCACAGCCGAATCTATTCAACTGCACCTAGAAATGTTTTAGATTTAATAACTATTTCTTACTGTATTAGTTTAAATTAAAGTGTCGATGCTTACCAAATTCACGTATGCAAAGGCGATGAGTCCCTTTCGTAATGGGAAGCAGAAGCAACATCGTGTCACCACCGGAATCTCCACAGATTCGCATATTTTGTCCCTGAAAAGAAAAACATTAATATTATGAAATTTATTCGCCAACAAAAAAAACTGTTAGGGATAGTTTTAGAGCCAAAACAATGTTTTTTTAAGAAAATAAGTGCTGGTAAAATCGTAATAAGATTGTCAATAAACACATATGAATTAAGGAAAAGCTTAGAGTCGTGAAAGGAGAAAAACATTATTTATTTAAGCAGCAGGGCGAAATCTTTAATAGATTAAAACATCACTGGATGAATACAAAATTAAAGACAATATATTATTATTTATCAATAATAAAAATTGTTGAAACGGAAGCCTAATTAGATGTAATCCCATATTTTTATATTAAAACCGCGTAATTATTAAAGGAAAAGTAAATATGTTTTTTAACCAGTGTTATTGTAATTTCTTGACCTTAATGATCTAAAGTACTTGTTAAATATCTTATCGTGTCAACAAATCATTACAACTTGTTGTTTAATAAAATATAATCGATAAATCTGGCTCATTTCTAAGAATCATTTAAACGAATATTTTGATTAAAGATAGAAATTAATAACAAAGTTGTTGATGACATGTGTAATGTGATATAGATAGACTCACTGAAACAGAGAATATGGTCTGAAATTTTAAAATATTAAAATTTGCAATTTTTTTATTACTTACATATACATAAATAGATTATCTACTATTTTTTTGGCGTCCGAGTGCGTACTTGTCAAGCTGTTTTTATATTATTGGGAACAGTTTTCTCTATTCACCTTCAAATATATTGTTGTTTATAAACAAAACATAATAAATATCTCAAACAATGCGTTAAACAGATGTTTTTAAATTTTAATTTTAGTTCCAAATTTCGCCATATACCAATAGATTTTAAATGAATCATAAATATATTAGAGAAAAACTGTTTGGAAATCTGAATACTAAGAGTCCTTCAAAAGAATTTTAAGGGTAGAATCTACCAATACCACAGACTAGCACGGTAGAGTAAAAGGGGCTACTTCTGAACCTTTTCAACTGCCTCGGTGGCTTAGTTGTACTACGGTACGTTTACAAACCTGCGGTCTCGAGTTCGAATTCCGGATTGGGCAAAGTGATACTGGATTTGAATTTGTGCCCGATATGGCGATAGGCTCGCCTCCCATCACAACGTGAAACGGAATTAACAAAGTGGAATGTGGGTGTCGTGGCACCTTTGCCTACCCCTTCTGCAGAAAGGGCGTGAGTTTATGTATGTATGAAATATCATCTATGCGCCTCGCTGCTGCACTATTCTTATCTACGTCTGTTCTCTATGGTATAATCAAAGGGCAAGTGCAGAGGAAATTGATATGGAAGTTATCTAGGACTCCGGATGTGTGGGCATTAGTTGACATCCTCCATTCATTTCCTTGATAAAGGATCTTGTGTTCATAAAACCGTATTGGATAACAGTCTAGTCGTGATAAGGACATAACCTAAAAGGTATTATTCATAGCTAAATAATGTGAATGCAAATAGCATATTGTGTTTATAAATTCTTATGAACTTTGAGGAAAGGACCAAGGTTCGATTTAACTGTCAGGCTTTCTTAATTTTTTTGTATCTTATTATTTATACTATCTCAACATAGTTAATATTATGTCACTCGCATAGGTTTTGCATCTCCAAAACTGAATTTGATAGCAAACTGTACATCCAATGCTATATTTTTAATTACCATAAAACTATGTGAAGAACAATGCTATCTAATATATAAGATCAATTTTAAAGAGAATATTCCAAATGAGTGTTTCTGTAAATCATCATAAAATTTAGTTTTGGTTCTTCACGCTTCGTTGACAAAGACCTTCAAGTTTCTTACTGTTAAGTAATGTTTGGAGTGCTCATTACTGGCCTGGGTTACAGCACATGTATACCTGTAGTAGGTAAAATGGCAAAACTACAAAGTAAACTTCTACTTCAGATATTTTTAATATTTAAAATCTTATTGGAAGGTCTCTCATATGTGAGAGGCTGCCTGGGTAGGTACCACCGCAATGTCCATTTCTCCTGTCATACAGCAGTGTAAATGCACCGTTGTGTTTCAGATTGAAGAACATTGTAGCCCGCGTAACTACTGGACGTATTGAGACTTAACATCTTATGTCTCAGGATGGCGAGCGCAGGGGATTAGGGGCACGGAAAGTGCATATGTGCACTTTTGTGTTGATAGGATTTTTGTTACTTTACGTTTTTACTATGCTCCTCAAGTATATAACAGTGCGAACATTTGAACTTTGTTTCGGATCATAAACTACCCCCAGGATCAAACAACTGCGCCACGGCAGTCGTGATTATTCTTGCATTTAGTAAAGCAAAAGAATATCTACACATCCGAAGTTTTGTAAACTTTCCATGACAATAAAATTGGTGTGTGATGAAATGGTCGTGACATAATCAGCTGGGCCATCATTTTTTGTTACAAAAACGTCTGTAATGACCTCCGTTCATATCCTACAAAAACGATTTACAGGACAAAAACGAGAATAAATCGACACAAACAATAAATTTTAACAATTAGTGATCATAAACTCAATACAAGTTGAACAGCATACAAATACAATTTCGCCTTTATAGCCTGAATGGGGTAGGTAGAAATGATACAAGGTGTCACTTAAATATTTTCGAGATTATGTACGTCGCAATATTTTAAATTATGACTGCCTCGGTGGCGTAGTTGTGCTAAGGTACGTTTACAAATCTGAGGTCTCGGGTTCGAAACCCGGATGGGGCAAAGTGGTTTTGGATTTACTATTCATTATCAGGCCGGATTTAGGAATTTGTGCTCGATATGGCGATGGGCTCGACCACTATTACATCGTGGGACGGAACATACAAGGCGAATTGTGCGTGCCCTGGTATCATCTTTGCCTACCCATTTTGGGAAAATGGCGTGAGGTTATGTATGTAATTTACAAGCATCTCCACAATCAAGCATCGTCTCATAGAAACAACCCAATGTAAGATATTTTTAAACCCATTACTATCCGGGAGATGTACAGCTGTGTATAAATAACTGACCTGAATTTCACTCTCCGTTGATAAACTCTTCGTTTTGTTTGTTTGTTCCCATATTTGACTATTCCATACGATAAGGACGGCTATCGTAATACATAACATGTGACCATGATTTTACAGTTGTTTAGTATATGCTTCGGTACCTCAATAGATATTAAGTTGATACTCCTTGTATAATACTAAATAAATAATAATAAATAAATACACCATTTTTTAGTTGATAGTCCCATTGATTATCAATCACCACGCACTAAAACGGTGAAGGAAAACATCGTGAGGAAACCTGCATACCAATGCGATTTATAACAATTTCTATGGTATGTAAGTTCGCCAACCCGCACTAGGCCAGCGTGGTGGACTATATGGCCTAATCACTCTCAATCGTATTCTCGATTGTAGAGTAGGCCAGTGCCCTGCAGTGGGACGTATATGGGCTGATGCAGATACAGAAATACACCCTACCATCCTATACAGCCCTGACCCCCCCTCCTGAATTAAGATCAAAGTACGAGAGACTTTTCGGTCTTAAAAACACCCAGATCATAAGCAAATATCTGTGGTTTGCACTAACATTTATCTCGGTGCGGGGATCGAACTCGCGGCCTCTCGTTTCACAGTCAGCGACTAACCAATTGCGCCACGGAGTGTTACATCGCTATCAACGGCGGATCCAGACGGAGGTCATGGGGGTCATGACGCCCCCTGGGCAGGCTCCAGATTGACAGAATGTATTTATTATCTTGTTGATAAAATTTATAAGTATAATAAATTGTATGTATGTCGATAAATAATATAAAAAGGTGTGTGTAACAACTTTAAAAAAATAATTACTACGAATTCGAGTATTGAAATTGTATCCAGTGTCCTGACAAGACAATAGTATGACCCCCTGGGCTTGAAAGCTGAATCCACCCTTGATGGCTATCAAGTAAAATACTACGTGCATCACTACATATTTGTACTAACAGACAGGTTTGTGGTCTCAATGTTGACATGGAAAAAACATCAATATCAGTACAAAGTTGCTAGATATGGCATAACATACAAACATGAAATAATTGCTTATAACTGCGTATCTACTGGAGCAAAGATGTGTAGAAATCACATTCATTATTTTTTTTTATAGCAATGAATGGCGAAATGATCATGCCATTCGGCTGATGGTAAGCGATACAACTACTCATGGACAGTAGTAACGCCAAATAACACCATGAATAACAAAGCAATGCTTGGGCTTCCACTGCGCTCACCATCCTGACACATAAGATGTTAAGTCTCAATACGTCCAGCTATAATGTCCTTCAAACTGGAACACAAGAGTGCATTTACACTGCTGTTTGGCGGGAGAAATACACATTGCAATGGTACCTACCCAGGCGGCCAGTCCCATATGAGAGGCCTATCAGTAAATATGTATGATTGATACCAACACATCTCTACGCTCCGCTTCTTTGCCCTTGCGTGGAAACATAGCCTTTTTACACACATTCTTTTAGTCTGTTAACAGTTTTAAATTGAGTCTACAATTAAAGAAATATGCCTTTTCATAGTATCGCTAATAATATATTTGATCCCTATACCGATACTGCTTAAAATTCATTATAGCGTTTTTATGATTTGTCCTAAAAAGTTATTCTGTTTTATCCCAGGCGCCAAATTTTTATAAAAATAAGTAATTATCGTCACATTATACATTTTGTTTACAGAGCCGAAGCTGATAACAAAATATTTGTAATTGGACTTCAAGTTCATTTCTCCAAGAACTTCAAGTTCTTTCCCTACACAAAAAAGTAGGTTTCATTGAGGCACTGTAAGGCGGTTTCAGTGTAAAATTGGCATACTGCTTTACAAAGCAACTAGAAATACTGCCTTATTCTTTAGTCAAGCGCCATCAAGATGGTTTATGTAACGAGCAATCTTATGTCATCTGGTGTCATTTAAAAATATCTCTGGGGTTAGCTATTATGTACGGTGATGGTAAATTTTCGCGCATAAAATTACTTACTGACGGTATTTTTATTTTTCTGATATTTGTTCGCAATAAATTTACTGGATTTGTATTAAAAAAAAATTAGTACCGAGATACCCACTTTTGGTAAAGGTTTGGACACTACCACATCTCTCATCAGAAAAAAATGACTCATGAGTAATGATTAAATTTTTACAAACATCAACCGTAAAACGTCTCCAGGCATCGATGAGGCTTATTTTCTTCTCCTATTTTAAAAAGATTCAATAATCTATGGAAGGACTTTTACTGATATTTTCCGTGAAAAATGCGGTCTCAAAATTCTGTGTGCGTAAATATTAACGGAGTGTTGGTGCACCGCAGGCCACATCGCAGGTAACAACTAACAACACGACACAAATAACTACATCCAACCATTTATACTATTGTGTTGATCATGAGAAACGAGCGGTGAGGTTAACATATAAAATATATTGTATATGAATCGTTAATTTATGTGGTAGAATCATACTGGTATTAGAATTGTTGTATGTAGAAGTTGTAACAATGTCTTAGAAAACTGACTGTCGCCAGAGTAACTACAAGACATAACGAAACTCAGCATCTGATGTCTCAGGATGGGGAGCGCAGTCGAATGCCAAGCATTGATTTGAAATTCAAGGTATTGTTGGTTTTGCTACTGTCCATGAGCAGTCGTATCGCTTACCATGAGGCGAACGGCATGCTCATCTCGCCATTCACTGCAATATAAAATAAAAAAATTGACGTAAGGTATCAATAATAAATAAACTGCTCGAGCATATCATATATACAATCACAAATATACACCACTTTTTTATTATTATATAGGTAGTAACTTTTATCTTTTTTGTGTAATCACATACGTATCTATTCTAGGAGAGATACAAATGTAGGAATTTCGCCGATACACATTTCTGTATCTGTATCAGCACATATACGTCCCACTGCAGGGCACGGGCCTACTCTACAATCGAGAATACGATTGAGAGTGGTTAGGCCATATAGTCCACCACGCTGGCCTAGTGCGGGTTGGCGGACTTACATACCATAGAAATTCTTATGAATCGCTATGGTATGCAGGTTTCCTCACGATGTTTTCCTTCACCGTTTTAGTGCGTGGTGATTGATTATCAATACACACATGACTCGGAAAAGTCAGAGGTGTGCCCTGGGATTCGAACCCGCGACCACCCTGAACATGTGGGCAGCCGCGTCTAGTCCGTTTACCAACAGGCCACCACGCACTACATACACATTACACGATTCACATTTACGTACATGTATATCCCGATTTATCTGTATTGATAGTTTCCGTGGATTAGTTGGTTAGACGCCGGCTATGAAACGAGAGGCTGTGTGAGGCTGCGAGTTTGATGCCCGCACCGAATTATATGTATATAAAAGACAGGCATTTGCTTCGGCTCTGGGTGATTGTGAGACCGAAAAGTTTCTCGTAGTTTCTAAGACGACACCAGACTTGATCTTAGTGTGAGGTCGGGACTATGTATGTATTTATTTATTCGTAAACTACTATCAGAATTATACTAGTTAGTTCGTTCTGGTATAAAAATCACCTACAAGAAACTGAATCCTGTAACTTACACCACCGTCCATAGTATTTTTTCCCATAGCAGGTATCCCACAAGTCGGTTACACAACGTTACGGCACCCAGTGTTGTCACAACGTTAAATAACAGACTCATTATATACTCATTACTTAGAGACGAATAACTGGCTACTGGCCTCTTTCTGCTCTGTGGTTAAGTAGGGTTATCGGTGAGATGGTCTACTCGTATTACATTACATATATCACCGACACTGGATACCAGAGGGGTAGGCAGAGACTATGCTTCGAGCAATATGCTCGATCTTGACATACTGCATTATGGACTACGCAATTAAACTGATATTGATTTATGGTATTTAATAGAACCCACATATTTCTCATAACCACAGGAGACACCACAAAATGTCAAAAATTTCGTGGTAATTTTTTGTCAAAAGTCGTGTTTTTTGGATTTTTGGTCACCCCGTAAGGATTCGAGTATTTTTACCTTTAAGCTGAACTTCAGTTCCCAATTTCCCAAAACTAAGAGAATAAATGTCTAGACTAGCAAAAACTAGTTACTGAGTATGCAACAAAACGTTTTGTTACAAGAAAGTAAAAAAAACCTTTCACTTTTATCATCCTTGAAATCGGCAAACATAAAGCGCTAATTGTTTGGCATCCGCAACTTTCTTCTGAGTCTATCAGTCATTACTCATTACATTGAATTTTAGAAAATGAAATTTGTGGACCACAAAATAAGGTTCGGTATCAAGGCTGTCAAAAGTCTCTATTTTGATGGGATCATCTTAGTTTTTAGTAAAAAATAAATATCGAAAAGTAATCGAAGATGGAATTTTCCGAGAAATATAATAATATGTAAGCATTCTTACACAACGTACCTCTATTTAAATTATGTTTAGCGATAGTAATGATGAGTAATGCGATATATTTAATTAAAATATTTTATATGGCATATTATAATTACAGATTCAGACAGACCATAATTAAAAGAAAAATAAAATAGTAATAAAACTGATTATTCCGTTCTTATTATTATATCCCACTTAAAACGACAAAACCCCTTTTTTTATTCAAATAATTTGAAAATTGCGTTCTGCGTGGAAAAACGTAGCGACGCTAATCGGTATATTAAAAACTAGATTTATTAATCCATAAATAATAAAGAAAACGGTAAATAAACACTATTCATACATTATAGAAGTTCATATAAAGAGGTTCGGTCACGCCTATTGTAATACCTTGGTATTTAAGAAAATTAGTTCCGCACGAATTCTGTAACTAGTCAGAAATATTATCAATAACACATATTGCACATTAATATGAATTATGCTAAAAACCCGTTAAAATTAAGCTCATATAGGGATAAGCAGTGCCTTAAAAACGTGACCCAAAAGTAGTCACATGGATAGTGAAAACCGCATCAAAATAATAACAGTGTTATTATAGCCCATTTACATGGTGAGTTTCTCGTCTCTCGAGAATCGTGTGATATCATCGCATACAATAATCCCTATAACATTTGAAATATTCTAATGTTAAGGAAAATATTTACACGATGCAACTTTTTTAGGTCTATGCAATGATATGTTCAAGTCGAATGCAAGACAATATTGACTATTAAGATATCCAGTGACTGAAAAGATGGTGATACGATATTCAAATCTGTCCGGGTATCAACCGACGATGATGGAAAACTTGTCTTACGGCCGGTTTCAATAATATATTGACAGTTAAGCGGTAAAAATTATCCCCGATAATTACGTATCTTCTATCTTTGTGTAACCGATGTTTCAATAACAAAAACTAAACTAGGATATCAACGCTGAACGTAGATATTGCATATATCTCTGGTAAGAACCGTTCCTCCCAAACGTTTAATTTTTGCACTTTTAATTGAGGTCAATATTTATTAGGTTAATTATTAACTTTATTTTGGAATTATCATAAATCATCATTAATATATAATTAGAAGAATGAAACGTTAAAATATATTAATAATGTAAGTATGGTAAGTATTGTGACAAATAATGGCAAATAAAATTCATACAAAGCTTACATAGAACAACAAAACGCATCGTATGACTGATTTATGATATGTCAAATGTAAAAAAGAAGTTTACAAATTAAATCAATGTTTACCAACAAGAATGAATTCAAAAGTGAATTTTACGGCCCTATTTCTGCAACAGAATGACAAATTTAAATTGAATCAGAGACCTTAATATTTATAAATACGAAGAAAAGTGTGAAAATCAAACATTACGTAGTTGCATTACTTTAGTTTTGTAATCAATCTGTCTTTAAAGACCTGAAATCATTTCAGTGCTAATCTACAATTAAATACTGAGGCATATTATTATATTTAAAACAATATAAATCAAATTAAGAATAATGATTGATTCAGGTAATCTTACTATGCTAGAAGTTTTCGAAATGGTAATGACTAGTTATAGAGAAAACAACTGTTCCTCTTTTTATATATCACATAAAAATGACTTTAAAAATAATGTAAGAACCCCCTTTTCCGCAGATTGTATTATGGGTAAATAAAATATCAAAGATAATTTGTGAGAAATCTTTAATCTTTATTATTTACAAAGTTCTGAAACATTATTTTAATTTAAAATAAGTAATTAATATTTATGTCTAGCCTAGTAGTGTTTGGTATGTCAATTTCATGTTCCACATCAGCAATGCTTTTCATTCTTCAAATATAATCTGACACCGCTGTGGCACTCATAATGGTTAAAGTTGTATGCAATCCCAAAAGACTTTTTTACTGGAAGGTGTGGAAATCTTCTTTTCCAAACATCATAAGACCTGAAATAAAGATGAAAGAAAGATGTAAAAGATGGAAGACCAAAATATTAATTATAATAACTTTGAGTAATGTTCTGTTTTTATATGAGCCGCATTGTTGCAATACTCTATGGCAGACATTGAGCAGTGTTGTTAATAAAGTAATATGTGGATATGCACTATCTCCAATTAGATATCTATTACTATTTCATTATAATTATAACTTCTTCACATTGTACTGAAAATAAATGTTATTTACAAAAAATTAAAGATTTAAAGTGAAAATATGTTTTGATGATTTCCATCAGGCTGTACCCTTTTAAACTAGAGAATTATTAGGAAACTACTTACAAAAATATGTATTAATCTTAATATATTCTCCTAACCATTCTTCCAACTCAATTGTCATATTTGTTGCATCTTAAATTATTATTTGGCAATATGGCGGCTGCACAAAACAAATGAATGTAACACCATTTTCACCTATGTACCAAAATAAAGTATTTTGAATTTGAATTTGAATTCTTTCATAATATAAAGTATGAGATTAATACCTTTTTTATTGGCGTGCTCAATATGACACAGCGCATTTTATTATATTTGTGCGGTGCGGGTATTTATGATGTGTTTTTGATTATTATTTATTTATGTTACTCTTTATTCTGTGGGTAGAATAATTTGCAGTTGCCTTATTTCAGTGTTGTAATGTGTTATTTTTCAAAAGTATTAATTAGAATTTTGTTTGTGAATTATTTAGTGCTATTTTATTTTCATTTTTTGGAATTGTTATTACTATTTTTGTTTTATTTGATGTTGCTATTATTTTTTATTGCTTTTTTTCCATTCTTAGTGTATTGTTTTTATTATTATTTTATTAATGTTGTGTTATAATTTTAGTGTGTTGTTTAATATTATTTTATTAACATTGTATGTAATAAAATGTTAAGCAAATGTGTTGCTGGTGGACATAGCGTCCGGATGTCACACTGACCCTCCATTGAAAATCAGCGCTGCAGTACAGCCGTGTTGTACTGCAGCATATAGCTGAATGGGGAGTCATTGTTGTCTGGCCATGCGCATATAATGGCAAACTGTTAACTATCTTATATGCTACAATGTCTTTTTTTTTGTATGTGGCCATGCAATAATAAATGTATTTTCTTTTTTCTTTCTTTCTTTCTTTCTTTCTTTTAACAGAGTTGTTAAATGAGCCCCAGGCTAGCGTTCCAATACATTTATGAAAAGTAACTGTGCAATACACATTGCTTGAACAACAATGCCTTTATTTTCTTAATTCTTCTCCTATATTTTAATCTGAAAATAAAAATATTAAGATTAATACATTGTGATCAGATAACTGATACATAATACTATGATTTACTATGTTAAAATCATAGACGATATTAATACATAATTATTGATTAATCCTAATATATCTAAAGGTAGTCATTACTAAGGTGGCTCTATGGGAATATAATATGGGCAATGAATTGCACCAAAGATTCTTGGGAAAACTGCAATTTTATGAAACCCATGCTGTGTGTTGTCTAATATTTTTACATATTGATAATATAACTCAGTTGTAGCCTGAGGCACATCAGTTGTTGTAAGATTCGGCTGACTGTGCTTTTGATACCCAAAAATAGTTACCGGCTGAACATGCATTCTCCCCAGTACATAAAACCACAATGATAGCAGCAGTTAATGGAACAGTGACACAATATTGTTCCCGAGCTGTTACATTTATTATAGAATATATGATTTTGGAATAATTCAATACACTTTTATAACTTAATGAAATATTTGATATGTATGCTTACCAGGAGGAAGGTTCCTTGCAGGCTGGGTTTAAATGTAGAAATAAACATAATAGCTGATGTATTATTCCATCTAAAAAGTAAATCTGTAAATAAATTCTGAACTAGAATATTCACATGGTTTTATTGGTTCTCATAAATTATTATCGGCGTCAAATACACCAGCTTTAAACATTTCGTTATCACTTTTATCACTGAATATATTAATGTCACTTTATTTTGCTGATTTCTTCCATAAAAATACCACATATCTGGGATAATCGAAGTATTATCCACCATATTGCAGCGATATTAGAAAACGATGACAGCTAGTTGAACACAAATAACTACGGTAGTTCGAATCGTTATCGAAACGCGTATATTTTAATTTGTATGGAATTTCCTAACTATGGTTAGCGAGAGCCCTCCCATTGATAGATACAAATCATAGATATATTTATTCATCTGTCAACGATTATTGAAACCGAAAAATGACAGAACTCATACTAGAGTTAGCGATTTTAACGGGTGGAAAAAGACAGACAGAGTATTGCACCCGGCCGTTAGTGCCACAAGTAACAGTGTCGCATTTCAGGTTCCGCTTTTGAAAATAGAATAATAGGTAAATCTAATGATATATCTCATTATAAGTGAACTGTATGTTTTTATGAGAATAAATTCTTTAAACCTAATAGTATATTATCCATCAAATCCTTTACAGTCACTTTCGGTTTAAAGATTTTTACTATGATAAGAAATTTCACTTACGAGTCTGACTTACACATGTAAACATACAGTGAACATGCAATACATTGTTTAAGGAATTTGGAATAAAGTTAAATAATGGAATCATAACAATTACGAATAATAACTTTGACATACAATATCGACATCAACAAGTCATACGATTTAATAAAATGTACTCGTACATTTTCTACGTATGATTTTGCACAAGTCATCATTTAAAACTTGGTTCCAATCAAACTGGCAGTTGTAAAGGTGGTCGCGAAACGTGACCATAATAAGCGACCAGCGATCCATGGACACTCGTTAACCTGAGTGAAGGTTGCTGCATAATACTAAGTGGGTTCACGTGTATTCTAAACTGCACGTGGATTTAGTGATGCGCTCTTTAGACACTTTTCTGAGTTTTCTGTATAGGTATACCAAACAATGATTTTTTTATTTCTATGATTGGCAGGCGAGCATGCCTAAGCGATACGACCGCTAATAAACGGTAGTAAAACCAAACAGCACCCAGAATTACAAAGCAATGACTGGCAATCCACTGCGCTCGCCATCCTGAGACGTAAGATGTTAAGCCTCAATATGTGCAGTAGTTACTCTGGCTACAATGTCCTTCAATCCGAAACACAACAGTGCATTTAAACTGCTGTTTGACGGGAGAAATAGACATTGCGGTGGTACCTACCCAGGAGGCCTCTCACATATGAGCGACCTACCACCAGTAATACTTCTTATACTTTTGATGTTGACCTTTATTGTACTGATCGGCAAATATACGTCCCACTGCATAGTACGGGCCTCCTCTACTATCGAGAGGCCTAGTGCGCTTTGGCGAATTTTACATAGAAATTCTTACAAAACGTTATGGTATGCACTATGCAGATTTCGTCACGACGTTTTCCATCACCTTTTTAGTGGGTAGTGATTGACTGTCATTACAAACATGACTTTCATTGAGTTTGTCTTCATCCCACAATTATGTGAGTTGCTATAACAGGTATAGCTTCGTTGGAAGTCATATATCAATTAGCCTGTGGTCTTTATTGGTAGAGAAATGGACTGACAAATCAGAGGTAGGTTGGTAGTTCGAACCCAAGTGTCATATCATGTGTGTATTAATATTCAGTCATGACGCAATATATCGGTAGAAAAACATCTTGAGAAAACCTGCATACCATAACGATTTTAAAGAATTTCCATAGTATGTAAAGTCTGTCAACCCGCAATAAGCAAGCGTGGTGTAACCACTCTCAATCGTACTTTCGATTGTAGAATAGGCCCTGCAGCGGACGTACATATATGGGCTGTTACAGAAAGTTCATAAATCGTCTATAAATTTTTGAAATAAGTTAAATGTTCTTAGTCATTAAGCACTTATTTTATGCGCGAATGAGGAGATCAGTATAACTGAGAGCTAACAACACAAAAAGGGTGTGGAAAATCGACCAACTCGCACTAGACTGTGGTGGACTCCAGCCAAAATTCCTCTAGAGTTTTGACTTTCATGGCTTTCAATATATTGGGCGATTAATATTATTTTTTACGTGAACGTATGTTATGTTATTTAAAATTCGTGTAGCCGAATATGATTGTAATTTCATGGTTGGCTGACCACCTTGTATTCAATTTTGGGGAAATTACCCTAAATTGTACAAATTTGAAATTACATATATTTTCGAATCAAATAATTTAGCCAAAATACATTTAAAATTATTTCGGTGTGAGGATGAAATGTACGAATTCTAGCTTAAACTCAATTTCTTTGAAAGTTAATTTAAAGTTGTGTTCAGTAAACTTAATTTCATCATCTATCTATATCTATCATTATAAACAACGTTACATTTTTTTGCGAATGACAATTTTTTCTTACTCCTATTCTAAAGCATAAATATTACACAGTTTTATTCATGATATATTTTAAATATAGCTTTATCATAAATTATGCAACAGTCAAAGAACTTACAGAATACAGAGGGTAACTGGGTCTTTGCAGTTTGCAGCCGGGTTCGCGTTCATTGTGCCACGAAAGCATATCTGAATAGTCTTCAAGATGGTTGTGCGTTAATTATCATAACCGTGACCACATTATACATACGAAATACATGGATCTTCGCTTACAATATCTATTTGAATGATAATACGAAGTTATGTGTTTGAAATGATAATATGTTAGCTTTACCGAAGTGCGCACATCACGCCAAATATTCGATGGATAACTATTTATTTCGTATATAATAGGGAATATGCATGAGACTCCAAAATAAGTGAAAATATTTTTATTGTAATCTTTATAGATATATACTGTAAAAATATTTTTTAAATTCATCAACTCTAAATTGGTAAAATAAATACTTCAAAAATGACGTTTCAAATTTGCCGCGCAATTTTTTCCAAATGCTTGAAAAGGAAAGTGACGACAAAGTACACTATCTTATGAAGTTTTAGCTTGTTGGGTGTATTGTTATACGTTTGTTTATGAGTTATTTTGTCTTTTCTTTACATTATTAAAACAAATGGATTATTTTTTGAAGTAATACAGGTCTGTAGCAATTTATCAAAGAAACTTAATCCAAACACTACGTTGCTGATATCGTGTACTCTGACGTCACAGCGAGTTCGCGCCAAAATGGCGTTTAAATGCTTTGGAACTGATAGCAGATTTGATTATTTTTTTGTACTTTTTTGATTGGTGTTTTCAAAGACTTATATTTTTTTCCGGTAATGTAATAACATACAGAATCAATTAAAAAAATAAAAATATGGCATGCATATTCCCTATTGTACCTTTAAGGTAAGATCACAATGTTTCTAACACGATTCTTATTGTAAAATCAAAAAAAAAACAGTTACTTTGAATACTATGAGAATCTTTAGCGGCACCTCTGTCACATTTAAAGACATTTTAGCATATGTTATGCTAACTTTTATCGGATAATGAAGAGCATTCTATAAAATCTCTCTATTTTTCTCAGCCGCAGGAAATTCACTCCTCAAAAAAAGCCCATGTCCACGGACTTCTATACAGATTTGTTGGAAGCGGCCTGTTGAAAAGCAATGTAATATTTAATACCGACTGGTTTTTTAATAATGTTTTTTAAGAATACTTTCAAATCTAAACTGTTACTAAAATGTTGTACGTTGTCTTTGTATTGTGTTAGGAGAAATACATATTAAATTTATCTCAGCGTGTCCATTATTCCTCTCAAGACGGCCTGCATCTAGTAATTCATTCTAGTTAGTTGCTAAATATTCTAGTTTATGGTTATGTTTCTTCACGAAGGGAAGTGTAGCCGGGCGCCCTTTACTCCGATCGAGGAATGTATTGCGTTGCGGATACGCTTCTAGATATAAAATATGTTCGGATTCAACATTCGTATTTCTTAATGCTAAGGAGGTACTCGAACTAAATGTACGTGCCTAGACAGCCTCCGCGGCGCAGTTGGTTAGACACCGACTGTGGAACTAGAGTGGGTTCGATACCCGTGCTGATATAAATGTTTGAGTGTGTTATTTGTCTTGGGTATGGGTATTCGTAAGTCTGAAGTCTCTTTAGTTCCTGATACTCACGACATAAGTCTCGATCTTGGTGTGGGGTCAGAACTATGTATGTGACTGTTGGTTGTATTTTTTATTTTACTAATGTATAAATTAGGGTACCGACAATTTAGAATACCTCCATCAATGAAGTTTGTGTTGACGAAAAAATGAGCATGTTAATGTGATTTTTTAAAAATATTATGGTTAAAGTATATTTCATAAAATAATACATATACATATTTATAACTTTGGCAATATTTAATAAAATGTTAGTCTAAAAAATGGTTGAAATCGCCCGTAACAACATAATATGAGTGTAGCGAAGCCGCGAAAGCGAAGAAGTGTACCGAACTACCGACTAATATCGAGTACCACTAATTCTAAAGCCGAAACAATTAACATTAAAAAATTTTATAATTGAACTTCAAAACATAATTCTATAAAGAATATCAAAGTCAGAGTAAAGATATAAAAAACATTTCTAAAAGTATCCACAATGTAAAACATTGTCGCGTGACGGAACAAAACAGCTGCTAACGGAACACTGTTCCGTTCCGCCACAGATAAATTGGTTCTTGATGAGTCTTGGTCACAAACGGCTGCATTTTGATTATTCAAGTTGGAAACAGTGATACGTAGACAGTTTTTGATATAAAACATATTATTTTAGCTTTATAGTAAAATAAAAATTGCTATTGACTTGTGATAATTTTATCACTTATACTTTATCAACCTATATACGTCCCACTGCTGGGAACGGGCCTCCTCTACAATCAAGAATACGCTTGAAAGATTTTAGGTCATATAGTCCACCACGCTAGCCTAGTTCGGGTTAGCCTACTTTACATACCATAGAAATTCAAACAAATCGCTATGTTATGCAGGTTTCCTCACGTTGTTTTCCTTATCTCTTGTATTGAGTACATATAAAATTATTTTACATACCATAGAAATTCAAACAAATCGCTATGTTATGCAGGTTTCCTCACGTTGTTTTCCTTATCTCTTGTATTGAGTACATATAAAATTATTTTACATACCATAGAAATTCAAACAAATCGCTATGTTATGCAGGTTTCCTCACGTTGTTTTCCTTATCTCTTGTATTGAGTACATATAAAATTATTTTACATACCATAGAAATTCAAACAAATCGCTATGTTATGCAGGTTTCCTCACGTTGTTTTCCTTATCTCTTGTATTGAGTACATATAAAATTATTTTACATACCATAGAAATTCAAACAAATCGCTATGTTATGCAGGTTTCCTCACGTTGTTTTCCTTATCTCTTGTATTGAGTACATATAAAATTATTTTACATACCATAGAAATTCAAACAAATCGCTATGTTATGCAGGTTTCCTCACGTTGTTTTCCTTATCTCTTGTATTGAGTACATATAAAATTATTTTACATACCATAGAAATTCAAACAAATCGCTATGTTATGCAGGTTTTCTCACGTTGTTTTCCTTATCTCTTATATTGAGTACATATAACTTTATTATTGTCTTGCTAATTGGCTTGCCTACTCTCAACAGTTCGATATAATAGTCCAACCTCATCAAAATAGTAAACTAAATAACGTACATTACAAATTGCCTACCCTGGGTAAGGAACCCAAAACTACACATAACACAAACCACGCAAGTAACAATCACAACTATTTAGTTACCACAAGCGTTAAAACAGCAATTAAAATTCTCACAGTAAATGAAAAAACAAAAAACCCTTGGCCATTGAACCCAAAACGACATACCTACTACTGTACTGCTACCATGCAACTAAAACTCACAGCTGATTAATTTCATCACATCTTCAGCCTCACCGTATAACTCAGTAATCGGATAACATTTCGATACAAGCTACTTTCTCGTGGCATAATAGTAGGTTCATTAACTGGGCCAGTCGATGGACAACGCCGGTCGAACAGCTGTCTTCATTACACGGTTACTGCGCTAAATTGTTTGTTTATTGCCTTGTTAAATAAAATCCCTATTGGTGCGATCGCTAGTTTAAACTCTTGGTTGGCGCCACATTTTGGTGTGTTTACCTCTATAGCTATTTACATATACAGGGTATATCAAGACTGCTACCGAAAACGAAGCCGGGTGGTTGTTTAAGCGACTTCAGACACAATGCAATAGAAAATTTTGCAAAAAAAAAACCGACATTTTTTTTTTATTTTTTTCCTTTGGCCATATTAGGGTGGTAAAAACATTTTTTTCCTAAAATAATACTGTATACCCTTTTATTTATAAATACTCTAAGGTATGAAACAGTTTAAATTATTATTTTAGCAAAAACTATGGATTTACCACCCAAAAATGACGATATTTAAAAAATCGTTAAAAATTAATGTCGCGTTTCTTTGCTAAATTTTTAGTTGCATTGTGTTTGTAGTCACTAAAACTATCACCCGGCTTCGTTTTCGGTAGCAGTCTTGATATACCCGGTATATTCTCTGGGATTCAAGTTTATGTATATGTATGTTAGAGAATGTTTGTAATAAATGGCTAGTCTAAAAGTATTTTTATCCGAGGTGATTATCTCTAATTCATAATTGGAAATATACATACATAAACTCATACCTTTTCCCAAGAAGGGGTAAGCAGTGGTGAAATGAAATGAAAATAATTTATTGAATCCATTAAGATGTTTCACCGCTTTAGTGCGTGGTGATTGACTATCAATACACACATGACTCCGAAAAGTCAGAGGTGTGGCCTGGGATTTGAACCCGCGACCACCGTACATGTTTGGCAGCCGCGTCTGGTCCGTTTACCAACAGGCCACCACGCACTAAAGCGGTGAAAGAAAACATCGTGAGGAAACCTGCATACCATAGCGATTTATAAAAAATTCTATGATATGTAAGTCCGCCAACCCGCACTAGGCCAGCGTGGTGGACTATATGGCCTAACCACTCTCAATCGTACTGTCGATTGTAGAGTAGGCCCGCGCCCTGCAGTGGGACCTATATGGGCTGATACAACATTAAGATGTTTTACATCATTTAGATTCAGTCATTTTTTATGTACCACCTGGTTCTAACAGGACACCCGCGTTTGTCCGACCCTGGATTCGAACCCGAGATCTCCGCGTTGTAATCGCACCGTAGTGCCTCTCAACTAACTCGCGAGGGTAATTAACAATAATTTATCGTCAATATAAATATTCATTTACTTATTGGTTTATTTCAATCGGGCTTGAAGACAATTTAAATTACTGCATGATAATTATAAAATATTGATGTACTAAGTACTTAATAATTATATATGAATCCCTGACGTCAGCAGAATACTCAGTAAATTAATATAATGGATTGAAACTCAAGGATCATCACGATTTCGTTTTTTATAATGAACGAACAACCGGAAAACAGAATGCTAGTGTTATCTAAATCTACTGTTTATTCAACAAGATTTATCACTTGCTGTATGCTCACATTCTTTGTTTTATAAAAATAATTAACTATCGTTTAATTTTAAGTAGTTTTCGTTTAGATTGGTGTGAATATTTATTTTGTAAGTTTTTTTTTAATGATTTTTCATTATTCTTTGTATTGTTTACATTTTTTTTTAATTGTTGTTACCGAAATATAATTCTATTTTTTTGTTTTGAAAATATTCTATTGCCTATGTTCATCAGGGATATGCCTATGTAGGATTCAATCGTGAAAACATTTTTCAAATAAGTCCAGTAGTGTCAGTCGTCAGACCCAATTCAATGCAAAAAATCAAATCTTTCCTCTTTTTAAATATCAGTTTATCACTACATAGTTTAAAACAAAGTCGCTTTCTCTGTCCCTATGTCCCTTTGTATGCTTAAATCTTTAAAACTACGCAACGGATTTTGATGCGGTTTTTTAATAGGTAGAGTGATTCAAGATGAAGGTTTATGTGTATAATACGTGCATATTATTGTAGAGAAATCTATATGCACCCGAGCAAAGCTGGGCCGGGCCGCTAGTATTATAAGACAAGCAAAACAATATTTATTTAATTTTAATTACATCGTATGATAACTGATGGACGGTTTTCTTAAACGAACTATGACGTAAAAACAAAAGTTTTTATTAACACAGTACATCATACAAACCTGTTATAAAAGTGACTATCATTGGGTATTCAATCAAGACAAAAAATATGTATATAGGTATAGAAAACCAAATAACACTGTAGCAAGTTTGTTTTGAATAGATCGTAGTTAACCATGAATGTTACACTTGGGAAAGACCGCAATTTTTTTTTTACTCCGGCCCGGCATAGTGGCGGCATTGCACACCTGATGGTAAGCGCAAATGCCGCCCAGGCAGAGTATCCATTGGCATCGGACGGCGGTCCCATGCCAATGGAAACAATTATGCCGGCCTGCTAAGGTGCCTCTTCACGCTACAGCGGAAGGACCCAAGATTGTAATTGGAAGGAGGGAACACGTGGGACGGCAAACAATTCCACAGCCTGACGGTGCGGCACAAAAAAGAATTCGAAAACCGTTTGGTTCGCGCCGGGATGGTGTGGACCGTCAAGCTATGGCTTCGCAAGCCAGCACGCGTGGTTCTGGTCTTAAAATGGTTGTGGATTTATTTAAAAGTAATATTTGAATACAGAACACTCAGTTTCCGTGAAAATACACGGAGACTGGGAATAAATATTTTATCTATAACTAAGTTTATTACCCCAAATATAATACTTTTTTCGAATTTTAACTGCTTTGTTGGTACGCCAATAAACCATCAAACTGGGAATTGCTAATTTAATTTTAGTATAGACATACGACTTTGATTTTACAAGCGCAGTTTTGTGATGAACAATGTAATTGTGGCGTATCCGAACTTGAATATTATTGTTGACGCATTTTGAATATTGTCTGTACTATTTATTAATCTATATAATATGTTGTCTATGTCTTATTCGTCTACGCTCTATGGTTGAATGGTGGTTGAAATACAAAAGTTTTACGTTTTAACGAGTTTTATTGGGACACCAAACTCCAAAGAATACCGTAAATTCACTATATTCCGCATCACAGTTCATCACCGCAAGACCAGTCATTAGCTGTCCCAAATAATTTTTATTTTTGGTTTGTTATATGATTTGTATTGAGCTTTTTGTAAGTAACGGCATGTCATGGAACTCACACTTGGCTATGCATTGGTGATAAAAAAGGCTAAATCACTCCAAGTTTTGCAAGTAAAACATTGAATTAAAAACAATATTTATAACTTTGAAACAAATCCATCACACATATTAATATCGGCAGCGTTCCGTAGCAATTTTTTGCTCCGTTTAATTCCGAGAAGGTCAAATTATACTTATTATCCTTATTACAAACCTCTTGTTGGAATAAGTTCCAGGAACATTGTACTCTTTTTGTTTAATTTGTACTGTTTTTGTAAGCATAAAGAGGCTGTTATTCATACGAGTAGTTTCTGTTAAAGTAACACAGTATGTGCATGTTGCAGAACTAAATGTTGTATGATAGAGTATAAACGTCTTCATTTGTTTTTACGCGAACAATCTTGTATAAACCAGTTTCTATAATATAGTAATACCTATACGTAAGGATAAAATGACATAATTTTGCTACTTGCAGACATAATATCTTAGAGTATTTATAATATAGAGGGAGCGCTGGTACTCCAAAAACGTAGATATAAATGGTGCCGGGCCATCTTTTCCTGCCCACCTGTTGGCTGACATTTAACAGGTTATCCAAACTGAACGAATAATTTGAAAAAAAAAAAAATGTTGAGCGCTATGGAATTCCACTTAAAGTCTTAGAAGGATAACCACAACCAGGGGGTTATGGCTAAGTTACGGAAATTTACCAAATTTTGAAAATCAATATTGATTGCACACGTTGGTGTTAGTTTTGAAATTGACTTCACGGTCTCTTAACGGAAAACTGGTGTTATATTAATACAAATATAATAAACGTATAAGTAAATTATATAAAATTCTTACAAAAAATTCAACATTGGTATATCATAATAAAATTCTGACAAAAACATTAGTAAAATTCATCTATTCTCTATTTGCGTGTGGGGGAATTTGGAACTACAAACAATATTTTAAAAATATCTATTACTAAGGCGCTTTTTTTGGATATATTTTCCTTACACATTAACAACAAGCATTTATACTCGTAATCTAAAAAAATAGTATTAACATGTCCATTAAAATAAAATATGAAGAGAAAAAAACTGTTCGTAAATTTTGACAACAGCATAACAACAACGCATTTGGACACCAAAACTTTTAGACCATCTACATATTCTATATCATCATTTTTAAAGCAATTTTTCTCAAGCAAGGTCGTTTCTTTTAGGCAAGGTTTAATATGATGTTACAAAACAACAATTTTCATATTGTCTATGGTCTATTGAAATACCAGCGCGCCCATCCCAGGGTTTAAACCCGCGGCTTAAGGTCAGCCATTCACTGCGCATTACAAAACCGACGACATTTTGTAAATCGCATTTGAACATATATTAAGTAAATGATAATAAATTGTAGTTGTGAAACTCATTTGTCAAACTGAAAATTGAACGCTGTAACAAGGATGTGCCAAATAAAAATATTAGATGTGTCTGTGTTTGAGAAATATGATGATTTTAACAAAACGCCTAACAGAGTGGTTACCTAGAGAGAGAACAAGAAAAAGGGACGGCCAAGTAAAAGACGGAGAGACATTTTTAATCATAGGTGTGGATCGCATTGGATGCAATAAGCACGCGAAAGAGATGTACGCCTCAGAGGCGACTACTAACACATAATTTTATTAATAACTAGCGGCCCGGCCCAGCTTCGTCCGGGTACAAATAGATTTCTGTACAATAATATGTACCTACGTATTATACATATAAACCTTCCTCTTGAATCACTCTATCTATTAAAAAAACCGCATCTAAATCCGCTGCGTAGTTTTAAAGATTTAAGCATACAAAGGGACATAGGGACAGAGAAAGCGACTTTGTTTTATACTATGTAGTGACTATACGTTTCTATTTACTAACAATTGCTTATTTAAAAATTAAGTGGAAAGTAATTAAAACCTTGAATAAGTTTACTTGTAAGTTAAGTAGTAAATAAAGGTTATTTTTATTTTACTTTTTTTATTTTTAAATAAAAATATTAGATGGGTCTGTGTTTGAAAAATATAATGGTTTATGAATTTTCCATGTAAAATTACAAAAAGTATAAGTATAGTATAAGTTGTTATTGTTGTTGTTGTGTTGACTGCCTCGGTGGCGTAGTTGTACTCCGGTACGGTTACAAAGCTGAGGTCTCGGGTTCGAATCCCGGGTTGGGCAAAGTGATATTGGATTTTTCTATTCATTATCAGCCCAGAGTCAGGAATTTGTGCCCGATATGGCGATAGGCTCGCCACCTATCATATCATGGGCGGAACATAAAAGGCGAAATGTGGGTGCCGTGGCACCTCTGCCTACCCCTTCTGGGAAAAAGGCGTGAGTTTATGTATGTATGTATGTATGTTGTTATTGTTACTGTAAAATTCAAAAAACAGTTAAAACTTCATAATACTATTCATATAAACTCTTTTTATTATTATCATAAACAATATGTTAATATAAGGTCAGAGGTTAATAAAGTTATCGTATATTTTCATTGTTCATTTTAAAACTACAAACAACTTTATCTTATTTCAGAGCAATTCCGTTAATCATCTTGTTAAATGTTATTTCCTTCCCGGTTGTTTTCAAGTTTTATCTGTGAGATAGTAATTAATAAAAAAATTAAAACCGACTTCAAAACAAAAAACCGCTAAAAACCAAAAAATAACTAAATAATAAGTACCACTGCAAAGCAAAAAAATAATATTTGTTTCATGGAACTTGCGCTTGTTGATTAATTTGCTTAATGACTTGACTAGCCAACAAATCAAAATATATGCATAACATATTGAAGGCGGGCCGCCAAGTACCAAACATGTAGGACCTATGCCTTATATTAATTTAAATATCTATATGTTTGGTACTGGGCGACCCGCCTTCAATATGTTATGCATATATTTTGATTTGTTGGCTAGTCAAGTCATTAAGCAAATTAATCAACAAGCGCAAGTTCCATGAAACAAATATTATTTTTTTGCTTTGCAGTGGTACTTATTATTTAGTTATTTTTTGGTTTTTAGCGGTTTTTTGTTTTGAAGTCGGTTTTAATTTTTTTATTAAAAATTTTGGTTATTTTTATCTTTTTAGTGTTGATAGGAATCAAAATGAAGAAGATTTGGTCCCCATAAGGAATATGTTCTTTCCGATGATAATGAAATCGCTAAAATCGGCTAAAAGCTGCCAAAGATATTGGAGTATTCATATGTTTATTATTTTTTCTCCCCCCTCCCTTTGCCCCTACCCCCTTTTCCCACCACCACTGTAGCTTAGCTTTTATACTGAACCCAATGCAAAAAGAACCATTGGAATCCTACTAAAGTTTGAAGAGTTCTACACTCCAGGTCCGAAAATAATGATCAGATCTCCATGTTGTGTTCCTGAGATCAACCTGTCAATACATTCTTTCCAATGAAAAAGAAATCACTAAAATCGGTTAAAAGCTGCCGAAGATATTAGAATTTACGTGTATTTTAATTTTATCACCTACCTCCCCTCACCCCCCACCCCTTTTTTCCTCTCTCACTGTAAATCAACTTTTATAATGAACCTAATGCAAAAAGAACCATTGGAATCCTACTTAATTTTAAGGAGTTCCCCTCTCCAGGTCCGAAGATATTGCTCAGATTTTCACCATATTTTTATGGGACCAAATGACAAGCATCAGCTTTCAATCAAAGAAAGAATGGTCGAAATCGGTTCACACAGTACAGAGAAACGAGGTAACAAACATAAAAAAAAAAAAAAAAAAAGCAACATACAGTCGAATTGAGAACCTCCTCCTTTTTTTGAAGTCGGTTAAAAAGTTGATTAAAACTACGGCTGTAAAACTAAAGACATGGGAAACCGCTTATCGCTCATTTTTGTAGTCAGGTATTACGTCTTGAGTAATACTGTAAGAGAGATTTTGACGTGACAACGTCTTAAATTAGGTTGCGGCTGGGAGTCACTTATGAAAAAGTGTAACGCCCGGTAACGTTACGATGAGTCACCGAACGAGAGAGAGGCCCGCCGAATGCCTTGCGTCTCTCTCCCACTCAATTTAATTATATTCATATCAATAAATATTCTACCGAGAAAAAGACGTTGTCACGTAAAATCTTCGCCCGTAAAACCGACTTTACAGGCAACCATTTTTTTTTACAAGTAATTGAATTCATAATGATCTCAAATATAACACAATTCTCTGAGAACTAATCCTTCCTTACCCCCCACTGCAACCTCTTTAAGCCGGGGTTCATAGCAACACACATTTAGCGGGACTGAAAACTTCCTTCTATTAGCAAGACCTGTATAACTTCCTTTCTCATTTATTTAACATACATAAACTCACGCTTACACGTAGATAAACGTAACGCCTAATCGTAGTTGGCGTTTCGCCTTGTATTTTCCGTCCCAAGATATGATACGGGGTGAGCCTATCGCCATAGCGGGTTAATTTCCTGACCACAGGCATATAATTAATACAAGTTTTTTAAATCAAAGATATTTAATTAATTTAATTGTTTTAAGAGGTTCTGAATCATGAAATACATGTTCTTTTGAATTTTATATCTTATAATCTAATAACCTATATCACCCAGATGTATATTAATATTTGCCGCATTAGATGTATCTAGTATAAGAAAAAAAAAATAGACCAGTGGTCTCCTATATCAAGCCCATAAATAAACAAAATGATGGGTCTAATGTGACGATTAGTCGACCGGAAATACCCACTTAAACGATGTATCTTCATTGACAAGCAATTGACGTGGAGCTATCAAGTTGTTTTGATCATATTCTTTTCGTATTCACTACAATTGATAGTCAATAGGTAAAGTTCATCTATCTTTTATTGGCATGTGGCGGATTTTGAAATTATAAGTTAAATTGAAAATCTCTAATCAAATCTAATCAATTTAATTCATTGATTAAAAAATCAAGCATTTTTAGTATATACTCGTAATCTATAAGTATTGGACAAACTATAATATAATAATGAGAAAATACAGAAAAACTGTTTCTAATATTTTGGCAAAAGCGTGACAACAGCGCTTTCGGATGCCAAAAGATCGTGCACGATCTATACCTACATGATGTACTACTATATTTGATAGACGTATCGTGATTCGAGAAAATTATTTATAAAGTTGCATTTTTCCTATTGTATCCACGTGTATATGTATATTGTTTACTAAAAGCCATAGACAAACCACGGTCTCTGAGAGCAAAGAGGTGGTATTCTTATCCAACAAAAAATCTTAGAGTATATACATATATATAGAGGGGCGCTGGTACTTCAAAAACGTAGATAAAAATGGTGGTGCCGGGGCCACCTTTTTCTTCACCACATCCAGTATGAATTGTGACAGCGTGGAATACGCATGAATTGCATGAAAAAGAAAAATCAAAAAATTTAGTTTAGCGCTATCGAATACCATCCAAATTTATTTTAGGGGTTAATTATTAACTGTGTATTCGTTTATCATCGACAATAAATCCAATTTCTTATTAATTAACAAGAAATAATTTAAATAATTTTACAGAAAAACATTCATATTTTTGAATTTTCGAACGCCCCTTTATTCAATGTTGCAAGTAATTAAATTGTTGAAATTCCGAAAAAGTTCCGGAAAAATTTTTATTTAAAAAATATAAAATATTTGAATTTGGAGCGAAATAAATTATAATAAGCCAAGGGTGAGTTTTATTTTTCATTTATTATTAATATTTTGTATTATGACAGCTTAAAACAATGTAACGTGAATATGTTCATTTCCGTTTATTTATTTATTTATCTATTTTTCGTGGAAAAGTCATTTATAGGTAACATTAATATAGCAGTGCTACCAACATAACGAACAAGAAAATATCTACGTTTTTGAAGTCGCAAATGTATGACAGCGCTCCCTCTATACATAAATACTCTAAGCAAAAAATATATTTTGAAAATGGAACTTATGCTTCTAGTACCTTAAATATCAGTATTTACCATGGTTTATACACATACATTAACTCACACCTCTTCCCACAAGGGGTAGGCAGGGGTGCTACCAGGACACCTTTGTTACGCGATTATGTGATAGGGAGCGAACCTATCGCCACATCGGGCACAAATTTCTAATTCTGAGCTGATAATGAATATAGAAAAACACAATATCACTTTGACCAGCCCGAGATTCGAACACCAGACCTCAGCGTTGAAATAGACCCCTAATAGAAGGCTAATACAACTGCGCCACCAAGGTAGTCAATATGAGTTCAATAGGAGTGTAAATGCATCATTCTTATTAGATGCACCGATGTAAATCTATGACGAACATTCTCTTGCCTGGCTATACTTAGTTTAATAATGACTAGGTTTCTAGTATTTTTAACACGCGATGTTGTTATACTTATCACCTTCCGCGGAATAACATGCTGGTAATAACAGGCAATTAATGGTATCTGATTTAATACTGTATTTAAATCACTTACGGCTTTTTTCATCTGTATCAGCCCATATACGTCCCACTGCAGGGCACGGGCCTCCTCTACAATCGAGAGTACGATTGAGAGTGGTTAGGCCATATAGTCCACCACGCTGGCCTAGTGCGGGTTGGCGGACTTACATACCATAGATTTTTTTTATAAATCGCTATGGTATGCAGGTTTCCTCACGATGTTTTCCTTCACCGTTTTAGTGCGTGGTGATTGACTATCAATACACACATGACTCCGAAAAGTCAGAGGTGTGCCCTGGGATTCGAACCCGCGACCACCGTGAACATGTTGGCAGTCGCGTCTAGTCCGTTTACCAACAGGCCACCACGCACTTTTTTCATAGACAGATTTAAAACCTATTTTAATTATCGAACGTTTTGTCCCTTCCGGACGATTATTGAAATTAGTTTGAGCGATACTTAAAATTTATAATTACTGTTTTAAAACTGTATGTCAATAAGTCCGTTAGACTAAAAATTGTAAACAAATGTGACTTATCAAATTGAAATATTTTTATCACTTCATTAGTATCAAAGCAATAATTAATGGGAAATGTTAACGTTTTTAGTTAGATAACTTTTTTTTTTTTTTACGAGGGCTAAAACTGGTTATGGTCCTCTCCCCACAGCCCCGGGGGAGGGATGTGGGAAGGATGTGTCGGGGTCACCGGCCTTCCAGCCCGGCTTTGAGATGTTAATGCCAACCTGGGTCCCTAACGCTACTATCCTACGCCGGCATACCGACCCAAACCCCTCGATGGCCTTCTTCGCGCATATTAGGATGACTGCGGTCTCTGCTAGCGTGATTCGCCTGGTACTATTCCGCAGTCAACCTATGCAGTTCGGAGACCTATAGTCCCCCCTCCGTCCATAACAGGGCGACACGTACGCGTCCCCATTATTTTTATTCTATGAAACTCGGAATATTTTGATATTAGAAATTATTATTTGAATGGCACTGGAATGGCTAGCTTTAGGTCGACGAAGCTAAAACTAAATATGACAGACACCTTTGAAGAGATATAAAGTATTGATATTATAAAAAAAGAATTTTTTCATAAACTAATTATAAGTATTTTATTATAAAACTACAGAAAACTTTGGGAGCATAAATTTAATATTATAGATACATAATATGTACGCAATCTAAGTAATAGAATATGTTATTAAACAAATACGTGTCCCTTATTCTTCGTGTTTCCACAGCTGTGTAAATATCAATTGTTATTTAAACAATATGTTTCGTTACGTACTTAATGTTTTAAACGTGTATTTTTATGTTGCAACAATTATCTCTTATACGAGCATGTCTTATCTGTATGTATTATACACAAATATTATACCCAGAAACGGATAAAATATGCATTGAACATAATCCAAATTAACCTATTCTTGCAAATATTTGTAACAGTTTTCCTGTAACATGCAAAAGCTGTTAACGTTTATGGCGTAAGTTCGATTTCTGAGAACGTAAATTGACAATGTTTGAGTAATTTTTGAGGAAAAAAATGCATTTTGACCAGTATGGTTTGATTTCCAATAAAATTGACGTTGGATAAAGTCTAATTCTGAAACTAAACTTTAAATAAATAGGTAGAGCACTGAGGCACTTGTTAATTTATACATGTAAAAATTTAAACGTGGTGTTTGCAACATTTGAGGCATAAGACATTGCATGAGTTTTCGGTATCAGAAAGCGCCTATAAGATATGTGGGATTAGAATTTGTGCCTAGTCTCGTCTCTTTTTATGTCTTAAAGGGGAAATGAGCTCGTCAAAATGTGGAGGCATTATTCATTATTCTTTAATCACGGTGAGATTTTGATTTCGAAAAATATAGAATCTAAATTGACAGACTCCGTAGCGCAGGCGATTAAACGCCGAGAGAGAGAGAGACGAGAAGCCGCGGGTTCGATCCCCGCATTGAGAGAAATGTTTGTGCGTCACACAAACATTTCTTTCGGGTCTGGGTGTTTGTGAGACAAAAAACACAAGACTAGATCTTAGTGTGGGGTCAGGACTCAGGACCTATGTATGTGTTGGCCGTTATTTATTTATTATTTATTATATTAACCAAAATACGAATCGTACCTTGTGTTTCTCGGCTCGAACGAAAATTTAGCAGATAACTTTCGCACACAATGCTTCGGAACAATGGCACAAAGACAATGTCAAAGTAAGTATGATCGTGAGACTAACGGATTTTTATGTATTAAGCAATAATTCAGCAAAGACATTATTTGTATCAGCCCATATATGTCCCACTCTCGACATGCCTAGTCTACAATCGAACGTACGATTGAGAGAGGATAGGCCACATTTTCTACCACGCTGGCCTAGTGTCGATAGGCAGACATTAAAATAACAAGTAAGGTTTGAATATTGGCTTGACACAGTGAATAAATTCATCGAATGGTCAAGGCACTTCAGTCCAAACAATCTGCCACCAAGAGGTAGGTGGTTGTGCCTTATCAAAGAACAAAACTAGCCAATTTGGAATTCTTAATATACAAAAATTTATGTCATAATTTAACTGGTGGTAGGTCTCTCATGTGAGAGGCTGCCTGGGTGGGTACCACCGCAATTCTCCCGTCAAACAGCAGTTTAAATGCACTGTTGTGTTTTAGATTGAAGGACATTGTAGCCAGAGTAACTACTGGTCATATTGAGACTTAACATCTTGTGTCTCAGGATGGTGAGCGCAGTAGAATGCTAAGCGTTGCTTTGTAATTCAAGGTGTTGGTTTTGCTACTTTTCATGAGCGATCGCATCGCTTACCATTAGGCGAACGGCATGCTCGTCTCGCCATACACTACAATTAAAAAATAATAATAATATATATTTATATTCAATCAACTAACTCCTTAATTACGCGTTGATATCTGCTTTGATTTCACGGAAATATAATGTTCTATTGAACAATTAGATCGTATTATTTCGATAATTAATCTTGATTAACTGAGGTGTTAATTAGAAAAAATATTGTCACCGTTGGACGCCAAGGCAAACTACACAATGCACTTCCCAAGATCAGCTGCCGAGGTTAAAAAACAATACAATGAAATCCTCTATTTTTACTCCATTATTTTACCATTGCCAAGTTTGTCGTCTGCTTAAGCGATTTTTTATGAACTGCTCTGAATTAAAATCTCTACTTTATAAATCGCTCTAGAATGGAGCAACGCTAGATATTCTCGCCCGTTCTTCTTTGATGAAAGAAGTGCCTGTATTTTAATAAATAAATAAATACACCCAACAGTCACATAGTGGCAAGGACTTGACCCCACATTAAGATCAATTCAGTCTTGTTTCGTTGGTATCAGAAACTACCAGAGTTTTCGGTCTCACAAACACCCAGACCCGAGACAAATACTTGTGGACCTCACAAATATTTGTATTTATTCATGTTTTCCTTCAGTGCCTTTTAGTATGTATTCCAATTAGGTCAGCTATTATCTAGCGCCTAATACTTTATTTATAATTTTTATGTAATTTAAATTACGATAATTTATAAAGCATTATTAGTACCAACACTTCAGAATGTAATAATGTAATAGTGTTCTCCATTTTATATACAGATAATTAATTTCCAAAAGTCAAATAAAAATATGTTATCTGTACCGAGAACTTAATACAAGTCACAAGTAACGAGCACTCAGTAATTAGCGAACAAACATAATATGTTGATAGTCTCTTATCATAATTGCCTCTATTTGGGCATCTTTCTTACGCCCAGAAACCCAATGTAATGTGATATGTATGACTAACAATGTCGTAACTACCTCTGTATGGAGTGAATTCATTTTCCAATGTATGATGGAAATAAAAATGTTTAAATGCATAGAATGTGTTGTAAGTTCGATTCTCGGGCTTGAAATATATAGCCTCTGATTTTTCTCCAAAATATTCAAGCTATTTAGCGTTATAAGGACGTAAAAACCTAAAATTATATTTTCTTATGTTTTACAACATTTATAATTTAGTAAAAATAAAATTGAACCGTGTCTTTTATCAAACCTATTACGAAACATTTTCAATACGACGATAACTCTTCCAAACTCTTCTTTACTCCAAGTGAATACGATACAATATCCCAAACGTTACAATTAATACCAATCAATAACTAATTACAACCATAAATAAACACATAAATATTGATCCCACAAATTATGTAGCGTCCTCAATCACCCTACGAATATATGGAGCGATAATTTTGTTGAAAGAGCAGTGTTTACAATACAAATTGGCCCGGATCCTGGCGACAAACTATACCAATATTGGACAAACTTCGTTTAATGTTTTAGTGACTCATATTGACCGTGATACGTGAAGACTGACGTTCGCTTCCATGGGAGGATAATTTACAATCTGATTTTTGATACTGTATGAAACCCGCCGTGATTGGAATTTGTGCCCGGAATATGTAGGGGTTTGACTAGTTATTGGGACTAAAATAAACTAAGTGGATTCTGTGTTAGTTAGCAATTAGTGACACCTCAGCCTAGCTCTTGTAGATTGTAGATGATACAATCATGAACATATAATTTATGTTTGGAGCCAGAAGTCGGCTCCGAAGTACGAAGTCATTTGTAATCCAAGCTACGAAAAATGATTAACATAAAAGGTGACTAAATTAAAGAAACCTAAAGAACTAAACAACAATAGTAGGCATTATTCCTTTGTGAGTTATTTTCCAATAAATATTATTGCAACATACAGAATGCAAATATTGTAGCAATTGCAATAAAGTTGAAAATGTGACGAGTTGCAACCTATAAACACATTTTCAAGTAATTAGTTAGTGCATACTCGTAAATAATGCATTATTTCACAGTACTTTATTATTTAATTAATTATCATATTAACTTGAATTATACACATTAGGTATAATTATATTATGGTCACAAGACGAATTTGAGAACGCTCATAAAATTTAGATAGGCATTCATTAAGTATGATATAATATGTATGATTGCTATGAAACTGCCAATGAAATGCCTGTTGAAAGCTAGTGACACTCACATACCCCTTTCGGCCTTCTCCGGGGCCCTGGAAGGAGTAGTAGGAGGAAAAAAACCTGACTATCGGAGCGAGTTATAACTTAAATTAATTTTAAACGATGATTGAAAAATCTACGAGTAAAATAAAAATACGTTCATGAGAATTTATGTGGTATATTGTTTTTTTTTTATTATTGCTATTGAATGGCGAGACGAGCATGCTGTTCGCCTGATGGTAAGCGATACGACTGCTCATGAACAGTAGCAAAACCAAACAGCACCTTGAATTACAAAGTAGTGTTTGGCATTGACTGCGCTCGCGATCTTCACATAAGATGTAAAGTCTCAACATATCCAATAGTTACTCTTGCTACAATATCCTTCACACCGAAGCACAAAAGTGTATTTATACTGCTGTTTGACGGGAGAAATAGACATTTATTAGTTGATTAATGTATATAGCCTAACTCCTCTCGATCGTACTTTCGATTGCAGAGGATTCGAATGTTGGAATGTTTGACGTCCACGTATAAGGTAAAAGTTTTCCACTTCAAAAATCAATACTAGTCTCCATATTTATAATTGACTACGAACTTAGTCGAAGGTCAAGTACGGTAGAAAATTAAAATATTTTGTAAATTATTCAGGCAAATTCGAACAGTTTTATGAACGACGTTCGAATATTCGTCGTTTCGGAGTAGAGAGTAATCCCTCTGAGAATAAAATTCAATACTTAGAAAAACACAGCTCATTTACACTACCACAAAATCGATGGACGCAACCGCACAAAAAACAAACAAAGAATAAAATTACAAGATTAGTGATATCTGACACATTAAAATAAGACCATAATTCTTGATACTTCAGGGGGCATCAAGACAAACGATATTCGATACATAGTCGATACCGCGTGTTAAAACCTACTTCTGGTGCCTTCGTTTTCACTTTTATCGACTGATGAATGATTCAACAATGCTGACAACTGTTACCTAGAGAATATTCATCGACATAGTAAATACGAAGTCAGTAGGAGTAGATTTAAGAACGAAGAATTGCACGATTTATCGAATATCGTGTTTGATGGTAGCCTCCCAAAATGCCAGTCTTTACAGATAGCGGTTATTTTTTATTATTTAATCTACCTCATGTGGTTTCAAATTTCGAATGCATAATCTTACCTCTATCATGTCAACGGTTAATTCGTTATGGTTGTCAATTTTAAGGCAGTGAAACGAGAGACCGCGGGTTCGATTTCGCATCGAGATAAAAGTTTCGGGTGTAATCTTTCAATGCCAAAGAGTCTCGTAGTGATATAGATACATAATGCTAATATTATATTTTATTGAGAGACTTGAACTATGCCGGGTATATCAAGAGTGCTACCGAAAACGACGCCAGATGGTAGTTTAAGTGACTACAAACACAATGTAACTAAAAATTTCACAAAGAAAAGCGACATTTTTTGCGCAAAATTTAGTTGCATTGTGTCTGAAGTCACTAAAACTACCACCCAGCTTTGTTTTTGGTAGCACTCTTGATATACCCTGTATACATATGTGTGTTAGTTTAACTCATGATTATTAAAGTAAATAATAAATTCATTATAATTATCAACATGAATCCCGCAGCTGAACATAAACATCAGCACCCAGGGTTTACCACACTAACCCTTTGACTGAGACAAGCATACAGAAGTACATACAATTTTTTTTTTATTTTTTACCCGTTAGAAAAATATATAAACATACCTTGGCAAAACAAGCCAATTTGTCTCATATACTTTTGGTGTTTATTATAGTAATCGTTAAAGGAATATGGATTATGTATACTTGTACTTATGATTATGTATATATATTTTAAATAAATATGCTACTACTGCCACTAATTATTTCTTAACGTTATAACAACGTAGTACTTCAATTTTATTACTTGTTATTACACAGGTGTTACTCTGTTTATGTTTTTAACCGACTTCAAAAAAAGGAGGAGGTTCTCAATTCGACTGTATGTTGCTTTTTTTTTTTTATGTTTGTTACCTCGTTTCTCTGTACTGTGTGAACCGATTTCGATCATTTTTTCTTTGATTGAAAGCTGATGCTTGTCGTTTGGTCCCATAAAAATATGGTGAAGATCTGATGAATATCTTCGGACCTGGAGAGGGGAACTCCTTAAAATTAAGGAGAATTGCAATGGTTCTTTTTGCATTACGTTCATTAGAAAAGTTAAGATACAGTAAGAGAGGGAAAAGGGAGTGGGGGTGAGGGGGGGTGGGTGATAAAATTAAAATACACGTAAATTCTAATATCTTCGACAGCTTTTAAGCGATTATAGTGATTTCTTTTTCATTGGAAAAAACGTATTGACAGGTTGATCCCAGGAATACGACATGAAGATATGATGATTATGTTCGGACCTGGAGAATAGAACTCTTCAAATTTTAGTAGGATTCCAATGGTTCTTTTTGCATTAAGTTCATTATAAAAGTTAAGCTACATTAAGGGAGGGAAAAAGGGGTATGGGTGAGGGGGGGGGTGATAAAATTAAAATACACGTAAATACTAATATCTTCAGCAGCTTTTAACCGATTTTAGTGATTTCTTTTTCATTGGAAAGAACGTATTAACAGGTTGATCCCAGGAACACAACATTAAGATCTTATTATCATGTTCGGACCTGGAGAGTAGAACTCCTCAAAATTTAATAGGATTTCAACGGTTCTTTTTGCATTGAGTTCAGTATAAAAGCTAGGCTACAGTAGTTGAGGGACAAATAATAAACATGTGAATATTCCAATATCTTTGGCAGCTTTTAGCCGATTTTAGCAATTTTATTGTCATCGGAAAGAACATATTCCTTGTGGAGACCAAATCTTTTCATTTAAATGCCTATCAACACTAAAAAGATAAAAATAACTAAAATTTTTAATAAAAAAATAAAAACCGACTTCAAAACAAAATCCACTAAAAACCAAAAATAAATAAAATAATAACTACCACTCCAAAGCAAAAAAATAATATTTATTTCATGGAGCTCGTGCATGTTGATTAATTTGCTTAATGACTTGACTAGCCAACAAATCAAAATATATGCGTAACATATTGAAGGCGGGTGCCCAGTACCAAACATATAGATATTTAAATTAATATAAGGCATAGGTCCTATATGTTTGGTACTGGGCGGCCCGCCTTCAATATGTTACGCATATATTTTGATTTGTTGGCTAGTCAAGTCATTAAGCAAATTAATCAACATGCACGAGCTCCATGAAATAAATATTATTTTTTTGCTTTGGAGTGGTACTTATTATTTTATTTATTTTTGGTTTTTAGTGGATTTTTGTTTTGAAGTCGGTTTTTATTTTTTTTATTATTATGTTAGTGCTGCCTAATAAGGATATATGTATTAATTTTATGTGACAATAAGAAATACTCATTGTATATTACACATTTTAACTTACGTAATAATAATAACTGTAGTTAGAAGTTGCTAGAATTATTAAAAAAAATAGCTTAAAATAACTTTTCTTGTAATATAGTTTCTCGAGAAGTTTGTAAAAAAATTGTATGTACGTTCATCTCAAATTACATATATCCTAGACCAAAATATGTATATATTTATAGTATTATTTTTTGCCCGATTAAAACAAGACTTAATCCATCTAAAACCACAAATAAAACAATATAAAAACTCATACCCAATCCGCAATACAAAATAACACGACACAAAACAACACACTGAACAGAGGGACAAGAAAGTGTGACGTCACAACCTACATACGTCAGAACTTTCGTCGACTTACTTTAAACTTGTTTGCAGCGTGGCCGACATAGCGAGGCGACCGGCGGGGCACAACTCTACTGAATCACTGAGCCTGCCATCGCGATGTTAGTAGGAGGCCTTGTGTATATCTATAGAGTTGCTACTTGCAAGTGCAGTGGAATTTTGCTACTGTTTATGAGCGGTCGTATCGCTTACCATCAGGCGAACGGCTTGCTCGTCTAGCCATTCAGTGCAATAAAAAAAAAAAGAAGCTATTTACAGATGCAGGTTAGCGGAATTTGGAATATTATGTTTTAAAAAGAAGATTGTAATAGCTTTATTTGAAAACTTTTTGATGGTTTTAGTCTACTTGAATAATTTTAGTGATATGTGTATGCTTTACCTTCACTAGGCAAGCGGGGTAGATTATCGTTAAAAATTAAAACTTCTCTATCGAGGATGCCCGTGGCCTGCAATTCGATTATTATCTTATTTGGAACTATTGCGGAATAAGTAAACTTATCATTAAAAATTCCCGCAACAACAACATTCTACCGATATATACAGTTTCAAATTATTTTCTCAAATCAACAACACAAATTGTTTTACCTTTCGACTTTACGTGTACAGACATAAGCAACAATTGCGCAAATAAGATAACAAATATACATTTCATAATCTAAATTTTTGTTTTTACGTCCATAAATTAAAGATAAAAATTAATTGCTCATCAAACATGAATCTTCATTATCACAGTGCAAACAACTCTATATATGTACCGGAGCTGAGATGCGGTGATAATGGCACGATGGAGTAAATAGTCACTGCGCTTATAGCTAAGGTTGCCAAATTAGAAAACTGTAACACAAAAACAATATTTTCATCATCATAACCGTTTTTACATCTAAGTATAAATAACTTTATAATCCATGAAGTGATATGGATTTTTCTATTCATTATTAGCCTGAAGTTGGTAATTTGTGCCCGGTATGGCGATAGGCTCGCATCATATCGTATGTTCCGTACATACAAGGTGAAATTTGGGTGTCCTGATGGTATCTCTGCCTAACCCTTCTAGGAAAAAGGAGTGAGTTTATATGTGTATACTTATATGCATGTAATCCATAATTAGGGTAGATACTGTTTTTAAGGTTTTTCTCATCTTTTACGCATTTTATAATTCCTTAGCGATTATCACCATCGTCATTAGCCTATAGAAGTTAATATACGCTTTAATCTTGTCTTACCTTTCTCAGATCTACATAGCTCCTGCCAGCGACATCGCGAATCGTCAGCCATCTAGCTAGAAAAAATCCTACACCACGCACAATATTCTGTATCAGCCCATTAACGCCTGACTACAGGGCACGAGCCTCCTTTACAATCAAGTGTACGATTGAGATTGGTTATGCCATATAGTACTAGCCTAGTGCGGGTTAATCGACTGACATACCATAGGACTTACATAATATAAAGTTGTTAAAAAACTTAAACACTAAAGTATTAGTTTTAGTTTTGTAAATATAATAAAAGAAAAATACAATAACCCCAAAAACAGCCCTAGTAGCGGTGCCTAAAAATCGAGTTTTACATATATGTAAAATGCAAATTTTATTATTTATACAATTTGTTTATGGGTCGGCATTTAACCACATGTGCCACGGAGGCTATCATCATCATTATGGCGCTATAATTTTTATTTGGGCAGGTTAGAGGGATTTCGATTGTTGTCTACGTCAGATGCTGAGATGAATTCATTATTTTATTTCCGTCTAGGTCAACAACTCCACAATAATGAATATTTTTACACACATTAATAGCACTGCTTAAATATGCTACCTCTAAACAAATAAAAATATTTTTAACTGTTGAAGATTTAATTTTAATATATTAAAATTGTAAGTTCCTTCTGGGGTCAAAGTTTTCTTTTATTAGTTTATTCTTTTTGATTGTTGTCTATGTTTTTCATCGAATTCTGTCATTCATCTGCTCTGTATATTGTGTGGTCCGCTAAAAGTTAATTAATTGAAATCCGTTTTAATTTAATCATAAACATTTATTTTTATTGGCCTAAATTGATACGTTTCACCAATAATCGTTCAATTAGGACTGAGATACAACCTGCTTTATCATTAAAAATCTCAACAATTTTCCACAATCTCGTAATACGTGGCAACCCTGCCTGTTCTTCAGCGATCGTGGGAAGATCGGCTTGTTTGGACTTTGAGACGATCTGATTCTGATATTTGCATAAACCACCTCTCCAATTACTTCATAAGTATCCGATGGCTACTTGAGATATTGTAAACTTATTTTGAAAAGAGCAACGCTAGAGTTTCTTGCCCGTTCTTCTGTATCGAAAACAGCTGCGTGAACCAGGTGGTAATGGAACAAAAGTGACTGAATATAAATAATGTATGAGATGTCATGGATTCAAGAAATATTTTCATGAAATGAAAATGAATCATTTCATCAGTTTTGTGTTTGTATAAATAATTGTGAGGTTTTTTTTTGGGTCTGTGTCACAATTTTCATTACTACGGTTAAACACCATTTACATGGAGAGAGTTTCTCGCGGCGAAAATTGATGCCATTATCGCATGACATAACCGCCATAGATTATCTTGTTCTGACAAATGTTTTCACGATTCAACTTTTTTATATCCTTACGATATTCGTGTCTTCGAAGCGAAAAACGGTACCCGTGTAGAAGGGGCTTTATTTAATGTTTTGTTTTCGTTTGTTGTATAATAATAATTAACATGAAATATATTACCATTATGTTAACTAATAGGAATTCAAAACCTTATGGAACATATAGGTCACTACGAAGAACGGTCGATGCCAATTATTATCAATCGAAAATATATATTGAACTCAACCTAGATTGTTTTCTACTTTTCGATTTGTCATTTACCATGTTGCCATAGTTTTTTTCCGTACTACCGATTGATTATTGGGAATATAGGATCAGAAAAAAGATTGAGCTGTCAATCTCAAACGGCAAATTTTGGATTAGGATTGTTTATTGGCAGCGGCTGTAACAGGCCGACAACTTTCTACAATATAAGAAAGAATATTACCTGTGTTGGTCCTAATGAATATATGTTTAATATCATACCACTACTATAATATCTATGGGTATTATTCGTACACCTGATGCTGCCCTTACTTTCGTCCTTCTCTCTTATATCCATCAAATGGTTGTCTGTCAGAAATTGCCTTGTGCGATAAGACCGCCAATTGTACTTTTTTCTAGTGTGAATTGTTTACTTTTGTTTTATTTATGGTGTACATAAAGCTTAAAATCATTGACATAAAATATATGGACAGGGCGGAGAGCAAAAAAAGTGTTGTCACGAAAGTGGTCCCCAGCACCAGTGCAGCGGTTGTGACGTCACAGCGCACCGGTCTGTAAGTCATCTACAAATGCTTAATTGTATCGTGCGTGGGTGCAATTAAGATGACCGAAAGTTCACAAAAAAAACGATAACAATTTTTATCACCGCTAAGTAAAAATTATATTACTTTAAGTCAATATAACATGTATTTTAGCATTATTGAAAAACGATTTCATGGCCGCCATTGGCGTAAAATTCTAACAGATGGCGCGATTTTCACAGCCATCTTTTTGACGTACCCAATGTACTGAAGGGCCTATCCTTAGTTTTTAAATCAATGCTTAAAATAAATATAATATTACCATCCTAATCTTACAGTGATGTTTTTATATGTATGTATAGCAACTTATATACATATTTAATTAAAGATGGTGTTATGATATACAGTCTCCGTTGCGCAGTTAGTTATACGCTGGCTATGAAACGTGAGGCCGCGGGTTCGATCCCCGCACCGAAACAAATATTTGTGTGATGTACAAATATTTGTTTCGGGTCTGGGTGTTTGTGAGATCGAAAAGTCTCTCGTAGTTTCTGATACCCACCACACAAAACTGGATCTGAGTGTGGGGTCACCGGTCAGGACTATGTATGTGACTGTTGCGTGCATTTATTAATATCCACAACATATTCTTGATTAGATTTATTTGAACCTAGATATTTAAGTTAGTCAACATAATGACATATTTATACCCCCAAAAGGAGGAATGGGAGCAAAAATTAAGAACGAGAAATTATTTATATGCAACTCCGATGCGATCTAAGCCTAATCGATCCCGTAGAAGGCTAAATGCGCTAATCCATTAAGGACATTCCATTTTAGTGAATAAGATGATATTATGTAACGCATATGAGACTTATTCAGTAATAAATATACATAAATCTGTATTAGCCCATATACGTCCCACTGCAGGGCATGGGCCTTCTCTACAATTCAGAGTACGATTGAGTTAGGCTCTAAGTTCTTACTAATCGCAATGGTATTCAGGTTTCCTCACTATGTTTTCCTTCACCGATATAATACGTGGTTATTATCAATACACACATGACTCCGAAAAGTCTTAGGTGTGCCAAGAGATTTGAGCCCGTGACCACCGTGAAATGTTGACAGTCGTGTCTGGGGCCCTACTATATTCATCCGAACGAACGAACGAAGTTTGAAACTTCGGACAAACGATGTTTTTTATACGATACGAATGTACCTGCATAAAACTTATGGTCGTTATTGATTTATGGTCGTAACCATAGACTTATAGTTACGGTGTACGTTATACAAATTCGAACTTTTACAGAGTAGATACATTCGTATCGTATAAAAAACTTCGTTTGTCCGAAGTTTCGAACTTCGTTCGTTCGTTCGTTCGTTCGTTCGAATGAATATAGTAGGGCCCCTGATCCGTTTACCCACATGCCACCAATGCATAGTGAGACGAGCATACCGTTCGCTTGATGGTAAGCATTACGACTGCTCATGAACAGTAGCAAAACCAAACAACACCTTAAATTACAGAATTGAAAGACCTACCACAAGTAAAATCTTACATAATATTAAGTAATTATACAGATAAACAAGTATTTAGCGTCAATTTACCTGCATTACTTAGACGCAGCGACCGCTACGATGATATTACAAGGCGCATGACACAATTATATCTAAAAATAGAAATACCGTGCTCAATTGTATCTTTACCTGCTTTTATATAATGGACATAATAGAAAATGTATTCTTAATGGTTTCTTAGAACCCGCGACTATTACACGTTGGAACATATTTATTATTTACGGATTTAATCGCTGATTTGGTTTAATTTTTTTCATTTTTAAACTTTCCGTCGTTTCGATTACTTTACAGCTTTCCACTTATCTGTGTGTGTACTTTACACTGAAAGCTGTAAAGTAATCGAACTGTCGGTAAGTTAAAAAATTTAACCAAACCCGCGATAAAATCCGTAAATAATTATTTTATTTCAAAATGTATTCTTATTGTTCTCGCAAAGGGAAACACTTATTGTGATTTTTATAATATTTTTAAAGCATGAACTTTGTTAGCAAATACTCTATTTTATTCCACTGTCGATTGCTGCTCAAAATATAAACTTTTACAGAATTGGTCTGTTCGACCGACTTGCCATAATTGTGTCAAATATTCTGAAACCTTAAGTTAATTTCATTGCACCTACCATCAGTTAATGTTCGTTCATAGTATCAATATTTGTATCAACCCATCTACATTCACTGCAGGGCACGGGCCTACTCTACAATCGAGAGTATGATGGAGAGTGGTTAGGCCATATAGTCCACCACGCTGACCTAGTGCGGATTGGCGGACTTACATACCATAGAAATTCTTATAATTCGCTATGGTATGCAGGTTTCCTCACCATGTTCACCGTTTTAGCGCGTGGTGATTGACTATCACACACATGACTTCGAAAGGCAGATAGTATAAAAATCAACCTTAAGGTAGAATAAAACATGGCATTCCCGAATGTGTTTACTATATTGTTATGTACAAAGCTGAGGTATTAAGTTGCGTGCCCGTTGCCTCCTACGCGCTCTGATGTCGGTTCTCTTGGTACACCACGTACTGAACCTCCGAGCTCTCTTCTATCACGCGGATCGTGCTGTTCACCAGGAATAGAAGGTACACGTTCAATGCTGCAAGGGAAATTAAACTCTATTAGATGTATTTTATAACTTCTTCTTGAGATACAGAAAGTCCACTGCTGAAGCTAGGTGTTGAAGATTTCCCCATCAATATGGAAGCGGCCCGCATCCAGCGACTGCCTGCAATCTATTCAGGGTATATCAAGACTGAGAGCTAAGAGGAAGCTGGGTGGTAGTTTTAACGGCTACGGACACAATATAAATAAAACAATCGCAAAAAAACACAATCAATTTTGTGATTTTTTTAATATATTCGTGTTTAAGTAGTAAATCCATAGATTTTGCTAAATTAATAATTTAAGCCCCTGCGTATCATAGCATCTTTAAAAATAAAAGGTTGTATATCATAATTTTTCTTAATTATTTATAGGAAAAACTATATTGTATTTACCACCCAAATATCTCTCTCTTCCTCTATTTCTCTCACTACAGCCACGGCTGAACATATGCCTAACATCTTTAGTAGATTTATCGATTATAATTTCAACTAATTTTGTTTCATATAATTTCTGTCTATTATGTATGGGATACAAATAACTTTTATTTGGGGTCAATCTTACAATTTACATTCCAACCTTTAATTTACTTTTAAATATTTTTTCAGTTACTGTTTTATATGTGTAACAAAACATTAGTATAGTCAGATTTGTAGTATGAATGAAGAGCTATTTCGTAACTGTAACACGAGTGCGCAAAACCGCTGCGTCTGCGCATGCGCTGCTGCACTGATGCATTGCGTCACTTCACCACGCGTGCCAAAATATAACATTCACCTTTGTTTTAATTATTCATTTGATGTTTTTATATACGGGTCCTAGAACAAACTATTAGCTGCTGGCAGGATATTCATTTCCGTCTGGAAATCGATACATGTTTAGTAGTAGCCATTTATTGTGCATCTATCATCAGTAAAACACATAGTCTAGACCTCACAGAATTAGTTATGTCGTGAAGACAACAACCTATGTGAGACTTTTCAGTTTTATAACATCGACACCCTAAACCCTATGCCCTAAACAAATATGGGTATGTAATTATGTCACTTAAACATTTGTCTATGGTAGGACTTAATCTCTCTCTCTCGCCGTCTGCAGTCTCTCGATTCACAAGCAAGTTGGTCTGACAAACTGTAAGCCTCATAAATATCATGGTTTGACAAATCTAGAAAACGCGTCCATTCAGTGGAAATAAGCATGTTATGAATAACTACATCTGAGTAATGAGTTATTCCAAGGCCCCGGGCAGTATAAATAAATGTAAAGAAAACTCGTCTACACGTCGATGTTTCTAAAATTTTCTCCTTTCAATGAGCAAATGTATATGTTATTGAACGGAAAGGCGTAAATATTGTAAAACTGGTTTCTTGTCATAACATCATTTGTAGGGAGTGTTATGTCGGTGATTATCCTATAAGTGAGTTAATGCTGTGTGTCTATGACGAACATTGATCGTGTCGTAAATACATTTATCATATCTAAGTCAAAATGTAACAAAATATGTTCCTAAATGTGCAAACTGTACACTCAACACTGTAACTACTTTTTTTTTTATTGCAGTGAATGGCCAGACGAGCATGCCGTTTGCCTGATGGTAAGCGATACGACCGCTCATGAACAGTAGCAAAACCAAGCAACACCTTGAATTACAAAGCAATGCTTGGCATTCCACTGCGCTCGCCATCCTGAGACATAAGATGTAAAGTCTCAATATGTCCAGTGGTTACTCTGGCTACAATGTCCTTCAATCCAAAACACAACAGTGTATTTAAACTGCTGTTTGGAGGGAGAAATAGACATTGCGGTGGTACCTACCCAGGCGGCTTCTCACATATGAGACACCTACCACCAGTAGACTTTCCTATTATAGAAGATGCAAGCATAAAGATACGTATGTACTTTAATATAAATGGAATGAATTATCTTCGTTGGAAATTCTAAAATATAAAATAAAAAATATATTAATATATTGTGTTGGACGATAATGGAGCCGACAAAAAGATTGATTTGAAAAACCAGGTGTTTTCTTTCTTTAGGGTAACGTATAATAGTGTGATGGTTGCAGGTTGAGTGTATGTATATGTATCGTTTGCGTTTTTTTTTGTGCCTTGGATAGAGTGAAGTTGTTTTCTAGAAACAAAACTAACATTGATTATGAATTTGATATTAAAGAGAGTATCTTGTCTCCACTCTCTTTAGCAACACCAATACCTACCACCGAAACTAGTGTGTGGGAATATTGAAGTTAATAATATAGTAAAATGGACAAGGGTTCCATTAGGGAAACAGTAAATTACGGGTAAAAATATTTCCATCCGTAAAAAGAAGAACCAACGTGAGGTACAACAAACTTCTACAAGATAGTATCTTCATCGAACCAAATTCTTTAAGATATTGTCAAAATTGTCTACAATATGACTTTGCAAAAACGATTTGTTAATTGTAAACTAAACTAGGTAGCGGTTCCAAATGGTTGTTTACCTTTAATTGATAATCGACCTGTTGAAGATACGCAAATATTGGCGGTAAAATATCCACATTAATGAAAAATTTATGTAAAATTTACATCGAAGAATGTAAATAGAATATAAACCCTTACGAGCTCTACGAAAAAATAATATATTTTGTGTAAGGCAGATCGATTCATAAAGATCGATAAGAAAATCATTGGTGTTTGGGTTGGTTGGATGCTTACATTCAGCAGAGTCATTATGTCGAAGATTATCTCTAGTCGACAAGTACTCTTGTTGATAGTGCATGATACTTTGGTTCACTGTAGTTTGGTTTCATATTTAAACATCTGTATCTATATCACTCCATATACGTCCAATTTAGAGCAGAATTGAGAGAGGTTAAGCCGTATAGCCACCACGCTGGCCTAGAGCAGGATAGCGATTTTTTTTTTATTACAATGAATGGCGAGACGACCATGCCATTTGCTTACTGGTAAGCGATACGACCGCTCATGGACAGTAGCGAAACCAAACAATAGCATAAATTACTAAGCAAAGCTTGGTATTCTACTACGTTCGCCATCCATAGGTAGTGGTATAAAAGATAATACCGTAAAGGATGTGACACTATTTATAATCGATAAGCATAATCTCACCCAAGAAGAAGAGGTAGACGGTATTCTCGATGTACTCGCGATAGTCGAAGTAGACCAAGTCCACGCACAGCGTCAGCAGCTGGAATGCGATGCCGAAGTACAAATAGATCTTGAGCAGGGATTTCTTTTTCTGGAAGTATACAATATGTTATCAGATAATTCCAACAATAATCACTTTAGTAATGAAGTTTAAAATTGTACATATTTTAACAGACCAAAAATTGACTCAATATTTTTAACATTACAAATCAACCCAATGCTAGCAATTAATCCGGCGTTGCAACACAATAAAAATTTAACGTTACGTTTAGAAATAGGTGTAGCCTTGTTCCTGACATAGTTATTTCACATAAAAACATTGAGGTTAATATTGACGAACCTGAAGAAGCCATATAAATTTTACAGTAACTATTGCTAAATAATCTAAAATTTTGCAAATTGTGTCGCTCAGAAATGTCGATAAAAATCTTCTGAGAAATTTTACCAAGGTCTACTTTATCTCAGTAGATCTTATATATAGCAATTACATATAATATTTACCTTATGAGCACCAACAAGCAGCACTATAGTCATGGTCACATCCACGATGATAAACGCTATAGTTAAGGACAGATGCACCAGGGGATCCAGGAGTTCAGGCGCCGAGTCCGGGGGCTTGACACTGGTAACGTGCTCCACTACCAGAAACACCAGTAAAGGTAGTGATAGTAGAGACAGCACCTGGAATTTGCAATCGTATAATTTCGACCTTATAAATTCTCAGGGACTTGACACGCTCCAACTGATATATATCATCATCATCATCAGCATCAGCCTATTTGCGTCCTCTGCTGGACATAGGCCTCTCCTATGGCACGCCACTGGGCTCGATTTCAGCCCAAAGTCTCCAACCGCTACCAGCCATCTTTCGGATATCATCACTCCACCTCGTTGGAGGGCGTCCTACACTACGCACACTGATATACATACATATCATGGCCAAAATCAACATGCTTCTTGAAGGTCTGGAAACCGCTAGATATCAGGAAATCCATCACAAAGATTACAGGCTGATGATGGACAGCAACCTCATCAGTGGAGAAGTTTCGACTTGAGCTTGCCAATTCAGCAGCTAACCATGGCGAGTGATGGCCTCAGGCATGATGCCAGAAATTTAAAGGAGAGGTCTATAGTCTTTGTGTGTTCAAAGCTGATGAGGACCACGAATACGATATGATGTCACATAATTTTGCTACGTAATGTGAAATAGACTCGGAACGCCTTCATTACAAAGTTATACTACTTCCGCAATTTGTAAGATTTGCTCGTTTATTCTAGTACAGTAAGGATAATCATGGCCTGTGAAATTGTTCCAGCCTCCAAAGATTTTATAAGTCGTGTAGCATAACTACTAGTTCATAATCAATTAATCGAGCACTTACTTATAATCTGTATGCTTCGAATAATTTGTTCCAAGTTTGAATGTGTATTTTTATTATTCTATGAATCTGCAAATTATTATTTTTAAAGAATCACCTCCATCATTCTTGGTGACCATATTTTGACTCAACTCTACTACAAATTAAGAAGACATGAATTTAATCGGATCAGTCCGAAAACAACAGTTATTAACTATCGTTTTCCAACACAATCGATCATTAACCCATCGTATTGTTCTTCAAAAGGCTTAAGTATACTCTCTAACCTAGATAAATAAAGAAAGTGAACTCACCAAATTAACATATCCGAATATAGTGACTCCTTTTCTTACTGGCACGCAGAAGCAACACTTTCTAACCACAGGCAAGGTGGGACAGTTTGCTTTGCACGATTTAATCATTTTTAACTCACTTTTAAAAGCATTTAATAATTTTAAATATTGTTAATTGCCGATGAGGCATTATTTTTCCATTGGCTTTTGTGTTTTTTTTTTACCTTTGTGGTGTCTTAGTATGTTGTTTCATCTGTTTTATAATAAGTAATTGCGTGTTGTTATTTTAGGACTCTTGTGAGTCTATGAAAAGTCTTAAAAATAAAAGTAGGAGGCTTTTTATTACGTTTAAAATTGCTATGAATAACACGCACATCAAAATATTTTAAGCACGGAAAACCTTTAAATAAACCTAATCTAAGCAGAATGCATTATGCAACAGAACAAGACACTAGATCAGGGAATAGATAAATGAAATCAGGCAGAAAAAAAATAGGATAACCCAGAAGAAATCATAGAAGCTACAATCCTTTCATTCGGTAACCATAAGCCTCGACTGCGGCCAAGGTCGTCTCCAATATCCAGGTCGTGCCATTGAACTAACTACACAACAATCCTAACGACGATCTGACCGATGCTAGTCCACGAGTGTCCTATACAGTTTGTTTGTCATCTGATATTGAATGATTTATATTATACATCACAATCTTTATATACCATCATCGAAATGTCTATTAAACACAGACCTGAACAAAATGTTTCCATAGAAACCTTCAGAAACCTTTGTTTAAGTTTAAATTATTTGCTAGATATATTTGCAATATACTTGCAGATTTCTACTGACTAGCAACATTAAATGATTTTTAAGGTAAGGAAAAAATAATTTGGAATTCATCCAGTAGCTTTTCTTAAAACATATACAACGATGAACCAAAGTACCCTTTTTATTTTTATCATAAATTTATAAAAACTAATAACACGCCCCTAGTAAACCACAAACCGCAAGATTACCCACAGACATCTAATACAACAACAAAACAATGTGATCATACACTAACCTTTAAACTTAAATTAACGTGTGTCAAACACGTGAAACTATTTATAAATAATTCTAGTAATATTAGATCCTAAAATATACCCTACTGTCACACATGTAGTCCTGATTATAATCAAAGAAGTCTTGTGTCGAGGGTATCAGAAACTACGAGAGACTTTTCGGTCTCCCAACACCCAGACCCGAAACAAATACTTGTGATTTTGTCATTAATCTCAATGCGGGTATCGAACCCGCGGTCCCTTGTTTCACCGACGTACAACCATCTAATTCTATACCAAGAGGATTCTTTTGCCCTGCAGTGAGACGTATAAAGGCATATTTTTATCACATATAATGTTCATGTTCTTACATAACAGTTTTAATATTCCTATTCGAGCGTCAGAAAATAAATGTCATGTGATTGTTACTTGCGTGGGAGAAGAATAATATTATCTATTTAACTGGTTACGTATGGGCGTTTTACTTCAAGACAGATGTATTGTTAATATTGTAAAAATTGTTTTGTTTTTTTGTATTGGTGTAGTAAAAAATATAAGCAGTGTATTTATATTAGTTTAAATAAATGAATGATGAATTTAATTTTAAATGTTAATTTCGATAATCTAAATAAGTTGGTGATATTATTATTGATACAACTTTTGAGTACGCGTAGGCTCGTATTTGGTAAGCAGACTATACTATACTAAATTACTGGGTTCGCTAAATGTGACAAATAATAAACATTTATAAACACATTCACATTACTACTACAGATATTGTTATTCCACTATAATAGGCATTTATTAAAAATATAAAAGTTAAAAAAGCAATCAAGAAACCTTGTTACGTTATCACATAATTATGCAACAACCTAGTGTTTTAATAGAAAATATATTTACACGAATATACGAGTATTCATAAGACTTCGACGTCACTCTTGAATATCATATTATTGTATAAACAGTTGCTCAATCAAAATTAATCATAATGAAAACAACATACGAAGACACCAAAAAATCCATTTGGCCGTGCAATATTAACCTAAAACAAGGTGAATATTATTTACCACTATCACACTGTACACATGACTGAACTGAATGAGGCATTCAACGGGCCATTCTCTGAGACTTGGTTTAAATGGGACACTTCCTCCCGCCGAGATCGCCATTATTCTTAATAGAGACTTTAAAAAGGTGTTAAGTATGAACGAGATGAGCAATACTTCAGAATTATTCGCTTGTATTTCCTTACTGAGTGATACCGAGCTGAGATGCGGTGCGTAGAAGACGAAAATTGTAGTCTTATTTATCAAATATGTTAAGAATTTCTATGATATGTGAAGTCCGCCAACCCGTATTAGGCTAGCGTGGTAAACCATAATCATGTTCTAACCACTCTCAATCGTACGCTCAATTGTATTGTAGGCCAGGGTCCTGCAGTGACGCGAGTCTGGGCTAATACAGGTTCTACTTCTACAGCTGAAAATGTCATCTCTACGATTAAGACGGATTTGAGACTGAGCCGAATGCAAGTTGGTGTACCTCAGATGCCATCGAAATTCTTAAATAGATCTTTCTGGTATGCATGTTGCTTTAGCCTGTTTCGTTAAGGCTTTTTGATGTAAATTAAACTGGCTAATCTAAGGAACAATAAAATATATAACAACATAAACAACCATGATACTTGAGAATTTGTAGCAGCGATATCTGACTTTGGGAATGCAGAAAAGATGAAGGAAAAATAGCGATCTATCTCACTCGTACCACAAGACAACAAAAAACCTTACCTTAGTTGTCAGGGAAATAAAACTGTGACACCGATCTACTCATGAAGTAATAAAACAATAAATACTAAAAAACCTAATGTTAATTTATTTACAAGACGTCTGTATCCCGCCAGTTTGGTGGATAAGACGCATAGTTCATCTGATTCACGTAGCTAATGGTATCTTCATTGTATCGCCGCTTCGATATCTCCGTTCGTATCAACAGCAACAGGTATATGTGCGATGCTGAAAGATATAACCTGATTAGTATGTATTCTTTTCCAATACTTCACTTTACTTTGAGGAGCTCTAACCAGTATATTCCGGAATTCAGTGAAATCCTATCTACTCTCTTTGCATCCATCCAAATGCAGCAACGAATGAAAGTTAGGCGACCGCAATTTGGTAGTGAGAATATAATATTACAGTCTCAGACATGGGCGTAGCCACGGTGGGGCAGAGTGGGGCGCTTGCCCCACCCTGGATTTGATCTGTAAGGTACTTAACCAACTCTAAAAAAATAAATGATCTAGGTAAAGTACTAGGCAGGTGAGCAATAAGAAAGTATTTAGGATAATTCCAATTATAAACACAGATACAGAATGTAACAGAAGAATACCGTGGGTACAGTTTGCCAATTACATATGATTTAAGACTTCTGCCCCACCCTGATCCCACGGCTGGCTACGATCATGGTCTCAGAAACATCATGTCTAATCATAGGGTTCCCGGAGGATGACCACAGCTATCAATCAGTGGTGGTCTACATTCAGCCACTGCCATTCTTATTAGGGCGTCTATCAAACTTGTGAGTCTTACACACTATGCCGGCAAGAGCTCGTCGCCCCCAGCCTTTCGTCATTTTAATAAAGCTGAAAGTTAGTCTAACCAACTTTCCGCTGCTGATCATATGATGAATAGGCATTTATTATGAAGTTCCAATGGTGGCTTTGGAAGACATCAGCTTCAATGGGTCTGGCAAGATGAAAGAACCATCAAAAGTGTCTAGAAATTGATATTTTTAGATAAAACCTTACCTAGGCCAATGAACGTGACAGCCATATTATCTATGCCACCATAAAAACTGAAGTCAATTTCTTGCAATATCACCACGATGAATGTAGCAAATGTTGCGAAAAGTGTTATTATTCCGTAGTAATAATATATTCTCATGTATTTGATTCTTTTCTGAAAAGTAAGGTAAGGTAAAGTATTCTATTCAGACAATTACGGTAAATGTTAATTCGTACGATATAAATTACCTATTTGAAATGTGTTGCTGGGATTTTATTGATGATTTGAAATTGGATCAGTGGGGATGGTTTATCTCTTAGATTGTTTATCTTAGAGGGCTTTGAAAATCGTCGCTAAGTGTGGCAAAAAACCTGCACTCAAGTTGTATCCTTACCGTTGTCAGTCATTTCTAAACATGGAATATAACAATGAAGAGCTACCAAGGGGTGGACTTAGACATGTTTAAATCCACTTTTGGCAGTATTTGCTGGTGATATAATTTTCATATCTACACCAAGCCTGACTATTTTAAACATGACGTAGTTTGGAACCAGAATCAGCCAGAGTTAATCCAGTTTCGACCTAACCTGGATACATTTTAGCGATGTATGACAACATCTTGTTAGTTGTTATTCTATCTTAACTACAATTTAGCCTCATGAATGAGATTTTAGGAGCCATAAAAACTGGTGTTTGGATATGTTGTTCACTGTTCAGAAACTGTATTCTATAAATTATGGTGTAAAACTAGTAAAAGTGATCCACACATGATGCAAGTATATTCCATTTCTGCTCTAGCCTGGGTATATCCGATTTTCACTGGGGCTCCACGATTATATCAACTGGTGAAAGACAACCAGCCCTTCGTCAGTGTATTGGCACCCTATTTAAATTTCACTATGTGATTTTTTTATTTCGATGAATGGCGAGATGAGCACCCCATTCGCCTGATGGTAAGAGATACTACCACTGACATTAGCAAAACCAGCAAAACTATGAATCACAAATCAATGCTTGGTATGCCACTGCGCTTGCTATCCTGAGACATAAAGTTTCAATATGTCCAGTACTTACTTTGGCTATAATCTCCTAAAAAGAAACACAACAGTACACTGCTTTTTGGCTGGGAGAAACAGACATTGCGATGGTACCTACCCAGGCGGCCTCTTACATATGGAACACTTACCACCAGTACTCATGCCAGAATACAGACCCGTCTAAATGTTTTGACACCATACTATTTACTTAATTTGCATTGCATTCACCTCCAACTTTTTTATACAAATATATAAACTCCTCTAAATCTTTAACCATACCGTATGAGCTCCAAACAGTAGGATGACATTGAAGATCACTTCAACCGAGTACAGAACTAAAGGCAGCCAAACTTGCACGCGGACCCCGACGCCTTTGTATACAGTCATAGTGTGTTCTGACATGTCTACAGTCCCGTTTCCACTCTTCACCATCATAATTGAGTCTAAAGTTAGGACTAGAACGGCAAATAGCTGAAAAACAAGGATTTTTATGAGGTAACCAACTGTGGTAGAGATCTTTAAAAGAATTGTGTGGTATGCTAAGATTGTAAATTCGGAAAAAAAACAGATTGATGTATTACGATATACACCCTCTGAAACGATTTTTTTATTCAAATACATATTTCAAATAATTATTTGCGTAATACAGGTTACAAGTATGGGTACAGCTGCTCTGTAGATAAGTTTGTTAGTATTCAACTGTAATTGAACTTCTATTTTTATTAGAATATATTTTGACCCAAAAAAATTAAGCAATGAAGTCAGCCCTATAAAGGAATCGTACCTAGGATCTCAACGTCTAGATGTTTACATAGATAGATCCCTAATCTACATGTTATATTAAATGTTGTTGTATGATTTATCTCATATTTTACGACCGATCGTTAGACCGAACTTGACCTTTTCGCGACTAGGGTTAACATTCCTTATACCACACTGATCTAGTTGTAGTTCTTTTTATTTGTATTCTTTATGGTACACCAAGAAAAACAAAGATGTTATATAAATTTAAAATAAGTACAAGCGGCCAAGTGGCGGCCTTATTGCATATGGTAATCTCTTCTAAGTAATTTTTTAATGGACGTAAAAGAAAGAAGACAGAAAGGACAGTCTAGGTTGTACAGTGACAAAAGTATAAATTAATAAAATTACAATATTACAAATGAAAAAATAAAATATAACACAAATATAAACTCATAAAATATACAAACATAACATATATAACAATATATTTATTAAAGGATGACATCATTACCTCAAAATCTAGCAAAGTTTTAAATTCTAACTACAATAACCTTAACACACTGAATCTGGTGATTGCTACAGTTATTAGAAATATAATGTGAGTTTCCCTATTTTGTTATTAATTTAATTAAACTTAAATATTAATAATATTATCTGAAACAGATCCTTTAAATAGAACACATTAATGATTCTGACTGAGAACACCTTCATTCGTTTTTTGTCACCTGTATAAACTCGTGTCAGCTGTTTAGAATAATGTCTGTCAATTCCGCATGTTTTCGTACCTCGGTAGAACATGCATCATTATACAAGCATACACAACTATAACAACACAAATAATATCCAAATATGAGGACTAAATCTCACACCATGTCCTGATATTAATCCATAAATAAGTAACTCCCGAAAAATCAAAGAAACCAAAACTCACCAGATTCAAATATCCAAATATAATAATTCCATAACGCAAAGGCAGGCAAAAGAAGCATCTTTTACACTCAGGAAATTCCCAACGCATTTTATAAAAAAAACACACACACAGAAGCTTCAACTAGCATTAACTAAACGTAAATGAAACTTTTTCTGATCATGATTTACAAACAGTGATATCGGTAATGAGTTTTATCAGTGGCGACTTCACGGTTCACTGTGATGGGGGCAAATTTATCCAGTAGGTCGTGCAATTATCTTATTTACTGAAGACGTTCGAGGAAGCGATGTTTTGTTAGGAAACTACGCTGGCGAAACGCAACATGAAAAAACTGGGATAATCTCGTAATTGAATCATTCCTGAGCGTTTACCTGGAGTACTATAAATCGACATTGTACATTTGTTATTAATGAAAACCACTTTGTGAAAACTACACTAAGTAATCGGGATTAGATTTAAATCTTGCAAGCATAATCTTGGAACTATATATTATGATGGCTAACGGTTTATATCGAATACAAATACCGATTATATTTAATGTTATAATTCGAAATAAAAAACTAACCTTCCAATTGAAATTATTGTTATTATTGTTTGTTTAAAATCTGGACGTGGGGTAATCGACAATTTTTTTCACGTAAAAGGTATTTATACAAACCTTCCTGTGACCTTTATTGGGTCGTTCTCACTTTATTTCTCAAACATTAGATCGTCAACAGAAATGGCTACATCTTAATCTCTATTACTTTAGATGAGTCGACAGTTATCACGGGCGTTATTGCCATATTACCTTAGTCATCAATGCCTTCGCATACCATTTTCCTTAACCCAGACATCATTTTAGACAGATTCTAGTGAGTCAATTGCTTATCCATTAAGGTTCAACATGTTGATTCATATGACATAATCATCTTTCCACAGACTTTTGGTATTTCTGACACATATTACAGCAAGAAGAATATACTGTTAGGAACCCGTTTGTGACGCATGGTAAGGCAAGGGAAGACTCAGAAACGGAGGTTGTATAAACCACCTCCAGATATTTTAATAAACGAAGGAATTAAAAGTATTTGTTTACAGACAGACTAAATATTATTCATTTAATTCATTGAGATAATATACTAGAGGGGACACTGCAAACAAAATGTTTGTAACAAAATGAAGGGTACATTCTATTTCTGTCTCTGTCACGCCTACGAAGTAACATTATCTTCCATCTCGCTTCTTTGTGTACCTCTGTGCATGCCCCATGCGCACAGATTTTGTTCCCGATGTCCGCTCTAGTATAATACCTCAATGATTTAATTCGTTAATTCGCCTGTCCACGATGAACAGTCCACGCATCATATATGTACTTTGGGAGTATTGTCTTAAGAAAATTGAGCCTAAAATTATGTTTGATCATATGCAAATATCATCTGAAGACATTACCCTAATGGAGACTAAGACGAATTACCGTGCTTTTCGGCGTTTTGTCATACCAATTACCTACTGAAATCAAGTATTACAGCTCACATAATAGGTCCCAATAAATATAATAATAATTTGATCCATGGTACTTTACAATTGGCTTCTATGGCTGTAAAAGTCTTAATCCGAGGTTGTTTACCTTTTTAATTCATTGTTATGTCACCCGCATTATCACGGAGAGAAAAAGAAAATATTTTCAACTCCTATTAATCTTAACTTTCTGATTGATTTCGTTGCAGATAAAAGACAACTTAGGCGATCCCGGAGACTCGCTGAGATTGAATGCTGAATGTTGTTAAAATGGGTGCCACTGTTGTTACTGCGAAACGGGCTAGGGGCCCTACTATATTCAACGAAACGAAGTTCGAAACTTCGGATGATCAAAGTTTATGTACGATACGAATGTACCCACATAAAACTTATGGTCGTTATTGATTTATGGTCGTAACCATAGACTTATAGTTACGGTGTACGTTATATATATACATTCGCATCGTATAAAAAACTTCGTTTGTCTGAAGTTTCGAACTTCGTTCGTTCGTTCGTTCGGATTTATATAGTAGGGCCCTAGCAATGACTGGTGTGAGAGCGGGAGAGTCGCCTCAACTGATAGGCGATTTATAATAAAGCCGTCTGGGTAGGCACCACCGCAATGACTATTTATCGATTTATTCTATGTATCCTGAGTGTTTGTACCATAGTTATTTGTTTCCGGTCTTTTCGGTGAGACCGAAAAGTCTCTATTGATTCCTGTGTTTCCTGTAAATACACTGTTCCGGTTTGAAGTACATTGTAACCAGAATAACTACTGGACATATTGAGACTTAACATCTTGCGTCTAAGGATGGCGAGCGCAGTGGAATGCAAAGCATTGCTTTGTAATTCTTGGCTTTGTTTGGTTTTACTAATATCCATGAGCGATCGTCTCACTAACCATCAGTCGAATTACATGCTTGTATCGTCATTCATTGTAGTTATAAAAATAGTCTCTCCACTCATCAGCAACAGGAAATTCATTGCTGAACATAGGTCTCAAAGCAGGAATGTAGGTAACCGAAAAGGTAACACGGTTTTCCTAAACAACAAATATTCGTAAACCTTTTCTTGGAAACCGTATTTTGTGGTATATAAAGAAGGATAAAAAGCGAAAAATAATCTTGTATTTCCATTTTATAATCTGAGAGGTGAAATAACATCCAACACCGAGGTGAAGTGTGTGGTAATTTTTTTAATGAGTCGCTAAATTATTTGTTAATCAAACAAATCGTATAGAATTTATTCCATAAAATTTCGCCTATAATAATTTAATTCTAATAATAATGTATGAACATCTAAAAGGAACATGATACAAGATACACACCGGCACATAATATAAGACCTTTACTGATCAAGAATCCTTTTTACAATAGCTCGTTTCGCAACAATTAGATCATAGACGTATAGCTTTTATTAAAAAATACTAATTAATAATGTTTATATTAAACACCCATTCTGAATAAAACAAGCAAAATATTTTTAATTGTCATTTTTATTTTCATAAATCACAGATAGAAAATAAATAATAATCCATAATTTAATTACATAATATATTTACAAACATATAAGTACTTAAAAGTACTTACATCAAGTCTTTGGTTTCAGTTTATTTCTGTGGTCATGGATATTCTAGCCGTGCAAGGTTCCTTGTATAATTTATCACATAATACAATCCATTTATTAATATCAATTTATGTGTAATTTTAAATAAATACTTTAATTTTAAATTTAAATAATATAGTTGAAGGAGAATGCCCTATGAAATAACTATGAAACTTAGTGTTCGTGCAAAGATTTGAAACCTACTTTTTGTGTAGGGAAAAATACATATTTTTAATAAATATTAACATAATTGCGACCTAGGCCCGGAGTTCTCAGAGAAATTAACTTGAACTCAAATAAGAATTATTGTTTTGTTCTCGGCTATCAGCCGCTGCCAATAAACAATCCCAATCCAAAATTTGCCGTTTGAGATTGACAGATCAATCTTTTTTCTGATACTATATTGGCAATAATCAATCTCAGTAGTGAAAAAACTATGGCAACATGGTAAATGACAAATCGAAAAGTAGAAAACAATCCAGATTGACTTCAATTTAATTAATTTTTTTCGGTTGATTATTGGCATCGGCCGTAAGTCAACAAAGTATAAAATAATTGCTTTATTTTACAAAAATCTGTCGCCCGGGGTAAAACAGGACAACATTTAAGGAGAAACCAAATTTTAACAGTATCGGTATCGGTATAAACAATATTTTTTGCCGATCCCATGAATAGCATTCTCCTTTTGTACCAAATAACATTAATTTATATGAACCAAAAATCACTCGAAGAGACCGCCCCGATCCGTGCCTGGTGAGAATTTTCCCATTATACTGGCAATATAATATATTAATCTAAACAAAGATCTGACTAAGGTTGCAGGAAGACGCTGGATGCAGGCCGCTTCCAACAGGTCATTGTGGAGATCCTTGGGGGAGGCCTATGTTCAGCAGTGGACTTCCTGTGGCTGATATGATGATGATGATGATGAAACAAAGATCATGAGATATAATTTTATCCGAATCATATTATGTACAAAACGCAATATGAAAGATTAAAAGCGATTTTGTTTGCACATGTAACTTTCCTCTTTTACGAGTATCTAAGTAATTATCTTGCAAATCAGCCTCTGTGGCACTAGTTTGACGCCAGTTATGAAACGAGAGGCCGCAGGTTCGATCCCCGCACCGACAGAAATGTTTTCGTGCTCCACATGTATGTTTCGAGTTGGAGTGTTTGAGACCGAAAAGTCTCTCGTAGTTTCTGATACCCACGAGACAAAACTCGGGTCTATGTATGTCACTGTTGAATTTATTTATTTATTATTGTAAACAGAGCATAGTCTAAGTAACAGCCTTGCTGATTGAAGCACTTTTAAAGTAAAGGAATAGTTATGCATATTTAAATCTGTATTAGTTTTTTTTTTAAATAATGGAATAAATATTTTCGGTAATATGTTTAAAAATAAGATAACTTTTAGTAGATATTACGATAATGTGACGTAGTGGAATCACCACTCCATTTTTAACACACTCTACTTAAATGTTGGTTTTTGGTGACATTATACTCGGAAATCGAATCCGAGATCAAAAATGTAAACAAACCAATGTCATTGTAAAACTGACATTTCAGGGTTATGAAACATTTTCTCAAAAACACATTGCGTATAATTTGATTAGTGAATAGATTCAAATGTTGCGAGGTACTATGTTTTATTTATTTATATCTATTTTTGAATTTTGAACATTTTGAATGTTTTATTATGCCTGTCGACGTGACCCTTGACTTGGGCCCAAACAATTTCTAATGGGTTTAACTCACAGTGATTTTCAAAGACCATAGCGCGTTCGGCTAGGAACACGAGCGCCAGAAATCTTAGGAACAAAATAGAACAAAAACTTAACAGAAAATGTGAAACCAGCATCACGGCAACGTAACTTTGTCACATGATGCACATTCATCAAGTTAAGCAACTAAATGAACTTAAGGGAGATGTCGCGGGCGTCAAAGCGACGTATTTGTAGTTAAGGAGGTAGTGGTAGTGACAGCCCATATACGTCCCACTGCAGGGCACGGGCCTACTCTACAATCGAGAATACGATTGAGAGTGGTTAGGCCATATAGTCCACCACGCTGGCCTAGTGCGGGTTGGCGGACTTACATACCATAGAAATTCTTATGAATCGCTATGGTATGCAGGTTTCCTCACGATGTTTTCCTTCACCGTTTTAGTGCGTGGTGATTGATTATCAATACACACATGACTCCGAAAAGTCAGAGGTGTGCCCTGGGATTCGAACCCGCGACCACCCTGAACATATGGGCAGCCGCGTCTAGTCCGTTTACCAACAGGCCACCACGCACTTCAGTTAACTCAGTAGTTAAGGAGATGAAATTAAAAAAAAAAATTATTTTAGTGGCCTAAGGTTACGAATTTCTGCATAATACCTGTAGCATAAAATATTTTCGTACCATTTTTTTCACATACTTAAAAAAGAAGTTGAAATTGTAGTTTATGTAAATATTATACCAAATAATTTTTATTTGGCTTTGTTTTATACTTATTTAACGAATGAAAATAATTCCAACCTGTTTTTTTAACGGTTGTGAACAAACTACCATGACAAATTATTTTATTGCAGTGGTAACACTTTTGTTTACATTTTTGATCTCGGATTCGATTTCCGAGTATAGTATTTTAATTCAGCATCAGTTTTTTGAGTTAATTTACAACTATAAATAACTATTCACTTTTACAAAAATATTATTATGTCACTTACGCCCAAATACTGGAACGCAACTTAAATATAAATGGCGCTTAACTACATTAATCCCGATTAAATGTACTGGCTAAGTGGGCAGTGCGCTGTTAAGAGCAACTTATTATTTGAACGGCGTTCCAGTATTCGGGCGTTAACTTCTTATTTAAACAGTTTATAAAAATAAAAAATTGCTTCGCATATCTCTCGACTCTATTATGGAACCAACAAGCGACTCGTGTTCACTTAATAACAAACATTTCATATAATATTCAAATAAACTTATGAAAGCGTAATTAATATTAAATATAGTCTAATTAATAAATATTTCAGGAACCTTTGCACAATAATACTATTTATGAATCAACCGGTACTACAGTGGTGTTGTTGTATATACCGTTTGGTTCGACTTTGGTTTCTCCCGTCACGATTTGGTGAAGTGGGTTGTCGTACAAATGTGGCCCGTCCATTTCCAATTTTCGGAGTAGACTCCTCACCAACGTTATCAGGTAAAGGTTTAGGACTGAAAGAAAGAGATAAGATATGAAATTGCTGAAGAAAATTTGAATCAGTTATAATTCATTAAAAATAGTTCACCAAATAAGACCAAATGTCAGAACCAGCGCGGTTATTGATCAGCGCTCTGTGGTAAGTTAGGTATTTTAACATAATTTCGTCAAACATCAAAATTTTCGCCACGGCACGCCACTGGGCTCGATTTTCAGCCCATCGTCTCCAACCGCTATCAGCCATCTTACGAATATCTTACGAATATTTATATTCAACCTGGTTAAAGGGCGTCTAGGGTCTGGGTTTTGTAAGACCGAAAAGTCTCTCGTTGTTTCTGACACCCACGGCACAAGACTAAATTGATCTTAATGTGGGGTCAGAAATATGTTTGTGACTGTTGCATGTACCTATATTTATTTTATAGGAGCTTATACCCTGCTGTTTGAGTAACAAAATATTGATACTTACAAAGGGAAGATATCGTGAACAGTGCCATTTCCAGGATGTATCCGAAGTAACTGTAGTTAGTTGTGTCCAATAGCGTCATCAGGATTGGAGCTATAGTGGTTGCTATTGCGAAGTAGTAGAACGCCCTGATGTGTGGCACGGATCTCTGGAAAGGACATAAATACATAATAATTAATTACATAATTATAATCATAATGAGATGTTTATGAAGACATGAATATGTATATTGTATAATAATATATAAATCTGATGGGTTTGTTTCAACGGGATAATGTCAGAAAACTTTATTTCGAATTGAACAATAATTTTAGTCTTAAATAGTCTCGAGGAATATACGGTACTTTTTATCCCAAGGAAATATATATTATGATAGATAAACTTTTAAACTGTAATTTTAATCACGAACGAAGCCGCGAATCATAGTGTATACTCTTATTACTCTGATATCTTTGAATTATTTGATTTGATATTTGAAAAGTGGACATATTATTTTTCCTGTGTACTGCACAATTTTATTCAAATTAGTATAGCCATTATCGTAAATAGCATATGAAATTAAGCCGTGTAACGAAGCTCGAATCGTAGAGTAACAGTCCGAAACGAAACTTAACACAAACACAATAATTCAGATTTATTTATTTTGATAATACTCAAAACAACACAGAAAGTATTTTGGGGAAATCCTGATCATCATATTCAAGTACTGAATTGTACCAGCCCACATATTATGTACATTCCAATGCAGGGCACAGGCCTCCTCTACGATCGAGAGTACGATTTAGAGTGCTTAGGCCTAGTGCAGGTTTCAGGCATTCGTTTATTTCTAGCTGCTAAGTTCACATGTCTAGCTTTAAAGTGACAAGCAACGTTGCCCTCTAAAATTACCCACTCTCCAAGTCTATTGTTATTCTAAAAATTAAATTCCATTAATTAAAATATCTCAATTACCTTATGAGTTCCGTACACAAGGACGCCGTTGAAAATGACTTCCAAGCAATAAATGGCGACGCACATTTCAGAAGGTAGTGATGTCCCCGTGCCGTGGTACATGCTGCCCACGCGCATGCTAAAATGCACCGCGTAGCTATACACTCCCACCAGAAACGCGCTGAACAGCTGAAACAAATTGAGGATATAAAAAAACTGAAAGATTTTTCCAAGTTATATTTTGATTTCTGTATTAGCCAATACACGTCCCACTGGAGGGCACGGCAATCCTCCTCTGCAATCAAGAGTGCGATCGATAGTGGTTAGGCTATATAGTCCAACAATATATGCCTAGTGCGCGTTTTTCATTTTAGCCGCAGTTCAATCCTCGCTCCTAAACAAGGGTTCAGCACAACCAAGTCGTAAGTCGCCTACCGTAAGGAGAGTATTTAAGATGAGCTTAAACATTAATTGTCATTTCACAGGATTACCGATGTCTGTATAGGAAGGTTTTATCTTTCATTTTAGTTTATTTTATTCTGGCATGGCATTGCACCTGGTGGTAAATGCAAATGCCGGCCAGATAGAATATCGAATGTTATCAGACCGCGGTCTCATGCCATTCGATACAATCATGCCAGCCCGCTAAGATGCCTCTTTACGCTGCGGCGGAAGTACTCAGGATTATAGGAAGGATGGAAGACGCTATTGTACGCACATCTATGCTGTTTGGTACGTTTTATCGTATTTGTGAGCATGCTGTTGATTTTTATTGCAAGTTAAAGACAAGCTGGTGGCCCTAAAACTTAACAACAACTTACCAACAACAACAAGGAAATTTACCAACTTCGGTGCTAGGTGTGAATTGTTTGAATGCTTTAGATTTGATGGAGTTGCAATTGTAGTTTAGTGGCTGGGATAATCACGTATAAAGTTACAATTTAGAACGTAAGGAAAGATCAACATCCGTCATATTATATGCAGTAAAGTACATAAAATAAAAATCCGCCATATTTATATATAGCATCTACGCGTTGAAGATTAAGCAGAACAAATAGTTATAAAATGCAAGAGAGTTGCAAAAAAAACAACGCACAATCATGTACAATATTTATAGAATGAAAAGCCTTGATCCCACCGACCTCGTGTGTTGTTAGATAAAAAGCAAATACTACAATACGTACTAAAACAACAGGATACATTATCAAACTGTGTCTGGTCGGTTCATTAATCTCGATAATATTTGCATTTATAACATGATATACATATTTTAATAGAGCTTTGGATTTCCTGTACTATTAGGCAAGAGTTTCGCAAGCCTACAAGCTTTCATGGGATTCACAGATCCATCAATTCAAATCAAATCAAATCAAAATATTCTTTATTCAAATAGTCTTTCACAAGATCTTTTGAATCGTCCTTTTCTGCTACCACCGCTTCGGAACGTGTTGTGGCTGTGAAGAAGAAGCGGCGCAAGAAACTCCCTCAGCAACACGAACTGTCTTCTTTTTTTCTTTCTTTTTTTGTTTTTTTTTTTATATCGCCATTTACAAATAAAATGATTCATGTCACAAGTTACAATAATGTCAGTTTGATTCAAAACATGATAAATTTATTCCCAAGCAGTTTTATCTTCCACATAATCTGAAATTCTATAGTATGCCTTTTTACACAGCTTAGCTTTTATTACTTTTTTAAACTTATTAATTGGAAGTTCTCTTAAACTGTTGGGAAGCTTGTTAAAGAAGCGTACACTTTGACCCATAAAAGAATTATTTATCTTGTGGAGACGAGTAACGTGTGAGGCAAGATTATGTTTGTTCCTAGTGTTCTTACTATGCATGTCACAATTACGCTTAAATTGAGTTATATTTTTACGAACATATAATAAATTTTCATAAATATATTGAGATGCAACAGTAAGAATATCTACTTCTTTAAACTTTTCTCTCAATGAAACTCTTGGACCAAGTTGATAAATGGCCCTAACAGCTCTTTTTTGTAAAATAAAAATACTATTTATATCCGCAGCATTTCCCCAGAGAAGAATGCCATAAGACATTATACTATGAAAATAGCTGAAGTAGACAATTCTTGCCGCTGCCTCATCCGTTAAACGCCTAATGGTTTTAACTGCATATGCCGCTGAACTTAATCTACCGGATAGTTTATTGATATGCGGCCCCCACTGGAGTTTAGCGTCGACCGTAATGCCCAGAAACGTAGTAGACGCAACAGGATCCAATTCTTCACCGTTAATTTGTACAGTGGTAGATAATTGCCTAACATTGGGCAGTGTGAATTCAATACATTTAGTTTTCTTAGCATTAAGTAATAAATTATTAATATTAAACCAATGTACAACTTCACGAAGGGCACTGTTTACTTCATCAAAATCTAATTGTTGTCTTTTAATTTTAAATGTCAAAGATGTATCATCCGCAAACAACACAACTTCGTGATTATTCCCGACGTGATAGGGTAAGTCATTTATGTAGACCAGGAATAGAAAAGGTCCCAGAATTGAACCCTGCGGTACTCCCATAGTGACCGCAGATCCTCCAGAAAGTTTTCCATTAATATCAACCTTCTGTACCCTATTGCTCAAATAGGAGGACAAAAGATTGAGAGCTCGGTTCCTGATACCATAGTGGCGTAATTTCCTGACCAGAGTGTCGTGCTCTACGCAGTCAAAGGCTTTAGATAAGTCACAGAATACACCAAGTGCATCCTGCGACTCTTCCCAAGCGTCATAGATTTGTTTTAGGAGAGATACTCCCGCGTCAATTGTTGATCGACCCCTCGTAAATCCGAACTGTTTCTGGTGTAGCAAGTTATTGGTGTTGAAATGTGTTAATAATTGAGTAAGAATTATTTTCTCAAATAACTTGCTAAGCGTTGGTAAAATTGAAACAGGTCGGAAATTGGTCGGATCCGAGCTGTCACCGGACTTAAAAAGAGGCACCACCTTGCTTTGTTTCATCAAGTCAGGAAAAACACCAGATACCACACAGCGGTTGAATATCTCTGCTAAGTGGGGTGCTATATGCTCAATGATTAAAGATATATTAATTACAGAAATTCCCCACAAGTCTGCGGTCTTTTTTAAACTAATTTCTTTAAATGATTTTAATATATGCTGCGGCCCAATTTGCGAGAACTCAAACGCCACGTTACATTTAGGTACAAGTTTTTCAAGTATAGATAAAGCAGACCTCGAAGATGACTGAAGATGTTGGGTGGTATTTTTGGGAATATCAGTAAAAAATCTTTCAAATTCAGTTGCTACTTCCAGATCTGCTGTACAACTCCTATTATTTATTTTAAGATTAAAGTTATTTTCACTTACCGAGTTTTTACCAGATTCAGAATTAATAATATTCCAAGTAGTTTTGATTTTATTGTTAGACATTTTGATTTTATTTCTTAAATACAACGATTTAGCTGTGGAACAAGCTCGTTTGAAAACTCTGGAGTAATTTTTTACATATTCCTTAAAAGTCGGATTTTGGTTAAACATTCTTTCATTGTACAGATTATATAGTTTATTCCGACTTTTAAATAAACCAGTGGTTGCCCACTCACTAAATATCATTCGCTGATTTACCATAATAGTTTTAGATTTATATACTTTTCTAAATACACAATTCTTAGCTAAACAAGGCCCCAACTATAACGTTATAAATGAAATTAAAATAACATTATATTTCAAAGATGTAGATAGCAAACAAGACAAATAAGTTTTTTATACGTTTTTTTTTACAAACAATTTTTTACAAAGATTTGGATAAACTAGTTTTAACAACAAACAGTTACATAAATTAAATTGTCATAATTCTGTTTGTCATACACAAATATTCAATTCGGGTCTGAATTATGATAAGACAGACTAATATCTTATGATTTCTTATATCTACAACTCTTGACGGGCAATAATTAATATTTTTTTTTTATTTTGCAAGTCCTATCTGAAGTTTTCTTTGCTATCAACAAATCTTTCAAATTCTAATACAAAATATTCACCCTCCCTACGATCTCTGGACGAGTTCTCTCTCTGTACGGTGGTCGCTATCCAAGCGGATAGATATGTATATGTTATGGGCCAAGTGATTAATGCGAGCAGTATTCATAATGCCCGGGCAGTATGAATATTGCCGAGTCATATCGGGCCAAGTGATTAATTACAATCTAAACTCACCTATTTATCACATTGCCCGGGCATTATGAATATGGCTACATGATGATCGGGCAATGGGATTTATAGGTGATTTTTTACGTGGTGTGCTGCCGCATTGTCGCATATCCGATAGAACCATAAATTAGAAAGGTTGAATTGATCTGCTTATGTTTAGTTATGTTTTAACGACCGAAACATTATCTTCAGAAGAAAATTAGTGTACCCACTTTATGGATCAGTTAGGTCGTCTGTGCCCCAAAACCGACTTGGAACACCCCGACTTCACGTAGTCTTTTGGGTACTGACCCTAGAGTGTATATAAAAAGCCGGAGGCGCGGAGGGAGAGCAGCCCCCGCCCGCTGTAACGAAGGATAGGCATCCGTGCGAGCCGTAGCGGCTGAGGCTGGTCGCCGGAGGCGACCAGCAAGCCGAAGCTGCGGAGGTGAGCATGGATGTCTATCTTTTGTTACGCAAGGGCGAAGGGGCTGAACTTCCCGTAGCGCCGGAGACGATGCAGAAACTAATTTGTATTGACAACAAGTGAAAAAGTTTGAAGGCTAGGTTGCTATAATAGATATTTCTCAAGAATAGTGCGTTACCTTTTCATGGGAGTGGTACCAGGGGAGGTGCGACACTCCCCCTTCCCTTCCACTCCTCCCAACCCAACCCATCGTGCTGCCTTATTCTAAATTCTACCACTTTGGCTCATTGTTTTGATTTTGATTCGCTTTATATCACTCTGCCCACTAGGCACTTAGCATTATTCATAGTGCCCGGGCAATGTGATAAATTGATTGGTTATAATTACATTGCCCATTCTTATTGGGCATTATTCATATTGCCCGGGCACTATGAATAATGCCGGATTAATCACTTGGCCTATAACATAAATATAATATCGGCGGTAAATGCAACACTAACGTTAATCTACCGACTGTTATCTGAGGATTAAACGTCAGTCACGTCCATTACCACTGACCTACCATTATCAATAGGGGAAACTATTAATGAAACGACACCAAAGTAAACTGGGTACATTGCAAAATTATGGACTTCACTTGCTGACCATTTGCGCTCTTTAACTCGACGTGTCATTTGAAAACGTGTATTTTTAACTCCGTGTCAACATTGAATATTATTTCAATTGTAATGCCCTTTTTAAATATCTTGACTCTTTTTTATTAACATGCACTCTATTATGTTGTCATAACGCCTGTATCGGCATTGATCATTAAATAAGGTAATTAACAGATACTGTATTGACTTCTGATTTCTTTACAAGTCTAGAAAAAACAATTCTGGTCATAATTCTTCTTGGAATATTTAGAAATAAAGTACATAATCAGCCGATTTGTTGACGTGAAACAATTTTGTAAGAATAAATAATGTAATCTTGATTAAATTGAACTATTCTAATTTAAAATGCAACATATTGTAGTTAACCGATATCGGAATTAAAATTTGCGGTTTCAGAACAAGCAATTCCGTTTTTAATAAAACATTCAACGTAAAGGAAAATTTCGATTTTTAAAGTTGCAATTCCATTTTAAAATAAAAAAATCAACATATACGCATGAATTGTAAAGATGTAATAAATAACTGGGCCAACTGGGAAAACTGCACTCAATTGCTTTCATAATATTTCTATAGCGCATACATGAATGCACTGTATGTTTATAGTACCCTACAATTTAATAGAATGTGTAACAATGATGTCAGTTATATAAAACTAGGTGCTATATCATCTGAACACGTGACGACAAGTCAGGAGAAACATGTGACAAAATGATGGAAATTAATGTTCATAGGAAATTAAATGAAATTCGTTTAGTGTAGGCAATTAAATTGTTGTTATGATTAGTGGATACAAAAGGGCCTATTAGACTGAAAATTAATTTATGGGTTTAGTAGGTTGGAAGGTCAGAGGAAGAACATAATTAATTATGACTTTTTATAGCATTCTATTGCTAAGTTTGTTTGACTATCAAACTGAAATTTAAATATTTCCAATGGCATGGCTAGATTTAAGGATTTCCCATTTCATGAATAGTCGACTATTTCATGAATCATGGCATTTCTTGTAACGACTAATTTAAGAAATGGGTTATTTGAAGAAATAATCAATTCGATGATCTAGGTACAAAAGAGATGCTAAATAAAATTGGAGCGAAGCAAGATGGTTAATGTTAGCGGATTAGCGGTTTCTGGTTAGTTGTAAATAAACCTAGTTTACCAAAATAGTCTTAAGTCATAGAACTATAATATACAAATAACTAATTGCGCTGTTTTAGTAGTTAAAAGAGCAGCAATTAATATAACGCATGAATGGCGCAGCTGAGTAACAGGAACGAAGCATGCGGGTTCAATTCTACGCTGGACACTTCGACCATTAATACGTTGGTCTTTATTGACAATAGTTGCTATATTATATTGTCATGAATGGTTTGTAATTGTCACAATGGTATGACCAACAATAAATCGTCAAAGTGAAATCCTAAAGGCTTTTAATATTTATATTCCGAAGCACTTTAGCAGTGAGGACAATTTGAGCAGGTCTAACGACCCCGTCCCGAGATTACAATAGAATTTTATTCGTAAATCTAATCCCGCGGACGTAAAACACTGCGACATAGCTATAAAAAGAAAAATGTTGATAGTTACCAAGTTGATGTATCCAAAGGTAAGCACACCTCTTCTCAATGGTAAACAGAAGCAACATCGTCCTAACTGAGGCCAATCACAATACATTTTGGAAAAATATTCGATCGCGTTCCCGAACGTGCGTTTCGTCCCGATGTCGGATGAGCACTGAAGTTGGCAGCGCGGGAGTGCTTTTATTTGTCGATATTGGACTGTCAATCTGGGATTTTTATTTGCGTTTTGTTTACTATTGTAATTTTAGATAATTCTAATCTTTGTTCCTGGTTTGTGTAAATATTTTGCTTGTACCCTGACAGGAAGCTTCGGAACTTGTTTATTTTTAATAGCTGTTTTGGACTTTGGTACATGGTTTTTTATGCACATTATCATTAATTAAGAGGATGATCTTTTTGTATGTGTTATACGGAACTCTCCCATCTCACAAGTTTATTGTACTCGAAGATTATGACGTATTTGAGCTTTGCCCAGATTCCCGAATCTCTCCGAGTTCTGCTCATTTTTTTACACAGGATATGTAGAATTATTGTAATACGACTGACGACAATTTTAGTACAAAAGAATTAGAGTAAACATGACCAAGGTATAATCTGTCGGCTATCGAGACAATTAATAGTATGACGGGCAGTAATAACTGCATATACCAATACAGACTAGACCCAACACGACAATCACATAGACCAAACTGACGGTTTTTCATCATCATCTACGGAGGTCACTGTTGGTGGGCGCCCATCATCTTTTCAGCGCCCGCAAGTCTCGAGCGAGGTGAAAGCGCACCGCTCCTACTGTAAACATATTATTAAGTCCATGCTCAAGCCTAAGCGACCCTTTAGTCGCCTTTTATGTCATGCTGGGGATATTTTGAGAGGTTTCTACGCCCCTTTCCCACAAGGTAGTGTTGAAATAAATAGCAATTGCTATCTCAAATAGCTAGTGAGTATAATATAATAACAGTTCTCTATCTGTCTATATTAGCCTATGTACGTCCCTCTGCAGGGCATGGGCTTCCTCTACAATAGAGGATATATAGAGGATATATAATACAATAGAATACGATTGATTAAGGCTTTATAGTCCACCATGCTGGCCCCGTGCGGTTGGCGGACTTTATATTAATAGTTCACCAGTTATATTATTAAATTAAATTTTGCAATTTACGATTGTGATTCACAATACCGATCGGCTAATATTTTTGTAGTCTTGTGTAAACTGTGAAGGAGTGAGTTTTTTACGTACCCATTTAAAAATAGAAACTCAACGGTAAATTTTGTGTGTGTTTAATTTTAGATCCGAAAAATGGTTCTATGGTTCTATAAAATCAGGTTTAATGTTTACAAATTCTATGGGATGCAATTAGAAATAACAGAAATGTAAAGTATGCTAAGGCTTCGAAAATAACAAAATATAATAATTTAATTTGAAATAGTAATAATTCCCATTAATTCCACAGGGTATAGGTACCAGGGTAAGGAAACAAATATCACACAAAAAGCAAGGAATATCCAAAAACTGAATATTTATACAGAGATAAGATCAATGTAATGATGTTTGATTGGGGATGACCCAATCGACTTTTATTTTCAGATTCTTAGTATAGGTTATTGGAACTTTCCTCGATAAATCTTGATTACGTATCATCTGCAAAGTAGCACTAATACGCATTTCATTACAAACAACGATTATTATAATTCATTAATAAGGTCGTAATTCCTATGTATACATTTTAATTGCGGTAAAACGCCAAAGCTATTGATAACAGAGCTGACTCTATATAAAAATCTCATGTTTCTGTGTGGTATTTAAATGCGTTTACGTATACATTGGACGCTATCTTCAGTACTAATTAAAAAGTATCATGTAAAGCCGTCAATGTATATTATATAATCAATTAAGTAATTAGAATATCATCCTCATCATAATTACTTCCAGTAATTGATTGTGCGGATACATTACTTTGAGATGTTATAAATAATAAATATTGTTGTGTAGGAATATTTAAAATGTTTGCAAACAAAAGTTTGAGATAATTATCTACCCAATTGAGTATTCAGGTTTTTCAAGAATAATATTTTTGTCACAATTTTAAGAGCAATAATATTTTTGTTTGTTGTCTGTTTTATTTATATATACCAATAATTACATTATCGAAGCTTTATCGGTAGATGTTTTCGTTTTTTTTTTCTACCAAAGGTTCGGATAACAGGCATACAGGTCATCTGATGATAAGTGAACATTACCGGCCATAAACATCCGCAACGCTCCGATCGTGGATGTTATGCCAAAACGAAACGAGACGGGAGCGGAAACGGAAAAATATGGGAAGAGGAAAGGAATATTGGACATCTGGTAATCTTAAGGTGACATCATACTGTACCGTCTTACGCATAAAGTAAAGAAGCGGCCATAAATACTAGAGAAACGCGTCTGAGACTGATCTGAACAATGGATTCTTTTGTTGTGTGCACATTATCAGTCGTACTCTTATGACGTGACCTTGTATCTCCCATTGTCCTGATTGATCAGTTAGCCGTTTCAAGTATCTATGCGTAAGAAGGAATACTTCAATTTCTTTTTTACAATGAACGGCAAGACAAGCAGGCCGTTCGCCTGATGGTAAGCGATACGATCGCTCATAAACAGTGGCAAAACTCCACTGCGCTCGCCATCCTGAGACATAAGTTACTCTGACTACAATGTCCTTCAATTAGAAACACAACAGTACATTTACACTGCTGTTTCACGGGAGAATATACATTGCGGTCGTACCTACCCAGATGGCCTCTCACATCCTTCCACCTTCCACCAGTAAAAGTATGATTTCACCTTTACTCAACGAAACACAGCCGTGAGCAGTGGACAGCAAAGTTGTCTCTTTACATAGTTATCCTGTGGGACAGTGGTAGCCTGCCCATTGATGCTGAGTCATGACTGACAATAGCATAAAATCCTTTAGAGTAACATTAACTAAAGATAGGATATTGACAGCTTCCGTAGCGTTGGTTAAACATAGGCAGTGAAACGAAAGGCTGCATGTTCGATTCCCGCATTAACGCCCAAATTCTGGAACGCAACTTAAATATAAATGGCGCTTAACTACGTTAATCCCGATTAAATGTACTGGCTAAGTGGGCCGTGCGCTGTTAAGAGCAACTTATTATTTGAATGGCGTTCCAGTATTCGGGCGTAAGACAAATATTAATTTGTGCTATTCACATGTTAAAATTACATGACGAATAAATATAACTAGACCATTACTGATAACTTACATAGTGGCATAGCTGAGTCAGAAAGAGGGTAAACTATGGGTAAACTTTATTTTAGATTTTTGTCTAATATAGTCTATTCAATTATTTCAGTTTTTTGGTAGAACAAAGTAATGATCCATTCCACAGTATTTTTGATGTCAATTCCTGCTCACAATATAAAATTCAGCAGTAAGTAGATAAAAGAAATGGATAAGTATTTTACAAATGATTTTACATTAATGTTTATTTAACATCTTATGTCCAAAGATGAGTATGACCAGTGCAGTGGAATGTTAAGCATTGCTTTGTAATTCAACGTGTTGTTTCATTTTGCTACTGTCCATAAGCGTTCGTGTCGCTTACCATCAGGCAGTCGACATGCGGCTCGTCTCGCCATTCATTACAATAATAATTTAAAAAAACTTTGTTAATAATATGGAAGTATGGTAAAATGTCCGTGGCCTACCTAAAACGAGACATAGAAGACAATGACATTTTATATTGACAACAAATCAAAATAAAACATGAATCGCAAATTTTCTATACATTTTTCTATAAATTGAATTGAATGAATATATATAATTAAGGAAATGTGTATCAATGTGACTGTTAATCTGCCCAATGTGGAAAGCTTTTTATTATTGTACAGTTTGAAATGCGGGTGTGTCGTTATTCTTGCCTGGACTTGTGTACGTAACTTATACTTAACATTTTACTTAGAATAAACAAATAAAATATTTTAATCAAAATAAAGAAACAGATCAGCATATAACCATCGCTGCTGAGCATGAGAATTCTCAACAACCAAAAGGTCGATTGAGAGGGTTTAGGCCATAGCATAGGTATAGTGGATTTCACATAGGTACCATGAAAATTGACAAAATCACTATGTTTAATTAGCGAGACTAAACTAGCATGCCAAAAAAAATCTAATTGCGAATATGAACAATCCGCGCATCATATACTTTGGGAGTGTAGTCTTTGGCAGAATGAGCGTAAAACCATGCTGGACAGTATGCAGATATCCTCTGGAGTTGTATACTACATGGACCTTGTAGAGACTAGGACGAATTTCCATACTTTCCGGCGTATTTGCCATACCTATTAATGGAATCAAGTATAACAGCTCACATAGTAGGTCCCGTTTAAATGTAATAATGATTTGATCCATGGTGCTATACAGCTGGCTTCTCCGTTTGTAAAAGTCTTTTTGCGAGGTTATTTGCCTCTTTAGTTCATTGTTTTGTCACCCGCTTTGCACGGAGGGAAGTGGACAAGAATTTATTTCCAACTCCTATTTATTTAACTTTGTGATTGATTTCGTTGCGGGTTAAAGACAAGATAGACATTCCCGGAAGACTCGCCGAGCTTCAATGCTCGGTGTCATTACATTGCGTGCCACTGTTGATCCTGGCTTACAGGAGTTGCAGTGGTGAGTGAGGGCGCGACAGTCTCCAGGAGACTGTCCCACATTCTGCCAAAGACTACACTCCCAAAGTATATGATGCGCGGACTGCTCATACTCGCAATTAGCTGTTGAATATGGGCACGCAGGCGATTCAACAAGCTTAAAAGAGTAAAGTTTAGACCTAAAGTTACCATGGCCCGTGAGAAATTGTGATACGCAATAATCGACATCCAACCAAGTCTTTGTCAAACGGTCACGAACGCAAGGAAAATATTGATATAAATGCCGTCCCTTCAAAGATACCTCCCAGCTATTTTGCCATTCATCTAATAGTTCGCTATATACCTACCACTGAAAGCGGTTTAAATAATCTATCAATTTTTAAAAGTTCACGTGCGGTTAAAAAACTTTTATCCATATTCTCTCTAGTAGAGTAATACATGGCGGCGCGACGTTGCACCTCCAGGTCGACTGGAAGTAGTTAGTACATTCCCGGAGATTCGCCGAGCTTCAATGCTCGGTGTCATTACATTGCGTGCCACTATTGATCCTGCGACACAGGAGTTGCAGTGGTGGGTGTGAGGGTGGGACAGTCTCCAGTAGAATAGCATGCCATTCACCCGATGGTAAGTAAAACGACCGCTCATTGACAGTAGCAAAACCATACAACTCCATGAAAAACAAGCCAATGCTTTCCATTTCACTGCCATTATAGATTAGAATTATATACGGAGATGCTCGCCATCCTGAGACATAAGATGTTAAGTCTCAATATGTCCAGAAGTTACTATTGCTACAATGTCCTCCAAACCTGCTGTTTGGAGGTAAAAATAAAGGTTGCGGTGGTACCTATCCAGGCGGTCTCTCATATAGATCTACCACCAGTATTCAGCAAAAACTATCTGCTTACAGATGATTTTTTTTTCAGATTCGAACATTCCTCTGGTTCTTCTTCTTCTTCGTGAGTATCCTGGAGGTATTCACCACGTATGTGATGCCAGTGGGCTCGATACTTATGCCGAAGGAGGTCACAATCGCTGAAGACAACGCCTTCTGTGTGTACATGGCGTATATTGCTATGCTCATTGCGCAGGCGTTTCTATTCGTCCATACTTATTATCTGGCGCTTGGTTTGTATTATGTGAGTTTTTATATTGGATATGGTTAATCATATTTTTCTTAGGATTTAAAAAATCCTAAGAAACTTATATGATATTATTTGCCAACAAGTCAAAGGATTAAATAAATAAATAAATAATAAATAACACCCAACAGTCACATACACAGTCCTGACCCCACACTAATATCGAGTCTTGTGTCGTGGGTATCAGGAACTATGAGAGACTTTTCGGTCTCACAAACACCCAGACCCGAAAGAAATATTTGTGGGCTGCACAAACATTTCTCTCGGTGCGGGGATCGAACCCGCGGCCTCTCGTTTCTCAGGCGGCGTCTAACCGCCAGCGCTACGGAGGCTGTCAAAATCTGATTGTGGGATTTATCTGGACATAATAAGCTAGCTAGTGTGATGTAGGACAAGTCGTGACATACTAGCTAAATCGCTACGGGTGTGTAGCTTTTTAGACTAATGCAGATTATTTTTTTGTTAAAAAAAATATTAGGTAGTTTTTTTCTGGATCGAAATCAGCCCATATAAGTCCCATTGCAGGGCTCAGACTTCCTCCACAATAATAAGACGATTGAGAGTAGTTAGGCCATATAGTCCCCCACGCTGGCAACGCAGGTTGGTGGACTTTATCAAATTACATACCATAGAAATTCTAATAAATCACTATGGTATGCAGGTTTCTTCACGATATTTCTTTTGCCAATAAATTGCGTGGTGGATGATAATCAATACACACATTACTCTGAAAAGTCAGAGATGTCCCTGGGATTTGAACCCGCGACCACCGTGAATATGTTAGCAGCCGCGTCTTGTCTGTTTACCAACAGGCCACCCTTGCTGAATATTGATGACTTAATTATCTATGTACTCTTTCAGGAAAGCTCCCGTATATTCACGCCGTTTTTAGCATGCCGCTTCATAACTTGGATCATCGAGATTATAGCTCTCTTTGTGTTGTGTATGTCACACAAGATATTCATCGGGTGGTATTTAGGGATGCTCATGTTTGTCGGTAAGGTACACAAAGTTACACTATTGCTGTAGCAATTTTGCATTCTATCTCGATTCTCGACGTCACTGGACTTACTTTTAAGTTCAGTACAGTCATAATACCTTACAAGTTACAGCTTAATATTTTCAACTCATTATGTTATATTTGGAATAGAGATATTGTAGAGAGTAAGAGGTAATTCAATAAAAATCCTTAAATCTTTAATAATGTATGGCAAATTTGAAAATACAATTATTTTGTTTCAGTGCTAGAAACCTACTGTTTCATCGTGGTTTACAGCTTTTATGTGAATTTAGTGGATTACGAAAGAGATGAAGATGAGAAAAACTTCAGTCCTTCTGAATCCTATGCCTGACGAATTGAAATGAAAAACTTGTTTATCAAACATATTTTGTTTTTATTTTGTTTCTTATCTACGTTACATAAAAAAGTATTAAGTAGACCGCAAAACGTATATTTTTTCTCCTAGAATGTTAAGTATCCAATAAAACAAATATGACCACAGTAGTAAACCATCCATAGCGTTTTATGACCGAAATCCATGTTGTCATGTGCTACCAATGCTGGATGTTGTCCAATTATATTATTTTAGATTTACTCACAAAATTGAAGATAGTAGCGAATAGATGCATAAAGCAGCCAACCGGGTTCTGTGCCGTATCTTGGGAGAGGCCTATGTCCTAAAATTAGATAAGGCAATTCAATTCTTTGAAATCCAAATTGTGTGCCAATATTATTGATGTGCCATTAAATCAAACAACTGAAAGAAAAGGAAAGTAAATTTTAAATTCTTAAACAGTGACGAATAATTTTATTAATAGGTATAATATTTCGTCATTCATGATGCCCAATATTTGAGAAGTTTTGTGAGATCACGTCAGTAACGAGGAAAAGATTAAGAATTAGTCACAACGTAATCATAATTGATAAGTAACTCTACTTAAATAGAAACTGACAAATTTGTTTGTACATTAACACAATTCTAACACTGGGTTTCCCATGGGACAAAAGACAATCAAACGCCAATATCAACGTCAATTTTAAAGAAAATAATTTTGAGATCGAGTTTAATTATATGTATCATATTCATTTATATCTATTTCTATTTATTTATGTCCAACAGGTTGCTGTGGAAATCCTTGACGCTTTTGATTAGGTATATATTTTATTTCAATATGTTTTTAGTGTAGCCAAATGTCTGAATTCGGCACTAACTTTTCGGCATTAGGTACTAAAATGTTCAAACCACTATATTCGATAAAAATATTTTACAAAGAGATAAGAAGTATTTATTCTAGGTAAACTTATGAATTGATTTCGACGTAATCATTATTTTTAATCTTTCCTTAACCAATGACTCATGACACATCGATGACGTATTTTACGCCCTGTCCACAACTACGCCCATGTATTCACGGTAAAAACAGGAATGTTCATAGATGATACGTTATCAGGCGTTGTTCCGTCGAAAACATGTTCTGGGAGATACAAAAAACGTCATCACGACTGGAAATAAAACCCCGATGCCCACACAATGAAGTGATAAGTGAGTTATCACAAATACCATGATGTCTATATATCCTGGTGCTTTCTTTTGGGAAGTGTTAAAGAACAATATTCTCAATTACGGCTTTAGTTACAGGAAATTTGAGGGTCTAACCCCCAAATACTGGATTGCTACTCAGCCACCGGACTCATTTGATATGACGTTATTTTGAGGTTTCGTTAAATTTCGAAACGGAATACTGGATAGCCATTTAGCTCATAAATCGGTCTACTCAGCAAACATCCAGCTAAATTTCCACAGATTAACGAAAAGTTTGTTTTCAGTTACAATTTTTATTGTATAAATATAAACGTTCCATTTGACGCAATATTCTTCATACATGATTTCTCAAAATTGGAAATTTAACCCTTTATATTTAATATGAGGAATCATTGTAACGTTTTTACTTTTGTTACGATTATGTTTAAAGCTATATTATATATTGCCATGTTATTATTTTAAAAATCTGTTAATAAAATCATGTGGGTGAAAAAACTTATGTCCCTAATCCCTTTACCCGAAGCGAGTTTATTAAAAATATTATGATGTTTGTTTATTTTATTTATTGTCATGTTGTAATTGCACTCGGTTTGAAAGTTAGTTTTTGGAATATCTTTTCAATAAATAGGTATATAAAATACCAAACAACGGCTGCAGAACCACCTAAGTACCAAATGGAGAAGACTATGTAAATAAATACGATATGAGAAAGAAGCTGTGCTGGATATTATAAACAGGTAAGTATACACGTATTCCTCTAAGTTTTAACGAATTTATATGATAATTAACTATTTAATATATAATATGAATCGATTATTCACACATTTTAAATCATCATCATCATCTACAGCCTGTAGGATCCCACTGCTGGGTACCTATAGGCTTCTCTCATATTATGCCTCCTATATATTATCTCCTCCTTATATAGTAGTATTATGTAATAAATATGGAAAATAAAGTATGGTACAATGTGTATAACTATAAATAATCCTTTGTTTCAGGAGCTGGAGTGGAGTACATAAATATTCAATGTGTACCTATATAATAAGACTGTCCAAGAAATATGGGTCATATATATAGTGCCATGTATATCAGCTATAGACTAAATAAGTAAGCTCAACAAATATATATGAAAAATAAAAAGAGATATATAAAATTATGACATACTTTAACTTAAACACTTTTGCAGGTAACGCTATAGAAATCATGCATACAACTAATCATTTGGACAATACACACCCTTTTGAAGTGAGTATGTAATATAAAAATATACAAAAAAGAATGAGACAAATTGTGTGAAGGAAGAAATATTTGCATCAGAAAACAGTGTTTTAAATCAAAGTTGAAGAATGTTGTGAATTTTAATTAATATGTAATACATAAAATAAATTGTTTATTTCACCTATTTTCATTGTTAAAAAATGTCATATTATATTTCTATTGTACATTTTAATAGTACATTTATTAATTTAGTTTTAAATTAATGTTAAAATAATTGTTATTATTTTGTGTTTATAAAGGAATATAGATATAAATGTAAGACAGATCTAAAGAAATGTAGATAATTAAAAAAATATAATATGTACTAATGATGTTATTAAAATAAATATACTACAATAAAACATAACTCATTTTTATTTGTATTTATTCCATGGTAATTCAATAAAATGCACTGTACGGTTTAAAATATGTATTTTATTATATTATTCCTTGTTGCAACATTTTCATTGGTTATACTATGTGGAGCTGGTGGAAATGATTCAAAAAGATCAATCTCCAATATATGATCATTCTGGGAACATGCTATATTATGTAACACAGCACATGCCTCTATAATAGTAAGCTAATTTTCAAAAACTTATAGCCCAACTTGCAGACAAGAAGATCTTTGTTGTAAAACCAAAGACCCTCTCCACTGGGTTTCTTGTTTTAGTATGGTCTTGATTGTAAGCTTCTTCAGTCTCCCCTTTCCAGAAATGCACATAAAGGAGAATCATTAAAATTTTTACTATCATGCACCGCGCCTGGCCATCGGCCTATAATGTTTCTTATCCTCAAGTTAGGGTCGCAGACTGCTTGCACATTTATAGAAAAATGGCCTTTTCTGTTTCTAAATGTTTCTGCTTGTGGTCCTCCTAAAAACAAGATAATAAAAATTAGAGCTCTAGCAAATATTCTTATTTCAAACTACAAATAATTTTATGTAAACTGAAAAAATATATTCATAAAATTGAATTCTTTATAGGAAACTACTATTGTAGTTGAACATTGTTCCAGTATATACTGAATAGCTACAATCAGTACAAATCATTGTATGATTAATTATATTATATTATATATTTAGCCCTACAACTATTTAGAGAGCTTGGTTATATGGGGTGCAGTGGGCTGGGGAAGAGCCAATTACCTGCTAAATGTTTTGATTCCAACAAGCATATATATATAAATTATTGTGTAGAAATCATTTAGAGTGTGCCTTTATACTGTGCATAATATATTATTCTATTCTATGATTAATAATATATTATGTACAGTAAAAAGGGATACTCTAAATGATTACTACACAATATAAAATACGCTAGGCATTTTAGAAGCACATTTAGTTAAAATAGGATAAGAAAACATATATTTGTGTACATGTAAAAGCTTAATAGTTATGTATACATTATTATAAGTAGAAATTACCTGGAGATTTGATCCTTATATATCGCATAGAAATCATTCGCAATATGGCATTGTTGTTGATAGTTGGGAATTTTCATGCCACGATTTTGTAGTTTAACCGACTCTGCTGCAACTTTGTGATGTACAGTCGGCTGTTCCACATGAAATACATCTCCAATAATCTTCTGGTAACTGCCTGTCGTAGAATATCATAAAGCAAGTAACAGTTGGTCGCAAGTTTTTATCAATCGGCTTCTATTTGTAGTGGGTTCTATTTTGTCTCCAGCAAGGAACACAGATGCAGAACAGTTTCTTTCTTCAGGAGGAACCTCACTTTGTTTGAATGTTTTCTTCTTTGTATTTGTCAAAAGCATTGATTTTTTTCTTGATTGACTCGCCTTGATGAAGCTATATCGTCATCAGACAGCGATGAAACCGACGCGAGAGTCATTTTAGTAAATTTTATGTAGAATTTAAAAGTTAAGAGTGGTCGCAGGCGGCCTTAAGACGACGGCTGCTTAAAACTAGAAATTCTTAAAAATTTGACTGTTTGACAGCTGTCAAACTCTTAAGTTGCTTTCGAGAATACGAATCGGATGAATAATGCCCCATTAAATATTTAATTCTTAAGTGGTTTAATCGAAGTTATATTTAACTGGAATCAATTTAACAGGTCATTAGGGGCCAAATACTGGAAAGCCAATTAACTTTTAACTCCGATTAACTAGCTCTAATGACCTGTTAAATTGATTCCAGTTAAATATAACTTCGATTAAACCACTTAAGAATTAAATATTTAATGGGGCATTATTCATCCGATTCGTATTCTCGAAAGCAACTTAAGAGTTTGACAGCTGTCAAACAGTCAAATTTTTAAGAATTTCTAGTTTTAAGCAGCCGTCGTCTTAAGGCCGCCTGCGACCACTCTTAACTTTCAATTCTACATAAAATTTACTAAAATGACTCTCGCTTCGGTTTCATCGCTGTCTGATGACGATATAGCATCATCAAGGCGAATCAATCAAGAAAAAAATCAATGCTTTTGACAAATACAAAGAAGAAAACATTCAAACAAAGTGAGGTTCCGCCTGAAGAAAGAAACTGTTCTGCATCTGTGTTCCTTGCTGGAGACAAAATAGAACCCACTACAAATAGAAGTCGATTGATAAAAACTTGCGACCAACTGTTACTTGCTTTATGATATTCTACGACAGGCAGTTACCAGAAGATTATTGGAGATGTATTTCATGTGGAACAGCCGACTGTACAACACAAAGTTGCAGCAGAGTTAGTTAAACTACAAAATCGTGGCATGGAAATTCCCAACTAACAACAACAATGCCATATTGCGAATGATGTCTATGCGATCGCAGGAGTGATTGAAGTTATAAATTTCATACATATAAGGATCAAATCTCCAGGTAATTTCTACTTATAATAATGTATACATAACTATTAAGCTTTTACATGTACACAAATATATGTTTTCTTATCCTATTTTAACTAAATGTGCTTCTAAAATGCCTAGCGTATTTTATATTGTGTAGTAATCATTTAGAGTATCCCTTTTTACTGTACATAATATTATATTATTAATCATAGAATAGAATAATATATTATGCACAGTATAAAGGCACACTCTAAATGATTTCTACACAATAATTTATATATATATGCTTGTTGGAATCAAAACATTTAGCAGGTATAACCAAGCTCTCTAAATAGTTGTAGGGCTAAATATATAATATAATATAATTAATCATACAATGATTTGTACTGATTGTAGCTATTCAGTATATACTGGAACAATGTTCAACTACAATAGTAGTTTCCTATAAAGAATTCAATTTTATGAATATATTTTTTCAATTTACATAAAATTATTTGTAGTTTGAAATAAGAATATTTGCTAGAGCTCTAATTTTTATTATCTTGTTTTTAGGAGGACCACAAGCAGAAACATTTAGAAACAGAAAAGGCCATTTTTCTATAAATGTGCAAGCAGTCTGCGACCCTAACTTGAGGATAAGAAACATTATAGGCCGATGGCCAGGCGCGGTGCATGATAGTAAAAATTTCAATGATTCTCCTTTATGTGCATTTCTGGAAAGGGGAGACTGAAGAAGCTTACAATCAAGACCATACTAAAACAAGAAACCCAGTGGAGAGGGTCTTTGGTTTTACAACAAAGATCTTCTTGTCTGCAAGTTGGGCTATAAGTTTTTGAAAATTAGCTTACTATTATAGAGGCATGTGCTGTGTTACATAATATAGCATGTTCCCAGAATGATCATATATTGGAGATTGATCTTTCTGAATCATTTCCACCAGCTCCACATAGTATAACCAATGAAAATGTTGCAACAAGGAATAATATAATAAAATACATATTTTAAACCATACAGTGCATTTTATTGAATTACCATGGAATGAATACAAATAAAAATGAGTTATGTTTTATTGTAGTATATTTATTTTAATAACAGCATTAGTACATATTATATTTTTTTAATTATCTACATTTCTTTAGATCTGTCTTATATATATATCTATATTCCTTTATAAACACAAAATAATAACAATTATTCTAACATTAATTTAAAACTAAATTAATAAATGTACTATTAAAAATGTACAATAGAAATATAATATGACATTTTTTAACAATGAAAATAGGTGAAATAAACAATTTATTTTATGTATTACATATTAATTAAAATTCACAACATTCTTCAACTTTGATTTAAAACACTGTTTTCTGATGCAAATATTTCTTCCTTCACACAATTTGTCTCATTCTTTTTTGTATATTTTTATATTACATACTCATTTCAAAAGGGTGTGTATTGTCCAAATGATTTGTTGTATGCATGATTTCTATAGCGTTACCTGCAAAAGTGTTTATGTTAAAGTATGTCATAATTTTATATATCTCTTTTTATTTTTTATATATATTTGTTGAGCTTACTTATTTAGTCTATAGCTGATATACATGGCACTATATATATGAGCCATATTTCTTGGACGGTCTTATTATATAGGTACACATTGAATATTTATGTACTCCACTCCAGCTCCTGAAACAAAGGATTATTTATAGTTATACAAATTGTACCATACTTTATTTTCCATATTTATTACATAATACTACTATATGAGGAGGAGATAATATATAGGAGGCATAATATGAGAGAAGCCTATAGGTACCCAGCAGTGGGATCCTACAGGCTGTAGATGATGATGATGATTTAAAATGTGTGAATAATCGATTCATATTATATATTAAATAGTTAATTATCATATAAATTCGTTAAAACTTAGAGGAATACGTGTATACTTACCTGTTTATAATATCCAGCACAGCTTCTTTCTCATATCGTATTTATTTACATAGTCTTCTCCATTTGGTACTTAGGTGGTTCTGCAGCCGTTGTTTGGTATTTTATATACCTATTTATTGAAAAGATATTCCAAAAACTAACTTTAAAACCGAGTGCAATTGTAAACAATAAATAAAATAAACAAACATCATAATATTTTTAATAAACTCGCTACGGATATAGGGACATAAGTTTTTTCACCCACATGATTTTATTAACAGATTTTTAAAATAATAACATGGCAATATATAATATAGCTTTAAACATAATCGTAACAAAAGTAAAAACGTTACAATGATTCCTCATATTAAATATAAAGGGTCAAATTTCCAATTTAGGGAAATCATGTATGAAGAATATTGCGTCAAATGGAACGTTTATATTTATACAATAAAAATTGTAACTGAAAACAAACTTTTCGTTAATCTGTGGAAATTTAGCTGGATGTTTGCTGAGTAGACCGATTTATGAGCTAAATGGCTATCCAGTATTTCATTTCGAAATTTAACAGAACCTCTAAATAACGTCATATCAAATGAGTCCGGTGGCTGAGTAGCAATCCAGTATTTGGGGGTAGAGCTAGTTAACAGGAGTTAAAAGTTAATTGGCTTTCCAGTATTTGGGCATAAGAGTGGTCGCAGGCGGCCTTAAGACGACGGCTGCTTAAAACTAGAAATTCTTAAAAATTTGACTGTTTGACAGCTGTCAAACTCTTAAGTTGCTTTCGAGAATACGAATCGGATGAATAATGCCCCATTAAATATTTAATTCTTAAGTGGTTTAATCGAAGTTATATTTAACTGGAATCAATTTAACAGGTCATTAGAGCTAGTTAACAGGAGTTAAAAGTTAATTGGCTTTCCAGTATTTGGGCATAACAGTTCTATATTTTGTCTGTGAGCGGCGTAAAGTAACCAGCAAAACCTATCACAAAAGTGTCTGTTAGTTTTTGGACTGTAGGGTCCACTGGCATCTTTAATGAGTCACGCCACATTCTATGATTATTTTTGTAGATATTACATAGAAATAAGAAACGCTGACGAGTCGATATGGATGCTTTTGAGCCCATGCGGCCTAGAGTTTCTTTAGAGCGCGAGCTGTGGAAAGAAAGGGGGAGACCTTTGCCTAGCAGTGGGATGAGATAGGTTAAAGAAAAAAAAAAATGGTTGCCTGTAAAGTCGGTTTTACGGGCGAAGATTTTACGTGACAACGTCTTTTTCTCGGTAGAATATTTATTGATATGAATATAATTAAATTGCACAATAGGAACAAGGAATTGAATGAAAATAAGAATTGCACAAATTTTAACTATAGAAATATATTTTGTTTACTAAAACATTGTACATGTAATGACGAATCTAAGCACTCCATATTTTCACTACAGACACAGCTGACGATACTTTAACCACACGTGTGAACTTGTATTGTGACGCTTTCTTGTTTTTCCAACGCCAAGAACGTTCGAGAAAGACAAAGACAGAGACACAAGCATGCGCCGATTCAATGCGCCTAATTCTCTAGTGCTGCGCGCGCGGCAGACCGATCATAGTTGAGTGGGAGAGAGACGCAAGGCATTCGGCGGGCCTCTCTCTCGTTCGGTGACTCATCGTAACGTTACCGGGCGTTACACTTTTTCATAAGTGACTCCCAGCCGCAACCTAATTTAAGACGTTGTCACGTCAAAATATTAGGTATTTTCGTTAGACTCTTCAATCAACTGAAATATCAAGACACCTTTAAAATTATCAAAAATGTTCATGAAAAATCTGCTGTGCTGGCCAACCTGCACTAGGACTATATGGCCACTCTCAATCGTACTCCAGATTGTAGAGGATTGTGATACAGAGTGAGTAGAAAACAAACTGAAGAAATTACTTTAAATACTTTTTTGTTATTGGTTACACGCGAATTACAGTTTCCTTTGGTTTCCCAAAAAGCAAGTGATGTCACAACTTTTCAAAAATGGGTATGTAGCACTTAATCATACATATTTACATAAACATAGGCCTAGCGGATTCGCCGTCATTGTTAAACCATAATATCCAATACTCCCATACAGCCAACTCAATAGCAAAGAGTACTTTTAGTTCATTGGTTTATCCTTATCAGTGCCGCCACAGTATCAGATAACCGATATACGGATAAACAGATATGACACCGATGCACAATATTTTTAAATATTTTTGGCTTGTTTCATGGACTTCCTTCGCTAAATTTAGTAATAAATAGATATTATAAAACAAATTTCTGAAATCCGTCCTTGCATTTTAGTGTTCGTCAAAATGGTGTTACAATTGCCGAAAGTGGAAAAGTGTTGCTGTTGCATTCCTCTTCGGATTGGTTCATTACTAATTGGATATATCTCTATTGTAAGTATACTTTTGTATTCAAAATAATTATTGAAGGATTGTGGATGTAATTTTGTAAGACATTTTATGAAAATATATCCAGTGCCTATTGAATATTTAATAGCAATTGTTTTTGTACAGCAATAGACAACTCCCGAGACAATATTGACTAATGAGTCATAAGTTGTGTGACCATTGTTTCGTATTATGTTTTTATAATAACTTTATTTATAGTGAATTTTGGCTTCATTTGGGAATTGGGATACAATTAGATTATATTAGGTTTGATTCATACAAAATGTAAACCAATACCTATGTACATTATTGTTCTCATTTATTGTTTTAGTTGAAAAGTATGGAATAATTTATAATTGTACTGATAATTTTGGTTTATTAATGTAGGAAAAATAATGTGACTAACTACTCGTAATATTGTAACTCCACCGTCATTATTTTTTTAAGGATGTTTCCTTGTTTCCACGAAGTCCTAAAAAAAAATTGATTAATGATGTTCCGTTTCACTCAATATATTTTATGTTTTCAGGTATTCTCATGTTTAGCTATGGCTGCAGTTTCATGGTACATATACAAAGTGGCCAGTTTTGTAGAACAGCATAAAAACGATCCAAACTCTGAACATTCACCAGAGGAAATGGCTAAAGGGGCACTCAGTCTATACGTATCGTTCGCTTATTATCTGGTGGTGTTTCTAATTTATTTGGTCATCAGTTTAATTTTAGTCATCGGTGTGCATATAGTAAGTATGTTTACTGGTATGAAACCCAATTTAAAAATAGAATTTACTGGTGGAAAATAAATATTGCAGACCCGGTCAAACTAAATATTCACAGGTTGAACTTCTAAACAGAGACATAAGCTTTGGCCTTCCACCAGCAATATATTTAATTCAAAATTGTTTTATTTATCACACATTAAGCTGGGGCATTTTCTGTAGCTACAGAAAAAGAGTGAGAGAGTGAGAGAGAGTGGGTGCTATTACAATGATACTTTTATTTACTATTTAAAACTAAGGAAAGTAATTTAAGTTAGTAGTGTTCAACTCTGGACTTTGTTCTATCTACCAGTGACTTTACTGAATGATCTGGTTAACTTCGCAAGATGACATGATTAAATAAATACGAAAAGTACATATTTGCAATGCGCCATTGACGCAACAATAGGTTTAATTGAAATAGCTTAAATTTATATTTTCCTGTTGTAAAATAAAAACATGTAACAAATATTCATATCATCAATTTTTTTGTAGCCTATATTATGTCCTAGACCAGAGCCGAGGCCTTCCCTTTATTTCTCCATTTGTCCCTGATCTCGGCGAGCTCTTGGCATATTGGCTCGAAAGTCGAATGCATCCAACTTGTCTCTTCATCGCATCCTCGGCCTTCCACGTCCTCTCCGGCCATTCCCAGGGAATCCAGCTTTAAACATACGTAATATACATTATTTCATTTTCAGAACAGAGCAGATTTGCTGCGAATTTATGTCAAAGCATCACTGTTTTTATTTGCAATGGCTGTAGCATTGGTCGTGGTCACATGCGTATTTATGGGTTTCATCGTAACCGTCCCCATATTAAAATGGTGTTGTAAGTAGCCAATATTTACTTGAGACAAATATATTATACTAATAAAATGATGTGAAACAAATCGAATCGATTCTACTGATATTTAATCGCTTTTAGTTACACTATTTATTACAGTTTATCGTCGACTATTTACCGACTAGTATAACATTTATGTATATTTTGGCTAAGTGTATTGAAATTGAAAGATTACAGAACACAATGACTTTTTACAAGTTGAAACTAAGTTTAATAATAATATATGTATTTGTTGATTTACATTGACATATTTTCCATTTCAGTTACGTTGCTAGTCTGTGCCAATGTTGTACGAAGCACATATCTAGAAATGGAAGAGCAAGCCAAACCTCGTTTACATGAAATGCAAAATCTATATAACCCACCAAGACTTCCTTCTATGGCGTGAAAAATATTTTTAGTTCACTTTTTATTGTTTTAGTAATAAATGTAATTTAAAAAATCTGTTTTTCATTTCATGAAGTATTACTATTTAGAAGTCTAAACCGTTAATTGTTAATCTTTTAAGTATTTAATGAATGGAACAAAGTTAATAATAAAATAATTCATAATAAAATATATTTTTAATTTTACTTTTAACAATTCATAAACATACAGCTTTATAATATTTTTTACGTTTGCAACTATTTATCTACAGTGGCAACTCACGGATACGTCATTTCAAAGTTTGTCAAACTATTACCCGACCAAGTGTGATGTCACTGCAAAATATTACAAATCGCATTTGATTTACGGCTTTACGCTCACGTGCAAAGAAATTGAATTACTGCTATCGCGTTTCTACTTTCTATATTGCATGTTACAGTCGAGTGTTGATTTTATTTACTAGGATTATATTGATTTAAAACGTTGTGGTGGAAGATGCTAATTGTAATTTTCGTTTAATTTCTTTTTAAGTATTAACAAATGTAACAACATAAATTTAAATAAGTCTAAGTAACTTTATAACACGTAAAATGGCCAACAAAAGCAGTACTGTAGCGGCTCAAAACCAGGTTCGTAAGTTGTGGACGGCGCCAAGAATTTGTCGGAGAAATGTATAATTATCTTGTGTGATAATAAATTTATTTATAACATAATTGTTTTTTATTTCACTAATTGTTATTTTCAGCTGGCGCACTGGCTCTCGGAGGCCGGTATGGCGGAGGGACATAAGAAGGCAGACCTGTTTCGTAAAAGTATTGAGTTGCTTCTCCATCAATGTTCGCACATGCTGCCTACGTACATGGAGATCATACTAAGCAACATCAGTGACAAAAGCAATGACGTACGGAAGCAAGTCGTAGGGTTTATAGAGGAATTGAGGTGAGCTGGAGCCTGTCAACAGTATTTTAAGATGTACTCTACTGAACTAAGTAGCTGGGAGAGTTGTATGTGGTGTGTCGACTACCATTTGTATAATACATACATGACTTATGGTTAAAACAGGTTAAATTGAATTGAAAATATGTCTTATTTGTATTCAAATATTCCTGCAGTAAACTAAAACTATGTCGGAAAGCATCACACATCATACAAACAGTTAATATGCTATGCCTTGCATTTTATTTCATGTAATAGCACAATAAGTAATTAATAATGCTGTCATGTATGCCAAATTACTTGAGATATCAATAATCTAGTATGCATTGTACTCTATAGACATTGCTTCTTTTGTTGAACCTGTAAGGGTTTTATACAGCCCCAACAAAATCATTTCATCAGATCTCACGGTAAATATAGTGCAATTATGCCAGTCTAGATGTACACAGACAGACTTTCAAATTTAACTGCTAAAAATGTTATAACCTAGCTATGATTCTTGTATAATCACTGTATTGGAAATTTGTTTTGAAAAGAGCAATGCTAGAGTTTCTTGCCCATTCTTCCTTGGCAAAAAAGCTTTGTGAACTGGGTGGTAGAGCAAAAAGTGACTGAATCTATATAATGCATAATAATTTAAAGATTCTATATAGTATTTTTATTTTATTTTCATAACTTTTCAGTTATAACAATTGGCTTTATACTTTTGCGTATAATGGTTATTATTTTATGGCCATACTCTATATCCTATCTATCTATAATGACAGGTTAAAATAGCTACCACTATTAGGTTTGTACAATTCTATGCTTTTATTAAACAAACAAATACATACCTATATGTTTATCCTACCAGCTACCTATAAATATATGCACCACTATATATCTCTATCTTTGTTAACTGAAACAAAGTGCATTGAAATATCTAAAGAAATCTCTCGATAAAGATATATTGTAGAGAACTAATAGCTAGCTGCTGCTGAGCAGAATAGCTGTTAGAGTATATAAATGTTTTACTAGCCTATTTTGGGTTACATCACTACTTAAGTATCCCTGCCCTGTTGTACTGCCCTCTCTCTACTTCATTTAAATCCATCGCATGGTTGTCTGTAATACATTGCTGTAGAGCAATAAGACTGCCATTTGTACTCTTTTTTTTTAAACTATTATTTCTGTATAGTTAAGTTGTGGTTAAGTTTGTATACAATAAAGATTTAAGTAACCACCGGTGGTAGGTCTCTCATATGTGAGAGGCCATCTGGGCAGGTACCACCGCAATGTCTATTTCTCCTGTGAAACAACACTGCGTAAATGCACTGTTGTGTTTCGGATGGAAGGACATTGTAGCCAGAGTAACTACTGGACATATTGAGACTTAACATCTTATGTCACAGGATGGTGAGCGCAGTGGAATGTTGCTACTGTTTATGAGCGGTCGTATCGCTTACCATCAGGCGAACGGCTTGCTCGTCTCGCCATTTTTCCAAAAAAAAATAAAAAAGTAAATAATTAAATAAGTAATATATAGTAATAACTTGAACTCAAGTGATATGAGATACAATTAAAATTTAAGCTCCAGTAAAGATATCTTGGCCATTTTTTTATAGCGCTGCTGCAAATTATTAAAATGGGAGTGTCCAAACTGGTTATGATTAGGTAATACCATGTCGGCTTGTGTCCAGTACAACAATGTTTTAGATACTTAAAAATACATCTACTGATAAGATAACTTTATCTTTTACAGATAATAAATTAGGTCCTACCTTTTTCTAAATAATGGTTTATTCATAGACAGTAGTCTATATTACAGTTATCAAATGCTTTGTCCCTTTCGAACAATTTTGAAGTATATTTGAGTGTAGAGGCCAGACTTTGATAACTAAAATAGGTTTAAAACTGATTATGTATACGACTGATAGAATAATACTGAAGGCATAAATCTAAAAACTTATTTATATAAAGTGGAATAGTTTTTTACTTATTAAATAGTCTTTAAGATCCTATCTAAAAAAATATTGCTATGTCTCATGCCATTTGCTTGATGGTAAGCGATACAACTGCTCATGGACAATAGCAAAACCAAACAACACCATGAATTTCAAAGCAATGGTTGGCACTCCACTGTGTTCGCCATCCTGATACATAACATAGTGAGCCTCATTATATCCAGTTGTTATATTGTCCTTCAAACTGGGACACAACAGTGCATATACACTGCTGTTTGGTAGGAGAAATTTGAAATATAAAAATGAGACATTCCGGTGGTTCCTACCCATGCAGCCTCTTACATATGAGAGACCTGCCTCCAGTGAAACTATGTAAAATAGGTATTTAAATAACTTAAAATTAATAGACAAGTTATTTTTTTATTTCAGTAAAAACCATGCCAGCTATTTGCCAAAAATAATAGGGCAGCTTCGTCTCCTATTAGGAGACTCGGTGATTGCTGTTCAGAAAAGAGCAATTCAAGCAGCGAGCATTGTGTATCGAAACACTTTACAGTGGATATGTCAAGAAAAAGATAATGGAGACTTGACTGAGATGAAATTTGTGTGGGAACATCTGACTGAACTGAAGGTATGGATTTTGTGTATATGGAGGAAGTAATTCTAAGCCAGTTTCGCAATATGTGGATTGAAGGCTAAACAATAACAACTTTATTCATAGACTATTTTAAAATCTATTTTAGTTATGGAATGTTTGGCCCTTTCTAACGGCTTTTGAATTGAGTGTAAGCGAATAAGATAAAACATTCTGTAAAGTCATTGATTTATTGCTTTATGCTTAAACTGAGCCACCCTCCACTTCATACTTCATTATGGGACACATGATCTCTAGATGTTTGATAACTCAAATTGGTTTTAAAACTGTCTGAATAAGGCCCTAACAGAATCAGCTGACAGTATATCCATATCATTTTAAATAGTAATTAAATCTATTTAACTACTGATACTAACAATTGATGCTCAGTATATGTATCTACATAATCATAAAGAAAAATAATTGAGTAATAAGCATTTAAAGATATCAATTCTAATTCTTGGGTTAGTACAATATTAAAAAATATACATTCAATAATCAAATGTATCAAGAAAAAAAAAGCTTAAATACAACTTGTATTACCTATAATCCTGTGTAAAACTAGAACAAATTTATTTGTCTCCTACAGTTGTTGGTGCTAAACATGATAGACAGTGACAACGAAGGGATCCGCACACACTCCATTAAGTTTCTAGAGGAGGTGATTCTACTGCAAAGTCCCAATGAAGGAGGCGATGACGACTTCAATCTTAATAGTTTGCCTACAAACCTACCTTTCATTAACAGAAAGGCACTTGAGGAAGAATCTGAGTGAGTTTATAAACAATATACATAATTATATGTAGTGTAGAGTACATATTAATAGCCATTTAGTATCAAGTATTAAGTATTAAGTGCTTAGTGGCATGTTTGTAATGGACCAGAGGGGACTGCCAACACGTTAATTGTTCAATCATGTGGTTGTGGGTTAAAATCCTAAAGCATACCTCTGACTTTGAAGGTATGTGTGTATATTTGATAGTGACCACGCACTATAATGGTGAAGGAAAACATTGTGGTGAAACCTGAATAGTGATGGTTTTAAAGAATTTTTACGGTATGTAGAGTCCGTCAACCTGCACTAGACCTTTGTAGTGGACAATTTGGCTCAATCCCTCGCAATCGTACTCTATTAAAGAGGAGGCCTGTGCCCCTAATTGGGACGCATATGGGCGGATGAAGAATTAAGTATTAGTTTTTTAGTAATGTAATTTTTATACATTACAAAGTAATTGTGGATATTAGTATTTTCAATTATGTCCAGGTAGAATACCGGCCGTAGGTTATTACATTCTGCCATGCGATGTTATTATGCTAGTTTTTTCCATTAATTGAATTAAAAAAAAATATATGAATACACCCAACATTCACATGCATAGTCCTGACTCCGCACTAAGATCGAGTCTTGTGTCGTGGGTATCAGGAACTACGAGAGACTTTTTAGTCTCACAAACACGAAGGACTAAAAGAAGTACTTGTGTACAGTACTTTATCATTATTCTTTTGGTTTCCAGGCACATATTCCAACTATTGGTGAAATTCCACAACTCTCAACATATATCTAGCGTGAACTTGATGGCTTGTATGACCACACTATGCCTGCTCGCTAAATTCAGACCTAAATATATGCCCCGAGTCATACAGGCGTTAGGCGACCTACACACGACCTTACCGCCGACACTATCGCAGTCTCAGGTCAACTCAGTGAGAAAACACCTAAAAATGTTGCTCATAAACTTGATGAAGCATCCGTCGACCATCGATTTGTCAACGCATTTGGTACAACTGCTAGTAGATATTGGAATGTCCGTACAAGAAATTCAGAAAGCCTTACCCAAAGACAGAAGGTACAAGAGAATAGGTGATGTGAAAAGTACCGAAGTTCCTGCTAAAAGATTGAGAATCGATTCCCCGCAGAGTAATAGCCAAGGAAGTGATAGTAATAGCAACAGTCGTAGCGACTTTAATTTGTTTGACGAAGACAGCAGTCAAGGAGTGTCGCCTAAGCCGACGGTCACCGAAGACTCCATTTTTGAAGGCTTAAACAATGTGGACAACGTGGTCAATCTTGTCATGACGACATTATTAAACTCCCTACCAAATGAAATGCCGAGCAACTTCGCGGAATCTTACAAACCCATACCAAATTCGGGAACGAAGGTTCAAAAGCGTCATTTAGCAAAATTGACGCACGCGTTAATCAAAAATGAGCCTGAAGTACCAGCCCAACCAACGGTAACCAACCAACCAGAAGTAACGTCTAAAATACCCTTGTTGAGAGACGATGAAGAAAAAATAACACTCAAAAACGCTGTAGCCAAGTTGCAGGAATCTACAAAAGCAGAAAGACAGGTGGAAAGTGCTGTGACAAAATTGATGGAGGAAACGAGACAGGAGCATCTGAAAGAAGAAGAGAAGAGAGCTAAAGAGAAGGAAAAGCCAGTGATGCCTCCAACACCCACTATTCCAAAACTAAAGCAGAAAGTAAAGTTCCTAAAACTGCAAGAAATAACTCGGCCCATACCAAAAGAGATTAAAGAGAAGCTGATGATACAAGCGGTGGAGAGAATACTCAGAGCTGAGAAGGAAGCTGCGATAGGAGGCGCGTCGGTAATCCGAGCCAAGTTCATAACAATATTCGCATCAAGTTACACGCCAGAGATTCGTGATTTGGTACTCAGTTACATATTAGAAGATCCTGTTAATAGGATGGATCTGGCATTGTCTTGGCTCTATGAGGAGTATGCATTGATGCAGGGGTTCAATCGTCACCCAGTGACGTTGCAGTCGAGGTCCCATGAGAAACATGACCAGAATTACAATCAGTTGCTATGTGCTCTCATCACAGAAATCGCGGAGAGTGGGGAACCTGTTATGGAAGGGAATAAAGATTTGTTACTCAGGAAAATTTATTCTGAGTGTCCAGTAGTTACTGATGAGGCTGTGGATTATCTGAAGCATTTAGTGAGTGAGGATAAGGTGGCGATGCTGGGCATAGAGTTGCTTGAAGAGTTGTGCACGATGCGGCCGCCGAGGGCGCATAAATATGTCACGTCACTGCTGTGTCATGTGTGTGAGTATACCTTATTTATTGTAGGTGAAATAAATTAAACTTTATGAATATCCAAAAATAAACAATAGTTCTGATTTGAAATTATTAATTATGCCGTATCCGGAGTACACGCAGGAAAAAAGTATTAATACATTTTTATGGATAATTTTATGATGTACAATTTTAGTCTGAGGTATTTTATGATATAATTTACCGTTTTGCTAAAAATGGCGAAAAACTCTTTTTTTACATTTGACCTTGAATAATTATTTATCCACACGAGAATGATGGGGAATTTTCAGGTTTTGTATATAATAGTCTTTTGAACAATTGTACCAATATTCAACTTCTTGCGAATTTATTTAACACCGAATGTCTAATTTGACAGGACTAGTAGTTATTAGTAATAGAAAATCACAACAGCTTTTCTTTACCATTTCGTCTATCGAGACGAAAATATCGAAAAGCTGAAAATCGATATTTTACCATTATTTTATTCTCTGTAAACAACAATTTGTAACCCAACTACAATAAACAATAATGAATCAGCAAACAAAACTCATAGCACTCAATCTTTCCTCCAGTGAATGAAAACGAAGAGATACGCGAGGCGACTCTCAAATCAGTGTTGAAGATCTACAAGAGAGGCTCAGAGTCAGTTCGCAAGGTGATAGAGAAGCATGCACTTTTATACCTGGGCTTCATGTCCTTGCCCTCGCCTCCGCCGGAGCTGATGCCCCGACACCACGGCCGGTCCGTGTGGACCGACGAGCTGTACAAACTCTGCTTGAATCTCGTCATGACGCTGTTCCCGGAGAATGAGGGTGAGATTTTTTAAATTTCGATGAATTCTAAGTGACTACTTATTCTACTTATTACTAGGCCAGCGTATTGGACGATATGGCCTAACCACTCTCAATCGTACTCACGATTGTATATGAGGCCCGTGCCCTGCAGTGGGACGTATATGGGCTGGTACAGAAGACTACTTATTCGAAGTCGGGCCCGATAAAATATCAGACGTCAATTTATTTTGCCACTTGCATACAATTTTATTTGCTTCACGGCAGGTTTCTAAAATTCACTGATGGTAGGTCTAGGTAGGATGTATAGGCATGATAGGCCGCCTGAATAGGTATCACCGTAATGTCTATTTCTACCGTCAAATAGCAGTGTACGTACACTGTTGTGTTTCGGTTAGAAGGATATTGTAGCCAGAGTAACTACTGGACATATTGAGACTTAACATCTTATATCTCAGTATGGCGAGCGCAGTGGAATGCCAAGCATTGTTTTGTAGAGTTGAGAGAACTACCACCAGTAAAATTGTGTATTTATTTACATAAATCTAACTAACCACACTACACTATGCTACAGACTTGATAGTGGAAGTGGGTCGCGTGTACGGTGCTGCCGGCGCGGAGGCTAAGCGCGTGGTCTTACGTGTGGTGGAGGCACCGGTGCGCGCGCACCACGCCGCCAGCGCATCTCTCAACGCGCTGCTCACGCACTGCCCGCGGGGAGCGGAGACGCTGCTCACGCGCCTCGTGCATATATTCACTGAGAAAGGTGGGTCTGGCAGGTGTAAAGTCACAAAGTCATATAGTCACAGGTAGGCACACAAACAGCAGAAGTAAAGTCACAGACTCACAGAGTTGCTGTTGCAGATGCACAATGTCACAGAGTCGCAATATTACAAACTTACAAGGCACACAATTATATCATCACATACCGCATTAGGCCAGCGTGGTGGACTATATGGCCTAACCACTCTCAATCGTACTCTCGATTGTAGAGGAGGCCCGTGCCCTGCAGTGGGACGTATATGGGCTGATACAGATAGTAACAGAGTTGCAGTTGCGGATGCACACTGTCACAATCACAATGTCATGGAGTCACAATATCACGGAGTTACAATATTATAGAGGCCTAGAGTTGCATTTGGAGAGTCATAATGCTACAAACTTACAAAGTACACAGTTATAGCATCAAATAGTTACAGAGTTGTAGTTGCAGACTCACGTTATTACAAATTCACACAGTCTCAGAGTCACAATGTCAGAAATTCACACAGTCGCAGAGTCATTGAAACCCAATGTCTCCAAGTCACAATGTCACAAATTCACACAGTCTTAGAGTCACAGAGACACAATGTCGCCAAGTCTCACTGTCACACAGTTGTAGTCACAAATTCAGAAAGTTACGAAATCACACGATCATATAATCACAAAACCAAAGTCTAAATCTAGAAACTATTCATAACCAAATGTGATTTGTGTTTCAGCACCCCCCACTCCAGAGCTGGTGTCTCGAGTGAGAGAGCTGTATGCTACCCGGGTGTCGGATGTGAGATTCCTCATTCCGGTACTCACTGGACTTACCAAAAAAGAGGTAATGTTAAGTTTGTGCTTGTCACTTTGTATTTACTGTAGATGATCATTGAATATTATTTAAACAGAGGTTTTAAAATACAGATAAAATAATCCTTCAGATTAAGTAAGTGACTCTTAAATACAATAATATAAAAAGAAATGGTTAAACTTAAAATCTTAAAAGGTATCCTTTAGGTTGGTATGGAAATCCTTGGGTCAGGTATGGCTTCATCATACACTTCCTATGGGTAGGAATGACAATATTTGAAATATAATACTATGAAAATGTTATGACATTGTTTTAATAAATAAATACTGTTACAAAGCACAATTTTTATTTGGAAAATATACTTATTTGTGCAGATATTGGCGGCTCTACCGAAACTGATCAAGCTCAATCCAGTGGTGGTCAAAGAAGTGTTCAACAAATTACTAGGCCTGCAGAATACTTACGACGAACCCTCTCCAAGTTAGTACATTGTTTTAACTATTAAATCCGTATGGCCTTATTCATAGTCAATATAAAAACCCATTTTAGCAATAAAATGTTTTGTTCCTTTCTAACAATTTTTGAATCCAGTTTGAGCGAAGGAGACAACAAATTCCATATCAATAAGGGAAATAGCATTTAATTGCCCTCAGCACAATCCTAGTGTGTGGTCTAGTGCTATGTATATTTTTTGTGGAATCACAAACTAAAATAACTTTTTGTGTCTTGTGACTCGTCAAAGCTAAATCCTACTTAGCAACGAAGATGTGTTATAAATAAGATTAAGTATCAGTTTGATGAATATAGTATATTTAAATTTGTATCTAAAATGATAAATAATTTAAAAATATATTTGCATGTTTACAGCTTGTGAAATTTGTAAGTATTTGTTAAGATTTTTGTGCACTATAAATAAATGTTTTTAAATAATATGTTTATTACTCTTAACGTCTATATTTTTTTTTCCAGTCACACCGACAGAGTTGCTGGTGGCTTTGCATCTCATCGACCCGGGCACTGCGGACCTCAAGTACATCATAAAGGCGACGGCTTTGTGTTTCGCTGAGAAACATACTTATACACAAGACGTAAGATTTATCATACTCAATATTTTAGTGGTCATTTGTATAGTCAGCAAAATATGAATATAGTCTTGTGCTTAATTCCCTAATACTTTGGTGTGTGGTTGGAGCAATAATGTTGAATATAAATATTATGTAAAATTGTATCTTATAAATATTTTTATTCCGTGTATGGTATACAAGCAAACTGCTTTAATAATTGTGCTATACAATGTTTTGATAATTGTGAGTAAAGAGCATTTAAGGGAAGGCAATTTTATCAATATTTGCCTCCGGTTATCTTCAACGTCGTGTGCCGAGTCACTCACTTCCCTATAGCACGGCTGAAAGGGCCGATGGCTGGCACATGCGTCATACTCGTGAACGGGTGCTGTGATCTGCTCAATTTGCGTATAATAGCAATATAAAACTACTGTTTTCGTTTCATTGCTTTAACGCCACATTGTATACCGATTCCGCGGTCTATGTATCTTCACTTAACTGAGCTAATGACTAGCTAAGCTGAAAATGACTTAAACAATATTATTATTTTTCAATTATTATTATGAATAATTAATGAACTGTTTGAATTTGGCTAAATAGCAACTCTTTCGTTTGGTTAGTGCCGGATATATTTTAGCTGATGTTTCCTTTTCTGTAGGTGCCTCTCCATTACTCAAGGTTTGGCAGTCAGTTCCTTAAGCCTCCCTTTGTCCATGGCTAGCCGGAACATTTGATGTTTATTGCATAGTTTTACAAACTAAAGATAATACTGGGTATCTCAAGACTGCTACCGAAAACGAAGTCGGGTGGTAGTTTTAGTGACTACAAACACAATGCAACTAAAAATTTCGCAAAGAAACGCGACAATTATTTTTTATGATTTTTTAAATATCGTCATTTTTGGGTGGTCCCAATCCATAGTTTTTGCTAAAACAGTAATTTAAACGCTTTTATACCTTATATTATTTATAAATAAAAGGGTATACACTATTAGTTTAGGAAAAAATGTATTTACCACCCAAATATGGTCATAGGAAAAAAAATTGTAGCTTTTTTTGCAACATTTTCTGTTGCATTGTGTCTGAAGTCGCTTAAACTACCACCCGGCTTCGTTTTCGGTAACAGTCTTGATATACCCGGTATAATATGTGATACTCCTCAGGTACTATCTGCAGTGCTACAGCGCCTATGCTCGGAGCCAGAAATCCCGGTATTGTTGATGCGTACGGTTCTACAAGCTCTCACGCTGTACCCCAGTATGGCGCCGCTAGTACTCAATATACTGCAAGTGCTTATTGATAAGGAGGTATGTTTATCAATACTTTTCTCTCGGGTTTGGGTGTTTGTGAGACCGAAAAGTCTCTCGTAGTTCTTGATACACGTGATACAAGACTTAATCGATCTTAATGTGGGGTCAGTATTATGTGTGTGACTATTGGGTGCATTTATTTATTTATGTTGGAAATAATGGCCTATTCATGTAGGCTCTGCGGTCGTATGCTAGGAAAAAAACACTTTCCGTATCGCACGCACGCCCATGAAAACAACGCGCGTGTGCGTCGTAGTTAACGTGTCAAAATTATTGAATGATAATTGAATGTTACGATAATACTCACATAATCTAGATATGATTTTTTTATTGCAATAAATTGCGAGTAATGGAAAGCGATACGGCCGCTCATGAACAGTAGCAAAACTAAACATCACCTTGAGTTACATAGTAATGCTTGGCAATCCTCTGCGCCATCCTTAGACATAAGATGTTAGGTCTCAATATGTTTACTAGTTCTTCTGACCGGTGGTATCGTTTACCATCAGGCGAAGGGCATGTTCGTCTCGCTATTCTTTATTCACGATACAAGAATTGATAGTTCTTAATGTCGGATTTATTTATTTAGCCTCCTGTATACCGAGTATTTGTAAGTCACGCACATAGATAATACACTAAATAGGTAATATATATGGTCATGCATTTCTGAGGCAACAACATGGATCGTACCTAATAGTGTTGAAATAAGTATCAATAGTAATCATAAATAGCACGTGAAGTCGATAATAACATTTCACAAGTTATTTGAATAGGCAAAATTTTGCGATTTGCGATCGTGATTCACAAAGCCGATCGGCTAATATTTTTAAATCTCGTTGTAATCTATGAAGGTGCGAATTTTTTTACGACCCCATTTAAATAGGAAACTGAACAGTTAATATTGTGTGTGTGTAATATTATATGTGAAAAAGGCTATAATATAATATGGTTAGTTTTTTATTTACACATTGTGTGCAGGGGCAATTAGCATTAGCAGGAATATAGAGCATGCTAAGTCTTCAAAAATGACAAAGTGTTGATGTTAATTTGAAATAGCAATAATTTCCATCACTAGCTAATATGTAGTGCACGATAGAATCTCGCCTGGTTTAACGATTGCTGCCAGTCAGTGTTTTGAACACATGTATAAAAAATACCGAGTATTTGTAAGGCATATGATGTGAGGTAACAACACGTGGCACTGTCCCCAGGTGTGGAGCAACAAAGTAGCGTGGGAGGGTTGGGTGAAGTGCGTGACGCGCCTGCTGCCGGACAGCGCGCGCGTGGCGGCCGCGCTGCCCCGCGCCGCGCTCGCCGCGCTCGCCGCCGCGCCCGCCGCCGCCGCGCTGCGGGAACACGCGCACGCGCTGCCCGCGCATCTGCTGCACGCGCTGCATCAGGTTATTAGTTATTTATTCATTCAGTCATTCATTCATTCATTCATTCATTCATTCATTCATTTATTCTAAACTCCACATAAAGAGGAAAAAAACATTTAATGATGTTACAAATAACAAAAAGCACACATGGCAGTCTTATCGCAATAATTAAATTAATGAGTTATATACCAGGTATATTAAGAGTCAAAGGCCAACACGCACTAGGTCACCGTGGTGGATTAAACCAACCATATTTCTAACCACTCTCAATAGTACTCTCGATTGTAGAGGACGCCCGTGCCCGTGAGACGTATATGGGCTGATACAGATATATCAAGAGTGCTACCGAAAACGAAGCCAACTAGTAGTTTTAGTGACTACAAACACAATGTAACTAAAAATTTCGCTTTTACTACTAATGTTTTTTCTTTTCATTGTGAATTTGTTACAATTTAATTTGTTTCATTTAAGTGCATGTATTGCGCGGGATTTGGATCGCCTGGTCTTGCAAATACCGGGAGAATTTTTTTTCGCGGCGCATCCCTATACCGACTTGCCAAACCTTTTGAAGTACCGCCGCGCGCGCCATCGTTTGTCGGATGGATCAAATTGCATTAAACAATAGCTGCATCCTGCTCTAATTGTAGTTAAATGTGCGGAAAAGACAATATGATAGTTATTTATTTTGGTAGCTTATTACGTTTATTCAGGCCTATCGTTGTGTGCGTTTGATTAATGATAGATTGCTTAAATAAACTTTATGACCATCGAAATAAAGTTCATTTTTGTTCATTATTTAGTTTATTAGAGTATTAGTTTAGTGATTAATTTAGAAATGATCTTATGTTCTGGAGTTACGTTTCAATTTCGTTTGTTCGGAGTACTAAATGAAAGAGTGTCTGTAATTTACTTGGTCTTAACTAATTATTTTGAAAAAAAAAAACCTAAAAAAAAAATGTTGATATCGGTTCAGTAGCTGATTCTGAACGTACTACTTTACGCTTTTACATTTAAATCTGTTACATGTTGTATATAAAAATTACATAAAATTAGTGTTCATAAAACTGTTGATTTTGGTCTCAAATATTATTTAAAATTCCATAATTAAGTAAACCACCCGTCGCTCATAAAAACAATTGTCCACAGGCTGAACAGTCGTACCCTCCGGCGCAAGCTCAAGCCCCCGGCATGGTCGCTCCCGGCCCAGTAATGCCACCCCAAATCGGCAACCCTGCGCCAGGGAGCGGCATGCCAAGTGGCCCAATGCCAGTGCCAGCTCCGGGAATGCCAGCAGTTATGCCAGTGCCCGCGCCGGTGCCGCCCCCCAACCCAGTGGAGCCTCTTCCGCCAGGAATGGAATGACCCCGCCTCTTCTCCCGGCTAATGACTTCATTAAACAGCTTTGCAATATTCAGCTTAGGGCATCGAAACTCGGTTCAATTTTAAAAACCCGGGTTTTCGGGTCTAAGAGTAATCAAAACCCGGGTTGACCGGTTTTTTCGAGTATTTCGATCATTTTATTGTATTTTTTTAAAATACACTAATCTGCGTTTATATATCGATTTCCTATCTGTATCAGCCCATATACGTCCCACTGCAGGGCACGGGCCTCCTCTACAATCGACAGTACGACTGAGAGTGGTTAGGCCATATAGTCCACCACGCTGGCCTAGTGCGTGTTGGCGGACTTACATACCATAATCTTTTTTATAAATTGATCCCATCAAAAACATCCTGTAAACGAATTCCAAGTCTCGCAGCTCAGTTTATCTACCGCAAAAAGTTGTGAGATCCATGTAATACCAAGTGGATTAATTTATTTAGTCCTCGCTAAAGGAACCTTCTGTATAAAGTTATTACGTAAGTTATTATCATTTCAATATTATTATTTTTTTTACATTTTAAATAAATAGATCGACTTCTCTCTGGATCTCACAACTTTTTGCGGTAGATAAACTGAGCTGCGAGACTTGGAATTTGTTTACAGGATGTTTTTGATGGGATCTCACGTCTTTTTGTAGAGTCCTACTTTTTTCTTTTCGGTACTTTTTATTTCTAGAATATATATAACGATTTTTCTTAAAGCCTCTGTCTTATGGTTTTTTCTTATTTTTGTAGGTATCAATTTATCAAAAATATAGCGGATTTGATTATTAGTGTTCTTTCTTTCATGGTAATTGATATTTTCGAGCTATTTAGTCTATTTATTTGCAAGTTTTTCTTCGTCGTGTTTTCCTAGGGGAATGTTGTACAGTTTCATGGGCTGAATACACCCTTTCCCTCTCTATACCCCCCCTCCTGTTATGCCTCATTTAAATAGATACCTATCTACAACTATTATTCCATTATATACGGGTACAACGAATCATTAACTGCAAATGTAATCCTATACATTTATATGGGATTACAAAGTTATTCACGCAGTTAGTGTATCTAGAAAACTAGACAGAAATTATGAAATGTTTAAATTTTCCCTTAACTTAGACACTAAATACTAATGATATTCTAAATTTGAAGGTTCTATGTCTGCTAAAAGTGCCTTAGACTTTTGATGATCGGTCAGTCAGTCAGTGAGTGACAAAATTACGAAAGTTTGACAAGTTATAATTCTTAAACCACTGGTTCAAATTGAATGAAATTTTAAATATACCGTGTTTACACAATGCCTGCTTAGTAACTGAAAATTCAGGCTTCTTGCTTTAACCACAACGAAGTTATGGGGGGTTGAAAATGGTCTGAAATGCTTCGAGAAAAGGATGGTACGACAGTGCCGCTTTTTAGCTCGACTTGGAGGGGGCACTGCCGTGCCCCCAGATATGATATGCAGGTTTCCTCACAATGTTTTCCTTCACCGTTTTAGTGCGTGGTGATTGACTATCAATACACACATGACTCCAAAAAGTCAGAAGTGTGCCCTGGGATTCGAACCCGCGACCACCGTGAACATGTTGGCAGTCGCGTCTAGTCCGTTTACCAACAGGCCACCCCGCACTTTTCCTATAATGAGTACAAAATATAAAGGATGAGGAAGAATTTAAATAAATAAAACAGTACTTTACGAATTACAAAAACAGTTAAATTTATATATATATTATATATTTAATAATATAACTAACCCACTGCTCCACACTTTACCCCCTTCATGTCTTGAGATGGACGCGCGCGTTCCATTTAACTTGCATGGCTTGTTTTATTGGTAGGAAAGTAGCACCGAAGCTACTTTTTACGTAATAAATAATAATTTATCAAAGCGTGTTTTTATCCCATTTACTTATTATTGCATTCGAAGTGGCTTAAACTTAATAAATAACAAAAACAAAAGTATTAAAAAAAAACCCGAAAAACCCGAGTTTTAAAAAACCAAACCCGGGTTTTTTTATTATCCTCAGAACCGGGAAATCCCGGGTTTTTTCGGTCCGGGTAAACCCGGGCTCGATGCCCTAATTCAGCTACTTTCACAGACAATTTCGGAATATTGAATATTCGCTCTTACTGTATTTACATTTCTTCGTAGTTTTTTTAAATTTTAATTGTACTTCAACACACAAATTTATAATACTTGTTATAAAAAATATTGGGACTGTATTGATTTATCCTATAAATACAAAACAACATACAACATTGCGTATTTAAATTCAGCCAAGCCACACAAATATTTCTTCAAGCCGGATTTATTACACCAAAAAGGCGAAAACTTGTGACGCTATCAATAGGAAAAAATCAAGTCGGTTATTATTCAGTAATTTTAAAAGTTACTATGATACTTACTTTTAAAATTTGAAGTTTTATCCATAAATATAATATAAATAATTGGACGTTTTGAAATCCACTTTGAAATCTATTTAATATTGATGTTGTAGTACCATAGAAATATAAAACCATTTACCGCATTTTTGTGTAAATTTAAATACCAAATTACATTATCTATTCATGCTTAAATACATAATATTGTACACAGTAATTGAATAATATTATTGTTATTATTCATATACAGCTTTTAAACCAATTTAAGTCATCGCATAAGTTGTCCCTTTCTAACAACGCTTGTGTTAAGTTTGAGCGAAGGAAACGAACATTCGATACCATTCGAAAGCTACCAATATACAAAAGAGCTCTTCTTGCAGAGGTTTACGTAATCAGCTGTTACAGTTACTGATATTCTCTCTAATAATTGACTTTTTGACGTGACAACGTCTTAAATTAGGTTGCGGCTGGGAGTCACTTATGAAAAAGTGTAACGCCCGGTAACGTTACGATGAGTCACCGAGAGAGAGAGAGAGAGAGAGAGAGGCCCGCCGAATGCCTTGCGTCTCTCTCCCACTCAATTTAATTATATTCATATCAATAAATATTCTACCGAGAAAAAGACGTTGTCACGTAAAATCTTCGCCCGTAAAACCGACTTTACAGGCAACCATTTTTTTTGCAAGGTTGTAATTACTGAATTAGTGAAATATAGTACCAATAGTTCGTGAAAAAGCCGCAAGAGGTCGCTGAACGTAAACCACTTCTAAAAGGTATTGACTTTTAGCGACATACTCAGATTCTAAAACTGACTTCTTGTGATTAAAAAATATAGCTTAATTCCCGGTAAAATATAGTTGACTTAGTCAAATGGTTAATTCTTTTACATCTAAAAACAAGTGTTATATATTTTGTGTTTTCACAATTAGTTTTTCCCCTCAATAAGTTGTTTAGTTACGTTATTAAATAGCTGTTTGTACCTAAATACACTGAATTTATTATGGATTACATATTTTTCAATTAACGTGTTAATATTTACAATAAAAGACCATAAATGTGTTCGATGTTTTATTTCATTCTGCACTGTAGTTTAATATTTTTTACTGTAGTTTAAAGCTTTCTACTTTAGGAGATATCGCCGTTATAATATTCTCAACGGTGTATGGTGTTTCTGCAACAAATAAAAGTAACTTCAGGTATATTTTTTAGGGTTCAGTACCTAAAAGGTATAAACGGTACCCTATTACTGAGCCTCCGCTGTATGTATGTCTGTCTGTCTGTTTGTCACCAGGCTGTATCTCATAAACCGTAATAGTTAGAAAGCTGAAATTTCCACAAATTATGTAATTCTGTTGCTGCTTAAACAACAAATATTAAAAACATGAAAATATTAAGGGGGTAAGTAAAAAAAAAAATATTAACCAAATCCACGATAAAATCTATACAACAAGTATTATTTCAATCAGGTAAACTGTGCTAATTTGCGGGTGCGATAAAATAAAAAAGTATTTACCTATATTAATCCAGTCAGTATCTTGATACCCGAACTCCTTCCTAGCTTCGTGCACGGCTTCGTGAAGAGCGTGGGTTACCACAACAGCTAGGGTTAGCGCGGGTTCACCGGTAGCTGTAACAAACATTCACCATTTTTTCATTACTGTAATCATTGAATTAAAAAATAATTTAAAAACGTAACGCTTTAAACAATCACGAGAAACGACAATCTCCATAATAAAAAAAAAATCTTAAATACTAATCTATCTCTAGTAGTTAACCTACATACGGAATTTTTATACCACCGTCAAGCAAAATCGTTTATACCCTCACCAAGATTCGGGTCAAAAGTACCCTAAATCGAAGAGAATGCATAAAGAGGTTGATGAAAGTGGATGAAACTACAGTAGTATATCAGGATCGAGCACAGTGGTGATGTCATAGTCTCTACCCACCCTATGGGACACAGGCGTGACCATAGATTTAGTATAAAACATAGATCGGCAATGTGAAAGAGATAGAATAATTTAACTCATATGTTAAAGCGAGATGCATGATGCGACCATTCGTTTACACAGAAGTAGCCAGCAGTGACCCAGAGTCAAAATATGTCTAACTAAGCGAGCAACAAAATTCGCTTATTTTCATAATTTACTTAATTTTACAGTACTTGGTTATATTTATTAAACGTAGTTTATTATAGTGCATTGTGTAGTGCCAAGGTGTGGTTCATGCAGGCGTAAAAATCCGAAATAATTACAGTTTTCACAGGTACCGGCCACTTTTGCACAATACTTTTTTGTGACGATATTATAGAATTAAATGGAAATCCGTGTATACATATCGGTAGAAAAGAATATAGTATTTCATTGTATTAATACGCTGAAAGCATCCATTGCGTATAAAAAATAATATCAAATACGTGAATTTACAATAATTTCAACCAAAAGTAGCTAGGGATTGACTGACAGGTTCCATCAATAAAAAGTTGTCGATAAAATAGTCGATGACAACACATGTTTCCCTACATTTTTATGGGGCTATAGTATGTTGTGATAGTGTGCATTTTTCTCCTTCTTCTACCTGGCGTTATCTCGGCCATATTTCCCCGGCCATTATTATAGTATTCATTCTACAATATTACTTATTACTTTACTTTTCTCATTTTTTTATATTTGTGGAATATTTATTATAACACTTCATGTGTGTGATTTATGAATTAAGAACCTGTTTCAATCTCTGCCAAGAGACTGTCAATTTATAATAGTAAAACAAGAACATATTCGATATTATTATAAAATATGCGATACTTCTATGCACAATATCATCATCCAAACCTTGAAGCAACATTATTCATTTATCATAACATTAGGTATAGGTTTAAAATTTATAATTCTCATAGGAAAAACATTAGTTTAGGTGACGAGATCGAGAAAACCTTTGTAGTTTATTAAACTGTCTCTTTCTTCAGTCACAGGATTGCGACTAATGAACATAGGCCTTCCACAAGAATGTCTACATCAGTTTGTTGTAAGCTGCCTGCATCCAACGACTTCCTACAAGCTCCTCCGTACACCTCCAACGCGGCCTAGCAGGCGTCCAACACTTCCCAATGTGTTACAAGTCAATTAATTGACTTAAATAAGCATATTTTTTTAACTCTACTATAAATATACTTACGCGAATTTTACTCATTGAAAAAAACTAATAATCATGGATTTTGTTGCAGACTGAGTCCACCCTACGACTACGAAAGCTGTAAAGTAATCGAAACTTCGCGACGGGAAATTAAAAAAATAAACCGAAAACGCTAAAACTTTGTAAATTATAGTTTTATTTTATAAAAGTGTTTTTTGTTCTCAGTTTAATTAGATGTCTGTACTAAAGACTCATACAAAATATCTCAAACAAAATGTTTTCCAAATAATATGACAATTTATCTTTATTTATTTGTGTGTTTATCAATCTGTATTGAAATAAACACATCAATAAGTTTCTGTTAATATATAATAAAATGTCGCATATATCCATAACATTTTATTTCACAACTACAGGCCGACAGCTATATCGATATCGATATGATACTATCGAAAGTGCATGGTACATCACTATATGTCAAGCACACATGTAAACTTCACGCACACAATCGTAAATCAGTTTTGGTCGCGCTGAAAATGACACATTACCGATCTATGTTCTATACTACATCTATGGGCGTGACGATTATGTATATAATTGTATGTTCGTATGTAAATCAAGCCAGTGGTGGAACATTCATTTCAAAGATAAAGTGGCAAAAAAGATAAAATGTTGACCAATGAATTCAACAAAACTACAGCGTATATTTTAACACTAAATAAGACCTTACCTTTTGACCTCAAAACTCCAGCGGGGTTAGGTGAATTCCTTCTGAAGGTTACTCTAAAGTCAATAGGTATATCTTTACATCCAGGGGGCTTGTAAGTCCATGTTCGGTTGGTAAGTAGACGCCCTGTAGACTCGTAGATGAGCTTTTCAGACGTCCACAAACCCAGACCCATGACGAACGCGCCTTCAATCTGGAATAACAAACATGGAGTAACAATTATTTATTTATTACGGTTAAGCAGCCCCTTTAAACAAAGTTGACAAGGCCAATGTATCTAAAATGGACTCAAAAGACAAACAATTCAATGCAAGAAATTAAACGTCGTGCCGCACGTTGCTTTGACGAACGCGGTAGTCGGCGTGTTTGTTCCTTTTTTTTTCTTTTTTTTCTTTAATGATGTTTTTATCATGTTCTGTTAATCGGATCGAAATAACAAATACTTGTATCAATGTTACCTGTCCCACATCAATGTCCGGGCTCATGCTAATCCCAGTATCTTCAAGCAGGTCCACCCTGGTGATGAGGTGGTTTCCAGTGAGCACGTCCAGTTCCACCTCAGCCACGCACACTCCATACACGTTGTACCCCACTAGACCGTCGTTTGGAGAGGTCATGTATGATGCTTGGAGGTTTATTCCTGGAATAGAAGCAATGGTAAAAATAATTAAGCCAAGTTTATTAAAATGTGGGGCGTCCCCTGCCACACGCATCACCTTATCGACAGCGTCCGTGGCGCAGTTGGTTAGACGCCGCCTGTGAAACGAGAGGCCGCGGGTTCGATCCCCGCACCGAGAGAAATATTTGTGCGGCCCACAAATATTTATTCCAGGTCTGGGTGTTTGTGAGACCGAAAAGTCTCTCGTAGTTTCTGATACCCACGACACAAAACTCGATCTTAGTGTGGGGTCAGGACTATGTATGTGACTGTTGGGTGTTATTATTTATTATTATTAATTATTATTTATACCCCGATTGCCGTCTCACCTACTATACCATCATCAGTCCCTATAAAAATCCAACTAAAAAAGCCCATTACATAACACTACCAATATCTCTGTAAACAAGTTGGCAGCCGCGTCTGGTCCGTTTACCAACACCACCGTCTGTGTCATATATTTATAAACTTTCAAATTGATAAAAAAATTATATTCTTTATATTCACATAATCTTGAATCAAAACATCCTTACCTTTATTAAACGCAACCTTAACAATCTCTTCCCAAGTAGGTTCATTCAAATCCTTCTTAACCTCTTCAAACCTCTTCAGCAACTCCTCACAGGCCTTGACTGTCGCGTACGCCACACAATCACTAGTCATGCTGCCATTACTGGCTATTGTGTTGGGCGATGTGAAACTATTGCTGCCTTTCACTGCGATCTTGTTTAGTGGTATTTTGAGGGTGTATGCACAGACTTGGGCTACCTTCGTGTTGATCCCTTGTCCCATCTCTATGCCCCCGTGGGATATAGCCACAGTCCCGTCTGCGTGGTATATTGATATTGTTACCGGGAATGTCCAGGAGTAGCCTGTTGAATAAAATAAAATAGTATTGAATAAAATAGAATCTTGGTTTACGATTGGAAATATCTCTATTAACTAGTCTAGTCTTAAGCAAATAGACGCTTAATTGATCAGGTCCAAAATGTTTATTAATTTCTATAAAGATAAACATTCGTGTTTAATACTTCAATTAAGAATAATGAACTAAAATGCGTTTTTTATTTTTTTGAAACTAAATATCAAAAGTACAGGGCATTACTTCATTGCATAATATGTATAATCTGTATATTGTATCTGCTAACACTAACAACTCTGTATTTTTTGACAGATTTCGTGGCGCAGGCGGTTATATATAGCCTGGAAAACGAGAGGCTGTAGGTTTGATCCCCGCACTGAGAGAAATGTTTGTGCGGCACACAAATGTTTATTTCGGGTCTGGGTGTTTGCGAAACCGAAAAGGCCCTTGTGGTTCCTGATACCAACAACACCAGACTCAATCTCGGTGTGGGAACTATGCATGTCACTGTTGCGTGTTATTTATTTATTTTAATCTCTTTTATTAATATTACATTTCATGCCTATATTTCACACCTTATTTGATACAATATAAAATATCAACTTTTACCTACCTATAGGATACGACATAATAGATAGCCTCATTCCCTTTTTCTTCCAAGCATTATCCCTGTTAAATGTATCGATAGATGCCCGTCTATCGTCAAACTCCACATCGTGTTTGAATGAAGTGATCATGTCTTTGACAGCGCTGTGCTTTGTCGCTATGTTAGCAATTCTTACTTCAGCCGGATCTTTGTTAGTTGTCATCGCTATGCGTTCCATAATTTCCTCCATTATCGCTATGCCTTCTGTTGTACCTGAAATTTAGTTTTTGGTTAATGTAATTTATTTATACGAAACTACGTACGTACTACTTAAATCAACCTTTTTATCATTTTAATTTTGCCTCGATGGCGCAGTTGTTATTGCAAAGTTGTTGTAGTTGTAGTGGGCAAAGTGTTATTGAATTTTTCAATTCATTATCAGCCCAGAGTCAGCAATTTGTGCCCGATATGGCGATATTCTTGCCCTTATCAGACAGTGGGCTGAAGAATGCAGGGTGAAAAGTGGGTGTCCTGGTAGTAGGTACCTCTGCCTACCCCCTGCCTGTACTGGTGGCATGTATGCAATTGATGACGTCTATCTCTCAGTAATAAACTAGCTACGAAGCAACACGCTTGTTTTATTGAATACATACATATTAATTGGAGTTAGCAAAGAAGTACAATAGATTGAAAGGAATTGCTAAGGAATCCTCGCTTTCACAAGAACTAAATACGAAATAATTCACAGCTTTTGTAACGAGACACCACTGCGTCGATTTTTGCACCGAATCAAATTGCGAGACTAAAAGGTCTTCTCTAGATTACTTCTTCAAGTGACAGGTGTATTTATTAATTTAACACACAACGCGATCTTTCTGTAAAATATGTAATGCAGACTTTCCTCTTTCCATAAACACTAGTAATGAAGTTCTTACCCGGCGCCCTGCACCAAGTACAGCTAGCTTTATCAGTGAGCACGCTGTATCCCTTGATAGTCCAAGTTGAAGGATCGTACAAGTTGGTCATAATGTCTGCGATACCCGCCGCGCTCGTGTCGTTGTATGAGTACCCGCAATCGGAATAGTAGGTTATATTCAGGTACTGGATTACGCCGGAGTCGTTTACACCAACCTAGAATAAGAAGACATGTGCTAATTTTAATTTTAAATTTTAATTGTTAGAATGGATAGACTCGATGAAGGAAGATTGGAATGACTGCTTTGTAAAAGATCTAAGTAAATTAATAGATTTGGGGCGCTTAAGTAGCTGAATGTGCAAGAAACCCTAACCTTCCCCCATAAAGGCAGGCAAAATATTGTATTTTAATCGTTTGCAGAGCTTATAATATATACATACATAAACTGACGCCTTTATACCAGAACTGTTAGTTTTCAGTATATTAATTGCATACTTATAACTATGCCAAAAGTGTCTTTGCGCTCGCATTACATGTACTTTCGTAAGCGCAAATGCTCAGTGGAAGCTTATAGCTTTATTTTTCACTAACGTTTAACAGTCGATGATAATATAATTAGTAATCCTTACCTCGTAATCGAACTCGCACTGCTGCCGCATGCCGATCGCGGCCATGTTGTGGGTAAGCGGCATCACTAAGGTGGCGGGTCGGTTGAGTTTGTGCGCGACGAGTGCGCATGCGCACGCAGGTAGCGACGAACGTGACGCCTTGCCGCCGTACCCGCCGCCCACGCGCGGGACTGTCACTGTGATCCTGGATATAACATTAACATAACATTAGTATTATATACTACCAGTCTATCAGTAAAATCTTCTAAGTAGTTTTCTAATTTGTAGACACCGAAAAATAGCATAGAAAAAACCGATTTTTGCCCGATTGCCCGAGATGAAAATATTATCTCCGACGTTGATATGCGTGTAGTATATTTATACCTGTACGGATGATAAATAAATCCCCCATTTATATAGGACGATTAGATTAAACAGGTTTAGATTAAACCGGTAGATTTTTCCGATGGATACTCCAATTAAATTGCATCAAATTGTAGACACTTTATCGTACTAGTTTAAGGAATCCTTACTTGTTTTCATCCATATTCAGCATCTGCGCTACAGCCACGTTCACAAGGTCCATCCACTGGGTCGACGCTCGCACCTCTAGCCCGTGCGATGACGGCCGTACGTCACAGCTCTGCGTCTCCATAGTGAAGTGGTACTGAGTTGGTACGGTATAGCTGCCTGCTATCACGTGCTTTGTGTCTGTTCCTCTGCTTGTTGGCGTGACTGTTGCTTCTTGGCGCAGCTGAAAGCATGGTTATTGCTTTGATCTGATCACTGGGTCACTGGGGATGTCAAGTGTGTTAAAAGGTTTGAAATCTGTCCCTGAGTTTTTTGGTTGCCTTAATATTTTTAAACGGAAATATGGTCGTTTTTTCATTTATTTATTTTATTATTAAAAGTGAAAAAGTGACTAATAATATTCTAGCAAAACCAATCAATAATACGTACATTATCGTCATGTTTTTTATCTTATACATGAGTATCGAATAACTTATGTGCACTTTTTAATTGAATTGGTGAGTGTCGCAAAATAAGTGGAATCTTATTCCAATAACAATAAATATCTCATGACGCAACCACGTTTAAACGTGAAGCAAAGACACTTGGAACAAGGTATTTTGAATTTAACGCCATCTATCGAAAAACTTTAAAACTACTTACCCTCTGATCTTTATCCGGTGCGACCAGTGCTTGTCTAACAGTGAGCACAGGCGGGGTACTGGACTTCTTATACTTCACTTTGACTAACTCTGAGGCAGATACAGCCAGTCTGCGCGACGTGGCCGCTATCACACCGATCGGTTGTCCGTAATAGGATATTTTTTTGGAAGCGAATACTTCTTCAGTTGATTCTTGCCATGGCACATCGAGCGGTGTGAATGTGTTCTTGCCTGGTATGTCGGTTGCTTTGTAAAATGCAAGCACGCCAGGGATTTTCTGCGAAAGAGTTTGTAGTAGTGAATTATACTCACTTTAAATGATACTTTTTATTTATGCTTTATATACAATATTGTATAAAGGTGAACTTAATATCTGAGGCATTATCTGCCAGTAGACCTTTGAATGGTCCAGAGAGACAACAAAAAAGGCGCATATGTATATTATCAAAGCATGGTTATGTTATTCTAAGCAATATCGTATATATAAACTCATGTTATTGCTAGTAAATAACTTACCAAAGCATCCGAAGCATCGATGGTGTCAATCTCCCCCAAACAGATGGTGGACAGCACAAAAGCTGCGTGCACTGACCGCGGACCGAACGGCACATCACACGCGTAGTCCACTTCTCCTGAACACTGCATAAATCATAATTATATCAACTAAATCTTTAAATATTATTACACAAATGACGTAGATATAAATGCATCGGAGTATACAGTCACACACATAAACTTAACCTTTCACTAAAATATAAGATCCAATCAAAAACATCCTGTAAAAAAATTCCAAGTCTCGCAGCTCAGGTTTTCTACCGCAAAAAGTTGTGAGATGCATGTAATACCAAGTCGATTAATTTATTTAGTCCTTAAGGGACCTTCTATATAAAGTTATTACGTTAGTTATTACCATATCAATATTAAAAATTCTTTACGTTTTAAATAAATGGATCGACTTGGCCATCGCATGAAAACATAATGTATCGTACAATTTATACATAATGCTGCTGGGGGTTGAAAATGGTCTGAATTGTTTCGAGAAAAGGATGTTACGGCCTATAGCTCGACTTGGAGGGGGCTCGGCCGCGCCCCCAGATGAGGGTAACTCATGTCATGGCAATTTAAATCTGCTGGACAATTTTCACAATATCTAAACCTAACATAAATACTTGCGGATTACACAAACATATTATTTTGATTCGAACATACGGCATTTCGTTCCACACCCTCCTTCATAATTGCTCATAATTTAATCAAAAGCCTTAACAAGGCCGATTTTTTGAATAATTCTATCAAATATTAAACTTCATAATGACTTGAAACAACTATACGAATTACGAGTGGGTTAGATAGAATTGGGTAGAAATTCTATATGAAACAGCAAAACACTCTGTTTTACAGTCTGCTTTAATTACTGAATTATGTAAATACTTGTTCTCGATGGTCAAAAGACCAGCATTGCTTAGAATGGACATCACTGATATTTCTTATTGTAAATCATACAAAGTATAATAAAGATTATTTACTATGTTTTTTGTTGTTGTTGTCAATCACCACGCACTAAAACGGTGAAGGAAAACATCGTGAGGAAACTTGCATACCATAGCGATTCATAAGAATTTCTATGGTATGTAAGTCCGCCAACCCGCACTAGGCCAGCGTGGTGGACTATATGGCCTAACCACTCTCAATCGTATTCTCGATTGTAGAGTAGGCCCGTGCCCTGCAGTGTGACGTATATGGGCTGATACAGACAGACTATGTTTTTATTAATATTAATGTTTTTATCAAATTCATTTCTACTACTAACCTGTCCAAGCGCTTCGATCTTCGGTACTGGTTCATTAAGTGGCCAAAGAGACTTGTCAGTGTCGTATACTTGGCTGCCTCGAGATACCGATCTCTCCAGGTTTTTGGAGCCAGATATATACCTGGGGTTTACTGACGGAGCTAGTGAAAGGATCGCCTGAAAGTAAAAAAGATTATAAGTCCCCTATTTGTTTTAGGATTGTTTTCCAGTTTACTACTACTATACTGTTGCTATTATTTTTTTGATACTCAGAAAAATAAGATCTAAATGTGTATCAATTATAAAAATGAATTATTATTCACTCTGCAATTATTATCATAAGGCAAATAAACTGTGCACATCCAATGGAGAATGTTTTGTGGAATTGTACTGTACAGTAAATGAGAAATAAAAAAAGCAACATACAGTCGAATTGAGAACCTCCTCCTTTTTTTGAAGTCGGTTAAAAATTGGTTTGTTAATCGAGCGAAGTGCAGCTAAACGCAGTACTTAGTAATTATAAGTACCATTTATCATAACAACAGGATTTTAAATATAATATAGTGAAGTATGCTTCTACTCACTCTATAAAACAATCCTAAAGCAATACTTTTTCTGCAAATCGGGGAAGGTTCTGGAGGCATATCCACAGGAATAATTTCTTCGTTCAGTTTTCTCAGCGCTTTCAGCAGAGCTTCATTACTAAATAGCTCAGAACCAATGAGAGAGGTTTCTGTATCCTTGGCGTTGGTGAAAGAAGGGCTTATGTTCCCAAAGATAATGTTGGCGGATACGACCTTTTGTTCCGCGTCGATTTTGAACAAGAACCCAGCGTTTACTATAGCGTGGGCGTTTTGGGCGCGAGGCATTATCTAAAACAAGTAATGAAAATTAAGAAATGGTTTTTCAACATGCATTGGTACGTGTGTTTTAATCAAAATTCAAAAAACGAAATCAACAGTGTATTTTTAGCATAAATTTATCCTAGAACAGTTAATGGGACATCGACAAAGCCTTCTTGTAAGATTTATATGGTATGTAGTAGAATACGTGTAGAAATGCCCTGTCGATCAATGTTATAACAAATATTTATTGCTTAATATTTACATAGTTCATAGCAGGGGCATGTTATGCCATTTCGTAGTGGGTAGAGAGTTTAGGTCTATAAATTTTCTTTTTTATGTGTCATTTTATAATAGTATGTTTACCTTATAAGTCCTTATTAAGTTATTGGCAGCCAGCGGGGGTAATCTGACGTCTAGAATCATTTTATCCCTCATGTCCATTTTGAGGAAATCTTGCATTGTATTCTCAGTCTTTTTCAGCGTGTTGTCCACTAAAAAAATATTTGAATGCAATGATTACATAGAAGACCCTGCCATTCGCCTAAGGTTAAGTGATACGACCGCTCATAGACAGTAGAAAAACCAAACAACTTCATTCCACTGCGCTCTCTATCCTGAGACTTATGATATTAAGTCTCAGTATTTCCAGTAGTTACTATGGCTACAATATCTTTCAAACCAGTACACAACTGTGCATTAACCTGTATTGCGGGAGAAACAGACATTGCGGTTGTACCTACCACAATTCTGAGAGACCTACGAGTACGACCAGTAAAATTTTAATAAAATCACTCAACAGTCACATATGTACATAGTCCTGACCCTACACTAAGATCGAGTCTTGTGTCGTGGGTATCAGGAACTACGAGAGACTTTTCGGTCTCAGAAACACCCAGATCCGAAAGAAATATTTGTGGGTCGTACAAACATTTTTCTCGGTGCGGGAATCGAACCCGCGGCCTCACGTTTCACAGGTGGCGTCTAACCGACTGCGCCACGGAGGCTGTCTTTTTTTTATCGTTACAAATTTTAGTTTATCGTTATTGCAGATGATTTTTAAGCTATCTCACTTCTGTTCTCTTTTCCTTATACCTACATACATACGTACCTGTAGTAACAGTAGCTCCAACGGTTTGCATCAAAAGGTACACGTCTGACGGAAATTCGCGGTAGGCATTCTTCAGAGCCAGGTTCCCACCAATACTGCCGATCTGGAATTATCATATCTACATTTTATTTTGTTTTATAACTGGATTGAGGAGTTGAGGACTCTTTGGCTTGGTAAAGCTACGAATACAAACAAGACGGTCTGTATCCTATGGTAAACGCTCTTTTTCATAGAACACCAGATCAACTTTAAAAATAAATTACTTTTAAATATAGGGGTTTTGCAGACAAATATCGCTTAACGTTGATCTGGTGTTCTATGAAAAAGAGCGTTTTTCATTGGATACATACCGTCTTGTCAATTTATTTTAATTATGTGTTTTAATTTTTATTTATTCATATATTAAACACCATTTTATTACAGTGTTTAATATCAGTGATCTTGCTCGTCGTGACCAAATCGGGCGATATTAACGTTTTTGTCGTACGGTCGAAATTATATAAAATTACTCACGTTTCTAACAGGCACATGTGCAACCAAATCCAAGTGCTTGTAGAATGTGTCTAGATACTTGAAGTCCTCGTTATTGGCACGGTTTTGGAAGATCTGCATCACTTCTGTGATCGACATTCCGGCACCCAGGACCAGGTTGGCGTCGGAATAAGAGTCTTTGAGAGATTCTATCGACGATATGTCTATGTAGATCTTCGGCTCTTGTAGTATTGGATACACTCCTATAAATGTGTTGTAACAAAAAATGTTAATAGCAGATTATGGAATTGCCAATACAGCTGTTATTAATTTGGAAAATGTATTTTGTTCATATATAGCATTTTTTTAAATTCTGTATTGTTACTCTAAACTCTAATGTGTTGTATAGGCACGTAAATGTTATTTATAAATCTATTTGTGAGGTAATAATTGTTTTAGATGCATGGTTTAATAACCATGCTCAAACATTATGCCGCAACCATCGAATATTGTTCACCATAATTTCAAGTCGTCTATCGTAAAACTATCTACCTGTATCAGCCCATATACGACCCACTGCAGGGCAAGGTATTCTTACAAAAAGTTATGGTATGTAGGTTTCCCTCACGATGTTTTACTTCACCGTTATAATGCGTGGTGATTGACTATCAATACACACATAACTGAAATGTCAGAGGTGTGCCCTGGGATTCAAACCTACGACCACCGTAAACATGTTGGCAGCCGCGTCTAGTCCGTTTACCAATAGGCTACCACGCACTTCGTAATTAAATACATCTATCGTATCTGAGAAGACCTACTCACCTTGTCCAGTGTTACCGGCGACGAGTCTATAGCTCTGAGTACCTTCTCGAGATAACACCTGAAATTATCACAATAAGTACGCAATAATTAGCTATTGTTTAATGTAATTGCATGCACTTTATGTCAAGCAACGTATATTTAAATTACATACATATATTTTACATTTACATTACATACATGTGGAATCATCGACGACATAAATTTATATTATGATATGTGAGAATCAAAGCTTGATTTGTCGAATTAATTATAAAATATTGCTTTTATAGTATGACCATCACCAATATATTTTGCATCACCGTCTTTTGAAAATAATACGCCGACATCAATACGTTGAGATTGAGTGTCTAAAACTGTGAAAGATTTTCTCTCAACATGAGACGCGAAATAAAATATAATAATTGGTTACTAAAATATTTGACTTCTTTCCCATCCCCTTGGTAGTTGATGTCAGTCCATGTTTTATTCAGCTTATAAACAAGTATTATCAAATTTATTGTCATTTTATGTCGAAATTGAGTCCATAACTAATTACTAACGGCTGCACTTAGAGACATTTCTGTATCAGTCCACATACGTCCCATTACAGAGCTCGAGCCTCCTCTACAAGCGAGAGTACGGTTGAGAGTGGTTAGGTCATAAAGATCACCACGCTGGCCTAGTTTTGATTGGCGGACTTTACATACCATAGAAATTCATAAAAATCGCTATGGTGTACAGGTTTCCCTTCCGATGTTCTACTTAACCGTTATAGTGCGTGGTGATTGACTATCAATACACACATAACTTCGAAAAGTAAGAGGTATGCCCTAGGATTCGAACCCGAGACCACCATGAACAGGTTGGCAGCCGCGTCTAGTCCGTTTACCAACAGGCCACCATGCACTTGAGAGACGTTTGTCAACTAAATTGTTCCTTAGCAGTTAAATAAATTATCTTCGTAAATTCTGCTCTAATTAATGGTTAAATTAACAATACATGTCTCTGAGACCAGAGTAGGGTAAATACCTACCTTAAAAATATCATCAACGGTATAAGCCTTGTACCAACGACCTCCGATAGTATCCATGTACATTAGTTTCTGCGTGTTATTGTCTATTAGACACCATTCGTCTTCAGAACCACTGCAGTTACGATTGCAGCTCCTAAGACACTTTAATTTTCCGAGGTCTTCCATATCCTGAAATATTTAAACAATAAGTATGTATACATACACATATACAATTCCATCAATTTCAATTTTTTTTTTGTAAAACTTGACAGTCTGTATATTGAACACCTTTTCAGAAGCGATTTCTTGTATAACTTGTTTTCTGAGAGTAATAATTAATTATGAACCCCTTACACTGCTGAGCACTTGACTCTACAACCGAGAGTATGATTGACAAGGGTTAGACCATAAGAAATTGTCCATAGAATTCAACAACGGGATGTTTCAAGTGTTTTTAATTTTGCCTTTCAAATCTAATCCCTGCTTCCACGCTTCATAGTTTCTGTTTCTTGAAAATAAGAATCAGATACCTGCAATTTGTGCTTGACTGAAGGATCGGCATCGTTGGCAAAACTTTTGAAAGCGTCTAAGATTGGTCGATATCCAGTACAGCGGCATAATATTCCTCCGAAAGAGTTTTCCACTTGTTGTGTTGTTAATTTCTTTGTCGTACTTTTGTATAAACTGTAATTACAATTTGTCAAATTAGTTCCTTTTTATTTTATCGTCTTAAATTATTCCGTATCTGTTAATCACCAGAGGCGATACCTAAATGTGAGATTTTTTGTCAAATTAGTTTTTTTTTTAATTTTAACTTTCATTCTTATCCGTAACTGTTAACCAGGATAGGGATTACCTGAATGTAATTTTGGTCATGCTTTATAGCTGTCGGCTCTAAAACCCCGGAATGTCATTCGCACATACAATTCAATTCGTAGTTCAATTTTCTCCTTTCAATTGCATTTCAAGTTTCAACATATCTCTTTAAAAGTTTGATAAGACTCACACATTTGTGATTTGGTTTTTGGTATGGGTTTTGGTTTTTTATTGAATCGTTTGTTGAACAACTTTTACATCAACTTGACTTGCATTAACATTGAAATAAAACTGTTTTTAACAGATTTCATCTCAGTTCATCCCGCGACCACGAAAGCGGAAGAATATTCAAAATATCGTTACATAAAAAATATAAAATTGAACCAAATCGGCGATAAATTAGTTTCACACGTATTTAAGTTAAGGAATACCACACCTGTACATATTCATGACCCATCCTGCAGTGCAGTATCCACATTGAGTACCGTTGAAAGATGCCAGCCGGTGCTGTATGGCGTGGTAGCCGTCCTTCCTATTGCCCACGCCTTCCACCGTTGTGATGTCCCACTCGTGGCAAGATAGGATGTGAACGAGGCACTGGAATTATTTGTTTACTGATATAGAGACTGTATCTGAGTGTAGTGCGATGCTAGCTATAAATTGTCTGCAATATTTTAGCGTTAAAATTTTATATAGCTATTAATTTAACTTTCTGATGGATTTCGTTGCGGGTTAAAGACAAGTCAGACATTCCCGGAGACTCGCCGAGCTTCAATGCTCTGTGTCATTACATTGCGTGCCACTGTTGATCCTGGCTTACAGGAGTTGCAGTGGTGGGTGTGAGGGCGGGACAGTCTCCAATATTTTAGCGTCTATCGCTACTGGGACTATTATACTGTAACTACTGGTCTTATTGAGACTTAACATCTTATGTCTCAGGATGGAACCAGGTATTGCTTTTTAACTCATAATGTTGTTTGGTTATGCTACAGTTCAAGAACGGTCGTATCGCTAACCATTAGGCGAATGACAAGCTCCATTCTGTTTCATAGGAGCGGTTTCGGTATAGATATAGCATTTTATTAGTAAAAAATGTTTTTAAATATATAGTATTTTTATTTATGTATAATACAAATTACCTAGCGCTAAAAACGATAAAGCCAAAAATTATCAATATCTCTGAGGAATGTTGATAAAATAACGGTCAATCAATGACCGTGATTCTTGCATCTTGCTACTTGTTATGACATTACAAGTTTGTTTACAAAACAATAAGGCAGCGTCGGCGTTTCGCTTGGCGTTTCGCGTGGGACACCGGACAGGTTTGTCGTTCGCGTGACGTCAGGTAATTCTGACAATTTACCGTTAGCACGGTTGCCAGGGGTAAAAAAATCCGCGAAATTCCCAATTTTATACATCTGTAGGTTAGGTTAGATAAAATTATAAATAAGTACGACAACATTTGGAAACAACTATCTTTGTCAGGTCTGGGTGTATGTGAGAACGCAAAGTCTCGAAGTCTCTGATACCAACGACACAAGACTTATTTGATCTTAATGTGGGGTCAGAATTATTATGTATTTGACAGTTGGATGTTTTTTAGATTTATTTTATTTATTTAAACAACATCGGAAATCGGAACTAGTTGATAGAAAATTAAAATCCCCGATTACTTTATTGACCTATGTATATTCAATTACTTTTAAGACTTCAGCATTCGTAAAATAAATAATTCACGTACCGGAATGGCATGTTTTATTAATGGCAATGCAGCGAATCGGTCAATGACTTTTAATCCAGTCGTGGACACTACGTTCGCCAAGTAATCCGACGGGCCATGAGAAATGTCGTTTCAATGTCAACTTGTAGCTAAATATGGCGTAACAGATAGATAATGTAGGGCTTTATTGATAAAGGTTCAAGATCAAGATTATGTATCTGACGTGGAAGTCTATTTTATTGCAATGAATTGTATGCATGTCGTAATAGTAATGGTTAACACCATGAATTAAAAAGCGATGCTTGGCATTCCACTGCGTTCTGAGACATAAGATGTTAAATCTCGTTATGTCCAGTATTTACTCTGGCTATAATGTCGTTCATACCGGAACACAACAGTGCATTTACACTACAGTTTGTCGGGTGAAATAGACATTGCCGAGGTAATCACTCAGGTGACCTCTTACATGTGAGAGATCTGCCATCAGTAAATAGCTTAAATATATCTTGAGTGGGTGACAAAGTGGTGAATTGGGGTCAACGTCCATTTACTGCTTTGTGATAAAGTCAAAGAGGGTTACTCTGTAATGTGAAAGGAAATTCGAATATTTGGACTTCGACGCCCGAAATAAGAAAAGAAAAGCTTTTAACAGTTCTTATCATAGTTTTTATTATTTGCCGCGCTGTCCCGAAAATGTCTCCATATATTTGATAATTATTTAAATATAAAGTTACTGCATTTTTGGCATGGTTATTAGTTCCACCCGTTATTTGATATCCATTAGCAAAAAATACAAAGGCTTAAAATAGCGTTAGGTATAATGAATAAATTATTAAAATGTATATTGTTTATTCATACTTTTTCCTTGTTGATATTTGATAATCCTGTTATTGATTCTAGATTTTTTTATAACTGTAAAAACAGACCGTAACAGTCGCGGAGACTTGTCTGGCACCCGAATTAACTAACTGTGAGACAATACTGTGAAATCTAGTTAAATCTAAAAGTGAACGGTTATTAGTAGTGCACGGAGTAAAATTAATTTGATTCCAAAATTTCAATATTTTCGAGTATACTGTATCAGCCCATATACGTCCCACTGCAGGGCACGGGCCTCCTCTACAATCGAGAGTACGATTGAGAGTGGTTAGGCCATATAGTCTACCACGCTGGCCTAGTGCGGGTTAGTCGAGTATAACAACTATCGAAACTTTATGTTTTTGTTTGTAGGAATTTCTAAGTGTATAATAAAAGAACTTTTATTTTCTTCTTTGACTTGACCAATTTTTTTTCGATATAATGATTTTAGCAATAGTCTTATAATTTATAAATAATAATAAATAAATAAATAACACCCAATAGTCACATACATAGTTCTAACCCCACACTAAGATCGTGTTTTGTGTCGTGGGTATCAGGAACTACGAGAGTCTTTTCGGTCTCACAGACACTCAGACCTGGAAGAAATAATTGTGAGCCACACAAACATTTCTCTCGGTGCGGGGATTGAACCTGCGGCCTCTCGTTTCACAGGTGGCGTCTAACCAACTGCGCCACGGAGGCTGTCAAATTTGACGTAAATTGATTTGATTGATTAATATGACGAAATTTATTGACGTAACATCGCCTACACACAAAAAAGAATGCGTTAATTCAAGCTAAGTAATAATTGTGGTAGTAATAAATACCATGTTTTGTTTTTTATTACACAATTCTATATTAAAAAACAGACATAATATTTTCAATACAATAACTCGGCGTAATTAGTGGCCGAATATAAATCTCCACGTTACGTTAAATTAACTAGCTGTATGTAAAGACGTTTGAAATAATATATTTCGTTGTTCTTAAAATGACTGACGAGCATTCATTAGTTACAAAAATGATACACAAAAACGGTAATTACATTTTTTATGAACGCTAATGTCTCTGGAAATACCCGTATTTACATATTTGGTATAAATATTTACTTAACTAGTCTAATGCTTCAAGATTAAGTACGTAATATATATTTATTGTAGCTCTGTATTATACGCAAGGATTTTCGATCAAATATATATTTGATGAAGGCAAGGAGTATTTTTTTTCGTTTATTATTATATTTAAGAGAAAATAACAAAAAAAAATACAATTAGTCTCACAAAACCAATTGCTTGGTTTGTCTGTGAGTACATAGTGGTGGTTTACATATATACTTCCAGATACTTTTAATTTTATAAAATAACAGATAAGCCTTAAAATATCGCTGCTAACTGAGATGCCATGGTCACTTAATAAGAGATAGAGAAACCAGAGATGCCACAAATAAGAGCTAAAGTCATAATATATTCGTCAAATATGTCACTACCTTGATGACATCAGGGAACATCTGCGAGCCTAATGATTGAGGTGGCGAAATATCTTACGCAAAGAAACAATATAAACCGGTTGAAATAACGCTAAATAAAACGAAGAAATTTGAACAAAAAAATTGTAGATCGAAGTTTGGCTATGTCGAAAAATCGTGGGTGCAATGATCTTTGAGAAAATAGTATGACATTCATTTTTGCCAATTCATAGTGTTATTCAAACTGTTTAACAAGGTAAACAGCGTAATCCTTATTTCATCTCCTCAATAAACTATGTTCATTGTTTTATCTTTAGGAAAACAAGATATGAGTAACGGAATCATACTGCATGAATTGTGTCAAAATAAACAGTCGTTTTATAAACTGCATAATGTCGTATGCATCTTGGCTTCAAAGTCTTATGTAAAAACCAACGCTTATGTATGTTTAGTAATTGTATCTTTTTTTCATTTTTCTTGTTTATCATATACATCCCGTGGTTTTCGTAAGATATAACCTCACAAGACTTATAAGCGCAGCATTGTACTTTATTCTCTCTCTTATTTATAATTCTTTGTTTATTTAACTCCAGTGTCCATTAAATATCAGCTTGATCTACTCACAGAGTTAACAGCGAACCGACACTTCTCCTTAGTAACTGGGTGTGTATGAGACACGGAGACAACGCATGCGCCACAGCCGCCCTCCTGGCACATCGCCTTCGTCCCGTGCAGCTGGACATGGTAGCGCAGGAAGTCGTTCAGTGACGTCACGGGACTCACTTCTTGACCCGCTGAAACAAGGGAATAATACAAAAATTATATGAGGTTAATGAGCTGGTCGCTGGATGCAGAACGGTTTTAACAGGGCCCTTTACATAAATAAAAATTATTACAGTCACATACATAGTCCTGACCCCATACTAAGATCGAGTCTTGTATCGTGGGTATCAGAAACTACGAGAGACTTTTTCGGTGCCACAAACACTCAATCAAGAAAAAAGTATTTGTGGGCAGTAAAAACATTTCTCTCGGTGCGGGGATGGAATCCGGCCTTTCGTTTCACAGCCTTCGCCACAGAGGCTGTCAAGTATTTCTGAACATCTGTCAACACACTCAACACTTATATACATAGTCCTGACCCTACATTCATCAATTAAACCTTGTGTATTGGGTGGCAGAAACTACAAGAGACTTTTCGGTCTCACAAACACCACGCCCGAGACCCATATTTGTTGTCCTCACAAAAATTTACCACGATGCGGGGATCTAATCCGCGGCCTCTAGTTTCACAGCCGGCATATTACAAACTACGCCATGGAGGCTGTCGGATCCTTGCGGAAGGCCTTTATTTAGTGGAAGAATTTCAAAGGCTCAAGAGAGGGACGATGGTAGGCTATTTACATTTAATAGCTTCCATTACGTTAGTGGAAATCCCAAGTACGTAACGGTTTGGGTTCAGCCTGTGTATAACAGGTTTTGTACGAGTTAGCATAATTGTACCGATCATCGAGAGGTTACCGTCCTTCGCATATGTCTACTAATTCTAGACTATATCAAATATACTTACTATCATGTGCAATGTAGTGATTGTTGAGCTAGTATAAAATAATCTATGGAGGACTTTGTGATTTCTAACGAAGTTTTTCACTTGAATAATGTATGCATATAGAATCAACTCTAGTTAAAGTTTTTTTTAATTTCTTTGAATGGTGAACCGAGCATGCCATGGGCCTGATGGTAAACGATAAGACTTCTCATGGACATTCGCAAAACTAAACAATATTATAAATTACAAAGCAATGCTGGGCATTCTAATTTCTACTGCACTTACCGCCCTGAGAAATAAAGTGTCAATTTGTCCAGTAGTTACTCTGGCGGCAATGTCCTTCAATACACATTAGTGCATTTACCCTGCTATTTGGCGGGAGAAATAAACATTGCGGTAGTACATATCCAAGCAGCCACTCACATATAAGAGACCTACCAGTCAATTAGATAGAGATAAAAAAAAATGTCCAAGAAACATTTATGTTGCATCATAACTTAAAAAAACACCTCAATTTGGAGGTAGAATGAAGGATCAATAGACTGTGAACCGTAAGACTCTGGATTTCCTCTCTCCATTGTGTGTAAGATATTTAGGTTTTAGAATCTCAGTTGTCGCATAGCAAGCATCCCTAAACACTCATAATCTTTGTATATCCTTGAGCACATTGTATTTAAGTAATTTTTCTCATGAGTTCAAGTGACCGTGTCAGTCACGTCCTACATTTTATGTACCGAAGGAAGACTCTAATTTAATACTTACTGCGCACCAGACACATGGTGTTATTAAATCTAATTGCTTTGTTATTTACAAGCACTGGTAACTGACACTATATTTCTGTGTATAAATCAGGAATTATAGATTTACAATACATGTTTAATTCATTTGAATTTTTAATAGCTTCGTTGGTGTTGAGACGCAGTTTGATAATCAGTCAATCAATCAATTTAAGAACTCAAAAGTTGATAACTGTCTCGCGCCCGAATACTGGAACGCCATTCAAATGATAAATTGCTCTTAATAGTGCACGGCCCACTTAACCAGTACATTTAAACGGGATTAACGTAGTTAAGCGCAACTTTTCTTTAAGTTGCGTTCCAGTATTCGGGCGTCAGTGGCGTAGTTGTACTATGGTACCGTTACAAAGCTAGTCTCGGGTTCGAATCCCAAATGGGACACAGTGATATTGGATTTTCTATTCATTATCAGCCCGGAATCAAACATTTGTGCCCGATATGTGTCAAGGCAGAGAGAAGTGGATGTAATCACTAATCTCGAGAGGTAGAGCCAGGTAGAGTTTACTCTATGGACTATAGATTCTAATAGAATTTATTGTCTCTTTGAGATGTTGTATGTTGGGATTCAAAATTATTATGATTTTGTTAAGTTGATAAAAATGCCTAGTTGTATTGTTCATTTCTGTTGCAACAATTCCACTTTCTCAATGACAAGTTGGAAATATCTGCATGCACTCAATAGAACAGATTTCTAATAGCCACGGCCACCGAAATTCTTTGTTAATGTATCTTTTGATTTAACACTTAATTGTACACCAGATACACAAAAATAGACAGAATATCATGAAAAAAATGCACAAATGATGGTTTTATTGCTCGGGAGGAGAGAAGTCGCATACATGATCGAGTTTAACAGCCGCTGCCAATAAACAATCCCAATCCAAAATTTGCCGTTTAAGATTAACAGCTCAATCTTTTTTCTGATACTATATTGCCAATAATCAATCTCAGTAGTGAAAAAACTATGGCAACGTGGTAAATGACAAATCGAAAAGTAGAAAACAATCCAGATTGACTTCAATCTAATTTTTTCGATTGATCATTGGCATCCGCCGTAAATAATCATCGCGCTTAAATATTTTTTTTCCAGTAAGTGCTAGGAGATTTGATATTAAATATATTCCAAATTATATTCCAAGGGTAAGTTTAAATAGTCTGGCTGAATCGAAGTATTGAACTCGGTACGATCAAACGTACAAAGTATATTACATTTTTTATTGAGATGTGACGTTTTCGACACTTTTCATCCCACGTAAAAATATTTCATAATTATCATAATATATTATTTTATTTATACAGCGCTACAAATTTAGAAAATATTATAGTACGCATATGTACCCCTTATTCAATATGAAAAAATAATATTATCATACATATAAACTATGGTTGCCATGAGAACGTAACCCAAATTATTACTGCATAGTTTTCCAGTTAGTTACGATTATTTTATAATCGTATAACAAAATCATAATATTTTTTTAGTGGAACTATGACAAGTTACCAATAATTTTAACAATTCTGTCACAGCCGAAATAGCTCAGTTGGGAGAGCGTTAGACTGAAGATCTAAAGGTCCCCGGTTCAATCCCGGGTTTCGGCATTGGTAATGATGATTGCTAATGATGATTTTTTATGATTGGAAGTTATTTTAGCCTTTTTTTCTAAGATATTTTCCAGTTTTTAGGTTGTTGGACTTATAATCTAGTGTATATTTGATCGAAGTATCTAATACTAACATGTCCGACATAATAAAATGTAAGCAGCCAAAAATTTCCTAATACTTCGACAACGGCACAACAACAACGCATAGACGCTTCTTTAAAGATCTATATTACTAAAATCTGAGTTGTTTATAAACAAGACAACGCCCTGTACCAAGGTCACGGCTGTTGGCTTGGTCTATATTATTTCCCATTCACTTGTCTCTGTATATTACGCATTCTTCAACGGACCTTCGGAAACTTGCGAAACTCACAAAACAATAAGCCATTAAAGGTTACTAGACTATTCGTACTAGTCCCAGAAAATCACGTTAATTTTAATTTTATTTGTGGTAGTTATTATTTTTTTATTGTGGGTTGGTGAACTTGAACCACGGAAATAGGTTTTATAACGAGATTTATTAATTTTATTATTTGCGTTTGTTCGTGCTTTGTGTTGTATTTACCTCATCAAAATTGTGAATACATAGCGAGAATAGTTTAAAAAGTGATTTTCACGCAAGCCAGCGCAATTTTTTACACGCTTTATATTAGCTTCACTTGTATGTTTGTATGTTTGTTTGTAACCGACTTCCTTGGGCGCGATTTTGACCCACTTTAAACGGCCAGATTTCGTTCAAATTTTGCACACCTGTCAAAGACCGATGACAATACAATAATTCGATTAAAATATATAATTATCCTGATTAGATTCGCCAGGATTAATTATTCTTATAATTGATGACCATTGCTACTGACCACTAGGTGGCGTATAGATGAACATAATTTGCTACTGACTAATAGATGGCGTGATCACGTCAATAATGCATGTTTGCACTATTCATCGCTAGATGGCGTTAACATTGTATTCTTCAAGTGTCAAATGTTACTACTGACTAACAGATGGCGTTATTGATTGGAAATACAGCCGTAGATGGATGTTTTTAGTCAAAACAATTATATAATAGTTAAAAAAAACTAAAATACACGCTTTAATAAGATATACAACTAAAAAAGTAAAAATAATTGATACTGAATTTAAGATAAGAAAATGGAGTAAAATACATATATTTTATTGTTACAAAGCGTGGGGTGCAGGAGGATAAGTAATTGTTGTAAACACCCCACGCTTTGTAACAATAAAATATATGTATTTTACTCCATTTTCTTATCTTAAATTCAGTATCAATTATTTTTACTTTTTTAGTTGTATATCTTATTATTATCAGCTTGGGGGACAACAGCGCAGAGTCCTCTCGATCATACAATCCCGCCAATATTCCTTATTCGATAAATACTATTATATAAGTACAAAAAAGTACTATTTTGAACAATAATTTTTTACAAAAAATTTTGAATCTTTAATTTATACTACAACCGCTTTGAAACGTCTTGCAGTTGGAAAAACGAACGCCGAAATAAACGTATTTTAGCCTATTAAATGTCAAGTAAATAAAACAATACATGAATTTATTTCCTGACGTTGTATAGAACCGCTTGAATTATTGAAAGATTTCTCACACGTACACTCAACACTCATTATTAAGAGACTTTTTATATTGCGATTCTGTACCGTAAGATTTAGATCTTACGGTACAGATATGCCCACAGCGCTAAAATGATTTTTAGACTTCAAACGGTGTTTTGCTTACAAGATAGAGAATTCGTAAAAAAGTTACAGATAAACATCTGCAGCTCATAAAGTTCCATTCAACATTCTCGAGACATGCTAGTATTTTTCCTTTAGCGTAAATGCGTCATTGTATTTACAAAAATAATAATACTATAAATCATTAACCCGAACCGCAATTAAAACAGTGTGATCATAAAAGAACAGAAACTAATTTGACAAATTAAGTTATTTGTATACATTATTTATGCATACTATTGTATATTATATGTATACATGTAAATTACACACCATGTATTTCTATTTTAATGTGAAGTAATGCTTTGGTTCATTTCTGCTTCCCCCAAAGGCAGACTAAAAGAATGTCTCTGGTATTAAGTCCGCCTGTATACTATTTGTATTTAAAATAAATAGAAAGATAAATGAATAAATAAAAAAATGAGATAGAGTGCATAGTGGCTTATTGGTAAACGGATTGTTCATGGTGGTCGCGAGTTCGAATGCCAAGGCACACCTCTGACTTTTAGGAGTCGGTGACTCGTGTGTGTATTGTTAGTCAATCTGTATCAGCCCATATACGTCCCACTGCAGGGCACGGGCCTCCTCTACAATCGACAGTACGATTGAGACTGGTTAGGCCATATAGTCCACCACGCTGGCCTAGTGCGGGTTGGCGGACTTACATACCATAGATATTCTTATGAATCGCTATGGTATGCAGGTTTCCTCACGATGTTTTCCTTCACCGTTTTAGTGCGTGGTGATTGACTATCAATACACACATGACTCCGAAAAGTCAGAGGTGTGTCCTGGGATTCGAACCCGCGACCACCGTGAACATGTTGGCAGTCGCGTCTAGTTTACCAACAGGCCACCACGCACTTTAGTTGTTAGTCAATCACAACTCAATAAATTACCATAGCGATTAACAAGAATTCCTATGCAAAGTCTACCAACCCGCATTAGGACAGCGTGGTGGGCTGTATAGCCTAACCACTCTTAATCGTACTGTCGATCGCAGAGGCCAGTGCCCTGCAGAGGGACGTATATGGGCTAAAACTATAATAATAAAACGTGCATAGCTTTCTCTTTCTCTCCTCAGCCACAGCAAGTCCACTGCTGAACATAGACCTCCCCCAATGATCTCCACATCGACCTGTGTGTAGCGCATAACTGGTTTGACTAAAATATGTTGATACTACGTTCGATATGTTGTCGTCGTTTTAATTAAGGAAATACCTTCAATATTTGCACTTCAATCATGAGTAATTAATATCAGGCAAAATTATAATTGTAAATTTAACGCCACGATTATTCTAATAGCGTGGATTTATATTTTATTTTAATGGAGAATGCCAATTTTGCTATGACAGTTAGAATCGGTGTGAAGTATTCACGAATCCTACTTTTTTGTGTAGGAAAAAATATATATCACTACATAGTATAAAACAAAGTCGCTTTCTCTATCCCTATGTCCCTATGTCCCTTTGTATGCTTAAATATTTTAAACTACGCAACGGATTTTGATGCGGTTTTTTTTAATAGATAGAGTGATTCAAGAGGAAGGTTTATATGTATAAAACGTACATATTATTGTACAGAAATCTATTTGTACCCGGGCGAAGCTGGGCCGGGCCGCTAGTTTTCAATAAATATAAACATTGTTGCCACCCAGGCCCGGAGTTCCGGGAGAAATTAACTTCAAGTCCAATAAAAATTATCTTCTTTTGTCTTCGACTTTGTTAACAAAGTAAAATGTCATGAGAATTACTTTAATTTATAAAAATCAAGAGAAATCATAAAAAAAGCTATAAAGAATTTTAAGCAGGATCTGTATCTAGATGTTTTACATCACTTCCGTAACTCTGAATTTGATATTTTATTTCATTCATACATACATAAATAATATAATATCAGAAGGTTTAGTTTGTAATTATATAAGTACTTAACCGTTGTTATTTTAAGCCATACAAAAAAAAAATGAATATTGCATTAAAAGGTAAATTAGGTTTTAACCTTTTTTGAATGATCTGGTACCCTATCTCTTGGATTTTGCGTATGTAGATAAAAATAGATTTAATCGTCTAGAATTAGAATATTCTTTGTTTCCACGTAATTTTTTTACGGTAGGTATAATTAATTACCGAATCATGTGCTCTTCTAACTGACGCACTACAGTAATAACTTGTTTCTTTTTTGCTGGGAAAATGCTTCTTGTATCGTATGTAAGATAATTATTTTAGCACTAATATTTTATTAATAAATAAACGAACTAGGAAGTAAACAGTATTTAAGGTATGTATTTTGGTTTCTAAAGCTAACAGAAAACACTTTTTGTTTATATACCTACCTTACGTATTATGACGTATCACAATAATTAAGAAAAAAAATTTAAGAATAAAAATTACCAAATGAATAAAATAGAGTACACCTATTTCATTTATAAATTAGCATCGAATATATTATTTTAAAAAACTATCGCCAATATTAACACACAAAAATGTTTACTTACATAAAACATATTGCTCTCCATTAATGGTGAACTTGATTTTTTCCATTTTTAATATCACTTTATTTCATCACGAAATTAAAATAATCGCAAAAAAGTTTTACACCGTTTCTGACAAAGGCGACTGCACGCGTCTCGTATCGCGCGAACACTGACCAGTGACCGCCACCGGTAATAAATAATAACAAGAGTATTATACAATTTAAACAACCGGGGGGGTTATGTATTAGCCCATATACGTCATTGCAGGGTGCGGGCTCCGACACAATCGAGAGTACGATTGAGAGTGGTTTGGCCATATACATAGTCCACCACGCTGGGCTAGTGCGTGTTGGCGGACCTATGTACATACGAGAAGAAATGTAATGATATTATAACATGAACTCACGTCTTTTTCCCAGAAGGGGTAGGCAGAGGTGCTACCAGGACACCCATGTTTCGCCTTGTATGTTCCATCCCACGATGTGATGGAAACCTATCGCCATATTGGACACAAATTCCTGAATCTGATAAGTAATAGAAAAATCCAATATAACTTTGCCTGACCCGGAATTCGAACCCGAGACCTCAGCTTTATTACCATACCGCAGTACAAATACGCCACCTACACAGCCTACGCCACTTACCACCTAACCACGCCTTTATATAATACTAGCGGCTCGGCCCAGCTTCGCCCGGGTGCATATAGATTTCTCTACAATAATATTCACGTATTATACACATATACCTTCCTCTTGAATCATTCTATCTATTAAAAAAAACCGCATCAAAATCTGTTGCGTAGTTTTAAAGATTTAAGCATACAAAGGGACAGAGGGACAGAGAAAGCGACTTTGTTTTATACTATGTGTAGTGATTTATTATCTTTTAGAATGTCAACTTTTAGTATCCATATAAATATTTTTCATTGTTAAAGATACCTACAATGAATAGACTCACCCCTGTGTATCCCTGAGGCAATAGACAGAAGCGTCTTAAGCGTTGCTGTTCAGTGTTCACCAATCTAATTATTTGATATTTCTCTCTAAATTGAATATAAAGAACTAGCTCAACTTGATATTAGTTTCAACCAGCTCAAATTATAAAAAAAAACTTCTTTAAATTAAAAATACAATTATTGTCTTACCCGGGAATTTAATCCAAAAGGTAACTGTTCATAGCTACAAACTGTTACTAAACTAAATATCAACGTGAAATATGTCATTAATTGTTAAAAACGTAATGTTAATATTTTATATAAGTAAATATTAACAGAACAGTAAACATATCATGTATAAATATCATCCAGACAGTAATATAATAGGGTCATTGAACTAGTTAATTTGTTTGGTCCTAATTAAATAAAAATCAAGTTAATTTACTTTATTTGGCTATCTGAAAATGTTATCACCGTTTTAACAATTGTAAATGGTAGACGTTGAGTTATAATATTAGCTTTATGATAGCACAATAAGATAAATATGTTTTAGTTTGATATTTATATGGATAATTATTGTAAACAAAAATATAATTAATGTTATGTTTGCGCCTGATATATATTTTATCTGGTGTTGTTATAGTGAGAAATAGTATTAGGAGTTCCAGTTCAGATACAAATCCCCATAAAAGAATACCCACTCATAGTAACGGTAAAAATATCGTAGAAAGAAAAGAAAAGGAGAATGCTTGAAGGTTCTATCAAAGCACAAGAATCTTCGCACTGATACTAAGTTTCATGCACAGGTTTCATGGTAGCGCATTCGCACCATTTTTTTATATCTTAGGAGGACAAACTAGCATACGATTCACCTGATGGAAGCGATCACCGCTGCTTATGAATCTGCAACTCTATAATTTATCTCAGCACGAAGTAGAAAGTTCAATGATTTTCTTATCAAAAGAAACTGGTTGGCGTGAACGCCTGCGGAAAGATCAAATGTATGGAAATGATATTTGGCAGCAACGTGAGTTCTGTAGATAGTTTCTGACCACATTAGGAAGAAAACCTATGGTATGTGAAAGTCCTCCAACCTGCACTAGTACCCCCAACAATCCTACTTTCGATTGTAGAGGAGGCCCGTGCCCTGCAGTGAGCCGTAAGGGCTAATACAGAGGACATAAATAATCATCCGTTGTCATCTGAAGAAGCAGACAGGCATAATTGTGTCGATTAGTTTAATGAAAGTACTTATGTGATTATATATATTAAAATCATTTCTCTGTCTCCCTCTCTATTTGTATCTCTTCAACTATAGGAAGATCACAGCTGAACTTTAGCCTCTCGCAAGGATTAATTATTTATTATTTGTTTTATTACAAATTGAAGAAACTATACCAACACAAAAACTACTTTAGAAATATGGTCCTTTAGAACTCTAGGCAATTTCTAATATACGAATGAGCTCTGATTTATTTATAAAACTTTTCCTTATAACATATTATAGGTATAGTTATATATTAATTCTAGGCAGCCCAACAAACAGCATTGCAGTCTTGGAATATCCGGTTCAGAAGCGATCAAAGAACTGCAAATGACGACAAAAACATGTACAGCGTGTTCAGTTTTTATCTGTTTTATTTATGGATAAAACGAGTTACTTGAAATGTAGCCTGATGGATACGAGGCATTGCACTACCATAGAAATCCTACTTCCTACTAATATTATAACGGCGAAAGTTTGTGTGTTTGTTACTTCTTCAAACGGCTGGACCAATTTCTATAAAATTTGGTATGAAGGTAACTCATTCACATACACGCAACTTTTTATCACCAAAAAAGAATGTTCCCTTGGAATGATCAAGTCTTCCCGCTCAAACGGCTCGGATAGTTTAAATGAAATTGAGTGTAAAGGCAGCTAATACCCTGGATCAATGCATCAGCTACATTTTATCCCAGAAAAATATTGTGTTCCCGTGGGATTATTAACGAGTCTTCCCGTTCAAACGGCTAGATCGATTTTATTGAAATTTAATTTAATTTAATTTAAAGAGCATGAGCAAGCAAGATTATATTTGCTACTCTTATCAACTCGTAGGGATAGTTTGGGATATAATATAGGGCGAATGAAATAGGGTATAAGAAAACAGAATTGTATGTTTTGAGTCATGGAACAGCCTGAGACGTGACGGGACGAGACAAGCAGTAGTAACGTTAAAATAAGTTACATTGGCAATCTTCTAATACTTAGAAAAGAGTAACGTTCCATCGATTAGAACTTATTGCAGGCGCCAATTAATTCATTTTCTTACTTATTTAATTTTTTATAATTTTTTTTATTGCAGTGAATGGCGAGACGAGCAAGCGGTTCGCCTGATGGTAAGCGATACGACCGCTCATAAACAGTAGAAACATTCCACTGCGCTTGCCATCCTGAGACATAAGATGTTAAGTCTCAATATGTCCAGTAGTTGCTCTGGCTACAATGTCCTTCAATCCGAAACACAACAGTGCATTTAAGCAGTGTTGTTTCACGGGAGAAATAGACATTGCGGTGGTACCTACCCAGATGGCCTCGCACATATGAGAGACCTACCACCAGTAAATTTAATTTGTATATAATTTATATTTGTGAACACAAACTAGTTTTGCTTATTTTTTAAAGTAAAATTAAACATACATTATAAACTCATGCCTTTTTCTCAGAATGGGTAGACAGAGGTGCAACCAGGACACCTACGTTTCGCCTTGTATTTTCCGTCCAACGATGTAATAGGGGGCGGGCCTATCGTCATGTCGGGTACAAATTCCTGATTCCAGGCTGATAATGAAATCCAATATCACTTTAACTGACCCGGGTTTCTAACCTGAACAGTAGCAAAACCAAACAACCTTAAATTACAAAGCAATGCTTGGCATTCCACTGCGCTTGCCATCCTAACCCATAAGATGTTAACTTTCAGTATGTCCAGTAATTACTCTGGCTATAATGTCCTTCAATCGGAAACACAACAGTGCATTAACACTGCTGTTTGGCGGAAGAAATAGACATTGCGGTGATAGGCGGCCTCTCATACCGGGTATCTCAAGACTGCTACCGAAAACGAAGCCGGGTGGTAGTTTTAGTGACTACAAACACAATGCAACTAAAAATTTCGCAAAGAAACGCGACATTTATTTTTTAAGATTTTTTAAATATGGTCATTTTTGGGTGGTAAATCCATAGTTTTTGCTAAAATAATAATATAAACTCTTTTATACCTTAAAGTATTGATAAATAAAAGGGTATACACTATTATTTTAGGAAAAAAATGTATTTACCACCTAAATATGGTCATAGGAAAACAATAACAAAAGAGAAATTATCGCTTTGTTTGCATCTTTTTCTGTTGCATTGTGTGTGCAAGTCGCTTAAACTACCACCCGGCTTCGTTTTCGGTAGCAGTCTTGATATACCCTGTATAGACCTACCAGGCTACCACCAGTAAAAGTATTTGTGATAATTTCATTTTATTAATAATATTAACCAAATATCAGCCGCCAAGTATTTAATATTCAGTCTAGTAGAATAAGTAGAAGACTTTTAGGTTTTGCTACTGTTCATGACCGGACGTATCGCTTACCATCATCTAGAAAAATAAGAATAATAATTCAGTCTAGTCGAATATTCAGTCTAATAAATAAGATTAAATTATTTGTGAATACTCAAGTCACAAGTGACCTATGCTCAAGTACTAACACTTTTGAAATTTGAAGTGTGCGATAAGAGGCCGTCTGTAAGCTTTTTGTAAACACTGCATATTGACAACACTGGGGCGAATTCAAGTGCAAATAGGCACTTGTCCCCCAGATTGCTATTTGGAATAATTCTCTTGTAACTGTAAACATTATCACCGGTTTTACACCGCGTTACAATGGTGATCTGTTTTTATAATTTTTTAATTTTATAATCGTTTCATAAAGTTAATAGCGTTAACTCGGAATATTTACGTGTGATTTTTAATCATATTGTTATATTGTTTTTAAATATCTCCGGTAATTCCCCGATCAAAGACAAAATAGAGCCTTATTAAATGCGCTTCGGATGAATATTACTTCATTCGTAAATGTGAACTAAATTCGATTCAAGCAAAATGTATTGGAAAACTGCCAAAGGACAATAAATTATTTCTAAATTTCAAAATATCTGTTAAGTACAACTACAGATGTTATTTGCGTAATATTTAGAATATTTTGCATTCGTCAATAGACAGCTTTATGATCCGTATCAAAAAACTAAGAATATTAGTGTTGTCAATACTATTTCCTTAACAAATAATATAGCCACAAAGTTATAAAGTTCAAAGTTATAGAAAAAAATATATAAAATTTACCCTCTGAAATCAAATATAATATATTTAACAAAATAGCCTGTTTAAAATTATATTTTAGTACTATTGATAGTTTGTAAGAACAATGTATCAATTTATTTTGTACAGAATTATTTTATTAAAATTTTAGTTACTTTTGATCTCAACCTTGTTTAGATAATTATAATTGATGTAAAATTTTATTGGAAAAATAAAAATACTCAACTATTTTTGATCCCTAGCCTATCCTCTTAATCAGGCCCTGCGGTATCCTTGCCATGAGTATCATAATTCATAACATAAATTTTGCTTACGGGTTTTAAACTATGGGATGGAAGAGAGGGGAGGCATACCTCCAAATTCCAATGACTGTTAGATTGTTTATGTTTCCTGTAACGAGTAGTCGATCAGTATTATTGTTGTGCTTTACCGCGTAAAATATCAAATATGTGTTGGGCAAATAAGTGCTGTTTATACTTTCCGCTCGATGTGGGGTGTATTATCATCGGCTTTGTGAATTATGTGAGTACTTTTGTTAATTTTTATGTAATTTTGTAATATGTGAATATGTAATGTCTATGGCGATAGGCTCACACCCTATCACCTTTTGAGATAGAAGTTCTATCCACCATGTTCTATCATAGAAAACACAAGGCGAGAGGTGGGTGTTTTGAAGACTAAGAAGAACCACTGGCTACCCCTTATGTGAAACACGCTTGAGTTTATGTATGTATAATTTCTATGGTATGCTAAGTCCATCAACGCGCACTAGGCCAGTGTGGTGGACTATATAGCGATAACCCCTCTCAATTGTACTGTCGATTGTACAGGAGGCTGGGGCCCTGCAAGACATATATGTATACAGGTTGATTCAGATACAGATAAAAATATTAAGCCTATATCCCTTAGGGTTGATAAACGCGAACGTGACTTTGTTATTTAATCTTTAACTCCTTTATAACTTAATCTAAATAATTATCATCTAATGATATATATTTTTTATTTTATTGAATGGCGTGACGCGCAAGCCATTCGCTTGATGGTAAACGATACGACTGCTAATGGATAGTAGCAAAACCAAACACCATGGCATGGCACCAAACACATAAGGCTTTCGCAATTATTCACTGCTTCTGGGTTCATTTCTGGGCGACTTCGCTTCACTCAGCCATATTAATTATAACGTAAACATATTCATATCAAAAATATTTATTGTCAATTATTTACAACAAATTATTAATGAAATGCTCTGATTTAAAACAACTTGTAAATTATGTAATAATCACCACATGGATACATGAAATAAACAATACACATGAAAAGAGAAACATCAGAGTTTCTTGCCCGTTCTTCTCTAGTGGAAACCGCTTTCCGAACCGGGTGGTAGATCAAAAAATGACCGAATCTAAACGATGTTGAACATTTTAATGGATTCAATAAATTATTTTCATTTTCATTTTCATGAACTACCAAGTATGCAAGCAATGTTTGGCAGTGGAGTGCAGTGGAATACAGTACTCCCCAACCTGGACATATAATGTTAAGTTTCACTATGTCCAGTAGATACTTGGCTACAATAAGTACAGTCAGTTTCTTTCAAACCGATACACAACAGTTGCATTTACACTGATTTGGCGGACGAAATACACATTGCAATGATACCTACCTAGGCGGCCGTACATAATATAATGAGAGACCTACTACCAGTATGCATACACGTTGTTAATGGTACAAAAAAGGATATATGACCACTTTTATACATTAAAAATCTATTCTTTCCTACCGATAGCTACTTATAAATGCGAAAAAAGTTCTGTTACCTTTATTGGGCATTTCACTCAACCGATCTTTATGAAAGTTGACACGAGGTATTATTACAAGAAACTCAGACTTCTTATCATTGAATTTAACTACGAACAGAGAAATTTGTGATTGAGATGTGATTTGAGAAAAGCATTGACATAAATATATGGACAGTGCGGAATGCCCATAAGATGTCCCGACGTAAGTGGTGCGCGCACCAGTACAGCTCTTGTGGAGCGTTACTGAAATTAGTCTTCGCTCAGTAAAGATTTTCAAAATGCTGCTTGTATAAAGAAAGTTTAATAAATATGAAGATAATATTTTTATCACCGTTTAGACGAAATCAATTAAATTAAGTTAATTTTATATTTATTACAGCGCGAGTTTCACGGTCATCTTTTTGAAATTCCAAATGTACTGAAGGGCCTATCAATACAAAAAGGAGCTATTTTTGTATGGGCGATAATTTCTGATCTGGGTTTGGAAAGTTTAACGCCCGAATACTGGAACGCAACTTAAATATAAGTTGCGCTTAACTACGTTAATCCCGCTTAAATTTACTGGCTAACTGGGCCGTGCGCTGTTAAGAGCAACTTATTATTTGAATGGCGTTCCAGTATTCGGGCCTAAGCCTCATTAAACTAGATTATAACTAGAGTAGTTTCGGGTAATATGGCACACCATAACCCTTTTTGGAAATTAAACACGGAATGTATGAGATCAAACTGTCTTTATTAGTTCATTCAGTCTTAGAACTTAATAGTAACGGACAGTTAACCATTTAAAATTATTAGCTTAAAAAAATAACGTTTAATAAACCTATTTCGTAATCATAAATAATCGCCAAAAATTTAAACATGTAGGGCAATATGGCCTAGTGGCATATAGCCACAAATGGAGTGAAAGTAATAAATTTTGCGCTATTTGTCACGTTAAAATTCGATCCAGAATTCTTTTATAGCAGCCAAACGCTATAAAGTTATACGGGGTACCTTATACAGCTTAAAAGCCTTTAGTGATCCCATTTTCTTATTTCTCACATCCTCTATTGCCTTTTTCATCGAGATTTTGCACCAAATTTGGCGTTTTTTTGTGACACCGGTGTTCCTGGGGCCATTGCCTTAAACGAAAAATATACAAACATTTAGAAAGATTTAAAAAATACATTAAAGGATAAATATACCGACATGTATAACATTTGTGGCCAATATGGCCTGGTAGGCCACATTAGCGATCTATCTAGTGGGCCATATTGGCCGCAGGCACGTTTTGACAAATAAAATTCTACCCTCAAAAGTAATTAAATAATATGCCTCTAAACTGTCATCATATTTATAGATTAATAGTTTAACTACAAAACTGAGCACTGGGAGTGTAAAAATAGTGGTCATTCAAGAAACTTAAATGTGTAAAACTTACCAAAATATTACATAAAATTACGTAATTTTCGATTGTTGCACGCGCTGGACACAAGCGAACTCGCCGCAACGCAGGGATCGGCTGAGGACGTGAGAGGAAGGGTCTCGCTAATATGGCGAATAGATAAACCGCTAGTGTTGGATTGTTGCGGAGAAATCATACTGTGCCATATTGGCTGACTACGCCATAATACCCGAACTTACTCTATAATAAGATCCAGCATTAATATTCTTATATTTATTATCAAATTTAAAGCCTCCGTGTCGTAGTTGGTTAAGTCAAAGGTTCAATCCTCGCACCGAGACAATTTAAATCTATAATTTTTTGTTTAAGTTATGACACAAAAACATATATTTCCAGATTAGTTCTTGTGAGATCTTAAAGCTTTTCGTAATTTATATGAAACCTACATACAGGTCTTATAATGTCTAACTTTCGGGTTAGGTCTGGATGTCTGTGAACTTAAACAAATGTACATAATTTATAATATTACGTTTTATTCAAATTATAATAATGGAATGTCGAGGCAAAAATTTGTAGAAATAATGAATTATCCATATTTTGTGCATTTTGATTGAATATTAATTATATAATAAATTATTCGGTGTTAGTTCGCCATATGTAACCATAGGTTTTACCTTAAACATCAATAAGTGTATGGGACTTCCTTGTAAAAGTTATTTTTATCCTGTTCGCTTGGGCCAGAAGCCCGTCATATTAATTATGTGGTACAATATAACAAATAATGTAAATAGAATATAATGTAATAAATAACAAGAACTATTCGAAATACGGAGAGTATAATGGAAAAAGACAATTTCTAAGTAGTAAGTAATATTATGTCCCGACATAATAGATATTTAAATTAATTTAAGGCATAGGTCCTTCATGTTTGGCGGCCCGCCTTCAATGTGTTACGCGTATATTTTGATTTGTTGGCTAGTCAAGTCAATAAGCAAATTGATCAACATGTACAAGTACAATTAAATAAGGATAGATATTTTTTTTTCTTTGCAGTGGTATTTTTTTATTATTTTTCACTTTATAGTGTTTTTTTTGTTTGTTTTGAAGTCGTTTGTTTTAGTTCTTTGTGTGATATTTGCTTAAGTCTAAGAAAACATTAAATTACACATTATACTTATTAAATTTCTAATGCTATTTTATCAAAGCACTAATTTTTTAGTGTTTTGTTTAAGGGTGCCTTGTAATCAGGTAACCAGTCTGCTGTTTTGTGTTCTATCCTTTATCTGTATCAGCCCATATACGTCCCACAGTAGGGTAAGGGCCTCGTCTACAATCGCGAGTACGATTAAGAGGGGTTAGGCCATATAGTGCACCACGCTGGTCTACTGCGGGTTGTCGGAGTTTATATACAATATTTTATTTTACATATACATACATTGCGTCTTGAACAAAAAAAAAATGTTTTATAACTACTTATGACTTGTTCGTTCAAAAATGTGAATTAGTTAGCTGATATTTGACACCTTGATAAACTGATTCTATTGTTTCATAATTTCGATTACGTAGTTTCAAAGGGGATTCCCCCTTTATACGAGTATTATTGCGCATTTTTACCAATCCGTTTTGAATGTTGGCGAGTATAGTTTTAATAATAGTTATTTTTACTTGTAATATAAACTTAATGCCTAAATGATGTATTGTGGACGGCTTTGTATCTTCAATCTTCTAAAAAAAAAAAACCTCTTCCCATGCTACCAATAAACACACGGGTAAAGTTGTTGGCCAAAAGGTAAAAAAATATAAGTCTCACATATCTGTCTCTTCATCAATCGAGTTTGTTTTTTTTTACGGTCGCTCATGACTACTCTGACTCATATTACGGATGGCATCAGGTCAGTTATGGAGGAGGGCAAGCTGACAGTCTTAGCGTTGCTGGACTTCAGTAATGCTTTCAACACCGTTGATTTCGATGTATTACTTGGCATTCTGAGTTCTCTTAACATATCTCCAATGGCAATTGATTGGTTTCGAAGTTACCTGTATGGACGTCGGCAACGTATCTGTGTTGAGGAAAGTTTTTCCTCATGGTGCACTGTGAATGCTGGCGTCCCTCAGGGCGGCGTGCTATCTCCTTTACTCTTCGCTGTTTTAATCAACTCTATAACTAATCATCTTCGCTCCTCCTACCACCTTTATGCAGATGATCTCCAAATCTACACTCGGGCGCCCCTTAGTAGGCTAGCTGATGCAATTTCGGAAATTAATGTTGACATCCAAAGCATCTGTAACTGGCGCAAAGCTAATGGGTTGCAGGTTAACCCTGCCAAAACTCAGGTCATTGTTGTCGGCAGCCCCAGGATGATTTCAAAACTAGACTGGGATCTTGTACCGTCTATATACTGTGATGTTATCATTATTCCTTACAGTGATACTGTAAAAAACTTAGGTTTGTATTTAGATAAATCCCTCACCTGGGGCCCGCAGCTTCATGAGCTAAGTAGAAAGTTGTTTGCTTCAGCTCGCTCTTTGCGAAGTTTACACAATTTCCTACCCGTCGCCACGAAGATTTCACTTGCGCAAACACTTCTTCTCCCCGTCCTTGATTATGCCGATGTCAGCTATCTTGATCTTACCGAGGACCAACTTAATAAACTTGAGCGTCTCCAAAATTTTTGCATACGGTTCATATTTGGCCTTCGCAAATATGACCATGTTTCCGAGTTTCGTGTTAAGCTCAACGACCACACGACCCACACGACTTCGTCGGAATACTCATATTCTTTTTCTTCTCTACAACATCTTGTTTAATCCCTTAACTCCCTCTTATCTTAAAGATCGTTTTATGTTCCTTCATACAAACTACTTCACATACAAAATCCTTGAGATCGTCGGAGAACCTGAGGTTGAGAATGCCCGTGCACTCTACGAATTTCATGGACAAGTCTTTCACAGTACAAGCAGTCCGATTATGGAATGCACTTCCTTATGCAGTGAGACGGGCACGAACATTGGTGTCCTTTAAGTAAATGGTTAAAGAACACTACCTGTCCCTTTAACTACTACGTACATTACTCAAGTGATTGATTGTTTGTATATTATGTATGTATTTGTATATATTATTATGATATGTGTGCACTTGTATATGTATATACATGTATTTATATATTTATTTATATATCTAGTATATGTTATGTTTGTTAATTTTGTAATTACATTCGTATGTCACGTTTTTTGCATATATGATTTTATTTAATTTCTTTTTTCTTTATTCAATATTTATCTTACTTGGTACACTATTGACTGCCCTCTCTTTTATTCCATCTCTTACTGTCCATCCCAAGGTAGTCGGTAAGAGGTTGCCTCGAGCGATACGACCGCCTTTTGTACCACTATGTAATATAATGTTCTGTAATTAAGTTAACTTAGTGTACAATAAAGCATTTAAATAAATTAATAAATGAACAGTAGCAAAACAAAACAACTCCTTGATTACAAAACAATGCTTTGGATTCCACTGCGCTCGTCATCCTAAGACTTAAAGACATAATTACTATTGTAAGATAGTCTGCATATATGTCGGTGTTAGGTTTTCTGCGAGAATAATGTTCTTGTAGTTACGCTTGCTTTTTATTTCCAAGAAATTTGATGATTTTAATAATCTAGTCCATCCAAAAGTTGCCTGGAGAAGTTTGCAGCTAGCGATAAGGGCGCCAATCGTTACCATGCCTTAAGTTTGAAATATTCCATTAGTTTTATTCTTTCTTTAAGTTTAATCATAATTTTTGCGTCAAATAAATTATATAAAATTATGATTATAATAAATTTAAACATGTATACAATGTATAATTGTGTAGAAAAAATA